>LR990856.1:1343090-2607445 GCA_905163395.2 Endotricha flammealis | reverse complement strand
TTTCATAACGTGTCGTCAATTTGTAAAAAAATAAATAAAAAACAACGAAATTATCGTTCAATTCAAGTTCTTCTATATCCAAATAATCTCATAAGAAAATGAGGCTTTAATTGCTATATTTCACACTATTCCAACAATATACTTATTGTGTACGGACATCGAGTATTTTGTACTCTATGTGTACGGATTATCATGAGAAAATACAGAGTGAAGTGTTGTAGCGTTATCATTAAATTTATCAACGGATTTCGCTATCATGTAAACTCGACTCATTGAAATCAATGGTTCACTTTGTTACACAAGAATGATGACGATTTATTTTACTCAAATGTGAAATGAGTGATTAATGCTGTTACTATGCGATGTATCATTGTTCTTTTGACGTAGTATGACATTATCTGAGATTTGTATAAAACGTCACCTTTTATGGGACGTGCAAACGTGTAGCGAACTGCACGTTTTGCCTCACTCTCCGGTGACGCAGCTGTGATTCCCTGTACAGCCGAACGATGTGACGTATTCTGACATTGTCTGGGATTTGTTTATGTCATTCATGGTCACTACATAGAGAGAGACATCAGAACGTGGTGCGTTAGTCCCGTCTATCTCTCCGATGACGCAACAGAGATACCCAAAGGGATTTTGCTTACTATAAGTAAAGTTAAAGTAGCCACTGTCTCTTGTAAAGTCAGGATTAACAACGAGTAGAGTAACCTACGTAAAATATGTAGTTGCATGCACTTATTAGTTTTCATTAGTAGTTTGACATAGTTTATCATTGTCTCTTTGTATAAATCAATGTCACTATTCATGGCCTTAGGGTAATTTCTCACCCTTTCCCGTGAAGCTTTTGAGATTCCCTAAGGGAAATGGCTCGCGCAGTCATATGCTAATGACAATCAGATGTCATATGACTTCAGTTGACTGACACGTAAATCACTATGACATTTAAGAAATCAATAAGAGTGATAATCTTTTTCATGATACTACTAATCGAATTAGTCACGATCGTGTACGTGATACAAGACACGGTCTGGTCTCAGATTTTTATAAACGAGTCTAGATGATAACCCTGAGCTGTTAGCTCAATACTTAGTCATAGACATAATTGCGCATAGATTTTTATAAAAATAAAATAGGTGGTAAAATATTATACAAAGTTCTTCATGAGGTAGCGTCTGGCTCGGCCAGGGAAGTTGGTACACTTTCACAGAATAACGGCGTGAAAAATGCGAGTATCAAATTCGGACGAAATCTTCTCCTCTAACTATGAAGAGTTTCTCCTTATTTCCATCTGTTTTTCTATTGCATTAAAAATAGGACAACGTATTATAGACAGGTCCATTCGTGAGCAGCGATAATTTTTCATCAAAAGCTTCAATAATCCTAGCGAAATGTTCCCTCAAGTAATGGAGTAAGAGAATCGTCACACGACACTTGAAACATACTTCTGGCGACCTATATCTGATGCATCACACAATACGACACAGAAGTGTGTTGCCGGTTTCAACGCACAAACATTTTGACATGGAAAAAACCAGTCACTGACCTGCTAAGTTGATATGTGTGTTGGCTCCTTAAGGCAACAGAGACATTGTTTTTACGTCAGTTTTATCAAAAGATAGCGAGTGACGTCGTTTGACGCTGACATTAGTTTAGTACCTACTGCGGCGTTAATCCACATTAATGCTTTTCAAGCACGTGATGCACAATCGGTGATGTAACTGAATAATATCACAGATATTTTTTATAAAAAGTGTCAGCAACAAAGTAGACTTACAATTTAATTTTTTTGTATACGGCAATGTCCACGGCGTATGCGTATTATTCAAGTAGTACCTACCGTTTTCCCGAACTACACTTTATCTGCTAAGTAGTAGATACTATCCCGTAAGTAGATACTATATTTCTAGGAAAAGTAACCTTCATGTACATGACTTGAACCATTTTTCACGGTTCAACGATATGGATGAAACTTGTCACTCGGTTATTTTTTAACATGGATTGGATGGATGACACACGACAGTTTTTATCTTAAAAATACATAATAATTCAACGGAGCCGCAGACAACGGAAAGTAAATCATTATTTAAAACATGATAATATAAGTTCAGCAATTCCTTAACAGTCAAACGAACCGAGCAATTTCCGCTCAATTAACGCACAACTTATCAACAAAGCGATGCTCAAACCCGGATAACACATAAAAGATATCCGGAACGGTACTGGCCCTCCTCACAAATTAACCGGGGGTCAAAGAGGTTATAGCCGGTTGAATGTAAAGGCCTTTCTCTTAACCAGTTTGGGGTTCGTTAGTTTCCTTGGGTATAATTGATACCTATTTGTTTAGTTATCGCACGAACAAGGATTGAGAAGGTACTGATTTGATTTTAGTGGTAAAACAAAGCAGGCTAGGATTTATCATTCGTAATGATTATCAGTTATATCCAGAAAAAAATGTCGGATAGCTGATCATGGCGGGCTACATATGCTGCATGATTCTAGAAAGATGGCCTGAGTTCGTCACAACATTAATCTCAATATACGGCAAAAGGTCTTTGGAGAAGACAAAGACGCAATGTTTTTTGTGGGGAATGGAGAGAAAGCTAGCGATTGGGATACTTGAAGAAAAGGGGAGGATGCCCAGCTCTGATCAGAATAGCTAATAAAACAAAAATAAATCACTTGTAGTGATTAGTCGATGGACAGCGAAGGCAGCAAGAATTAATAATAAAACTCAAGTTTCAGTAGAAACAAAATTAATTTCACTTATTGTGTTGCATTTTTAATAATACAATGGAGTACCTGTATTAGATTTAATTCGATTTTTTATCTATTGGCAGTCCTACTTCACCTAACTCACGAACAAATCCCGTCCCTTATCTGGAATATTAAATTACTATTGAACTTGGCACATCGTAGGATTAGTCAAGTTTGCCCGAGTTCAGAAGTTCGGAGGTCGAATCAAACGTTGATTGGATTTACTTCCAACAAATCTCATTATGTGGCGTACCATGAACGACAGCCAATTATCGTTTTATAATACCATCAAGTGTGTCTACGTCTTTTTTTATAATAACATAGGAAGACATACTAAGAACGCTGTTTTCATTAAAGTTATAGAGGCTATAAGCTAATTAAGCAACAAATGATCCGCTGGGTCCTGCCTTTTTATGTCCTTTTTCCTGATTCACTAGAATTGGAGAGGACTGCTGCCTCAGAATTTGGCGAAAATTCGAATTTTTAGATAGAACAACTGCCAAATGGCCTCCACAAACCAAACCTAAATATTACGTTACTAAAAGTTATAAAATTAATGGAAAATTCGGTTGTAGGGGTATTTTTGAAATTGCTTAAAGGCACAATTTACTGAATCTCGACCTAGCAAATGAAACAAATAAACTAGATCATATTTAAAGTCCTTGCACTGTGGGTGTGTGAGGCCGACTGGCTGTATCGCGATGTGACAGTATCATTGCTAATAATACTGAACAGTATATCAATTATATGATGCACTGAAAATTGATACTTATTTATCGTTTTTTTTTTTTTTGCATATCTGACTGTTAAGAGCCTCTCAGAAACGGAGATGAAACAAAAATGTACATCCAAAATCGCGTGCTCGTCCGGAAGTCCTTATTTCTTAATTTATATATTTACTAAATTCAGGCTTAATCTAGGCAAGAAATTATATTTGTAATCGTGCTATTAAAGCTGTCAAATTCCAGAAATTTATCCTCGTCGTATACAGTCGTATTGTAATAAGCAAATCCTGACAAGTGTCGTGATTATTTAACAAAAAATTATTATAGAAAAAATTTCTGCACTATTTTCACTCTGAGATACTGTTTTATATTTACAATAATGAATTAATGTTCAATGATTCCTAGCTCCAATACAAACGCATTTACGGTGTGATGCAACAAATGCTATTTATAACTTATCGATTGACACTGATAACGTGGTACTGAGTAGGCAACTGTCTTTAGAAGAAACAGATCGTACGCATTAATTTAGTTACTGTGATTGACATTATTTCTCAGCCAAAAAAACCCCAAAACTCGGTGCATTTTTTACCACTTGCTTATATTTTATGCTATTTGTTAAAACATGTTAAAATTATACAGTAATTTAACAAATATTATACCAATTTTCAAGAAAAACCACAAAAAAGAGAAACAATTCTCCAACAGGGATGCACCATACTTTAGCAGAAAAGATCCTCACGAATTTTTATGGTTAAAAAGATATTGCTATTATTTGTGAATTCCCAAACGATACTGAAATAATGGCGCATCTTCTAGTTGTCAATAAAAGAATAATTAATTCACCAAAGATCCCAATGAGTAGACATAATTATACGATCACTCGCGTGGGTCGGAGCGACTGTAAACATGGACCGCAATTCGCGGTTCCGATGGTGATCGTAAAACTGAAGCTTTGATGTACGCCTTCTGGCGTCGCGGCTCATGTTTACATGTGCGAGAGTGGAATTCTTTGCTTCCGATTCGATTCCCGTCAAGGTTGCCATATTTTTCAAGACAGCTGATATTTAAAAATATCGCGGAATGTGCTTTGTTAATAAAGATCTATGAACTGGTATGTTTACAATTATTTGAGAATGTAACTTATTTTTTTATATTAAGTAGAATGAAAATAATATATCAATCGAAATAATAGATTCTTCTAACTAAATATAGAAACTCAACAATTTAAGTATGCAAACGATAGAAAAGGTAGTTAAGACAAAGTAAACTGTTGAAAGTATAGCAGCAGGGACTCGTACAAAATTCAGAGCACAAAACGATAACAGCGCGCCCAACCTTAGCTGGGTCATGACCTACATTCCTGAAACGACGACGCCCGCAGGGATCGGGGTTAAGGCACTCGTAAGCTAAATGCAACACTGGCTCTGAAAAACCATTGGGATCTATTAAATAGCTACCCTGAAATGTGACACAGAAACAATTTATGCAATAGCCGTAGTAGTTTCGTTTTATGACAGGAGTAAGATGGAAAATTGAATCAACAAATTCTTTTTCTCTTTTC
Source organism: Endotricha flammealis (assembly GCA_905163395.2). NCBI lineage: Eukaryota > Metazoa > Arthropoda > Insecta > Lepidoptera > Pyralidae > Endotricha > Endotricha flammealis. The sequence continues at coordinate 2,602,396 of LR990856.1, read as the reverse complement.
TTTCACCCTTTGAAGAAATTAATACAATGTTAATTCATGCTAAAAAATTTCCGACATAACCAGATAAAGGGCATGTGAAGCCGCTTAAAATAGTTTTAAAATACATCTATAATGATTAGATTAACTCTGAAACATTTATCAAGGGTGATAAAAGTTACGGTAATCACAACATAGACATAGACAGGGTATCAAGATAACTGATAAGAAAATGTAAGTGTGCCAAAAAACAAAATATTGGAACCTTTTCAGAATTGATGACAATGGCGCCTTTTGAAAATAGCTGAGTGGAAAGTGCTGAGAGTGCCATCGCGGGATCATTATATCTTGACCTGAATTAGGGCGTGGAGTTAACGAGAAAGTCTAGATACTTATCTGCATGTCAAATCTTAAAGAGATTAGTTATAAAAGTATAAGTCAGACACAATTTATGACACGTTTGTCATAGTCTATTAACATTTTCTGTAGATTATAAAGGTCCCACGTCACTTATTCGTTTAAAAGCCATATAACAGGCAAGATATATTAAAGAATAGCATGTCTAGAAGTTAGAATTAATCTAGGTGGAAATTTCGAGGCACAATTTCTATCCAACTCGACGTTTAAAAGAACATCTAACAACAAAGAGGAAATCTTTTTACTGTGAAATTCAATAAAAACTATAGCAAACACATTTTACTTTTGACTGAAAAAATTACATAGAGAGCAAAAACTTTAATCAATGATGAATAGACCCACATATTAAGTTTTTACAGGCAATGCTGTAGTTGTACTGACTAATGGTTATGAACAGCTGATTCAATTGTAAAAAAAAAACAACGGCAAACATTATTTATCATAATTAATATGCACATAAATAGTGATATAGTCAAGGAAAACTTACAATAAACTTATCATGTACATTGTCTTTTCACGTAGCAATAAGTGGGTGTAACCTAGTTCTGATTCATTGATACATCTACAAGTGCGTAAAAAGGGCTTATTGCCGATTAGAACTCTAAGAGAGCCTGCTTCAGAACAAGTAATATAATAATAATTTCGGAGAAACTACAATAGACGTTTGATGAAATTACTCTTTACAATTTTATTGGTTACTTGGCACTGCTACCACTCGTTTTATTATCCAATTGAATTTGGTCAAAGTGTTTTAAAATGTTCTATTTATAAGTTTTGCAATAATACCTAGCCTTGCTAAGTGATTATTGGCCTAACTCGTGACAGCAAACTAGACCTTTACTCGTATGGAAATCGTTCCGACCTTGCGAAACATATTGTTGATTAGATCTCGTGTACAATAAAACTATGGCAACAGTACTCGCCAAAGCGATAAAATGTAGGGGTTTTCTAGAAAAACAGTTAGTCGAAAACAATAAGGACGAAATCGATGGAGAGTCTGTAGGCGAAGACACGCAATGTATTGCCACACATCTTTTACAACCCTATTTAAGGGAGTTAGGGTCAATAAAAGTACGGCTTTAGTTCCGTAACAAATAGAAATAAACTGGTTTTGTTTCGCGACTGGATGTTGTAGTTTAGCGAGCAAATTGAACTTATTGTAATAAGGATATTTAAGACCATTTTATATCCAAACTTTAGCATTTTCTATTTTCTTTTCAAGAGTTTCCTCTCTGTTGAGATCTGACTCAATTTAGTAAGTCGCCAACAGAAATAAATTTTAATTAAGCGTTTCAGCAAACAGTGTTAACGCTTTTAACAAACAGTATCATGTTTAATAGCAGCAAAGACTTGTAATAAAGGGAAATTGAACGGGCGAAGAGAATATTTTCATGAAAATAGTCACCGCTGTAGCCATTTCCATTTCAAAGGAGCTTTTAGCAGACATTTCAACGTAAAATACATTTAGGGGTTTTTCAAGAGGAAAACTTTTAGTCTTATTTACGTGATGGTAGAATAAAGTATCTGTAGCGGAACAGGAAGGTGTGTTCCACTTGACTGATTGTCGAACTTGAGTAAACAACATGTAATGAGTGTTTCATTCAGGTTTTTTTGCGATGCCCTTTAGATTTTAGTGAATCAGTGAAATCGTATTTCTTTTTTCTGTGTTTTTTTGAATGTGTTTGTTCGTTCTATTTTTCTTTTTTAAATTCGCTGCTAGCAGTCATAATGCTGACAACGTGACCAGTAATGATTTGATGAGCGGCATACTGACGAGTCATCAACATCATCTAACAAGCCATCAATCAGTATAAAGTTTCTGTAGGTTTCAGTTGTTATACATACCTATAACTTGTTGTGTAAATGTTTATATTTTACTTAAATGAATGGTAGGAAATTCTATTTATTCCAAGCTATTCCGGAGAAACGTAACGATTTACTATGTTGGATAGGAATCCAACATAGTAAATCGTTACGTTTCTCCGGTCTCTCAACTTCGCTCTGTCTGTAACATCTACGGTCTATTATAGGTATACGGCCTCTTATCTTTTTATTAATACATTTGCCCTTGGATCTTCCGTCTAGGGTAGTGTTAATAAATCTAGAATGTCACCAAATAAGATAAATTAGATTACACCGAATCATGTCCTAAACGTTAAATGTGTGATGTAAAATGATACTAATCATCATTAAGGTTTTTCCAAGATTCAATCTGGTTCACATCTAGCTGTTTCCAGCGATAAAAGAATGAACGTAAGGTTTAATCTAAGGAAACATTACGTAAAAATAATAACCATCATACGTATCTGATCTCGTTCTTAGATAAATATGAAAAATTTCGTGATTGAGATAGTAGATAGAGTTTAGATTAAGAGAAGATATTTTACACAGAACACACAGTTTAACGGCATGAGATACATGGCAAAATTATCATTAAATTACTAATCTATTATTAAGTCACGATAGAAATGATAGAATATTATAACTATACTATTCTTAGTTAAGGCAATTTATCTGGTGATTCGGAGAAACAATTTGCATAAAAGGAATATCAATAGAATAAACAACAAGTAAGTACACATAAAACTTTACATATTTGACTTTATGCAATTATTATGTTATGTGTTATCAAGAATCCTAATGACGTCATTCCGCGTGACATACTCGATGAACTCATAAGTTAGGTAACGTCCTACCTCAGTTAGGGTATCAAAATCTGGAGGGTACATTAAATTGTCGAGCCAGGCTTGTTCATAGTTAACAGTAGGGCGAAGCCAGATAGAAGGCCTGAAACGTTGACACCAGCTAAACTGTAGTTGGCAATAAAGCATTAATAGTAGTTTTATATTGCAGGATCAAAATGTGCACTGCTAGCAAAAATCTTTAATTACTGACTGTACCTATACCTATAGTTTTCCTAGTGTTCCAAATCAATACGTGAACTATTGGCCGGTAGCCAACCACTAAAACATGGCAGGCCCAATTTTATGTTGATGATTTAAACCAAATTACAATCGTAACTATTTTTCTCTCTTACACAATCACTGTTTATTAATGTCGTTGGAATAAAATTGCCAGATGACCGGTGATCTTCCAATTCTTTATTCTATTTCATTACAAACAATGCTAGCTAGCAGAATGCGCGCTACTTCTTTCCAGTGATATTCCCATATGTATAAATTGCTTAAATTAATTGCCGTCCAGTAGTATTATATTTTTCGCATACACCATCTTTGAGACTAATTGCATCCAAGTCCTTTCTATACTTTCTACTCCATCTAATAATTCTCTGATTAAATTCGTTGTGAGTTCTAAGACAGGAACAGACTATAGTTTCGCCCCCGAGACGTCTAAGCTTCAATGCTTATTGTCAATCTGAGGTCACCGTTATCCTGGCTTTATAGGAGACACAGCGATGGGAATGTGTGGTGGGCGTGTTGTGCGGTTAATTGCATTCAAATCCATTGAGTCCTTTATCAAAACCAAATATTCAAACGTCCTTTTCATGTTGCTTCATTATGAATATCAGATTCAATAGTTGAATTGGTTTATAGGAATGTATTGCTAAATTTTTGTGTATTTCTTTAGTGATATGATACCTGACGAAATAACTTATGACTTGCATTTACATTTCTTTACATTTTCAATTATTTTACACCATGTATGTTTATGACAAATGGTTGTTTTGTATGAATTGCGTTATTGAAATAGGGCCACCGACGATGCTGTGTCAATGTCGTTCAGATAATTTTTGTACGCAACGACCGCGTCCATGACACTGGAAACTATATCGACGTACAAAGAAAATAACAATATTTAAAGAAAAGAAAATTCAGGATCTTAGGATGCAGAGGAATTAATTATATTATAAGTGTTAAGTATGTAATAATGCTAAAGATGATGGATTGAAGAAAATATGAACTGTATGTGAACTAATTGAATTCCAATGAGCCTTAAGACAATATCGTCAAAGAGACAATCATAAATTAGTAGGAAGATATAATGTACTTACAAATAAAAACGCCCAAAGGATTGTGACGAGATAGTCCCACAGTAATTACATTGTTTATCGTCCCCACGGAATTTAATTGTTTTAAACCAACAAATCACGTATTGTTTACGACCATAATCTGTAAAGACTACCTAATAGAAAACTCGAATATTGTTCGTTTGTATGTAACATAACGTCAGTAAATTATTTGAATAATCATGTTGGACAAATGTCAATGATATAGCGCAAGGATGAATTTGTGATTACAATAAGAGAAAATGCTATGGAAATATTGATGAATACTATTCCATAGATAGAACACGTCATCAATGTGAAAGAGCCATTTTGGTATATTTTGTTAGAATATATCTTCCCAGATTATTTGTTGTTAAGGCTTCGGAAACTTATAAGACCAACCTAATATTATCTTAAGTTAATATATTAGGTTTTTCTTATCTAAAATATGAATAACACTCGTTATAACAGCAAACAAAATGAAAACATCTATACAAACAGCAACAAAGCACGGAGGAAATAGTCACTCTTAGTGTCATCCGGCTAACAATTTGACACCGTCGCCCTCTCGCCCGCCTCCATACATCAGATGACGTACCCTAGTGATAAATGGACCATTTTGTGTTGTTGCCTTACCTAGACAGTTGGCAAATGACCCAAATAAAACCTGATGAACTAAATTCAGCATTCATATCTACCCAATGATAATCATTATGCTGAAACTGATCACAGACATCTGTTCGCATTCCAACCAATTATATGAAAACGTAGAACGACGAAGGAAGTGAGACGTATGAAATTGACGGCACGGCGGACGCAATGCAAATCTGTGGCGTGTAGACGGCGTCCATTTGTCGTACGATCATGACAGCTCGCCACAAATTGTGCCAACGGAATCCCAAACCGTGGTGCATTGCCTGAGAGTTCAATTTAGATTCCGATAAGATTGATCTGGGATCATTTTGAAATACAGAGGAATTTAGCACATATCATAAAGACATAAAGCATAAATTCAGTGTGGTAATCATATATGGCAGCTGAGATATAGACAGGAGAGACTGGCCCGGCAATTTGCCTATTGCTGAGTTCAATTATCGCCCCCCGCACTCATTACTGAATTAAGGCGAGAGGGACTGTAAATTTTATGTCGCCTTTGCTCTAGAATTGAAAGGATGTTTTAAGTAACCGGTTGTTACCTGACTAAATTGAATGTGTTACATACCAGTCAACAAGTATAAATATATTTTTAAGATCGGATAAAACAAGCAAACATTAACTGAGTAACTACATCCAACTTTAGACTATACAAAAGACTCTGTAATATTTATGAGATAATTAGCTAAAAACAGTACGCTAATACAGAGATAACAGATAACTTTACACTAAAAATACTTCTTTATGAACATGACGAAGACAGATTTACAGCTTCCGTAGCTAACGGCCTGATAAAGACTTCTGATAAAACCAATCCGGAAATTTTTTATAAAATAACTGGGCAACGTCATCGAGATGGTTCGATTAGCGAACATATCTGTCTTTTAAAAGAGATGATGGAATAGGATAACTGTTAAAGATTCTGTCTTTTAAAAGAGATGATGGAATAAGATAACTGTTAAAGATTTACGACTGCTAAAGAAAAACATGATAATTATGCTCGATGTAAATGCAGAAATATCACGTAATCAGATCAGATAAATCGATCTATAAAATTATCAATATGTGTTAATCCATTCTGTCAAAATTAAATCATGGTTTATAAAATATTGCTAGGACTGATATTTATGATCAAACTTTATGAATTACTAATAAAATACTCACCAGGCATGAAATGAAGCAAGGCGGCAGTGATGGGGTAAAGACTGGGACTGTAGGTGATGTCAGGGCAGGCATAGCCTAGAACGGAGACGACGCGGTCGGCGACCGCTCGCCCTTTGCGAGTCAGGTGATATCCGAGGCAATGTGTGGCCTCCACGAAGGGCGGCAGCATGATCGGCTTGTCCGGTAACTCCACAGTACCAAACACCTGAAAAGAAAATTTAATTAGTATCAAAAAAAGTAAATATTTTTTCGAAGATGATATTATGGAATACTGTCCCAAAAAAATGTTAAATTTGTAATTTTATCTTTGTTGCGTTGGAACAAATAGGGTTTGAAAGCGGAATTTAAGATCAAAACAATGTTTCGGGAGATCCGGGATAGACCCCTGTCAGATATTATTGTTGGCTTCGGTCGTGTAACGCCCGAGTCAATACCGGTCCAATACGCGAAACGTGGAGTAATTGTTAACGCAGGTGTAATAATTTAATTATCGAGATGCTCTTAATAAAAATTATATACCTAGGAACGTCTTCAGCATCCTGAGTACTGATAAATATACATGAACATTCTAAGAAGTCTTTAATGTAACATTTTAAATATTTTTTAATGCACAGGTAAGTATTATCAGTAGAGATCTAGCTAGCCATGCGTTAAACGTTACGGGTTCGATGAACTATATCATTTCCCGATAAGAACAACAGAGACGTTGCTTCAAAGCATATTCAATGTTCCGAAATGGTATTGCGTAAAGCTAAAGGATCAACGACCGAGGCAGTGTTTGTCGAATGACCGATGACAAAAAACATAAATACTGCCAATAATAATCGTTTGTCACGAGAAGCCGGTGACAACAACCAGCTCGGGCTGGACCAAACGCTCGGTGCCAGTCCGTATCTAAATTTAGATGTCAACACAGCTCACAAATTCGCAAAGAGAGATAATATAAAAAATAAAGCACTCTCTGATCTGGAGCAGGTTAATTTTAGTTTGTGATATAATCGTAGATCTAAACGTCAAAATTATTATCGTATGAAAGACAAATAAAAATCAGGTTTGTTGAGCAAACATCTCGTTTCGACCTATCATATACGTGTTTATATATATATTTGTTTATTTCGTTAACTACTAAAATAAGTATAACTTTCGTACCATCTGCATATATTGCGACAGACAATGAATGTAAACTGTATGAATAATGAAGTACTTGTTTTGTTTTTCACAGTTCTTCTAACTTCTTGAGATGTTTAAAGTGAATACCTACTCAGAAAAATATCTTTACGAGTTGTTGTTAACGCTGAAGATATAAAAATTATATTATGAGCGAATGTAAAAGGCAAAATATTACATAAAAATAAGAGAAAAATTCAAGGCTGTTCCCGTTATCGAAGTAATTGTACGTCATTTTATAAGTCTCATTAAATTGAAACGATCCTAAGTCTCGACGTCAGTATCCATTCAAGACAATCTAACTATCTAGACTCAATCAATTTGCCGCACGGAAGTTAGTCAATCTCGTCGTGCGGAGCCCCTATCCCGACGTCACATCCGTCGTATAAATTCATCCAATTGACATATCAAGCGCTACATATACCAGAAGTATAGCGGTATATAATATTTGATTTCTTAACTGATAATAATTCTTCAACCTTACAAAATCGACGTAATCAAAAAAAGAAACTTTGATATAAACTTTTCCTTCGCGATCAAGAAATTGATACCAAGCAATTTTGATTTTAACGAAGACGTCTAAGAAATTATAATTGAAAAATGTTGAAGGGAAGTGATGGCTGATAACGATGATGGCATTAAAGAAGATAATCGAATAAACTGAAAATCTGAAGACAGTCGACTCGCGTACAAAATCATCTTTATATTCCCTGCACGTACACGTCTTCGTCGGTGGGCCTCTTGAATAACGAATAGTTGCCGCGCCATAATGCAAACGCGAACTAGTTATTTTTGGGCGTGTCAGAGCAAGTTACGCACTCTTGCTTAAGTTGTCAAGTAAGTATTAACTTGAAAACATTAATCTTTCAATGAAATTCTGATATGTTGTTTACATGACTAGAACTCGTTGGTATATAATTATGTTATAAGCAATATAGTAGATTTATAGTTCTTGCTTTAAGAAAATGGTTGTTAAAGTAATATTTTTACAAATAACGGAAAAGAGATAGCTTTAGACTTAATGTGTCATTAACATTAAACTGTTTTTGTACAAGTAGTTGTTAATGTTCAACCAGCTCAGAACAATGAAGTCAACATCTTAACTATCGTAAGTACCCTAAGAAGTAAAAATATACTTTTATTGTATGAAATGAAAAAAAAAAACAGAAACATCAGGTACACGTTGGATATCATTAGCGAAGTGTGAGAAAAACCAATTACATCTACCAACAAAATTATTCTCGCAGCACATTCACACTCGCATAAAAAGAAGTGCAAAAAAATTCGGCTGTCGTCCATACTGGTTCTTGCGTGTGCGCCACGCCCCCTGCGCGCGCGCCGACCGTCCTTCGTCGAGTCAAGGCCGCCCACGCGCTTAGAACAACACACCTGAACCTGATTTTGCACAGCCTGTTTTGTTTATAAACGAAACCTCCAAACCAGTTTTAGCACGTGATTGACTTTCAAGATTAAGTACCTTGTAAATATTGTCCATTATGTATCTGGACCAAGTTAAGGCAGATAAAAAAAAAAGTAAAAGCTACGGTATTCAGATTACCAAATTATAACGTAAGGGCAAAATTGCGATGCTAACATAATAATTCTGTTAGTAATGACAAAGCAACGAAATCTCAGAAATGTAATAGTAAATCTGATCACAAGATACAATAGATAGACGATGATGCTAAGTGGTATAATAAACTAGCCCCCACATACGAATTTAAAACGGACACCGCAGTGTTTCTTGGCAATTGTTCTGTAGCGTCTAATAACAAAACAGACGTAAATATAAACAACGTATTTGTATTTAACGTTCTGAGGGATTGAGAATTTGAGGTTGAGCATTCGCGTGAGCCCCTATTTGATAAATATGAGATCTATGGAGTGACGTTTCCGATCTAATCTGAGTTTTCAACATTGCACATTTGCAATATTTGCATCTAACCTTGACGCTGGACATGTATAATGTAACGTGTAATGTTAATGAGTGCTTTCAGCGCACTCTTGCTGGTTATGTGTAAAGGTCGAAACAAGTATGATAAGTCTAGATTATTAAAACATTCAATCTTATTTAATGTAATCGCATTAAACCAGAATATACAGTGAACTTCACTAGGAAAAAAGAGCACGTGAGTTAGATTATGGACTCTGCGAATGACAATAGACACGTGCGTGGGCGAAGCGCTAAGGCCCTAATTAGTACAGACACAACCCCGACGCGACCTCTTGCCATGGACAATCAACGATTAATTGAATAAAGTGGACCGCTGAATCCGAATTGTGACTTTGTTACTTTTAAAATAAAATCACAACTCATTCACGTTAAGTTATGAGATTAATCATTATCAAAAAGAGAAAAATCATAAATAAACTATCATTGAAAATATGTAAATGAACTCTGAAACTTAGCCAAAAGTTTTCCTATATGAAGCTGGAGAAATAAATACGATGCCGCTGTTATTCTCTGTTGCGAATAAGATCGATGATACTATTTTCGGCAGAGCAAATCCACAAGGCGGATTCAGTCGGAAATAACTTCGTGTTTTACCATCGCACGGGGAGCCACAGTAAATCTTTCGCGGGTGCGAGTCGATTGTGAAAAACACTCGTGTTATCTGGGAGCTAACATATTCGAGTGAACGACATGAAGCACTTATGAAAAACGTTGTTATTGTTATTCATACAAAAGAAACCGTAGTGAATGATGATAAATTAAAACAAAATATTAAAGATAAGAGAGTATCCTATTAAAACTAGTTGGCATAAAAAAGTAAACGTTTACGTTCAGAAGCATTACCGATGTGAATACAAAAACGAATGTGAGTGACAGACAAATGAATAAAGCACAACACATAGGATAATTTACATAAATACAATGAACAGTACGTAAACTACAGTACAAAAATACAGAAAACGAGCGATGCGTACGGCTCGTGCTAACTTGAATCCAACTATAAATCTTAGTATTCAAAAACATTACGTAAGAAAATAATAGGAGCTGAAAAACAGTGAAGTGGTCTAGGCAAATTCCACTGTTCCATTTTGATTTTATCTGGGTATAACAATAAATTAGACAAGTGTTATAATGTTGATATCTCAAGAGACAATTTACATATCGTACTAGCTCGCCTGTAAACAGACCTGATCCGATAACCTTAGGTTATTATTTATACCTATTTTGATATAATTGTGATATTCGCAAGACTGGGGTTATCAGTTAACGGTAGCGTATACAAATGAAATTATTTGATTCCGATACATTTTGTATATTTATTATTAAACATTACATATCATCTTATTAATAAACCGTATTGTTTTAGTGATAAAACTCAGTTTAGTAATAATTAGAAATTATAGAAACAAAAGGATATAGGAACATGTAGTGATTGTGGATATTATACAATATTTGATATCATAATGTGGAGATACAGAATAAAGATTAGCATGATTATATGAACCAAAACAACGTACCAACAGCTGAAAAAGCTGAAGATAATAACGTGAGAAAAACTGCAATTTTGACTGCGAATAAAAATATATCAAAAATGCAATAAGCGTATATAGTATGCTTCTGAAAGTAAATATTGTACATAATAATATACAATCTCATGTTTTTAACTTTACAGATAACTTGAACCAATTAGATATAGAAAAGAAACTAGCACAAAAGTGTATTAATGTTAATATTAGCAATAGTGGTGGATAACGGAAAATAGAGCGACCTAATAAAGAGGAAACGGCTACATAGGCTCATTATGCAACATTCGCTTTGCTCCGATGCGGATGCGAATGCTCGCTGCCGTGATCATTGCACAATCAGCATTACAATATGTGAATACACCTACAGCACCGTTTACTGCATATTTTAAACCAGGGATATAGTTATGATCTTAATCATATATAGCGGCCCGCCCCGTCTTCACACGGATTTTAGTAAGGAACAATAATGTAGCTTCGAAACGGTGAAAGAATTTTTCAAATCGGTCCAGTAGTTTTGGAGCCTATTCAATGGAAACAAACAAACAATCAATCAAATCTATCCTCTTTATAATATTAGTACATATGGATAAGTTAATGTAAACCATGATGAACGTTTACTTTTCTAGGATTCCTATTTTAGTCATAGTAAACAAACTGGTCGCGAGAGTACCCGTGACAAAATATGACGACGTTATGTTTTGTTTGATGAATCAAGAAGCCTAACTTTCTCTGTATTCACAAAAATGGTAAATTCAACAACCTGAACGTGGGTAGCAATTGCTTACTTATGTTCTTTGGTCATCATGTGACCAATCATTTCATTTATAGCCTCTGCAGTAACATGTGTTTGAGTGACAATGATGATATCATTACACTAGCAAGCAAAGCAGACGAGAAACTCAAATTAGAATTCACTATCATGTTTACGAATTGCAATATGACAATGGTCAGGTAATAAATTACGTATATTAAATGACTACATCAACACATAACTCTTGATAACACTCAAAACATTATGACCTCATTGGTTCAGAGACCTCAGGCAATTAACGATGTTAATTACATGGACAAGATTTTATATCTCTACTAAGAGATTACGATTAAAATAGAATTATTAAATGAAATATATTTTAAAAAGTTTTTTATATTTCAAACAGTGCCATATAATCTCAAGTAGACTAAAGTAAGCATCGGTCAACTTGGGACTAGAACCACATCACACAGATAAAAAAAATAGGAGGCGAGCAAGGGGCATCCCGTAAGTTTTTTAGTGGTGGCGGTAGCGGTGGGGCTGCTGCAAAGCATTTTCTGATGTAATCTCATCAGAATTAAAAAAAATAGACTATTTTAAATTCAAGTCAGGATTGAAAATGATTCTACTCGTTAAACACCACGACTAGAAAAACAATGTTCATTCAATAGAATACATAACCCACAAACAGTAACTAAATAAACAAGATAAAACAAACAGAAATAGTAACAAATGAAAATATAGAATCCTAAAGATAACCAATTGAATCCCAATGGAAATCTCTTAGTCACTAATCAATCACTCATTTATAGTGTGCAAATATTTGAAGTAGAGCCCAAAATAACAAACTGACTACAGATGTTACTGACTTAACTATTGAACACTTACATTAAATATACAAGGTTTAACGTAATGTTGGCGTTACGTATGATTTTATGTGTATAAACGTACGGACGTAGTGCCTCGGAGTGTAGTGAATTAATAAGTGCCCTCAAAGACCCTACGCCTAAGTTCCAACAGTCTTATGGTTGGACTAAAGCCGGTACTAGACTTACAGCCAGTTTTTGAAGCGTATTTCAATTTTAATTCCATGTTATAACTGTGTTGTGAGGTTTCCATAATATTTCTACATTTGGATGGTTTTTGTTCTGATGTCATATTGTCATGACGGTTCTCAAGTTGTTAGATAGGTCCAGATCGTGCGTATGACTTAGATGTCAGAATTGGAACAAATATTTGGCATGCAATGATTTGCGCCGAATTAGAAGGGGTCTTTTTTGCATATCCATATTAAAAGTAAACAAAAGTAGGAGTAAATGGTAATGTTTATCAAAATTACACTTCAGTAATAAAGTAAAGAATGTAATGTGTAATAGGGAAATTATGAATAATCAACATATTATTAACGTTGTTTTAGGAAGGAAAACATTATTAGTATCGTATTACAGATCAGCGGCGTGGAACTATTTCCTCCCTTTTGAAAGCAAATCTTCGATAAATCTTTTTCCGATAACTGAATTGAATACATTTTATTGACAATCGATATATTGAAAGTAGATAAAATGAACATGAAAGTAAAGAAGATAAACGACAACATAATTTTTCTATCGATAGCACATCACGCTAACCCTAACTGGTGCTAATTCTGTTGTACATTTAACTAGACAAAACTAATTTTGAAAGGACCAAAGGTGTTGTTGTCCTTCCTTGGTTTGCAACTAGTGACAAGGATAGCAACACTTTTAGTCCTGACAAAATTAGTTTAGTCTAGTTAAATGTACATACCTATAAAAAAATTAGCACCACTGTCAAACATTAATACAATTTAATCTTTACATTAATGACAATCAGTTTAAAGTTGAAGAGCGTAATCTTGATATTATTATGCTGTTTGGTTCATGGGTTATAAAAATAAAATATTAAAAGTCGTTAAGAAAGATCAAGAAAACGATGTAAACAAGTTAGAAAATAGACCTTTGAGGAGGTTGAACCTTTGGCACCGGAGGTAGGGCTACTCACTTCAAACATAGCCACAGGGCTTTCATAAAGTAGCACAACATGATGTGCTTTTAATTAGTTAATACCGGTAAATGCTAGATAAAAATGGACAAAGTTATTAAATAAAACGATTCTATGAACATTGACCCCAAAGCATGACAAAAGCTATCGTAATACTACTGTTGGGGTTACAATAGACTGTACTGCTCATTGTAAATTTCGTTGTTACCATCCGGCCCTCTGGCTACTTTGAAATTATTGTGCTTAGAATCATAGTAGCAATCACAAGAACTTAGTTTTTAAATACATAATTTCCATTAACCTGGGACAATGAAGAGTAAAGGAAGACTTTTTCTCTGAAACGGGATTTCATAAATTCATAATATAGGAAGTGAAATTAAAGGATTACGTAAGTCAAGCAACAACGTTCCTAAATAGTGGTTAGAAAATATAAAAAAAAATAATTAAGCGGTCTAAATTGTCAGTTGTTGCTGACCAGTCATAAAACGAAGTCAAACATTCCTACACCAGTGGGAATGTTTGACTTAAAAAACACTGAAATCGTAGTTGTAAATCGCGTATCTTGTATACCTTCATCAGACGAAGCAATTCATTATAAAATTATAAATAACAATAATTATGTCCCCTGTGAATAATCCGTTACGGCGTATGCAATATACACAGCGATTGTTTAATTGGATGCAATTAGGCAAACGCCTAATTAACTAATTAGCGCACGATTATTGGTTGCACTGTGTGACAACTTTATGTGTAGATTACCTATTTTTGATTCATAAAATGAAACATTTCTGCACAGATTGAAACGGAAGATTTCAATCTTTTACAGATTGTACAAACGACTAGTGCAAAATGCTGTCACGAGAATCGGCTATGACTGGATAAACAAATATTAGAGGAAACTCAGAGATCAGATTTTAAAAAATGTTTTTAGACATTTTATAAGAATGCTGGAACCATGATCCTCCTGATGTACGTACAAAGTTATACCACTCTGTCCATACCAAAATGCGAACAAAACCATCTTTGTTCCTTTTCACGTCACACAAATAAATACATGTAGGTGTTTTCCATACAAAATTTGCATTTTCTTTCATTCATTGATAAAATTTATACGTTTGTCGTGCACTTGTGCATTTCATACATATATTTACAATTAACTGAATATTAACGTCAGGATTAGATAGAATGGAACATGTTAATGAACACATTAAGTACGACCTACCTATGACATCAAACCTGACTCAATGTAGTCTAGTTTTGTATCACAAAACCTAAGAATTGTGTACAAACCCAATATTCCATTAAATATTTAATTAGCGATTACATATAATCAATTATTTCTTGTTAATGCTATTAAATAAATAAGCAGTGATAGCCCATTAACCGATTTGTGCCTAGACTAGTTTTTGGTTTTTAAAGTAGATAAACCACAAACAACCTAACCACCGATAGATTATTCTAAATATTACAATTACTTCACTAGATTTGTAATTACTAGTTGGTAATTTTTACATACTATCGTTCCATAAATGGTTTAAGATACCATAAATGGTGTTCAGATTTGTGCCTAGACTAGTTTTTGGTTTTTAAAGTAGATAAACCACAAACAACCTAACCACCGATAGATTATTCTAAATATTACAATTACTTCACTAGATTTGTAATTACTAGTTGGTAATTTTTACATACTATCGTTCCATAAATGGTTTAAGATATCATAAATGGTGTTCAGATTTGTGCCTAGACTAGTTTTTGGTTTTTAAAGTAGATAAACCACAAACAACCTAACCACCGATAGATTATACTAAATATTACAATTACTTCACTAGATTTGTAATTACTAGTTGGTAATTTTTACATACTATCGTTCCATAAATGGTTTAAGATACCATAAATGGTGTTCAGACTAAGTTGATGAAGGCCGAACTTACTGTCCGTTTTGCGGTTGGTACGGTCAATTACTAAATTCCACATTACATTATGAAATACATTGGCAATATGAACATTATAGTGAATCACAAGTTCCGTTTTCATTTCAATCAGAATTAATATGACAAAATGATCAAAGCCATTAACGACTAAAAATTCTCTCTAGGCTTACATGCCGTATGTGTCAAATTACTGTCTCTCACGTAGTAGTCACTACGCTAAGGAGGAAGTCCTTTCAATACTTCCTACTCACATCTAATTTCTTTCTTACTAAATTCGTTGTGAGTTCCAACTTCCAAGACAGGCTGTAGTTTCTACCCTGGGACGCCAATAGGCTTCATTGAGGTCGGCGTCGTTAATCCTGGGTCTACAGGAGACACAATAGTGGGAATGTATGGTGGGCTTGTCCCGATTAACAACGGAAATTTGATCAGTGTCAATTTTTTATAAGAAAGAATATCAGAAAAGTCAAGGCCTTAGTGAATATGAGATAAGGAAATCGAGTGATCTGCTTCCTGCGAACAATTCAATAGTTTATTGCTTAGTCATAACCGGTCTCTCCATCAACGCCCGGATCAGATCAGCTGACTAGCAAGGACGTGTTTCTTGGAGCGTACAAAAGTTTATTTTTACCGAAATGGCTTGTTATGAAGTTAAACCTTTATACTTCCTTTATGCCTCAATTTACACTACGATCATTCTTTTACCGGTGGTAATTTTGCTTTGTTTCCGATATGGTATGTATTTTATAGACTAGCTTATCTCTTATCTATATGTTGTAAAAGTCATGTCTAAGTGCCCGCGAGGGCGTAGACAGAATAAAAATATTTTTGACTTTGACTAACATTAATGAAACCATAATGAAACTTATTTACCTTAACGAGCACATGAAGCATTATAAGACATGGAATCTTTTAATTGAATAGTAAACCTTATTAGAAACACGTAACATACAGCTTTTGTCTAGAATTATAGATCGTACAAGGTAAGGCAACCTCAATATTCTTGTAATTGTATTAAATCGACGGATATGGTTAAAATTGATTTAAACTCTGATTCATATCTGTGGGTCAAACCGGTCAACTCATAGTAAGCATGCTGCTCAAGTATACAATACTGGATGAGTAGACACTGGTCACATTTAGAGGGCTTAGAACGAATGAAAAAGAATATTTCTTCTGTTGTTGTTATTTTTCTTCTCTCTATATTTCTCTTCTTTTTCTTCTTTGTGTATTTTAACTCTTATTTGTACCATTTTAAAACAGCAAATGCAAAAATTTCTTGCCAGTTTTTCTTAGTGCAAGTCTGAACTGGTGGTGGCGATTCGAAAGTGTTTGTAATATGACTTTGAACAAAAAAAAATGGTTGACAGAAGAAATGCAAGATTTCAACACCTTTAACTCTGTAGCATTTAATCTACAACTATCACAAGTGACAGTATCAACAATAGCCAGGAACGACAGCATAATTTGCTTTCTGAACTATAAAAACTATTACTTTTTGAATTTATTTGTTATATACTTTTTGTATATAACAAATAAACTTGTAACTTGTTGACGACCTCCGAGGCGTAATGGTTACCACGCCAGACCGCCACCCAGGAGGTCCCGGGTTCGATCCCCGGTCGGGTCATGATGAAAAACGAACTTTTTCTGATTGGCCTCGGGTCTTGGATGTTTATCTATGTATGTTATAAAATATAATATCGTTGAGTTAGTATCCCATAACACAAGTTTCGAACTTACTTTGGGGCTAGCTCAATCTGTATGAATTGTCCGTATATATTTATGTAACAAATTAACTCAAATACTACTGGACCTGTTTCAAAAATTATTTCACTGTTGTGAAGGTGCCTTAACAAGGCTATTCCACTAATATTATAAAGGCGAAAGTTTGTGTGTATGTTAATTACTTCTTCACGCTCAAATGGTTAGGCCAATTTTCATGATATTTGGTATGTAGGCAGCTGTTACCTTGGATTAACACATAGGATTTTTATCCCGAAAAGTACGCGATTCCCGTAGGATTTGATCAAAAGTCTGATAGAAATAGGTGTCGCTACTGTGCATAAAATTAAGCGCGGGCAGCAGCTAGTATTATATCTGTATATAAGTATCTGCGGAAGACCAGCGCCATGGAGTCGGACGACCCCACGGTTTATGCTGAGCAGATGCCTTTTTGTTGTCTGATCTACATTCTTTATTATTTTATTGTTGTTAGTTATTTTTTTAAGTTCTTACATGTAAGTTAGACAATAAATAAACCATTTACTTTCTTATTATGGTTCCTTAGTAAAACCCATGCGAAGCCGGGGCGGTAGTCTATACTAATATTATGAAGAGGAAAGATTTGATTGTTAGTTTGAATTGAATAGGCTCCGAAATTACTGGACCGATTTCAAAAATTTTTTCACCAGTAGAAAGCTACATTATCAGGGAGTGACATAGGCTATAGCTTTTCCCGAAATTCAATGTTCCCACGGGAACGGGTCGGGAACTTCACGCGGACGAAGTTGCGGGCAAAAAAGCTAGTATGTTATAAATTACCTGTGTAGCAAATTATATGTAAATATGTCCACCCGTTTTTGCGTGTATAACAGTCATCCATACTAACTTTCGCGCTAATAATATTAGTAAGAATTTTAAACAACCAAAACTTACTATACAAAGTGAAACAGCACACACGTGACCACAATGCAAGTACTTGAAGGTGAGAACAGCGAATTGTCTATTTCTGTGTTGGCTCGCGGCCACAACTAGATTTACCTATGTAAGTCAAATCAATTATCGAGTTATGATTTTTATGAGGAGTAGCTTGGTTTTTGCACTAAGTTTATTCGTTGATGTAAATCATCGCTCTATCCGGACTTAATTAATTTTATAAGCTTATTTTATCTTTTACATCTATCTGTTCGGCTTCTGGTTGGCTAACAGCGAGTAGTTTTATTTTAATCTTAATCCCACATTACGTATCAAGCTCTCTAATTGTGTTGTTAACTTAAAAAACATTTCGCTTTACTTCGTTCGCCAGCCAGCCACCAGTAAACGCTTAAAGTTCTCAATCAGCGGTGTAATACTTGGCTTTAATATTTCTATCTACCAAAACAAAAAGTACTAAAAAGTAAAAAAAAAAGGGTTTTGACCAGCTTGGTAGTTTTCTAATGAATCGCTATTACTAGTAGGTACTTAGCTAAGTGGTACAGTCAACAAACGAAAGGGTTGACCCGGGCCGTAAATATGATTAAAGATTTCTAAATATTGCGTGAAGGGATTTACTAGAAAATTTGCAATTACATAGAACAAAATGAATACTATTGTTTTTTTTTAATACCACAAAGTTGGCAAACAAGCGTACGGCCCGCCTGATGGTAAGCATCACCGTAGCCTATATATACCGGGGGTATCATTCACGCGTTGCCAACCCTCCCAACCCCCCCAAGTGGAGCTCTGGAGACCTTACTCACCGTAGAAACACAACATAACACACAACTGCCGAGGCCAATGCTATTTGGCTACAATCTTCTATAAGGTGGAGGTCCTTCCCTAGACGGGCTGCTCCGATTTGAGCGGATTATCCGCTGTGCCCTACCTCTTTTTATACGGAGTTTGTCTACTTCCTCGGTTATATAGAAGCCTTGAAATATTTAAAAGCCGTAAAAACGGTATTGGAATCGATAGGGGCACTTGATTAATCTAGCAATTTACATGCACAAATGCATCTGAAATCTGATCTAATCAGAGACATGACAACGATTATAAATCATTCTGCTCATGTATGTCTGCGGGTTTTCAGAACGTATTTTATTCTTAAAGTAAAGGTCGATTTCACCACTTCCTGATTTAGTTTAACTGTCAGATAAATTGACAATGTTGACAGTTTCTAACTTACAAAATATTTCTTGACAATTTGGGGGTTGTAAGCCTATAGGCAACGGTGACGGCTTACCATCAGGCCGGCCATATGATTGTTTGCCATCATTGTGGTATAAAAAAATATATATATATCGATCGTGTATTCGTGTTTGATTTAGTTTGTCATACCTTTTTGTGGTAACTTAATGTTGTGTCTGTTATCGCAGTAAAGTGATTTGTATTCGATTCATGTTTATTTCATATCTATTTATATTTTAACTAACCCGCGCAACTACTTCTGCGTTTGTAAGGAAAAATAAAATTGTCGTTTTTAGACTTTTTTTTCATATTTTCTCACCGTTTAAACTTTGAACTTCCACAAATATTTCAAAATCAAAATTAGCCAAATCGGTCCAGCCATTCTCGAGTTCTAGCGAGACTATCAATTAATTTTTATATTACACAGCGCACGTGTGGGATACACGTTACTTTCCCGTGGGAATTTTTAGAATGAATTATACATATCAACCTTCCTCTTGAATCACTCTATCTATTTAAAAAAAAACGCATATAAGCCGTTGCGTAGTTTTAAGATCTTAGCATAAATAGGGGCAGACAGACATCCTCGTCTTTCTGTCCTTATATATGCTTAGTTAGATCTACTAAGCAGCACTAGCTACTCCATTTTATACTATGTATTGTAAATATATATACCATTGTTTGGAGCTTTTGTACCAAGTATATAGAAATGGAATATTAATCATTATTCTATAAAAAATATGAACCCCCCACGCATTATTTTAACTAAACATGATGCGCTAAATTCACAAAAACCTTTGTAAAACAAAGTTTCATTCGAGAAAGGGTCTACTTTGAATTGTTCAAAGAGATTATGGTCAATATTTATTCAAGTCAAAATGAATGCTACTTAAAAATGTTTTAATACATAGAAATGAAGTCAAAGAAAATCTCTTGGGGCTTAATTAGAATCGCATTTTAATAAAACTCCGTCCGTCCCTTATAATCCGATTTTGTATAATGAGATTGTGGAACCACGCAAACTCCAACTGGCGTTTGTTAATATTGAAAATATTACAGCCAAGTGGATTTTATAGGAATAGATCAAGTGAAGATTTTTTCATCGCAAACTAGTTTTTTAATCACAAAACAATGTGTTAGTGAACGTCACGAGAGCTAAACTAGATATATTGATTTTTTTCAATTTATCGTCTACCTAACATTTTTTAAGTCGATTCCACTATTTCTGGTTTCATAAATCTCGTCTCATCGCTTTAATTTACAAGTTAATTAAAACCCAGCCTAACCGATCGTTTGTCATTGGATTATAACATTTAATAAGGAATATTTGATCAATGGTACCATAAAAGTCACTTTTATCCTGGTAAATCGGACTATAATTATATATTCGTCTACTAATTATTATTTAAAATAAAATCATTTGAACAAGCTCTTTAATTGGTTCGTTTATATTCATATGAATTATTAATTGAAAATATAAATTTGTAATTTATTATAACGGCATTGGCCGTTTTTCCACTCACTAAAACGACCGACGACAACGGACACGACCAATAAAAACGAACGCAACTAATAGCAACGGAACGTCTGCCAGGGAAACAAAAGTGTATCAAAATATACATAATATGTATATGGCAAGGTTTTTCACGAAACTGCCGGCCAGTATCGGTGTCGTCGCGTCGGTAGTTCAGCGAGTGGAAAAACTTAATATAATGTAAATTTGATGAAAAAAACATAAAGAACTACAAATAGACACAAATAAATAAATAAATATATAGGGACAATTCATACAGATTGAGCTAGCCCCAAAGTAAGTTCGAAACTTGTGTTATGGGATACTAACTCAACGATATTATATTTTATAACAAATACATATAAACATCCAAGACCCGAGGCCAATCAGAAAAAGTTCGTTTTTCATCATGACCCGACCGGGGATCGAACCCGGGACCTCCTGGGTGGCGGTCTGGCGTGGTAACCATTACGCCACGGAGGTCGTCAAATGAAGAACTAATAATGCTAAACGAGAAGTACATGTGTAATTTTGTGATGTATGTTTTTATGTCAAAGGAAGACAATCTAGCGGTTACTTGATCTTAAGCAATCACCTAACACCCGTGACCCCAGCCCAGTTTCTACTGAAAAGTTAATATTTTATTTTCCTCGTTGTATCAAAGTTATGGTATTATCTCACTGTGACTGACCGTTGTGAGACTGACGATAGGCGAGGTCAAGGCGTTAAGTCGTTGGCACCGCACCAGATTTCAATGTTGTCATGTCACTCCCCGCTCAGCCCTTGTCCGCGTCACGTGCATTGTCAAAATATTTGAGTTCGACAACCAAGTCCCAATTATATTAATTATAAATCAATAAAATGAAAATGTCTCTATTCAAATAGCCCTATTACAAATAGAACTCTCTCGAATCGTCACAATTTTTCCTACCACCAGTACAGACGGCAGATTTGTACTAAGAACTGGCAAAGACGATTAACATTTTTACAGAGAAATTAAACTTCTCATCTACCTACATTAAAAACGTGAAAGCATATTTGAATATGCCCTAATCTTGCTTCATGTCAATAAGACCGAGAAGAACAATCAATTCAAGGATTCAGAGGACATAAATCTAGTCACTTGGAATATAGAGACGGTCATTTCTCAGAACCGTCATAGTAAACATAGCGTAGAGTATTCGGCAGATGGATCGACGAAGTTAGACAAATTGCTGGCGTGCAAAAGAAAATTGGAATGACATGGCTAGGAATAGGGAACGATGAATCAGACGAAAGGAATCGAAGAGTGATGATGATTTCCTGAAACCAAATAAACTACACCTCACCTTGGCAGATCATTGGGAAAAGTCGGTAGGAATTTTAAAACACGATGAAATTCAGTGCCAATGTCATTTTCGATGAATGAACCAAAATATCCAGCTGAAGGCAAAAGGAATACTTTAGTATAGTAACGTAAACATGATAATACCGAACTTCCAAGAAAACCGGAATATTTGGCTCGTGTATTGAGCATCTTGGGGTGGCACGTGGCCATTTTGAATCATCTGAATGTAAAATTATCGGAAATTGTAGGAAGCAATCTCACCAATATGTCCGGTTGAATCATTAAATGAAAATCGTAGAAGATTTTCTCACAAATATTGGTGAATATTTTGTAGTCATTATGGACGAATTCCTTTTTTTATCTCGTCTTAAATGTAACTGCCAAAACTTATTAGTTTCCGTTGCCCCGATGTGATTAGGATTGAAAAGATTACATGAAAATATTTTTTCACCTCACAAGCTCGGAAAGAATCTGTTTGTCATTCGAAAACTGAGCGCAAAAGTGCATTTTGTGCCCTAGCGTGGAAAGAATTTTTAAAATTCGAACCTTTCTATTCTATAATTTTTTATACCGCCAGTCCTCTGAAAATGCATTAATACTTATTTCATGCCAGTGCGCCAACCTTATTTTTAGAATAATCGAACTGGCCAGCACCACACCGCATGAAAAAAAAAACAGTTATTTAATATATGATTTGCGTTTTTCTTGCACCTAGCATTTTCCTGGCTGTAGTGAGGTGAAAAGTTGTGTGTTTCGCTCGGCAGCAAAGTTATTTTGCATCTCGTACCTTTGAAACCCTCGCTACGCGTTTTTAGTTGCCCCTCAGGGGGAGAGCCTGTCAGACCCCCACCACTTCAGTGGTACATCAGACAGTATTGCATTTTCTTGACTAGGAACAAAAATAGTCCTCATTCTACGTCCATAAAATCGTACTAACTCTCAAATCTCAATTCATATCTAAAACTTCTAAATCTAGATCGCTAAAATTAGAATATAGGTTTATAGAGGCTCGGTCGAGTGGCTAGCAAAAGCTACTTTAAGCCTAGTTAGGTACAGTACAAGCTTTGCTTAGTTCGTGATTAGATGGCGTAACTCGTCCAGAAGATATTAAATATTATATATTCTTGGACGAATCACACAACGCCATCTAGTACCAAACTAAGCAACTAAGCTTGTACTATGATGGGTACTAGATTTGCTGATAAATATACTTAAATACTTTTTTTTTAAATTAAATACTTATTATACTTAGAAAACACCCAGACCAAAGCAAACAGACATGTTCATGCACACAAATGTTTGCCTTGCGCAGGATTCGAACTCGCGGCCCTTGGGATAAAGTGACCATTGCTAGCCACTCATTAGCATTTAACAAAGCAACGTCTTTTTTGATACAGCATTTTTATGTTTCCACTTTAAGAGATGAAAAATTCAAAACAACATCCACGCCGAGGTAAGTACTTAGTATGTGAAAATAAAATATTAATCATAGCATAGAATTTGACACCAACACATATATCTCATAAAGTGTGCATGTATGATCAAAGGCGAAGGTGAGCTTCGTTGATGCAGTGCCAATCGCTCTTGCAGAATAAATAGATACTTTGATGCAACTAAAACTAATTGTGTGGGCCTTTTCTCATAGTAGAAGACGGTAGTGCGATGATTGTGCACTTTGGTATAGAAGCATGAAATTTCTACCATGGATAGAGTGTCCCACGGTGATCGTTTTAAGATGTGGAGGGAAGTCAGATTCTTCCTCTGTGAGTGGGGGGAGGGGGGCAAAGGGGGTGAATTCCACGTCTTGATGATTAGTTTTTTACTGATCCGTTAATGTTACTAGGGCTTGTATGGTGTCGTTTTCATATAAACCGAATACAAGGAATTCATTTTTAACAATAAAAATGTATGGTCCCATACAAAAAAATTAAAAATACTGCCAAAAAGTAAAAAGTTCCGCTACGTTTTTTTTTTAAGCACGTTATTTTTACTTTCAAATCTTAATTATTATGATATTAAAAAAATACTGTGTTATAGCTTATTTAATGTAGTTTACAAATATATATAATTGTAGTATACTTTTCATACAAAAACTATTTAAAAAAAAAGAAGAACGTGCAAATTCCAGAATATGCGCGCGGTGATTCAGTGAGATGTAGGTACGCGTAGCGACAAATTTTCATAATGTACTATGGTCATTTGTTATAAATATTTATAGCAATGCTACTAGCCATTATGCGACGTAGTTTTAATGTAATCAAATGTAAGAAATGTGTTTTTATTGCTTCCACGGAAAAAAACATTTAATAATTTTGACATAGAGAAGGTTACTAATAAAACGTCAGAAATAAAAGTAAAATGATGTTTAACCAGCAGTCACCAGTACAAAAGCAAAGTGCTGTACATTTGAGTGCAGCTTTGTTACATTTGCATCTTCCAGTACACCCTTTTTTAACGCTGCACCTAATTAACTCAGCACATTAAGTTGTTACTTCAAGTAGCGTTGTCCAGACTGGCTACCATTCGTTCGAATCTTTAATCCAACCCCAGTTAGATGGTTCAGGAATATCTGGAACTTTTGTTAAAGATTGCATCCAAATGTAAGCCTGATAAGAAGCGCGTTTTATATATTGCTAGAGTGCCTTTTTTGTGGGGGGTATGTTCTCTATGGCTTGGGATTTTTGGGTAAAGAGTTTTCTGGCTTCATTTATAGTCAGCATTTCACTAATGCGGTCATACATTAAAACCACAAATCTGCAATGAGTCGTCGCTTATTTGTTGTGGCATTGTTGTCATTTCTTCAAAGGCGCTGTTTACTTCTGGAAAAGATCGCCATGTTTCCCATGCTGTTTTTTCCCTCTACCAACAAAAGTGAACTCCGTATCACACCCTGTGAACGCATGAAAGACGGGAACGTACTCACATTGTGACAAACTCATTGACGCTACCAGGTCGTGTAGCGGAACCTTGAGCCAACACCAAATGCAACCTGTAGTTCAGATAAATATATCTTTCTGAAGAATGCCACAGACAGTACTAATACATCTGTGTCTACGGTGCGTATTGTCACTCTGCTAAATCCTTTCTTTACTGCACCAGCTAAATGCAAAAACATTCGGGTGTCAGCTTCGTCGTGAAAACATGGGGCTATGTCACGTATATCTGAGATATTGATAAAACAGAGAACTTCGATTCAATGTGTCGCGTATATTTCTTTTTCTCCTGCCTGTAAAGAACAAGTTGTTGTGATAAAAATAAAAACAATTCGGTCTTGTTCTCATTCACTGAAAGGAAACTCTTCCAGTTCTTAGGCATCGCATGCGTGGGAATCCACTCTTTTCCTTGTGCCTTTTTCTCGTAAAGCAGCTTTAAAGCTCAACTCAAACAACTTGCGCCGATAGCTAGATAGATAGATGTTTTCACGATGAAGCTGACTGAATGTTTTTACATTTAGCTGATGCAGTAAAGAAAGGATTTAGCAGAGTGACAATACGCACCGTCTGTAGACACTACTGGCTGTGGCATTCTTCAGAAAGTTATCTTTATCTGAACTATGGGTTGCATTTGGCGTTGCCTCCAGTTTCCGCAAGACCTGGTAGCGCCAATGAGTTTGTCACAATGTGAGTACGTTCCCGTCTTTCATGCGTTCGCAGTAGGGTGTGATACGGAGTTCTTTGCTGGTAGAGGGAAAAAACAGCATGGGAAATATGGCGATCTTTTCCAGAAGTAAACAGCGCCTTTGAAGAAATGATGACAATGCCACAAGAAATAAGCGACGACTCATTGAAAGATTTGTGGTTTTAATGTATGACCACAATAGTGAAATGCTGACTGTAAATGAAGCCAGAAAAAAACTCTTTACCCAAAAATCCTGAGCCATAGAGGACAAAAGCGGCACTTCAGCAATATATAAAACGCGCTTCCTATCAGGCTTACATTTGGATGCAATCTTTAACAAAAGTTCCAGATATTCCTGAACCATCTAACTGGGGTTGGATTAAAAATTCGAACGAATGGCAGCCAGTCTGGACAACACTATCCCCACTATCACTATGTTAATTACGTGCAGTGCAGCGTTAAAAAAGGGTGTACTGGAAGATGCAAATGTAACAAAGCTGCACTCAAATGTACAGCACTTTGCTTTTGTACTGGTGACTGCTGGTTAAACGTCATTTTACTTTTATTTCTGATGTTTTATTAGTAACCTTCTCTAAGTCAAAATTATTAAATGTTTTTCTCCGTGGAAGCAATAAAAACGCATTTCTTTCATTTGTTTACATTAAAACTATGTCGCAAAATGGCTAGTAGCATTGCTATAAAATATTAATAACAAATGACTATAGTACATTATGAAAATTTGTCGCTACGCGTACCTACATCTCACCTAATCACCGCGCGCATCTTCTGGAATTTGCACGTTCTTCTTTTTTTTAAAATAGTTTTTGTATGAAAAGTATACTACAATTATATATATTTGTAAACTACATTAAATAAGCTTTATCACAGTATTTTTTAATATCATAATAATTAAGATTTGAAAGTAAAAATAACGTGCTAACAAAAAAAAAGTAGCGGCACTTTTCACTTTTTGGCAGTATTTTTAATTTTTTTGTATGGGACCATACATTTTTATTGTTAAAAATGAATTCCTTGTATTCGGTTTATATGAAAACGACACCATACAAGCCCTAGTAACATTAACGGATCAGTAAAAAAATAATCATCAAGACGTGGAATTCACCCCCTTTGCCCCCCTCCCCCCACTCAAAGAGGAAGAATCTGACTTCCCTCCACATCTTAAAACGATCATTGTGAGACACTCTATCCATGGTAGAAATTTCATGCTTCTATACCAAAGTGCACAATAAGGCTCAAATATGGCACAACCGTCTTCTACTATCATAACAAAAACAGTTTAAATCTCGTTGCAAACTCATACAATATCCTTCTTTTTTGATTGATACCAATTTTAGTTACGCTGATTTTCAGAAAAATCCACTGAAATTCTGAAGAGGAAAAAAAAAATGTTTATTTGTAATATTAATTTGCATAAAAATACCTGTTTTTACAATATACAAATAATAAATAAGTAATTTTGTTTCATTTTTGGACAATTTCTCTGACATGTTATCTATCTATATATATAAAAATGAAACCCGTTTTCCGTTGTCACGACATAACATGAAAACGGCTTGACCGATTTGGCTGATTTTTTTTTAGAATATTCCTTGAAGTACGAGGATGGTTCTTACGGAGAGAAAAATTTAAAAATTCCCACGGGAAAGCGGGATACACGCAAACGAAGTTGCGCGGGTTTCGCTAGTGCTTTATAAACATGGCGCTCGTTGCTTCAGCAAAATTAGATTTACTTTTAATAAATATAAAGACTACGCAAGAAAAATAAACCCGGTTAAACGCCGAAACAAAATTAAATATTAATATAAACTAAAAATAACATTTACGAGTTACCGGCGACATAAAGTTTGCATTGCAAACATAGCAGATAGATATTTGGCAACATTCAAAATAGTCTTGTTTTATGCTGTTTTCGCAATTTAAACTATTTTTTATCACACGACGACGTATTGCATGGCAGACATCTTTTATGAGTCTGCCCACTGAATCGTACATACCGTAACCGGACCGTAACAGGACCGTAACATGCAAAAAAAAAACGTTTGTTTGATCCTACGTTACTTTCATTTGGAAAACCATTTCTTTTGAGTTGCAAGTTCCAAACAAACAAAACTTTTCAAGTTATATAAAGCATATTAAACGCTTGTACCTACCTACAATAATACATGAATATCAACTGACATTAAAAACAATTTTTGAAACCATAGAAATGTTGAAAGAAATTATTAACAATGCTATCAAAATTTCGGAATCTAAATCAAAATGGCCACCGGCAAATGAAACGTCATAATATTAACTTATCCAAGCCTCGTACATACGCTAGTATTAAGAGCCATGAAAAGCCAGCCATCAAAACACGTCGTTTCTCTAATGGAAATACTTCTCGTTTTATCTTGTTCGGAAAGATAATAAAAAAGATATGAGCGGCACTATGACAAAATATTAAGTATACATAAATGAATGGATGTTATCTCATACGAAAATATGCCTTGCTTTCCGAACGTAGGAAGCTAGAGTTCTATTTTTTAGTACCTACCTGATTTTAATTAAGAGTTCAGTCTTCATGAATCTTCCATAGACAAAGACTTGACATACTATATGCTAAATAAAACATAGTTTCACAGCGGCCACGATGCGGATTATCCCATTGCATTGGGGGATTCACCACACGTAGACTCCTGGGTACGGGCGTATCGACTTGAGCCAACTTTTTTTATTTACTTTTTATTTATACTTTGTCTTTGTTAAATATTATTGTGATTTTAATTATTTACTTTTATCTTCACTGTATTTTGCAACGCTCTTAATTAATATTTTTATCTCGTAGATTTTGTCTACTTACTTTTTATAGCACTCCTCCCCAAATAACAATCATTAAAACTTTACTTTATTGGCCATTTATACAACTTCTGGGTAAAAGCTTTCCCTTTTCCACACATCCGTAGAACTTTCATCGACCATTATCCCTCAAAACGTCCTGATGTTAGAATTTTTAGGAAATAAAAAATGAAGCCAAGTGAATCCCAACTACAAAGACAATCTTTATAAATAGTACTAGCGCCTGCCCCGGCTTTGCACGGATTTTAATAGCGGTGGGATCCCAATTTTTTTTGAAAATAAAATATAGCCTCACTTGGGGATAGCGTAGCTTCCCAACGCGAAACGGTGAATTTTTTTATGAAACCGCTAGTTAATAATAATAATAGATGACTTTACAGACTACAGTACTTGTATCAATTATCTTCAGCCAGCACCTGTGCTATAATTAAGCGTCCATTGTTAACAAACCAGCTAATTGAGATGCGGGGCACACCCATTGTGACGAGATGATGCGACCGAGCGGGTGCACGTTGATGTCGTCCGCAAGGATCTTAGTTACTCGCGCGTAAAATTTTCCCGTATACGTAACATAAGCTAAATTGAGACTCGATTTTCAAAGTATATTAATAGTATATTTATTTAGCGGACGACGACGGTCTATTGGTTAAATGGAAAAGCGGTTAGATACAGAAGTTTTCTTTTACCATTATAAAATAAAATCACATTCGAGAACAAACAAGTCAATTGTTTGTTACCGTGCGGTTGGTATTTTCTATTTTGGTCGGTTCGATTGCAAATCAGTATTGGTCGGACACGTGACTGGAATTTTAGTTAGCAAATCCGTCAACACACGTCATGACGGTATACATATCAATAGAAACAAAGAGCGGTATTTCCGATCTTTCATCTCAAGAGTGAAATATCTCTACTTTCACGACCTTGGCCAGGACGCCACCTCTTATCTCGGGGCGCGGTATCTCACAAACATTTGGGCGGCATTGCGCAAAGTAAATACAACATGACCTTGGTAGCTTAAGAACATGCCGGTTTCGCGAGATAGCGCCATTTATTTTCACGAATAAACTCTACGAGAGTAGCACACCTTGAAAAATCATGTCGTTGCACAACTAAAGAGATCACTGACCTGCGTAACCATGTCCCAGTAGAAGCCATCGAGCATGGACTTGCCATGTTGGTGCTGCTTGCAGAGCGCGGGCCAGAGCGACGCGCGGACGGGGCTGTTGATCGGCCAAGAGTTCTCTCTGATGAGGATCTTGAGGTCACGCTTGCGGTTCTGTTGTAGGAGGGGCTGGACCTCGTCGTATGTCTTGAGGGGCGCCTTCTTGCCTGCGAATAACGGGGACGGTAAGCACTGCGTCCATACTGGGTGTTCGGACACGGCGAGCGACTCGGCGCTGGCTGCGCGGAACGCGGCAGGTTCTATGTACATCGCAATAGGGGCGCGCAGCACATGCTTTCGGTGCGCGCGCGCCGGCGGCACTGGCGCGGCGCAAGCTCGCCAGCCTCCGGAAAATGCGATAGCGTACCCCAACAGTGTCACACTTCGATTGTTTGTTGACCGTGTGACGCGATAGCGGCCCATTAGACCGCTCTAATCATTATCTGATGGTCATTATTAAACTATATAAAATGAGAGTTCAATTTAAATTACATATCTATCGTTGGACTATCAAAATGTAATTAGTGATAAATAAAACCTAAGTATAGTAGTTAAATACTTAGAAATAATTATAGGAAAGAGTAAAAGAAGAATAATCTGCGTGCAAAAACCACCGTACGTCGAATAAACAATACAGTTTACTATATCATACCATAACAGCATGCACAAATCTAAAATAGTTGTAAAGGCAAAGAGAAAACGCAGTGCTTTGGAATCATGCCAACAGTACGAATTTTCGTAGCACATACGTAACCGTCGAGTGATATCGTGTTAGCTGTAGCCGCATTTATAATGTAACCATAGCAATTAAACTCTATCCCTCTTATTAATAAACAAAGACCAACTATGGCTTAACCAAAATATGTTTTGTCACTTTCGTACTTAAATTAATTCTCCATAAGAATGACAGTGACAAAACAAGTTTTAGCCTTGGCTAGACTTTTCTTCTTAAGACCTAAATTTGAGCTTCGACAAACAGTATCACATTTAATTTCGGCAATATGTAACTACAATATGGCTTAATTTCGTCAATTGTTTACTTCGAAATGTCTAAATCTTAATTTCAATAAGCGATAACATTTTTGTGTAGATTTTAGTATTGCCTAGAAACTAAGCCTTGGAATGTTATTTATTCGATTATAAAAATGTTTTATTTTTTTAATTTCATGTATAAAAGGGTTAAAACATTTTAATATTTTTTTATGAAAATTGGTTGATCGAAAAACGAAACGAGCGAGTCACTTGATATTTACTGATCATCATCGCCCTGAAGGCTTCCTGAAGGTTCTTAAAACAGTACGTAACGTAGTTGTTCGGCGAAACCGCTGAAAGAAGTTTTTTTTTTATACTACTAAGGTGGCAAACAAGCATACGGCCCGCCTGATGGTATCTAAGCATCACCGTAGCCTATAGACGCTTGCAGTACCGAGGGTATCACTCACGCGTTACCAACTCTCCCAACCCTCCCAAGTGGAGCTCTATAGACCTTACTCACCGTAGGAACACAGTATGGCCGAGACCAATGCTATTTGGCTACGATCTTCTGTAAGGTGGAGGTCCTTCCCCAGAGAGCGGATTATCCGCTGTGCCCTACCTCTCTTAAAATATGGTATTAGATGGTTCCATATCTATACAGCGCGAGGGATTTTAAAAATATAGTAAAGAATAAATATACAATGGTGAATAAACTCTAGTCTCTAGTCAATCTTAGATTATTAATATTTTCCTCGGGAAAATTACTTTTTATATCGCTATACGAGAACTCGGCTTTTTAACCTTTGAACGAGCCGCTTCGTTACCTCATTCATTTTTCATCACGTATTTTCCCTTTGAGCTTTACTCAAAAGCCCCTTAATTACGTCCCCAAAAGCTTCATATTAATGTGTTAATTACTTTATTCGTGTTAAAAGCATGATGTAACATTTAGTATGAAATATAGTGCCTGCTTTTGCTAATGTAGCGTTATGTATTTTTAAAATGAGATATAAAGCGTATATGTAGCATACCTATATCAAGTCTTGGGGACGTTTTCATTAGTCTTAGAACGTTGCTAGTGTTGTTAGTCGTAGTTTTTTGTGAGGACTATACTCTCACGGAATGTCGGTGTCATGATAATAAATAAATATTCTAATATTAATGGCTTTTGAAGGTCAATCTTAATTGGTATGAGACCCCTTATCGACACTGTTTTAAACAACGTTTCCAGTGTTTTGCCCCGACAAATGCTGAGTGGACACCGTTTCATCATCATTTTGTGTTTGTCATTTTGTTTTTAATGTAATATTTTGCTGAATGAACTGAGAAAGGTATTAAAAGAGGTAGGGCACAGCGGGTAATCCGCACAAATCGGAGCAGCCCGTCTGGAGAAGGACCTGCCTTACAGAAGATCGTAGCCTTACCATAAGGCCGGCCGTATGCTTGTTTGCCACCTTTGTGGAATTAAAAAAATGAAAAAAATTACATTGTAGTAGTAAAAATTTACAATGACTGGTCTTCAAGACCGGCCATTCGCACCATCTGGTTAAGTAAACAACAGTCTATGATAACGTGAGGTTATCTCGGCAGCCGGCTCGCAGTCCAAGAGAGGCTCACGATTACTGATTGCATACAAAACATACAAATATTTAACATTTAAACATAATTATGAGTGAATCACGACTCCCGACTCAAATATTAATTAGACTTCTTGTATTAATGACAAATGTCGATATTTTTCACATGGATATTGTATCATAAATAAAAATATGTATAGGAAACCGGTTTTTTCTGGATTGATCTGGATTTAAAATTAGAGGTTATGGCTGTGATGTTGTAGGTTAAGGTTATCGTTAATTGTTAATCGTCTGTTAAATTGTTGATCAAACTGCAATTAGAGATAGTAACTGTTATAAATGATTATTATATTTATTAAAATGTATTGGTATATAAACTTATTCAAACATAATAAGTTTATTCGGTATCCAAGCATTTATACAAGTAAACCAGTGTATATATTGACGAGATAGATATGTTTCATTTCGACAAATGATAGGGTAAAGTAAAGTAAAAGATATCTGACGGCTTATTGTCGTAACAAAAACAGATAATATCAATCTCTAGCGCTATCTTGCTCATACAAAATATGATTGAGACTAGATTTCAACTGTTTTTATTACGAGAATAGACCCGCTGCTGTACTGACATGTACAGTGGGAAAAGGGTAGGAAAACAGTAAAATAAATAACACAATATGTACGAGGATTACACACAAACGAACATGCTGAAGACAGTGTAACGAAATTCTTTATGACCTAGGACCTAAACGTCTAACAAAAATTAACTACAACTTTACGTTGTCTATTGATAGAGACAAAGACAACTTACCAACAATTACTTTTATAGTTGCACATGTGCCAAGTGCCAATTATATTGCAATACAATAGAATATTGCCAAAATATATTGTTGTACCTACTTTATGTCATTATACGCAAATAAAAGCACATTAATTACAAGTTTATATTCGAAAATAAAACTATTAAATCCAAATTGGTGACACCTGTCCAAGGACATTTGCCAAGTTTTGTACGATAAAGTATGATCATTCTAAATAAATAATTAACGTGCATCGGGACAAGCCCACCACACATTCCCACCGATGTGTCTCCTGTAGGCCCAGGATCAAAATTGGCGACCTCAAATTGACAATAGCTGTCTTGGAACTCACAAGGAATTTAATCAGAGAGAAATGTGATGGCTTACGATACGAAGTATTGTGATCAACATGCATGTAAGCACTCAAGGGATAGGCAGACTCTAAAGTGCTGGGCCATCTCATGGCTCACCTCAAATCTCATTTTACAAATATGTAAGGATTGCATTGTAAGCTAGGATGATCCATGATGATCTTCTTGTGTCCGTTAGTCTTATTTGTCCGACTGTGACTAATGAAACATTTTAACCGATTTTGAGTTAACATTAAATAGCTGCCAATAGCTTATGTCCACATAATATAATTAAGACAGGACAAAGTGGTCTATGAGATGAGAACGATCTCTATGAGATGCAATCAGAAATGAGGAAATCCATAGCAGAATGCAAGTAACCTACATAAATCAACGGAAAGTATACTAAAGTAGCATGGGGAGGGGAGGACACATAGCGCGCAGAACCGATGCCCGCTGGAGCAGGAAGGTTCTGGAATGGCGACCATGTACCAGAAAGTATAGCATCGGTCGGCCGCCGCAAGGTAGTCGGACGACAGAAGAAAAGTTGCAGGAAGCCGCTGGACATGCAGTGGACTTCGTGTAGCTGGTATGACGATGAGATGATGAAAGAGGTATGCATAAAGATCGCAGGTATCCGTTGGCATGTTAATAAAATTCAAAAATATTGCAGACCGCCTACCAAAGTCTGAACTTATTTTTTTATCAATAAAACATTCGTTTGTTTATCTCGCTGTAAACGATGACGCATTTCCTTGTAGTACTTTTCACGGAGCTACGTGAGTTTATCTGCACGAAATCTGGTATAACAAGTCGATGACTTTGTATAAAATCATGCATGAGTAAGAAATACATAGTTTCTGGACCATCTTATAAGTAAAGGCTACCAGATTAACTAGCTTTGAATAAAGTCACATTTCAACTTGAAATTATTAATCTCAACTCCTTATTCTTGAAACTATTTGTTGCGAACTATCCGTCAGGCTGGAAGTAAATACTTAACGAAGTGGGAACGGGTCAGCTAGTAATACTAATAACTTTGATCTTTGATTCTTTTTTGATCTCATATATTCTTGTTTTTATTATTAATTTTCTCGGCTCTGTAACATGTATTTGTATTTTCATTATATTTGTACCTTTCTGAATTGAACTTCTGTCCACTCTTCTCGCTTTTATTGCATCCTTTACATATTACTATTACTCCCATTTTTATTAACTAAGTCGTTTGTGTTGTCAATTCAATATATTACAATTTATTACTAAATTTTTATTATTATGTAGATAACGTACATATGTACACAATTACGTAATTATTGCCTTTTATGACCGAACATAATATTTACTGCAGCATGCATTGTTATCTGCGGTCATAATCCAATTTATCTGGGGGTCGAAAAATAATTACTTTTAAAGTACTGTATAAACTATAACTATTTGTTTTATAACATACGGCAGACAAGCAAGAGGGCCACATAATGCAAAGTGATTACCGCTGCCCGATGCTACCGATGAACCAATGCGTTGCCCGGTATAAGCTGCTTCACATCAGTATTCTACAAGCATATTTCATAATGAATGCTGTACCACTCCGATACTAACGAAAACCACGCAACTTATGGCCTGTTTCACTTTGATTAGTGCGAGTGCGAGTACATACAGAATACAGGGTATTCTAGGGAATATAGGGCTTTAGTTCGCGTAGATCCCGATTTAAAAAAAAAAACGTCCTAGGCTTAGGGCTACGTATTTGATGTTCCTGATTTACGTTTTAAAAAGTACCCCTGCGCAAACGTTCCTTTAAATCTACTATATCAGTATTGGTACTTGATACATCTAAAGCTAAATATCTGCGCCGGCGCCGCATGTCGGAACGTCGCGTCGTATTTATTTTTCCGACACAAAATTAAATATTTTTGTAGACAATTCCTAATCTTTTTTTCTTAACCACAAATATTCGATAAAAGTTAACGAGTTATTCCAATCATTTTAGTTCAAAGGTTTCACATAAAAATTACTTATACTGATAACACATTTTTTATATTTTTGCAACCTTATCTCTAATTGGCATAATAAAGTTGTATTGACAATTTGACATAATACTCAGATAAAGTACCAAACAGTCTCATTTCAAGAACGTTCATTTATTTATAACAACATCATATCAACCCATAATCACCCCACTGCAGGAATACGGGTCTCCCATCAATCGAAGGGCACTATAACACGCTACTCTGAAACGCTGCTGCTCCAATGCGAATTGGCCAGTGTTTGGCTTAACAACTGTCGTCCATTGACCACAGCCGAGACTGACGGCTTAACGTGCCCTGCGAAGCACGGAGAAGCTCGAGATGACGAAACCCATCCACACACTGGCTAGGGTCGACGTTGCTTGACTTGCGTGTTTGAGTGCGACACACAGCGACGTCATCGTGCTCCTTCATAACAACCACACAGAGAATAATAATTATATAATAAGGTAATCACGTCACGTAATCATATTTCGTGAGTTTTTTTTTAGGCTGATTCATAGGAGTTTCCCAAGAACAACAGATTATTAAATCGACAAACAAGTTTGGAAAAGTTTTAGTTAAAATTCCACTGTTTTTATTAGCTTGACCTTACGTAGACTTAACAAACGTAAAGTGTCACACATTTATGCTGACTGTACATAATACAAAAAGGTACAAAATAGAGGCCTAAGCTCAGCGGTGAGCAGAAACGGGCTGAGATAATGAAGATGACTCTACATAGGTAAAAAGTCAATAACACTTTCAGAGTATAGGGAGTAGAGTTATGATAATCAGGTAACTCGATCAGGGAAATACCACCCTCTCACAAAATATCGGCGTCAAACAGCTATGCGTTTCAATCGATCAACGAGAGATCCGGCAGCTCAACTCCTTTTCCCTTCTTCTTTTCCATATTCCATCTCTTTCTATTCCTTTCCTTGTACCACGCAATGATAGCGCTAGCTGCTAGCTGCCAATTGCTAGCTGCTGCCCGCGGTGTTACCCGCGTTTATTTTATGCACAGCAGAGATCCATCTATATCAGATTTTTGACCAAAACCTACGGGAGTCGCGTACTTTTTGGAATAAAAAGTACCCTATGTGTTAATCTAAGATATCAGCTACCTACATACCAAACATTATAAAATTGCCCAGCCATTTGAGCGTGAAGAGGTAACAAACATACACAATCTTTCGCCTTTATAATATTAGTAGGATTTCCGTAATTTTCAATATAATTATGTTATGAATGCCTAACAAAATATCCATTGCTCGAGTATTGTTCAAAAACAATAATATTTTATTGGTAACAATTCGCCGTAATAGCTCTTCATTCATTAATCTTGCAGGTTTTATTATACTAATAATATAGCCATCGTAAATGTGTTATGATGTCACGAGATCTGAGCTACAGCAGATGCTGTCATATTCATCCTATTTATATCATTTCATACATCACTAGGCATAAAAAATCCTCATCAGATTTTTTCTTGTTTATCAGTGGTATAGTAACCAGCTTACTATTTAATAAAACTGCAATTTTTACATTAATTCTGAATGTACCTATATTATTTAAAGTCTTGGCAGATCTAGGCGCGAAGGCTGGACGACCTAGGCTCGTGGAATAAGAAATGTAAGCAGTGGAACATTATGGGCCCCAAATAATAATAATAATTTTAATTGAAATTGAATCGCAAAATTCTTACTCTTGAAATATATCTATAGTCTTCAAAAATGTACAGTCTATCTAGCCGTTAATTCAAGAACTACATTTTTTCATGGTCATTAGAGAGAAAAGTGACAAATGGGATACGTACTCGATGTTAGCGAGTTTTTGATACACGGTAATTGTACTACTTCAGTGATATGCTCATGCAAGCTAACAAAATTACACACAATATGTCTGTTTTTTGTCAATACCGTTGTTTATTGAATTTCTATAACATATTTCGGCCTGAAGAGGGTCAAACGGAGGTGAAATGAAACCTTTCGTCGATAGCAGTGTCCACACAGACCGAGCACGGCTCGCGAGCCGAATGCTCTGTGTGTGTGTGTCTCAAAATTGGCTCCAAGGTCCTCCACACTGTGTGTGGAGGACCTTGGAGCCAATTTTGAGAATCGACAAAAATCGACAATGTTTTGCTCACGGTTGAGCGGCTCTTGGCCGAAGCAACGTGCACCAGAGGCTGCCCGAGAGGCACGTCCACATACACCGAGGATTCGGCTCGCGAGTTGTGCTCGGGCTGTGTGGACACGGCTAATGGCGTGTTACCCCCTACCAGGTCTACGTCAGTAAGGCATTGGTTAATAAAATCACACCATAGTTGTTTACGGTAATACTAACTATAAATTGACCAATAAGAACCTGTTAGACCATGTTCGGCTGATCTCTGGAATTGATTTAATAGCCAAATTCATAGGATAATGAGCCTTAAATTGTGATTATTTTGTTTTGTACAGTTTTAAAAAAGATGCTTGATTCGAGTTGTAATAACCCAATTTGTATAAAAACTTATTACTTTAACTTCGATTCATTTTGTAACCAAAAAGTGAAAAATTAAAAACAGTTTTTTTTTTTAAAGTGAAAACTTCTTTAGCGGCGCTTTGCACTTGATCCGTAGCCTGATCGAAAACGCGTAAGATTCCCTAACCACTGCAAAATATTCAAAAATGCATAACGCTTCTGCATTTTTCTTCATGCTTCTCCCGGAGTGCAACCCGTTCTTCCTTTTAATTGTGTCCTGTCCAATAGATGTGAAAGAGCTGGCAAGAGACAAGACAGAGGAAAATGGTGGGCAGCTACACTAACAAAGCGTAGCTTTTAAATTTAGAAGCATCCGTGTACTACCTGTGTACAAATTTATTTGAAAATTTGCTTTTTCGTGAAAGAATAACAAATATTCATCCATACATGCAAATTTTCGAATTTATAAGATTAGTAAGGAGGCCTCCGATATACATTCTAAAATACGTATACGAAAAGTAGTCTGAAAACGCCAAAGTTCATAATGTTTTTATTTCGTGGTAAATTAACCGTCTGGAAATATTTAATATACAATATTGGTACACCGATTACTCTCACAGAGGACCTACTTACATAGATAACAATGTTTATCCTAAATGGGAAAGAGAAACAGTCATCTTCACATTATCACTTATCAGTGTAGAAAATCTCAACGCGATAAGCTTATCTCGAGAGAGCGGTTCGCTCATTATACTCTTATATCAAACGTGCATTATGTATTAATTGATAGAAGCCATTTATAGAAGCAAGATTGTTATAGTTTATAACTTTTTTATCATATTACAAATTGCGCCGAACTATTCCCAATCGGTGACGGTGTGGCCTGTGCGATGCAGGCTCGGGTGCCCCCGCACCTTTGACTTCGACCCGCGGTTACGAACGAAACCCGCCTAACTTCGTTTGTGTATCCCGCTTTCCCGTGAAAATTTTGGAAAATCCTCTTATTGGAAGCCTACTTTTTTTTATTTTATACAACACAGGTGGCAAACAATCATACGGTCGGCCTGATGGTAAGCCGTCACCGTAACCTATAGACGTTTGCA
Organism: Endotricha flammealis; assembly: GCA_905163395.2. Lineage (NCBI taxonomy): Eukaryota > Metazoa > Arthropoda > Insecta > Lepidoptera > Pyralidae > Endotricha > Endotricha flammealis. Next base: position 2,563,190 of record LR990856.1, on the reverse strand, counting down.
ATACCGGCGGTATCACTCACGCGTTGCCAACCCTCCCAACCCCCCCAAGTGGAGCTCTGGAGGCCTTACTCACCGTAGGAACACAACATGGCCGGGACCAATGCTATTTGGCTACGATCTTCTGTAAGGTCCCTCCCCAGACGGGCTGCTCCGATTTGAGCGGATTATCCGCTGTGCCCTACCTCTCTTGCCTACGTCATACAAAGAACACCCTCCAAGCCAAGTCTTCGGAAGGAAATTTCGGAAAATCATTTCTTAACGGATGCCTACGTTTCAGGTCTCTATGATCGGCGGTGGAAGCGTTGATCCGACAGTCAGTCATTCAGAACAAAGCATTTTATATGTCATAGATTTATTATTTTTCAAGATGTAAGATGGGATAGACATCAACGTCCTGTTTATCGCGAATATTTTTTCATACGCACGCGCAACGCTATGACGTTGCGCGTAATTATAAACTTAATTTCTGTTGTTCCTCATCTGCTCCACCAGTCCACAAGTAGTGGACACTTGCCACCAGTGGTGGAGCAGAAGGTAAAGCAGGACAGTGACACATTTTCAAAAAGTTGTGCTAACATCCACACGAATGTGGACAGTAACAGAACTTTTTACAATAGTTTTTTTTTTGTAAGAGGTTCCATTTGTCTCCCATTCATTTTCATAGAATTGTGAGATATTTCTTGTCAATATCATTACCACTGTGATTATTTTAATATTTTTCTTTCCAGCATTTTAAATATCTAAGCGATCTTATTAATCGAGCTGTCATGAAAAATTTAATGGGCTGGTACTTAGTTCTCGAGATTAGGTCGTTCAGAAAACTCTTCAGATTTATTATAGGATAAAGCGAAAAAGTCGAGTCGACCTCGTTACTTTCATCGGGAGAATACATCAAAGAAGCCTACATAATGAAAATGTCTGTTATTACCACCTCTTTATAACAAAAATTGAACATCTCTTTCATATTGCGAAAACTCATACATCTCATCACATGGCCTCGCACTTTCACTTGAGCAAAAAAAAATAGATCCACAATATAATTTATACCAGAAATAACAGTTCATAATTTTTAATTTCTACAACTTGAAAGAAAGGCAATTAAAATTGATAATGTAAAGTAATGTAAACTAATGACCAGACCTGGTTTAGCTGGCTTTGTGGCTCAGCTCACGCTGGCGCAACGTTGAAACGTCAAGTTGTCGCGTCAAGTTGTTTTTCGCCTATAATATTTTCGTGACTATTTTCCCATAATTAAGGTATATATTTTTATTATTATGCAAATATAGAATCGTAGCATCAGACGCTGACCACGCCAGATAAAGCACAGAGTCCACTGCGTTAAAGCAAGCGTCCATCGCAAGAGACGCATGAAATAACGCATAGTTAAGAAAAAATACATGATCATTAACACTCATACTGGCGCAGAATCGAAAAGTCGCAATTCAAGTCTATGAGTAGAAAGAAAGAAAGAAAATGGTTTATTTATTGTCTGACTTACATTTAAGAACTTAAAAAAAGAACTAACAACAATAAAATAATAAAGAATGTAGATCAGACAACAAAAAGGCATCTGTTCAGCATAAACCGTGGGGTCGTCCGACTCCATGGCGCTGGTCTTCCGCAGATGCCTGTTTGCAATATAACACTACTGTGCGCAAACTAGAATTAGGTAACACAAGCCAACAACTACCTTATTATAGCAGTAATTCGAAAAGACACAAGAGTAATGATATAAAAAGGTCCTATGAAATCTAGGCCCCATATAAGGATCATTTACGCTACACTATGACGGGGCCAAGTCAGGCCCAGTCCGATGCACTACCGAGGCAGTCATTGACTTTGAAGTGAAGTCTTATTCTTCTAGAAGACTTTTAGAAAAGTTCATTTACCTTATTTGATATTACTTCAACTTGGCTAAGTTTTACTTAATCAAGTGACGCACAAAGAACAGGTGGACTAGGCGCTCATCATTAAAAAAAACGCAAATCGTGAAATGGATGAGTAAAAGCAACTCTATTGTCAGTACAATGTGTTTAGACGGACGATTGTCAACAACTGTACCATGTTTCACAAACAAATGGAACCTTGTGAATTCAGAGAAACCGCTAAATTCTAGAACAACCACTCTTTGCAGCGAAACTATGAACGATTTTATTATTATTTTTATGCCACTAAGGCAACCAAGCATATGGGCCCACCTGTTGGTAAGCAGTCACCGTAGTATGGACGCTTGCAATACCGGGGGTATCACTCGCGCGTTGCGACCCTGTAAAAAGTGGAGCTCAAGAGACCTTACTCACCGTAGTATCACAACATGGCCGAGACCAATGCTATTCGGCTACGATCTTCTGTAAGGAGGAGGTCCTTCCCCAGACGGCATGCTCCGATTTGAGCGGTTTATTTGCTGTGCTCTACCTTTCTTTAAGATTTTTTCATATTATATCATAGACGTATTCGGCTACAGCGACTGCTTTAGACTCATGTAGGTAGTGTTTAAACTCGGTTGTTTAACTTTTTGGTGCGCTCTGTGGTGACTAATATAGTCAATTCTTTGCATTATTTTAAATATTCTTTATATTAGCCTTCAACAGTAGAAGAACTTTATGATTTATATCATGCGCTTGCCGCTTACGCGTGTATGGAAACACAAGTAAAGCAATGACACTTTATGCCTACATTTGGATAATTTCAAAGATTTCTAGCTCCTCCGATGATGATGGCGGATACAGTTTACAAAATCATCAGTATCCATTCCTGGTTACGAGTTTTTAATATAATAATTGACTTGACAGTTTTAGAATTGACAGTTTTTTGACCATTTTTCGATATCTCTAGGTAATAGTTTTGAAATTTGCTACTAGCACAGAATAAATAATAGTACTACGTACTACTAGGCACACTTGAAAGTATCACCTGTAATTATGTCGAATCATCTAGCCAGCACCTTTATGGCAACAGCCAGGGCCACGGGCTTTCTCCTATCTCTCGTCCTATTAGCCCGTCACTATCAGGACAACGTGAAGCAGCGAGCAGTAAGCTCAAATATCCCAAAAGCCACACACCACAAGATGTTGCACTCAACGGCAAATCGAACGATTTTTACCGTGCGAATGCACTGGAAACAAAAGTATGCGCGACCCAATGCGATGTCATGACGCAGAGCGGTGATTCGATGGTAATAAACTAGGTATCACCGCTGACAAACCCAGCAACCGCTTGCTGCCATAATCGCGGCCGCAGTAGCAGGCCGTAGCAGCGGATAATCCGCTCAAATCGGAGCAGCCCATCTGGGGAAGGACTTCCACCTTACAGAAGATCGTAGCCAAATAGCATTGGTCTCGGTCATGCTGTGTTCCTACGGTGAGTAAGGTCTCCAGAGCTCCACTTGGGGGAGTTGGGAAGGTTGGCAACGCGTAAAGGTGCTCCTTCACCGCGAGCATTCGGGTGTAATGTAACTTTTTAGATTCGACTTTAACCATTACATTACAATACTACCTTCCTGACTGACGAGCGTTCGCCTCCCTCACTGCTGTAATGCTCGAATCTGAGCGTTACATTACACGCGAATGCTCCCGGTGAAGGAGCACCTTAAGTGATACCCCCGGTATTACAAGCGTCTATAGGCTACGATGACGTCTAACCATCAGGCTGGCCGTATGCTTGTTTGCCATGTGATATAAAAAAAATGGCTGTAACAAGGATTTTTACATCAATATGAAAACAAAAAATATTAAAATTCCGTCATGTCGTGTTTTACAACTTAACATAACGGTGTAAAAAGGTTGATTGTGCCATCTTAGTCGGTAAATAATTTCATGTGTTCAATTTGGGTTACAGAGAACATTTAATAAATTGTCTACTTTCTACTACATAACTATCTCTGTATTTTAACTCATGTGCAGTTTTTTTTGTATAGTTTATTTTTAATTCAAGGTGGTCTATTTTAGACCTCTGTTTGGTCTTTTTAATATGAATAAAATCATCAAATCAAAATTCTTATTAGGTGCTGGTCTTATAATATATTCCATTAATTTAAGCTTCATCATCATTTCAAGCCTACATTAGTTCACTGCTGTAGCCACTAGCCACCCTGCTAGAGAGCCTATTTGAGCATTTTTGAGTCTCTCTCTGTCTTGGTGTTTAACTGTAAGTGACATTCATCATAATAATCAAATCAAAATATAAAATAGACAATTCAAAGTCCTGACTGATTTGACTATTGGTATATCAACGAACAACCCAAACCGCTGGATCTAGAGATTCCAAATTTGGAATGTAGGTTCCTTACGACGTCTAGGGGTGTACTAAGAAAGGATTTTTCAAAATTCCTACGGGAAAGCAAGATATACGCAAACGAAGTTGCGAGTATTTTACTAGTCAAAATATAAAATAAAAATTGATTTGATTGTATTAGATAGTAAATTAACACTACACAAGTTCTAATAAGCTTATTTAAGATTCAATACACCAATCATGACAATTCAATTAAATAATATTTTATATAATTTATGTGTATCTCCCAAAGGGGTAGACAGACACTATGGATTTCGAAAACTATGTAGCCAGTATGATATAAACTTAAAACTTAATTTATTATATTTAAAATTCTAAAAAATATGTTGTATTGGAGGGACTAATTTCTTTAAAATAATAAAAAAAAAAGGTGAGCAAAGATTTAATGGTTTCAAAAAAATCCAAAGATGTCAGTGTTAATTTCTTAAAAAACAATTGATTTTTTTAAATATACTATCTGCAGGCTAAAAGATTGCCAAAAGCCGAGTATTCCGCATGACCTATCAATATAATCTGCACTATACTTTGGTAGTAGCGTTAATACTCTACTATAAAATACTGGGCAAACATGGAAATCCTTCTGTTTAATTAAACCCAAAGCATTAATATACAGAATTCGTGATAAATATGCTAAGGCTCACTTTCAACTTATTTCATCATTTAGATCTCATATTTATTTCTCAAGAATGACAGGATAGAGTTTTGGCTAATAATTAATATATTTTTTAATTAATTAAATTGTAAATTTTGTATACAAATTCTGAAACTTGTAAGCGCTTTAGATGTGAGAAATAAAATTATATGAAAATATTTATTCAGAGAGTAGCCTTTCACAGGCATATTCTCCTGTCATGTTTTATATTAGGTATATAATTAATATTATTATTAAGTCTGCCAATTGTACTCTCAATTGTGCATAGAATAAATAAATATAAGCTATAATTACATTTATCTACACTAATATTATAGAAAGGAAAGATTTGTATTTTTGTTCATGTGTATGTTTGTAATGAATAAACTCAAAAGCGACTGGACCAATTGAAAAAATTCTTTCACCGTTGCGAAGGTACATTACCCGGGGGTAACATAGGCTTATTATATTTTCAAAAAAATTAGGGATCCTTGATAAAAACGAAGTCGGGGCGGTCCGCTAGTAATTAATATTATGATAAATGCCTAAAGGCATTTTCTCATAAAAAAAAATGAACTGAAATTTAAATTTACCTTAACCTAATTTCCTGTGTATGGAGTGCTCCAGTTTAATCTAAAGGGCACTTACTGAATACTAAGTGTATATTGTTATCAATGTGAACTGATAACAAAAATCATAATTGTTGTGTTACACATACAAGATATCTCAAATGATCATCTTAAAATTTATGATAACACCTTACTTATGTAATAATAAGTAATGCAATATAATAAATTTTAAATATTTTATATGATATATCATGAAGAAATTAGAAATATAAATCCTTAAACTATTCAAATTTGTTAATTTTGTGCAATCATGCATTGGAAAATTATAATAAATAGATAAGAAAAATAAATTGTTGCAAAACGATTTTGAAAATAATAGAAAGTATTCATTAAAAAAATCTTACCAGGAGGGCTGTCAGTCAAAATAGTAATTCCGGTGGGGTCAACATGAGGTGGGAACGCCTCATACAGATCGGGCTCCTCTTCAAGCACTGCGGACAACATTGCGGAGGGCATCCCGGCACACACACACTGTGACTAGACACTACACAACACTGCACTGGAAGCTCCAAGTGTCCTTAGCTTCCTGGAGCTCACACCTGCGAGCCACCCCGAGCCATCTTCAATGTCACACGTTAAATGGACTGTCCGACTGTCTAAGTCAAATCTTGTTGCACCATTTTTAAATCTGAAATAAAGAAAAGTGTTGTAGCGCCGGCGATAGACGCGTTCACTACCCCTGGACAGTGTCGGCGAGATATGACCTTAATCTAGTCAACGCCACAATCAGAGTTACCTACCTAATTGGTTATAATTAAAAGTGTTCGTATCAGCTGATTGTTACGCTGCCAGGGCAGACTTGACATTTTATAGCTATTTTAAGACTTTGGGCAGCTGATCGGGCGCACTTCAATGTCAGATGCCAAATACGAAACTAATCTTCGCGGAACACTGTCAGCGATTGCTGTATGAAAAGCTCGGCGGACGCCACCGCCTGCTCACTCACCGCAATCCTGACGATAAATGATGCGATGCAGGATCTGCGCCTCCGTATTTGCCGCTTCGGGCTCCCCGCGACGACTACCCAAGTGGCCAGTTCCCGGACCAACGTAATCACCTATAGGATAATAGCCGTGAACGGGAGCCAACGCTTTTGCTTGCTTTGTCACTTAAACGGCCAACAGACGTATATCGCTAACTGAACAAACGCGAGTACATTGTAATATCAATTCACTAATAATGTGGGATAATTTTGCGAGCCCCTTCTTCGTTAATCAAATTATCGATGTATCCGGTGAAAGTTGTCACAAAGTTTTCGTATGTTTATTGTATAGTTAGCAGTTTTTATTTTATAGGCTTCGATTTTCGTTTTTACAAGAAAAATCCCGTCCGTCAAACAAAATCGCACGAAATCCAGTCCGCGATTTGAGAGAACGCGAAACTCATTGCCTGCTCGTCCAACAGGAAGGGCATAGACTAACGCGCCGAGGCAGAGTACAGAGGTGTTATTTTACTGCAACAGTGATTTTATTGCCTATCGCCTGATATCGCGGATTTCGCTACAGGCTAGATAGATAGACTGCGTTTGCGTGCGGTACGGTCGCCTCGTTAGTCGTAATGTGCCATGCGTGTATACAAGTACACAAGCTACATTATGTGCCATACAAGACTATGGTTATAGGAACATATTTCACAATATCATGCAATTGTGTCCCGTCCGTATCGCATCAAAATAATTATTTCTTCGAACGATTTATGATCTTCGAGAACTCTGTTACTAAGAAATCATGTGAAAATAAAAATTATTCACAATCTTTTAAATTTACCGCTGTTGATATTTTGAAAAAGTTATATTTTCTTTTTTATTTATTAAAACAGGAATTCTTGAAAGGAAGAATGTAAGAATTGTAAATAATTTTGCCACTCAGTGGTGTAGGAAACTAACTATTATCATCGGATGCCCGTGCCCGTGGATGCCCTTGGCAAATTCATTAGTTGGGGTCCTATAACTAAACTAAATATCTCAACCCTCGGGCCTTTTGCCAGTCTATCTTATCTTATTACGCCACCCACCCAATGCCCTCGTTTAATTCCACCACGATTTTCATGATGTTTCCAACAGAGGTTCTAATGTTTCCTCAGTTTCGCCACTGCCACCATACAATTTTCACAGTGGATTTATTCCACTGTGAAATTTTCAGGCCGTCTCCAAGCAAGTGCCGCCAGCACTGGAATCAAATTCATGTCGACTTGGCACAGAAAGAACTTTTATGCACAGCTCCCTCATTTGTTGTTATACAGTACCTATAATTTATAAACAAACAATGGTACCTACTTATTGATATTTATATACTTAAGTGTGTGTATGTACCTAAGTACCTAGATAAATATGTTGAATTTTACGAAAAAGTGGTTGACGTGAAAAACAATGATTGTTTATTTAATAAAAATGTTCTTTTTATTAGAGAGATAAACATTATCAGTCATTGTATAATTTAAACAATGAAAGAAACGAAGGTAAAAGTAATCTTATTTGTCGTAAAAGTAGTTTAATAATATGGTAAACAATTTTACTTCTCCCTAACGAAGCACGTACTATTAAATGAAAAGAAATGAAATTATTTTCTTTGTACACAATCAACACTATTGTTGAGCCATAGACAATGTGGCGAGCTAAGATTCTTGCAGCAGCTGGAACTATTTTATATTTTCTCAACTAGTTTCAAATTGGATTACCTATGTAAAATTAATTAAATTGTTTATAAAATTAGTAGTTTTTTCATATAAATAACGTCACTGAAGTTCAATAAACTTTTCGCGAGGTCGCGTAGTTTTCCATACGAAAATTTAGAACTTTTGAATGGCAACATTTTTGTAATGTCAATGTCATCACTATCTGTCAGTGTCATTGTCTAGTCTGTCTATCTATGTCACTGCTGTCATTGCTAGACGTTTCAAAATCTTTGCAAATTCATTTTACATTCATTGTTGTTTTGCATTTTGAAGTTCTTGTGATGTGTAAGTGGAATATTTTTCAGGAAAGTAACATTAATTTACACTAAACACTGATGAATACGACAAAATGTCTGCAAGAACAGAATGTTTTAAAGGTATAAAACTTTTTTTATTACTTATTTCCAATTATATTTCGTTGTTTGTAAGGTTTCATGCAATATGTTTTATTTACAGATACAGTGTCAGTACTAATAGCTGCTATTGGTGATAACGAAAATTCCGTAAACAATGTTGTAATAAAATCATTGACGAAAATAGCAAACTCATATCCAAATGAATTTGTTGTTATATTTTGTGACTTCTACAAAAACACCGTCAAATGTAACACTACACAGTTGGGTAATATTGTAAAGTGAGTTTCAAGATTTTAACAGTATAGTATAACTTTATTTGTATAACTGAGGCACAATATACAAATACACATTTACATTGACACCAGCGGGTTTTTAATAAATAATATAAATATAGGGGCAAATCACACAGATTGAGCTAGCCCTAAAGTAAGTTTGAAACTTGTGCTATGGGATACTAACTCAATGATACTGTATTTTATAACAAATACTTACATAGATAAACATCCAAGACCCGAGATCAATCAGAAAAAGTTCATCTTTCATTATGACCCGACCGGGATTCGAATCCGGAACCTCCTGGGTGGCGGTCCGGCGTGGTATCCATTACGCCACAGAGGTGTTTACACTCGTAACAAAAACAGTTTCAATCTCATCCCAAACCTGCCTCTAACACGACTCTGACCCAAACTCACACTCTATCCTACTCAATTCCTATTTTGTATGAGACAGCAATTGAGATTGACATGAGATTTTAATGATTTTTGGCCCTCAGAACAGTGTTGTACCACAGTGATGCAAAAAGGCAATAACACAGCAATCCGATCTCTGATACAAAAATCATAGCAGCTTTTTTTTTCTTTTTCTTTAAGGCTTTTAGCCATGTTGTACCTCAAAAGGAAGTTCGCTGGACAAACTACTCCATTTCCCTCATTGCAAGTGACGCAAAGATGTATAATTTCATTACCCAAAAGGACTTAATATTTCGTTAATATTAGCCTCATTTGTGGAAACAATCTGTCCCTCAGTGCATCATCTCGGCCACACTCTGCTAACAAATGTGTTACATCCTCAACAACTCGACATTCGTCACATGTCTGATGTTTTCATGCCCATTAGTTTATAAAATTTGTTGTGCCGAATCTTATAGAGTAGATTAATTGTAGCAGCTTATTTATTTAAGCCTTTTATTTCCGTACTTATAAAATTTACATTACATTGAAGTTAGTATGTTAGTTTGCATTACATGTGTGTTTATAACTAGGTTAGTTTGTTGTTAGTAAGTACGGTCCCTTTAAGGGTAAAAGCCTCCTCCAATTTTTTCCATGTTTCCTTATTTTTAGCTATATATATTCCATCCATTCTTTGCCCGCTGTCTGTATGATATCCTCGGACCATCTTTTCTTCTGCCTTCCTACCTTTCTTTTTCCCATGGGACCTATCCACTTAGTTAGTTGTTTAGTCCACCGTTTGTCTTGGTATCTTGATTCACCTCCATTTCAGTCTCATTGCTTGTTGAAGAGCATCTGTCAGTTTGGTTCTCCTTCGTATTTCTATGTTTTTTGTTTTTTCTATTCTTCTCAGCTTCAGTATGCTTCTTTCCATGGCATGCTGACATGATAGTATTTTGTTCTTTATTTTGTTTGTGAATGCAGCTTATAGAGTGGATTAATTACACAAATAATTTATTACTGTATGACGAGAGAAAGTGTCTTGTGAGAGTAGGTCTGGTCTACTTTTATTTAGAGAGTAGATGTACATAAAAGTCTCTCTAAAATAAAAGTTTTGAATCTTTGAATATCAGTAGAACACATTTTGTGATTTATCAATATCACTAACATTAAAAATAACTGTATTCCAGGGTCCTAGAACAAACATGTCTAAATCAAGTGAAAAGACTAGAGCCGCAGGTGGCCACAGACCTGGTCACCTCTATGCTAAGAGCCATGATGGAGAACCCGAGTTACGAGCCCATCGTACAAATGGGAGCTTCATCTGTTCTTGTTGCTGTTGGTCATGAGAATCTGGATCTGGTAATTATATTTTTTATTTTGTAAATTATAAATATGTCCTCATAATTGCCTCTCAACAAGACATGTTTATCTAATAATATACCAGGAGCTTGATGGCAATCTGTGTGTCGTATTCTAGAACGAACACGCAAGTTAAGCAACGTCTACCCCAATCAAGGTTTGGATGGGTTTCCTTATCTTGAGCTTCTCCGTGCTTGAAAACATCGACCTCTACCAATCCCCACTAGAGCAGTGCGGCAGATTATTCCTACAGTGATTATGGGTTGATATGATGAAGCTAACTACCAAACGATAATCCAAATGGAAACAATATTGTTACTCAACAAAATAGTATTACATTACAGACATAAACCAGATATTTATGAATCATTGTATTCAATTATCCTGTTGTAACATACATTGATTATTATACCTTTACTAAATGGTTATAGAACTCAGTTTGATATAAATTTATAGCTTTTTAGAATTCAATATTTACCCAATTTGTTTTTTATTGTAAGATTACAGCAAAATTATGCATGTTTATTTACATTGCATAATAATATGCAAAAGAAAAGATATTACACATAAATACCTTGTTTTTTTTGATACTTTATAACAAATAAAATAAAATTAAAATTAGGATAAATTAACAAACATTAGTAAAATGATGAAATATGCAGTATTCCAATGAAGGTATTTTTTTCAGGTACTCAGATCATTAATTGATCAGATCACTCCAGCATCAGTGCCGCACTACACCATACCGCATACCCTTGGCACTCTGGCTGCGGTCAACACACATGGGGTTGTGCCTCACATCAAGGAGATCCTCGGCAAGATGTTGCCTCTTTTGTCTATGGTAAAACAAGATGGCATCAAGCAGGCATTTGCTTATGGTAAGTTAAACGATCAATGCCTATATATACATAAAATCAAATAGTTTAAATCAAATCAAATAGTTTATTTGGAATACATAACAAGGGTTACAAAAACAAAGAACACGATGACATCTGTAGGAGTATTAAACTGTGACACAGATATCAACGCCCTCCCCGAACTCGAGGTGCGCATGAATTCAAGAAAAATGCAGTTAACTTTAAAATAAATATTGAATAAACCCTTTCAGACTAGCTACTCTATGTCGCGGCGATTTTGTCACTTTTGGCAGCTAAATGCATCGAAAAACAAGATAGAATCGCTAAAACACGCCGATCGCCGCGACTAAAAGTAACTAGTCTGAATAAACCCTAAGCCTTGATATCAGTTAATTAAATCTCAACTCAAACTAACAATGAAAACATGAGATTTTTTCATTAACTTTAAAATGTTTATGTGCAATAAATTTAACACAAGTTTAGATTTAAAACATCCTCATTGTCTAACAGTCCTAATACAAATGGATGAGATGTTCCTATTTCTAGAATATGTTTATAATACTGAGTAATTTATGTCTTGTCAACAGCCTTTGGCCATTTCGCAGTCGCCGTTTCCGAGCAGATAGGTGATAACGTCGAAAACGACAATATAACATCGATAAAGGATAATTTTGTCACGGAGTTCTCAATTATATTTGATGTTTTGTACAATCAATGGCTCCCTTCCAATGAACATAAGGTTTCAGAGTCAGTATTAGAAGCTCTAGGTCCTATAACGAGGCTTATACCCGAGCGACAGTTCAACGAGACAGTCAATAAATTCGTACTTTCATTACTGTCCCTATACAGAAAGCCAATTATAAATTACTACTACGTAAGTCAATGCATATCGTACTTACTGTCTCCGTCACCTTTGAACCCTAAGTTGAGTTTGAATGATAGCGTTATAAACTCGATAAATCATGTTTTGTTCAACCTGGTCCTCTTGGAGCCGGATTATGACCAGCCACATACAGTAAAGAACCATTTTGAAGTGCTGCGATGTTTTGACCATATGGCTGGTCAGTTCCCTGATCAGACGATAGAAAGTCTACTACACCAGTGCAAGAATAATCAAGAAAAGGACAGAATGAAGTCTGTTATAATCTTGACGCATCTAACAACATCTTCCCAAGTGTTTGTAGAGAGTTTTGCAAACAAATTTATTGTTATATTGAAAGTCATGACTGCAATGGAGCAGGGGATAAAGATGAAGAAGTTGTTAGTGAAAGCAATTGTAGGATTAGTTTATAGGAATTGTATAGCGACACCAGAAGATTTTTCTATGGTTGAGTTTATAATAAAGCACTGCGGCTACGAAGGGACAGCCAATACCCCTAAATATGAAATTATAGATTTGCATGACACTTGCAAAAGTTCTCTGATTCTTATGTGCAACACTGTGACCAGTGTAAGAACACAGTTAAGAGTATTGCTATTGGCAGCTCTTACTATTGATGAGTTCACAGCGTCAATGGCCACAGTTAGTAATTGCCTGACATCCTTACTGCAGAATAACTCAGATGTAATAGTTGAAGACCAAACTGAAAAGACAGTTGAAGCAAAATTCAGTCCAGATTTAGTATTCATAAGATGCATAACAAACATTGTAGAACCAGATCAAGTGGAAAAGAATAAGAATTTACTTGTATTTCTTGAAGAATATTCCGGAGATGTACACAAGAATTTAAAAAATTCATGGACTGTCGAAATTCAGAGACTACTAAAGTTTGTTGACAAAAGTGAAACAAAAGAACAGTGGCACAGTATGCTATTGGACTTGCTAATGTCAGCTGTTGATCAAGTAAACAGTAATAGATGGGTTGAAACGATTGCTATGCTTATTACTCAACAAGTTCTATCAAAGAAACAATCTCCAATGGCCAAAGGTGTTTCCTTGCAATACCTAGCAATATTATCGTGTCACATGTCCAACGCAGCCATAGTTGAGAATGTTCTAAAGATAATTCTACTTGCTTTGAAATCAATTCCCATGGAAAGCTGCGAATATGTTAGCAAGGCAATAGGAATAGCATCTAGACAGCATGGCGAGTTTATTTTGAATGAATTAGACGCAATTTACAAAGATAATGAAGCGAAACGTGGAAGTAAATTATTAAACTTCCTTTCTTCACGGAACTCTAAGAACGAAATAGAACTTAATGCAGTAAAATATGCTGTCATCACTTGTTATGGTAAAGTTGCATCTGAATGTCTAGATGTTCATGTTTTAGCTAGACTTGGGGAGAATGTTACGTCGATTTTGTTTGAAATTTTGAAAGCTTCACCTCCTTACGATATGTGCAAAGCGAGCGTGACAACTTTATACCATATAAGCAAAGCATTGCAACCAGCTGCTCATCATAATGTCACATTGAGAAATCGTTGGCAACTTTTGAATGCTGTTTTGGAACAAATTTATAATACAAATCTTGACAAGCGTAACGTTGAGTTATATCCAATAATAGTAAAAGCGTCAAAGGCTTTGACGAAATTACAAAAAGGCATTTTACCTGAAGAGAGGAACACAATACTTCGCGTTCTGTTTAACAGTATCTTTGGTGAATTGTCGTCTTTCAAGAAGAAGTACGAAATCGAAGGCAACGGTTACCAAAACGATCTTCTCGCTAAGACACTGAACGATAGCCTTACTTTACTCCATCAGTTGATCCGAGAGCTGGTTATCCAGTCCACATGTTTGAGTACAATTGATGATTTAATAGGATTGCTAATGGAATGGTTACGACACGAAAACGACGAGATCCGTACAGCTTCAGTGCTGATACTACAAGTGATTTTCGATACGTACATAAAGAATGTAAAATTAAATTATGAAACTCCAAGTAAATTTGGACAGATGGGTTATTTACTTGGTCTAGTGGTGCCTGGTGTAGCGGATACAAATTTTTCGGTTAGATTAACAACGGTAGATTGTATTAAACTTATCATACAGATTCAGGATCTTTATGAAGGTCACACCATCGAGCCTGACGATGAATGTATGACTAGCCTTGGAGATTTACAGAATAATATACTGACTAATGACTTGAATATGATAAATGATTACTGTGTTGCCTTATGTGATAATGTTTCACCCAAAATTCCTCACCTTCATACAATGCAGTTCATTGAAAGTCTGCTAGAAGGATATGACAATCAGGAGTTTAGAAGTATTGGGATCAGCGCGGTTCTTGACGCGTTCTTCATTCAGAAAGGTCAGGATCTGTATCAGAGTGTAGAGAGGATAGTTGAGGTGATCCTGCGGACGATGGATGTTGTTGATGAGGAGGCCCGGATGAAGTTGATCAGGCCGTTGACGTCGTTGACGAGACAGCATTCCAATGCTGTGACGGCTGTTCTTCTTGCTCAGAGGATACCTTTGAAAGAGTAAGTTTATTTTATTTTAACTTAATGTTGGTAGTGATCTTACCTTTGGCACTAGAGCGCGCGGGTTAGATTCCCTCTTGGGGCAAACATATATGTTATGGTATTTGTTTATTCTGAAGTAAGTATGGGTGTTTTCCATATCACTACATAGTATATACTATATCCCTTTGTATGCTTAAATCTTTGAAACTACGCAACGGATTATGATGCGGTTTTTTTTAATAGATAGAGTGATTCAAGAGGAAGGTTTTTAAGTATAATACATTCCAAAATTCCCACGGGAAAGCGGGATACACGCAAACGAAGTTGCGCGGGTTTCGCTAGTATTATAATATTTACAAAAAATGGGGTGCACTCCGGGTGTGCCGGCAGAAGTGAAAACTCGATAACGTTGTGCATTTTTGAGCTGCTTAATCGAAACAGCAGGAGCAGGCATAGATTTTCGGCGCGCGGTATAAAGAGAAGGGGATATAACTTCCTCTCCTACGCCCCGCCGGCGGTCTAGTCTCCCTCCGTCTTACGAATTTTCGATCAGATCATGTCCTGACGCGAGTTTAACATTTTTTACCCATCCCAAAAAGTGCACAACGCTGCTAAAGAAGTTTCCACTTCAATATCTATCCGTTTGTTATCCATAACACAAGCTTTGCCCAGCTTATTCTGGGAGCAAGTAGCGCTGTGGGAATTATGTAGATTTTATTAATTAACATTATTGTAACCATTAATTATTATTTACAGCTGCGTAATCCTATGCTGGCGTTCTTTAGCTTGTGATGAATTCCTATCATCAGCAATTGTGGAGAATTTCCTACGTTTAATGACGTCTATAGAACTATATGAGGACCCTTATCACATTACTGAAACTCATATAGCCGCTTTACAACCTTTGACTGTAAGTACATTGTATGCGTCTAAACTTGCGTAACCTATAAATTTTGTAAAAAAAACGATTCCTACTGTTATGAATTATTTGTGTACTTAATCTACTCCTATAGGGTATTCCAAAAAAAAACCATGAAAGAACAAACAAACACACTTTCGCATTTATATTAGTATGGATTGTCGTCACCTTGTCTTTAATTAACCTTAATTTCAGCTCATAAGTGCGTTAGGCGAGATGCTACAAGAGGATGCAATGAAACCAATATGCATTGCCAAGTTTTCTGATCTCTTTGCGGTGCTATATACAACGGTTGCGTGCTACATTGAAGCTGAACCGCCAGCCTATGCCGTCCCTCCGAATAAGGGCCAAGAACGTTTCGGTTTTATACCTAATAGAGAAGCCATCAAACTGTCACCCGCAAGGATAACTGTGCAAACTTTCAACGCATTTTTAGATCAAGCTGATTGTCAAAAGGTAAGTTAAATTGTTTTTTATTTCTACTGATAATATACTATCAAATAAAATAGAATGACACTTATGTTTTGTGGGTGTATTTTGCAAGAAAAAATAAGAAATGTCAATTTTAAAAATAACGTTAAAACTACCAGACCGGTTGTTTATAATTTAAAATCTTCATAGTTTAGGCTTCACACCGCACACTCGGAACAGTCATACTGTTATTTTATCTATCTGTCTGTACTGTACTATTTCGCGTGTAATGAAATAAAAAATATTATAAATTTAGCTAATATTCGAAATATATAAAAGTTTATTTTAGTTCTTATATAAGATTCTCACTCGGATTCTTTTGAAGTATATTATGGTAGTTACCATACATTCCATATAACCTTTTTTTCTGTAGTCTTGTTGATGAGCTAAATCGTTGTGCAGGTGAAAGAAGCGTGCTCGCTGTGCCTCAGCATCGAGCACGGGGACTCGTCGAGCACTTTGCTCGAGCTGGCCCCATTGCTAAGTGGCGCGCTATGTCGAGCATGTCCGGCGCAACTTGCTCGGCTCGTGGCTCGCGTCGCGCAATTTGCTCGCTCGCCACTGCCGCCGCAACGGTGCGCTGCGCTCGCTCTGCTCGCTGACTTGCTCAACTACAGGTACGTGTTATGTATACTGCAATGGGTGCGGTCAGATGCAACAATATGTTCTTTCAAGTTTAGTCCTTGCTACATCATTTAGAATGTGTAAATGAATCTTATTATAGTTGATTGCACAAGTGACAAGTACATGTATGATTCAGGTTATTCGGGCTATTTATGCGTCATTCTAACCAATTTTTCAGTGTCTGCGTCATATGTATCTTATTTATTATTTTTAATCATGCTATGAAAATTGTACTATCTTTTAGCTATGCTAGAAATACAATCAATTGTTTTTGTGTCCGAATTACATGACCATATAAAAAAACACTTATACTATAAATTTCTCTTTAGATCTAGGTACCTTTGTGAGATCCACTCCATCACTACATAAAATGTTTCTTTATCACTACACGATATATTTTCACAGGTGCAATGACAACACTGTGCTGGTAGAGACAGTGTTGGCAACACTGAGCTCGGGCTGGAAGGACGAGAGCGCGCGTGTTCGCGCCGTGAGCCTGCGCGGCGCCGCGAACGTCGCGCGCTTGCGCCACGAGCAACGCGCGCTCGCGCTGCCTTCTGCGCTCACTGCGCTCAGCCAAGGCATCGACGCGCAGAAGGCACAGTACGTACTTAAAAACCTGTTAAAATTAATAACTAGAAAATGCTGCTTCGTACACACCAAAAGAGAAGTCTATACTACCTATAGTTCAGTTGTCGAGTAAGAAGTCGATTTACTGTAAAAAACATAATATGGTGCAATAAAGTTATTGTATTATATTGAGAACGCTCAATAAACGAGCTGCTACGCGCTCAATACCCTTGTTGAATAATACATAATGAGAGTTTTTGTATGATCATTCGACTGTTAAACTTACTAAACTTAAACTTGATAAATAACGGCTGCGCCAAATAAAATTCCACGTGTTATGTCCCACTGCTGGGCAAAGACCCTCCCCCCTCCCCCCGGCTCCACTCGTCACGGTCCAAGGCCTCTGGCTAGCCGTCTAAAAATGTATACCCATGTATTGAATAGTTTCAGCTTTAACTATCAAATATTTCAGATTAGCATCAGAGAACGTGCCGCTCGCAGCCATTCAAGGTCTGAGTCGTCTTCTGACAGAAATAGAGAAATTCGACAAAGAATTCGAACGTGAATTACTTTCGATATCCCAAAAAATCCGTCCATTCATGAACACAGAAGATCCACAACTTCGGGAGAATTCTATAAGGCTATTCGGTATTATAGCTGGGCGTGTGAAGTCGGAGTCGTTGATTGATCAAGCCGTGGGCTCGTTGCCTTGCTTCTTACTGCACTTGTGTGATAACAACCCATCCGTCGTACGGGTAAGTTTTATGCATTTGGTATACCCTTAGCAGCACATAATGTTGTCACTTTTATACCTTGTCACCATAACGTGTTCGCTCAAAACTCTTCAGTAATCAAATGATATACCAAAGTGATAAGGTACTAAAATGACTACATATTTATGCCGCTGATTGTACGTACGTGCTTTCTAGTGTACGACCGAAAGATCGGTTTCGGTCGTAGTTTCGGCAGGTTTGCAGCCGAAACCTAATCTAGACCGGAACTGGTTTTTTGCCGAAACTAGACCGAAACCGATCTTTCGGTCGTACACTAGAATGTACGTATACGTACAATCAAAGGGCATTTGGGAGTTAGCGCAGTGGTCGGTCATGTTTGGCGCGGTAAATTCCATCCAAGCGACGAAGACGTTTTGCCGCGTCCATAAAAACCAGTTTTAGTCGGACACTAGTACATTTTTTTGAAACTATTTCTAGTCCCAGCTTCTCACACTAAAATAAAAAATAAAAATTACAGGCAAGCAAGTTCACACTGAAACAAGTATTCAAAATCTTCAACGTAAAGAAATCAAACGATTTAGTACAGACTCACTTGCTAGACGAAGGTCGGCTTTACCTGGATGAGTTTCTTAGTGCTCTTCTACGGCAACTAGCGGACGAGATGCCGTCAAGCGTTGTCAAGTGTCTGCAGTCTGCTGTCAACTACCTGCATTGTGCTAGGGAGGAGATGAAACCGCATCCGCCTTTGTTGCTTGGTAAGCAAATTACAAATTCCACATAGCGCCATCTAGTGGCAAGCAGTGCAAAGCTTGATTTTTTACTTTACTTCTTACTAATATTATGAAGGTAACTCTGTCTGATACATCTTTACGTTAAATCGATCAGCAGGATGAAATGTTGCGTTGTACAGTCAGGTGCACGTTGAGTACAATTTTGGCTCTTATGACATAGAACTTAAGAATGGTACAAAGTCCGATATGTAAAGGTCGACATGCTCTTGACTGTACACTTATTTTTTTATCGAATCTCTGAGCTCTACTTGATTGTCACTCCATTACCCGCCGTTTACGAGGGTGTGATACGTGTGATCCTCGTTGCTAGCAATGTATTAGACCTTGTCGAAAAAAACTACGCGGGCGAAGCCGCGGACAATAGCTAGCTGAAAATATTCGGGTGAAAAACGACTGCTTTAATCTTATTGCTCTAATAACTTCAACAGGATTACTCTACGCCGAACTACACCGCATCAGGGAGAAGTATCCAGACGACACAGAATTAGACCCAGACATCACTAGAAGCGCCAGGACGAGGCTGTTACAGCTCATCAAGGACTCCAATGCTCAAGTTAGACAGAACTCTGCTATGGCTTTGGCTAATATTTGTTTGGTATGCGCATTGGATGGATGACTGTGGAATGGGCTGAAGGTTGAAATGAGGAAGGGTAAGTACTACATGAGGTCGGATTTCAAGGTGCTTTACATTGAAAAATAAATTGGATTTTTTTTACATTCTATGGAAACTGTGTAGTGTTTACGGTTGCATTGTAGTTGCGTTGTGGTTGTTATGTAGACGCGTCGGTATCAACTATGTGATCCATAATGACGGCAATGTCGTCCGTGTAAATTCTACTATTAATTTTCATATAAAATAGCGTTTGTGTCCGTATGAAAAGACGCTAAGATTCAAAATATTGACATCATACTGTAATGAAAAGTGTATTTGAAAAGTGTTATGGAAATTTTACACTTCATACAATATTGATTCTTATTTCGTAAGTGTTCTACACTTCCGGACACATGAATCGAGCCACCCTACATTTTTATGTGTAATGACATAGAACATAAAAATATTCTTAAGTTAATCAAAAAGTTTTTATGCAGTTTTGATGCTAATATATTCATAATGATTTTGAAGTGCTGTTGTTCCAATTTTGAATTTATCAAATGGAAAAACGAAACAAAATCCAAATTAGTGCATTCTTTTGAAAAGAAAAGTTGATCTAAATTAACATAATTTTTTTATTTAACTCCATAATTTTGAATTCACCGTAATTGTTTTGAAATTAAGACATCGTAAAATTGTTGTTTTTTTAATTTGAGCCATTTAAACGTTAAAATTATGGATACACCGCCTCTTCTAGCCGCGCAAGCTGTGGCGCTTCTACAGTCGGGCCGAAGTCAGCGCGATGTAGCATCACAGCTTGCTTTAAGCCGTTCTGCTGTGCAAAGGGTAAACCGTCGATACCTCGACACTGGTGTATACGTGCGCCGTCCAGGAAGACCGCGATTTCGGGTAACTTCAGAAAGACAGGATCGATTTATCGCGACAACCAGTTTACGAAATCGTCACCTCACCTCTGTACAGATCCAAGAACAGCTTCGAGACTTTCATGGAGTGGCTGTTTCCGCGCGAACAATTAGACAAAGACTTAAAGAACGTGGTCTGAGCCCACATAAGCCAGCCAACGGGCCGAACCTGACAAGAGCTCACCGAATGGCGCGCTTACAGTTTGCACGCGAACATTTGCATTGGACTCAACGCCAATGGAGCAAGGTACTCTTTACTGATGAGACTAAGATTATGCTTTATGGTAATGATGGAAGGAGGAAGGTTTACCGAAGGCGGGGAGAGCGCTTTGTTCAGTGTTGTATTGAAGAGAGAGTGAGTTATGGCGGGAGCTCGTGGATAGTCTGGGGAGGAATATCTGCCGATGGTAAAACTGGGCTAGAGGTTGTGACAGGACCACGTCTACCAACACTAAATGCCCGTCGATACATTAACCAATGCCTAGAGACTCATGTGATGCCATATGCTGGATTTGTAGGCCAAGGCTTCATCTTTATGCATGATAATGCAAGAGCGCACACTGCAGGAATCGTCAGGGCATACCTTCATGATGTTGGAATCACAACAATGGAATGGCCAGCAAGGAGCCCTGATATGAATCCCATCGAACGTCTATGGGACGAATTAAAGAGGCGTGTTCGAGCTCACCAACCAGCACCACAAACTTTGGAAGAGCTGAGAGTTGCCATCGAGGAGGAATGGGAGAACATTCCACAACACTTCATAATGACGTTGATTAACTCCATGCCAAATCGCATGACTGCAATCATAAACGCTCTCGGAGGCAATACAAGTTACTGAATAATTTTTTTTTCCAATAATTCCTTTTTTTTTTCAAAAATTCAACCCGAGTCTTGTCTTTGAGAAAGGTTATACAGGACAAGTTTCACTTAAAATTGTAATTTTATCAAGTTATTGAAATTTAAATTTGGAATTAAGTATACCTTATTAATGTAAAGTGTACCAGCTTCCAAATTGCATAAAAACTTTTTCGTTGATCATATACTTTTGTTAAGTTACCAGCAATCAAAGTTGAAACTGCTGGGTGGCTCGATTCAAGTGTCCGGAAGTGTATTTGCAAACTTGATACATAATATTTTTACGTAGAGATTTGATAATTCTAATTTATCTTTCAATCCATTCTCATAGTATGGATAAGACGTTAATTATAAATAAAGTTAGTATTCAGTTGATATTTTAATTCAAGTCACTGTTTATTTCATTATATTTATTATTAAAGGACTCGAAACTTAATGTAGGAGACTGAAAAGCAAAAAAAAAACCATTTAAATAATATTGGTAAAAGTATTTTAAAGAAAACATAATTTTCATTTGATAACGTAATAATTAACCCCCTACTAATAACCACAGTATGACGAGTTTAAAGTTAAACACTGTTGTGTCACTGTCTTCCTTGATGAGAATTAAATGAAGTGTGAAAGTGACAAAACATTGTAAAACTATACCCGCATTACACAAAGTTTATTAGTAGAGGGGTATGTGTAATTCATAAACCACTTGCTAAAAAAAACCTGCAAAAGGTTAATAAATAAATATAATAAATATTCTTGGACAAATCACACAGCGCCATCTAGTTCCAAACTAAGCTTAGCTTGTACTATGGGTACTAGATTGTTGATAAATATACATAAGTACGTTGCGTTTCATTGGAGCACCATGGCATAGTACGCTCTAATGAGACCCGTTTCCCAGCTGTGGGATGATTATGGGCTAATTATGAATATTTATACTGCTTCTTTTTACCAGTGTTAAATATGGTGTGCTTTCTTGTGATAAATTACTTTATTATTAGGTGTTAAAATTAATTGCATTTTATTCCATTTTGTATTTTCGTGTTTATTATACATTTTAATCCAATTGAATTTTATCTTTAAGTAGTAAAAACGTTTTTAAGACTCGGATTCTACTGAAGTGAATGTATGCGGAGCGGATTTGTACGAATCACACAACGCCATCTAGACCCAAACTAAGCAAAGCTTATACTATAGATTGCTAATAGATATAAATACTTTTTTTTATTGTAGATAAATACTTATTATAAAATGTCTCTTCTCCGATGCACACATTGTGTGGAATCTGACCCTAATAATGTGTTTGCTTACTTTAAGAGTGTTAGGTAATAAGTACTGTTTTTTTTTGCAATAGTTAGATTATCTAAGATGTTCTATCAACTACTATACATTTTTTTATGTAACATTGACGTAAGAGGTATAGGGTTATTTCATAAGTTAATTTTATATCTCTAAAACTTGTACGGTTTAAATTAATGTCACATTATTTACTGTCAAACTAAAGATATATAAAGATAGCTTGATTTGTTATGGAATCATACTAATATTATAAATGAGAAAGTGAGTTTGTTTATTATTCCTTCACGGCTTGACTAATCAGCCGATCATTATGAAAATTTGTATACATATAAAAATAACATTAGGCTACTTTTTATCCCGTGGAAGTATGTAATTTCATTGGAAAAATATTTTTTCTACTATAGAGGGCGCTGTATGGGATGCTATCGGCCAACAGATGGCGCCACAAGTCGCGCTATAGGTTATTTTGTTGTCAAACGAGATCTATGTCATAAAATTAACGCGAGCGAAGCCGCGGCGGAAAGCTAGTAAATAATTAACGCGTTTTAGAAAGTAGCTGTTGGTCAAATCGAATTTAAGTTAAAAAAAAAGACTATTATACGTTTGTTAAATGTATGTGCATGGCATTTAGAACACTGTAGAATGGTATTATTTAGCGGAAAAGTCATTGTTAGTATATAAAGAATATGTTATAAGAAATTGTTTATTTGCTAGAAATGTGTTTTAATAAATTCTGCCTTGTGATATTATGCTTTGGATTAAAATACTATAGGATAGCGTATATTACGTATAACAAAAAATTCTTTATGGAGACATTTTTGCTATACTTTGAGGCGCGATCTGTCCATAATGTGCGCTACCCACTAATCCATAATATTTCAGTTTAGTAACACACTTGTTGTAATAATTTGATATATTTAATAAATAAATATTAATAATAATCATATTTAAATATAAATGGATCTTGTTCATTCGCTATGTTGACTGTATAATCTGTATTCCTGTATTTTATCTTGGTTACTGACAATAAACTCAAAAAAATTGATAAATTAGTTTCAATTAAACACTTATTTTTTTTGAAATATTTTATTCTACTGAAAATTTTAAATAACAAATATAAAAGTCACAATTTAAACATACAACTTAAGTTAGATGCACGTTACTCCAAGTGTACATTTTCATGGCGCAGTCGGTAGGTATAAAAAATTTCACACCGCTTAAGGACGCCTTTTTCTATGTGCTTGTACAATAGCTGTCTCTTCACACGCTCTACACCTATTTTGTGTTACATTACTTACATTAGTCAAACACCTTTAAGAAATCTACTACTCTACAATGTTTTTCAGATAGCATGGGTACGGTGACATGTGGGATTTGAAGGGAATTTAAAACGTGCGTGAATGAAATACGTGAAAATAACTCAAACGTCACCGTACCCATGTTATCTGAAAAACACTTTACCGTTTCAACGTTAATATGAGATGACAATTGACAGCGCTAAACGTTTTCGTTTTTTATTCAACATATCGACCACAGAAATCCACTGCGGCCACCAAACGTTTCTAGTATGTGTTGGAACTGTATGTAGCTCTATGAAAGTAAATCCAAGCGCAGAGACACTGCGGTTGGCGGCGGCACTTTGATACAGATACATAGAAACTAATACGACGGCGACACTGAAAATTTTTAGAACTGGCCACTTGTAAACAATATAATTAAAAAATAAGTTTAAATTCTGAAAATGGAACTCTTTGCTAATATTAACGAGTATGATTTTTCTTATTTTTCTTTTGTTTTGTTTTACGTTTTGGCGGAAAATTTAAAATTGCCCGAATCACGTCAGCATGAATTTAACGCGAGTAAATTTTCGAGCCATGATTTTTTATGACTTTCGATGTCATTTAAGTCTACAAGAATGTTATAATAGACTTCTGCGACGGGCGGTCCATCTTGGAATTGGACCTTTACTATTCCAAGTTTTTGTAGGGTAAATTAAGATCAAGTATACTAGAAAACTTACTTGGGTAATTTTTGATTCAACCAAAACTCCTTTGTGGGATCGCAGTATCCTCTCAGCTGTTTGTTATCCCAGGACACTGTCTCCATTCGCCACTCTGGTGCTACCATTGGAGGACGGTATTTCATTAGGAGTATCTGTGAAATTGGATCGATTAAGAACGAAGATAGAGACGATTTATAATAAATTGTCTTTTGGTCAGGTTAGACTACGGAAAAATCTGTTGGGAAATATTATCTCTCAGGGAAACTCAGCGCTCTATAAATTTCCATCCAAAAAAAAGCTTGGCCAGGCAGTGTGCCACAGATTACTAAATAGTTAACTACGAAGTGTGCACTATATTTTGTCCGTAAAAGTTATACCGCACCCTAGGCAGGTGGTGTGCACGTTTTATTTTATGCACTTGTTCGTAATAACGTACTTTACGTACTTGTAAGTACAACAGTTTTTAAATAACTTACCGGGTTTGAAGGTGCGGGTAAACCGGGAAATGGTGCTTCCACTCTAAAGTATGGGGACACAGCTTCCCTTAGTCCTTTAGCCATGTCACTTGTGTACATATCTTCACAGAGCAGTTTCCTGGCGTCAGGGTCTTCAATGTCGTCCATGCTGACGGAAGGCGTCATCACCAGACGCGGGCGGGTCTTCTGAGCCAACTCCCGGCCAAGATCGGGGGGTTTTGCCTGGGGATATAATAAAAAGTCTTGGTATAAAAGTAGTAAGTATAAATATTCTATTTCACGAACTCTGTTTGGCTATTAATGTCGTGACTGATTTTACGAGCGTTTCCGAGGTTTCACACACTAAAACAATGTGCATGTGAACGTTACAACCATCGAGCGAAAACGCCCTTTGTTACAACATTCATAGCCAAACGGACTTCGTGAAATAGAAGATATGTAGTTCATGTGTACCTAGTATTACTTATAAGAATTAAAAATGGAAGGAAGGAAGTAGGAAGCAGGACGGGTATTCGGCTTCCGGTGCTCATCCTATGCAACAGCGGCATATTATATTTCACGTCAGTAGGTATTCAGTGAGATAGTGATACTGTCCCGGTCAAGCTAGCCCATTTACGAGCGAGGAATCCAACTCGCACCCTGTGGTAGGGTCAGTACCAACGTGCTACCTTTATTAGAATAGTGTACTTACGTATGCCTTTTGCACCTCCCACGGGTTAGTGCCAACGATGTCTCTTCTTTTATGCAACAGATCGAAAGGGATGGAAGATGTTTTCCAATCGCTCATCGTATGGACGTCTTTGAGGGGAGGCGGCCTTAACCTCAAACACCTCGGTTTCTCTTTGTACGTCGTAAATATCGGTGGCTTGATTTCTGTTTTGCGGAAGTCCGTTAAATACGTAGTTTGATTATCAAATAGCATTCTATCCATCCTTGCCGTTCTCGCGTCCATTTTTATTATTATGTTTTGTTTGTAAGTTTGTAAACGATTCACCGAACTTTATAAAATTGATAATAGTCAAATTGACATTAGACAGTTGAAGGTTTGAAAACCTATGAATACATGTACTGTTATTATTTTTTACCAGCGTTCACACACATTATCGTCGTCTCTTTACGTATGTACCTGGGGGTTTCTTTTGGAATAAAAACCACTATAATTCCTTGGTATCAATCTGTCTCTATTTTTTTTTATTTTAATTTTTATTGGTTGTTAAACGTGCATATTACCTTATTTACACTGTCTAGCCTGTGTAGAGAAAGGACTTTTTGCTTTCGTAATTGATCTCATAGGCATCGTCCTATTAAGGCGTGTACGCACGACCGAACACGAACATGGTGAACATCGAACACGAACACGGAACATGTGGTTCGCACGTGTGGACGTAAATTAGCAAAGCGAACATGTGTACACCTACAAACATAGTTCTACCTACTTGTGTTCGCGCGGAACCACTTACGACCAAACAAGAACATGGTGTCGAACAAAAGAGGCTACCAAGCCTTAATCTTTTGGTTCGATGTTCGAGTTAACAATGTTCTTGTTCGGTCATGCTGAGAACATCGTCCACACAGAACAACCAAATTGGATCGACACGAACACTTTTGACGAACAAATTGTTTGATGTTCGTTAGTGGTATGCACGTGCGAACAAAGTGTTCGTGTACGATGTTCACCATGTTCGTGTTGGGTCGTGCGTACACGCCTTTAGAACGCGAATGCGCGATCATCGTAGGTTCGCACGAATTTTACTCGTATGAACGCGATCAAACATATTGAACTCGAATAGGTGTCCAAACTGATAATAGCACGACGCGGTCGCGCGACTCAAATGTTTGTAAAGCGAAAAAATTACATTAAAAACATTGTTTTAAATGTTTGTCGAACGCGCGATGGTCGCATCGCACACTCGATCGCGCATTCGCGTTCTACTCGGACGACGACGCGCCATAGGGATATTTTTTTTTTGCTGTTTCGAAAATATAACGCGAACAAAAGTTCGTCTACGCAGTCCTATAAAGTAGTTGAGTTGACTATACATACCTATGTGTAGTGATGTAAAATGTTTCAAAACGCGCCTTTCCATGAATAGATTCGTGTTAAAAATAGGCCAATGAAATAATAATACTGTTCAGAGAAAAATCACCGAATGTTTCGTTAAATAACAAATAATAAAAATAC
The DNA here is from genome assembly GCA_905163395.2 of Endotricha flammealis. Lineage (NCBI taxonomy): Eukaryota > Metazoa > Arthropoda > Insecta > Lepidoptera > Pyralidae > Endotricha > Endotricha flammealis. The sequence continues at coordinate 2,535,878 of LR990856.1, read as the reverse complement.
AAGTAACAGACAATCATTTTATTAATTACTGATTAATCATAACAAAAACATATTCTTATAAACGACTTTATACACATTAGACGTAAGTAGATAATTATGAACCAAATTAACTAAAAACTTAATCTTATCTTCTAAGGAAATCTCACTGTACTACACGTAAATACTTATTATTACCTACCTAACTTTGTGAACAGAACTATTTCTAAAGGCCTGCAGACGCAGGTGTTTTATCCCAACAACAACATCCTTTACGGACGACAAGCCCACCACACATTCCCACCACTGTCCCACCTCAGATAGACAATAAGCAATGAAGCTTATTGACGTCACGGGGAAGAAAACTACAGCTGTCTTGAAACTCACAACGAATTCAATCAGAAAGAAGATAGTCGGAGTAGGAAGTATTGAAAGGACTTCCCTCCATAACAACTACGTGAGAAACAGCAATTTGAAGCAAAAGGCATTATACCCTAGAGAGATGGCAAATCAAGTGAGGCTCGATTGCCGAGCACCACGGTCTATTGTTACATTACTATTGGGACCTAATGCTATGATGCTATTATAGAGGACGAGTTCAAATCCATTGTTCCCACTAGTCCCTAGTAGGTCCACTAGGTCCTATAAAAAGTTTAAAGGAACTAACTAGTGGAACTTTTGTCTCACTCTGTTGTTTCAACTGTTCTGTCTCGTATACGCAGGTTTTAAAATTCCAAGTACTAATTCACCAACGCCTTCTAGCGGTAGTAATAGTCTCTAATGTCATCAATGTGATAGAAATTGTTAAAGTAAGGTTATTCCTAACGTTAGGAGGCGTTGATAAAAACGGGCATTAGACCCAAAGCACAGAATAATAAATAGTACCCAAAGATTAAACTTGGCGTAATATGAAGTCTTTTTTCGAAATCTTACTGTGGAATACGATTGAGAACAAAAAACTGGAATAACTGGGGTTAGTATAACTAGTAAGTACTATTTATTATTCTGTGGTATAACTTCAAAATACATTTTTATTTGAATTAGCTACCTACCTACTGTTGTGAACGTTGTTTTGTAATAATTCCCAACTCCTGTAGCATCGTGGAAAAATCCTTTCACTTCAACACAGTTTCTCTTACTTCTATAAATATTTTATAATAGTGCCGAAATAGTCATTTAAGGGTAGAGTGGAATGGTTCTTTACTAAGAATTCAACGAGGATAAAATGAACCTTAGTCACACTGGTGTGGTAAATTGGTGTGACTGTGGAGCGGTCGGGGAAAACATCTTATTAGCTGATCAATTTAAAAAAAAACACTATTGCAGTTCCATAACTTCCATATCGATAGTTCGGCACTAAAAACTGTCAGATTTTTCGGCAATAACATTTTATAAAGATAGAAATACTCCCTCCTGCTCTTTCTCCCTCTTACGGACGGCGACAGCAGTCTCCACGAGGAGGTATAGGCACTTGAATTGGTCGCGATCCTCAATGGTGCCGCGCATCACCTGAACAAAACCCCAATTCATATGAATTCACAAATTAGGTCCAGCGTCCACCAGAGATGAGCGGAGAAGAGATTTTTCATCGAAAAATAGTATTTGAAACTGATCTCTCCTCTGCGTTCATCCTCGTCGACGATGTGCCTTAGTTTTAACTTTAGATTAAATTTTGAATCAGGTGATGCCGGTATTAAAACAACCCAATAACAATGTAAAATAAATATGGCGACCAATAATGTACCGAAAATTATAAGAAAACACGTCTGTAAATCTTTTGCAATTACTACGGCTATTTTCCGAACATTATGCAATGAAAAACCAGGATAAATGATAAACCAGTTTATTTACACAAGTAAAAATCAACTAAAACGTAACATCGTTCTCTTAAAACAAACTAGCTGTTGGCTATTAGCGTTTTAACACCGACGTCGCCTAATTGCGATTTTGGAAACTTTAAATAAAAATTAAATTTACATAATTATATAGAAAATTAAGTATGTAATGGTTTTGGGGCACCACGTTGGTGGTACCCTAATAGGTACAGTCAGCTGCAGACCCGACTCCCTAAACGAAGTAAGTTTTTTTAAAAGTACCTAAGTAACTAATAAGATTTCAAAAAAATTTCATCGAATACTAGACTTAATCAAAATGTACATTTTTATTAATTTTGTTTTAAATTCATTGAGAATTACACGAGAAAACATTTAGGGTCTCAGGTTTCTTTGTAGCCGACTGTACATTTCTCCATGGTACCCCCAGTAACACGGATAATAATGAAAACTATCGTAATAGTTGTAAAACAAAACCTAAAGTATCAAGAAAGATACATGCAAAGCAGAATTAAACCAAAACCATGTTTATTCGAGATGCCGCATTTTGGTTTACGAGGGCATTTTAGTATAGCTCATTCACAGTTATTTTACCTTTAGCCATTGATCAACGTAACGGATCGTTATGAATAAACGTAGTATAACGAGTATTATATATAAGTTATACATAAGTTATATATAAGTTATGTTCTGTCACTTTCACACTTCATTTAATTCTCATCAAAGTGACACAACAGTGCATAACTTATATCGCACATAAGATACTACATAGACGTAACTTACATTTTATCATTTTGCAGAAAATGCAATTTAAGATTTTTTTTACACGTTTGCAGTCATTGGCTGGAAACTATAAGGGCTAAAACGTTCCGATCAATTGGTTTATATAGCTCAATTATATCCTTTTAAAACAAAAAAAAATCACAGAAAAAAAAATTAGTCACACTCACTAAAAAGCGTTTTTTTTTTAAAGACTCCACCAGTTGCGTCACTGTTTCTTCAAAGGGAAGTAGCACACTTGAAAATAATACATATTTTAAATTGAGTTCAAATTATTATAATGAAACAATTCTTATCTTTTATTGGTTTTATTTCAAAGTACTCGTCTACAAAAGACAAAAGCATGAAAAAATTTAACAGAAACTTATCAAACTTCAGAGTTGCCACCAGATGTGTCTTTGTAGCATGGATAATGCGTATTTTTGCACTTAATCCGTATAACAGTCGCAAGTAAAAATAACTTGTTAGCCTGCGATGATCACAAGTTTATAGCATAAATCCTTGTAGGCCAGTCATCTAAGCATTTAGGGTCGCAAATAATTGCAAGGTTCTGATTTTTTGGCATGTTGTTAGGATAGATACCAATAGTGTACAAACAAGTTTGCAACCCCGAAAGACCAATGGGGCAATTCACGTAACGAGAACCGATTCTAGTTCGATTCAACGATACTCGCTGTCCCGTTCAATTCCTGTTTTGTATGAGTGAGACAGCGAGTGTCGTTGAGTCGAAGTGGAGTCGGTTCTTGTTACGTGAATTGCCCCACTGTGCTAACTTTGTGGTGCTCGAAAAACCTTGACTTTTTTGCTTATAACTTCTAAAAATGCTTTCTACGGAAAAGTCATCTGTGACATATATAAAGAAGACAAAATTAACGACAATTTGAGCCCAATCGAAGCTCTATTAACCTCATAGGAGCCAAGCTATAGAACTTAGAAGGTGATCCATTTTTCTCGAAAACTGCAATTTTAGGTTTTACTTACGTATTTCTCAAAATATTTGCAAATCTACTTGCCCTATGAAGAAAGGTCACTAAATATTCTGTAGTACGTTTATTTAGCTTTTATTTGAGCCCAAAAAAAAGTCTGTGAGACTTATAGTTCACTTAACAATTTCAAAAAACACAGGAAGAACAACAATAACTCAACATACAGTTACGTTATTGTTTCTCCAATAAACAAATACAACAATGGCATAACTTACAGTTACGACGAACTATGTCCAAGCGACGTCCACACTTAACGGAGCCCCCGGCGCAACTGACAGATCAGACACCGTCGCACCAATTATAGTACAAATTCACGGTAATGCTACGGAGACAACTCGCGCCATCTTCCGCAAAATGAAGGAATTGATTATGCGTCTTTGTTTCCTCTTAAAATGTCGCACTTTAAAAATATAATGGCGCTCTTAAGTCATTTTCGTGATTTTTGAAGTTACGTCTATGTAGCATCTTATGTGCGATATACTCGTTTATACTACGTTTATTTTGTAAAAGTGTTTTAAACCTGTTTTTACATCTGTCAAGAGGTAAAATAACTGTGAACGATCTATAGTCAGTCTAGGAGACTGTGTGGCACCACATATCTGTAGTGGCGACTTCGAGTTCGACGGCGACCGGTGGCGGGGGCTGCGGCGGCGGCGGCGGCGTGCTCACCTGCATGCGACGGGGCCTAAGGGGAGTAGGGGCTCCGGCCGTGGGCCCCGGGCCCAGGGCGCAGCTCGCGCGCCAAGAGCGCTCCTCCACCTCCGACGGAGAAGACATTGTCACTACCGATGCGCTGTTGATGACCAGAAATAAATCAAAGCTTGTCGTTTTCAATTTCTGGCCGTGTAGTTTTCAAGATATAAGAGGACCGCAGATCGGATTTTTTGCTTAGGGGTGCCTAGGGGCTCTCTACATTCCAGCTTTTAGGTTCAATTGTCAATTGTCCTATGAAATAAAAAGGTATTCAAATAGGCAAATACAAGCTCTTTCAAATCGTCACAATTTTTTATAGGGTTCCATGTTGATATAAGTACCAGTGCAAACAGTGGTATCCAGAATGTGTTATTCGCGTTAAGATGAAACAGGGAAGGATACCGGAATTTTCATTCACCAAAGTATGCTTCATCGGAAATGGAAAGTTCGTAAACAAGAAATCTTACCCTCTATTGGCCGGGTGTAGTTCAGAATCTTCAGGGCCATAGCGTATAACGGACTGCCACACCGATGGGTCGTATTTCACCTCTTCTTCGCTGATGGCGCTGGAGTACCCCTCTTCTCCCAATCCGTCCCCCTCGTTACGGTACACCAGTAGACCGTCTCCGTAGCTGTGACGGACTTCCACTTGATTCTAGAAACAAAATATTATAATAATTACTAAGAAATAAATTTAACAAAAATTACTGTAGATACCCCTGGGCTGAATCAAGTACCGGCTGAGTATACCCCCAGAGTGTCTTAGTATGTGAAATAAAATAAAATAAAATCCTTCGCCTGCCAGAGAAAACTCAGGAGAAGTGATGTCGTTGTCTTGTGCTGTACTGAATAAATCATCTTTGTTTTGGATATTTTATGACGTGTCCGCTATGCAAAGACAACTGCGGAAAAAATATTGAATATTTTGTAAAGCTCCTTACAAGTCTTTTCATCAAAGATAACTCTTTGTAATCTACAATTACATAGTAGACGCAAATTTGCAGGAAAACTGTCGAATCTTTCATATACTTACCTCGACAACAACTCCATCCCAAGTGGTGACGTGTACATTGGATGTGGAAGCCAGGGACATGCCGGAGGAGGTAGCCGCGTCGAGCCTGATCATGGGTCCTACTACTCCAGGCATAGCGCCTGGCTGCTTGCGACCCCGTCTCGATATCGTAAAGTGGAGAGGGTCGTGACCTTCACGCCTTATCATTTCTGGTAGAATGCGACGTCGGGCATTGATGAACCAGTTGCATACCTAGAAAAATATCAGTAAAAGTATTATTGCGAGTGCGAGCGAGAGAGAGAGACAACGTCATCTAGTGATCCTTTAGAAGATGAAATCAGAAATAAGACGATCCGTAGCAAAATGAAAGTGACAGTGGGCAGGGCACATATCGCGCAGTATTGATGGTTGCTGGTGCATAGGCTCTGGAATGGCAACTACATATCGAAAAGCGGTGGTCGGACCACCTAAGAAAGTCGTAGGAAGTCGCTGGATGCAGGCTGCTTACAAGCTGTCATACTGGAAATGTTTGGATAAAAGTGCAGCAGTGGACTTCATGTGGCTGATGATGATGATGATGAAAATTAGTGAAATTATTACCTGAAGCACAGTTAAGTTTGCTTCTTGGCTTAAAGCGAGTTTCTCCGAGTCGCTCGGGTATGCGTTGTACCGATGCTCATACAACCATCTCTTCAGGATTTTCACAGACTGTTTTGGCAGGTTACCGCGCCGCTTGCGCACCGGACCCACCACAATACTCTGGGGATCATAGAACTATACCACAGATAAGAGAAATCTTTTACCGCAGTAAAGATATTGTGTAGGTTTGCACTTCGAATAAGGGACTTTATAGTTTAATGGTTGTACCTACTGTATTAAATTTACTTAAACGTGATTTTTTTGTGAAAAGTAATTTTATTTTCACAAAAATAATCAGTAATATAAAAAACATCACGATCAAGACAAACAGACATGTTCGTTCATGGACGACACTACTACTACACTACTTTTAGCTATATCACGCCAACAATGTCTGCCTTACCCGATGGTTGACTGGTAGAGAATGCGTTTAAACATTAGGTAAGTCAGCCAATTGTACTTTTCTTTTGTGCAATAAAGAATAGAGAGGTAGGTAGGTCAGAGGTAGGGCACAGCGGATAATCCGCTCAAATCGGAGCAGCTCGTCTGGGGAAGGACCTCAACAGAAGATCGTAGCCAAATAGCATTGGTCTTACTTAGCACTTGGGGTTGGGAGGGTTGGCAACGCGTAAGTGATACCCCGGGTATTGCAAGCGTCTATAGGCTACGTTACGATGATGCTTACCATCAGGCGGGCTGTACGCTTGGTTGTAAACTGTGTGGTATAAAAAAGTGTGGTTACCTGCGGTGGCGGTAGTTGCCTCGGGGCCATCAGCGGCGGGTGTCTGCCCGCGTCCACGTCCCAGTCATTGCCGCTTTCGTTCTCATCCGTGGAAGACGTGGACGGGAAGCGGTCTCGTGCTAATACAGTAAAACGATCAAAGTTTATATGGTATGTTAAATGCATGCAACTTTGCTAATAGCGAATTACGCGGCGATATTAATTATTATCATTATTGAAGAGCTCGACGGCGTCGCTGAGTATCACACTGTAAAAGAACTCCCAAGTTAAGCAACATCGACCCTAGCCAATGTTAGGATGGGTTTCGTTTAAGCTGTCGGTACCGGCTATTGTGGATGAATGACAGTCGGTCGGTGGTTTTCAGGCGGCTTGAAAACACTGGCCTCTGCCAATGCACATTGGAGCAGCGTGGCAGAGTAGGTACGTAGTTATTAATCTTAAAATATTTAAAATGTAAGTATAACATACAATTATATTTTTTTGTAAACCCTACCTATTTATATATTTTATAAGAGACAAACAAAAAAATTCACTTTCATACACAAAATGTATACAGTAGGTATGCGAGAATCGAACCCATAACAATCGTCAAAATAATAAAATTAAAATCACAATTTCTTTCCGAGTCAATAGTCTTTCTTTCAATTGCCTTGAACTTTCACGAAATAAAATAATATGAAAACCTTTACCCAGCGAATACAGAAATCAATCGCAAAATCAGAAAGTAAAGTTTAAAGAAGTTTACGGCGAGAATATATTTCAATTTTAAAGTGAGGTTGTTCAGATAATGTATGATCGTAAAAATATTCGAGGTTTTCGAGGGTAGGTCTTTTTATAAAAACAAATATATGGTTCATGTATTAGCTAGTATATGAACGTAGTAGTAGTAGATACTTAATAAGAATAATAAATTTTTCTTACGCAATTTGATCTTCATAACTTTGATCACAGACCTCCGCAGCGTGGCCACTTTTTGAAGGACGTCGAAATGGAATTCCCGCGCACTGCCTTTGACACTGACTGCCAGAAGTCTCGCACTACTTCAGTTTAACATCAGACATCACTGGTGGTTCAAAACCAAAAGTTGTTATCACTTCATTTACCAAAAACTTCCAGAATATAAACTATGTTCCTTCAACGGCGGCGTCCCTTTTCGAAATGGAAGATTTGTTTTTTTGAAAATCGATGCGTTTTTCGTGACAATTGACAACGACGTATGTCGCTTGTCTCGATGATTAAAATTTTGAAATTTGCAAAAAAAAGAATTTTATTAGTGGCCATTGTTTTGCGTCTATTAATGAAGTTTTTGAAAAAAGTTTTATACCTATCTGCTCTCGGTTCATTACCTAAGAGTTTTTGGAAGATTATTTTAGAATAAGTAGGTACTATGCTAATTAATTTCCTTTTTCAAAGATTAGGGTTTATTTTTGCAGTTTGATAAGATATTTACTGCAATTAAAAAATCAAAGCGAAACCGAGGTGAGACCTGAATGATTACTGATTTGATTTCCGCAGTAGATTTCTAGTAAAATGGTAAAGAAATCGTCTACTGCACAGGCTGAATCACGTGATACGCCATCTCTCGTGGCGCAGATATTGTAGGTTACATGCGTCGAACTGAGTGAACAGGCATGTCATGCAACTACAACCGCAGGCAGTATATGGATGCATTTAAAAATATTTTGTTTTGAAAGGCAAGCTGTCAGTCCCGACTTTTGTCGATAGATAATAGTCGTTAAGCTAAGTCAGACATAATTGCGGGAAACATAAATTGAATGAATTATAATAACAGCCAACATTGTATGTTCAATATTTATTTAAAATTCACCAATAATTTACACCAAGAATAACAATAAAAATAAAGATATCACAAAACGGTTTAAACTCGTCAGTAGCTAATATCAAACAAAGTGGAGATTAACAAAATAGTATTTGACTAAGGCGCTAAACACACGCAGGACGGGTGCGGGTCGGGCGCGGTCTCATAAATAATTGTAACACATTCATATTGCACCTGGATTTATACTGAGAAAACTCAAATCCGTGAAAGAGTAAAAATGTAGTAAAATTGTGTTTCTCTTTCTACAACTTACTACTTTTTTGAAACTAGATCTAGATTTAAGCTGAGACAACTAAAAAAAAAGTAGTTTTGCAGGAAGAGAAAAATGAAATTAAAGGTTTTTATTGCATTTTACTTTCACGATTTTTGTTACATTTTTGTTCTCAGTTTTTTTATTTAGTGCGATATAAACCATAAGGGCGCGTTTTGACGACGCGAAAAGTTTCGCGCAACGGCCGCGTACTTGTTTTCATTCATAGCAAATTAAACTTTATTTAAACGTGTAGCGCGCGGACACATTTTCGGCTCGTCAAAACGCAAAGATCCGCGACCAAATCGCACACGTCCTCTCTCTATTTCGCGCTTATATTGTTTAATGATATTAAGTAATAACACATTACCTACCCTCCTTTACGTAGTGTTAGATAAAATGTTTTTCAAAGATTTATTTATAAATCAAAATCATGAAAAACCTTAAGGCAAATCACAATTCCGTATCTTACAAAATTCCTATGAGAATGGGAAAATTCCTGCAGTCATACGGAGTACAATCTGTTTCAAATTAGAATGGGAAGAGAACTGTCAAATTACATAGTAAGAATTTTATAAAGCCGTCGCTACACGGTTTAAAACATTGGTTTGGAAATGTGGTTTAAGACTAGCTTATTATGAAACCTCTTATTTACACGAGAGGTTTCATAGGCATGAAGAACACGGTTTAAAACATTGGTTTGGAAATAATTACTAAGAGGAGTTGCCCTAAGCGGTGTAGTCCAGCAAGTGCAATTGGGCACTGACGTCACGCATTTATGGGCCAAGCATCTCCTCTTAGTAATTTCTTCATGTTCATGCATAACATACGCAGCGTCTATACATACAAAGTTTGGAGTTGATTTTAAACCGTCTAGCCGGCTCAACTCGCTGTGACCTTTCAAACTGGGTTTAAAAACCGTGTAACACGAATTTTTTATCACAAATTATTTTTACACCCGTTGTCATTCCTAATCTTATTTGGAACGAATAGTAGTTTTCGTAAAGACGAAAAGAAAACCAGAAATACAACCAAATATTCCTATAAATACTGATAGAGAACTATCGATATAATATAATGGCGCAGTTGATACGTGATGTTAATACAGTCATAATTTTAAAATCACTGCCACAACCTTTACATTACCCAATTTTCTATCTATGAAATAAAAACTTGCATAATCTTATTAATATTGACAATGTAAAAGTTTGTGAGGAGATATGTAAGTCTTTCATGGATTTTTTTTTACGGAATTACTTGAAATTTGGTACGCAGGTAGTATATAATCCGTATTAAGACATTATGATAGTCATCATCATCATCATCAACCCATAATCATCCCACTGCGTGTCTCCTGTCAATCGAAGGGGACACACGACTCCAATGCGGATTCGCAGAGACCAGAAGCTGATTCACGTAACAAAAGCCGATTCTATTTCGATTCAAACACACTCGCTGTTCAATTCCTATTTTGTATGAGTGAGACAGCGATTGAATTTGAATTGAAATAGAATCTGGTTATGTTACGAGAATAGTGGGTCACTGTTTTCAAGCCTGAAGGCCGCAGACTAGGCTTCACGTGCCCTCCGAAGTACTGAGAGTACGCTGGTTTTTGTAAATTTTTTTAATGAAAATCAAACCGGTTAATTAGAATTCAATAGAAAAATAAACATCTACAAATATTAGAGTCGTCTCATACCTGCTTCGCAAATACTTATCCTACAAAGTAATAAATATTATATTTTGACTATTTAAGAATTAAGCGCGCAACAAAAAATTCTCCATAGTGACGTAGGAGAATATTTTTGAATTCCAACCGCATGCCAATATGCGGTATCTAATACTAGTCAAAAAAAATAAGGCCCAGTCGTAATTTCACACTATAAACCATCACAACTTGTATTTAAAGTTTACAATGGTGCTAATTCTGTTGTACATTTAACTAGACTAAACTAATTTTGGCAGGACCAAAGGTGTTGTTGTCCTGCCTTGGTTTACAATTAGTGACAAGGATAGCAACACTTACAGACCTGTCAAAATTAGTTTAGTCTAGTTAGATGAACAACAGAATTAGCATCAGTAACATTGTAATGTTATGTGTGAAATTGATTCAGAAGGATCCACAAATAAAAAAGTTTAAGACACTTTAATTTATGGCCCGTATTTTGTTTTGACTAGGGACGCAAAATCATTACTTATTTAAAAGTGTTCTATTTACAAAATAAATACTAAAATACCATACCAGAGAGAATGTAAAATTGAACTAGACCCTATAACCATTTGAGGATTTACAGTAAGCGCTCCAGGCACACGATGCCGTCACCGCAATAGGCATGACGACAGTATCAAAAAATCGTCAATTTAATGTTTGTAAGTGAATATTCAAATAAAAAATAAAAAAACCACTGCTTTAGTTTTGTTTAAAAAAATCTGATTATTAAGATTTTCAATAAAATAAAACATTAAAATACCTCAATCGGCCATTTTGATTGAAACACTAGCAGGTGTCATGGCGTCGGCTCTGACGTCACGTCTCGGTAAACATTACTACAACTTCTTCGTTACGCCAAAGACACAATGACATTTTTACCAAGACGTGACGTCAGAGCTGACGCCATGACACCTGCCGCTGTTTTGGCGCACTATTTGAAAATGATTTGAAAAATGGTTTTAAACTTCGTTAAACTAAAGTTTATTACCGAAATAAAGTTTTTTTCATAAATAGTAAGTGTGTACCCACATTACGGAAGAGGTTTTCAAAATCTTTCGTCACGCCTATTACACTGTAGATACGAGTCGCGCGAAGCCCGCCACCGCGCCGTCACCGCGCGCGTTCCCCTCCCCGTTTGATTTTCATTCCATTACCGGCCGCGTACGAACGCAACGCGGTGGCGGGCTTCGCGCGACTCGTATCTACAGTGTATTTGCGCGGCGGCAGCGCGGCGACGGCGCGGTGACGGCATCGTGTGCAGGAGCGCTAAGTTAGATATAAAAAAAATCCTTGAAACCCCTCCGAAAGATAAAAAGATATCCTATTGGGGGGTACAAGGCCATTTAAGTTAACCCGTCAAAATGTCAACTGCATTGTATTCCTGTTATATATAAATTACAAATATGTAAGTATTCATTTACATTGGAAATTCGCAAACAAAATAAGTTTAAGTAAACCTCGAAAAATGTGTCCAAATCTTTGCAAATCATTTACTTGAACCCCCCAATATTTACTTTATTGGGCGTTTCACATTCCATAACATATTTATTAAATCATAGGTAAATTATAAAAATACTTAGGGGCTTAAAAAACATTCAAATGAACCCCCTTAACAGTTTTAACCGCTCAAAGAGAAAATACTACTTTATAAATTTAAAGAAAAATGGCATAGTCAGACAGGGTCACACATTAAAGCGCAAAACATATATATAACGGGAGCGGATCGAGCGCAGCGCTGTTGCTTGTAATTTTATTTAACACGCGTGTATTTGTCTGAAGCGAGTTGACGTTCATGTTAGAGCCGACATAAACTGACTGCTCCAGCACTTAGCCATTGGTCAACATAAACGACCACTCTTGCAATCATAGTCAACAGCTTGAAGCTTCGACCGCACGAGGTCAGAGTATGTGTGTAGAAGTGTGTAGTTCACTGTGCAGTCGCAGCTTGAAGCTGTTCGTCCCGACTGCTTCAGGCAGTCCGTGTTTGCCCTTACGGCTCGAACTCGACCGAAGGGAACGAGTCGAGATGTGTTTTAAATAACCAATACAACGTCGTTATTCTTACATTTCGGCTCAGCTTCAGTTGATAACGAAGACGGTTAAAACGATCAAATTAACACGCTCAGCACCAAGTTGGTGTCGAAATCTATACATGTGAATAGAAAATGATACATATGTGTATCGAATGAGTCGCGCCCAATCTCCGCAACCGCCCTGTGTGTTTTGCGCTTAAATCTTAAGTTTAGAAAAAATAATTTACATTACATTATTATATTACATTTACATTTTTATATTGGTAATATTTAAATGCCTTTTGGAAGTAGAAGATTGGGGTACACACGGAAAAATAAAACGTTATTTGTATATAAATAAATTATTTCTGTACATAACAAATATACGTTTTATTATTCCGTTTTGTGTAACGCACGGCTGACTTCATAATACTCGTAAAATGTTAAATACTTTGGACATTAGTTTAATACCTATTATCTAGATTCTAGATAGAACTAAGAACAAATCTGATTTCTATAAAAATCGGCATCAAAAGTAAGTGAACGCTTTTTATTTTATTTTCATTTGAAACCCCCAATTTCGCGCTATCTCTCTTTTTTAAAGGCAATAGAGAGGAAGCGAGCATTGCAATTTTGTTTGTTTTTTACTTACAGTTTATGTAACTCTTCCTCCAACTATCCGTTTCGACTGTCTTTGCTTTCCAATTATATTTATTCAATACGTTTGTTCATAAATTTCTCACTGACATTATATAAAAAGATTTATTACTTTTGATGCCGACTGTACAAATGTACAGTCAGGAGCACGTCGAGCTTAACACTTGCAGTATAATTTTGTCTCTTATGACATAGAACTTAAGAATGGTACAAAGTCCAATATGTAAAGGTCGACCTGCTCTTGACTGTACAATAGATGTTTCTATCTAGATATTTAGACTTTAGACAAATAATGTAAATAAGTTCATGATTATCAAGTTAAAAGAAAGGTTCCTGGTATAGTCAAAAGCACGTAAACCTTGATTTCACATTAGATTTTAATTATTAGGACCGATAAACATGGACTGTTTGAAGCAGTCAGGATGAACTAGTTCAAGCTGCGACTGCATTGTGAACTACAGTCTTCTACATAAACACATATACGAATCGCTCGAGCAGTTGTAGTTGTTTCGGGCGGTCGTGCGGTCAAGGCTTCAAGCTGTTGACTAGAACTGCAAGAACGGTCCAAGTATTTTGATCAAATGGCTAACAGCTCGAGCGGTCCGTTTATGTCGGTTCACAGTCTCTTCACACTTTTGTCAGTATAGGCGCATAGCGAAACGAGTACGACACTCACGCGCAGCGTACACATGTGTGCAGGAGCGACGCATGCGCCCGCCTGCGGTGCGCATGCGCTCCTCAACGCTAGTGTGTAAGGACCTCTAAAGTATGTAAAGAAAATATCAAGCTTATCGTGCTGTCAACAAACCTCTTAACCTTTGAAATGCTTTGTCACGGATCTGTGACAAGACGTCAGTGCGATTTTTATTATAAAACTAAACCTAGACGAAATAGTGTTTACAATTATTCAGTTACAGATTATTTATCTCAGATTTCGTTTTATATTTGAGTGATAAAATAGCGATGGCGTCTTGTCACAGATCCGTGACTAGGCATTTCAAAAGTTAATAATAGAAAATAAGTTAGTCCTTAGAGTTTCAACCAACCAGAGACGACAAGTGTACCCCCATCAAACCTCTTGACTATGATGATAGGACTTGACAAAAAAAAATTAACGTAGATACACTAACTACATGCTATTTGTATAACTATACAAGTTGACGTCATCGACATTTTGAAACCTTAATTCATAATTAAAAAACTGCATAAATGCATGATCAATAACAAATAGTAATATTTTACATAAATATAAACATTATATTTGGTCACAGGAAGTTTCCTGGGCCAAAAAAAAACATTTAATATTGACCCAATCGTCATGCATACTTCTTTCGCATTTGTGTGCCTGTCCGCTGACAAATCTGTCAACAAATTGTGATCGTATTTGACAGGATAAATAGCTTGTATAGAAATTAGAACATGTTTTTCAAAATCTTTCCAATCTTCATTGAACTCATATTGAGATTGGCAACATCTTTAAAATATAATTTTAATACAACTTGGCGAGATAATAAAACAGTTTTTTCTGTGTCCGAAATTCCCACGGGAAAACTAGTAGGTATATTATACAATTTGAAAATGAATGCAGTCCAACTCCTTCCAAAATACGTATGGCAATAAAATTGGTCAATTGCGCGTGGCACCTCCGATTGGTTGACTCTATGGTCTATGGTTCAACAATTTACATCATTACCATAATGATACAAGACCAGTAAAAGGCATACAATCAGCACAGCTGACACTAATATTACTCGTACACTACCTGATAACCTTTTTCGTCAATCTGGAACATTCAATTCTGCCCAAATAGGACAGAATGGGGATGCAGGGCCGCCCCAAGACCAATCTCTTGGTATTGCTAAATGACAAAGACCCGATTTAATTGCTCCAGAGTGTCTGTTAAAGTTGCTCTTCTCTATGGTCCCAGGGCACAGAATACACGATCTACCAGTGTGTTTGTTGTTTATGGTAGTTTGTATATCTTCTTTCAGGAGCGATTCGCATGTTTTCAGTACTGTAAATTAAAAAAGAAATTGGTCAGTTCTGATTGGTTGTAATGTAATAGCACAAACAGTTACATATTTTGAATTTGAGGTTCAGGAGTCCAGTCCAGTTTTCAAAATTATATTTAGAATTTGCACCACTACCCAATAGCTACCACAAACGTAAAATCCGAAATCAACGACACTACTTGTTTTTGTGAGAAGGTAGCCCGTTTTAGACATGTTCTCTTTATCAACCGAACATCAATAATGACTAACATGTCCCCCGATAACCTCTAGCCTGTTTCCACACCTAACGCATTGACACCTGACGACTGACGA
This sequence comes from Endotricha flammealis, assembly GCA_905163395.2. Lineage (NCBI taxonomy): Eukaryota > Metazoa > Arthropoda > Insecta > Lepidoptera > Pyralidae > Endotricha > Endotricha flammealis. The sequence continues at coordinate 2,520,424 of LR990856.1, read as the reverse complement.
CAAGTTTAAAGATAAAAGTAATTATTCAGATTATAAAACAATGTGATTGCGAGATAATTATGTCAGTGATAACTATGTTTATTCTAATGATATGTATAGAATCATGAAATATTCCCGGGTTATTCAATGATGAGTCAGTTAGGTGTAGGGGACAAGCCCACCACACATACCCACCGTTGTGGTCTCTGTAGACCCAGGATCGACAACGGCGACCTCAGATTGACAATAAACAATGAAGCTTATTGACGACGCGACGAATCAATGAAAGTGCCTGTGGAGGCTACTTTTTTTTAAAACAATTTCGTCGACCTCTGTGGCGTAATGGTTACCATGCCGGACCGCCACCCAAGAGGTCCCGGGTTCGAATCCCGGTCGGGTCATTATGAAAAACTAACTTTTTCTGATTGGCCTGGGTCTGGGACGTTTTTCTATATATGTATTTGTATCGTTGAGTTAGTATCCCATAACACAAGTCTCAAACTTACTTTGGGGTTAGCTCAATCTGTGTGATTTGTCCCTACCACAGAGCACGAAATCGATTTCGTGGTATGTGGTCCCTACATTAAAAAAACTTTTTTTTAATTGAAATTGGTCGAATTAGAACCTTCAATTTATCTCTAAAAATGATTACAACTTTACTAATTTATACATACAGGCAAATGAAGTTGCTTGGGTTTTACTTGTCTATCCTAATAATATTATAAAGAGAAAAGACTTGTATTTTTGTTTGTTACTTTTCATGCTGAAATATTTGCATGCCTTATACAAGAACATAAATTATTGTAACTTTTTTGTAACACCATCTTTGTAAACTCATGTTCTCATGTAAACTCATGTTATTGATTGATTTTTGTTTGTGACGAATAGACTTAAAACTTCTGGACGGATTTAAAAAATTCTTTCACAGTTGGATAGTTATATTTACTCCGTACTAACATAGGTTTTTAAGTTTGCAAATTTTACTAACAAAATATAAATATAATAATAAATATATAGGGACAAATCACACAGATTGAGCTAGGCCCAAAGTAAGTTCGAGACTTGTGTTATGGGATACTAACTCAACGATAATATATTTTATAACAAATACATATTTCTATAAACATCCAAGACCCGAGGTCAATCAGAAAAAGTTCGTTTTTCATCATGACCTGACCGGGATTCGTACCCGGGACCTCGTGGGTGGCGGTCTGGCGTGATAACCATTACGCCACGGAAAATGGATAAATAGTCCGAAATATAGACATTTATTATTTAAAAAAATCCTGACAAAAGCCCGTGCGAGGCTGGGACGAGGCGCTAGTCTATTTATAAGTAAAATAGGCATTAAACCAGTGAGTAATTCACAATACAAAGGACAAGCATTGTTGACCTATTGATCAATATCGAGTGCATTTAGAACAATGACTGAATTCCAAACAGATGTTCAATTGGCTATTTGTGTTGAGTCTGTCTACAGTTAGTCAGACGTTGATAAATGACGAAAACATCGTTTGTATAGATAAAAATTAAACAGCCTGTCATACATAAACAATTTTATTGTTAACAGATTTAGAAGTGTAAACTGTCTGGTTGTCTATTCGCCGCGAGATTTTATTAGCAAGTGGTGAAACGGACACTAAGCGTCGACTGGTCTCGACTCGGTCGCCAGGGACTGTGACTTTCATAAAGTTCAATAGGTGTTTACGCATTTGGTCGCCGGTCGCTTGCCTATGTTTTGGTCGCTGAGAGACTGAGTCGCCGGCGACTAGTCGACAGTGCGTATTGGCTCTTAGTCTTCACGCTACAGCTACTTTGAAAAAAAAAGCAGTCGCCAAAAAAATATACCGAAAACCAGTTAGTAGCATTATAATTACTTAAAAGTTAATATTTTACCAAAAACAGGATTTGCGAGGCTAATATGTAAATTACTGTATTGTGATGCTAGGGAAAAAGTAATTTAAATCCGTCAATATCTTTCAAATTCGTAGAGTTTAATGCTTGTATAATGTCAATTCGGGAGTCTCTAGTCGCAAGTAGTTAGTAGTAATGTTCTAAGGAGAAGAGGGGGAGGGGAGAAGGGATTTATTTTTCCCATAACGAAAACGGGCTCTGTACGACTGACAAATTTTCATAATGATTGGCTACTTAGTCAAGCCGTGAAGGAATAAACAAACAAACTCACTTTCTCATTGTATGACATGCCATTGATAATTCAAATTACACAAGAGATAGAGGTGATGAGGAGTTCATTGGCGCTGTTGCGTGTGTCGAAAATGAATCACGCGAGTTAAGCAAGGTCAATATTTAGATATGTTAAAAAAAATCGTGCTTACGGTGGTACGTTTCGGTCCGCGCGGAAAATTCTAATTTTTTTGGGGGTTTTTACAAATTGCATCTCAATCATTGATAGAATTTTCATGAAAATTGGTTTGGCGACAACAAATACAATATACATATATACTGAATAATCATAATATAAATTATAAATATTGGCTCTTCTCATTATGAATGTGAATAATGCACGTTTATAGGGAAAAAGATGCATCGTGAACGTTAACAGAATGTGAAGCCGTGTCGGTCCCGCCCGAGTATTGTCGATAAATGACAGTCCTTAGGCCAAGTTAGTCCGTCAGGTGCCCTGAAAACACGGACACTTATCCCGCAGATAGCCATGAAATAACATGAAAGCATAGTAGACAAATGCGACAAGTTTGTAAAGTGTGACGTAACTTTTCTGATTGTGGGCATAAAAATAAAATTAATCCTATCTTTACAAGCCATCATTAGCCTTAATTATTACGTATTGTGTGTCAAACACAAACAATCAAACAATGATTGCAAATATGACGGTAATTTAACAAGTAATGGATATAAATGAAATGGTAGGTATTTCCAAATGCCGAAAAATTCATACAGTGCTAATGCTTGCTCTACACTCTCGAGAAGTTGAGCGAAAACGAGAGTGAAGTCGGGCTCTCCGTCCTACTTCGACTTCACATTTCCTTTGTCTTCTAACTCTGTGTAAATTGCACATGATATCATACCAGAGTCTGGTCTGGTATTAATGAAACCATTTCTGAAAGGTGCCCCCCCCCACTACTTTTCTTATGTTGTCCTTCCCGAAAGTTATTATAGAAATTAGGGCATCAACACGCACATTATCTTGTTTTGAAAATAGATTCCGAAACACTTAGCACTTTTCTGTGCTGTGTCGTAACTTCGGCTTTAAAAACAATTTCCACACAATAGTTATGAAAAATCGTATGATGTCATTGACATTTTTAAACCGAACAGGATTCTGAATATTTACCTCGCTGCCTTTACATATGAAAATCTTTTATTATTCCCGTGGGAATAAGATGTTTTCCTATACAAAAAGGAGCCTATGGCACTTTCCAGACCTTAACCTATGAACCTATCCCCCAAAAATCATGTCAATCCGTTCGTTACTTTCGACGTGAAAGGACAAGCAAACAATAGTAAGTGTTTATTTTTTTTCATGCGGTGTCGTGCTGGCCATTTCGATTATTCTAAAAATAAGGTTGGCGCACTGGAATGAATAAGTATTAATGCATTTTCAGAGGACTGGCGGTATAAAAAAATATAGAATAGAAAGGTTCGAATTTTAAAAATTCTTTCCACGCTAGGGCACAAAATGCACTTTTGCGCTCAGATTTCGAATGACAAACAGATTCTTTCCGAGCTTGTGAGGTGAAAATACACTTTCGCATTTATACTATTAAGTATGAATAAAGCTAATACAAAGTTTGTGAAACGATGACAAGGCATACATATGTTGATAAGGTTAAATATCTAGACAATAATTTAGCCAATGATAAAGTCAATGCAACAATGTAAACTAGAAAATGTATTAATCATAATAATAATTTAAAGCACGCGATCATACTCGATAATGCCGATCATTCTGCTGAAACTATGCAAGATAACGTTTAACAGATTAAAATATACTACCTACTCAATACAAAATAAGGGCCACTAGTAATTTCGTATCTACTATAAACAACCGCACGCCGTGTGGTGATGGCAGATCAAAATATGACCACCATTTCTCTTCCCATGGGTATCGTAAAAGGACTAAGGGATTATAGTATGAAAAGAATGAGCAGCAGCGTTCTCCTGAAAAAATTTGAATAACCAACCCAAAGAACTGCGCTCGCCAACCTGTCAAGCGTGGCAAAACGCCCCATGCAAAAAAACAGGAAACGTTTGGAGGTAGGCCTATGTCCAGCAGTGGACTTCTTGTGGCTGAGATGATGACGATGATAAACAAACACAACTTTAATTTAGCGTTTACATTAATATTGTTATGTTACAGATTGATGGAAGTGTCTGTACCTAATGTTTCTAGAGTGAAATTGATTCAAAGGGATTCTTTCACTATTAGAATGCTACATTTCTTTTATTTTTTTATGGGATCTTTCTTGCTGATACACCAGCCCCAATGCTACATTATTCTTCAGAAATAAATAGCTAATGTTACTCATGACATAAGCTATTTAAATTACCCTAGGGCGAAACGAGGGCAAGTAAGTAGCTAGTCGTTAATAAATAATATATTCCCCAAACAATCAATGTCCCATTTATATTGACATGCCTATCATCTTCACCTGTAAAAGGGCAGACCTGGGGTCTCCTGTTATATACCGTTCGATCAGCATTGTTACGTTCAGGTACTCTTGACAGACTATATTAGGTCTATCTAAATACAAAAGAAGCCCCGCGACGAAAAAAAAAACTTTCAAAATTCAAAAAAATCTAAATAGTTAATTTGGAATACATAACAAGGGTTACAAAAACAAAGAACACGATGACATCTGTAGGAGTATTAAACTGTGACACAGATATCAACGCCCTCCCCGAACTCAAGGTGCGCTTGAATTCCAAATTACTTATACTAAATATGACATTAACATACATTTTACCATCTGCTGACAGCGCCGCGTCTATTTTAATTTTTTATGTCATACAAACAAGCAAGCGGGCGATCTGATGGAAAGCGGTCACCGCCGCCTATGGACATCAGTAACACCAGGGGCGCTACCAATGCGTTGTCCAGCAAGGAAGTTGGAGAAAGGAAGGAGGTAGGAAAGGGAAAGAAGAAGGGAGAAAGAGGGGATAGGGAAGGAGTTGGGCTTCCGGATCTCTCACTCATCGAAGGAAACGCATTGCTGCTTCGCTCTTGCTGCTTGCTCGATATTCTGTGAGAGTGTGGTACTTCCCCGGTCGAGCTAGCCCATTTCGTAATAATTGCTTTACCACTCCATGAATGGGACTTCTTTGCTGGTGTGGACTCTAAATGAAATCGTATTGTACGCTAACCAACTAGCTAGTAAAGTTTCAAGAGAACGAATTAGGATTTGCTGACAATTTTAAATTGAAATTATAGAGAACCAAAATTAAATCGTGATTTTATTGCAAGTAAGCTAGCGGGTAGAAGCAACGCTGGGTGCAGTCAGCGTATCTCCATTTCTGACTTTATATATTATCATATAAAATAGAGGTTGTCGACACGAGAAGAAAATAAACAAAGATCACAAAAGCCTTATCAAAAATGTTTTTGTCATTGTCATGCCGTCATGTAATTCTTATGGAGATTTAAACAAAGTGCGAAAGAGAGACAACAGCCATCCTATTTTCGTAACAATAAAGGCGCTGTCCCACTGCTGCGCACGATGAGGCTACGCACGTGTGTTAAGCTTTGCTTTGCAAGAGGATGTACGTGATTGTTTCCACTGCAACCCACGGACACGTTAACCATGAAGTGACGTCATTGATACACGCGTGGCTTGCTCAACATAGCTCAACGCTGTCAACGCCATGCACGCAGTGAATGCGGTACACAGCTTGTTCCACAAAGCGTTCACATCGCTGCGCACGCTGTGGAAACGTAGACCCACGTAGTCATCCACGCAGCTGTAATGTGCCACGTGGCCCACGGCCCTTCGTGCACAGCGTGCGCAGCAGTGGGACCGCGCCTTAACAGTTAAAATCTCATGTCAATCTCAAGCGCTGTGTCACTCATACAAAATAGGAATTGAGCGAGATAGTTTGAGATGAGATTGAAACTGTTTTTGTTACGAGAATAAGGGTTAAGTTACACATAAATGTTTGCGCCTAGTGAACCTGCGGAACCCTCTGGTACCAACCCACAAGTCCCACAACTGGGTTGTTTTACTTTCTTTCTACATACGTTTGTTTGTTCTCGAGTGTTCTATGTATATATCTACAATAACATATCCGTTGTCTGCTACCCATAACACAATCAAGTTTTAAGGTTATCTTACTTTGGGACCAGGTATCGCTGTGCGAATTATGTAGAATAGAATTATACTTACTTTCAACATTATCCCATGTCCTAAACTCGCCCATAAGAACCAGTTGCAATTGCAGAGATCTCGCCAGCTCAGTCGCCTGTTGCAGTTGGGCGCAGTCGTCATCATTCAGCCAATCATTGCAGAATATGTTCACGATGACAACAGGCTTGTCGCAGATCAGGAATGCTGGAACAATGAAATATGTCATTGAGCATTATCCGGCAGCAAACATGTTTTTAATAGATAAATAAAAGTAATTGTCTTAAGCAGTTTTTATATTGCTGAAATATGTCTATTTTATTTATCCAAACAAAAATTATCAAAAACGTATAGTTTTTTTACCCAGGTACCATACCACCTACAAGGCCCGCGCGACTTAGGGGGAAACTCGGACACTAAACTGATCCGTGTCTGAGTTTACAACTTTCAAATTCAAATTTCGGTGTAGGCAACTCGATCATTTTTTTAATTTATAATAGTACTAGCTGTCACCCGCGGCGGCTTTGCCCGCGTAAAAATTAGCCTATGTTGGGCTCTGTACCCCTGACAATATGTATATCATAATGATCGGCTGCTAAGTCAAGCCGTGAAGTAATAACAAACTCACTTTCTCATTTATAATATTGGTATGATGACTGTGCCTTGACAATTTAATAACGCATGAGGTTCCCTGTTTAAACGTGACAATCCAATATACCTGTGCATTAATACTTAAGTCATCTTTAATAGGGTCTAGTCTAGCTCTAGCCACACCCCGGACACTTCATACAACGCGCGTGAAATAATTACCTATTTCCACTACATAGGCCAATGTCGTCTGTACACGCGCACACGTATACACGCATTCGTTCACTAAGCGCACACCTTTGCGACTGCACCCGCCTGGGGTAAGGTAACGCGTTTCGGTGCGGGGCGGAGAGTGGCCATTCTACCTCGGGTTATTACTTATTCTATGCTCTAGCTAGCGTAATGTTTATACGGGTAAAATAATCTTTATTCTCATAAGAAATATTTAGAACCCACCACAATAAATGGGCTAACCAATACTAAAAGATTCTTTCAATTCGAACCACGGTTCCTGACTAATATTAGTGAGTACACGCAAATAAACTCTTGCTGTGTTAATAAACGTAGTATAACGAGTGTATAAGTTATACAATGTTTTGTCACTTTCACACTTCATTTAATTCTCATCAAGAACGACAGTGACACAACAGTGGTGCTAATTCTGTCGTACATTTAACTAGACTAAACTAATTTTGACAGGACCAAAGGTGTTGTTGTCCTTCCTTGGTTTACAATTAGAGACAAGGATAGCAACACTTCTAGTCCTGTCAAAATTAGTCTAGTTAAATGTACAACAGAATTAGCACCACTATTGTGTCACTGTCGTTCTTGATGAGAATTAAATGAAGTGTGAAAGTGACAAAACATTGTATAACTTATACACTCGTTATACTACGTTTATTTGTAATACAGTTGAACTATATAATTTTAGTAGAGAGAGAAATACCTCTATCATACAATACGGATTTATACATTAAACTAATTTGTGATTTCCATTTCAGGGTTATTCAATTAAGTCATTAATCTTAATAGCTGTGATTATGTAAATACATTGTCCTATTGTTTATTCTCATCATCTCCAACATTGTATTACTAATAATGATGATGGTGTTAGCCCACGCAATTATCTCCTTCTTTTCCCACAGGAATAAAAAAATATGTGCAAATATTACTTCATTAAGGGTCGATTGTTTGATCAGTAGTTAAGTATACTAATGGTTAAAGTTCGTGGCAATTTTTTACAAATAGTTAGTTTTTTCAACGAATTTTAACCATTAATATACTTAATAACTTTTAAACTTTCGCGTTGCATTATTATAAATTAATAATATACCGGGAATTGAATTAATTACCTTGATATTGCCTGACGTTTCGACCAGGTTGCACCGGCCGGGGTCACAGAGCGAACTGACCTGAGAGTTCGCCTGTGACCACGGCCGGTGCAACCTGGTCGAAACGTCAGGCAATATCAAGGTATGATCGCGTTAATTCCCGGTATATTATTAATTTATAATTAATATACTTAACTACTGATCAAACAATCGGCCCTAAGCCCGTCAACCATCCTTTTTTATATCTTTTTCTTTATTTCCTCTCTTCTTCATGTTATTACTTATCTGACGACCTCCGTGGCGTAATGGTTACCACGCCAGACTGCCACCCAGGAGGTCCCGGGTTCGATCCCCGGTCGGGTCATGATGAAAAACGAACTTTTTCTGATTGGCCTCGGGTCTTGGATGTTTATCTATATATGTATTTGTTATAAAATATAATATCGTTGAGTTAGTATCCCATAACACAAGTCTCGAACTTACTTTGGGGCTAGCTCAATCTGTATGAATTATCCCTAAAGGTATATCTGTACAAACTGAGCGAGTTAAAACAACTCATTATAAGCATGAGATACACCATCATCATCATCATAAGAACCCTCTAGTGGGTGTGGTTTCCGCACTCAGTCCCGTTCTGGACCATTGTACGTGATCATGAGATACACCTTTCATACTCGTAAGGATGTAGTGAATGGTGGATAAACGGAATGCATATGACTCACGATTGAAAAGAGTGGCCCTCTAGAGAATTGAGGGGGCAGCAGTGGACGGATGTGAAATGACGATGAAGTCTACGCTTATCTTCTTAATTTCGAAGTTACATAAATTATATCGACATTATCGCTAGTTTCGTTGAACCAAAATTTAAATATAGGTTTATTATCGATAAGATTATATTACAAATGGCTTATGATATTGCACGTCAGTGTGTGTATTAAAATAGGTAAAACTAACTTGTACTGCATGAAGTAATTTACCAAAGCGAGAAAGAGACAAAACATAGGTCAATCTGACACCATAATGAACCATAAAATAAAATATAAACGTTTAGAATAAAGGTTTTTCATCCCTCCCTCTCTCTCTTTCTCATGAAAAGGATAGTAAATAAACTACTATCATTACAATAAACACAATGTTTTTACCTTTCGTAAATGATTGAATGATATTTTAATTTTTTTAATTTTTCAAACACAAGCCAAGCCGGGCTTGAGATCAGCCCCCCCTATTCTCGTAACAAAAACACTTACAATCTCATGTCAATCTCAAGCGCTGGCTCACTCATACATTTTTTTTAATGTCATACAGTAGACAAACAAGCAAGTAGGCCACCTAATGGAAAGCAGTCACAGCCGCCTTTGGACATTTGAAACATCAGGGGCGCTACCAATGCGTTGTCCACCAAGGAAGTAGGAGGAAGGGAAGGGAAAGAAGGAGGGGGAAAGAGGAGATAGGGAAGGAGTTGGGCTTCCGGATCTCTCACTCACCGAACGAAACGTATTGCTGCTTCACGTCGATATTCTGTGAGAGGGTGATACTTCCCCGGTCGAGGTAGCCCATTTCATAATAATTGCAAAGATAGTGAACATTATTTTTTTAAGAGAATAAGGGGGCAGATGGCGTTGCATTAATATCTTATCTACATCATATTATAGGTAGTGTGCAAAGTCCCTGAAGCGTATGTACAAATACTGCTCGTTAATATTACAGACACGCCGGAACAAACCAAAAACCTTGGCCCTTATAACTCCCCCTAAAAGTGCAAATAAGGGTATACAAATAAACGGACGAATGTTTTACCATATACACCGACAAACATGCTTACCGTTTTTAGGGTATCGCAGTAAAGTAACAGGGAAACCCTAATTACACTCGCGAAGTTGACCGAAGCGAAGTTAGCACGATAATAAAAGACAAAAAAAAAAGAAACTAAAAATCGAAGTAGGACATAGAGTAAGTATGCCACTCTCCTTTTCACTCAACTCTCATCGCATCAGATCGGAAGGGAATTTACCATAGAACACAGAAAGAGATTGTATTCTGACATCTGTGGATTCTACAATACAGGGTAACAGGTTTTTGGTCCAATTCCTAAAAATTTATTAAACTAGAGGTAATTTGCAATAAATTAGCAATCAATAGGGGGTCGGATCGGAATTGAGAGGTTTTCGAGATTTTGGTATTTTATTTTTTCGAAATCCGGCGTGCCACGGAAAATCCAGCTATACTGAAATAGTACTTGTTTTTGGGCACTCAAGCGACACATTTCTGGAAGCTGATCAACTAACCCTGTGTCCCTGAAACTGATTCTACGCGGATATTCATGAGAAATGGTCACTACTTATCATATGACCTAACGTTCTCCTTCCTGTGACATAATAAAAAGATACAATTCATTCTATTTAAATATGTAAGTCGATGCTCCATGAGCCGTTTGTTGCTTCCATTCAAACGTATACGGCATATGACCGGGTGCCAATCAAGTTTGACCTTTAAATCAATTGCTATAAGGTGAATGCTATCCATTGCAATGCCAATAACACTTATAAGGACGGTCGTTTGAATAATTGTTCGTGACATAAAAGTAATTTGAATTGGATGATAGGATGTGTGGCGTTGATTTTATCAGAGCATAGCTACATTGAGCTCTTTGTATATTAGACCTCACGATGAAATGATTGAAACTACGCAATGGACAATGAAATGAAACGCAACGAAAAATCGCGGCGAATTCGCCTTTTGTGGACAAAGTCTTATTTATACCTATGATCAATGATGTTGTAGGACAAGATGCAACATTTTATTTCACAAATGGGAAGACAGTGGTCACGTGGCATTAAGGCTCTTGCCAATTCGTTTGCACTTAATGATTCAATCATTAAGAGCAAACGAATAATATTTTATTGAGCTAACCGACCGGCGACAACCGTAGGTACCACTTTTCCCAGAACATGCGTTTCGTTCGGTCGTGAGAACTTTTTCTTATCCTCTGCATAATTACTTTTAGTCGGCGATAATCACTTTATCAGATGGCTCATTTGCTAATTCAAGTTAGTCGCAAATCTTTAAAACAAAGCGACCGCCGCACTATTGTCGCGCGACTTTTATTTGTATGGATTTACTAATCGCGTGGCCGCCGTCGAACGACATGTTAACGCGCGACATTGAGCCCAAACCTGCGTAGTCGTTTGAAATACAATTTACTAAAAAAAGGTACCATTTTCCATTATACGTAAGCAATCGGAAGCTTAGCCCTTTTCTGTCGTCAATACTTTTAGCAACCATCAATAAACGTTCGTCACTTAAATTATTGGTTTGACATTGTCTATCTATATTTCTATAGAGAATGTATTGATTATAATGTTCTATTTACACTAGCGAAACTTGCGCAACTACGTTTGCGTTTAACACACTTTCCCGTGGGAATTTCGGAAGAAACTTGTATATATACATAGCCTTCCTCTTGAATCACTATCTATTGTTGAAAACTACATATTTTAACTAAGTATATATTTTGTCAAACTGTGTACACTATTAGTGGATTATATAGACTAGTTGTAACATTTTATTTGTAATCAAAACTTTGTGCTTCAATGCCTAAATCTGTTTGTGTGCCTTACTAATAAAATAAAATAAAACTGCACAAAAATTCAATAGTTTATAAGATAAGCGAACAGACATCGAAAGCGACTTCTTTTTGTACTATTTGAACATAAAAATTAAGTATATAACATAAAAAAATTGTTACACATTTTTTTTTAAAGCTAGACTACACAGTGTTCAAGAAACAAGAGATAACTGGAAGACATAAGACATAATATAGAATTAAGTTTAATCATTGCATTTCTTTTGAAACAATATCTCGAAATGGAAGTAGATATCATTGCTATGAGGAAAACTATATTTTACATAATCATTTGTACAAATGATGATTCATCTTGACGTTTACACACGGTACATCTTATCCGTTGGCACAGAGTTACCATTATCTGTGACGTGCAAAAATCTTAAGCCACAGTTATGGATAATTATCCATTATCTGACACACACGTGTCGACCTATGCTATAATTTCTATCCATATAGCTAAATAACAGGCTCTGTTTTGTTTATAAAAGACCTTAAGATAGCCCCTCTCTCAGTTCAGTGCCCATTAGGGCCCTTAATTGTTACTAGTAGTAAGATGACACCTGTATACCTACATTAAGTAGACAATAAATGATTGAATATTAACTAAGAGCGATAGAACACGGCGTATTTTAAACGCGCAGAGGACGCGCGTTTCAGGAACGCGCCTTTTTGGTGCCGTAGACCCTGTATTACAGTGACCCTGTCTGTACACATGTACGCGCGTTGGCGTAGCATTTAATGCTACATTGAGCTATTTGTATACTAGACATCACGATGATATGATTGCAACTTCGCGATGGATAATGTTATAGCGACGAAAACACACGGATTCGCCATTTCTGGACATGATCTTAAGATTACGTTCTTTAGGCAACGTTAATTCGCCACAAAAAATGCCGAATATTCCATGACTAATACGTCTTTCACAACATGTGGACTTTGGATCTATTGCCTATAATGTTATGACAAAGCGATTGCTATCTGTTTACTGTTTTATATTAATAGACTAATCAATTAGTATCCGCTAATCAATGTCCAATTATGTCATACCGTTCTAATTCAGAGTAGTTGGGTATTTTAACAACCAAGAGTATTATGTAAAAAAAAAATTCTTTAATAAGCGCAATTGGTTTGCCATTTCTTTTACTTTTTGCAATTTCAAGAAAGCCCAGCAGTGGGACAGTTTAGGCTAACAAGAATTATCATTAAATTCCTCGTGTATTGCAACACCGCCTAGAACAAAACGACTGCCGCAGCTGAAATTTCTTAAGAAGTTTATACATCTAGTTTATGCTGGGAAAGTAATATTTTTTCTAGGTCTAGGTAGTCTAATAGTTTCGCAATAATTTAATAACAAACATTTGTTGTAAAACTGTAGTCCTTACAAGCGGCGGCCGCGGCCCTACTAGATGGTCGGATCAAATCCGTTCGACGCTTGACACAAAGCTACATGACGCACTCCATTGTGCTAAAGACGGATGTCGATGGAGGGACATCGTGAAACAAAAATTGTCACTACACCAGGGGGCTCACGACCCTCAGTAATGAGGAGCACGACGCGAGGAGGAGTTGTATGCAATACCCCGGGAAGTTATTCCTGGCTATACAAGAGACAAAACGGTGGAAATGATGAGCTATCCCAATGATTACAAAATACGTTTGGGAAAGTTGAAAACTCGCTTTGTTCGTGTTATATAAACAAACTCGTTATTGTTGCTTTAAATTATTTCCTTTTATAGGTTCGTATGTAATTTTCGCATTGCTTGCAACGTGCTCGCGCGCAGGTGGCCGACTAACTCGTTATCAAGGGTCGTGTGATAACTTTTTATCTGTCAAAATTGAATGCAAATCACAACATGATATAAAACAAAGTTCTCATCAATCTGTTTGAGCGCGATAATCTCAAAAACTAAACTAATTAACATTTCCAGCTATGAAAGGCGCGATTCATAAGGATACTTGAGTGGCAAGGCAAGGTGCGCCTAATTGCATTGAATGCGTTGAAGATGTGTACCATAATATTATTATGATGGGAGTGTGTAAGGAATGAGGCATTTAGAAGAAAAATTTTTGTCAATATTTTTATGACATACCTATTCAGATGTAGGACTCAGCTATAGTATTTTTTCGTGCCCATTGTCGTAGTCGGCAAAACTACTGTATAAATTAGTTTCGTGTGGCGTAAAACTCCGCCGTCATAAGACAGGTAGCATGACAACACTAGCCTCCGCCAATCCGCAATGGAGGAGCGTGGCTGAGTACGCTCTAATCCCCTTCGATTAAAGGGAGACCCGTAACCCTGCAGTGAGATGATTACGGGTTAATATGCTGGATAGTTGTGACGAGTCAGCCTAATTCAAATTGGCTTCACCACTCGGAAACAGTATGTGTACATAAATTCTGTTTTTTTTTTGTTTATGAAAGTGTGAACACAATGTATCTATTTAATACAATCACGCTACCGTCGCACTAGCACGAAATGCTTAATGAGTCGAAAAAATGTTTGCATGTAGGTCAATAGTATGATGTTATTTTATAATTATTGTCTTTCGTGTGTTATGTGTCGTATCTTTCGAAGCTTATTTTGAAACCCATTCAAACTGTCGTTGAGGTCGTCGAGGCTTAACTTACGTTTATTAAGATTTAATACGGGAATTATGCCATCGAGTTCATTAACAGTGAATTGCTTAAAACCGTTTTTAAAGTTAATGGGACATTATGCTAAGGCTGTCACTGTTGAAGAAAAAAGTGATAGCTTGAGTGAGACTTATTGGGATTAAAGTGGGATGTAAGTGAGCTATTTCCGTCATTTGCGTCTATTTTTTTACAATTTCATCCTCCTAGGTGTATTGAGTCACGGTTAGTCTGGTCCACAAATTTAAAGTCGCTCAGCGAGCTATGGAAATGCTCGGAGTTTCTCTGAAGGATCGAATTCGGAACGAAGTGATCCGACAGAGAACCAGAGTCATCGACATAGCTCACCGGATAAGCAAACTGAAGTGGCAGTGGGCCGGCCATATCAGCCGAAGAACCGACAGCCCTTGGGCTAACGAGTTCTTGAGTGGAGACCGCGGATCGGCAAGCGTAGCGTAGGACGCCCTCAGACTAGGTGGAGCGATGACCTTCGCAAGGTGGCTGGCAAGAGCTGGATGAGAGTGGCCGAGGATCGTGCACGGTGGCGTGCAGTTGGGGAGGCCTACGTCCAGCAGTGGACAAATGTAGGCTGATGATGACGAGGTGTAGTGAATATGTCAGTCATATCAACACAATGCCGTCACATATTGTGTCTCCTTTCATTATATTTAAATACTAGCGGCGTTCCAGGTTCGCAAGAGTTTTTGTAAGGATCTCTATTTAAAAAATATATATAACTAGCTGACCCGGCAAACTTTGTTCCGCCTTAGAGGCACTACCCTACCCCTACCCTACCGCTACCCTACCCCTACCCTACCCTTACCCTAGTTTTCATTGTTTTTAAGATGTATTCTGCTATTCGGGACGGAAACAAATCCAACAAATCAAAAACCATGGCAATCGGTCCAGCCGTTCTCGAGTTATAAGTGTTGTAACAAACACGACTTTCTTTTATATATATAGATATGGCGTATATCACCCGCTGATACTACAACTGTACAGCGGTGAAAGAATTTTTGAACTCGGTCCAGTAGTTTTTGAGTTTATTCGTTACAAACAAACAAAAATACAAAATTTTCCTGTTTATAATATTAGTATAGGTTATCATTATAATACCACAACAATAAAGGCGCGGTCCCACTGCTGCGCACGCTGCGCACGAACACGTGGGCCACGTGGTACATAACAGCTGCGTGGATGACTACGTGGGTCTACGTTTCCACTGCTACACGAATATAAAACCACGACTACGTACAGCTTTAGCGTGGCCCACCACGGCGCACGGAGAGGCTACGCATTGATTGTCATAGTTTTTGGTTGGTGTCGGAGCATTGATCCACGTGACCCACGTGTTCGTGCACAGCGTGCGCAGCGATGTGCACGTTTTGTGGAACAAGCTGTGTACCGCATTCACTGCGTGCATGGCGTTGATGAAGTTGAGCTACGTTGAGCAAGCCACGCGTGTATCAATGACGTCACTTGATGGTTAACGTGTCCGTGGGTTGCAGTGGAAACAATCACGTACATCCTCTTGCAAAGCAAAGCTTAACACACGTGCGTAGCCTCTTCGTGCGCAGCAGTGGGACAGCGCCTTAATACCACAACAATAATGACTGTTTTTATTTAAATTTTGTAAATAGATAACTTGTTGATTTTGAAATACTTTGTATGAACCATGGTATGAACTTACAGGTCAAAACAAATTCTATTTTGATTTTAAAAATAAGTCAAACATTTCAAATTTTATTGACAGTTGACTGAACGGAACTGTCGTTGGAAGTGGCAATTTACAACGATGAGATTTCATCCAAATTATTCAGTGAATTTTGACCCGTTTACCTACATAAATAATAATAATTACTCATTAATTTATTTTACAGATATTTTGTTGGTAATAAATACCTACCCAAATAAATTCAATATTATTATGACTTCTTTAAAATTTTCACAACAGTTTCGGAGGTTCACCGTGTTTAACAAAAATTAGCACGTTAAATGTAAAATATTTCCCATTTTTCATTAGGTAATATTTTCGTGTAAAGGAGGCCAAAAAATATTTTTCCTGATTTTGTTATACATACCACTTTTTTATGCTAAAAAAAGTGGTACCACTTTTTTTTAGCATAAACTATGCTAAAAAAGTGGTAGACATTCAAAATTACAGCTCTAATAATAAGCGTCTAGGCGCTAGCCCGCAGACGGACAGACAGACGGGGATTAGAATTTTACATGATTTAGTTCTATTATTTTGGTCACAATGCAGATTTAGCCAATCTTTTCATGCTATTTTCAGTTATATCTCTAAACCACAATAACACGACTGATGACTTGCTTCCCAAGGTCACACAACAATAGAACGCCATGACAGATAACGTCATGCTACTTTTTTATGTTGTGTCTGGATAATGGCTTGGATTTCTATGTTAGACAGATTTGTTTGTCATTTAAAATGTATTTGATAAATTGGCATTTCCAAATACATAGGGTTATTCTTGTTTCGGTGTGCTTCCCGCAATCAGTGTCAACTAACGTTAGCTGCGGTTCCATACATGTAATAAAAACATTCGAAATCTAGTCTCAATCTCTAAAGTTATCCTACTTCCTACTAATACTATACTATACTATAATATTATAAATGAGAAAGTGAGTTTGTTTGTTTGTTATTCCTTCACGGCTTGATTAAGCAGCCAATCATTATGAAAATTTGCATACATATTGTTAGGGGTACAGAGCCCAACATAGGCTACTTTTTATCCCGTGAAAGTATGTCGTTCTAATGGGAAAATATTTTTTCTACCATAGAGGGCGCTGTATCGGCCAACAGATGGCGCCACAAGTCGCGCTATGGGTTGTTTTGTTCTCATACGAGATCTGTCACAAAATTAAAGCGAGCGAAGCCGCGGGGAAAAACTAGTGTATTATAAAGGCGAAAGTTTGTGAGGATGTATGTATGTATGGATGTTTGTTTCTCTTTCACGCAAAAACTACTGAATGGATTTTAATGAAATTTGGTACACGGGTAGTATAACCTGGAATAACACATATATGGTACTCTTTATCCCGAAATTCCCACGGGAACAGGAATAATAGGACTGCTGTGTATAAATAAATTCACGCAAACGAAGTTGCGCGGGTTTCACTAGTAAATAAATATTCTTGGACGAATCACACAACGCCATCTAGTCCCAAACTAAGCAACTAAGCTTGTACTATGGGTACTAGATTGCTGAATATACTTAAATACTATTTTTTGTAAATAAATACTTATTATACTTAGAAAACATCCAGACCAAGGCAGACAAACATGTTCATGCACACAAATGTTTGCTTTGCGCAGGATTCGAACCTGCGGCCCTTAGGATAGAGTGACCATTGCTAGCCACTCGACCACCGGACCTGTCTATCCATAGGAGAAAAAAGTATCCACCTATCTCACTCGTCTTTTTTTGTATGAGCAAGATAGCTCTTCAGATCGATATTCGATTTTAACTGTTGTTACAAGAATGCCTTCTGGTGTCAGTGTTACCCAATCACTAACGCTCTTTGCTTGACTTGACGACTGTTACCTATCAACAAAAGTCGGGACCGACAGCTTAACGTGTGTCCTCCAAAGCACGGAGGAGCACAATATTTTTAAACCCATCCAAGTATTGACTATGGTTATCGTTGCTTAACTGTCGATCAGCAGATCGTTCCACTTTGACACGCAGGCCATCGTGTTCACAGGGCGAAAGGCTCAAGTCATCAAGTTGTTAGCAGTCCATCTTATCAGCATCAGAGTTGTCATTTAAGTTGTTTCCAATTTTAATATTTTCAACTGAATATCTGTATCAATCTAGAAATCTATACTAAAATCTATACTATCTAATATACTAATATTATAAAGAGGAAAGATTTGATTGTTTGTTTGCATTGAATAGGCTCCGAAACTACTGGACCGATTTCAAAAATTCTTTCACCCGTAGAAAACTACATTATCAGGGAGTGACATAGGCTATAGCTTTTCCCGAAATTCAATGTGGTTTCCACGGGAACGGGTCCGGAACTTCACAAAAGCTAGTGTTTAATATCGTTATCTTTTTCATAAATAAACATTATTCGTATTTAAAACACCTAGGGTGAAACGACTAATTATTAATACCATAGTATCAATTACCAGCATTATTTTTTAAAGAGGTTAATTATAAATAAATAAATATAAATATAAATATATAGGGACAATTCATACAGATTGAGCTAGCCCCAAAGTAAGTTCGAAACTTGTGTTATGGGATACTAACTCAACGATATTATATTTTATAACAAATACATATATAGATAAACATCCAAGACCCGAGGCCAATCAGAAAAAGTTCGTTTTTCATCATGACCCGACCGGGGATCGAACCCGGGACCTCCTGGGTCTGGCGTGGTAACCATTACGCCACGGAGGTCGTATTATTATAGAATTATTTACTATATTACCCTTGGCCCTTGCACCTAAATTAACGGCCTTGTATAGTTTTTATTCCTATGTTGTGCAACTAGTTAATCTTATCATAAAATCATGTAAAGATAAGATTATGCATAATACGGTGTATGGTATTGTAATTCGTAATTCCACGGGTAACTAAGAAATAACTATGTATTCTTAAAAGTATAATGCCCGGCGGTACTAATTTACTTCGGAAATCATCGCATTTCCGAATACAAACGAATTGTCCATCAATTATTATAAACTATACTGGTCGCCAGCGCGGCTGGCACGCGCGGTCATAAAACAAAGTTCGACAGGCCCGGCGGTCGAGTGGCTAATAATGACCACTTCGTCCCAAGGGCCGCGGGTTCGAATCCTGCGCATGGCAAATGTCCGTTTGTCTTGGTATAATGAGTATTTATTTACAAAAAAAAAAGTATTTCAGTTTAAAGAATTTATTTATTTCAAAGAACATTACAATTTTATGTTCACTTAACAATTAATAGCAAAAGAACTTAGTGTAACAAAATAAGACGTTTAGACTCTATACATTAAACTTTACTTTTTAACAAATATTCTTTTAGTTTGTTTTTGAATCCGTGTAGGGACATACAATTTTTAATTTCGTACGGTAGTTTATTATAAAGTTGTACACCTTCAAACTGTAAATTACTCTTTCCGTAATAAGTTCTTATTTTAGGCAGTTCCAAATTAGCTTTATTTCGTGTGCAGTATTTGTGTGTTTTCTGTTTAAATGAAATTGTTGTGTGTACATCGTTTGTCAATATTTTCCTTATTAAAATACAGGTATGATAAGTATAAAGTTGTTGTATGTCGAAAAGTTTTGTTTGTTCGAAGATTACTTTAGTCGATTCACGAAAATCATAATTGAATAATACTTTAATTAATTTGTTCTGTGTTATTTGAAGTGGTCGTATGTTTGTCTTTGCAGCTTGACCCCATACCTGAATAAGGTAGTCGAGGTGTGGTGGTTGTATTTATGTATATTTATCAGCAATCTAGTATCCAAACTCATACTTATTACTCAGTGCATAACGAAAATCGATATTAAATTGTTTTATAAATTGTGAGCCCAAAGTTTGGCGCGTAGGTACTATTGAGCACAATCAGATCACATTCCTATGGGAATAGCCCCGTTTACTGAAACAGGTTTCAACCTAGTTCGGTAACAGCGGTTCGGCATGTATTTTAAAGTCATTTTGTTTTAGTTATTTAAACATGAAAAAGTAACTTTTTATAAACTAGCTGTGCCCGTGACTTCGTCCCCGTGGTTTTTGGACATGAGCTAAATAGTCTTTCCGCTCAACTGAAATGTGAAACTCGATGAAAAATGTTTTATTTATCGTCAATTAGGTATTCAATGTTTTTAATAGAAAATAGTATAAGTACACTTTGTTTTACTTTTCTTATTTTAGTAAAAAAGTTTTTAACATTTGTCATTGATATTCCTATTGGTCAACCAAAACTGTTTCAGTCAGGACTTTAAAATTAGAACGTGTCTATGGCGTACTTTATGAATAAATGATTCTATCTACCAAGATTTGTATCTTGGTATTATTATATGTTTATTATTATTATTATATGCTATTATTGTTTTTCCAAAAAAAATTGGGATCGTTACTAAAACTCATGGGAAGTCGCTAGTCGGTATAGGCAGTTGGAATTAGACAAAAAGAAACAAACAATAATAAATATCATAAAAAAGTATTCTGTAACCGGCCCAGTACGTAATCCGATTACGAATTTACCGAATGGTATGCGTAAGCATTCGATGTTTACCGATACGCGTAAAACAATTGGCCAGCTCTACTTTCTTGGTTATGCTTCGTTACGTTAGTCATAAAATTTTAATGACTTTATCAGCCAGTTTTTGAAATTCTTATTTAAATTGAATGACACATTAAACTATATCTGTCACTGTCAAACCACGTCAAACTATAGAAGAAATAAAAACCGGGCAAGTACGTGTCGGGCCACGCACAATGTAGGGTTCCGTATTTGCTGTGTTTTGCTTGCCTTCAGTTTGAGTACAATTATTTTATAAGTTCGTCGGCTATTACTCGGTAACTAGTAGATCCTACTTAACCGTTATAGTTTTCATTTAAGGTGCATATATGGACTAATATCATGTTTTTTTTCTTCAAATTTCTAAACATAAGACTTTCGGAGATAGAGGGGTCCTCACCGTGCAAAACCAAAATTAACACGATAAATGTAAATAATCATTGTATCGAAAAATGATCTTTCCACACCCTCAACGTTTTGAAACGACCTATCTAACGATACCCCACAACATGGAGTGGGCGCAAAAAAAATAATATCATTCCTACTTTACATGTAGGGGAGGTGACATGTAGACGGTAGTAGGGACATGTTTTTTTTTTTAAATTTTGTCAGAGAACTTTGTTGGCATTGTTAATATGTGTATACATTGCAAATTACAGCTTTCTAGCATTAAGCGTCTAGGCGCTAGACCGCGGACAGACAGACAGACGGACGTACGGACATGGCGAGCAACTATAAGGGTTCCTTGTAGTTTACTACGGAACCCTAAAAAGAGATAGCATAAAACTTAATGTGGAATACAAATCAACATGTGTTTCAGAAACTGGATGTAATAAATTATTTGTCGCACAGTATTTTACCAAACAAAATTGCTTGTTGTCAAAAGCCAGGTCAGCTATGAATTAATTATTTCCCTATTTACGGGGGACGACGTCGGAAAATGCCAGGGAACTATAAAGAACAACATACTACAAAACAGTGTAAGCACTCATATTTTCTTACTACTCATAATACTTTAAATTTAAACAATCACAACTATTATTAAACGTTTACAAATTGTAAAGTTATGTTACGGTTGATGTAAGTGTCTGTGATGTTTGGCGGTGTAATGGTTACCACGCCAGACCGCCACCCAGGAGGTCCCGGGTTCGATCCCCGGTCGGGTCATGATGAAAAACGAACTTTTTCTGATTGGATGTTTAGTATATATGTATTTGTTATAAAATATAATATCGTTGAGTTAGTATCCCATAACACAAGTTTCGAACTTACTTTGGGGCTAGCTCAATCTGTATGAATTGTCCCTATATATTTATTTATTTATTTCTAGTGTGAATAGTGTGAAGTGCTTCAAAAGGATCCACCAAAAAAAAAACCTATAGTAATTATAGTACGAAATAAGAACCAAAATTTTAAGTGTCTTAATAAATGAAGACGCATAAAATTTTAAGTTTAATAAATTAAGACGCATAAATTTTAAGTTTTAGAAATTAAGACGCATAAATTTTAAGCTTAATAAATTAAGACGCATAAAATTTTAGTTTAATAAATAAAAACGCATAAGTTTTAAGTTTTAGAAATTAAGACGCATAAATTTTAAGTTTAATAAATTAAAACGCATAAAATTTTAAGTTTAATAAATTAAGACGCATAACATTTTTGGTCCCTATTTTGTTTTGATTAGTCTAGAAAAATCATTATATCTTATATCAAGTCCTGAATACGGTATAAGAAAGGCTTACCTTGTGGCGTGCTGATATACCGCTTACTCCTAAGCGTTGACAGTTCTATGACAAGTCGCCTCATGTCATCAGACGCTGGTGTCGCGTACCATCTGTGGTCACCATCTATAGATTCCACTTTGATGTTCTTGTCGCCTCCATCATATAGAAATCCCATGCGATCGCTGTAACAAATTGATTATAATAATTACAAAAAAAAACAAAAGAACGGGAGTAACATGTTTTTTTTTGGCATTTCTAATAGAAGGATTCAGCCTTCTTCAAAGTGTCATTGCTTTCTTTATAAAAATCTGGGCTAGCCCAGCAGTGAGACCTAAATACCGACCAAAAAAATATCCTACCTGGCATGGGTGTGAGACTAGGCTAGTTCAATTGGTACAATCGGCATGCACAATAATCAGATGCATACCAATGCATTGAAACGTATTAATCAGTATCGGTCGTGAATAAACTCTACAGATCTCTACAATGAATGCTTGTTTACAGTTCTATCACGCATTCCAATACTCAATCAATATTACAAGAATACATGATTTAGTAATTTTTTTTAATGTCAAACAGTAGACTAACAAGCAAGCGGGCCATCTGATGGAAAGCGGTCACCGCCACCTATGGACATCAGAAACACCAGGGGTGCTACCAATGCGTTGTCCACCAAGAGGTTGGAGGAAAGGAAGGTGAAAGAGAAGGCTTTCCCTTCTCTTCCACCCATAAGGAGGGGGAAAGAGGGGATAGGGAAGCAGTTGGGCTTCCGGATCTCTCACTCACCGAACGAAACGCATTGCTGCTTCACGTCGATATTCTGTGAGGTACTTCCCCGGTCGAGCTAGCTCATTTCATAATAATTGCTCTACCACTCCAAATTTTTTTATTCAAAAAGTTTGTATAGACTTCCAAACAAAAATATTTTTCCAAATCAATATTATCACTCATAATCATCCCACTGCATACTGGTCTCCCTTCAATCGTTGGGAATTAGAGCGTACTCTGCCACGCTGCTCCAATGCAGATTGGCGTAGACCAGTGTTTTCAAGCCGCCAGAAGACCACCGGCTTGGCTTAACGACTTCCATCCACGGGCAACAGGGCCGACTTAACGAAACATCAAAACTCAAATCCAAGACATAATTATGGTGGTACATGATAACACCAGGATTTGAACCAAGAACCAATCGGTAAACAAACTAGTCACTACACAGGGATAACCCCTCTTGATAATAAAAAGGTTGCTTTTCCTTAAAACTATAAGTTTTGTGAATAACAATACCTTCCAATTTGGTCCGGTATGCAGTAACTCCACTTTCGACTGTTGGACTTCCATTCCCTGACCCGCCTCAGGTCTGGCGAGTTCAGTTCATCACAGATCACTTTCAAGGCCCCTTTATCTATCACATCTTGTATGGCTATTAACGATAGTCTGTGGAAAAAGGTTTATTAATTTATTTTACTTATAGGACTATTATAGACTAGCTGACCCGTGCCCACTTCGTTGGGCATAATGTTAAAAGCCTTTTTATTTTTTGGTTTTTTATATAACCTATGACACTCGGCAATAATGTGGCTTTCTATTGGTGAAAGAATTTTTAAAATCGGTTCAGTAGATCCCGAGATTACCCCTTACAATTTAACAAATACACAAACTTTACCTCTTTATAATATTAGTACAGATGACGCCTTTTTTAAATCAAGAAACGGGGCAGATCATGGCAAATTTAGATAAGAGTGGAAGGACATGATCCGTTATTGGGATTCGGGACAAGTCCACCACACATTCCCACCGCTGTGTCTCCTGTTTAAGCCAGGATCAACAATGGCGACCTCAGATTGACAATAAGCAATGAAGCTTATTGACCCGGGACCCGGACCGCCACCCAAGAGGCTCTTGGGTGGCGGTCGCGTGGTAACCATTACGCCACGGAGCTCGTCAAACGATGACGATTGATAGGGCGAAGTGGAAAAGACTAACATGCTGTACTAGCCCCACTTACCCAACGTAAAGTGGGATAAGGGTAGGAAGAACAAATAATAATTTTTAGATTTTGTGCCAATTATATTAGATTGGAATATAAACAGAGGTGCTGCGCAGTTAGGCTAACTTAACGGTAATGCGTCTATGAAACTTCATTGTACCTTGAACTTTGTGTCTTGCACACAAAGTTTAAATTCATATTTTTATTAATTCAATTAATTAATCAAGTTTTATAATAACCATTAATTTTTCTCGAAACTATATCGGAAGTCATTAAGGACAGCATGTAGTTGCTTTGCTTTACATTGCTTGTCACCTATACTTGCACATTTATACTTGGAGGAGTTGGAGGTAAAACTAGTCTAGTATAATATTCTAATTAGTTTTTTTTTTTTAAATAAATTAATCTCTTTGAGTTGCGTATGGCCGATTATGTTTAAAGGCCTTCGCATTTTATATTGAATATCTTTTGTTTTTGCGAATTCAATTTTTATAGAGTGGTAGAGCTTCGCCACTAATATGAACTGTTTGTGACTCATAAATCTAATTTATATTATAACTAGCTGTTACCCGCGGCTCCGCCGGCGTGGTCCAAGGAAAATACCAATATTTTTCCCATGGGAATCTCTTTATCCCGTAGGAAAAATCCGTCAAGCATGTCACTCTCCAGACCTTAAACTATCTCCAATAAAAAATTCACATCAATCCGTTCATTACTTTCGACGTGAAGGGAGGACAAACAAACACACTTTCACATTTATATTAGTATGGAAGTATGGATGTCTGTATTTTTTAATGAGCTAATTTTCAACTGGCTCCACCGGGGCAGTACTACCCTCTCACATAATTGAGACTAGATGGCGTTGTGTGTTTTGTCCAAGAATATTTATTTTTTTATAATACCGACGTGAAATAATATATATCTCTAACGTAACGTAATGGGCTGGCTCTCTCACTTATCGTACGAAACACAACGCCATGTCCAGATTTGCCCCGCAAACCGTACATTGTTCAAACGATATTATAAAGGAAGGCCTTGTTTTATAGATAAAAGGTTCTTCTAAGGTAAGTAGTCACGAACCTATATAATGTAATGTTTTATCATGATAATGTGTTAGAAGCGATAACACGGTAGGTATATTGTGTAAATAAATCCGGATATTGATTACGAGGAAAATTGAGATTTCATAATATGACACAAACGGTTTGGGACAAACCTATAAAGATAAATTTCTTTTATGTTCTTTTTATAGCAATCCTTATTAATATTTTATAGGCGAAAGTTTGTATGTTTGTTATTCTATCACGCAAAAACGCGCGTTTATAATATTACGGTAAATTCCAGGACATAAACTGCTCTTTCCTGGCCCGCATCCCTATACCACAGATTTTCAGGGATGAAAATCGGCGCGATGAAATCGCCGTGTGGAGACACGTTTTATTCTAAGACAATGTACAGAATTAGGGGGCAAGACGATATTTTCGTCGATTCTCTCGCTCTTGGTCCCTTAAGTGTTTTCATAATTAATATTAGGTTATTGGCAGATACAACTCTGTCGAAACGTCGGGAACAAGTAAGTTTATGCGCGCGTCCAAGCTCCGTTTACAGTGTTTGTAATTAATATTATTTTATCACTTATGCATAATAAATTCACAATAATATAATAAAAAATAACTTACTTGTTTTCCAAAATAGTCAGACATACGACCTCTCTGACTCCAGGATTGTAAATTTTATCTATACTAAGTTGGTGTAAGTTCCACGTTGCAACTCTACAGCAACGTACCCCATATCTCTCATGTGCAAACACTTCTTCAAGCAGCGGTCTATGCGAGTATGCAGACAGTAATTCTAAAATATCGTTGACTGGTGCCGCAGCGAAACCATTTGGTAACTTCGTTGATAACCTTGTCTTTGGTATGACTCCGTTTGATACAATCTCACTCAACGATGGAGATGGTTCTGTCCATCCGTTTACGTGGCCATTTGTTAGTATTTGCATACTCTCGAATTTTCTTAGCTCTAAACTTAAATGTTGCTTTGCTGTCAATAATTTTATTGTATCCATCCCTCGTACCTTTATTAAATCGTCTAATGATTTGAATGGGCCTTTTTTGTTTCTGTAGTCTACAATATTTGCTGCTATCTCTTGGTTAAGGCCAGGCACACATTGTAATTGGAACACACTTGAGGAGTTTACGGAGCAGAGCCTACTCTCCGCAGTTAATCTTATACTATCTAACGATTGTGTGCAGGAACTGGTCCGCGATAGTTGTTTCTTAATGCATATTTCTGGCCTTAACAATTCTAGCTTATCGGCACCTAAACCTAAAAAATTAAATTTTAATGAAATGGTACTTAAAACTGTCCTTGT
This sequence comes from Endotricha flammealis, assembly GCA_905163395.2. Classification (NCBI taxonomy): domain Eukaryota; kingdom Metazoa; phylum Arthropoda; class Insecta; order Lepidoptera; family Pyralidae; genus Endotricha; species Endotricha flammealis. The sequence goes on along the minus strand of LR990856.1, from coordinate 2,493,603 downwards.
GGGATATTATATAGTTACAGTAATTATAGTCACCTTCAATTACAATAAAATTGGAGTGCTCCTGTTGTTTTTGTACCCATAAGTATTTCAACAAAAATTGTATAATACCCTTGTAAAAAAAATATTCTATAGGTGAATCATTTTAATTTTTTTTTAAGTCACACAGCAGACAAACAACCTAGTGGGGCACCTGATGGAAAGTTTACCAGGGGTGCTACTGCTGCAAGGAAGTCAAAGGTACTTTTGATTTATGAAACTGACTGTCTGTTTACCTTATAAAACAGATTTAATATTCCTCCACATTTTTTCATAGGAGATTTGAAAACAGGAATTGGTCCCGTTTCCAAATACATCTTTGTCTAAACCCTAATACCATAGCAAATTATTACTTGCAAAGTAAGCAACTAGGTAAAGTTAGAAAACAAAAGAAAAATATAGACAGAGTGCCTTCTCTATGTATTGATATTAGCCGGAGCCGTGATTAAAGGTAGTTAAAGTTTTGAGGAAACAACAAATTATTATTATATTCTATTCAGGCAGGCAGTATCTATAGTAGTATATTTGTTATTCTTTTATTTTTAATTTTTTCTCAATAGTATTAAATTTATCAAGTTTGTTTTTGAAAATGTTGATGTGGCATGCTAAAACATACACAATACACACAGGTGTATTGTGTATGCAAAGAACAGTCTTTCCCTCTATATGTAAGCAGTCTTCAAAATATTCTAGCTTGTGTTATATCAACATTCAGCGCACAAACAATTGGTGTGAAAACGACATTATTCACTTATTCTCATCCTAACTTAAATGTAAACACTATAATGTTGTATATAACAAAGGAAATGCATTTGTATTCACCTGAGACAAGAGCAAGGTCGTCAACTCGCTTAAAACCGCCTATCATTTGTCGATGACGGACTATTTCTCGCGCCAACTGCCTGTTCACGGCGGGAAGTGTCATCAGCTGCTCCTCCGTCGCTGTATTAATATTCATCATCTCAGGGTACTCAGCAGAGCACCCGGAATCATTCGACGGCGGCAAATTGAAAGTGTGACTCAATTTTTTCGATTTCTTTTTTGTACTCCGCCTCAATAACGCTCGCAGGGAACTCTGCCGCTCCAACCGCCTACCAACATGTTTACAACTCGACACTGAACTCGTATTTTGCCCCATCGCCACTTAATTTATCGATCACACTAATTACATAGTAAATAAACTAATAAAACTAAGTTCCACCACAACACGTCTACACCGTTCAATGCGAACGGGTAAAATGAAGAGCCGAAGAGCCTCGCTCGCTCGTATCACGCGAGGTTCTTTTATCGTAATCATAAAATTAATTAACTTCGCTAGTAAACCAATTAGATTTTATACAAAAACACAAGTTCTTCGCCCCAAAGGACTTCTGATTGTGTATTCATTTGATTGGATTGGAATTTCGTATAATGACATTGACAACGCAATGACATTTGACATACATGACAGTTATGACATGTCAACAGTAGTGAAGTAACATAATTAGAATCAATATTATTGATTTCAAGTTCATGTTATGTCGTCGTTGCTTTAGCTAGACTGTATTCCAAAAAAATATATCGACCGATCAACAGCCAGCTAATAATTTAAAAAAAAAACAACGTTCTCAATGTTATTACCTAATTCTAACTTCCTTGGTTCTTACCTCTGTTCCGGATTGTAAGGCCGCATTTATATCAGCAACAAATTGTTGCGAGAAATTTCAAATGTGAACTACCTGAAGAGCAACTTACTCAGGATAAATTGCACGACAGCGTCGGCGAGTTCTGGAGCAAGCAATAATAAAATTACATAGTAAACGTATTTGCAAAACCTTGCGACAGTTCTCACAGCTTTATTTCATGATTGTTTAATGTAAAGCAGATTTATTTAGACTTACTAATACCTATAGAAATACCATGCCATCATGGGACTACTCCAGACTCTAGTGGGAATACAACCATTCAGATAATAATAAACAAAGCTTTGCATCATTTTCAGTTCCAATGGCGTTGCTTCGGCTGCTTGAACGATGTTATTTTGTATCCTCTAAAATTTTCAGGAAAGCATAAACTTGAATAAAACCAAAATTGATCAGCACAGTTTCATTGATAATTTATTATAAATCTGTACACATTGCCAATGAACGAAATACTTCATAAACTATACAGAAGTAAGAAATACAACAAACGGCGAAGAACGGCGGGCCTATTCTCGTTTGTGATTTAAACAGTTTTTGTTAATCTCAATCTTTAGAGCTATATCTATCCTTTTATATTTTGTATGAGAAAGATATCACTTGAGATTAAGACTAGATTTCAACTACGAGAATAGATCCTCAGATTTATATTGTTCCTTTTTCAGGTACTCATTTATAACAATAACAACTGCCTAGTTGTCACATTTCTTGCTTCTGTGAAAAAATCTATTGTTTTATTTTGCACGGTAATTAAAAATAAACACTGCTTTTCCTTTGTAAATGCGATATATTTACAGAGGCGAGTGTATAGGATTTAAGTGAAATCGTTATATTTTTAATGCACACACACGGACATTTAAAAGTAATAATAATAATAGGTCATCAAAAATGTTATGAAGGTAACTTTCAAATTTTTTCAAAACGATTTGTGCAGTTGATAGTCACTACGGTCATAGAAAAAATATACAAAGATTACCCATATCGATTAAAAATATACCAAATCATTACCGAATGAGATTATTTTGATATGAAAATAGGTAAGATCCGTGTGTATAATCCAAATATTTTAAAAATCACATCCAACTAGCTACATGGAAAACATGATTACAATGTTGCCATTACACAAGGATGCTAACCGTCTGCTTTTTTATTTTTAAATTCAATATTAAATATTTCAATACACTCAATACATGTAGTCCGATCGTTTTAAGTCTTACGACCATCTACTTGTAATAATTAGTAATATTTATTTAATTAACATACATAATGTACGCCATTTTGACCCACTGCGAAAGTGATGATTTTATCATCCGTTTTAGACAGGGAATTCATATAAAAACTTTAATCAAAATTATAGTTTCGCACTTGATCAAAATGGCGCGCTGTATTTAATTTAACAACTAAAATGATTTACTATTAAATATGACATCTAACCTATCGCGAAGCGTAAAAAAACAATAAATTGAGAATTTAATATTAAATCACTAAGCCTTAAGAGCTCGCTGTATCCGCACTATGTAAACCAAATGGCCTTGAACTAAAACTAGCCAAAACACCTATTTTTGCTTCGAAAGGTTAAAAATACGTTATCCTGGTTATTTACTGTTTAAAAAATCTTTTTGTAAAATTAAAATGAGAAATTTAACACAACAAATAAAACGCATGGTCTTTCAATATTCGATGTAATGAACGATTCTCATTCGACCGGTGTGTGGGAGCAAAAATATTTAACATTTCTATAGGAATTTATATCAGTAAACAATCACTTGGATTTTACAGGGTTAGTACTGTGATTTAAACAATGTAGTACAGCTTTAATCTATGCACCCTTATAACTGTCATTTTCTTAGTGAATCTAGAATTATCTAAGCTCCAAAGTTAGTATGCATCACATGAGAATCTTACATTACTGAGCATAATATTAACATAATTTAAGGTAATATTTTGTCAATCGAAATTATAACAATGGATTATAGATTATTGTATCATCACTAGTGCTCGCCTAATAGTAGAAAGTTGGCAACACTTCTTATTTTCTTTTATTACAATATTAATCTTTATAATAATAAAGGCACCTCTTCACAATGGACCATGATGGGCGACTAAAGGCATGCACGATAGTGTAGAGGGCATAAATGTCTGTGATCGGCAATCATCGCGTATGATCGTGCGGAATCGGCGTTGTGTCGGTACATCAAAGGAATGATGGCCCATGATTGCGTGCACATCTACACAATCGCCGATTATTGTTGGATTATTATAAGGCAATAACGTAGTTTCTGATATCCGCCACCAGAGGGCGCTGTTTTTTTCTTTGAATTCACGATTGTGTAGAGAGTTACCCGATCATGGCGGCGATGATAGACGATCATTTGATGATCCATCATGGTCCATTGTGAAGAGGAGGCATAAAATATGGCAAAAAATATGGATTGAAAGAGGGAATAATACTTCCAGATTTAGTTTCGATTGACAAAATACCTTTATATACATATTACACGTGTCTTAACTTATTTGAGGATGTTATGTGGCTAATACATAAAATACACAATATTTTGTTCTGTATCAAAAAAAGTTATATCACAGAAAGAGATGTAGGTAATTAAAAAAAACTGTTACATTGACTAGCATGAACAATTAAAAGTAGACAATATATAACAAGTGAGCAACGTATAGTCTATGATTTTCGGGAATAATCAGAGCGATTTTAATTTTTATACATATAAAAATAACTATTTTATATTGGTATAAGTACATTATTATGAAGAACATATGTTCGTATAAAAATCCACGTTAACTAAGCCATTAATGTTTTAATGATATTAGTTTGTTTTCAAATAAACTACCAGAAATAAATAAAAATGTCCCCATAGTCACTTGAAACAATCGATTTTAGTGCCCTAACAACATATGTATTATCGATTAATCATCATAATCATTTTTAGTAGTTGTTTAATCTTATTGACGAGGACATCACTATTTATTTTCCACCAAAATACTAATCCTGTCGCGAAGGACCATCTGGCGGGAAAATTCTATCGCCTTGTTAACATGGAAAAAGTCTACTGTTTATAATTTATTACTATAATAATTATGCATTTTAGCCACGTAACATGTAACCCCTCACAGACCAAAGAGGTTTAGCTACGATACACTAGAATCGTATCTCCAATATGTGGCTTTAACTTAAAGGATGTAGATACCTATTCCATTCATATTTTCTTTTCATCAAATCAATTGGGTATAAAGCAAAAATATTTAGACCCGGAAATTGGATAAAATTATACACCTTTCAAAAAGTCTACAAAGAAAATTAGCTGCCAGTAAGTATTCAAACAATGTTTGTATTATAAAACACTACTTTTTCATGTGTAACGTGCACAAACTCTTTGATCGTGGTATCCCGTACAATTACAAAAATATCTCGACAAACCACCACCGCGAATCTCTGCTACATATATTCCATATCAAAACATGCCAAATTTTCATCACATTTTATACAAATGAATTATTTATACATTATTATTTTATTGACAAACTTATTTAATGTGTTTGAATAAATTAACGACAGTCGTAAGAAAATGTGACTTTAAAAACCCCAGGGTTCTAAAGTCTTTCGTTCACAATTTAGTGTTAATGTCAAATGAGTACACTCCGTTGACACTAATAACATTGTGCTACTACCGCTGGTGTCATTATTTTGAAGCCTCCTTTGGAAACCACTTAATGTTCACTGATTTAGCTAGAAGGGGGTAAATTCTTAAGTCCCATTTGTTCCTATGGTGTGGTCGCCTTCTACGAACCGAGCATTATTTGTACGGGAAATTCTTTCATTACGTATTACATTGCAGGTTACGTCACAGAAGTCTGTATCCACCATTATCTTTGTCGTATTATGAAAAGTTGAACTCATTGACGTCATCATGTTTTCTCCATAAACATCGAAAGGTGATGCATAAATATAAACGAAATATTTGATATTATTTTTGTATCCCACTAGAGACCAAAGGCATCGTCATGCATAATTTATTATTTATATTATAGTGCGAAGAAAATAATATACTTTTCACATTGATGAAAAGCAAAGAGCAAGCTTATTTCTGATAAAATAAAGTCTATTTTGCGATGCGTGATAAACAGCTGCCTTTAAATAAGTTTGCCAATAACATTATAAGGTTAAAATACTCAATACCTAAACTACACAAGTTAATAAATTAAAAGTCCCAAGATAATTAGTTTATCGATAAATACTTAGGTTTAGGAGAGTGTAGAGGAAACTATGAAATAGGGGAGGGCCTGATTTACCTAGTAATCTTTTATCCGACTACGGCGCGATGCTATCTTAGTAATCATAAAAATCTGTTTTTTTATTTTTATTAGCCATTTATATTGCTGGGCAAAGGCCAAAAATAAAAAAGTTGTTAATAGAAAATTCCGCAACTTTACCAAAAATGAGTTATGATTATATAGCAGCTTACATGAAATTAAAACTGCGTTGAACACTTTCACACTCCATAATAATGTTTTAGTTGTTGTATAAGGTCGGTTCTCGAGCATTTATCAATAACAAAAGGAAGTAAAATGAAACTTCAATGACACAATAGGTAGTCGTATTTTATACTCAATCAAAATTTACTCTTCGCTCCGAGAATCGCCCAGAACGCCCGTCCGTTACGTTAAGTCTATGTCGACGTTTAGAATCAGGCCCAACCCTTATTAATGAGATTAAAGATATTGCGGCATGACTTACGTTGATTTAAGTACAACTACGATATGGTTACGGTTCATTAAAATCGTTATACAGAAAATATTGGGAAAATATATAATAGTGACCTTTACTGTGACAAAAAAAGGCAATAAATAAAACAACAATTGTATTTCATCAATATTTTACTATTTATAATAAGCACCAAACCTTGTTTGGAATGTTCTGTATTGCACCACAAATGAACAAAATCCAATTTTCTACAAAAAAAGGTAATAAATTACACTCATTATAAAAAAAGTATGAACACTTATCCGTATTATACGGGGGATAGCAAATAAGTAATGTCCAAAATAGTTAATATAATCTCATAATATAAAAATCCTGACTCATAACAACGCCCACTCAGTATAGATTCTTGGACTCAGCTGAAATTTCGCCGTTTCTTTTGTAATTATAAGCAAGATAATGATTTTTTTTCCCTTGGGAACTGCATCGTGGGGATTTCGCATGTATGCATTGCGTGTGCTCCTAGACCTTGGAACTAGGAAGCAGATGTGTCATATATACAGATTTTTCGAAAATTCTCATGGTACGACGACGGGATTGCACTACTAATTGCAAGCTTTTTTTTTAACAAACAAGGGATTTTTCGGAAATTTCCAAAGCAGATATATTTCATAATGTTGCAGATTATTCGAAAATTCTCATCGGACTGGATTGCGCTAGTAATTAATTGTGAAACAAGGGATTTTCAGAAATTCCCAATAGATAGGGGATTGCGTTGGTAATACAGCGGGCGTCCTTTAGCAATACCGTTACACAATAAAGGTCACCATTATAATACAATTTTATATCTATTTTTAACAATGGTATTAGGTAATTTCATACTGTCCGGAAGACCAGAATAATCTAACTAAATTATACTTCATCACGATGCAAATAATTTCTATGAATATTGTTTGTATTTGTCTGGTTACTTCATTTTATGTATTTACCGTTTACTACGATGAAACTAGATGGCGTTGTTGCGTCATTGAAGTATTATGAATCTGAGAAAATGTTATTTGATTTTTCAATACGTAAAAAAAATAAATCTTACACCAGATTCTTTGCAAAAATATATTTTAAAATGTTAAAAATAAGCAAGAAGATTATTCTGGTCTGTAGTTTGCTTGCGCATAATACGCTCAGCTGTGCCCACACCCACCGAGACAGCAAAACAATCTAACAAAACAGTCATAGACAATTTTTGTATTTTTAAAATTTTTCATGCTACCACATTCCAGCACTTGTTCTCTGCCTTGGTTGAATTGGACACAGCTATCACACACATAACATCCATAAAATGAATGATTTGTACAAATAGTGACTTCATTGTGCATATACATTTTCCACCAATCATTGCACTGCCAGTCTTCACAGAAGATCACGTGTTGAACTTCCCTAATCTCAGACATTTTTTATATATCTTCCACAATAACTAAGAAATGTATCGGTTGTGCGGTTCGGCAAATGAAAATTTCTCAAAAATATTATTTTAATAAAAAAAACATTTGCCGCACCGCACACAAATCACAATAGAGTGTCATTTTCAACTCTACACATAAATAAATACTTATGTTTAATATCATAGACATGTTACAAATAAAATTACAATTACTGCACGGGTTGTAAGTCGCATTCACTTCGTTTCTATACATAGTAGCGTATGGTAATGGAATTTTTGTTCCTATTCCTATACGTGACAGAGGCATTTCTAGCATTATTTAATTAATACTCAATTTTCAAAATTATTATGAACTACAAATTAATTTATTATATTCGAGAAACTATTGATTAACATCGTGATTTAAATAAAAATACAATTTATTTTATATAATTTCATATTATAAAAGTATACATAGCCAAGTTTTTTGTTACGGTGTCACCATACCTATCCATCGTCCATTAACGATATCGTTCCACTGATCGTTTTGGTGTTGTTTTTGATAGTCTTAAATGATTATTTCTGTCTTTTATTGTGTCCATACATAACAATATACAGTGACACAAAGACTTCCACATGTGGAAATCTCAGCTGTGTCATTGGAGAGCGAGATGGACTTAGGCCGACCGAGTACGGCCTAAAAGATCGATATTGCCGTCCGATCGGTGTGGTAACACCCTTATTGATATTTCCATAGAGCTGCCTATAAAATGCCTCGTGTCTTTCGTTACGTTTACAAACAATAATAATCTATAACTTTGTTTATGCTACGTTTAGTAATCACTCTCCTTAGGGAAGCGCCCTTATTTGTCGATGGTATAATAGAAAATGTCTTGTCTGAAGGAATTATTATGTTATAGTTAAATTACTATATAGTTAAATTTCAAAATGGCCACATAGATTTTATTGTAATATTAAATGAAATGAATCAAGAGATGCAGATTTAAAAAAAATACGTTCGATCATTGTTTTTAATTTAATTTCAATTAAATCGTTAAAGTACAAAAAAAACTATTTTTTTATTAACATTAATGAAAAAATTTACATTAACAAACTGGGCCATTGATTAAACACTGGAAATAATTGATACATGAATAAATATAATATGCCTATGTCCATCAGTGGACATCTTGTGGCCGGGATGATCATGACATAAATATAATAAACTGTTCTACACTTCAGACAGGGACTACCTACGACGTAGTTGGCGACTGTTCCCCTAAATTCGACTTCGCACATACAGGAATCTCAGAGGCTTCGGCCGACTTTCAACTTAAACAAAATAATACGCTTACCAAGGCGCTGTGGCGACGCGGGGCGCGCCGTTGAAGTACAAGCCAGCAATGTATAGGTTATAATAGAAAAGATCGCGCGGCGCCGCGGTTAAGCGGTGTGTCGCGGAGGCGTGCGTTTCCGATTCTCGTTTACCTGAAAGTATTATAAAATAATGTTTTTATCACTCAAATATTTAACTTTTTTTTATGTCGATTTGATCCTAGATATACGGGAGACACAGAGGTGGGAATGTGTTGTGGGTTTCTCCCGATATCACATTTTATATAAAATATTTGTCTAATTTGGAAAGTCATTAAAAGTTTATATAGCAGAATGACTGTCCTTAATTTTAATAATTTTATTAGTGATTATTTCGATGTGGTAACTTCAATGTTTGTTTTGTGGCAACACTGCTTTTCTCTTTTTTTTTCAACTCGATTTAAGGCTTGCTGGTTGTGTTTTTAGGGCCTCAAGTGGAAGGTGGTAGGAAGAAGAAAGCTATGTCGTACTGGCGCTAGCAGTCGGTGGAGGAGTTGAGGTCTTGCCGCGCCTTGCCGCGCGTGAGCCGCTCCAGCTCCGCGGCGGCGTCGGAGCGCGCGGGCGTGTCGCCGGGCCGCGCGGCGCCCGTCTTCTTGTACAGCAGCGAGTTGAAGAAGTTCGCCAGCACGCCCTCGTTGCCCGGCGTGCCCGGCGCGATGCCCATCTTCGCGCCCTCCAGCTGCGCCTGGGGCCGCGGCGAGGCCCGGGGGCAGTCGGCCCTGGGCGCCTGTCCGGCCTGCAGCGCCGCCAGCTGCCGCTGCAGGAAGCCCTGCTCGTCCTCCGCCGCCACCTCCGCCTCGCGACTCGCGCCGCTCTGGAACACACAAATAAATATTAACTAGATTTACAGAAAATACACGTCATTTTTTTAATCCTACCAGCATTTCGACATAAATGGCCAACAGATAGCAATTTTGAAAGCCAATATAACATAAAAGTATTTTAAAATTTTTTTACATTGCAAAATAAGTTTAGAATGAGTGCATAGGATTGCTCCTCTGCATTACTGTGACCACAACTGTATTAACATGTAAGCTCGCTCACACAATCACACCTTCCTATTGGTATAAATTAAACTTTAAATAACTCTGTAAAGAAAAAATCTCAGAAAGTTTGTTAAATATAATAATTAACTTTTAAAAAAAAATAAAACCGACTTCAAATATTATTAAATTTAAATGGGACCACCCTTGAGGTATTACCTATAAGCCGAAAAAAGATTTGTTCAAATCGGTTCATAATTGGCGGAGTTATCGCGTAACAAACATAGAAAAAAAAAAAAAAAAAAAAAAAACATACGGGTCGAATTGAGAACCTCCTCCTTTTTTTGAAGTCGGTTGAAAATAATTAACTTTTTTAAAAAAATAAAACCGACTTCAAATGTTTTTTTATTATAAAATTTAAATGGGACCACCCTTGAGGTATTACCTATAAGCCGAAAAAAGATTTTTTCAAATCGGTCCATAATTGGCGGAGTTATCGCGTAACAAACATAGAAAAAAAAAAAAAGAAAAAAAAAACATACGGGTCGAATTGAGAACCTCCTCCTTTTTTTTGAAGTCGGTTGATAAACGAATTTGTCAGTAAAAAATCACAAATTTGACAATCCGCACTGAAATGAAACTAAAAATATCACCTACAGACAAGAATATGTTTATTGCGATGTTATTTTCATACGAAATTTACGTTGTCACTATTGATTGATACAATGTCACATCTCACTCTGTCAATATCGGAAAAAGTTAAAGAACATAGTACTCTTAAAAAAAATAGATCTTAGTTTTAATGACTTATATGTAATAAATACTCACTTTCCGTATAGCGGGCTGTACAATAACATCCCTGTAGTAATCGTCTGGTTTGCACGATTGCATGTTTTCATATAATATGCTAATTTTCTTCATGCTATCCCATCCAGCGGGACTGTAAGGTAGGAAAAATCAGATTATAATAAAGATCAGTTGACGAATTGTTTAGTATTGTCATTCAAAGATTGTTGAATTGTTGAAAGTTGCATACGAATCGAATCAAGGTGGTTGACATAGTATCGTGTGACAGTTCAAGGAAAAAATTTAGTCGTATCGAGTCTAGGCGCGGTCCCACTGCTGCGCACGAACACGTGGGCCACGTGGCACATTACAGCTGCGTGGATGACTACGTGGGTCTACGTTTCCACAGCGTGCGCAGCGATGTGCACGCTTTGTGGAACAAGCTGTGTACCGCATTCACTGCGTGCATGGCGTTGACAGCAGTGATCTGTTATTTACTATAGATTCGTAATGTTTGACACATACCCGCTGCCACGTCGACTGAGGCCACAGCCTTAGTTGAATTTCTTCCGACTTAGTCGTAGTTTGACGTTCAGTGAATGCGTATCTCACAATAATATCACAAAAATGGTTAAATGCACTGTTAAAACATGTATGTCGTGATCCCAAACTAATAACAAAGCAAGTGGTATCACTTTTCACAAATAAGAATGCTTAATTATGTTAAAATTATACCAAAATAGTATTAAAATCGAAATTAATATATTACGCATTGTTTTTGCCAACAGTGTTGCCAGTAAAAACGATTTTAAGTTTCCCAAATGTTAGGAGTTTAGTCAATGACGAACTCATACGCCTTTATGTATCATTATTAGTAACACAGTAGAAGTAAACCTACAACCAGGCTCAAACTAGAATTAATTATTTACTTAGAATTGATTGATACTAAAATCAATCGCTAGTGCTACGCACGTCAAGACAAGAAAAAACAAATCATTTTCCTCTTTTTGATATGGCTTTTAACTGACATTTGACATAATGATATTATTACTATGACAGTGAAGTAACAATTTCATCTTTTTCATTGTGGTAACGGTGTTTAATTTAAATTGTTTCTGCAATTATCAAATGTTCGATTGAGTACAATAGTTTTTTTTGTTTTATGTTGTATTTTATTCAAATTATTTAAATTTATTATTTTATTTTATTTAAATTTCATTTTCATTTCTTAACAATAAAAAAAATCTACTGAAGACTTGGCTGTATGGGCATAGTTCCCTTTGCCTACCCAGAATGGGTGAAGAAAACAAAAAAAAATCTCTGCTAAAAGTTAGTAGTAGCCAAGGGTAGTAGCACAGAATAGATAATAGTAGTAGGTCTGCATCGGTTAGATTCATCAATGACTAAAAAATGGAAACTTCTCCATTCCGCCATGATTCATTCTTGAAATATAATATGTATGTACCAATATTTACGCATCTATATATTTATTTCTTCCTATCTTTAATTCTTCTGTCACCTAAGAAACAATAATATGGTATAAAAACTTAAAAAAAAAAAAAAGACTCATAACATTCATTCAATGGGAAAATTATTCATGAGCTGGCAACTCTGACCATTTTTCTGGGAGTAATGCTTTTGTCTCATTTTGACATAATTAGTTTGACTCTAGAAAAAAAGAGACAAACATATTTTACTTTGGCATATGCTCGGAATATGTATCGGTTTCAAAGCTACGTCTTTAACACTCTAAAGTGGTTGCGGCTTTTTACGAATGCTTTGTATGACGTTACTTCTCTTGTCGTAAAATATATAAAATCTCATTGGTTGACAGCGTTGAGCTATGTTGAACAAGCCACGCGTGTATCAATGACGTCACTTGATGGTTAACGTGTCCGTGGGTTGCAGTGGAAACAATCGCGTACATCCTCTTGCAAAGCAAAGCTTAACACACGTGCGTAGCCTCTTCGTGCGCAGCAGTGGGACAGCGCCTTTAATCTTACAAACATACTACTTTAAATTACTAGTGTCCGAAAATTGACCGAGTTCCCTACATCGAAATTTGAAAGTAGTAAACTCGGACACGGATCAGTTTGTTAGTGTCTGAGTTGCCCCATAAGTCGTATGTGACTTAGATAGCGTCTTGTACGTACATAGGCAAATGCTTTGTATTTTGTTTCGGAAATGGTAGTATTTTATAAAGTATATTAATTACACAAACCATTTATGTATTCTCTGACATGAGAAAGTGTTTCTAAAGACCTATTCTCTGAATAAGTTTTGAATCTTTTCAATGAGTTGCTTCACAGTAGAGTCGCTTCATTTGGGTAGCATCGAACAGCTATTAAGTAAATCAAAATACTTACATCAACACCGCATCTTTCTCGACGATCAACGCTGGTGTCCTAAACGGCAATCCGTATATTCTGTGCGTCAAATACTTGTACAGTAAGTCGCAGTTCTTATCCTCCTTAGCGCTCGAGTAGAATAGTGCTGCGCCGTACTGCAGACAAAACCGCCGGATCCACTGCTGCATGAAGTCGAAATGCTCATCGCGGTAATCGTGTTCCTTCTCTAGTGTGCTCATGTAGTCAGTCTGTGGAGAAAACGAATTATTAATAAGACTTAATAGTTGTAGGGGGGTTTTATGAGAGGTAGGACACAGCGGATAATCCGCTCAAATCGGAGCAGCCCGTCTGGGGAAGGACCTCCACCTTACACAAGATCGTAGCCAAATAGCATTGGTCTCGGCCATGTTGTGTTCCTACGGTGAGTAAGGTCTCCAGAGCTCCACTTGGGGGGGTTGGGAGGGTTTGCAACGCGTGAGTGATACCCCCAGTATTGCAAGCGTCTATAGGCTACGGTGATGCTTACCATCAGGCGGGCCGTATGCTTGTTTGCTATGGTATAAAAAAAGGGGATTGGATAGTAAACAAACAGAGACTAAAGTAAAGGATGACTCTCGCTAGACCGCTCCGGGTCGGAGCCGAGCGTAGGCCGATATATTTTAATTGGATCACGCTATGCTATAACGGCTCGTTGTATCTTAAATCCTCACATCTATTGTCAGTTCAGCCGTTTATGCGTGAAACGACAGACAGAAAATAGTTATTTGTTATGCAAGGCTGCAAAGTTGTTTTTTGGCGCGAGTACTTAAATTGAAACCTGAGCGTAGCGAGGGTTTCAAAGGTACGAGACGCAGAATAACTTTGCTGCCGAGCGAAACACAAAATTTTTCACCTCACTACAGCGAGGAAAATCCTAGGTGCAAGAAAAACGCAAATAATATATTAAATAAGTGTTTTTTTTTCATGCGGTGTCGTGCTGGCCAGTTCGATTATTCTAAAAATAAGGTTGGCGCACTGGTATGAAATAAGTATTAATGCATTTTCAGAGGACTCGCGGTATAAAAAATTAAAGAATAGAAAGGTTCGAATTTTAAAAATACTTTCCACGCTAGGGCACAAAATGCACTTTTGCGCTCAGATTTCGAATGACAAACAGATTCTTTCCGAGCTTGTGAGGTGAAAAAGTTAATTTAGCATTTACAATAACTATCAATAGCTGTATTTAATAACTAAGGCTTTTTTAGTTTAAAGAAGAAACAAAAATATTCTTGATAAAATCTTTGTCGTCTTGATTCCTCCTACTCACTTTGATGTTGACAAGTTATTAATAAATCAATTCTAAAAACATTTAAAACACTTTCTGAAACGCATTTTTAAAATTACTGGTGCTGATTCTGTTGTACATTTAACTAACTTTGACAGGACTAGAAGTGTTGCTATCCTTGTCACTAATTGTAAACCAAGGAAGACAACAACACCTTTGGTCCTGTCAAAATTAGTTTAGTCTAGTTAAATGTACAACAGAATTAGCACCACTGACAGATTAAATTGTAGCGGTGGCTGTCAAAGGAAAGAAGAGATAGCTTGAGACTTAATGTGAAATTAAATTTAATCTGGCTTAAAAACATTTATTTGAAAAGTTGTTACCTTAGTGGCCACCACCACTATATCCAGGCCTAGGTTAGTGGTAAGTACGCCTTCCGCGAGGGGGCTGTCGTCGTCGTCCCCGTTGTCGAGGTCGTCGGAGAGGTTCCTCGACGACCTCTTCATCGGCGAGGACGCCGTCGGCTCCAGCTCGTCGCCCGGCTCCGTGTACCTCTGCCATTTCTGTACTTGCACTTTTTTACTGTGTAGTCTTTGTTCTGTGGATAAACATATAACAAATATTAATGGTGATAATCATTCATCGGGACCGCCGGCTCAACGTGCCCGAAGCACGTCGAAGTTCGAGATAACAAAACCCATCTTAACACTGGCTAGGGTCGACGTTCTTTAACTTGCGTGTTTGCTTGCACAGCTTATTGACGTCCTGGAACGTCGACGATGATTTGGAATTAAAAAATAAAATAATGAGACGCAGTTAACGAACTCACTTTATTTAGATTATTCGCTGTTACAATAAAGAATTTTATTTTATTATGCTATGCTAAGTTGTTTACATATTAAAAATTCGGGCTATCTAGGACTCGTTCCAAATACCACATGTGCATTCCGCACGCACCGCGCACACACCTGCGTCGAAATACGTGATCGGAAAAACGAAGTAAAAGTTTGTAATTACTCGAAAATTTTAATTAGACATTACTTGTCGTCGGATAACTAATTAGTGTAGGTATGTATGTACAATTTAAAATGAAATATTTTTATATCAATCTATCTAGACTTTTATACAGAGAGAGCATGACGTTTTTGTGAGTCTATCCGCCAGTTTCTGAAATGCATTTTAATTTTAAGTCTACATTAAGTGTCTTGCTATCTTTTTTTTCTTTTTTAGTTTGACAGTGACAGCTATAATTTGATGTCATTAATGCGTTTCAGAAACTGGCAGTCAATCTCTCTGTAGCAGCCTCCACTGTAAAGATACTACTAGCTTTTTGGCCTGCGACTTCGTCCGCGTGAAGTTCCGGACCCGTTGTCGTGGGAACCACATTGAATTTCGGGAAAAGCTATAGCCTATGTCACTCCCTGATAATATAGCTTTCTACTGGTGAAATAATTTTTGAAATCGGTCCAGTAGTTTCGGAGCCAAACAAACAAATCTTTCCTCTTTATAATATTAGTATAGATAAATTACAATTATTATAATTTACTGTCCGGGAATTAAACCCGCACCCTTTGGCACCGGAAGTGCGGTCACTACTAACTGAGCTAACGGGCTGTCGAATCAATAATGACTAATCAATATGAGAGTCTGGCTCAGTTGGCAATGACACTAATGATCTTACCTCCGGGAAAAGGGTGAGGGTTCGAGACGGCCCGGTATGACAATTTATTAATATATCTTTGACATAGAATCGACGCGGCGGGCGACACAAAAATTACATTGTAGAATATTATTTGACTTTTAAAACGAGCGTGCGGGTCACCTAATTTTATATGATCACTGCTTTCCATGGACATGGATCGCTGGGCAGAGACGTCCCTGACTTGATAGGTGGAAAAGGAGAGAAGATGCGCACTGCATCACGCCGAAATTCTAATTCTTAAAATATAACTTAATATGTGACAATATCTTATTTTTACAAAAAACTGAATTCAACGGCAAACCGTCATGAATAATAATTCTGAATATAAAATGAGGCGATCGTGATTGGATAAAGACCAATACACACTTATTTGCATCTTATATTACGGTATAATGACATATCGATAGAAAAAACATAATGAAGCAATCGAAATATTGGAAAGTTTTGTCAAACTCATCGAGGTATGGAATTTTTCCAACTAAACTACACTACTGAAACTAAAATAAAAATAGTTCATTCTTTTTATAACATACTAGCTTTTGCCCGCGGCTTCGCTCGCCTTAAATTCCGTGTACCGATTTTTAGCTTCCTACGTTGCAAGCTGCGAAATGTCCCATATAAAATTTCACCCCCTCTTTTAAGGGGTTGGGGGCAGATTTAAAAAAAAATGATGCTTTTTTTTTGTTAATTACAAATAGTCCGCATACCAATTTTTAGTTTCCTACCTTGAAAATTGCGGAATGCTCCATACAAACTTCCACCCCCCATTTTTGGGAAGTGGGGGGTTAGAAAGAGACAAAAAGTAGCCTATGCTACTCTCCACTTCAACTATCTCCACTTAAAAAATCACATCAATTCCTCGCTCCGTTTTGCCGTGAAAGACGGACAAACAAACAGACACATACACTTTCCTCTTTATAATATTAGTATAGATATGGATTAGTATGGATTATGATACGTCACGAAATGAATCTTTTGTGTAAAATGTATGTCGTAAGTTTCGGCTATGCACAGGGAAATTTTTGGCCACTTTTATCTTTTTAAAAAAACTGGTAATGTTTGGATAATATCAAATCAAAATTAATTTAAAATAAATTATTATTAACAACTAGCGAACCCCGCGCAACTACGTTTGCGTGTATCCCACTTTCCCGTGGGAATTTTAATTTTTTTCTCTCCGTAAGATCCATACTTGTACTTCAAGGAATATTCTAAAAAAAGAATTAGCGAAATGGGTTCAGCTGTTTTCGAGATTTGAGCTTAGCAACACTTTTAGCGATTTATTTTATATTACCTATAGATAAATACAGAATCAACGCCGATAAATCCATCCATACCAAGAAACAGCAACATTTAAAAATATTATATAATATAAAGAGAGATAGGGCACAGGCTATAGTAATACAGTCTATAGGCTACGGTGATGCTTACCATCAGGCGGGCCGTATGCTTGTTTGCCACCTTAGTAGTATAAAAAAATAAAAAAAATATTTAGCTATAAAAACAAAATAGAAATAAAACTTTAGGTATACACAAGTGCGTGTGTACCTTTATTTAGGTATGTATACAACCAGTTCCGATTGGAGCATTACGTGACGCGCGTCTGACGCAATGGTGACTCACAGTCGAAAAATAAACAACGCAGACCCCAACTTATTTTATATACTTCATTCATTATCACTTAAACATATGATTTACAATTTGTTAATTGACAATGACGATATCATTATTTCTTAGCCGTTTTATTTAATAATATTCCCGTTATTTTCGTTCCTATAGGATTTTCCAAAAAATCACTTACAAATACGGGATACAATTTACTTATTGATGTATGTATGTGTAAATTGACAGTCCCTATGGTAGAGTGGCTAGTAATGGCTACCTACTCTATGTCAAGGGCCGCAGGTTCGAATCCTGAGCAAGACAAACATTTGTGTGCAAATATATGTTTGTCTAATTACAAACACAGATGAATACACCCAGAATATTGGGATCTTATCATTACGTCATCTCACAGTATACACTAAAGTAATTAATATTACTAACTTTAATTACTAATACACGCAAAAAGACGTGTTAATAATATTAACCACCAAAAAAAAGATGTTTAGAAAACAATCTTGTTAACAGAGTACACAACTACACAGGTAAATCTATCTCTAGGACTATTTTAGACGCGCATCATCCGTTAATAAATGATAAGGATGCAACTGCATTATGGTGAGTCATCGTAAAATGTTATCTGTGGCGCTATGAGTCAAGACTCCTAACATTTAACGGGCGAAAATAACGCTAGGAAAGTCTGTAACGTCCAAATAAATTATTTGTGAATGTTATTGTCTATTTTAACAGACTACCGAAAATTTTGTACTGCGTTATGGTCTACGTAATCATTCCTATACATACTCGATGCAATTGGTCCATCCCATTTAACTCTGTCCATATAGGAAATGTGCGATCGTTTCTTAGAAAAAACAGACTATAGTTTAGTTAGTATATAGGAATACTAGCTTTTTGGCCCGCGATTTCGTCCGCGTGAAGTTTCGGACCCGTTCCCGTGGGAACCACATTGAATTTCGGGAAAAGCTATAGCCTATGTCAATCCCTGAAAATGTAGCTTTTTACTGGTGAAATAATTTTTGAAATACGTCCAGTAGTTTCGGAGCCTATCCAATGCAAACAAAAAAATCTTTCCTCTTTATAATATTAGTATAGATAGTATAGACAGGGGGGTCCCACTCCGCAGTTTACGGGTACGATTGACCTTGGGACCGGCCCGGCCGGTTAATCTCAAGGCTACCACCACTCGGCTCTCGCTCGTGCCGCTAGCAAGACGCATCGCGCGGACTCGGCCGCAGCACGTGTCGAGTAAATAAAAAATGACAAACTATACGAAAACTAGGTACTACTGTTGTGTGCAAGGTTGTTTAAATAAATCAAAGGCGGTTGTTTAAATAAATTAAGGAAGTGCTACTATCATTGTTTACTTATACTTAAATACTTACCTACCTTTAGTAATACAGTAGTTTAGTACCTACATATTACTATTTATTCAATTATGTGATACACATGTTATTTTTATCTATTATTTATTAAATAAGTAGGTACAATTTATATCGGCGAGTGAGAACACGTCCAAATCTAACGAATGCGCCGCTCGCGCGCCGCGCGCCCATTTCAACTAGGCATGCCGCGCGCAAGATAAGCGCCGCATGCGCTTTACATTACCGACATCCATATACAGTAAGGAAGGCGCAGCAAACAGTTGCAGCAACTGCAACGCGCGCGGCGCGCGAGCTGCGCATTCGCCAGATATATGCAAGAAATAGGCACATACCTAACTGGTAATTAATATTCAGATTCAATTCTTCTCTAAAAGAAGACAACCCTAACGTCGTCAGAAGAGGTAAGAAATACGCGATAGAATGTAAGGCAACTTCTAGGTGATTATAACTGTAGGTTGTGTGCGCTGTGCAAGCTGAATTGCACCTTATTGTCGTAGCGAGAGTCCCTATTTCTTTAATTGATTTTGCGAAGTGAATCTTCTGTACGTAGTACTATTATCTATTCTGTGGTATAGATTGAAAAATGATTGGTGCTTTCCATCAGATACACATATACTGTTGTTTCAGTTATCACAGGAATTCTTAAAAACTTTTAGCAGTGATATAAGACTGCTATAGCACAGCTGGTCTTTAAAAAAATATTTTTTGTAGCAGACAGGCAGGTAGGCTTTCAGAAACTTTTGAGAAATATTACAGTTTAATAACTAATGCCATCCAGCAGTATTATGATATCAATGTAATCCTGTTGAATTAATTCTCATAGGAATTTGAGAAATCTTCTTTGTATGTTAACTTTCTTACTAGAATTTAGAAATTTTGCTAACAGGGCTTAAGCCCTGTGCATAACAACCTGCACCATAAGAAAAATAGTGACAATAATTAAAAGAACTTACCAGGTGTGAGATCCAATTTGTCTATATGGTCGCCGAGCACGGAGGCCCAGCTTTGCAGTTGGTCAAGTATACCCCATGGGGTGGTCATGGCGACCGTTAGGATCACCAGAGTATGGGGGAATGTGTCCTCGCTGAGGGCAAACTTCAGAAGGTTTGTGTGCCCTGGATCACCATCCAGCACCCATACACTGAGTCGTGTTTGATCTGTTGATGGTAAAACAGTAATCTATTCATAAAATAAATTAAAAAATAAATAATAATAGTTGTTACACTGGGTTGTCTTTTACAGTCAACATAATGAAAGAGATGACCATGGCAGAGAACTAAGAAAAAAGATTTTGAAGCTAATAATGTAAGCACCTTTATGAACCATTGTAATTACATTGTACAATGTGAATGAATACTATTAATAATTAAAACTTCATACAATATTCAGAAAACATAAATCATTGGCTGGCTGTGCTACACAATAAAAAAATATGATGGACGCGTTTTAATAAAACACAATATAGTCTTTCTGTGTTACAAATATACGTAGTATAACGGGTATATAAGTTATTCACTGTTGTGTCTTTCTTGATGAGAATTAAATGAAGTGTGAAAATGACAAAACATTGTATAACTTATACACTCGTTATACTACGTTTATTTGTAACACAGATTTTCAATAGTAAAATGTTGCAATATTAAACTATTATTTTCAATTTAAATAATATCTTTCAAGATGATTACACTTAGGCTCCTTTCATTCTGCAGCGTGTCGAGCGCCGGTCGCGTGTTCATGCCGGCGCAATTTGTATGAAGGTTTATAGAGGCTTTCATAGTGCCGCGTGCGGCCAGTTGCGACCGGCGGTGTGTTTTCGACACGCCCCGACAGGCCCAACCGGTCGCGACCGGCGACACGCTGCAGAATGAAAGGAGCCTTAAGGCACTACAAAACTTTCAACAAAATAACTTTGTACATGAAGTTAAATTAGTCTAACAGAACACTTTATGTTCACAACATAAACAGTATTATCTGACATTTAAATTCATGAAGAGATTGCCGCTATGAGAAGTAAAGATGCACTCTGTATGCTAATTAGTTAATTAAAAGCAAGTAAATGACCCAAAATCTTTTCTGTTTTCACACATTAAATAAAATTTGAGCAACTATAGTTCTACATGTTAATATACATTTTACTAATGTTTTTATGACAGTTTTTATATAGCTTTGTAAGTTTTTTGACAGTTTTTCATCTAGTTGCAGAAACACATTGTCTTTTAAAAAAAATTAATTTTACACAATTCACACAGCACCACCTGGTCCCAAAGTAAGCTAGGCTCAACTTCCTTGTGTTATGGGTAACCTCGGGAGTGCTTGTAAACTTGGTTAAGCACACTAAAACAATGTGCACACTTTACAACATTCATTGCCAAACGGACTTCATGAAATAGATATCTGTACATTGTTATTGACAGTGATTGATTTGTATTAACCATGTTGCGATGAAATCATTTGTGTCACAATGAAAGTAATAAATATGAATTGACAATGATTGACATAAATTATAACTCTAGTCATTTGGGTATAAATAACAATAGTATATTGCCATGTTTTATTAGAAATTAAAGCATGTCATAAACACAATTTTAGTGTATAATTTGTTGCTTGTCTGTGGATTTTTTTGCACTTAATAAAATTGTCTTCCTTACAAATTCTTAAAATGGTGTCCGCAGATAGGTAACCAGTATTCATATTATGTCAATTTATGAGTGAAGACGAATTGGCACATTAAATCATTGCTATATGCATCGTTTTAATTTTAGTCATAATAACAGTAATGGGGCACCCTGACCTTATGTTGTAGTTTTGATATAATTTAACTTTCTATAAAATTTACCAAAATGTATTTGTTATTGTATTTATGTCAACTCACCGTCTCGGTACTCATCTCTAACATCTATATATGCATATTCGAGCGCCGATCCCTTCTTTGGATCCTCGACTCCTTGTAATTTTGCTATAAGAGTAGTTTTACCAGTCTCATTGTCACCCAAAACCAACACATTTTTGTTTGAAGGTAGTTTTGTGTTCCCTTGATTCTGGACCTCCTCTAATATCGAAGACCTGAAAGAGACAATGCACTTTGTGAGATCGAGTCCACGATAAAATTATGACATGTCTTCTGACAGTCCCGAGAAACGTCTCCACGCACCACATTACCACCAGATCACACAGTCACTTTACATACAAAGGTAAAACGTTAAAGCTAGGTCACATATTTCTCAGGTATGATGCTTGACATCACGTAGGTGTGACACATTGGATCCCCTATATGGGGACTGCATGTTAGACGTAGGTAAAGTTAACTGTGAATTGTTACCATAAATTGTCCTTTGCGTCGTTATTATCTTTCTTTTTAGATCTAAGCCCATTAGCCTGGCCGTTTGTCTCCATTCTTCAATAATTTTAGAAGATAACAACGGCACAGAAAGGCTTTTCTATCGTTTTCGTTTCTTCTTCGGCCGTTCATACGTCACTCTCGCGATTACTGCAGTGTTACTATAAGCAACAATCAATAATCTTCTAAATTTAGATTACCTTTTAAAAGTGTCTAGCATTTTAAACTTTGATATTATTTAAGAATATTACTGGAATAATTTGAAAATAAACTTATATTCCTAGGAAAAATGCCTAATCTTTTATACGTTATATTTTTTTCACTTTACAATTTTATTTGTCTAGTGGTTTTTTTTAATACGACAACATCATATTTTGTTTTTTTTACGAAATCAACTCAAGGCAATGGTATACATTTTCGGCTTTTTAAAAATGATATTTTTTTATTCAAGACGAAATACTTTCAATTTATTTTTATTGAAAATAATGCCAAATGGATTGGTTACAAAAATCGTACCTTCCAACTTATGCGAAATGGAGCTTGCTTGCCAAATCAAAATTTTACCTTTGGTCACCCACGATCTGACATCGGGGATCATCTGTCAAAAAATAAAAAAAAATTACTGTGAAGTGTGAATGAAATGAACAAGAAAGACAGTGTTTTTGTCGTGAACTTCGTTTTTTGTTGAAAAATCACTTGTATTCTCGTGAATTTAAAATAATTAGACATTGAATTATTTTGAATGACGAAATTATAAAACTTAGCGTTATTACAAAAGGTTCAAAATGTTTAAAAAGCCGAGTTCCGGGAAAAAGAGCAATTTGTCGGAGGTGAGTCATTGAATTTATTTGTTTGCTGTTTGAGATCTTAGATTATGAGTCTGAATGGCCACTGCTTTAATTGAATCTAATTAGTAACCCTGGACAATAGAACATAACCGAGATTTCTGTATTTCTAATAAGTTCACAATATTTTATTGTTATCAGCTGATTTGTGTCAATTTGTAAACAAAGCAGTGTTAAAATTTTACTTTAATACTACCTATCGTAAAAGAAAGGGTTGTTGAACTAAGTAGGTACTTTTAATGAAAGTGCAACTAAGGGATGCAAGATATACTGCATCCTCTGTCTACAAAATACAATGGAGTGTCTGTCTGTGGGAATACATATTTAATAATAATAAAATAATAAAATTTTATTGATAAAACTTAGATCTAAAATAAACATTTGATAAAATATACTAAGATAAAATTAAAACATATGCTAGGAGATTCCTGCGTTTTTAAATATGATTGTTGAAATATGAATGTAATTTCTCAAAAATGATTTGATTTGATATTCCTAGGTGATGCACACTTGCTTGTTTGTCTGCCTCATGTCATAAATAAAATAGAATATTCCACTTATATTATTATAGGTACCATACATAGCGATATCTACACAACTTCGTGCTTCCCGCTGTCCTATGTGAATTTTGGAAAATCCTTTCCTATTAGATCCCTATGTCATACAAAAAATACACTCGCCAAATTTCAGATTTCTACGATCAGCAGTTTAGGCTATGTATTGATCTGTCAGTTAGTCAGTCAGGACAAAGCATTTTATATATATAAAAATCTAATTTGATTTTATTTGATGAACTTATGATAGTTTAATACTAAAATTCCAATGTATTTCTTCCAGTTTGGCCTAGACATAGACTTGGATGATGCTGATGAGGCTATGGATATGTCGGACGATGATATAGACCTTGAAGCTGAGCTCGCAGCCCTCAGTAGTGGGAGAGGTGCTAAACGGAGGCCCAGGAAGCCTGCTCCAGGAACCGCTTCCAATCTTGATTCAATGATCGCTGCTAGTCTGAGGGACATACCTTCTGATGAGGATGCTTCCGGTAATATAGAATACATAAATAAAGAAGTATATAAAATCCTTAAATGATTCAATAGGTTATGATATTGTTGAATTTGGTTGCAGGGTCTATACATTTGTATTTATTTTTTGTCTGGTACCCATAACATACAGGTTTAAATCTATGGAGTCAAACTGAAAGCAAACAGTGTACAGTCAACTACAGAGAAAACTGACCCCTCAAACAAAGTAGGTTTTTTAGGTAACTTTAATCAGATTTCAACAAAATTTAATTGAATACTAGACGTAAAATGTAAATTTTTATTAATCTTCACTTAAATACATTGAGAATTACATGAGAAAAATAAAATTCTTACTTCGTTCGGGGTCAGGTTGCTGCAGCTGACTGTACAGCAATGTACAATTTGCCTAACATTATTTTTATATTTACTATAATTTTGATTATATTTACTATCATTCTACACAAAGATGACATCTGTATACCTACATTAAGGAAGCAATAAATGATTTGAGTATTGAACATCTAAACTCTACAGGTGATGATGATGATGACCCTGATCTCCTGAATGAGCTCAAAGAGTTAGCGTTGGATGACGATGAAGCGCCTGCCCCTCCCCCGCGCACCTCCCGACCCGCCCCTGCCGCACCCTCTGCGCCTTCCGCAGAAAACAGCACAATTAGTATACTGCAGGAGAGGATATCAAATTATACCATAGCTGAGAAGACTGCAAAGGAAAATGGGGAGAGCAGTAGGGCTAGAAGGTTGGTCTACATACTCACATTTTGAGCAAATTAAGTATATAGTATCCATCCATATCCATACTAATATTATAAATGTGAAAGTGTGCTTGTTTGTTTGTCCTCCCTTCACGTCGAAAGTAATGAACGGATTGATATGATTTTTTTATTGGGGATTGTTTAAGGTCTGGAGAGTGACATAAGGCTACTTTTTTCCCACGGGATAAAGAGCCATGGGAAAAATTATTGACATTTTCCCTTGACCACGCGGGCGCAGCCGCGGGTAACAGCTAGTTGTATTATAAATAAAAGACATCATATACTAGCCGTTTCTCAGCGTTATCGTTTTTCGCGCCGCGTCTACTTGACGTTCGTGCGGCGGCGTTAGCGCAACGTTTCTTTGAAAGTTGGCAAAATTATTTTATATGGTGTTAGCGTAGGTTTCTTATTTATTTCACTCAGAAATTTGAAATCGTAATTTTTATTTTTTTATTTTTTTTATACCACACAGGTAGCAAACAACCATACGGTCGGCCTGATGGTAAGCCGTCACCGTAGCCTATAGACGTAAGCAATACCGGGGGTATCACTCACGCATTGCCGATTGGCCGAGACCAATGCTATTTGGCTACGATCTTCTGTAAGGTGGAGGTCCTTCCCCAGACGGGCTGCTCCGATTTGAGCGGATTATCCGCTGTGCCCTACCTCTCTTAAAATTATTTATTCTCTGTGCCTTTGTGGGCACTTAAACGACGAGAAGAAATGCTGATAGATACTTCATCATTTACCTTAATTCACCATTTCCAATACAAATTTAATTTTTTTTTTCTTAATTGTACCCTAATGCACAATGCTTTGGTCTAAAATTTTTTTAATTCATAGGTTTGGTCGAGCGTTAAAAACTCTAAATGACCAATTAAAACAAGCTAAAGCTGGCAAGAATATAAATACGGAAGATATACCACCACAAGTCAATGTAGGGAAACCAGCGGAACCCTCAAGACCAGCTCCACCACCAGTGGATCCAGTACCTGAACCGGTACATGAGGAAACAGAGACGGAACCTGAACCAAGCTTACCAGAACCCAAGGAAGCTCCGCCACCTCCACCAGTAGTAGAGTTGGATCCAGCACGACAGCAAGGTCTACAGGTTATATTAAGTAAGTGACTGGACACTATATGGACTGACTGTGTCTGTGGTCTTCCGTAGATAGATGTAAATAAAGATAATATATAATAATATATAGATAGTAGGTTTCATTATAAATATTATTTTTACATTCTGTGAAATGTTACTACTTAAGTACTGAAAATATAAAAATGTCTTTGTTAGAAAGTACATGATTTAAAAAATAAAATAAAAAAATATTCAAATAATATAAGCTCTTTCGAATCGTCACAATTTTTTCCTACCACCAGTTCAGACGGCAGATTTGTGCTAAGAAGTACTGCCAAGAAATTTAGCACTTAGTCTTGCTCTTCAAAGACCTACTGTCAAAGCATTGACACTATTTCCAACCTGATTCCAAGTGCAAGTGCAGCAAGTGATTCCTTGCGTTTTTAAATCTATCTAATTTCTTTCGATTGTATAACCATGTTTATGATGTTAAATAAATAAATTATGAACAGGACGTAAAGAAGAATTCAAAGCAGCCGCATTAGCGTCTAAACGCGATGGAGACAAAGCCACAGCATTGGAGTACCTCAAAGTGGTGAAGCAGTTCGATATAGTTGTTGAAGCGTACAAATCTGGCCAAGAAATGGATCTCAATGAGCTACCCACACCACAGAGTATTGCTGCTGCGTTGAGCTCACAGAAAGAAGAGGAACACACTCAACATTCGGCAGGTAATACTGTAAATGAAAATAAAATCTTTTTTTCGGAGAAAACAGACGAGAAGATAGTTTATGTAATTATATTTTTGCATCGTAGAGAAAGAATATACTAACTTTTGTCAACAAACAAAGGTACGGACCAATAGGTGCAATAATAATGTTAAAAAAATTATTAAATTATCAATAGATCAACAGATCTTCGAATTTTTTCCTTTTTTTTTACAGAACCAACACCAGTGTCGCCACACCCAGCGTCCGAAGAAGGCGGGCTTATTACAGCGGCGACTGTCGACGAGGCTCTAAAACAACGGCTTGCAGCTTTCCAGGTACGTTTTTCTTGTTCATAAATGATGAAGTATGATCATGAATTATGATTTGTGTTATTAAGAAAATTCCCACCGCTGTGTCCCCTGTATAGATTGACAATAATCAATGAAGCTTATTGACATCCCCGGGGAGAAACTACAGTTGTTAAATTATTATTATAAATAAATAAATAATAATTTTATTTCCTCAAAAACAAGGTTTACTTACAGACAATGGATTACATTTTTTTAGGTACGTTTTTTTGTTGTGTAAGACAACCTATGTAGTGTGAGGCTGGTGCCTATCAGTGGCGAAGGGTGAAATTTTACTCAGGGGAAGCCGGAGCAAAAAAAAAAACAGTGTTATCTTACCACAGGGATGGAGAATTCCCAATACCATATCAAGTCTTGAATCTAAGTTGCAAATTATCCATTACCATACATAAAAGCACTGATTTATTATGGAAAACCAAAACAGCGTTTTAAGTTTACAACTATAATCTATTTTCATAGAAGGGCAAGCACGGCCGCGCTGTATAATATCTTTTTTATTTTCAAAACTGTGTGTTTGAAAGTTATTATCTAATAAAAAGTCTGTGAGACAACAACACACGTCTAAAATTGCAGCCATTACGAATGTAAACAAAACAGACTAAACCAAAATAAATAATTAACTACTTACACCTGAATCCGATAAATTCTATAACTATAACACAATTCACACCGATCCCTGTCCAATTCACTCTAATCTATTCAAATTTACTAAATTAACAACAAACAAATTAAAAAAACTAACAACAATACAAGCGAAAGCACCGGCGAAAGTGAATTGAAAAAAAAAATGTCATATGTTTGACAATTACAACGCGACAAAATTATAGTTGTTTTATTATTCAAGCACCAAACACATAATTAACTATATTTTTTACTTCTCAGGTTAATACCTCTGTTTATCTTTGTCGCACTAACGTAATCTGATATATGCCATCCTTGTCGTAACTCGGCGACTACCGGCTTTAATATGTTCATATGATCGGCGTGAGAAAGAGACCGCGCTAGGAACAAAATATACGCGTAAGAAAGAGACAGCCGCTCCTAAAACTGTATGCGGCTACAACTCGAGAATTACCGGCTTTCGACGAACGCCTGTTCGTCGAAAGCCGGTAATTACAGCTACGCGATGTGTGATATTGCTATTTATTATTGTATAGGCGTTTGGATATCATTATTATGTATGAATCGAAATCATGTTATTAGCAGAGTCGATGCTGTTAGATAATTCACTATTTTTAAAAGGGAAGCCGACAGGAATCGTGTTATTAGGACCCCTCGCCACTGGTGCCTATAGTAGGTTTGGGTGAACAAACCTGTGTCACACGTCACCAGGGCCCTCCCTGCACATGTGACGTAGTTTACATGTTACAGCATAATAGACATTAAACTTCACAGTAATTATAAAAATATAAGACTTTACAAAAAAAAAAGCATAATTTAAACAAAAAAAAAATATTATCTTAGAAACAAGAAGCGAAAGCCAAGGAAGATGGCAACTCATCGAAAGCTCGTCGCATGGGTCGCATCGTGAAGCAGTACCAGGATGCTATCAAGCTCCACGCGGCGGGAAGACCCTTCGATGCCGAAGAACTACCCACGCCTGCGGGACATGCGCCTCTGCCTACAGATGGGGTAACTATATTTTACTGACTTAAGGCTTACACGACGCCGATTTATTGCCGGTTTGCATACAATAATGTTATGGCAATTGACATGTATCCCCCCCCCCCCACCTGTACTATGATTAGAGATTTGTAAATATTGCGTGACGCGATAATTACTTGATTTAATAAATTTTCAAGTAAATCCCTTCACGCAAGATTGGGGGTCAGCCTATTCCTTTGTTGACTGTACCAAACGTTTGATAAAAGGTAAGGTTACCTAGATTTTACTACCCATAACAGTGATACCAGACCCATAATTTTAAAACAATCTAAAATTCTAGCCGCAAGGCCGGCCTGCGCCATCCCCTGGTCCAGCGCGCGCTGCCCCCGCCGCGCCGCAGCTGCCGGCCACGCGCTACGAGAAGCAGCTCGCGCTTCTCATGTTCCGCCAGAAGCAGTTCCGCGAAGCAGCGCTGCAGGCCAAGAAAGATGGTGAATTTTTTAAACTCATTTACACACAGAACATTTAAAATATTACATTAATAGCTTTGAAAATAATTGCCCAATGTTCCAGATTGTTTTTTTTTTACCGTTATTCTGTGAAAGAGTACTTCCATTCCATTTTTTATGACAGAGGAGGAAATAAATAAAGTCCATTTTATAAACGCTCTACCCAAAAAGACCAGGTTATGTCAGTTAAGTTGTGTTAACGAAAATGCTGTCAATTTATTAGTCATATCAAGCAATCTCAGATATCCAACTTGTTGCTGATAAAAATAAATTGTATTTTTACAGGTGACATAGAACAAGCCAAAGAATACCTCAAATCAGCAAAAGGTTTTGATCCATTGATAGAGACTGCGAAAGGCGGCCTTATGGTCGATCTGAAGTCGTTGCCTCTCCCTCCAAAAGCGAAATCACAGCTTGAACATACGTAAGTAAAAAATTTCACATTACATTAGATGACATTCAATCTCGTTTATCCTTCTCTATCACAGATAAAAGAAGATGGATAGGTAATGTGGGCGTGGATTCTCTAGTCATATTGACGAATCTGTACATATCTATATGTCGGATGGCCTAACGGTTATTCTTTGTGCAATTCAACATCACAAGGGCGTATCGAGGGTAATCGTGGTATGAGAGAAACAACAGTTTTAGTTATACTTTAAATAACTTTATTAAACTACCAGCACTTCAGAATGACCACTGAGGGAACAGAAGTGCCGCAAGAAAAACCCCAGTCTAGGTCTTTTTATTCTTTTGTAATGAAATTATAATCATCATTAAACTATAAGCAATAATTTAAACAATAGGTTAAGCTAATAGAACAGCGTTATGACAGCGTGTGCATCGCGCCAGAGCCGGGGAGAGAATGCCCCTTCCCTTTGCGTTCCACGCCTTTTATACTGTAGCTAGTGCGTCACCGCTCCGCCCGGTGCAACCGATGACTCACGGCGCACGTGCTGTTTTGACGTTGCGCCGCCAGCTGCCAATGATTCATCGGTCGGTGTTGTTCTCCACCACCGTGCCGTCATATATATATAAAAGAAAGTCGTGTTAGTTACACTATTTATAACTCAAGAACGGATGAAGCGATTTGGCTGAAAATTGGTGGAGAGGTAGAAAAGACATAGGATAGAGTAGGGTAGGGTAGGGAAGTGCAGTGCTTCTGAGGCGGAACAAAGTTCGCCAAAAACGTCCCATTTGAAAACAGACCCTTTAACTTCGCGCCTTATATTTAAAAATACACTGCCAATCAAAGAATTGGGTTCTCTGAGCGCGTGGTTCTTTGACGTTTAACCTACAGACATGGTTCACATACATTTGTAGCGAACCACATTTCTACTGGAAACTAAAACTCCTCGTTTCATTGTTCTGTGTTCTTTGTCCTAAGATAATTTTTTTTTAGGTTCGATGTAATATCAGTAGAAGACTGTGGCCCGTCAGACGAGATGCCTACAATCAGCACAGATGACGATGACGTCATTGTTCGATTACAGCAACAACTGACGAAGCAACTAAAGCTGTGTCTAGACAACCGCGATCACAATAAAGAGATGGGCAATATCGCAGAGGCGAACCGATTTGAACATTTAGCCGTTGCTGTGAAACAGGACTTAGATATTATTCTATTGGCTAAGAGGTGAGTTCTTAGAGCTTATATTGGTATAGTTAGTATTAGAGCCCCTTCACACATGGCTTAGGCGCAGCGTAGGCGATCGATGAACGTATACGCAGCGCAGACGCCGCGATAAAGCGACGCACGCCTAAAGTTGTCTCTGCATTCTGCATACATAAAGACGTCGAAACAACACTTAATTGTTGGTTTTTTTAAATTTCATATGTATGTATTAATAGTAGAAAAGATGAGTTGTATGCATAATCATTAAATCAACTCAAATATTTTCATTCAAATAGGCATGTTACAAGCACTTTCGAATCGTCATATTTTTTTCCTACCACCCGTAGTGGGGCCATTCACGTAACAAGAACCGATTCTAGTTCGATTCAACGACACTCGCTGTCTCACTCATACAAAATAAGAATTGCACGGGACAGCGAGTGTCGTTGAATCGAACTAGAATCGGTTTTTGTTACGTGAATTGCCCCACAGTTCAGCCGGCAGATTTGTGCTAAGAAGAAATGGCAAGAAACTTAGCACTTGCTCTTTTAAAATTATATGTATTGGTCAAAAAGTTTTCTGCCTATGATATATTTTTATTTTAAAATGCAGTTATCCGTCATGTAAAGTTTAAAAAGAAGTTTTTTATTTTTATAGAATAATGCTCAACATGATTGTAATATTTTTCTTATTTCGATTACAGAACAGACCAAATCCCGCCAAAGTTTCACTACGAGTCTCGACAGTTTGCCGTGGTGCAATGCAATACGGATCTTAACGAGAATGACTTAGAGCTTACAGTTGTCAGAGGCATCGCTTACAACGTTCCCAATCCTAAAGAAATCGATACGTATGTCAAGTTCGAGTTTCCTTTCCCACAAGTGAGTTTTTTATCTTTTTCTAAAGTCTAAAGTACCTTCTAAGGATCTATGATTACCTATCTCTGTTACTCCCACGTGATTATATTGCCGTCCTGCTCGCATAGATGCCATGGCCCGCAGGTCAATGCGCTTGTGCGAGCGTGACACTCGTGGACTTGTACGAGGGCGAGAAAGATAGGTAATAACAGGTTTATTGTCCGAAATTATGGACCGTATGGACGCGGAACACGAAGAACTGGCTTAGGTCCCATCCGACCAATCGTTCTGTTGAAGTTACAATTGTTGTCAACAAAGCTTTTAATAATGAATTCAGCACAAATCTAATTCATTCACTTTTGACAAATAAAAAAAAAATAATGTCTGTAATTTGTAACTGGCTCATTTCTTAGATTCAAAACTTTTATTTAGAGAGATCTTCACAGGCACTATCTCTCGTCAAAGGTTATATTACAGTAATAAATGATTTGTGTAAATGATCTACTCTATAAACTACTATCATTTGGGAGAGAAAATCAAAATGACCACTGGTAAAAGAAAAGGCGAAAGAAAACCAGTTTTGATGCATATTCTGTTGATGATTAATATTTTAATGAGAGGTAGGGCACAGCGGATAATCCGCTCCGCATCTGTCGCAGCCCGTCTGGGCAAGGACCTCCACCTTACAGAAGATCGTAGCCAAATAGCATTAGTCTCGACCATGTTGTGTTCCTACGGTGAGTTAAGTCTCCAGAGCTCCACTTCGTTGGGAGGGTTGGCAACGCGTGAGTGATACCCCCGGTATTGCAAGCGTCTACTAGGCTACGGTGCTTACCATCAGGCCGTATGCTTGTTTGCCTTGCCACCTATGTGGTATGTAAATTAATACTAAACGCTGTCCGTTTGTCGGTATTTTATTTTAGGATACTCCAGTATCAGATCGCACGAGCCTGGTCAAAGACACCAACAACCCAGAATACAACGCTGTGTTCCCCCTGGTCATCGCCAGAGGGAACAGGCCTTGCTTGAGGGTGTTTAAGAGACACGGAATCAAGTTTGAAGTGTATGCTAGAGGGTAAGTTGTCTAATAAAGTATCATCATATCAACCCATAATCATCCCACTGCTGGGATACGGGTCTCCCTTCAATCGAATGTGATGTGTGAATGAATTGGAGCGTACTCTGCCACGCTGCTCCAATGCGGATTGGGCAGAGGCTGGTGTTTTCAAACCGCCCTAAGGCCGACAACAGCCGGGACCGACGGCTTATCGTGCCCTACGAAGCACGGAGAAGCTCGAGATAACAAAACCCATCCAAACGCTGGCTAGGGTCGACTTCGCTTAACTTGCGTGTTCACATAGCGACGCCATCGAGCTCCTCCATAAAGTAAACATAGATTACATATACATTATCATTGACCTAGGGTAAGTATAGATTTAATGAAATAAACATCAGATTATTGTTCTCGGTCTATTTTAGATTCTGTTTTTTATTACAAACGAGTACTGAGTATGTCCCTCGCACATTTCCTATATTGATAGAGTGAGATAGGACATTGTATGTACCAATAGCAACGCTCGCAAACGCAACGTTGGGTGCGTTGCGTTTGTTTGTTGATCGTTTAGCAAAGTTTTATTTGAATGATTTTTCTGCGGTATTTAGCTAATAGTTATCATAACATAGTAGGTACTGTAGTTTTAAATATCTCGATGCATGTAAAGTGATTGTTAATAGTGTAATGTATAAAATGTTTTCTTTGGGTATTATAACATAATAACCATTTTTATAATAAAAAAACATCATGTCCTACTAATATCATGAATGTTAGTTGTTTTTGTGTTGATGCATAAATGGTTTCTGTAATCTAAATCAAATTATAGCATAACCTTTATCCGGGAATATAATATAACGGTAAGCCAAATCCGGCAACATAGTTCGAGCGCATAATAGGCTAGTTGCCGTAAAAAATGTAATTAGTCCGTCTTTTAGATTATTCAAAAATAAGGCCAACGCATTTTATCATTTCTAAATTAGACCATAAATGACAAAGATATAGCCCATGAAAGTTACCTGTGACGTCACGCCGTGCGGCATTTTTTCGCACGAGGTGACGTCAAAGGCCCCCACTCCTAATTTTTATGCCTTGTTTCTTTGTTATTTTTTGTTTAATCGAAAAAAGAAAAAATAGGTGTCCAATATTTTTTTATAATCTCGATCACATAGTTCTTCTCTGTCAGTTCATATAGCTGTATCTCTTTCCTTAGACCTTCCTGAATTCAGGAATTCAGAGTCCGATTTGGGACAAGAATCGTCAAAGACCCTGCTTACACGTTCACTGATTCAGAGATCTGAATCAGATGCTAAGGACGAGCGACAACAAACGTGTCCAATTTTTTTTATACCACAAAGGTGGCAAACAAGCTTACGCTCAATATTATAAAAACAAAAAATTGATATTTTCATTGCCGGCACAGCGGTTTCAGTCAAACTATTATGTACTAGCTTTTCCCCGCGGCTTCGCTCGCGTTAATTTTATGTCATAGATCTCGTTTGACAACAAAACAACCCATAGCGCGACTTGTGGCGCCATCTGTTGGCCGATAGTCCATCCCATACAGCGCCCTCTATAGTAGAAAAAATATTTTCCCATTGGAATAAAAAGCGTAGCCTATGTTAGGCTCTGTACCCCTGACAATATGTATACAAATTTTCGTAATGATCGGCTGCTTAGTCAAGTTGTGAAGGAATAACAAAAAAACAAACTCACTTTCTCATTTATAATATTAGTATGAGTATGATTATATCATGCATGTGTGTTAGTACATAGTGTTGGTAGTATGTAGTGCCTTGGGTATCGTGTGCGCGCGCGCAGCTGTTGGGCTGACGCGTTCTGTTGTTGCAGCGGCTGGTTCAGCAAGGACAGGCTGCTCGGCGCAATGGTCGTGAAACTGGCGCCGCTCGAGACACACGTCACGCTGCACGAATCATTCCCCGTGAGTATACTTGTTCCTAAAAACGGTTATTGACTAAATGCATTATAAAAGTACTAGTGAAACCCGCGCAACTTCGTTTGCGTGTTTTATTTATGCACAGCAGCGCCATCTATCAGACTTTTGATCAAATCCTACGGGGATCGCGTAATTTTCGGGATAAAAAGTACCCTATGTGTTAATCCAAGCTATCAGCTATCTTACATACCGAATATCATAATACCTACTAGCTTTTTTGCGCGGCTTCGCTCGCGGTTAATTTTATGACATAAATCTCGTTTGACAACAAAATCCATGGCGCGATTTGTGGCGCCATCTGTTGACCGATACAGCGCCCTTTATAGTAGAAAAAATAGTTTCCCATTGGAATGACATACTTTCACGGTATAAAAAGTAGCCTATGTTGGGCTCTGTACCCCTGACACATACACATTTTCATAATGATCGGATAACAAACAAACAAACTCACTTTCTTATTTATAATATTAGTTAGGATTAGGATTGGCCCAGCCATTTGAGCGTGAAGAAGTAACAAACATACACATAACTTTCGCCTTTATAATATTAGTAAGATTTTGACGGGAACTGTACTTAAATAAAAGCCAAATACTTAGTAAATACACGTTTCAGTAAAACATATATTTCGTTTTCAGTTGATGGACGGACGTCGACCTGCAGGCGGGTCGTTGGAAGTGAAACTACGCGTTCGAACACCACTCCTGCAACAGCAGATAGAGAACACTACACACAGATGGCTAGTTATTGAGAACTAGTAAGGTTTCACGAAGATTAAAATCGAAACTCAAAACTGTGCAAATTATGGTGAATCGGGATTAGTATTGGCTAATTACTATGCGCTTTGCAATATAAAAAGTGAATAATTGAAAAGAGAAAATAATAATAATTGAACCATGATAAACAATTATAGATAAAAATATAAAGACAGCAAAAGAAGTAGCTTAACACTTATTACGATTTGTAACTAAAGGCGCATTTATACGATGCCAGTTTATTGCCTGTGGCATACAATAATGTCAAAGCAATAATTGACATGCACCGTCTAAACGACAGTTGCTTACAATTTTTGAAGGACAATGCTCCCACTAGATTCGAGATCGCCGCCTGTCAACGAAGGTCGTCAAGATGGCGACCTCGGATCCTCACCGTACCACGTTGCTTTTTTTAAGTGTACTTTTTTGATAAAAAGTGTTTAAATACTCGACATTGGCGAAATTGTCAATGTGTCGTTAAGACACGACAGAAACGCCATTAATTAAGAAAAGAAAAGAAAGAATGCTCCCACTAGATTGCATGCAATTCTTGCTCTTGAATGTACAAGAAACTGGCGTCGTCTAAATGGGCCTAAAGACGGTGCTTTTGAGAATCTAGACAGCTGCTGTCAATTGCTTCTACTTTGTAATGACATGGTTTAAAAGTGTTGAATCTACTTCTGTTGCTGATCCTACCGTCATCATCATCAATCGAAGTCATACCACTACTGGTATATAGGTCTTCCTTTTAGAGCATAATCCGCCACGCTGCTCAACTGTGCTATGATAAAAAACAAACTTATTAAATAATGGTAATAGTTCCCGGCAAACAACTTGAGCAAGAGTTGTAGTGGTGGGGAAAACTCCGCGCATCGTACGCTTAACTGACCAATGTGTGACGCGCATGTGACACGTTCCTACCTGAACTAACCAATCGCGCGCGCAGAATATATTCCCCGCCGTCGCGCCCCGCACCCCACCACCAATATGACCTAAAAAATGCTACTGCACAGGTTATTTTTATTGCTCAAGATGTTTGCCGGCAATTATACCTATATTCTTGTAACAAAATTAGTTGAAATCTAATATGAATCTCAAGCGCCATTTTGTTCATCTATATGTATAAAATTCAATGTCCTGACTGACTGACTTAACTATATATCACAGCCCAAACCGCTGAATCTAGATGTTCCAATTTTGGAATGTAGGTTCCTTACGACGTCTAGGGGTGTACTAAGAAAGGATTTTTCAAAATTCCCACGGGAATACGAGATATACTCCCATTTGTGGGATGGATCTGCCCGTTATCAGCTCGAGGCCTTGGAAGCTATCGACAGGCGTGCCAGGAGACTCATTGGTGAGGACACACTTTCGACCAGACTTCAGAGCCTCGAACACCGCCGACTGATAGCGAGTTTGTGTGTTTTCTACAGGCTACACTTCGGGGAGTGTGCTCTGGAATTACATCATTTAATTCTCCCTGCACCATTTCGAAATCGGACGACACGGCGTGGGGAGCGATTCCATCCGTATGTGGTCGATATTCCTGCTCACCGCACCTGTCGATTTGCCTCCACTTTTATAATGCGAACCGCCAAGGTATGGAACTCCCTCCCCGCGTCTATGTTTCCCGATTCGTACAATTTAGGGATTTTCAAGGCAAGAGTGAACAGGCATTTTTTGAGTTTGCGTGTACCACCCTAGACCTCATCACTGCTTAACACCAGGCAGGATTGTAGTCAAACGCACTCAAATTTTTTATAAAAAAATAAAAAAAAAAATTGCGCTGGTTTTACTAGTATAAAATATAAAACTTGCGAGAAAGAGATTGATATTGATATTAGATTTTAACTGTTATTATTGCCAGAATAGACCCGCTGATTTAAAATAGTCCATCTCACGTGTTACCATGTCACTTGAACCGCATGTTTCAAGTCAAATAGGGCGCATTCCAGTAGTACCCCATACCTAGTTCTATAGAACTGTTTGGATATTCAAAGTATTATATTCACACATTCAGTACTATATAGTACTGTTTATTTACTACTACACACAGTACTTTATAGTACTGACTAGCTGTTACCTGCGGCTCCGCCCGCGTGGTCAAGGGTGTCAATAAGTTTTCCCATGGGAATCTCTTTATCCCGTGGGGGAAAAAATAGCCTTATGTCACCGTCCACACCTTAAATATTCCCGTTAAAAAAATATGAAAAAATAATCTTATACTTTTTTCCCTGTGACTGTGACTTTTCAATGTGAATGAGACGTTTTTCCGAGATAAAAAGTAGCCTATGTCACTCTCCAGACCTTAAACTATCCCCAATAAAAAAATCATATCAATCCGTTCATAACTTTTGACGTGAAGGGAGGACAAACAAACAAACACACTTTCACATTTATAATATTAGTATGTATGAGGACTCAACAGTTCTATAGAACTACAGGTATAGGGTGCTACTGGGATGCACCCGTTAAATAAAATATTGTGAAATTAATAATGAATCTGGCGTTTGTAATTTGAATCAATATCAGTATTTATTCGTACCGCTGGTAAACACAAAGTGTTAAAATGACCATATTTATTACCATTAGTTTGTGAATAAGTACATTATTATGTGATATTATAAAAGTTTTTTGTGAAAAATGAAATCTCATGTCATACATGTTAATCAATACGTACCCATAAGGCACATTTAGACGACGCTAGTTTCTTGTACAATCAAAATTAATGCAATCTAGTGAGAGCAATAATTTGTCATTCAAGAATTGTATGCAACCGGCAATAAACTGGCGTCGTGTAAATGGGCCTTTAAGGATAGCGCACATTATGCCCGTTCTCGCCAATGCATTGTACTTACAACAAAATTTTTCCTCGAGGTGGAGTAACAATTTTGAAAAACGAAGCGGTGCGATGCAGCCCGTCCTAATGTGCGTTATCCTTTATGTAATGAAAGTGACGTATATTAAAAATAATCTTGTATTTTTAAGTCATTTTTATTCTAGGGTCTGATATGTTTATATTTTCTCATATTTTTGTATGTTATCTCGTTTTTTACGAATAAGTGTAATAATTAATAACTTTGTCACACAATGACGTATATTTTCATAAATACATAATAATAGGAAGTACAGTGTGACAAGGTGCTATACTGCCACACGCTTAGTGCCTCTGTGCTGTATATAATGTAATATAATGTTAATATTATTGTCATTAATATCAATAAATAAAGAAATAAAATTTACTTTTTCAATTTTAATTTTGTGATATATCACAAACGTCGTTTGTGTTTATCCCGCTTTCCTTTGCGAATTTCGGAAAACTCTTTCTTGCTGGATGCCTACGTCATACAAATAACCCACCCTCCAATTTTCAGGTCTCTACGATCAGCAGTTTAGGGTTAATGCGTTGATCACTTATTCAGGACAAGGCCTTTATATAAAGATCTTCGATCTCATACAAAGTATAGATTGGTATTTATTTTTACTACTCGCACGTGTTTTCAGCGTGATACCTGACGTAAGGCTTCAAAGTCGGGCGAAACCTTGTTAACAATATCCAGTTTAAACTGGTTAACGAAAAGTTGGTATATTTATAACCAGTATATCATGAACTATTATCAGTATTGTCATCGAGATGAATCCGCAAGCTGGTAATACTACGCGAAACGCGAAATGTAAATATGTTTGTTACTCCTCTCTTGCACGTAAAAACGGCTTAATAGATTTGATTGCAATTTGGTACACGGCACGAGTAGGTATATAACCTGGACATTGGATAGTTTTTAACCTGGACATAGTATAGTTTTATCAGTGGGGGATGCGAACAACGGTTTGGTTAGTACAAAAAATGTAACTTTCATAATCAACTGACACTAGGAATCGGTTTGACCAGTCAAATATAAATCTGAATCCTTAATATGGTAATGATAATTCCAGAGATTAGTGCGTTCAAATAATCTGAACTTTTTATCTGTGTTGTGCCACCTACTAAAGTGGCAATATAAGCCAATATCCACTTAAAATGGCCGGTAGTTCGTTACAATACTAATCATAGTTATTCGCACCTTTAAAAAATGTCATATGATTATAAACCTTATCATTCAAATCTAAGGTTTCATTTAAATATCCGATGGATGGTTTATTAACATGACAAGGTGAAGTTAACCTAATGCGTAAGGATTGAAGGTTGTTTTTGGAGATTTTGTAGTACTACCACGCTATTGTATCGTGCACATGGCATAGTAATAAGAAAGGTCAATTTGTAAGCAGAAATAACTGGTTTCTCTCGTGACTGTGCGATTATTGTGTTAGTTGAATTCCGTTTTCGTGATGCATTTAACTAGACTTTTTTTATTTGAGTTACAAATTATGTTATTGCCATAACATAACGTATGTAAAGGTAGCATTCCGAAAACTCCGAGGACTTATTTTGCATTTACTAGCAAGTATTTTCAAATAGCTATTTCCAAATAAAAAGAAATAAGAGTTATAAAACCTCATCGAGTCAAAAACCTCTAAAAAATAAAACTGATCAGATTTTTTTAAATCATAGCTTAAAACAATTTGCTCTCGATCAAATTACCAACCATTCAAACAAAAAAAATTGCATCAATATCGGATCATCCGTTTAGACACAGATACACACGGTCATACGCCCATCGATTCCATCACACGTCAGACTTATAAATAGTACCTACACTGCTTTTAAATTTTGATTTCTGCAGTTCGTAATGACCATTAAATAATAAAAAATAAAAATCTATAAAAAACCAAAAAGATTTGTGGCCCATGAGGGGATCGAACCCGCGACCTTCGCGTTATTAGCACGACGCTCTAACCAACTGAGCTAATGGGCCTGTGTTACGAGTGTCGAAAATAAACATTATCTTCTGTGACCACTTACGTAAGCAAAAGTGGGTGTGGTTCGGCAGTAGTGCGACGCGTGTCGTCTCGTAGGCGTCGTACTACATTTAATTTTATAATCGATTGTATTTTTTTTACATTTAAATAAAAAAATAAGTAATATAGCACTACGTGTAGTAGCATATGATTTTAGCAAAAATATTATCTAGGTACTTAATATTATTATTTACTAGTTCATACGGGAATAAATGGCTGAAACGAAAGAAGAAAATAAAATGATAATTTCGCTTTTGTTTATGTTGTTAGTTTGAAAATGTGACAATAGATGGCGCCACTTGTATATGACAAGAAAATGGAACAAGTTTTATTAGTTGAGCGCAAAGAGTAGTGTTGAACATTTTGCTCTTCTAACTGTTAGTTCTGTCACATTGTAATTAAATAGATGGAGAATCATACTTGTTAATCAATATTCCTACGAAATTCAGTTATACCTAATTGACATTTTAAACCATGTGAGGTTTGAAGCTGAAAAAGGACTTAACGCACATCTTTATGAAAAAGTCACATTTTACGCACAAGGACGCAAAATTAATAAACGCGCCGTGAATGTGCCCGAAATGACAAGTCAAATTTTGATTTATTCACGTTATACCCGGGTTTAACTGATCATTAGTGAAAAAATAAATTGATTCTCAGAAAATAAATTCGAAAAATTGCTCCTAATACTAAAAAGTTCTTAAATTAAATTAATTTCGGGAAATTAAACAGTGCATAATTCAGACAACGACTGTAACTGGTTGACACGAAGAAAAGTGACTGATTATCTATATACTTAGTTAAAAATAACGACAACTTCCCAAAACGTCTTATTACAAAATCCCGAGAACGACAACTTCGACAAAAACTACATAATCTATCTACTATGTGAATTTATTTTTTGATTATTTGTTAGTTATTCCACAGCCTAAATTCCAATGAATTTCAACAGCTGACATGTGTCAATTCCAGTTTATCGAGGCAGGACCAATGACGTCAGTAGTGGGGTCACGCGACCGTCAGGTGTCCCTGTTGTATTGCACGTTCTGATAATGAGGGCAAACTCCCCAGGTGTACTTTTTTATAAGGATTGATATTGGCTTAAAAGTGCGCAATTTCATATCTGTATGAGTACTTAATATGTAATTTGTTAATAGTTTATCACTAGCGAAACCGTAACTGCGTCGGAAAATCTTTGCATGTAGGTATTATACTAACATGAAAACTTTCCTTTTCACCTCCACCAGGGGCCCAAGTCTGCTATTTTAAATTAGACAACTAACTATTGTCATTCCATCACCACCCTATTGTCATTATATTTGCATAGTGCCTTTTGATATTCTGCTAAAAGTTAACTAGTATCTCAATGTATTGACTATAGAGTGTCAGTGGAATATGAACGGAGTGGTCGATAATGTTGCCTGTTAAAATAGTTAAGATTAAAGTTAAGATCAAATAGTAGTTCGATAGAGTGTCAATGAAATGGCCTCGCTCTTAAACCAAAAACTATAGAAATATAATACGCACAGCTCTTGACGTTTCTCATACAATGACTTGGCAACCTCCTGTTCACCTCATGCCGCTAGGCGCGCTAGTGTCGCGTTAACATTTTGCATACAAAACTCACAAAAGTTTTGAAATCGTTCACCTCATGCCGCCCTATTTCTATAGTAGCGCTAGTGTCGCGCGTCTTGCCCGAATTCTTCCGAAGCTGTGCGTTAACTCGGTAGAGTTTCTATAGTATTTTCTTAAACTAATAGGAGAATACCAAATGTCAAAAACTATTCAAGTGATACTATTGGTGCATTTGTATTTAGCAGCCCCTGGTGACCCGTTTTCTTGTTTGCCTGCTTTACGGTATGATATAAATAAACGAAACGCAGTTGTAAACGCAGACTTAGATTAGCGGATGGGACTTACGTTTATATCTGGTATAAATAAACTAGTTAAACCCGCGCGATTTCGTGTACGTGTTATCCGCTTCCCGTGGAAATGTCGGGAAAACCTTTCTTATCGTATGCCAACGTCATACAAAGGATACATCCTGCAAGTTTCAGGTCTCTACAATAAGCGATTTAGGCTGTGCGTTGAACCAGTCAGTCATTTAGAACAAAGCATTTTATATTATATCTACATTTTTTTTTATTTTTTTTTTATTTTTTTTTTATTCTATTATAAAAAGGAAAGATTTTTATTTTTGTGTGTGTGCCCCGGGTTCGCACGGGTTTAACTAAGGATTCCTAATTATATCTATACTAATATTATAAAGAAGTACA
The DNA here is from genome assembly GCA_905163395.2 of Endotricha flammealis. Taxonomy (NCBI): domain Eukaryota; kingdom Metazoa; phylum Arthropoda; class Insecta; order Lepidoptera; family Pyralidae; genus Endotricha; species Endotricha flammealis. Next base: position 2,450,633 of record LR990856.1, on the reverse strand, counting down.
GTTTGTGTGTTAGTATATTTGTTCAATTGTAAGGGGTAATCTCGGGATCTACTGAACCGATTTCAAAAATTCTTTCACCAATAGAAAGCCACATTATTGCTGAGTGTCATAGGTTATATAAAAAACAGAAAAATAAAAAGGCTGTTACGTGGTAGTCGGTTTTGCAAAGTGAATCGGAGAAAAAAGCGTTTCTTACGAACGCCTATACTAAAAAAGGATTATTAACATTATGCCCAACGAAGTGGGCACGGGTCACCTAGTTGAAAATATATATTCTTTGTTACCCGGGGGTAACGTATACCTTTTAAGGTGAAAGAATTTTTGAAAAATGATCCAGTAGTTTTTTAATTTATTCATAACAAACACACACACAAAAAAATACAAATATTTCCTCTTTATAATATTAGTGTAGATGAGTACCTACACCTACAATCCGAGTTTTCCACTCAACACACACGCCTTTGTTGTGTCGGGTACAGTCAAAATATAATTAGATTATGTACCGAAAATAGAGTCGCCCTAAGCAACGAAATTAATTTACTCGTATTTATAGAACGCTATTATGTTTGCAAAATTAGCTTTTTTACTTTTAACCTTCTCTAAACCATAAAAACATTTTTTACGCATTATATTTTTAACAATGTCTATTTTTATTTAACGAATGACTTCCACTTTGGCCACAATTTTATAATATTAAAGTGGAGACACAATTTTCAAAGAAATTATTTTTATTAAGGTCTAACGAAATTCTTGCAACTTCGAAAAATGATTTCGGATGCCTACGTCGTATAAGTTAGGTACAAACCCTCCAGTGGAAAGAAAGCGGAAGGAAAGCGGGCCAGAGGTCGATCAACCACACGTTGGACAGATTCAATAAAAGCTGCCACATAAAATACCAGCATAGTCCAATGTTCCCGGAACGCTGAAGACCGCAACGAATGGAGGCGCATCGCGAGGGCCGCGTTATCTAATACCACCATCGACCACGACCACTCTGACAAGAGTGAACGACTAAGGAGGACAAACCATCCAAGTTTCAGGTCTCTACAATCAGCTGTTTAGGCTATGCGTTGAGCCTTCAGTCAGTCAGGACACCTACATAATATAGACGATGATTAAACCCTGCACCATACAGTTTTATACACTGGTTTGATAAAAAGATTTCAAATAACGTAGACAATGGTTTCATACCTGCCAAACTGTTTTAAAACTTGGTGGTGTTGCGCAGGTACTATTAAAAAGTTTAGGGACCATCTCCACGAGCGAGGGAATCGCGACGATAATATGTCGTGCCACCGCGTGCCACCTAATTTGTCTTAGAACGTGACACGGCGATTTTCATTCGGACTCGTTGCCATTCTCTCGCTCATGGAGATGGTCCCTTTAGTTAACCGGTTAAACCGGTATTTGCGTGTTTTGTGACTTTGGGTTTTTGGGTGTGTAGGTGAATAAGGTCAGGCTGTGACGTCACGGGCGCCATCCCGCCACAGACCCCTGGGTCTGCGATAAGTTTACGGCAATTTAAACTAATAAGTAAGTGAAATTCGAGCATTACATACGATTAGAAAATTTGAACTATTTATGCGTGGTTAAGCTTTCACTTATTCGTCAGTTCTAGTATGCATCTGAATTAGCAAATAGCCTATTCGGGACTTTATTAGAAAAAAGAGTTGCAGGAATACATTTTGAAGTATTCCTGCAAACGAATAGATACTTGCGAAGAACACTTAGACGAAGTTAAAAGATGTAAGATGAAGAGCTCGTTCACAGTCTTTACGAGGTCGTAGTGCTTAGTACGAGTTTTTCACCACCGTCACCGATATTTTAATACCACAGTATACCGTACTGAAAAGTTAAAACGCCACCAAGTGACTACTAGGCGGCGAGCGCTCGTATTCGAACGTGAGGTAAAGGCGTACTCCGGTGTTATGAAGCGATTGCAAATAGTTCTGTATAATATTATAATAAATACAATAATTTATTACTGTATACTCTGACAAGAGTACGTGTTTGTGAAAACCTATTCTCTGAATAAAAGTTTTGAATTTGAATTTAAGACAAATTATTAAGGACGGTTTTTTAACACAATATTTATAACAAGAGAGTAATAGCTAGTTATTTTTTAAAATTAATTATTAACATTTTTTGTATGCAATAGTATTTATGTGAGCATAGACGGATAACGTATGGCAGCCGGGTGCTTAATAAACTATAGGAAAACAATTGCATTACAAAGAGCGGAAGCAATTAATTGCAAGGTGTGGTCACCGACCACCTTGACTATTGAACATATAATTATAATATCCTAGTTTGAGGATAGACTGTTGCTAAGTTAAGTACTAATTTATAAGCACTAAGTAGAATTCATAACCATCTATAAGTTATGCCACACGTGATTTTTTTTTGTATCATACCTCAGACAAACAAGCAAATATTCCTGACGGAAAGAGCACGGAGTCACCTGGGACTGGGACACATATATTTTAATACTTCTAAGGGAGTCACTGAACCGTTGCCCAATCTTTAAAAGGAGAATGAAATAAGAAGTATGACGGCGTAATGGTTACTACCCAGACCGCCACCCAGGAGGTCCCGGGTTCGAATCCCGGTCGGCTCATGATGAAAAACGAACTTTTTCATGATTGGCCTCGGGTCTTGGATGTTTATCTTTATAATTATTTGTTACAAAATATAGTATGGTTGAGTTAGTATCCCATAACACAAGTCTTGAATTTTATTTGGGGCTAGCTCAATCTGTGTAATAAAAAAAAGGGATAGGCGAGGAGTTGAGCTTCCGGACCAAACGAAACACATTGCTGTTTCATATTTATATTTTTTTCTGTAAACGTGTGTAATGTATTTTGTAATTGTAATCCGTCCGTTGCAATTAAATAAATGTTTTATCTACCTTATCTTAAAGTCTGTTAGATGGTACGTTTACTACTTCGGTAGAAGAAACATAAGGTAATAAATAAACATAAACATACTATTTTGAGTTAAGCCTTACCGTTAAGTGAAACACATTTTCTCTGCAGTAAATGATAAGTCCCCAACCAATGATTGTTTCAAGGTTTGCTACATTGGTTACCATTAAAAAAAATCTAAACAAAAATACATAGAAACACAGTTTCCATAGTGTTATTATTATTTACTTATTCATTGCAAATACATGATTGCATACAATACGAAAATACATTTTTATTTTTATTTATTTTATTTTATACGGCAGACAAACGGTCGAGCGGGCCACCTGATGGAAAGTGGTCACCGCCGCCTATGGACATCAGGAACACCAGGTTCACTAGCAATGCGTTGTCCACCTCTGACGAGACCTCTAATGTGCCTCTTAAACAGTCCCATGTCACAGTCCGAAGGAAACACAGAGGCTGGGAGCTCTTGAACATGAACCATTTCAGGAACTGCAATGGAAAAGAAAGAGGCAGATTTCTTAATAGTTTATCTTCCAAATATTCCATAACCACCCATAACAGTGTAATAGAGATCTGAGAAACTTAAAAATTACTTCATACGAAACTCATCGTATGAAGTAATTTTTAAGTTTCTCAGATTTGATGTTTTAAAGCAGCTTATTATTATATCTATCTTAATTTAATTTTAACATTATTGTCCTCGACAATATAATATTAAGAGACGCCTGAAGTTTTTCCGCCCGCCCACGTGTCGGTATCGCGGGTTTCATTATCTGTATGTGGGCGGGTGAGGGCGGGCGGATCTTCATTGAGCTCGTGGAAATAGGGTCAGCTCATTGTTGTTATTACTTTTGATATAGTTAGTTAAAGAAGTACGTGTTCGATCAGTCGGAAAAGTCATTTCATAGACTAGTTAATACGTGAGACGTATTTAAAAAGACTTACGGTACGCTCCGGCTTCGCTCTAATTTTTTTGAAAATCTATATATATAAAAATGAAACCCGTTTTCCGTTGTCACGACATAACATGAAAACGGCTTGACCGATTTGGCTGATTTTTTTTTAGAATATTCCTTGAAGTACGAGGATGGTTCTTACGGAGAGAAAAATTTAAAAATTCCCACGGGAAAGCGGGATACACGCAAACGAAGTTGCGCGGGTTTCGCTAGTTTAATATAAAATAGCCTTTGTCATCCGGAAAAGCGTAGCTTGTCAACGGTGAAATATTTTTTCTAACCGATCCAGTCAGTAGTAACCAAGTCTATACAATAAAAAAAAACTATAAAATATTTTCTCTTCATATTTTAGTTGTGGTATAGAGATACGAGCCTATGAACTTTAAGGGGCTATGTGAAAAAAAGAAGGGTCCTTAAAAACCAAATATCTTCTAAACTACTAAAATTTAGACCTCAATTTTTGGATATGTATTAATTCATCATATAATCGAAATTTTGGAAAGAGCCAAAACACGATTGTGACACATTACCTCGATAGAAAAAAAATCCGAAGTAACCTCTTGTTTTTTTTCAGAACTCTTGTAACTTCTAAACGGTAAATAATAGAAATTTTAAACTTCATACAAAGAAAGACATTAATGTTTTCTAGATATTGTAAAGACTAATATTAAAAAACTCAATTAATGAATTTTAAATAAGCCTAAATGTGTTAAAACTTCGCCGGGTTCACGGTGTCCCATCTCTGTCTCTCGAAGTAAGGATTGATATATGCGTAGCACGGGCGGGGCGGGCTCAGTCGGCCGCAATTATTTTACGACGTAGGCCCTTAAACTAAACTTACGTAATATAATTTTCCGAATGCGATGGCCAGCGGTGGACTTCCTGTGGCTGATGATGGTCAGGGTGCAACCTGTCTGTCAGAGAAATTTTTAATAATACTTATATGAACCAACTGCGTCAACCATTGCTGGTCAAGTGGTCATTTGTAGTTCCTTTTATCATTTATAGTTTCAAAACTTAATATTATTTAATTTTTTTTCCATGTAATATTTTGTAGACTGTACTGTGTGTTATTGTGGAGAGAATAAATAAATAATTTATTATGATTATTAGTGAATAGGTGCTTATGTTCATAAGAATTCTTATGTATAGGTACGTTCTCATCAGAGAGTACATAATAAATGATTTATATAATTAATCTACTTTATAAACTTCTGCCATTACGGAAACAATATGACTACAGGTAAAAGAAATGGCGAAAGGAAACCAGTTAGATATGGACTTTTTTATAATTTAAAAATATTCATCTTCATATATTTATGTAACAGTTAACATTCTCTAACGATGTTATCAAACGACACGGAATTAAACGATCTTCACCCTTATATCCGTAATTTTCATAGAAATGTAACAATGATTGTACATGTAGGCTTTCGAAGAAAGCTCTCAAAAGCTTGTAGGTGAATGAGGTGAATCCATACATAGTAATATAGAACGATGTTTCCAAGTGTTATAAGCAAGCAACATCCAAAAACAAGAAGTTATTTATAGTCAGTTAGGTAATGTTGCCTACCTTTTTAAAGTCAACATGTGATAGCATTTTTTAAATAAGTGCTACATAATTCATGCAGCCTCATCTGATCCCAAAGTGTACCTATACCTAATAATAATAATAATAAATATACAGGGACAATTCATACAGATTGAGCTAGCCCCAAAGTAAGTTCGAAACTTGTGTTATGGGATACTAACTCAACGATATTATATTTTATAACAAATACATACATAGATAAACATCCAAGACCCGAGGCCAATCAGAAAAAGTTCGTTTTTCATCATGACCCGACCGGGTGTCGAACCCGGGACCTCCTGGGTGGCGGTCTGGCGTGGTAACCATTACGCCACGGAGGTCGTCATATATAATAGGTAGGTACTAGGTTTAACCTGCTTGTGTTAAGGATTTGCCAAATTTGCGGCGTCTTTAGCGCCACGCTATAGCGTCAATAGTGTCGCGTTTAAAACTGCACTGCTAGCGCCGATGCTCTGTTTGACAGCTGCTTGATAGTGACACCACCATAGAAAGAACAGCACAATTCGACACCATAGCGCGGCGTCAGATTAGCGCTTTGACGCCGCACTATGGCGCCGCATCTTTAGCTAAGGGTTTTGAATGAAATTTACTTTTTGTCTAGGGCCTCTGTTCCGACAGTTTTGTATTTAGAAAAACCTGGCGAAGAAGAACGAGCGAAACGTGTACCTCATATAGTAAAAATACAGAATTCATTGACAGACTGAAAATGTAAACATGAACAAACGGCCTCGGCATTGCGGGGCTCCAGCAATCAATACAGGCCTGCGAATGTCAAGTTGAAGGGGAAGAGGGGGCGAGGGGTGCGGGGAGCAGGCGCAGGGGGTGGGGGCCCTGACGTCATACGCCCACGTAACCCAGGGGTCGGCTCGAGGGTAGTCATTCAACGTTGCAGTAAGAAATTAACAGAAGTTTTAGAATTAACTAACCCACGCTTTTGTTATTAACAGAGTTATCCCATTGTTTTTATTTCGTGTGAGATAGAAAAACTTTGTATTAAGTACTTAATTTATAACCTAATACCTAGGAAAATTCTTATTATTCCCGTGCAATTCACAATAATAGTAAAAAAAAAGATATTTTCTCCTCTATACCATTCCAAAAAAAATTACAATCTCATGACCCTGTTCTTAGCAGATAACCTACCGTCTAAAAAATTAAAAAAATTGTGAAGTGGTTACCGCCACCTATGATCATTAGCAATACCAGGGGCGCTACCAATATATTTCCCACAAGAAAAGTGGGAATAGAATAGAAAGGAATGGGACAGGAAAGAAGTTTATCTTCCATTTCTCATACACCAAACGAAACTCTTTGCTTCTATACGAATTTTTACTTGTTTATTGCTTTTATTACAATGTTTAATTAAATTACATTAATAATAGCTTTGTTAATAGATTTGTTAATTACTAAAACTACTTACCAATTAACAAATAACAGTTATGTAAGTTACCAGTGTAAAAATATTTGATCAAACATCAGATATATTCCGAGTAAAGACTTCCAGACCCAGAAAGGGTAAATTTGCAGCGAATTCTCATGTTGGTGAGGTACGAGGTACCTTGCATTCACACGAAAACGCGTGAAATTCGCTCTTTCTGGATAAGGTCTTTAAGAGTGATAGAGTCACCAAGGGTTTTAGTGGTATAGCAGAGCTAGTTAGAGGAAGTACCACCCTCACACAGAATATGAACGGAAAGCAGCAATGCGTTTCGTTCGGCGAATGAGAGATCGGAAAACTCCTTTCCCTTCTCGTTTTACATAACCCTTCTCTTTCTATTCCCTTCCATGTCGCAGGTAACGCATTTGTAGTGCCTCTGGTATCACTGATGTTCTAAGGCGGCGGTAATTACTTTCTATCGGGTGGCCAGCTTGCTGACAAAAAAAAGGTTAATTTTATTATTTCGGTTTATTAATTATTCATGAGTTTCATAACAAAGAATCGTTATATCATTTACTGGGATTGGGGTATTCCCGACGGGTCGAGAAATTCACTGTTTTCTCTCACCGATTGGGTGTGGCACAATTATTAAGCGAATAGTACATTGTGATAGCTTTAAGTAGGGTTCTATATCATAAAGATCACACTCTTCAAGTTTCAGGCCTCTGTGATCAGCGGCATAGGCTGTGCGTGGATTCATTAATAGTGTTTTTAATTTACGTGATAAGAATAATAAATAATAATATTTAAGTAGGAGTATTTAAATTATTTTTTAGTCCCAGATTTGACCTTCCGCGGTACGGATTTTGTCGACCCTTGAAAGAGAGGTTTCCATTTTTGTCAGGCAAACCGCCGCCTTAGAACATCAGTGATACCAGAGGCACTACCAATGCGTTCCCTGCGACATGGAAGGGAATAGAAAGAGAAAGGTTATGTGAAAAGTTAAAGGGAGAGCCCTAACTACACAAGGTTTACATACCTATATCAAAATATTTCAAGATTCCCATAAAAACAGGAATCATGGGAGAGCGTGAACAGCACGGGCATCCGCTACAAGTTCCACCCACGTAAAATCCGTGTTATTTCTCTTGTACCACACACCTAGGGCGGGCGAGGTATCGACCCAGGGCGGGTATGAATGGCGTGCTGACGTCACTAGGGCAGGGCAAGGGGCCTGCGAGGGGTCGCCGGGGGTGTACGGGGGGTGCGGGAGGGGCTAGCGAAGCGCGCAAGAGCGGGGCCTTGAACTTCCTCCATCGATTTTGCATGCCCCTGCACTTGAAATGCAGTTTATATCTGGAATGTCAAAGTTCAGGGGGTCATAATATGTATTTTCAATAGTTACGAGAATAATTTTGTGACGTTGAGTGATTTTGTAGAGGGATAGAGAATGTAATTTTCACCTCACAAGCTCGGAAAGAATCTGTTTGTCATTCGAAATCTGAGCGCAAAAGTGCATTTTGTGCCCTAGCGTGGAAAGAATTTTTAAAATTCGAACCTTTCTATTCTATAATTTTTTATACCGCCAGTCCTCGCAGGTGGACCGTGAACCGACCCACCACGACCAATACGGGCTCTGAAAATGCATTATACTTATTTCATGCCAGTGCGCCAACCTTATAGAATTAGAATAATCGAACTGGCCAGCACGACACCGCATGAAAAAAATAAACACTTATTTAATATATTATTTGCGTTTTTTGACGACCTCCGTGGCGTAATGGTTACCACGCCAGACCGCCACCCAGGAGGTCCCGGGTTCGATCCCCGGTCGGGTCATGATGAAAACCGAACTTTTTCTGATTGGCCTCGGGTCTTGGATGTTTATCTATATATGTTTCTGTTATAAAATATAATATCGTTGAGTTAGTATCCCATAACACAAGTTTCGAACTTACTTTGGGGCTAGCTCAATCTGTATGAATTGTCCCTATATATTTATATTTATTTTCTTGCACCATGTATTTTCCTCGCTGTAGTGAGGTGAAAAGTTGTGTGTTACGCTCGGCAGCAAAGTTATTCTGCGTCTCGTACCTTTGAAACCCTCGCTACGCTCAGGATTCTATATTTGAACCACTCGCTTCGCTCGTGGTTCAATCCTAGAATCCTTCGCTAGCTCGGGTTTCAATATAAGTACTCGCGCCAAAAAACAACTTTGCAGCCTTGCATAACAAATAACTATTAAAAAAATTATTAACAGAATGACGATATATTATTTGCGACAATATGTTTTGAAATTCCATGAGAATTCAAGAAAATCACATTACATTTTTCATTACATTTCTCATGCTTACGATATTTTCTAATCCATAAAATATTATAAAATATTGTGATAATGTGTTTGTTTGTCTTTCTTTCTCGAAAGGAATTAATTGGTTGCTCACACTGGAAGCGTACTACATCTAGCTGTGGACTTCTTCTGGCTGCGATGACGTTGTCAAGTGACTAAAAACAAGGAAGAACCGTATTCCTGCAACTGCTGGGACATCAATTATGATTGTTGATGAAGAAAATTTAAAATTGAGTAAATATTACGCAAATGAATAGGTACCTATAAAACAATAGATAGTGTTTTGCGTACGTCCGTCATGCTGCACACGCGTGATTTCGTGGGAGATTATGAAATTTTATATACATAGATAAACTGTAATAATAAACATCCTGAATTTGTAACTGTTGCTTGATCATGTGAACAGCACGTTCAATGTGTTTGGTCACTGGGAATTTTCCATGGTGCGTGGGAAAATCACTTTTACTTATTGATTATAGCTTTTGTCTCCATGTGGTTTATACGCGTTAAAAATTTTAAGTTTGTCCAGTGGACTTATAGATACAAACTAGAAGTACAAACAGAGCCGTAATGGTACTGTTTTAAGAATTCCATAATAAACTAGGAACCCTTTTCGTTTCGCCATATATATGTCCGCGGTGTAGTGCCGAGACCGAATACCGTATACTAGAAAGTTGTATTTTTTTTTGGCACCCAACCTATAGGTAGTATCTGGTGAAGTAAGATTGGTATTAAAAAAAATTAAGTCTTTTTCGATACAATGATCCATTTGCAAATTATGATTTTTTTAAATCATACCGCAGGCGAATAAACAACAGAACGAAACGCATTATTGTTTTACGCCGATATTCAGTGAGAAGGTGACACATCTCCGAGTAAATGGGCCACTTTCATAACTGCTCTACCTCTACAATTCTTAGTGTAGTTAATTAAACGTATTATGAACCAAGCCCTATTGACAAAACTTGCTTAAAAATTGCTATTACGCGTCATTTCTTGGCTGGTGGTATGACGCGAAGCGCCGCGCCGCGCCGTCAGGCGAGGATGACGTAATACGCGTCATTGGATAAGATAGGTAAATTGACAGATGTCCGCTTGTTTGCATGCTGATTATTGATTAATAACACGTGTGCCTTACCTGAATTATTGATGCAATGTTTACAAAAGTTTTCTATATTTATTTACTACTTTTTGCCTGTGGGTTTACTTACGTTCGCACCATGGGCGTAGCGACGTAGCATTCTGTTCGGGACAAGCCTACCACACATTTCCACAGCTGTGTCTCCTGTATAGCCAGGATCAACAACGGCGACCTCAGATTGACAATAAGCAATGAAGCTTATTGATGTCCCGGCTGAGAAACTACAGCTGTCTTGGAACTCACAACGAATTTTAGGAGGAAAAATAGACGAAGTCGGAAGTATTGAAAGGACACTGTTCAGTTAACAGTATGCATGTTATATTGACAAATAGGTACAAGGTAAGTTCTTTGTCAAATATATCGTCCACACATGGCTCACACCTTCCAAGTTTTCAGGTCTCTAAGATAGGTGGTTTAGGCTGTGCGTTGAGTTTTTTTTATGTTACAATGTTGGCAAGCAAGCATACGGCCCGCCTGATGGTAAGCATCACCGTACCCTATAGACGCTTGCCATACCGGGGGTATCACTCACGCGCTGCTAACCCTCTTAACCCCCCAAGAGGAGCTCTGGAGACCTTTCTCACCGTAGGAATACGACATGGCCGAGACCAATGCTATTTGGCTACGAACTTCTGTAAGATGGAGGTCCTTCCCCAGACAGGTTGCTCCGATTTGAGCGGATTATCAGCTGTGCCCTACCTCTCTTAAAATCTGAAGAGCTGTCAGTCAGTCAGTCATAGAGGACAAAGCATTTTGTATTGATGAGAGAATCGAAACTTAAACCATTTGATGTCATATGCGGTTATGCAGAATCACATATATTTAATTGCACTTAAATCTGTCAAACCACAAATGTGGTTTTACAACAACACGCCAGGGTCATGTTTACATCCATAAACATCGTTTTATCAATATAGAGGAAAAAAATATACAACGTATATATATTTATTATGTATGAAGCGTGCGTGGCGTCACGTAGCCATATTAGCAAGCCCTTATCACGTGTAGGGAGCGTGGCACATTGAAATCTAATTAGATAATTAATTTGATTGACTCATTAATTTGTTGCAGTCAAATCCAATTTGTTAATGATAAGAATTTTTGTATTTGGTGTCTTTAATTAGCGATTTACAAACTATTGATATGAGAGTAGTCTCATGATGGAACTGCTGGTATTAAGAAGTTTCACTGGTTTCATTTTCAAGAAACAGACAAAGCAGGGTCGACAATGTAGGCTTAATTGTTCCCGAACTTTTGTGAGAAAAATACCAGTAAACCCTTAAGGCACTACTACTGGGAAGACATGAACTGGATGTAAAGACAGATCGACAGACGCTGAAATCGGAGCAGCTCGTCTGGGGAAGGACCTCCACTCCTTACAGAAGATCGTAGCCAAATAGCATTGGCCTGGGCCATGTTGTGTTCCTACGGTGAGGTCTCCAGAGCTCCTCTTTCTACAGGATCGGCAATAGGCAAGTGATACCCTCGGTTTTCCAAGCGTCCATAGGCTACGGTGAATGCTTACCATCAGGCGGGTTGTATGTTTGTTCGCCACCTTAGTGGTATAAAAAACTGGAGGATTGTTCGCCATCTACATGACTAGGTTTATATTTTTTTTATTATTCAGTAAGTAAGCCTTCACAAGCACGTTCTCTACTCATGATATAGATATCATTTTTAAATATACTACTTTACGAATCAGTCTAATCAAAATTGAGGATTTTCCTCAGACTTTTTTCCTTTGATAACAGAACCCACGCAGCCCAGATAGGTGGTAAGACATACAAAATATTTTATCACATTATCAGGAATATTGTTTTGACGCAAGGTATAAAATATGTATTTATAAGGGCCGAGCAGACACGCTACTTGCGCCGCTGCGATTTCTACCGTTCGGCCGTTTTTCCCAGTGTCACCGCCGTAGGCCGAGGTGCGAGCTGTCCTCTGGGACGATGCTACAAGTCGATAAAAAACATCCGATCGGCGTATCAGCGATTAAAATTACTATCCGAATAAATGATTTCTTTCTTTCCTTTTATCTTGTTTGGTCTAAATCGCTGAACTAGGAGATACAGGCCGAGGCCGAAAGGCAGGTCGAGTGGTTAGCAATGGCTACTTTATCTCTAGGGTCTGGTTTCGATTCCCGCACTAGACAAACATTTGTGTGCATGAACATATCTGTTTGTCTTGGTCTGGGTGTTTTCTATGTATAATATTATGTATTATTTATTCATTATATTTATATATTACATGCTTTATATGTGTTGTGTTGTGTATTATATAAAAAATTGAGACGTGGTATGCGCCGTTGTACTCGCCTCACCTTTTACTGGTTCTACACTCTCGCGAAGTCGAGTGTTTACGGGTTCTGCGTTCTACTACGTCTTCACTTTCCTTTATCTTCTAACTTCGTGTGTAACTTCACTTCACTCCGGTCAGCTTCGCGAGAGTGTAGAGTCGGCATTATAAAATAAAACTCAACATTTCGTGCGATTTTTTTAACGATGCTGTATCGTGTGGCCTGACCTTAGGTTATTGTATATTTGTTTTTATGACATAAAAACAGTTGTATTATCTTTAAAATGAGACAATATTTTTGCTCGAGATAACTTATCTATTAGATAAGATAGGCGCCGCTCCCACGCTCTGCGTGCCTTGAAAGGTAATGGTATCTTAATTTTTGATAAACAAAGTCTACGCTATATAAGAAAATCCTTAATAGAAATAGACTTTATGATAACATACATATCACACCTGTAATCATTGGTGGGGTAGGTAAAGTACAAAGAAATTAGTTTTTATAAATTAAGCTAATACTATGTCTTTGAAGTGAAAACTTCATTAGCGGCGTTGTGCACTTTTTGGGATGGGTAAAAAATGTTAAACTCGCGTTCTCTCGACACATGACCGATCGAAAACTCGTATGAGGGATAACCATTTTAAAATATTTAAAAATGCCCAACGTTGATGTTCAAGTTTTCACTTCTGCCGACACTCCCAGAGTGCAACCCGTTTTTTTTGAGAATTATATTAAAACAGGCCGCCTACCAGCCGATGATATTGTACGCGTCTGGGGGAGGTCTATGTCTAGCAGTGAACTTCTATGGTCAAGATGATGCTATTTCTGAGTATTTTTTGCACAAGCTACCATAAGAAAAAATTAATAAACAGTTCGAAAATTCAAATTATTATTATTCGAATAGACCTATTCCCCTTAACGTCAAAGGTTCTGGCTCACATTTTATAATACAACTAGCGAAACCCGCGCAACTTCGTTTGCGTGTATCCCGCTTTCCCGTGGGAATTTTTAAATTTTTCTCTCCGTAAGAACCATCCTCGTACTTCAAGGAATACTTATTCTAAAAAAAAAATCAGCCAAATCGGTCAAGCCGTTTTCATGTTATGTCGTGACAACGGAAAACGGGTTTCATTTTTATATATATAGATTAAAAATCGATTGTCGTTATGCACTGAGTAATGACTATGAGTTTTGAACTTCGTTTTATGATTGCACACGCCTGAAACTTTGGCGATTAGTACCTATAGCTTTTTCGATCATCTTTTCTTATCCTACCATACCATACCATAGCACATTCGGCAAATAGTTTGTCTTAGTACTTCCTTTAGTGAGAAACGAAATACGAATTCGCGTCGCGCAGAACTGATGGCCGGTGGGGCAGGAAGGTTCTAATTATTTAGTAAGAAATGATGCTTGAACAAAACAATCATAGCGAGCGAGAAAAAAAGATATATTTTATGAATTTTTGATCCCAAGCTACAGTTCCAGCTATCTCATATGATCACAGTCTTAACAAAAATGTCTGAAAATATTGAACTTTAAATTGTTACACAACCATTGAAACTTATACTTTTCCATCACGCGGGAAACTCGTGCAGTCGTCAGTATTTTGTCAATAGTTATCACGTGATAACGTAAAAAAACAGATAAGATTCCTTATCATTATCACTCTATAGATTATTAACGTTTACAATATTGTAATCGGAATGAACATGAATTGTTTTCTTTGTTAGATAACCGAATTATTTTGGATACCAGTTCACTGATAGTGTATCTGATGTTGCATTAATTTCTTGCACTTCACGTGAGATACCTATACTGTCATAATATTAATCGGGTTGTTCTACATTTCGGGACAAGCCCACCACACATTCGAGCATTCCCACCGTTGCTGTCTCCCGTATAGCCAGGATAAACAACGGTGAACTCAGACAATAAGCAATGAAGCTTATTGACGTCCGGGGGAGAAACTACAGCTGTCTTCGAACTCACAACGAATTTGATCAGAAAGAAATTAGACTTAAATAGACATTATTGAATCAAGTCCTCTCAATACTTTCTACTTTGTCTACACTCCTTAGAAACTATTTGAGATAGCAATTTGAAACAAAATACATTGTTTATTTTATTTCGTGTCCATGAATGAATACCAGTCTTTCTTCCTGCATCCTGTTTTCTTCCCTATTCATTCTATCCTTTTTCATCCCTCCACAGGAGAGCTGCATTTTAGATTCTTGGATGTCCATGGGCAGCGGTGCTTGCCATCAGATGAGATGCAACTTTGTTTGTCCTTCTGTGTCATAAAAAAAGGAATTATCTAAAATTCTTGCCTGTAACCCCTTCTACGCTAATCACGTGACGACCGGATTTCATTGTATTTTTATCTGCCTGTATATGTTTTTTCATACTTAATTATTCATAATTCTCTTTTGATGTTGATATGAGGATTGACCTGTGCCTTGAGGTCACAAATACAATAGGCCTGTGTCGTAAATTTCAAAAATGGCTTATTTCGTTAGTTTAGTACCTGTATTACCCCAAAAAAATAATATTTCATGATAAAAATTATATTTAAAACACATATTTTAAGAAAATATTTTTAATCTGGCGTAAAAACACAAGAAAGTGTCATGGCGTCGTGAATGACGTCACATAGTGGCAAACGATTGTGTTCACTTACGGCAAAAGTTTGTTTTGTTGAAATAAAAATGGAAATCTCGTATTTTAAAAACTGTATAGTGCCCCAGTGTATAAATACAAGTATAAAAACTCCGAATAAATTATTCATACGTGTTCCGGTCAACCACTATGTGACGTAATACGTTCTGACTGGCGTTCACAGCGGAGGAGCCAGGGGGGGTATTTATTTGATTTTAATTTGTAAAAATAACAATAATCATTAATTTTTATGTGGAATTATTTCGGTTTTCCCTGTTTATTAAAAGCTTTTATTTTTAAATATTACAATTTACGTCTAGAAACATTCATCCATTGATTTCATTGTTAGTTGACACAAGCCTATTATTGATATTTTTTTTCAGTTTTTTTATGCATTAACTGTGGTTATTTATAATTTAGCCACGAATGACATAAAAAATATATATTTACAACTCATGTATTCTTCTTCCAAGAGTTATTCTGTTTCCTAATAAATAGGTAAATCTTAATCCCCATATATTTTTTAATCTTTTATTTTAGACAATTATAAGGACATTTTCTTATTGTTATTATCAGTAACAGAAAGTTCTTAAAATTATCATATCAACCCATAATCATCCCTCTGCAGGGATAAGGGTTTCTGCCACGCTGTTCCAATGCGGATTGGTGGAGGCCGGTGTATTCAAGCCGAGCTGAAAGCCATCGACATTGCTTAACGACTGTCATCCAACCAACCATTAACAACAGCTGAGATGGAGACGGCCTTAACGTGCCCTTTGAACATGAAAAAGCCAAGCGAGATAAGGAAACCCACCCAAATATGTTGTCTGTCGATGTTGCTTAACTTGCGTGATCGTTTAGAGAGAGTTAGTAGAGTTTCTACACTTTTTACAGACAACGATGTTATCAAACTGCTAATCTGCCACCTTAGTGGTATAAAAAAAACAATTTAACCCTTCAAATCCTATAGATTAGAATTGTTTATCGGTTTGTTGTAAGATCACGCGAAAACCATCCGAAGTTATCAATGTTCAAAAGCCAGTTAAAGATAACATATCAGTATGAATGTGATCATTATTAAACTACATTTATTAATCATTAGATCACTTGGTTATGACCTTCTGTAGTATTGCATATCGTGTTAATCTATGACTGAAAAAGTTCAATATTACATTATTGTTTTTGTATGTTTCATTCATTTTTACTGACACAAAAATGATACAGGAGGCAAACAAGTAAGCGGATCACGTCACCTGAGCCCTTTTGCATCTATGGTAGTATGGTATGGTAGTATTGTGACGATTCGAAAGAGCTTGTATTAGGTAGGCCTAAATTTGGGCCTTACTTCACATTGTACACTGGTAAATCGGACAAGCCCACCACACATTCCCACCGATGTGTCTCCTGTGTAGCCAGGATCAACAACGGCGACCTCAGATAGACAATAAGCAATGAAGCTTATTGACGTCCCGGGGGAGAAAACTACAGCTGTCTTGGAACTCACAACGAATTTAATCAGAAAGAAGATATTCGGAGTAGGAAGTATTGAAAGGACTTCCCTCCTTAACAACTGCGTGAGAAACAGCAATTTGAAGCAAAAGGCATTATATCCTAGAGAGATGTCAAATCAAGTGAGGCTCGTATGCCGAGCACCACGGTCTATTGTTACATTACTATTGGGACCTAATGCTATGAGCTGTTGTTTACTATTTTGATTCCAATAATATGTATTGCAAAACCTTCTAAATGGCTGATAATTCTCTCTGCTTGCTACGAGATCAGAATCGTAATAATGTACACTGGTAAATAATTGATGATTTATTTCATTGTTGTGTATTTCTCATTTGTTGCTGGTCATAGACAACACGGATGATTTCCGCAATTTAAAAATGACCGGTTCATTTTTGTTTTTTTTAACTGATTGTAAATGGTTTTTTCCATTAATTTCTTATCACCATACTCGTTATATTTTAGTTTGTGCTCCTAAAGAACAGGTCACTAGTAACACTTGGCGCCGATAATAAATGTTTACTCATTTCGTTGTTTACTATTAATTCTAGTCTATTTTTAGTATCATGTTATAAACACATTTATTAGTAGCAAACTAGTTAATTGTTAAGAAAGAAAACTTGTGTCATTTGTTGTTGTCATCATTACATAGTAAAAATCGGGCAAGTGTGTGTCGGGCCACGCAAAGTGTAGAGTTCCGTTTTTGCTGTGCTTTGTTTGCTTACAAATGTGTCCGATATCATACGTAATAAAGAAAACGCAACTACTTTGAAATGTATGTTATAAAATAAAACACAAATACGCTTGTTTTGACTATATACATTGTTAAAGTAGTATCAAACGAAAACAATTATGAGAAAAATGTAGTAAACATAGTCATATCAATAATATGTACAATGTACATACAAATATTTTGTATTTTCTGGTGGAATAATAACCTAATTAAAAGAATAACTACGTTGTACTTTCAGAATAACAAAGGTGAAATTATGTCATAAATAAGAATAACTTTCTTTTTCATGTGAATCTTGTTTATCCTAATTCGTAAAAACAGGTAGAACAAGTCGTTCATTGTTAAGGACACCTCCAAAACGATTATTGAGCTTCGTTGAAGTATCAAAAATTGATTTCAGAGTTTTTTAAATTTGATGTATGTTTTTCATTTTGGTAATGAATATAGGTCTTATGGAACTACATTCGTCATAGTCTCATAGGTATTGTATATTTGTTATGTCACTAACAAAAGTTAAATACCCCAGAGAGTACTATTTATTACTCTGTGCCCAAGAGGCACAGATACACAGATATTATAATACAAATAGTACAGGGGTATCGTCTTGGTGGTGTCGTTAACAACGAGTTTTCAATAATTTTTAATTTGAAACTTTTCTTCTTTTTATTCATTTTTTTATCTGGCACGGATAATAGTTATCTAAGGGAAGACCTTTACGCATTTTCCTGTAAAAATAATAATAAATTAATCTATATAACTATCAGTTATTTGTATCGCTACGCTAGTGGGAGGCGCGTGGGGCGGGTCGGGGTCGCGACCCATGATAACGGGCCGCTTCGAACAGGTTTCAGACCCGTCTCGCAAGTGTGGACCTGCCCTAATGTGTTACTCTATGCAATTTTCATTTGATTTAAAATATTTATTTTTTACTAGCGCTCCGTCCCAGCTCCGCACGGGTTTTTGTAAAGATCCCTATTAAAAAAAATATATTTATTGTAGCCTATGGCAACCGCGGATAGTATTGCTTCCCAAAAGTGAAAGAATTTTTGAAATCGGTCCAGTAGTTCTTGCGTTTATTCGTTAAAACAAAAATACAAATCATTCCTCCTTATAGTATTAGTATTTTAACTTTCTTATGTCAATAGTATACTTGACAAAAAATGGTTTTTTTTCCGCGATTTAATTTTCACGAACTTTGGATGGGAAAGCTTAAACTATTATAACCTTTTCTACTCTCGTACGGATGAGGGCTACTTAAAAGCTCTTATAGATAGATAGATAGATGGATTTATTTGCGAAAATAAGGTACAAAAGATGTTACAAACATAGTATTCCAACTTATTCTGCCCTCGCAGGGGCGTGCAAATATTTCTGTATTATACATTGTTTTTGGTTATATATATAGGCATTTTCACAAGATTTACTTGTTTGTACGGACTTAAAAGCACAAATGAGGGCTACATAAAAGCTCTTATAGGCATTTCCACAAGAACCTACAAAAAGATATAGGTCTCCCCCAAATGTTTCCAGTATGATGGATTGGACGCGGATATAAATCAATAAATAATTGTCAAAAAATTGCTGATATGTTAACGGGAAAAAGAATTAGTGGCCCATGAGGGGATCGAACCCGCGACCTTCGCGTTATTAGCACGACGCTCTAACCAACTGAGCTAATGGGCCGATGCGAATGTCAGCTGAAAAATCCACATACGTTCCATATTACGAATGACCTATTTACGCACAAATTAATGAATTATAAAGTAACGAGTATCTATTATTATGATGATTTTAAATCCAGACAATATATAGAACCTTGTTATACAGACCCCCTATTCTCGGAGCAAAAACCAATTCTATTTCGATTCCAATTTAATCGCTGTCTCACTCATACAAAATAGGAATTGAACGGGACAGTGTGTGTTTGATTTGAATCGAAATAAAATTGAAAAAAGCCCCGGACATTGTATTGTACTGCTTACAAATGAAAAAGGTGTGCAGTGCCCCAGGTGTAGGTTTCTATATTCTGCATGAAATTATTTACTCGAACTTTTAATATGAAGCATTCATATTGCATTTTTTTTAAATTATAATGTTTCATAGCAATGCTTACAAAAAAAAAATGATTTTAGTGCTGGTGCTCTACATTGGTTACCTCTGTCATATGTTGACTGTACTTACATTGTGTATTATTAATGTTATCCCTATAGATTATATAATTAAACATACTTAAGATCTAATTACAGGACATGCGTACATGTGTGACCTACTGATATCATATGGGGCTATCGCTATTATCATTATTGTTTATGGTAACTTACATTACCTACATAAAATTGGCTGTTGATGGTTCGTAATTGTGATATTAAAGGATTGTTTAAAGAACAAGATCAAGTCAAGCATTACACATTGAACTTTGGAATGTAATTTATAATATAAAGATTCACGTTCAAAGTGTAAAGATTTGCTTATAGTTAACTGTACAAAATCATGAAAGAATGGATAACATAACAAAAAAATATTATCGCCTTTTTAATTTGCTTTTTAGAAATAAGAGAATGTCTGTATTTTTGTTGATGAAATCAAAATCATCATTATCTCAGCCACAAGAAGTTCACAGCTGGACATAGGCCTCCATCAAACGACTCCAGTCTGACCGGTTGGCAGCGGTCTGCACCCAGTTGCTTCCTGCTACTTCCCTTAGGTCGTTCGACCACCTTGCAGTAGGCCGTCGGGCCATCCTACTACTATGTGCTTAACAGTAAGCGGTAGAATAATATGAAATAATGATGAAATGTATTGTTAAAATAAGTAACACTTACAAAATAGAATTCCAAGCGAGGAAAAACCCAAGAAAACTCTAGTATCATTGAACAAATTAACTCTGGCATACTGAATTTCGAAGTTAATTATTCATAATTATTTTTTCTCTTATGTCAATAGACCCTAGTAGCAAATAAAGGTTTTACCTTATCAATGGCATTCTGATAACAGAACCTGACGTTGTATTACGTGTTTAGTATAGTATTCTTGTTTCCGGAGATACTTGAAGATATTTTGACTTTGACTTGACTTTGAGTGTTAAAAACGGCAACCATTGTCCTGGGGAAAAAAGAACTTTGACGTTTTGCTCTTTTGACAGTTCTTTTCAGCGACGTCGCTAAGTACTTCCCGATTGGAGTGGAAGCACAGGGGCCCGATTCTACTAACACAAATGCACCAATGGACTCTCAATCGTGTCTCAAAAGAATGCCGATAGTGTATCAGGGGAATAGTTTTGACATTTGTTATGGACTTAAACAATAACATAATGTTTAACTTATTATATACTAGCGAAACCCGCGCAACTTCGTTTGCGTGTATCCCGCTTTCCCGTGGGAATTTTGGAATGTATGATACTTTAAAACCTTCCCCTTGAATCACTCTATCAATTAAAAAAAACCGCATCAAAATCCGTTGCGTAATTTTAAAGATTTAAGCATACAAAGGGACAAAGAGACAAAGGGACATAGGGACATAGGGACAGAAAAAGCGACTTTGTTTTATACTATGTAGTGAAGTTGACACCATTGAGAGTCCATTGGTGCATTTGTGTTAGTGAATCGGGCCCCAGGTGGATGTCTCCTAGAGGAGCATCTCTTTCCAATGTAGAGTCGTGCCCATAGAGTGTACACTGACACGCCCGCCCCGGTGTGGGGTCACGGAAGTATGGCCTGTTCCCGCCACTACTAAGGTGGATTAGGTGGCAGACAGGTTTATAGTTGGTATACCCCTCACTGGCAAGAGAGGAGGGCAACCCCCGTTTCATCAACAAGGCGACATGCAACTATGTATTTTCCTGTCTGTACCTGGACCAAAAAAATATGAATTGGCGAATGCGAATTCAAAAGAGCTATTTAGTTAGAATATTCCACCTTTACAGCAGATATGATTGTATTGAGCAGGGTGTGTAACTTTATACAGGTGTAAAATTCTTATGCAGCCTGGGCTCTCAAAGATTAATATACTAAATGATTTCTTGAAACTTCAAATTTTATTTCTAATTTCAATAATAGAATTTAATATGTAGACCTAAAATATTACCTAAACGTTTCCACTGAAACTGTGCTGTTAAATTGTATCAGTCAATTAATTTATTGACGCAAGTACAACACTCAAGAATCGGTACATAGGTACATAATAAAATACAAACATTCGTGACCCCACAGCCGCAGACACCTTATCATGTGTTGACATTTTACCAATCTCGTTGGCGGCGGTGGCATTTGCGTAAGCGCATTATCATTATATCTTGTGACCAATTAAACTTGACCCACGCACAAATTGCTTTCCCCCCCGTTTTGTTCGATGTTGTTAGTGATAAAGAAAGGTGTGGGGGTTCATTTTTGGCTGGTCGCTGTTATCAGTAGAGTAGTCAACGTGGGGGCTTCTTGGTTCTTACTACGCCAGTCGGTGGTGGATCGCCGCCGGCTGCGGACTACATAGGAGAGATTCGCTTTTTTTTAATAGAAAATTTAATATGTTATGAGAATGATAAACTTGCTATCAGAAAGATTGTTTTGCAAACGGCAATTAGATATTGGGGTTTGATTGCATACAATGCAATGTATTCAAAATCGCAAAAACTACTTATATGACAGTACATTTGAATAATTCATCAAAATTGCAGAAAACTGACAGAGAAATTTTATGTTGTATCACGTGTATATAAATTTTACGATGCAGCTTTACAGTATCCAATAGTTATCTTTTTCCTTTTGAAAAAAAAGCACCTGTCTCTATTGAGTCATAAAATTTGTATCTACGCTATCTACGCGAGAAAAAAGATAACAAATTGATGAAAGTTTATTTTTATAATGTTTAATTAACGTATCAGTTATACTCTATGCTAATTAGCGTATTTACGATTCGAGATAAAACGGAAAGTTCTCACCACTACGCATAGTTACAGAACATAAAACAATACATCGTATCAACACGTTGTAAATAAGTGACTCTGTAATTTCAACATGGCGGTCGACGGTATCTGAGCAAAACAAATGCACGCGGCGAACGCGTGGCGGCCGCACGACTCCGTTTTAAAAATAGAATGTGCTGCGCTAAACTGATTAACCAATTAAACTAGGCCTGCCCTGCTCTCCTCTTTAATAATTACAAAAGGTGTGAAAGAGGCGTGCTTTGTTAATGATGGAGGTCAAGTACTGTGGTCGCAAACGGTCTTTAGCATATCGTAACAAAGACCACACCCTGATGTTATGCTTGATGCGTGTTCTGAATTCAAATACAAATAGTTGGCAGTGTTTTTATTGGGTATAGACAAGAATTTTGGCGCGCTTATTTTACTTTTAATTTATTCTGTGATGTCCTATTTAGAAAGTGAATAATTTGTGTCCAATGATAAATATTTTATGTGAGGTAGAGTCAAAGTCGAAGTCAAAATCGGGCACTTAGGTACGTCTTTAACAATGTTAGATATATTTTTGTAATTTACCTGCATTTCAGAATTACCGTAGCTGAAAAGAAATTCCTTTAAATTTTACTTGGTGGTCAATAGTGGAATTTTTATTATGTAATCATTTATTGTAATCTTCAATGTATTTTTTAACCTGGATAAGCAGAATATGCTTTGTGGGATTGCGATCATCAGTATGTAAATATACTAAGACTCTTAGCATTTATGAGTCAGCCAATTGCGGTTTGGTAGTAAGCCGTTTTTAAATTATTCTTGGGGAATTTCGGATGATTTTTCCTTGTAAGTCTCTAGAAAGGTGACTAGAGGGTTTTTATAGTCGGAAGCGGGCTATCAGTGGCATTAGTGGAGGGCAAAGGTGGGCGTGGGCTACTAATATGATGATAAATGATTGCATTGCATTGCATTACCGTCATTTTATGCACTAGTGCACTACACATTTTATCGATTTTGTTTTTATAATTGTACCGGTTCAACTGACATATTTTGAAAATATTAAAAACTAGCTGTTACCCGCGGCTCCGCCCGCGTGGTCGAGAGAAAATGTCAATATTTTTTCCCATGGGAATCTCTTTATCCCGTGGGAATAAAGTAGCATTATGTCACTGTCCAGACCTTAAATTATCCCCGTTAATAAAATATGAAAAAAAATGTTATACTTTTTTCCCCCATGGGAAAAAGATGTTTTTCCGGGATAAAAAGTAGCCTATGTCACTCTCCAGTTCATTACTTCCGACGTGAAGGGAGGACAAACAAACAAACACACTTTCACATTTATAATATTAATTTATAATAGTATGGAAGTATGCATGTATGTATGGATATGGATTTTACCATCCCGCCCCAGGTGTAACTATTAACTATAGTGCCCAGGTGGAATATGAACCCGCGAGTTCAAACGGTCGTGCCTGGGTTTGAATTCCACCTGGGGCGGGCAGGTGAAATCCACGACTGCTCGATATCGTCTAATCTCACCTGGGACGGGAGCGATTTTTCATTTGAGTACTTATTAAAATTTCATTCAAAGGCACCATTATTATAATAACAAAGGTTAAAAGTTATTAAGAACAGCTTTAAATTAGGTTTAAGTTATATAGAGCATTTTTTATAAGTGCTTTTTTTAGTTGACTGTGCATAGTTACTTCAGATTTTCGTAGCCGTGTGAGTTAACGACAAAAATTTGTAAAATCGAATGGTGCCTTTTCGATCATGCGATTTTTTTTCGTGTAAGAAGACAAATAACTCTACAAACGGAAACTTTTGTTTTTTTTTTGGATTAACTTTGAAATATCAAATTAAAGTCAACAATTCTAAATTAAAAATGTTTGCTTCCATGTAAATAATTAAGTACATATATATGCATTTATCTATAGCCTGATAATATACAGGACAGCACCTGCATCACGGTTTACGATAGTAATGAGGTGAGACACGCCTCTGGACTTGGACAAAGAAACCTTGTTATATGAGTCATAGTTACTTTAGACGCAATAGTATGATTAACACGTTGTATTGGTGAAGTTTTAATTTTATATGCGTGCATCCCGCTTTCCCGCGAGAATGTTAAAAAAATATAATCTAATCGGATGACTGTCATACAAGGAATACACTTTCCAAGTTGCAGGTGTCTACGATCAACGGTTCAAGGCTGGTCTCTCTGCTTGCAAATAAATTCGCGAATAGGCTATTTAGCAAATAAGACATTAAAACTATACAAGAACTGTTGAAAAACTTTTCGCAGCCCGTCTGGGGAAGGACCTCCACCTTACAGAAGATCGTAGCCAAATAGCATTGTTCTCGGCTGTGTTGTGTTTCTACGGCGCGTAAGGTCTCCAGAGCTCCACTTGGGGGGGATTTTGGGAGGGTCAGGGTTGGCAACGTTTGAGTGATGTTTGATTATTGAAAACGTTGAAGCGTCTATAGGCTGCGGTGATGCTTACCATTAGGCGGGCCGTATGCTTGTTTGCCACCTTTGTGGCATAAAAAAAACTGTCAATTTATTTGACGAATCGCAATTATCGCAAAGATATGTGAAATCTACCCTTCATGATAAAGAATTAGATCAGTACAGTGAAAAATCTAATCTCGGCTCTATACTAGGTACTTAGGAAATTGGCCAAGGTTAGGCGAATACGATACTGAAATGGTAATTTCCTCTTACTTCGTTTAACTTTGCCTCCCTGGAATGTAGAATATAACAAAAGTATTAAAAAAATAAAAAAATATAGGGACAATTCATACAGTTTGAGCTAGCCCCAAAGTAAGTTCGAAACTATTATATTTTATAACAAATACATATATCGATAAACATCCAAGACCCGAGGCCAATCAGAAAAAGTTTTTCATCATGACCCGACCGGGGATCGAACCCGGGACCCCCAGGGTGGCGGTCTGGCGTGGTAACCATTACGCCACGGAGGTCGGCAAATTACACAAAAACAGCTACATAGAACGCAGAACGTTTTAAACATAATGCGTAGTTGTTTCTGGTTGATTATTATATCAATACCTACCTCAATTTAATATGTATGAATGATAAAAACAAAAAATTCCTATGTGTACCATAATGTTCTGTTGTGGACACAGTCATATCATACGACAGTATCATGTTATTCATGTTCTTTTTTCTATGTCTATGGAGTACGATATATGTCATTATTGACAGTAGTTATTTTTTGTTCTTAGGTATTTTCCCATCCCACTACGTATTCTTCTTCATTTAAAATATTCTACTTATATCACTTTTTTCAATGGTGAACGAAAACATTGCGAGAAAAGCCACAAGTTTTTTTCATCATCATCCCCTGTCCCCCTGCATACACTAAATATACTACTACCAATTATACTACCTATTACTAGGTGACCCAGCGCACTTTGTTCCGTCATAGAGGCCCCTACCCTAAAATAAAAATAATTTTTACATTTTTTTTTTGCCAGGAACCCCTCACGGGCGTCCCCAGAACACCCTACTAAAGTTTCATCACAATCTGATAGTTTCGGAACGCATAGAGGACAAACATACAAACCCTGATTTTTATTTATAAAGATTAGACAATAATTTATTTGTTATAACTAAAATAATGTTTTGACATTTTCGCATTTGCAAACCCTAGGATAAAGAAGTTATACTCAAAGTAAAGCTTGGTTAGATCATTTATTATAAAATTAACCCTTGATAAAGGAAACAATCATCTTCAGTATAAGTTTGTATTAAATATAAATAACAACTTAATTAGTTTACAAAAATAATGTAATATAAAAATAAATTAATGATAATTTTTTATCATTGCAAAAAAAAGGAATTGAAGGCTAATCTCCAACGTCAACGGTATGACTTTTGACACTGCTATCTGTCAATCGGGGGTTTAAAAGATAGCTTATTATCGGTAACTGGGTATTTTCGACTTTACAAGAAAGATACACTTCCGGTATAGGCTAAAGTGGGGTGTATCTTTCTTGACAGGACACTTTGTAAGATGGCCAATGAACCAAAGCGCTGATGGACTACTCTATCAGCGCTTTGTGAGGCGAGGCAGGGGCGAGGCAGGGGTGGAGATCGATCGGCAGACCAGACCCGCTGGTAAGACTACATGCAGGCACACTAGATGAGATAGCACCTGCACCTGTGTAAAGTGGCGTGAGAATGTCCATGGCACCCTTGGATTTCTCGCTCCATTTGAATATGCTCTAGTTCATATTTCTGTTCTGATTCAGATTTGATTCTGAAATATCAATTAAGTTTATTTCCATTCAGATTTCAAAAGCAATCTAGTCTTGCATTTTATTTCCAAGATGGTGTTACCTTCCTGATCTTTTACAACCTCTATCAGCTTCATTTCACATGACTATTTTGTGAAAATTTAAAAAATGAGACAAGACCACGTGGTAAAAATCGCGCTAGCCATGCCAGAACAACGGAGAGGTAGAGGCCGCTCGCTGTCAAGCTAGTGGTCAAATATAGAAAGAGACCTTAGAAAAGCCCAAATGCCAGAACCGACAACCCAGGACAGACTCGCCTGGCGCCGTAGACTGAGGAGACCCGACCCCAAATAAACGGACCAGGGATGGACAAAGAAGAAAGAAGAAGATTTTGTGAAAATTCTGTTTTAAACTTGACAAGGTATGATGAGGATAGTGACTTTCTTTTATTTAGACAAACAAGTTGACTCCACCCCACCTGATGTTTAGCGGTAATAGAGTCCAAACATATGTTCTTTTTACCCGCTCTTGTTGTTTTCGACAGGAAGGGAGAGGTATGAGTTGAAAAAGCTCTTCAGAACACTCTCCATAATACAGCCTATAAGTACAACAAGATGTTAATCCAAAGTCTACATAATCTATGAGTCCCATATCATGAGAGACCACTTAGCTCCTTTTAGGCGTTTTATTATGATCACCATAACACATATTTACAAGATAAATATAATTAAAATGTTTATTGACAGACCTTATTATAGCTTGTCCGGTTTTTTTCGGTGTTTGTAATACAAGTCTTTTGTGTTTTGTGGCGAAATATTTAGCTTTGGCTTGTGATTGTAAGTACTTGTGACATGGTTTTGGTGGAAAAGTACTTTACATTGTCATGATTTTCCTTTATAATTCACGGATTATTTTATGTAGTATGTAAATTGAAATAAAAATTACAATTTGTCAATTCAAACTAAAAATTGTCTATTACTATCTCCTTTATCTCATTGAATTGGTTCTGTCTGAGACTATGTTTTTCCAAAATCTCTTATAGCATAAACTTATTATTATCAGTGTAGTCTGCACATATTTGCCCGGCCTTTTAAATTTTATTATGTTTCAATCAAAACAGAAACAAAAATCTACAATCGTCTTGAATTTCAAGACAGAGAGACCAAAGGAACAGAAGCAGGCAGTTGTCGAACAATAATAAAAGGTGATCCAACCCAAACGTATTCATGTCAAGGAACCATGAAAAAATGAAAACAACAAGCGAGGCATGACTAACGACACCAAATCTCAATTACTATCTTATCAAACCTAAATGAAAAGCACACATCCCACGACATTTATACTAATTAAACTAACAGTTACTGTACTAACTGATTCTATATATAGACATGGTGAAAATATTCCGTATCCCTAGCTACTTATTACAACAAGTTAGCGTAAAAACGCTACGGAACGAAGAAATAACACGGTATGCTAAACTAGTTTGTGGTGGGTGCGTCAGCCTTGCACGATCACGGCGGCGAGGCGTGCGCGTGACGTCACCGTCGTCATCAGCAGCGTCAAAACAACAACGCGCCCATACTCCATAATCAATTTTCAACTTTATGCCTCTGATATAAGACTACATGATATGTTGTGCAACGCACGCCCGTAGTTTTCCGTTCGGTTTGCGCAAGTGTACACGTTTTTAGGCATTCGAAATTGAAGACGCTCCGGTTGGAGCGTGGCGCACGTGTGCCACATACCGTTTTTACGTCACAATAACAATAGACGTTATTGTACAGCGTCACGCAATGCAATTAGTTTTCGACGAAACGAAAATCCCTCAGTTTGTTGAGCGTGAAAACCTTTGTTGTGTAGTGTAAGACGATGCTCATGTGTTTCAAAGCTATAATGACTTAACTACGAATAATGTTACTGAAATAGATATTATAAAAGATCAACTGTTTAAACTTAACATAAAATTGTAAACAGAACACTGTTTGTACGCACTGAATAAACTCGTGCAAATGTGGTAGCATAACACATAAAATACTAACGTTATCGCGCACCGAGGCTATATAAGCAGAACGACACAGTACTCCGCGCCCAGTGCGGATCGCACGGGCACACAAAAAACACCTACCAAAGCTAATAAAAATATTAATATCACACTAGCAAATGCAGTAGTACAATTTTATGTCATCATTACACAACATAGTGCGATCATTAATGAAAGCAATGAGACGGATGTGACTGTAGTGAATGTTAATGAAATGAATCATTGCAATCCGGGATATCCCAATGCAATGATTTTGATAAACAATAACAAATAGATATTAGATGATATCAAGATAACAATAATAATAAACAAAACCAGAAAGCGAGGACTACACTTCCTGATCACACACGAAGTAAATTTGATATAAACAGTTATCAACATGGTATATTTTATAATGATAATGATATCTTATTGATAGCTAAGGAAATAAAAGAAAATGTAGGTCATGGTTGGAAATATACATAAACAGGTAGACGTTGTAATACTATTCAATACTATTGTAGTAAACAATTACTTATATATAAAGTTGGTAATGTTAGTCACGGAATGATTATAAAGTAAACGGACATGTTTTTAGTAATATATAAAAAAAAATGTAGTCCGAAGTGAAGTTAACACGAAGTTAGAAACCAAAGGAAAAATAACAAAGGACAATGTAAATGAAGAACTGAATAAATTTTAATCATAATGTCAGTAAACAAATTATATTGGTGACGAATCTTATTAACTAAGAAAGTAATTGTCTTGCGTAAGAATTGCATTGAATAAAAACAAATGAGACAGTAGAGCTCTGGTTACTACGGATAATAATAAACAGCGTCAGACAACTATACCATATATCATCATTTATTGAAAGATACATATTTTATTACTAGAGGGGGACAAACGTGAGGGTTACATCGTCACATGGTAAGCAATCATAACAGAATGTTGCATTGTGGCCCTGGGATATACTTGATACCTTGATAGATGATTGATAGAACGGAAGATAAGTCTGTGATTTCTATGAGAGGTTTGAGTGAGGATCCGGCCATCTGGACGGACATCTTGTTGGGAACGTGAAAGTCATGTTAGTTCCCTCTACTCTGCCATTAAGTGGTTGTGCAGGGCATCTCAACAATTCTTACCCAAGAATTATTAAGACAGAATATACCCATATTCTGTTGGGAAGCCTTATAGTCCCCGTCACATTATTTTCAAGCGGTGAAATTAAAAAAGAGACTGTTTTTTGAGTTCGCTAGGCTTAGTTTTAATAGTTCGCTTCACTATCAAAATATACATCTTAATTAATATTATTATAGGTTGTTTGGAAAAAAAATAGTATCGGCTTCGTGTAACATTGTCTCAACCAGTCATGATAAAATGCATATGGGTATGGCCGCGCCGCGAGTCATGCACATGCAGTGAGCGAAAGAGAGGTATTAAAACATGCAGCGATTTGGTCATCTCTGTCATTGTTCCAGAAATGTGGATTCGTCCAATAATCTCTTCAGTTTGACCTCCATAGCAGTTGGCGCGGTGACTCTCGTTACTATTTTGACTGGATATTCTATTGTTTCGTCATCCTGTTTTATATTTCTATGTATTTTTTGTGGTGTCAGTGTAGCAAACAATGCCTGACCACATTATATAAGTGGAATTGTAAGGATTTTTTATTTTAAAAAAGTTTTGTTAAAATTAGTACCTCTGTTGATGATTTTCTTCGGAATCCGTATAAAGTATGTCAACATTAGAATGTTTTTTTTAATAGATGTATTAGTTGAGTGATTCTCTGCAATAAACGAGTTTAGCTCATGATGATTAGTCTAGATCTCGAAATCTAGACCAGTTATCATGATGCAATTGCTAAATTTATGACACTATTTTCTTCCTCTTTGAAGATGTAATATTTTTATAACTGTGACCACTTATAACGTCGATGAATCGGTAAAGTATGCAGGCAGGTGCGGCCACGCATGGCGGGCGCGGCATGACGTCACGCGCACGCAGCATGCGCGTGCACAGTGCGCGCTCACGCCCACAGCGCGCACAATATCCTTTACAGGCTTACAGCAGTGTTTTAATTTTACAAGAGTACATGTAAATGAGCTAACAAGAATCTTTTAATAATTTTAAAAAATCATCTAGTAACTAACGCACAGCTTAAACCGCTGATCTAGATAGCTGTATCTTGGACGGTGTGTACTTTGTATGACTTCTGATAAGAAAGGATTATCCGAAACAGTTTCGTTACTAGGTATGTATATTAGACGCCACCAAAACTGACTCGCGCTGACGCGCTGAAGTTAGAACCTGACACAAGAAGACACTTACTTAGTGCACAACTAAATCGATTTTCAAATGTTTTATAAGCTGTGTGTGAGTCGCGTTGCTGGCGCATACTATAACGTTTAACTCGAGATTTTACAATCATTTGGTAATACAGGTGATCCATTTATATTGCCCGTCACTGTATGTGCATCGCCCCTGCAATTGCAAATGACCTTACACGATAAGTGACATCGTACACTCCAGTACATTGAAGTAAGTACATACTTCTCTTGACACTAATATAGTAGGTACTTACCAACTCAAGTCTCAAATTACTTGATCTATATTATTTTATTAAATGTACGCGTGACAGTTTTGAAGTGCTTAGAGCATGAAATTAGCTTGTTCGACTGGGGCGGTAATCTCACGCTGAGCGAGAGATCCGGAAACCCAACTCTTTTGCTATCCCATTTCTCCCTATGCCCATTTATAGCAAACAACGTAATTGGCAGCTGATGTTCATATGCGACGCTGACCATTTTCGATCAGATTTCCCGGATTGTTTGTATGCCGTATGTTATAAAAAAAGTTGAAATTTAATAGATGAAATCAACGTGTAACAAAAAAAATATAAAAAAGACTTATTTTTTCGAAGACTTTCGCGAAGTTGACCGAATTAAAGTGAAGTTAGGCTAGTTTAGGTAAAAAAAAAGGATTCCAGTTTTTTTAAAATTAAAGACGAAGTAGGACGATACGCCTTTTCGCTCAAATTTTCGTTAAGTGTAGAGCTAGAATTGGGATTGGCACGAAAATAGGATTGAAATTGAAATATTTGATCGATTTAATGTTTTTTTTTGCAACAACATGTCAGCAAATCTGCAAATATGAAAAATAAGTATTTTTTTTAAATGGGATTTTAATGGAATCAATTAATTGATTATGTAAGCGGACTTTTTGAACTTAATCGTTTTTTCTTTAAAAGAACACGTAATGCACTAATCACAAATTAATTCACGTAATGACTAGTAGGATTTTCCTCATGTTGCCAAGTGACTGAGCAAGTCCTTTAAGTTTATACATATTTGTGGGGGATTCCCTCTTTAAAAGAATCAGTTTCATTTCAAATCCTTACATCATACTTCATACTAATATTATAAATGAGAAACTGAGTTTGTTTGTTAGTCCTTCACGGCTTGACTAATCAGCCGATCATTATGAAATTTTGTATATAATATTGTCAGGGGTGCAGAGCCCAACATAGGCTACTTTTTATCCCATGAAAGTATGTTATTTCAATGGGAAAATATTTTTTCTACTATAGAGGGCGCTGTATGGGATGCTATCGGCCAATAGATGGCGCCACAAGTCGCGCTATGGGTTGTTTTGTTGTCAAACGATATATCTATGGGTATAAAATTAACCGCGAGCGAAGCCGCGGGGAAAAGCTAGTAATATAAAACAAAGTCCTCCGACGCGTCTGTCTGTCTGTTCACGATAAACTTAAAAAGTACTGGAATTATTTTCTTGTGGTATGGATATTTGATAGACTGGTTAGGAGGTCCTATTTTATAGATCTATAAAAAGCCGGCTTGCCTAGGAATATATATTTCGGGTGTGGATGTTTTTCTTCTTTCGTGTGCTTCCTATAATTCTTAAATTATAAATTAAATTGTACACAATTCACACATCCACTTGGTATCAAAGTAAGCACCTACTTGTGTTATGAGTATCAGACAACGGATATGTATATTGTAAATATCTTATAATAGGTACATAGAAAACACCCAGACTCGAGACCAAAATGTACATAATTTTATTTTAAATTTGAGTTGATAATTTGTGTAATAAGAATGTTTTAGACTGTCTGAAAATTAATGATTTGAATTGAATAAATGTTTGCTCCGACGGGGAATGGTACCCGTGACCCGAGCCCTGTGGTGCCGCCGCCGCCACGCTGCTGGTAGGATGAAACTAAGGGTAGCTGATGTCGCTATTTTAAAATTACGCTTAGTCTTTAAATGCCCTTGCTCGTGCGTTATAAGACAGGCGAAGTCACGAGCATCGGCAAAAACATCAGTTACATCAGTAAGTCCTTAACATACAGATTCACAAAAGGTATTTTAATGAGACACCTTGGGTAAGGTCGAAAAGGTTGTGAAACTTTCGAAAACTAATTACCGCCGCCAATCAATCAGCCACACATTTAACAATGAATATAAACTAAAGGTGTAATTCAATTTGTAAACAAATTAACTGTTTTGTCATTGAGTTGTTTGAACATGGACATTTATACTCAAAATAAGTAAAGAAGTTCTCTTTGATACGTAGTTGCTAAGGACGCGGGATAATATGAGATTTTTTGAAATTCCCATGAGAACGCGAGTAATGGAATCGCAATGCGCCCATCTCTGCTAATCTGAAAATTTTCACAGAGATTCCCAGTAACATTGGATAGATTAGATTAATTAAACATTCTTATTGTATGTAAAATACAAAATTTTGATAAGAAAAAGTTCATGTGAAGGCCGATTTGACTATGGGTTTGATAAGACGCGATAATTCACTGTAATATGGTTGAGCCATCGCAATGGCTGACTCTTGTTTTAACTCGTGAACGGGTGTCTGGGGGTACTTGTCTGCTCACTCTTGTCAGTTTTTTTTAGATTTAAGACTTGTTCTTAATTACATTAATGTATTATTATTTTTTATTTATTTTTTTTGTTTTGTGCGGCTTTAATATCACTGCGACCAGGACTGGTCTATTGTGTGTGATCGCCACATGATCTGTTAGAGCTCATCGCTAACCCTGCAGCTATGGTGAACCGAAGGATTTGCTTAGGGGGGAACTCCTTTTACTCATCTGGGCTTAATAAGTGTTTCCCTAGATGAGTGCTGCGCTTGTGTATAAGGGGCACATTCCCCCAGAAGATGCAGTGGAGTACATTAATGTAACGAGTGGCAGAAAAAATTGTTAAATGACAAAAAAGGCCGTACCCGGTTATCTTTCGCCATTTCTTTTACCAATGGCCATTTTGCTTGTTCCCGAAATGGTGGTAGTTTATTTTCCTTTATTTATGTATACAAGTTGAAAATGACAAGAAAAAGTGCATGTGAAGGCCTAATTTCTGAAATTAACTATATCATTTCCCACGAGATATACAACATATTGGATTTTCCCTTTGCTCATGGAAAAAAAACATTTATTATCAGACAAACATACAAAAATTGAATTTTTCAGCCACACATTAAAAATAAAAATTTAAATTAGAGAATACATAACATTACATTACATTAGACATTATGACAATATGGGAACATCACATAAAAAAAGCAAAGCCGCGGGTAACAGTTAGTTTAATACATTTCGCAATAACAAATTAATCCAGCAATGTTTCTGTTAAACTATCGCGTTACTGTAATTCGAGACCAAAATTGCGCATTATAAACATTATGTATACGTTTACCTTACTCGCACAATTATTTCACGTGTTTTTATCAAATGTTTGGATTGCCAAAATTAGTTTGGTCAAGTATTAAAACCTTGAAGACTTGTTAGTTGTGTTTCTTTATTTCCCATATTAAATTTACGTCATCTCTACTATAATTGTAGCCAATAGTATTTACAATGATAATCAGATAATTTATTATTCATTTATAAATGTAAATTTATCTTTTGTTCTTAATGTTTGACAGTGACAGCCATAGGTTCGATTAGAAGCAAAATGTCATGTTAACAAAATGTTATAGTGTAATTTATTAGCTACTTAAACATATCATATTTAGGTAGCTAATAAATTATATATAATAAATAAATAATATTTATATACATAAATAAATAAATTGCCACGCCACCTGGTCCCAAAGTAAGCTGGGCTTAATCTATTTGTGACTACCAAACAACGGTTATTGCAAATATATACTTATAATACATTGCTAACACCCAGACCGGAGACAAATTGCTGTTTCTCACGTAGTTGTTAAGGAGGGAAGTCCTTTCAATACTTCCTACTCCGACTATCTTATTTCTGATTAAATTCGTTGTGAGTTCCAAGACAGCTGTAGTTTTCTCCCCCGGGACGTCAATAAGCTTCATCGCTTATTGTCAATCTGAGGTCGCCGTTGTTGATCCTAGCTACACAGGAGACACATCGGTGGGAATGTGTGGTGGACTTGTCCCGAGACCGGAGACAAACCAATGCTAACATAGTATATTTTTTTTGCGGGGGATACACGAGCCCTCTGATATCAAAGGTAGAGTCAAAAAATATCTTTATTCGAATAGACCTATTACAAGCTCTTTCGAATCGTCATAATTTTTGCCTACCACCAGTTCAGACTGCAGATTTGTACCAAAAAGAACTGGCAAGAAACTTGATCTTGAAAGGCCGACAACCAGTGACTTCCCAGTTGTCTCTGTGGTCCATGGGCGTCAGTGATCACCTACTATTAGGACCCGCCAACCAACCTTTTAGATATATAAAAAATATTATAAGGTGGCAAACGAGTAGTGGCTATGTGCAATGCGTGTGGTATCGAGGTAAGGCGCTCACGCAGCCGTCGCGTGCATTCGCCCGGCCACACCGTCTGACGCAACCAGCGCTATTCTCGACCGATTGTGTACAAGCTAAATCATCAACCCATATACACTCAAATAAACTCTATGGTTACATTGATCTGATATTAAAAGACACCAGCCCAGCCCCAATTATTAAATAATCTTGTATTACATAACGCTATGTAGAATGCCAAATAGAACTAAGTTGTATCACTTGTATAGTCAGCCAATGAAAGAGGTATTCAAGTTTTCTAAATATTGCGTAAAGGGATTTACTTCAATTTTTATTCATATTGTACTATGTAATTACTAAGTTTCAGAACGATGCTAACATTATTAGCATAAATCTTTGTTCTTGTTCTTTACCCTAGAGTAGCCGGTATAAGTCTGAGAAGGCGCGGTTTCATCATACCGATATTTTGTGAGAGAGTAGTAACTTCTTAGCTGAACCGGCCCAATTATCTACCATTAAATACAAGAACAGTCAGTCACGTACGTTTAAAATTCCGATGAGATTTACTCAATGAACTTTGTACCGTTCTTGTTCTTCGCCATAAATACGAAATCGCATTGCAAGTGTAAAGTATTCGAACACTTTGACTTTTAGTTCCCTGAGTTAGTCATATTAAATTGTATCCAGGTACAGTAATTTCGTTACACTGGCTGCTGGTCCAGAACTTACACAGTTCGCTAAAGGTATGATTCCGAACTTCACTGCTTGCAGCAGTGCAGTCGCAGCACTACTGAACCCTTATATTCTATGCTTTGCTGCCACAACATTGATGCGTAGCTCGGAATGTTATCACTAAAATAAAATTGAATCTCTAAAATATTATCTCTTTAAACTTAGAGTAAAACGGAGTCAAATAGTCGTCATCTTATATTGTAGAGTAAAGACTCGACTACAGAGAGAGTGATTTCGTTAGATTAAAAATACTAAGAAGCGTAAACAGAACAATTAATATAAGCATTATGAGGGTATAAATCAAAGAGTATACGATTCAGGTTGGCGCCATATTTACGTCGGTTGTCAGAATAGCTGGTTACGTCATACTGGTGTAAAACTGAATTTATACTCAAGAACACTGAAGTTTAACTACACAATGAAGGTTGAGGGTATATGTAAAATATTTTTCTTAAAGTTATGACTAACTATAAGAAAAATATTAGACGTATCTAAGTGCCCGCGAGGGCCTACAGAATAAAATATGTTTGACTTTGACTTTGAAGTAAAGTTTATGTTATGAATTAATATCGCAAATACTAATATTACATACATGAGTTCACTGGCATTCTTTGGGCACTGTAAGAACCACAAAATGCATTACATATTCAACAACAGGTTAGTCCACCTAGATTCTAGATTCGGTCTATATGAAAACCCGTTTGAACTGACCCCTCGCTGATCTCGACCGAATTGCAATCATGTACAGATTGCAGATAAACGTGACCCCCCAAACAAAGTAAGGATTAGGTTCTTTCGGTAACTCTAATCAGATTTTAACGAAATTTCATCAAATAATCAAAATGTATTTTTTTTATTAATTTTCGGTTAAATACATTGAAAATTGCATGGGAAAACTTAATTCTTACGTCGTTTTGGGAGGTCAGGGGTCTCTGCAGCTGTCTGTACCTATTCAAAGGCCAACAACAAACATCTCTATACAAAATGATTAAAAAAACCGTAACGTGGGTTTCTTTTGCCATCTCTTTTACCAGTGGCCATTTTGCTTTGCGTTTGCAAAATGGTAGTAGTTTAGATAGCAAAAAGTCTATCCGTATCGATTATTAATTTTGGCTGTAAATCATTTATACAAATTATAATATTATTTGTACACAGGCGTGAGGGCCAAGTCCAGCCTAGTCTCTAAATATAAACGCTTTGACTTGATTTTTGACTTTATTGAAAAGCCTGTAATCAGTGACCAAGTGAAAAGCTTTGGTGGAATTTTTCAGACCTCATAATTTTGGATAACATCACGAAATTTCGTTCACGAATCTTATTTAAGATTGGATGAGCTTCTTCTTTTGAAGTGATAAATTCACACAGATGAACCATCCCATACACATATTTCATATGTGTGTATGAGATGGTTTCGGGCTGTTGACTTGTCTTGGTTTAGAAGGTTTGGCTCTGGTTTTAGAGCTTATTGTTATTAGGAATAATTTGTTGTGTAACTATTGGGTTTTTATCTGTCGCTCGTGTCAAATGGCGTTAGTCATTGCATCTGTTTGCAAATGGTTTGCAATACAGTACATATCAGGATGTGATAATATTATCTACATATGGAAACAGCATTGTTATTAGAACGTGTAATTTGCAATTGTTATTGTTATGACGACAAGATATTCGTAGACTGCTAATTATTTCTGTCACCACTTAATCAACTGTCATTGTGGAACAGTCTTCCTATATCTCTAAGCTTTTAGGTATCTGGAGGAAGTATCGGTTTTCGCAGTCCCACCATAATTAAAGAAAGAAAAACAGTTTTTTATCTGGTAGAGGATCAATAACAAACAGTGACAGAAACAACTAATATTGACAACTAAATATTAAAACTAAAATTTAACTAATGGATCAATACACAGTCAACCACTGATCGTAAAGATCTGAATCCTGGAGGGTTTCTTCTTCTTTCTATCTTTGTATGACTTAGGCATCCAATAAATTACAATGTGCAATTACATAAATAAGAAAGGATTTTCCAAAAATCCCACGAGAAAGAGGAATACGTGCAAAGGAAGTTGCCCGGGTTTCGTTAGTCTCTATACAAGAGATATGCGCGATGTGGTCTCGCCAGGTTGTACACGTTAGTCCAAATTATGTTCTGTCAGTCTGTGTGAAAAGTTTGTGTGAAGTTTTTTTGATTAGCATCTATCTAACACCACCACACACTGATGTGAACATAAATTCTAGAATGTTATTATTATGTTTTTATATTAACCTTTTATTCAAGTGGTTATTTATCATAGAGATATTGTAAAATCATATTATTATACATGTTAGGAGTGTGGAATTTTATGAATGGAAAATACCGTATTAGGGCGTTTACACATAATTACCTACTTATTTTTTATTTTTTTATTTAAAGTAAAGTTATCTGTATTTCTTATACATATAACTGAAAAAGAACAAAGCTCACCGACATAGCCAAAATCATTAACCCGAAAAAAGTGGACATGGGCAGGACACATATGCCGAACACACGACGAGAGATGGGGTAAAGTGGTACTGGAGTGGAGACCCAGAAGGTCGTAGGAACGTGGGCAGACAACCGATGCGATGATGGTCCGATGACATCGCTAATGTCGCGGGGAATTTATGGATGAGGAACGCTCAAGACCGTAAAGACTGGCGTGCAATGCAAGAGGCCTACACTCAGCATTGGGGGCAACAACAGGCTGAAGAAGAGACATACTTAAATACCTAACTAGGTTTCTTTCTTAGTTTCTAAAATAAGGTATACGAGTTGTAATGACTAGAGAAAGTGTATGTGGAGGAATAAATGACTTAAATTTCGTTTTTGAAAAAAAAAATAAGTTATTAGGTTTGTTACGATCTAGAAAATATCAATGGCAGGACATGTCGCGGCAAATACCTAGTTTATATAATGATTACTGTATATTTTTTTCCAATGCAAATTTTATGTTTGTTTTTTAATAACTGTGCTCATTTAAATAGATTATTTTTATGGCCAGAAATAGCTGTACCGAAATAGACGATCGGGC
Organism: Endotricha flammealis; assembly: GCA_905163395.2. Lineage (NCBI taxonomy): Eukaryota > Metazoa > Arthropoda > Insecta > Lepidoptera > Pyralidae > Endotricha > Endotricha flammealis. Next base: position 2,411,344 of record LR990856.1, on the reverse strand, counting down.
ACGACAACACGAGTGGACTTTGCTCCGACACACTGCTATTTTTGTACCAAAACACGCCTCAGGACTTAGACCATTCGCAAGTATTTATTTTATTATAATTATCTCTTTGACCATACCTATCTGCCAGTCCAAATATACATAGGTATCCAGTCCAGAGAAAATATTCTCTGTATGTTCTGTATCAACTTGCATTATATATAAGTGACGACCTGCTAGCTCACTCTTTAAAAAATCGCGAATTTAATTTCAATTCTATACAATTTAAATTCAAAATTAATGCCAATTTCTAATTCGTGCTTACTCTTAAATTCTAATTGGTTTCTTATAAGATTTCATTTAGTTTTGTATTTAGTTAGAGCTGGTATACAAAATAATTAAATATAAATAAATATTCTTTGTTTCATTCCTGTTTGCAGAAAATATGGTAGGTAAGAGAGGTAGGACATAGCGGATAATCCGCTCAAATCGGAGCAGCCGTCTGGGGAAGGATCTCCACCTTACAGAAGATCGTGGGTTCGAATCCCGATTGGGTCATGATGAAAAACGAACTTTTTCCGATCGGCCTCGGGTCTTGGATGTTTATCTATATATGTATTTGTTATAAAATATAGTATCGTTGAGTTAGTATCCCATAACACAAGTTTCGAACTTACTTTGGGGTTAGCTCAATCTGTGTGATTTGTAAAAAAAAAAATAACTTTGTTAATTTTTTCAGATATTTCCCTAAAGTGTTTGCATTATTTATACAAGGCTTGCGAATTAAAGGTTGCAAAGATATAATTTAAATAAAAGAGTCCTGATATTATTGACATAAGTGTGTGTGACATATAGGTACATACAGGTTACGTCATAATGTAACATAATATTTAGCTCTCGACGTCCAATGACTAATACTGAAAGTGATGGAAACGATGACTTGGATGACGTGTCACAATGAGATGACAGGTGACAACGCGTCACAAAGCTATGTCGCACATTCTACGTAACATCGACTTTCAGAATACGGATTTATTTCACGTCATACCTAGTAGGTTTGACACTCTGATCGGGACAAGCATATCACACATTCCCGCTGTGTCTCCTGTAAAGCCAGGACCAACGGTCACCTCAGATTGACAATAAACAATGAAGCTTATTGACTTTTCGGTGGAGAAACTACAGCCGTCTTGAAACTCACAACGAATTTAATCAAAAAGAATTTAAACGAAGTATAGTATTGAAAAGACTTTCCGCATAAGCAGTTGCTTACTATGTGAGACATCAATTTTGAAACAAAAAGCGTCCTAACCTAGAGGGTTGATATTTAGATCGTGAATTTATTTTATTTAGTCACTAGCTTTTTTGCCCGCGACTTCGTCCGCGTGAAGTTCCGGACACGTTCCCGTGGGAACCACATTGAATTTCGGGAAAAGCTATAGCCTATGTTACTCCCTGATAATGTAGCTTTCTACTGTTAAAAGAATTTTTGAAATCGGTCCAGTAGTTTCGGAGCCTATTCAATGCAAACAAACAAACAAACAATCAAATCTTTCCTCTTTATAATATTAGTATAGAAGTATAGATTAATTCATCCGAAGGCTCTACAACTGCCAGAACCGACAGCTTAATGTGCACTCCGAAGCTAAGGATAACAAAACCCATCCAAATACTGGCTAGTGTTGACGTTATTTAACTTTAGTGTTCGTTTTTAGAGTACGAAACACAGTGACATCGAGCTCCTCGAACGTGAACATAAGAGCAAACATTTATCCCACAAAAACATTTTCATGTAAAGGTGCTCCTTCACCGGGAGCATTCGCATGTGATGTAATGTAACATTATAGATTCGACTTTGAGCATTACATTACAATACTACTTCCCTGGCTGACCTTCACAAATTCTACACCTTAATCAAAATATGTCGCTTGGCCACACTATGTGTCCCCAGATGTTATTTCATTGTAGCTTACTGTATAGTTGTTATTATAAAATACCAATTATAAGTTACTTTCAATATCTATAAAGTTTTGAATTCAATCTTTACACATTTTGTCGTACGGTTTCTAAACAATAGCATTGAGTCATTTTTCAGCGATAACGCTAAAACAGTTTCTTAATCACTAAATCTTATCACCTTAGGTATGTATCATGGTAATACATGCATATATTATGGTCATAAGCATACGAACAGTGAACATTAAAACTATCGATCGGAAATTATTATTTTTGCATACAATTGAAACGAAAAATTACAAAATACTAAAGTTCAAAATGTTTAGTTGCTAATTAAGTGTATGGATAATAAATAAATAAATATAGAGATAAATCACACTGATTGAGTTAGCCCCAAAGTTCGAGACTTTATATTAAGGTCTTAATTTCTATAATAAGCACGACCAACAATGATTTAAATCGTTTTTGGATAATAGGGTTTTATAATATAAAATTGCAAGAGTGCATGGCTCCACATAGAAAAAGTAATTATGATATCAACAATCAACAATATTAGAGCTTTTCGTCATAATGTCTCAAACATCAATCACACAAAATAAATACCAAAATTATAAAACTCTTTTTAAAAAGTTATTATTCTGAGAATACTCTTTCCAATCCCTATCATCGTCAGACATAGTTTTTCTGTGACATATTTTTTTTACGAAATTCTAAGAAACGCTTCATGGGCAATATCCCTAGCATTCTCTAGTTTAACCATGCCTGAGTCATGCATTTCACTGGTTTTAGCATCAAAAGTATCATTTACCAATTCAATGATTTCATCTTTCTTTACTTGACTCATCTGCCTCTACTCTATTCTAAAAATACATATTAAACATTTGATATTTTGAACCTTGAATCTTTAACGTTACTGTTTGTTTAGTCAATCAAAAATATAGCCACAATAACACTAGCTTTCTAGATCTTCAAGATTATTGGCAAGATGTAGTCGCCATCAATCGCTACTGAACTGATTTTTGTTATTTATAAATCCCAAGAGAGCTTTAGTTTTCCCTCGGGACTTCAACGATATTCACTGCTTATTGTCAATTGTTGATTCTGCTTTTTAGGACACACAGCATCATCATCAATATTTACTTGGAAATACATTATACCTACGAGTGATACTAGAACATCTTGCTAGTAGTGTGTAAGAATTTGATTTGAGTCATTGACACCAAAAAAAGAAGTGATACTAAGCTGGGTGTGTTTTACAAGTTCAAGTACCCATGCCGTAGATTAGAATCTTTTCTTTAGGTTTATTTGTTCCCAAATTTCCTAAAGTAAATATTACAAAATAACATAATAATTAAGGAGCCAACGATTATGGGAGACGAGAGACTGGTGTCCCGGTATTTCGACAATCAAAATTAGCAATTTTGACAATCAAACAATTCACGAAAGACACTCATCATATTAAACCAAAAACTGTTTTCGAATACTATTATGTACCTACTTCAATCAGTAAATTTTGTAAGTCTAGGAACAATTAATAGGACTAACGTTACTTACCTCTCTAGAGGTAATGTTGCTAGAATTTTGGACAGAGACCTTGTCTTTTTAATTTTTAATAGTAGTCCCTTAAATTAATTTATTTTTCAATAATTGTTAGTTTAATTTTTAATGTTAATAGGTATACTCCCCGTTGTTTGTAAAAATTAAACATAATTTTGTTGTTTATTAACTTTAACAAATAAAGGACAAAATAGGATTGGTGAATTTTCTTCGCAACATTGCATGTTTAGAGTAATGAACATTGTACAACTTGTATCACCTGTACAATGTGCGGCTAACAGTGTTATCATTGTATGAAAGTCTGTTTCAGTCGGTCACGTCTCGGCGGCGTGGCTGATGAGTGCTCGGCACGGCACAGGCGTGTGCCGAGGCGTGGCTCCACCAATGCCTTTGACGTCATCACACTTTATCAACACTCATTAAACGGATCCATAGATTTTAAAAACAAATTCATAATGTTCAACCTTTTTTTTGTTTTTTTGGATCATGAAATACTGGCACGTTTAAAAATATTATTAAAAGATTTACTTGTAGGTGGAATATTTGGTTTTAATTTTGCTGTTTCTTATTGTAGATTACAATTTGATTCCTTGTTATGCTTATTGGCTCTTTCTTCAAAATTTCTTGTCGAGTCTACATTGTAAATCTCAATAATATTCCTATCCCTAATTTTACACAATACTAAATTAAGTATAATATTTTAAAGGTGTAATTTTTTGGCCCTTCTAGATGAAGTCGGGGGTCAGTTACTTCCCAACTTTGACCTTTACTGGGTGATTTTTCTTTTGTCTTTTTAAAATTCTTTTAATGAGTCCTTATATGAGTCTGATGTAACATATTTTTGAGTTTCGTCTAGTTTCATTTTCATCTACTTAGTGTTTTGTAAAGACGAATATTTTTATGTCTAGTTCTACATCACATTTCTAGTTATATCTCAATGAATCTAGTCATAATCGAGTACTCTCTCTAGTACTTTAGTTTCGACTGTAGTCTGTAGTGTGAATGAATATATATTTTTTAAAATTAAGTATTATACATTAAACAAAAATCTAAACTCAAAGTTTAAGGTTTGTTTCCTTTTATTGCGTTTATATCAAGGCGTGTATTGATAAGTGATGCTACTAATGACGAAGTCTTATCAGACATGAGTAGCGGCGGCGGCTGCCGCGCTGCCCACCGCCGACAGTCGCCCGCTGGCCATCCGAGGCGGGACCGATGCCGGCGAGGTTTCTATACATCTTCGTCTCATAGTCAAGTCTAGTGTTAACTTCTCAAGTGACTGTGCATTCAACCTCCGTGTTACTATGTGCCAGTGTCAGTGTTCTCAGTGGTAATAGTGAAAAACAAACAAACAAATAGTATAAAACATTCATGTTTAATTATTCCTTCTGGAAGCTTAACAACCGCTAAACGATAACATATTGCCTTAAAATTAAAAACTACTTAAGTAGTAGATAGGACAGTCTTAAAGATGAGTAGAACTATAACTAGGTAACGATCTTGAGATCTGAATCACAGTCATGTTGCTGCGCGGTTCACTGCGCAACGGTGGGTTGTGGCTGGAGCGGCACGGCGACGGGTGGCGACGGAAGGAGCCTGAGCACAGGCGCCGCGGGGGCCCGTTCCTTGGCGTGTCTTTTGACGTGCTTGGCGAGGTGGTCCGAGCGCATGAAGCGTCGGTTACATACGCAGCATCCAAACTTTTTCTCTCCGGTGTGGGTGCGTTTATGTCTGGAAAGCTCGTCGGACCTGGAGAACCTTCGCTCGCAGCCAGGCCACGCGCACCGGAAGGGCCGTTCACCCGTGTGGGTGCGGGCGTGCGCCTTCAAGTGCGAAGATTTGAAGTAATTTTTCCCGCAACCAGGATGTGAGCACTCGTAGAGACGACGTCTTGCGGCCGGAGCGGGCGCCACCAACCATAGCGCGGTTGTTGGCAACAGCGCTCCAGGTACGGCAGGTAGGATTACGGCTGGTGCTGGTCGCGGGGCCAGCGGCACCCAGCCGGGTGTCGCGGCTGCCGAGGACACTTGGGGGACGCGTTGCTCGTCGCGAACTGGTTTAGGTTGGCACTCAGTATGCGGGGACGGAACGCGCGCTTCTTCCACTTTCAACGGGCTGACGGGCTCGGGAGTGACAGGAGGAGCACTTTGATTTTGAGTCGCGATATATTTCACTTGTGAGTAACTATGGCCGCGGTTCATTTTAAACTTGAGCGTTTTCAGGATGTTCATGTCCTTTGATGGGGGCGGAGGGATGGGGCTGCAGGTGCCATCCTTGTGTGCCCTCATTATGACCGAGGGCCGGCAGCACGGTTCTGGTGGTGGCGTGGTGAGCAGCAACCGCTCCAGCTCGCAGCGGGAGCGCTTGCTAAACTCCTCCTCGCCTTCGGAGTCGGAAGGCTGCGGCGTCACCAGGCCGGGGGGTGGCGGCGACTCGCGGGCTCGCTTTAGCGCAGCCTTCTTCAGAGGTAACTCGACCTGCGGGACAAAGACAGACATACATAAGTGAATGGCCGCTGGGTTGGCTGAGCACGCGCACTCTGCGTGATCGTGCCGCTCTTACCAAACTTTCGATTGCACAAGTAGTATTAGGTTTTTAATTTTATTTACTGTTGCAAAAATATTTCTTGTAATTGTTTCAATAAGTTTATTTCTATTTTCAAACAAAAACAATCGGAAACATCCGCAGAAACTCACTTTGTGTTCCATCAACGGTGGCGTCGACGGAGGTGAGAGAGGTTCACAAACTTCAAGCAAAGTAGACATTTTGATCAATTTATAAACATTCAACAAATTAAAACTTTCTTTTTAATTCACAAAACTTGTGTTTTCGCCGCGCGATTCCGCTCTTGGGAGCCGTGTGGTTCTGTTAGCGAGCAGCAGACGAATAAACCGCTTCGCGAGTCGGCGAGCTTCGAGGCATGAGCTGGTGCGGTGTGCGGGCGGGGGCGGCCAATGGGAGCGGGCGGCGCGGCTGCGGCGGCCAATGGGGGCGCGGCGATCACGCAGGCAGCGCGTGCCGGCGCGTGGTGTTCACGTGCACGCGGAGTGACGGCGCGGCGGCGGCCGAGGTCGCGGCGTGACGTCACCGGCGCGCCCCCGCATGACGTCGCAGGGGCGCGGGCACGCAAGGTCGCGCTCGCCGCCGCTGCACCGCTACATCAATGACACTCGCTGCAACCACTTACTATTTTGACAATTTGTGTCGATGACCTCGTTGGGGCAAGAGAAACGTATAGGCACAGTGTGGGGTATGAGCGCGCTCAGCGTGAAACTTAATAAACAAGTATCAAAATATTTACAACGGTCTCGAAATAAACTGCAGCATCCTAAACTTGTGTGATGACAATCATGTAATCTTATGTTGAGTAACTTAAGCAGCAATTGAGATAACACTAAGATAGGATACTTTACCTAAATGTGCTTGAAGGTTTTACATTAGGAATGAACTCGAAGACCTTAATGGATGAGTGGCTATGACCTCTATTACAAGTGTATTATCAGTAGGTATAAATGCAGCAGTGACAAAATATACTTATTTGTTTAGCAACAATATCAGATCTAGGTCTCTATGATAGGTTGACTGATTTATCAGCTTACTAATCCAGACATTTTAACCGTAAATACATGCAAAATTTTTACTTTAGTATTCCAATCTGGATTTTTGTATAGGTTTTAAATCTTCTTTTTATGTCGACTCTACATTCTCGCGAAGACCGGAGTGAATTGAATTTGAAGTCAGAAACGAAGTAAGAAGACTAAAAAAAACTAAAGACGAAGTGAGACGAAGTGGGCGTTCACACTCTTGTTGTTGCTCAACTTCGCGTGAGCTCTTGTGGTGTAACATCCACTTTGGTTTGGTCCATCTTTCGTCCTCTAACCTCTATCGTCCCTCTATGTACCATGTCCGATGGATCTGAGACTCCAAGACTGGATTTGGACTATCCTTCCTGTGCCAATTCTTTCAACGCTCTATAAGACAAGACTTTTCCTTGACTAAAAATAAAAAAGTACCTAGGTCTCTATTGCTACCCGAAATGCTACAGTGTGACCTCGCTGTACGAATAACAAATGAGTATGATGATATTTTTGGATAAATCGTTAATATACTTAAAGGTTCGCAACCTTGCCGCTACCTACCAGATATTTTAGAGAAACCTTGAGATATGCTGAACAATATCCGTGGAAAACGATTTAATTATATAATACTTACCTAATTGACTTTTAAATAATATTAAGGAAGTACAATGCTTATTTCAAATTGCTGTCTCTCACGTCAGTAGTTGTTGAGGACGGAAGTCCTACAATCTCCATATTATAGGAAATTTCTTTCTGATTAAATTCGTTGTGAGTTCCAAGGCAGCTGTAGTTTATCACCCGGGACGTCAAGCTTCATTGCCTATTGTCAATCTGAGGTCGCCGTTGTTGATCCTGGACCGTCAGGAGACACAACGGACACAACGGAATTACTGGTGGGCTTGTCCCGATGAAGTGTCAAACTCCCCGCAACACAAATTTCACTAATGCAGAAATATAAGATAAAAAAAAAGAGTAATGCTGGCTCTACACTCAGTGATGTGAAGTGAGACACGAAGTTAGAAGACAAAGGAAAAGTGATGACGAAGTAGGACGAAGAGCCCGACCACATTATCGTTACCTCTCAATTTCGCGAGTGTAGACTCTCACTGTAGAACACTGTCCGTTGCCACTTAGTACCGTTCATACGTATGTACTACGAATTAGGGGCCACATTGCCAAACTTTACTTTTTTTCTTAACATTGTATGACTCATAAGAACATTCATGTTTTTCCATGTTTGTATGGTTTTATGTAGAAAAAAACCTACATGAATTTTATTTCTCGCAGGCGTTTGACCCAGAGTGACCTTAAAAATTTGTTATCCGTCAGGTTTTCCTCATTGTAGAAAGTTATACAATATTTAGAAGAAAGAACATTTTATTCTTTAAAAAAACCGATCAAGTACTTGGGAAGGTATGTACATTGTACATTACCCCCGTGTAACGGCTATATTTTATTTTCAAAAATATTTGGGATCCTTACTCAAGCTTGGACGGGGGCGCTAATATAATATTGAATATATAATGAAGATTACTTCCTTTACAACCAAAATTTTTGTTTTGTGCCTTTTGTATCCTCGTCATGACTGACCTCTACATCCCAAGGCTACCTAAGCTTAGTACTGCCAGACACGCTATTTTTAGACACGGCGATTTAGTGATACCATTACTAATTTTTTTAAAATGACAAACAGCAGGCAAACAAGCAAGCGGTCCACTTGATGGAAAGTGGTTACCACTGTCTCCATGGTGCTGGTTTTCCGATGCCTGTTTGAAATTTAACAGTGAGGTAAGAATGGATTTAGGCTGACATTAGACGGACTGCATCGCAGTGACCGCGCGCGGTCGACAGTTGTACTTCGACTTCGGACACGGTCGGCTACAGTTGAAGTTGTTGATATTGACTTCACTCGACTGCAGCCGACCGCGTGCAGTTGATATCATGACTGCACGAAGTCGAACGTACAACTGCATGCAGTTAAATATGTCGACCGCCCGTGGTCGCGGCGATGCAGTCCGTCTGATGTCAGCCTGAGGATCTCTTGACTACCGAACGAAACGCATTGCGCACAAAGAAAAAAAAAGTAAAGGTCTAAAATGTTTTTAATTTTTTTTTGAATAAATGTATTTTCTTTCTTTTTTTCTTTCTTTATCCTGTAGGCCCTCGTGGGCACTTCATTTACAACATTATTATCATTATAAAATAGATAAGCCACTCTATCTCTCTCTGGTCGGTCCTTCATATCTGAAGATCGTGGTCATGGTGTAATTTCATTCGAGAATGGATAAACTGCCTCCATCGACCTCTATCGTTGGCAATTTTGTGCGAAGTAGAAACTTGGTTTTTGATCATCCTTAGTTGGTCTGTCCGTCTTATTGGAGAGCTGCCTTATGAATGTTTGCCTCTTGTGTTGACAACGATGATTAGCTTCTCGAGACTGTTTTCCCCTATAAACATAATAGATTAGCTACTCTATAAACTAACACCATTTCGGAAACAAATCAAGCACACTAAGCCGATATTCTGTGGTACTTCCCCGGTCAAGCTAGCTTTCATAAATGCTCTGCCACTCCAAATTACTGTGCCCTGTAATATCAAACCTTTGGGTGTTTATTTTTGTGTGTTACACGATATGAAATCTGGGTGGTTTATTGCGTCAAAACTTTGTTTACGAATCTCAAGACAGAACTTTGGTAATCTTTCGAAATTACAATACTGCGAATCGCGAACATTTTTGGAGGTCAGTATTTGTTTTGTAATATGCCATACATTTCCTATTACCCCACATAATTAAAGGTACAAATCACGGCCACGTATGTATGGCGCAGTGTATGCAAATAAAATACAAAGAATTACACTTTACAAAGTAACAGTGTAACAACGTTCTACATAATAAGATAGGTATGCTATGTAGCAGGAGAGGTATGTATGAGTAAGCGACTGAATTGTGTTGTCGTGAAAGTGTGGCAGACACGCGGCGCGGGAGTGACCGGAGGGCTATGGTATAATCCATAGGAGGTAGCGGGAGCGGGAGCGGGAGCGATAGCGATTTTGGATTATATGATGAGTTTTTTTGTAAACGGAGTTTTATTTGAGTTTTAGTTTTATTTTTAGGTCAAAAGGGTAGTAATTAAAAAAAATGGTTTAGATTACATAAAATTAAATACCACACCAATAAATGTTTGAGTGAATAACTATCGTTTTCCAGCTTTTTGATAGTTACTGTTTATTTTTAACTCTGTATTTATATATTTTTTTGAAATACCTACCCAAAAATTCCTTTTGTAAGCTTTCCGGTACGTGGTCGCCATTCCAGAACCCTCTTGCCCTCGTGCCCTGCCCACTGCCACTTCAGCTTGCTAATCCGATTGGCTGTGTCGGTTATTTTGGTTCTGCTACGGATCTCCTCATTTCTGATTCGATCTCGTGGAGAAACCCCGAGCATAGCTCTCTCCATGGCTCGCTGAGTGACCGCGAGCCTTCTTATGAGGCCCATAGTGAGCGACCACGTCTCGGATCCATATGTCATCATCGGTAACACACATTGCTCGAAGGTTTTTCGGTTTAGGCACTAAGGAATACTACACTGTTAATGAAAAAGTAATTTTTTCTACATAAAAAAGCATTAAATAACTCCAACATAATAATTTTCTCTCCTGATTTCGTTCTAACAACCTATCTAAGGATTACACGCGTGACCTATAATGTCCGTACTAGTAAGTAGTTTTTTTTATGTAAGAGTAGGCAAACGAGCATGCGAGTCATCTGATGTCAGTGACACTGATGGAGTCACAGTTAGTTGTCGTCCTATAAAGTAGGCTCGCTCCTTGAGTTACAGACATAACAAGCTATAAGTATATATTTTGTACCATACATACAGTCAATGTGGTAGTGCGTTGAACTCTTGCGCATGTGTGCGTGATGTTTGGGAAATGAAATGACTACTGTGTAGGTAGAAACACCGATGCATGACGTGTTGAATGATAGTGATCCACTGATACCGTCATAGCAACCGGTTCCTTATCATTCACTTGATTGATGATTGAATGATTTAATTAGGTTAATTCCTTGGTTCGATTCCTTGGATTAATTTAATAGCGGGGTATAAACACTAGTGGCTTATTAGTTATCATGCAACGTTGCTTTTGCAATTGCACAAGGGCAATAAAATATAGTTGATCTGGTAAACTTTTATTTGCAAGAAAAATATACAGAATTAAAGGCTGATGCCATTTGCTCAGACACTGGGCTTTTGCGGGATCGAAGGGCTTACTCCGCCAAAAATTTACAGTGTCTGCCTAGGGGCGGCTCGAATTGTCAGATGTATCCCAAATCGGGGATACATGGACATTGGACAATTTTTTTTTTCAGAAATTAAAAACACCAGAGGATTTAGTACCAACATTTTTCAGGATAAAAAACTGGTTCGTTTTCTATCGCCATTTATATGTATAACGAGTACTTTGCACCGACTTGACACGTTTAACTCATTTTGCTGATTTGTTTCCGAAACGGTAGCTTGTAAGATTAATTACACAAATAATTTTGTTGTATATAACTCTTTGACTAGAGAAAGCTATTAGTTATGGTCATGCAATTCTTAGTTTATTTTCAACTAAATAATATTAATAAGATTCAATAAGAAACACCTTGTATACAATACTTGAAGGCTTTTTCCATGTAAAGATGACAAGTAAATATCTTCCTTTGTGATTCTGGCCTTAATTATGCATATTTAATTAAATCATTTTATACTAAGGCTATCTAGATAAAGATAATGCATAAATAGTTATTTGTTATGCAAGGCTGCAAAGTTGTTTTTTGGCGCGAGTACTTAAATTGAAACCTGAGCGTAGCGAGGGTTTCAAAGGTACGAGACGCAGAATAACTTTGCTGCCGAGCGAAACACAAAATTTTTCACCTCACTACAGCGAGGAAAATCCTAGGTGCAAGAAAAACGCAAATAACATATTAAATAAGTGTTTATTTTTTTCATGCGGTGTCGTGCTGGCCAGTTCGATTATTTTAAAAATAAGGTTGGCGCACTGGCATGAAATAAGTATTAATGCATTTTCAGAGGACTAGCGGTATAAAAAATTAAAGAATAGAAAGGTTCGAATTTTAAAAATACTTTCCACGCTAGGGCACAAAATGCACTTTTGCGCTCAGATTTCGAATGACAAACAGATTCTTTCCGAGCTTGTGAGGTGAAAATTTAATTATATTTTTATCTAAAACCGTTCCGTTCGATGGGCACGTTAAGCCGTCGGTCCCGACTGTTGTCAATGGATGACAAGCCAAGTCTTTAAGCCAGGCCTTCAGGCGGCGAAAGGCTGTAAATATAATTCAAGTTAAATATTTTGTGATGGGATTTACTCGATTATTTACTTATCAATAGAATGCTCCATAGCAATGCTTATATTATTAGCTACCTTAAAATAAATAAAAAAGGAATATTTTATTTCAGACAATTTGTCCATTAGTAACAATTTTATTATACCTTATAAGATTATGCTAGTTACTGTTAGTAAAAATAATTAAATTACATTTTAAAAATTAGTTTGGTGAGATCTCACCTTCTCACCTCAGTTTATTTACTCATGTGCCTAAACCTTGAGTCCCACCTCACTGTAATGACGGCGGAGGAGGAACATTTTATGGTGAGATCTTAGAGCTCGGCCTCATTAGGCCGCCATGGCGACGTCGCCGGCAGCGCAAGTCTGGCTACTTCTGGCAACCGAAGGTCGCCATGTCGAGTGACCATGGCGTCTCGACAGTCAGTTCGTTTATGTCAAATACAAATAAATATTTGAGCGAGCGTCCAAAATGGCGGCTGAGTCAGGGAGGTGCAGTTTACACGTGTACATTATAGTGGCAACTGGCAATGTCGCCAGGCCGCCAGAGTAGCCAGAAGCCACGTAGGGACCTTTCGCTTGTGGCTACACTTCCAAATTGGCGACGTTGCCACACCGTCGCCAAGTGAGTTAGGTAACATACCCGGCGAAGACGTCGCCATGGCGTCTTAATGAGGCAGAGCCCTTACCTAAACCTTGAGTCCAACCTACCTGTAATGACGGCGGAGGAACAAATCTTTGTTCTAGTATATAAATAATAATACTCATGTCATGTGCCTAGCTAGTCAGTCTGCATTCTGCAAGTCTTCACAAATCACAGCCCTTAGCTAAGTAAGTAGGCTGTTTATTTCATTCATTAGTTTATTGCCATCAAAAATACCCGGTGGGGCACTTTTGTTGGTGCTTGTTTGATTGAGTAGATGAGTAGCAAATCATATACCCTGCCGAAGCAGGGTCATCCAAAAATACATTTAGACTCATTTGAGTGTTCCCCTCCACGGAAATCTTTAGTAAAAGGCGAAAGATTTATGCGTTATGAAGGGAAACCAGAGTGACGTTTCATTGCCGGCGCAGACACCTAACCAAAATCGAAAAAATCTTGATAGCGCGATGCAGGAATCGATGTAAACAGCACAGCGACATCTGGCGTGTAATTTTAGAAACTAGTTTCGCCTTCTTTATAACATTTCAAATCAAATATTTTTATTCAAATAGGCATATTAACAAGCACTTCCAAATCGTCACATTTTTCCCTACCACCAATTCAGATGGTGGATTTGTGCTATGAAGAACTGGCAAGAAACTTAGCACTTGCTCTTTTAAAACGGTAATGATAAGTTTCAATTATGTTAAATAAAAGTAAACATTGAAACATTAATAAAATAAAAAGAAACTGCAATTTTAAAAATAATAAGTACCTACAGTAATAAGAAAACTTAATAATAATTTTGTGGTCATACCTAACTAATTTTGTTGAGTAATAAAATAATACAGGCCCCTGTGAAAAATTTATGGGTCATTTGAACCACAGGTGACTTAGATAAAACGATACAAGGGCAAAAAATAATAAGTTACAGCACTAGCCTATGCCGTCACTTGTAGGCTGTCCAACTGAGTGCAGACACAGAATAAATAATAGTACTACGTAGTGAGAATTCAAAAGCCCGAAGAGTGATTGGTCATATATTTTTGTACTGCATTCTTACCATCTCGATAGATCCATGAAAAATAATAAGAAAGCTCTCAGTGCCGTACAAAAATGGTGCGCCACAAAGTCGGTTATTTTTATTATCCGTCAATTTCCAGAGAAAATTTGGTCATAATTGATAATTGTTTGTTGTATTGGTTAAATTTGAGTGTAGTGTAATCGAGAAAAATTAATTCAAAATTAAATAGCACGCCATCTAACGATAACTTGTGAAACTATTGCATTCTTATTTAGCGCATGCTTGCTACGTTGCTTCTACGATATGCTACGAATAGCAAATACTTTTTGAGTAATATTCATAGATGGCATTGCATGGTTTGGAAATACAAGATTATAATTTTATTTATAACACTTGTTTTTAATTTATCCTACTAATATTATATGGGTAAAGTTTGTATGTATGTTTGTTACCTCTTCACGCTCAAAATTAAATGGCTGGGCCAATTTTTGAAATTTTGTATGTAGGTAGCTAGCTGATATCTTAGATTAACACATTATGGTACTTTTTATCCCGAAAAGTACGCGTTTCCCGTAGGATTTGGTGAAAAATCTGATATAGATGGCGCTGCTGTGCATAAAATAAACGCGGGCAACACCGTGGGCAGCAACTACCATAATCATAATTATGAAAATATTTCGAAGTTTCAAAATAAGTTCTCTAATATCCTTAAATATTATAGTGAAATGAAGTTTTATTTGCGTGATAACTTTGTAGTAAGTATCTAGGTTATATTTTACTAGCTTTATTCCCCCCGACTTCGTCCGCGTGATGTTCCGGACCCGTTTACGTGGGAACCACATTGAATTTTAGGAAAAGCTATAGCCTATGTCACTCCCTGATAATGTAGCTTTCTACTGGTGAAAAAAATTTTGAAATCGGTGTAGTAGTTTCGGAGCCAATTCAATGCAAAGAAACTTGATAAAAACAAATTTGACGACCTCTGTGGCGTAATGGTTACCACGCCGGACCGCCACCCAGGAGGTCCCGGGTTCGAATCCCGGTCGGGTCATGATGCAAAACGAACTTTTTATGATTGGCCTTGGGTCTTGGATATTTATCTATATATGTATTTGTTATAGAGTATAGTATCGTTGAGTTAATCCCATAACACAAGTTTCTAACTTACTTTGGGGCTAGCTCAATCTGTGCAATTTGTCCCTACATATTTATTATTTAGTAAACAAACAAACAATCGACGACGATCGGGTGGCGGTCTGGCGTGGTAACCATTACGACGACCTCCGTGGGGTAATGGTTACCACGCCAGACCGCCACCCAGGAGGTCCCGGGTTCGATCCCCGGTCGGGTCATGATGAAAAACGAACTTTTTCTGATTGGCCTCGGGTCTTGGATATTTATCTATATATGTATTTGTTATAAAGTATAGTATCGTTGAGTTAGTATCCCATAACACAAGTTTCTAACTTACTTTGGGGCTAGCTCAATCTGTGTGATTTGTCCTTATATATTTATTATTTATTAAACAAACAAACAATCAAATCTTTCCTCTTTATAATATTAGTATAGAAGTATAGATAACGTACTGCTGGCAAACAAGTAAGCTGTTCACCTGACGAACAGTTGTTACCGCCTATGGACATCAGTAATACCATGTGAGCTACCATACCAATGTGTTGCCAAGACAGGGAATAATATGAAAAGTGATAGGAAAAGAAACTTCCGAAATTCTCACTCACCGAACTATCTAAATAGGTAGGTACTATTTTTTTAAATTGGGGCTATCAAACAAACTCAACTTCAAACATCGATATTTAGTAATTTTATACCACTAAGGTGGTAAACAAGCTTACGGCCCACCTGATGGTTAGCGGTCACCGTAGCCTATAAATGGACGCTTGCAACACCGGGGGCATCACTTGCGCGTTTTGCCGACCCTGTAAAAATCATTTAATGCTCCTTTTAAAGTACCTCATATTATAGTCTAAAGGAAAGACCTTGGCGGGGATCTCATTCCACAGCTTTAGCGTTTAGCGTTCGCAGGAGGAAACTCCTCTGAAACCGCGCAATACGCGACCATTTGGTTCTATCGTGTGAGATTGGATTCTCCGCCGATGACGAGCGATGATGGTAAAAAGTGGCCGTAGGCATTAAGTTTTTTTTATACCACAAAGGTGACAAACAAGCATACGGCCGGCCTGATGGTAAGCAATACGGCCTTGCCACAAATTATTTTTTCACCACTAACACGGCACAATAGCAAGCTAATGAAAAGAATCGTAAGATAAGGATTGTTGCTAACTGAAGTTTTATGTTGATTATAACGTATTTTGTTTTTTTAAATATTTATGTAGGAAATAATAATTACTTTATAAAAAATATTAATATTTTTAAAATAAAATAAATAATAATAAAATATTAATATTTATTTATATTAATAGGTATTGTTGTTAATGAACGCTTTATGCGACCGACTGTACTGGCAGTATTTTTAAAAAGTAATTTAATCAGTGGACCGTTGGGACGCAGACGATTTTGGCTATAGGGTCGAACGTCCCATGGCCCGTTCAATTTGGCCCGTTCGACCTAAAAACCCCAATACCGGAGGTATCACTCACGCGTTGCCAACCCTCCCAACCCCCCCACGTGTATCTCTGGAGACACGGAGGAACACAACACGGCATATACCAATGTTAATTGGCTACGATCTTCTGCGTAAGGTGGAGGTCCTTCCCCAGGTGGGTTGCTCCGATTTGAGCGGATTATCCGCTGTGCCCTACCTCTCTTAAAGTCAAACAATTCCTCGGAACATACCCCATTATACAAGCGGTAGAACACGCATAGAGTAGCGAAGTCTCTCCGCAGATTAAGGGGATTCTACATAGACAAAATATAGAATTTTGTCAGAATTTCTGAAACGGATTTTAATTCCACATTATGTCTCAACCTCTCTTTTTTAGGGTTCTGTAGTAAGCTAACACGGAGCCATCGCCATGGCCCTGTGACAGGGACATGGCGAGGGCTGTGTCTGCGGTCTAGTGCGCGGACCCACTTAATACTAGAGTATTGTAATTATGCACATTTATACATATTATGCCACAGATATTACAATATTTACAGTAACTATGCTAACAAAGTGGTAGAACAGAATTTTGAAAAATATTTATTTTTGGCTGCCTCCTACATGTAGGTACTTTTTTAAACTTGAAAAATTGATCATCTTTATCGTCCATCTTTTTCTAAATTAAGTAAATAACGTACGACTTGTCAATGTGTAAACAAGATACACATATTAATATATCACCGAATAAAACTGTTTTCAGTTTGGCAACGCGTGAGTGATACCCCTGGTATTGCATGCGTCTATAGGCTATGGTGATGCTTACCATCAGGCGCATGCTTGTTTGCCAACATTGTGGCATAAAAAAAAATATTATATTAGGCATTCGGCTCTCTCACTCATCGTAGGAAACACAGAGGCATATCGTGTGTGGCGATATTGTGTGTACAGTTACAAAGAAAACTGAACCCTCCAAACGTGGTAAGAATAAATAGAAGACCTCCGTACCATGCCAGACCGTAACAAAGGTGGTCCCAGCTTCGAATCCCGGTCGGGTCATGATGAAAAACGAACTTTTTCTGATTGACTTGGGTCTTGGATGTTTATCTATATAGGTAGGTATGTCCATATTTTGTTATAAAATATAGTACCTATCGTTGAGTTTAGTATCCCATAACACAAGTTTCGAACTTACTTTGGGCTCAATCTGTGTGGTTTGTCCATTGTAATTGTTTTCCTTAAATAACTCTACTCAGATTTCAGCGAAATTTCATCAAAATAGACGTAATCAAAATGTATTTTTTTAAAATCAATTTTCATTTAAATACATTAAGAATTAGATGTGAAAATTTAATTCTTCGTTTGGGGACTCAGGCTTCTCTGCAGCTGACTGTACATGTTTGAGCGAAATCGTGTTTATTTCGATTATTCGATTATTTCGATAAATTGTTAATGGAAAATGTGGAGCCATGTGCAGAAGATTTTAAATTCAAGTATATTTCCCCTTGTAAATTTATTAAAACTTTTAAACAACTCAATGTTAAAAATACTGAAGATCTTTGGGGAATGTCCATTAAAGCACTTTATGCTGTCATAGACGCCATCGCTCCACATTTAGCCATCATCTTTAATGCTTGTGTAGATACTGGTCTGTTCCCTGATTTAATGAAATATAGTAAATTGATACCTTTGTTTAAGTCTGGTGAAAGACATGAACCAGGTAATTACAGACCAATATCTATTTTACCAATTTTGAGCAAAATATTTGAGAAGGTTATGCTTGGACAATTGCAACAGCATTTTAATTTGTTCAATATTATTCATAATAAGCAGTATGGTTTCACCGCCGGGATGTCCACCACTGATGCTGGAGTCGCTCTTGTCAAGCATATTCTTAATGCGTGGGAGGGGTCGCAGGATGCTATCGGGGTATTCTGCGGTCTCTCAAAGGCCTTTGATTGTGTCGACCACCAGACATTACTGCTCAAATTAAAACATTACGGAGTAAGAGATAATGCGCAAAACTTGATTGCCTCTTATTTAGCCAATAGATTGCAAACCGTTGACATTAACGGTGTGAAATCTAATGGTGCTAACGTGAAAATTGGGGTGCCTCAAGGCTCAATCCAGGGTCCTTTTCTATTTTTAGTTTATATTAACGACCTCCCCTACATGGTCCAAAACATGGCAGATATTCAAGCAGTGCTATCTGCTGATGACACTTCTTTGATTTTCAATATTAACCGCAAGTGTCCCAATGCTATCAAAGTAAATGGTGCACTCTCTGCCATTCAAAACTGGTTCACTTGCAATAACTTATTATTAAATTCAAATAAAACAAAAATAGTAAAATTTACTTTGCCAAATGTACGTCAAGTTGATACGGACATCAAGTTCAATGGTAATAAATTAGATTTTGTTAATGAAACTATATTTCTTGGTATTACCTTGGATTCAGGCTTGAAATGGGCCCCCCACATAAAAAAACTTGCAAGCAGACTAAGTTCTGCTGCATACGCAGTCAGGAGAATTAGGCAAATGACTGATGTACCGACAGCGCGTCTAGTATATTTTAGTTACTTTCATAGTATCATGTCGTATGGCATATTGCTGTGGGGTAAAGCAGCCGATATTGAGGCAATTTTACAAAAAAGAGCTATTCGTTCCATTTATAATATGGGTTCTAGAGAATCATTACGGGAAGTTTTTAAAGAAATCAATGTTTTGACCGTTGCATGTCAATATATTTATGAAAATATAATGTATGTACGCAGAAATATAAACACATTTGTAAAGTTTAGTGATTACTCTGATGTAAATCTTAGTAATAAACATAAATTGATTCTACCTAGGCACCGGCTCGCCAAGACCTCAAAATCTTTTGTTGCAAGTGGTATTCGATTTTATAATAAACTGCCTGAAAACGTGCTGAATTTGCCAGAAAAAAGGTTTAAATCCTCCATTAAACATTCACTTAGCAAAAAGGCTTATTAAAGAATTGAAGATTATTTAAATGATAAGAATAGCTGGTATCAACAATTCGGTACAGACACTAAACTCAAGTCTACCTACTGCTAGGTACTTAATATATTGCGCATATATTTGTTTATATATTTTATATATATATATGTATGTTATATACACACTGTTTACACCTTTTTTTTAAACCTTAAAATGTATATAATATGTTTACCAGTATATTGATACGCCTTTTTTTCTCTATTAATTTTTCTTTATTATTAAAAAAAAAAAATAAATGCAGTTTTTCTTTATTTTATCTTTTTATTTTTGTTTCAATGTTTACTTTTATTTATCGTAATTGTAACTTATGTCATTACCATTTTAAAAGAGCAAGTGCTAAGTTTCTTGCCGGTTCTTCTTAGCACAAATCTGCCGTCTGAACTGGTGGTAGGGGAAAAAAAAGTGACGATTCGAAAGAGCTTGTAATATGCCTATTTGAATAAAAATATTTTGATTTTTGATTTGATTTGATTTGATTAGTTTTCATGTGAAATCAACTCGTTGAAATCTTTTCCATGCTAGAGTTTCGCAGATTTCCTTGTGAGTTTTTTTTTTGACATAAATCATACTAATATTATAAATGACAAACTGAGTTTGTTTGTTTGTCCTTCACGGCTTGACTAATCAGCCGATCATTATGAAAATTTGTATATAATAATTGTCAGGGGTACAGAGCCCAACATAGGCTACTTTTTATCCCGTGAAAGTATGTCATTCCAATGGGAAAATATTGTTTTTACTATAGAGGGCGCTGCATGGGATGGGCTATCGGTCAACAGATGGCGCCACAGTCGCGCTATGGGTGGTTTTGTTGTCAAACGAGATCTAGCTCACAAAATTAACGCGAGCGAAGCTGCGGGGAAAGCTAGTATGTTATATTAATTAATTCTGTGTCTTTATCAGACGAACTTTGAAATGCTACGTTTACTGCGTTTTACATAATACGTTATGAAGTGATTTCAAGTGGGACGTGTAAGTAAAAATACGCCATCTAGTGGCACGTTTCGAAATGCACGTACACGTAGAAGATGTGCAGTCATTTCCCGAAAGCTGGGCAGCCGAGTCGGATTCATAGATTGACCTCTTTCTCGAAGTGGACCTTCCACAATTGAATGGTTTGTCCAAGGTATACGTACTCGTCAACAACTTCGAGGATCAAGCTCCTAACTGAGACCGGGCGGCTCTATCTTAATGAGACTGAGACTAGGCCCTCACAGACACTATCATCTGTCGAAGTTGAACTGTAAAAAAAGTATTGATTTGTATAAATAATTCTACTCTTAGAAGACCTGCGCCACTTCGTTTGCTTTTCTCCGTTTTTATTTTTTGGTTGAAGTGTGATTGTTAAGAATTCAAACACTTAAAGTTTTGACTTATTATGTTTAAATGAAAACTTTAAAAAAAATTTAATTACAGAATATATTTTTTCTATAGGTACATTACGGCGTAACATTAAGCTATATTCCCTATACATTTTTAACATTGGAAATGTCTTTTCGTTCGCTCCAGTACCTAGTGTAGGTTCCGATTTCACGAAAAAGTGCGATCCCCTTATATCTTGGAGAGTTGTGAAGATATGATATTCAAAAAAGGCTCAAAAGACGTGTATTCACGAGAGCTGTAAGGTGCAAAAAGAATTATTTGAGAAAGTAAAAAACGAAAAAGTTATGGGCGAAATTGTAAAAATAAAAATATTTTTTAAAATGATATTTTGGAAACGAAGAATGATATCAAAAATTTGAGAAATACTCCTCTGGACAATTTAGTCAGCTACAATTTGAGCCTAAAAAATATCGTTTTAAAACATTAAAAAAAGGGAGAACTGATAATTTTGAAAATAATGTCCAAAGTGCCCCCTATCGTATATTTAAAAAATTAGACCTTCACAGGCACTTTTTTTGTCATTTACAACTTGAATATACATAAGAAAATAAACTACGTTATAAACTACCACCATTTCGGAAACAATCAAAATGGTCACCGGTAAAAGAAATGTCGAAAGAAAACCGGTTATTGTATTTTTTGTCATTTAGCAATTTTGTCTTCCACTCGTTAGAAAATAACCGTCATCGTTAGAAAACAATTCACAGATTTCGTGCCTCACACGACTATCGTACACATTGGAAATGAATATACGGAATTCGAAAAAATATTGTCGCTGAGCGACGAGGAGCTCGATGGCGTCGGACGAGCTCGATGGCGTCGCTGTGTAATGTGTCGCACTCTAATATGAACACAGCGATAATTAAGCGACATCGACCCTAGCCAGCGTTTGGATGGGTTTTGTTATCTTGAGCTTCTCCGTGCTTCGGAGGGCACGACGCGTGGGCACGACCCTTTATAAGGCAGCGGAAATATATTTCCCACCATATTTTTTTGGATTTTTTTTGAAAACGAAATTAGTGATCGAATTTATTCCTATGGCAATAAATTGTGGATTTCATATTAACATTTTTTATCTAGGAGTTAAGAACGGACGTCATAATATTTTCTTTATCTGTGACAGTTACAAGTTTAAAAACAACTGAATTTCGACACCTACTGTTAAATCTTTATGCATCTTCAAATTTTGCGACTTTCGAAAGATAAGTTGTTATTAAACTTAATGTCTAATGTATATTGCATTTAGAATAAGTTTAATTTTTCAATATATATTTACGAGGCTTTTCTTACACGCTTTTTTTGTGGTGGTAAAAATATTCCCTTTGCCCGTGGGGTGACCAAATTCAAATTCAAAACTTTTATTTAGAGAATAAGCTTTCACAAACACGTTCTCTTGTCAGAGTATACAGTTGTAATAAATGATTTGTATAAATCTCGCACAAGACGAGCCAAGCGGAGCGCAAGGGCACTACCTACCTTTTCTCGAAACGTTTCGTCGTTTTTTTGAACTCTCATAACTTTGTTTTGGGTGATGCTAAATAGTTACAAATTTCAAGATATAATGACACCAGTACAATCATTAAACACAAAGTTTGAATGTCGTAGCTATTATACTTTAGATTTTATTAATGTCTTAAAACCCCCGATTTCGTCACTTGAAGGTGTAGAGTTTGTGAAGTTAGGCCTTGTAGAGGTAGAAGCTTGGCTCTACATGAGATCTGATAACTTTTTGACAGTGCGAGTCATTATGGTCTCGTATTGGCAACATTTTACATGAAAATGTTTTTGGTGGGATTAATCTACTCTATATACTATTTCGGAAAAAAAAGCAAAATGACCACTGGTAAAAGAAATGGCGAAAGAAAACCAGACTAGACAGGGCAGAGGGAATATTTTTAACACCGTGTTTTTATTTTTATTTTTTGAAAAACATAAAAAAAAACAATCTAAAAACATAGTTTTTTTTATCTGCCCTAGATGCTTATGCCCTATAAAGGGTTAAGCCATCGGTCCCGGCTGTTATCGATGGATGACAGTCGTTAGGCCAAGTCGGTGGCCTTAGGGCGGTTTGAAAACACCGGCCTCTGCCAATCCTCATTGGAGCAGCGTGGCAGAGTACGCTCTAATCACCTTCGACTTCGTATCCCAGCAATGGGATGATTATGAGTTGATATGATGATGATGATGAGCGACGATAAAGTCGGGATAAGGAAAAGGTTACAAAATAAAACTACTTACAATGTTTTTGACTTTGTTCAAAAAGGTTAAGCTACAGGGCAAACCCTTAACCCGATCATCTTTGTTTTAGACTCAAATTATAGCTGACTAAATTGTCCAGACGAGTTTTTCTAACATTTTTGATATCATTTTTCGTTTCCAAAATATCGAGCGCCAAAATCAAAAATTCAGAAAGAAATGATTTTTATTTTCACAATTTCGGCCATAACTTTTTTTATTTTTGACTTTCTTAAATAATTCTTTTTGCACCTTACAGCTCTCGTGAATACGCGTCTTTTGAGCCTTTTTTGAATATCATATCTTCACAACTCTCCGAGATATAAGGGGATCGCACTTTTTCGTGAAATCGGAGCCTATACTGAAGCGAACGAAAAGACATTTCCACTGTCAAAAAAATCAGTTCAAACCAATAAGGCCAGTGGGCCACTACCTGTACCAAAAACAGTTTAAATATCGCTTCAAACTCACTCATTATCTCCTTCATTTCATATTTCGTGTGAGCAAGATGGCCATTGAGATTGAAACTTAATTTTGTAAATTTTAGTTACGAAAATGAAATTAGCGCATTCAACCAAACAAACACTTCAGCTATAATAATGTTAGTACTTACCTACAGAAATAAGATGGATAGATAGAATATGCTTTTATTTGCAACACACATACTCTAAACATTACAATACAAACAAACATAATACGCAGAACACAAATTAGCTTACAGACTAATGTATTAGCAACAAGGCGGCTCTCAAGGCAACCTTAGGAAAACTGAGTTACAAATAATTCTGAATTAGAAAAACGCAGCGGTATTTTCTAATATCTAAGAGAGGGACACGTATCATTAGTAAAATGGCAATTTCTAAGTTTAGTAGTAGATATTGCAAACGTTGTTAGACAGTTGTTTACCATCATCGTATGCCTGTCTGCATCTTAGTTGTATAAAAAGAAATTTCTCTAATAAAATACAAAGTGTCATCCAGTGGTTGCAAATTTGCAATCGGTGTTGAAGAGGTGCTTGTATTCCACAAACCCAAGGTTCTATCGACTGTCCGTCATTACCACACGCTATGTTTTGTACAATGAGTCAAAGAGCCCGTTGGTGAACAATTTCTTAAATTTTAAGTCACTCATCAGTTTTTATTTCTATGTCCAAATCCTTGTTTTTGGTACGCGTATCCTACTAATATTATTAAAGGTGAAAGTTGTGTATATGTTTGTTACTTCTTCACGCTCAAATGGCTGGGCCAATATTTATGATATTTGTTATGTAGGTAGCTATAGATACCTTGGATTAACAGGGTACTTTTTATCCCGAAATGTACCTACGCGATTCCCGTGGGATTTGATCAAAAGTCTGATATAGATGGCGCTGCTGTGGATAAATAAATACACGCAAACGAAGTTGCGCGGGTTTCACTTGTGACATATAAAATTATCGATCTTTAAAATCCGTATTTGAACTGATAATTTTAAATATATCATTCACGTATCAAATACAAGGATTTGGACATAGAAAAAAATTTTACGCTTTCCAGTTTTCCAGTTAGTATAGTAAGTAGTTGTTTCGATTTTCGTTTTGAAGTCAATTTTTTTTGTTTTTTTAATAAGTGGTTTTGCCTGAAAATTTCAATTAAGAATTCATGAAAAGTAGTGCAAATTTTTTACTGGAAAGATTGCCTTCAAGATCAAAGGATCACATTTGAGAAAATAAAACACAATTAGAGGTTAATTGTACTATAATGTAACTAACATAGTCTAAGCTTAGTTTAAGTGTGTGTTCACCACAGAATTGTGAAAATTCATGTAAGTAATGTAAAAAACTTTATTATGGACACAACAATTTATTACGGCCAAACGCACAGATGCATCAATGCTGTCACAACTACAAATAATGGAACGTCTTTCATCGGTGTGCTATCAGCGCGTTCTGAGCTACTTTGGTCACGTGATGAGGCGCTTGGTGGACAGTCTCGAGACTAATCATCGTTGGCAACACAGAAGGCAAAAGACCAAGGGGCCGCTCTCCAATTAGATGGACTGACCAACTAAAAGATGCACAAAAACCATCAACCATATATCAGATCGCCAAAGTTGCCAAAGACAGAGGTCGATGGAGACAATTCATCCATTCCCGAATGGAATCCCACCATGGCCACGATCTTCAGACATGAAGGACCGACCATAGAGAGAGAGATGGTCACAATAGAAAAAATAAATAAACTAACATTAAAAATTAAGCTAGATCATATTTAAGTGATTTTTTTAATGTCTTATGAGAATAAATAAACTTAAAAGCAACGTACAAAGTAATACATTGAATACTGATTTACTGTCTCTCAGGCAACAAGGCGGCCTTATTGCTAAAATAAATCTTTTCAAGGCAACTTTTAAATTGCGTAGCGAGTTTTTGTCTGCAGTCTGCAGTAGTGAAAATAATAATTTGCAATATAACTTTAAAATATTTTTATTTCGGCGGTCAGCAAAGAGACAATAAAATATTTTTTGACCGAAAAACCTCAAAACTCACACAAAGTGAAACTTTATAAAGCCAGAAAACTTTAAAAAATGAAAACTACGTCTACGGTGCTACGCCTCTACGCGCTACGAGCGGGCGGGGGGCCTACGAAATGGGCGGCGCCAGCCCTGCCCTCAACCGAACCGCGAACCGGAGCGAAGTGCGAACGCCTCAAGTGAGTCTAGTCAGTCCGAACGAGAACGTCGGAACGTGTGCACGTGTCTGTCGCGTATTATATCGCGATACGAAGTTGTAACGAGTTCGTGATAAAGTGTTGTGTGTGTGATGGTGGCTGCGGCGGGAGCACCTCGCTAGGTCATGTCACGAAGGAAGCAGAGTAACCCAAAACCTCTGAAACGTAAGTCTAGATTTAAGTTTTAATATTTACAGATTGAGAGTCGAAGTTCGGAAAGTTATGTTTTCTTCAACATGAATTCGTTTTCATATTTTTACATATAACGTAATATAAACATCGGATATGAAATAAAAGGATGAAGGTAAAGGGAGAGATGTAGAAAACAAGAGCTCAATGTAAAATGGGAAAATTATCACAAAATAAATGTTACAGAGGCTAGGCTATAGCAAGGAAAAAAGCTCAACGAAAAAGACATAAATAGACAATTATCAAAAATATTAAAAAAACTATGTAAAATAAAATCAAAAAGTATTCACTTCCAGCCTGATGTAGTTAGTGGGTTACTTTAATACTTAACTAATTAAGTTTTTGAAAGATGTCTAAGTTAGGATATGAAAGAGATAAATCCAAAAGTCCAGAATAAAAGAGTTTTAGTTTATAATGTCATCGGGACAAGCCCACCACACATTCCCACCACTGTGTCTCCTGTGTAGCCAGGATCAACAACGGCGACCTCAGATTGACAATAAGCGATGAAGCTTATTGACGTTCCGGGGAAGAAAACTACAGCTGTCTTGGAACTCACAACGAATTTAATCAGAAAGAAGATAGTCGGGGTAGGAAGTATAGTTTATAATGTCAGTATGATATTATTATTTATAAATTCAATAGAAATAAGTATGAATATAATAAGTTTAAAACAGCACTGACAATTTGGAAACTATAGTCCAAAGAGTACTAATTTGTTATGCCGGTCGTCGACCGGTTAAGTTTAAATTTTTTTTAGAGTAGTTAATATTTACCAAATGGCGGATATTATATTTACCACATAGAAATGCCCGCGCAATGATTTTGAAACCTTTAAATGGAAAGGATTAAAATATTAAGAGGGTACCTACCTATATTCAGGTTGCCCCATATCGGGGGAGAACATGACTTTTTACCTGTTGACCCCCATCTAAATTTTGAAGGAGAAAAGGTTTCCATTTTCCTTCTGTGCCCTGAGGTTTTCTGTTACAAAATTGTATCACAAGTTACATTATTTTTCTGATATCTAAATAAATACAATAATAGATGGGAATAGAGATTCTTGTATATAGAAGACGTGTTCCCGCCATTGTGCTCTTGTAAAGCCAGGGTTAACAATGGCGACCACAGATTGACAATAAGTAATGAAGCTGTTTGACATCCCGGGGGAGTAACTACAAACTGTTGTCTTGTAATTCTTGACTAATGTAATTACAAATAATATTAGACGTATTATTTATTATTTAGATGCCTCCTTAAATGTTAAATTATCTTAATATTAAAGTAATAATATAAATAACGAAGTACTAAATTATCTAATAAGACTTATTTTTCAATAGTTTCATGAACTATTTATGATGTTTCAACTTTCAAGCAGTTAAAAAAAAACAAATGAAAAAGTAATTTCTAGAATTTGATTTTAGATCAGTAAAGTACGTACCTATTTTACAGAAATCCACTGAAAGTGACATGTTTTACTCAACGTGATACTAGATGGCGCTGGGTGATGTTTTTAGAAGTATTTTCTTTAATTGTTCCTATTGGTAAAATTATTTAATTTTGTTCGTATACCACGGGTTTTATGTATGTTATTGTAGTATTTCCTTTAAAAATAAATTCAGGATAAAAATTAATAAAATAAATAAATCCTGCAAAATTCGTTTTAAAATTTGATAAACTAAAATAAATTAATAAATACACAATTAACACAGTGGCTGGTCTTAATGTTGGATATAATATACTATAGCTTGAGAGATTTAGATTAGATATTTAATTAAGAAAGCGTGATGTAGTTCTGCATTTTTGGTATGTTGTATGACTCGTAACTTCGATATACTTGTGGAAATTGAGAAAATCGAGAAAAACTTCGTAATTTTTGGATTTTTTCATTATTTGCTCTCCAGGGCCAAAACTATGCATTTTTTGCAAATGATGTTTTCTACACTTATTACCTACAATTTGAGCCTAATCGCAGCTCAAATTGTAGGTAATTTAATACAATCAAAATAAAATAAGAGCCACTCCTTAATTTCGACAACCACAACTGATATTTAACGTTTACTATTAACATTGAAATGTTATGTTACATGTTGTATGTAATGTTTCTAGTTTGAAATTTATTCAAATGGATCTACCAAAAAAAAAACGTTTTTTTCCAGACACAAAATTACTCATTTTATTTTGACTACTATAATTATTACGTTATAACACACTCATTATGATATATAATATAAAAAAAATATATACTCGGATCGGATGTATTTCGTGATAACAAAATTAGATAAAACCCATACAGATATTGTGACACTATAAAATAATTATCGTGTTACAATTAACTAGATATAAACTTTGCCTACAGCCTGTTAAGTATTATTTAATATCTGCTCATAGATTTACAGCCAGTTTTTCAAACGCCATAAATTTAATGACACATTCAACTATAGCTCTCAAACAAAAGGAGAAAAAAAGAGATAGTTTGAGACTTAATGTGGAATTAAAGTTAAAATGCGTTTCAGAAACAGGCTGTTAGGTTCCAATTATATTTGAAACATTTTTATGTCATACACCGGGCAAACAAAGACAGGATTGCCTGTTGGAAAGTCAAGTGGTTACCGCCTCATATAAACATGATGATATTAAATTCTACACAGCGCCAACTGCTCCCAAAATAAGGTAGGCTTATTAACCTGCTTGTGATAGGGGGATTATCACCTTACCTACCTTGCTACCTTATTTTGGGATACAAAATTCCATAAGTTACAGGTACAGTCAGCCAATGAAAGAGGTTATAGAGTAGCTTATTTATTTTATATTTAACACAGAAGGACAATATGTTGTATGAGGTGTCCAAATGCCGGCGAGGGTCTACAGAATAAAATAGTTTTGATATGATTTGAACAGGATTACTCGATTTATGTATTTAAAATCTTTGTCCTTAGTTCTCTATCCTGGTCACCTATTTCATTGGTTGTACATTGAGTTACATGACAGTAAAATTTGATGTCCTGTCATATGTACAGACGGACAGATAATCGGTAATGCGTCACAACGTAGTGGTACCAAAGCGAGACATCTGTCTCTAGAAGTCTAGACTGTTATTGAATCTGTGATAAGTGCCTCATTCGTTTTGATTATTGTATGTACACGTCAATAATTATCACCTGCTGTCTTCAATAAGAGACATTTCAATTACTCAAAGGTCAGTAAACAACTTTAATCAGAGATATTACCTGGTTTAATGTATTGTGACAATGATTTGCCTTGTATTTTAATGTAATGTTTAGCCAACAGCATAAGGCCTGATTCACGTTACACCGTGCCGTGTCCCGGCCGAGCCGGGCCGGTATACTTTTTGTATGAATTGACATCGGCCGGGACACGGTCAAGCATGATTGCCCGACCCGGGCACGGCACGGTGTGACGTGAATCAGGCATTATACATTTAATGTAATTTTATAAAACATCAAGTTTCTCAAGTCCGAAACAACATAGCAAATTCACCCTTATCTCCACAACGTAATGCACATCTCTGCCTTAGTAAAATAAAATAAAATATAATCATTTGTTTTGCAAGTACAGTCAGGTGCACGCCGTGCACGTCGAGATTCACTTGCAGTACAATATTGGCTCTTATGACATAGAACTTAAGAATGGTACAAAGTCCAATATGTAAAGGTCGACCTGTCTACATTTAGTGTTTACAGTTTTTTAAAATCCTATCAGCACTTTGACTTGAATGGCCTGTTGAATAGATTCTATGAATTGACCCTGAGGTCTAGTTAAGTTCTCTTATCTTTGATAGGTAGGTATGTCGTGATGAAGGATTTTGGTTATTTGGAATCGCTCAGGGCCGACATACATAGACTGTTTGAAGCAGACATGATGAATTGCTTTAAGCTGCTACTGCATAGTGAACTACGTCTTCTACATGCACACATATACGAATCGCTCGAGCAGTTGCAACTGCTTCAAGCTGTTATGACTGCAAGAGCGGTCCATGTATGTTGGTCAATGGCTAACTGGCTGAGCAGTTCTATGTTGGCTCTAACTTGTTAAACAGCCGCGCACCCATCCGGGTACATCTCCACACAGCCGTCTATTAGCCAAGGTAAGAAGATAAACTATTTATAATTTTTATTTGTACTAGCAAATCAAAGAGCGGGTGGGTTCATTAAACCATTATCACTAATGTATTCTTCGATTGTTTGTTTATCACCGCTGGTGATAGTGGTAACTGTTTATCGTAACTGTTTGACTTAATTGCTATTTCTATAACGGTTTAATTAACTAAAGGATAATTGATCATCTTATTTCAATGTTTTTACATTTAAAAGTATAAATAGGTGTATGTAGCCCAAGAATAAAATGTTGCCAAATGCTTCTGCAATTAAATTATATTATGCATCAGACAAATTGAAGCTATTCCATGGTTGTAAAATAAAAACAGCATTTAAAACAATATAGAGTAGTTAAATCGTAGTTTTAGTCAGTATTTTGGAGGGAAAATCCTGACAGATCCAGCTTCGGAACTGAGACTTGAAGTTGCATGCATTTTCCTAACTGTTAAATAAGTTATGTCGTATTGTCATTATTTTTATTAGTCAAACGGCCAGTTTTTTAAACGCATTCTATTATCTTTTTTCTTATTCTTTAGTATGACAGTGACAGGTGACAGCTATAATTTCATGTGACGTTCCCATAGAAAATGCGATTCAGAATCTGTACTGAGAGTCAAAGTTGCTTCTGTGGACCATCGCGGGCTCTCAAACACGTCTTATGTTTTTTTTACTCTATTTTTTTGAGGATTTTCATCATGTTTGACTATATCAGTCTCACAGGGCATACCTCGCTGGACAAACTACTCTATGTCCCTCATTGCAAGTGACGCAAAGATGTTTAATTTTTAATCTCAAACACGTCTTTTACAATGTGAAATATTATTTATCTGCCAGTTATCCAGTTTATTAACTAGTCCGTTGGGTTAGCAACGAGACCATTAAAGGATTATTGTTTTTAAATTGCTATCCAATTAATCGCTATCAGTTATTACTGAGATTTTCCACTTGTATGTCATTGGAGCCATTTTAAATTTCTCTAGAAAGTAGAATTTCTTATCGTTCGGGTTAATGTTATATTATCATTTGTTTGACCCGATAGCCGAGGGCGAAAGTGAACAGAATCGATAATCATTGTTTTTATAAAATGTTTGCTGTCTTAATGATATTAATAAATACACGGCTATTATCGATAACTTGAAGCGTCAATCTAACTATCTTACTGTGAACAACGTTTTGAATTTTACATGTAAAGTATTGTAGAGTCTTCGAATGTCTCTTTTTTCTTTCCCTAGTTAAACAATGACAACATTATTTAAAATGTTTAGGGTACGCGAGTGAACCACGACCCATACGGGAGTCAAGTCACTCTCTGTCATATTAGATCAAATTCATTCATTAGAGATATCTAACTTGTACCTCTCGCTGCAAAAAGGCTACATGTGGTTTAAATTTTTTATTTTAGTGGCAATAATAGCAAATACTATAGAAGACTAATACGCACAGCTCTTCACGTTTCTCAGTTTCTCATACAATGACTTGGTAACCTCCGTTCACCTCATGCCGCTAGGGGCGCTATAACATTTTGCATACAAAACGCACAGTTCACCTCATGCCGCTAGGGGCGCTATAACATTTTGCATACAAAAGTTTTGAAATCGTTCACATCATGCCGCCCTCATGCCGTAGGGGCGCTAGTGTCGCGTCTTGCCCGAATTCTTCCGAAGCTGTGCGTATTACTCGTCTATAGTATTTGATAATAGTATGCGTACCTATTTTTTTAATGTCTTTTAAAACTAAATACAAGTCCGGTATCAAAGATTTAGTTCCCTCTCATAGATAACGAGAGCACTTGACCGTAACCGACGATAACCCCACTTGTGTTATTTTGTATGTACTTCAGATCATAATATTGCAATATGTTCATGTACTAGGCTCAACTAAATACCACCTTACCATCTAGACAGAACTTCAAAATATTAAATATCCATACTAATATTATAAATTTAGAAATGTGAAAGTGTGTTTGTATGTTTGTCATTCTTTCACATCGAAAGTAACTAACGGATTGACATGATTTTTTTTGAGGATAGGATAAGGTCTTGCTTGAGAGTGACATAGGTATTTTTAACCCGGAAAACATCTTATTCCCACAAGAAAAAATAAACCCGGGTAAGGGACGTTAGTACCTAATACAAATAAATACTCACACGTGAGGGAATAGTAGATTTTACAACAAGTGCACAAAACGAATCATTTCTATCCGAGACTTTTAGCAGCCCGAGCCGAAGGCGAGGGTTGATAGTAATGTCGAGGATAAAAATGGTTTTGTGGACGAGTTATAAACTCTGCTTTTCACTTCGATTGCGAGGAAATAAATTATTAAACGCACGAAAAAACAAGACCTGTTTCCCGTCGCTTTTTTAAAATCTTACGACATTGATATTAGGCTTGGGCTACAGACCTATACAGCCTACTATTAAATTAATTTTGTAATAAAATAATTTTCTTAAATTAATGAAATACTACGTACTTTAATTTAAATTTTAATATCTTTTATGACTTAAAAAACACATAAGGCAAATTAAATTAAAGTAAATATTATAAAATAACAAATTCTATCTCTGAACTTTTTATTGTGTTTGGCTGTATGGCTCATTTCCTTTGCCTTAATAAAGATACATTTATGAGTAGATACGTTTTTGCCCTTGTGCACAAAATTCGATTTTGTGCAGCCCATATCCTGCGCAAATAAGCATTTTCTGAGCATGAGAAGTGAAAAATAATTGAATTAGCCTAAATCGTTTTTAAATTATTGAGTCAAAATGAGTTTGACCTGCAAGAGGTTCAAAATAATAAAAAAAGTACAGCTCTTAAAAAAATATTCTAGTAGGTAGAGCCAAAACAAAGCAGAAAGTTCAGAGAATCAAAAATGATATTAAAAACGCGGTAATTTTGGATTAATTTACTACTATTTAAAACTATTTAAAAATGATCAGTGCCATCTGTTGGCTTAGTATTATATGAACTGTTAAGAATTGGGCGCAAGAATATATGCTTTTTTTTGCTTTTCCATTGAAATGAGAAAAATTTCACGAGATAAAACTCACCTAACCTAAGTATGTCTTTACCAATATGACAAATACAAATTTTAATAATAATCGTTTGCATATAACAAACACATTTATTTTCACTTTTATAATATTATAGTTGTAATAATAAAGGACAATAACTTAACAAAACACAAGCCCATACAAGCCAAGTAAATCCGCTAAATGCATAATTTCAGAGACGCATGCGCATCATTTGCTTACAATCATGGCCGCCCCTTTGAGCACGCCGTGTTGTCCCTTGCAATACTAAATGGTGTACCCAATGATATACTGGCGGTTTGGTTGCTTTGAAATGTCAAAATTGGACGATATTATTTCAATTTTATCAATTGGCAATCTTGTTTACATTGCTTATTGGTTGTATTGAATATAGTATTTGGTATCTTACAAAGAAACGCGTTTAGTAAATGTTAAACAACTTTAAGCTCGTCACAAACGGAGATAGGTTTAAAGATATTTTATTGATTCATAAAGAATACTTACAAATTCACTTACAATTAGTCTAAAACTAAAACTAAATATACAAGATATTTTCTTATTATTGTCTTAAGGGTCTACGTCGTAAAATAATTGCGGCCGACTGAGCCGAGTCCGCCCCGCCGCCCGTGTGACGCATATATCAACCCCTGTTTCGAGAGACAGAGATGGGACACCGTGAACCCGGCGAATTTTTAACACACCGTAAGCGCCAAAACACATTTAGGCTTACTTAAAATTCATTAATTGAGTTTTTTAATATTTGTTTTTACAATATCTAGAAAACATTAATGTCTTTATTTATATGAAGTTTAAAATTTCTATTATTTACCGTTTAGAAGTTACAAGAGTTCTGGAAAAAAAAATTCACAGATTTCGTGCTTTACACGACTATCGTGCACATTGGAAATGAATCTACAGAATTCGAAAAAATATTGTCGCTGAGCGACGAGAAGCTCGATGGCGTCGGAGGAGCTCGATGGCGTTGCTGTGTGGTGTGTCGCACTCTAATATGAACACGCAAGTTAAGCAACATCGACCCTAGCCAGCGTTTGGATAGGTTTTGTTATCTTGAGCTTCTCCGTGCTTCGGAGGGCACGAGCCGTGGGCACGACCCTTTCTTTATAAGGCAGCGGGAATATATTTCCCACAATTTTTTTTTGGATTTTTTTTGAAAACGAATCTAGTGATCGAATTTATTCCTATGGCAACAAATTGTGTATTTCATTATTATTTTTTTTTATCTAGGAGTTAAGAACGGACGTCATAAGATTTTTTTTTATCTGTGACAGTTACAATTTTAAAAACAACGAATTTCGACATCTGCTGTTAAATCTTTATGCATCTTCAAATTTTGCGACTTTCGAAAGATAAGTTGTTATTAAACTTAATGTCTAATGTATATTGCATTTGGAATAAGTTTAATTTTTCATTACGAGGCTTTTCTTACACGCTTTTTTTGTGGTGTAAAAATATTCCATTTGCCCGTGGGGTGACCAATTTCAAATTCAAAACTTTTATTTAGAGAATAAGCTTTCACAAACACGTTCTCTTGTCAGAGTATACAGTTGTAATAAATGATTTTTATAAATCTCGCACGAGACGAGCCAAGCGGAGCGCTAGGGCACTACCTACCTTTTCTCGAAACGTTTCGTCGTTTTTTTGAACCTCATAACTTTGTTTTGGATGATGCTAAATAGTTAAAAATTTCAAGATAATGTCACCAGTACAATCAATAAACATAAAGTTTGAATGTCGTAGCTATTATACTTTAGATTTTATTAATGTCTTAAAACCCCCGATTTCGTCACTTGAAGGTGTAGAGTTTGTGAAGTTAGGCCTTGTAGAGGTAGGGCGTGTAGAGTTAGAAGCTTGGCTCTACATGAGATCTGATAACTTTTTGACAATGCGAGTCATTATGGTCTCGTCTTGGCAACATTTTACATGAAAATGTTTTTGGTGGGATTAATCTACTCTATATACTACTACTATTTCGGAAAACCAGTTACGGCCTGTTTTGGCATTTTTAAAATATCGTGTTTTTTTTACCATAAAATTTAAAACTAGGTACATGCAACAATACGTCAATAAATAGTGCCATTAATTTGTCTTAACATAAAATTAAATCTAAAATATAAAATGCAAAATCGGTGTTAAAGATAGGAGCAGACCAGGCCCGCAAGGCAGCAACCGTTCTCGTGTATTTTCGAGTTGACGTGAGAGTCAGCCTGCCAGCCCCCATTACTGGGCTCACCATCAACAATATTATGAACAATATTGAAGGGAACAACAGTAACCCGACCCACAACGCCACCGCCAGTTTGGACAATTTGCGAGTATGACGTGCCCGTACACATTAACATCCTTGTCACCAATTATTTAATCTAAATTATATTAAAATGTAAATAATATAAAAAACAGCCCCATTTGGATGACACTACGACGCGTGTACATATTATAATATTGAACACAATTTTTTATTTATGCAATTTATTGAACATTGACTGGCTTTTCACGACAAGTTTTAGCATTTCACCTTCGCAAGGGGGCCAGGGAGACCTTTTATTTAGATACTCGTTGATAGTATAGCACGCTTTACTGGTTAAGAATTTTTGACATTTTATTTGAATTTTTGACATTTTATTTTACCTAATATATTATTTTTATTTTTATTTATTATTTTATTATTTTTATTATTGTTATTTTGTTTATTTTTTATTTTTGACATTGTAATTTATTTTATTTTGAATTTATGATATTGTGTTCTTATTCCAAAATTGTTATTATTATTATTATTTTTAAGATCTGTTACTCTCATTGTTTACTGTGCGTGATGTCTTCACCTATAATTGTAGTGGCACTTGATGATGAATATTTTTGTTGTGTTTTATGTTGTAACGGTGTACTCTATGTTGGTGAACTAAATAAATAAATAATCGATTATTGGGCATTTTTTTTTTATATATTCTGGAATTTTATTATACATAATGCAAACTTTGAATCATAAATAACTTGCCCGCTTTCCTAAGCCTGAATTTAGGAACAGCTAATTTATTTCTGTGACGCGTATTGAAATTATGAATATCCACACCTGGTTATAGTCATGAATGTTTTTACGAACAAACATGATGCTGTCAAGAATGCACTGTGATGCCACCGTGAGAATATTAGTGCTTTTGAAAAACTCGCGAAGAGACTCTCGGACCACGTTAATCCTATTTCCTTTTTTGCTTATCACAGACTATCTGGCAAATGAGTAGGAGTAGAAGAATACTTAACGACTAGCTGTGCCCGCGGCTTCACCCGAGTGGAATTGGGCTTATGACTATAATAGTATAGACGGATTTAACAGTCTCCTATTACTACAGCTATAGTTTTTCCCCGAGACGTCAGTGTTCTTTATTGCTCATTGTCTATTTGCTCGCCGCTGTGTTTTATTTAATTTTATCGTACCTAATCAAAATACCTAATGTAAAATCAGTATGAAAAATTAAAATTATATTAAAATTGAAATCGTCAGTTCAGTTATACTAAAAAACTTTCATAGTGCGATTCAGAATCTAACAGTACCATCTAGTGAATTTGATAGGAACAAAATTTTAAATGGTTAACTCAAGTAAAAAAAAACTTTCTAGAATTAGAATTTAAAAAATATATTTAAAAACAAGCTTTTATTTAATTGCGCTAAAAATAATAAAATAAACCTTTCTTTTAAATCTTTCACTATCAACTTATAACGTCATTACACAATTTATATGACATAAAAGCTTGTCGCGAGATTTAATTACTAACATTTACTTGTAGTACGAGTAAATATTAGTTCGATAATTATGTTTTCTTATACAGGTAAATCTCGCGACAAGCTTTTATGTCATATAAATTGTGTAATGACGTTTTAAGTTGATAGTTAAAGATTTAAAAGAAAGGTTTATTTTATTATTTTTAGCGCAATTAAATAAAAGCTTGTTTTTAAATATATTTTTTTTACTTTTAATTTATTTTTTACTTTTTAGTTATCACTGGACAGGTTTCGCAGTGCCATCTATTGTCGAGAGGCGGTACTAGTCTAATGAATTTATTTGTTATAACTAGCACCAGCAATTTGAATACCTATATAATTTCCTGATTTTATACTACAGTCACCCTGCGACAAACTAAACGGGTTTATGTACCCATCAAAAATAAAATACCGACCAAGGGCAAGGAGAACTCGCGCATGAAGGTTCCTTACCATAATCATACATACTAGTCATACTATCATACTAATATTATAAATGAGAAAGTGAGTTTGTTTGTTTGTTATTCCTTCACGGCTTGACTAATCAGTTGATCATTATGAAAATTTGTATATATATTGTCAGGGGTACAGAGCCCAACACAGGCTACCTTTTTACCCGTGAAAGTATGTCAATCCAAAGGGAAAATATTTTTTCTACTATAGAAGGCGCTGTATGGGATGCTATCGGCCAACAGATGGCGCCACAAGTCGCGCTATGTGTTGTTTTGTTGTCAAACGAGATCTATGTCATAAAATTAACGCGAGCGAAGCCGCGAGGAAAAGCTAGTAATAGATAAAATACATTTTAATTCAAAACCGGTATAAAAAGAGCCATGTACCAATGTAAAATGTACCAAGGGTAGGGTCACATTATATTGGTTGCTTAAAGAAGAAGAAGTAACTACAAATTTACGATTTTCAGATTTATTCCTGTACTTGTGCTACATCATCTTGCTTCTTGCCAAATTTCATGATTCTAGGACAACCGGAAGTACCCTATAGATTTTTGGTCGGAACGGTTTTAAACGGAACACAAACGGCTGTATCGTAATTTTGTTATCATAATATTGTATTGTCATCTGATCTACAGTTTTAAGCAAAATTTCAGCTCAATCGGTCCTCGGGAAGTGGTTCAAATTTTCGTTCCAAGATTCCACCCTTACATACATACAGGTCAAGTTAAATAAAAGCTTTTAAAATGGTCGTTATGAGATATGGAGCGATTCCGACTCTGCAGTGAGTGACAATTTTAAAATTTTTAGGCTGTTGAAAATTTAAATGAGGGTAACTTTTATTCCTGACATCCGGTTCGATTCGGTTCGGTCCGGTTCGGTTCGGTTCGGTCTGGTTCGGTCCGGTCCGGTTTAGTCTGTTGTCGGTAGTTATGGTGTGCCAAGTCTCAAGTTTGTAAGTGCGAGAAATATTTTTTTTCTTACATAGACAGGGTAGAGACCTTTAAATGACCATAACTTATTTTCCTGACATCCGATTTAAATGCGAAAAACCTATATTCTGATCCAAGCCGAGCTCTATCTTACTTAAGTTAAAACAGCATTAAAATACATTCAGTAATTTAGAAGATGTGCGCGTTCAAACAGACAGACAAACAGACAGACAAAAAAAATTTTTTTTTAGCTTTTGTTACCTTTCTCTAACTGTTCCCTCTCCATTTTTGCCAAATATGTTCAGACATATCGGGGTCTACTGTTTTATTATTTGTATATAGATTTACAAATAGTCAACGAATTGGAAGACATATTTTGTCTTCCCGATGTATCTGATGATGGTTTTGATACTGTATTGAACGATCCTAAAAAACTATGACGAGCCTAATGACGGGCCTATGGCACCGACACCTGATCCACCTAGCAGCATAATACCTCTCGAAAGTCAAACCTAGCAGTTCATCTGTTGATTTTTCATCTAGCCCCCCGTCCTCCGTCGTCCCATCCCAACGCGATCGTTCTAGGCGGGCAGCAAGATTTGAAATTTTACCCAATATATCTGGTACTCAGCAGACCTCAGAACCTCAAGCCACACGAGAGGGAATATTTTTACCACCGTGTTTACATTACATAAAACATTAAAAAAAACAATCTAAAAACATAGTTTTTTTTATCTACCCTAGATGCTTATGTCCTAAAAAGGGTTAAGCCATCGGTCCCGGCTGTTATCAATGGATGACAGCCGTTAGGCCAAGTCGGTGGCCTTAGGGCTGTTTGAAAACACCGGCCTCTGCCAATCCATCATTGGAGCAGCGTGGCAGAGTACGCTCTAATCGCCTTCGACTGAAGGGAGACCCGTATCCCAGCAATGGGATGATTATGAGTTGATATGATGATGATGATGATGAGCGACGATAAAGTCGGGATAAGGAAAAGGTTACAAAATAAAACTATAACGTTTTTGACTTTGTTCAAAAAGGTTAAGCTACAGGGCAGACCCTTAACCCGATCATCTTTGTTTTAGGCTCAAACTATAGCTGACTAAATTGTCCAGACGAGTTTTTCTCAAATTTTTGATATCATTCTTCGTTTCCAAAATATCGAGCGTCAAAATCAAAAATTCGGAAAGAAATGATATTTATTTTCACAATTTCGGCCATAACTTTTTTCGTTTTTGACTTTCTCAAATAATTCTTTTTGCACCTTACAGCTCTCGTGAATACGCGTCTTTTGAGCTTTTTATGAATATCATATCTTCACAACTCTCCGAGATATAAGGGGATCGCACTTTTTCGTGAAATCGAAGCCTATACTGAAGCGAACGAAAAGACATTTCCAATGTCAAAACAGAGTTTACTTCGGATTTTTTTCTATCAAGGACATGTGTCACAATCGTGTTTTGGCTCTTTCCAAAATTTCGATTATATGATGAATTAATACATATCCAAAAATCTAAGTCTAAATTTTAGTAGTATAGAAGATAATTGGTTTATAAGGACCCTTCTTTTTTACACATGATAAAATATATATTTCCATATTACAGTATCTTATGATATCAAGTGACATTTTGATGTTAAGATACTGGGCGATGTCAAGGCAAGTCTTCCAAAAGACAGATTCGAGGGAGTATATTATCGTATCATAACCGTGTGCCATACTATAATATTTTATATCCAGGTATCTATTATGATATTAAATAAAATAAAAAATGTTCAAATAGATGCGGATTTATATTTTGTATTTGTTTATTTAATCTTTATTGAATAATACAATTGGCGGACTTAATGCCAAAAGGCATTCTGTACCATTCTGTTATGTCTAAGATTTTGAATTATTTATATTAGTTTCGAATAAAACTCGAAAAAGACGAACACATAGGTAACTATTTTACAGCGTACATTTCGCTGACGTTTTCATACATTTCGACAGTCATATCCAAGGTCAAAATAACTAGCCTTAATAAACCACACTGAGTTAATATATTATTAGTCCACAAGTTGGATTCAATTACGAAACTTGTACAGTAATGATAAATAGATTGCAATAATTTTAGAACAGTTGGCAATATGCGATATCTTATCAAAAATAATCTTGTGTGTACATACCAGCAATAAACGAGTAATTGCTACTTATTGATAAAAATTACATATTTTTTAATAGTATCAAGTTAATAAATCCGAGGAGATAGACAGAGTGAAGTGAGTTGCGGACCAAGAGCTAAGCTAAGTTAGTTTCGAGTTATTATAACATACATTACTCGTTGTGGTCTGCACGCAAAGTTTGAAAAACCATATCAGCTATTCAGACTAAGCTAAACTAAGTTAGCAATGACTTAGATCTTGGTCTGCAAACTGCCTAAAATGAGATATTGTTCATGATGTTTACATCACAAAATAAAAACAATTTTGTAATACTTTCTACGCTGCGGTCAACTTTGGATCTGCTGCACCTCTTTACTCCACTATATTCTTCTCTCTCAGTCTTCGTCCAACTGTAGTCACACTCATGGTTCTTCTGCGAGTCCCCTGCGGCTGTTGTTGCAGCTCTACAGCATTTGAAAACCGATTTTCCAAAGCCGGCGATACGATGAACTGGTCGTTTCTCTCGGAGGTGCAGCGACCCCTACCAGATCTATGTCTCCAGATATAGCCACTGGTCTCCATAAACCGCGGGTAAACTCTTCGACCTGAAAAATTATCAAGTTTTGTTACCCATTGACATGACACTGCCGCATGCGATTGCAGCAGTGCAATCACTTGGGCGGCTTCATCAGCAGTAGTATCCATCTTTAAGGGTAATTTTGTTAAAAAATATTTTCCTGTATCCTCTTCAACGGTTGTTAGCAAACGACCCCCATTCAAACCTGTATTGACCCTTTTATACCCACAAAGTATTGCGCAACTAACGCGATCTTTTGAATAGAAAAAAAAAACATTTTTCTTTAAATATATCTCTGTGGTGTCAGGTTTTTTTTTAATGTAATGGTATGTTATTTTTTTTATTCTTTATTAATTGGGCTATAAAATGACACTAATGTTGGTGGAGGACCAGAGGTGTTCTAAATGTTAATAACACTTGAAAGTTTTTTTCGCGGAGGTGCGATTTTTTTAACGTCGAGTGTCGTCAAACTGTCGCAAGCGCACTTGC
Organism: Endotricha flammealis; assembly: GCA_905163395.2. Lineage (NCBI taxonomy): Eukaryota > Metazoa > Arthropoda > Insecta > Lepidoptera > Pyralidae > Endotricha > Endotricha flammealis. Next base: position 2,369,646 of record LR990856.1, on the reverse strand, counting down.
GTGTAATAAACGTAAGTCACATAAACGTTTATGAAATAAAACGATTTACAAATTATCCAAAAGTACCAATTATTGAAGCATCCCCACAGACCATAATAGTTGAGGATGTTTAATACCATATTGTCCATTTAGGGCGCAACCCCTGATTTCTGGAGACCCCATGTTCCCACGGCGCGTGTTACATTATGACTTTTGGGGTTCACTGAGTGGTGAGAAGATGATTTTTTTAAATCTATAAATAGGAAATTAAATTGAGTCATTCTGCTATTTCTACGTCTATGACGTTTACTATTTAAATTTTTCAGTTAAACTCAGTTTCATGTTAGTATTTATAACTTGAATGTATTTTGTTATTAATTTAGTACAAAATAAATTAAAATAAATATTATTAGTAGGTACTACATAATAAAATACGTACCTAACATGAGTGATCAGTACGGACCATTCGGATAATTTTATGTAATAATTTCTAAGACAGACAGAAAGTTCGAAGAGAGAGAGAAAGAGTTTTTAAGCTTAGATTTAACACAGAAATACTCTTCTAAAATGGCAACTATGATGTAAAGTTTATTGTAAAATAAAAACTGAAAAGAGAGAGGAAAACTTTGATTCCTTCCACATTCTTAAATTGTAAATGTAAGTGCGAGTTATAAGCCAAGTCTCTGAATGATTTCATATCAACTCGAGACAAAATGGCGCTTTGTAAATTGTGTACAAGCCTACTAGGAAAACGGCAGGTAAATTGATAAACAGAACATCATTTAGTGTCCAAACCAAAATAACCAAATCAATCAAATAACAATAATCCTGTTTATTTTCCTTAATTTTATACAAAACATGCTCCAAAACTACACTATGATGACGAATAATCTGTGTAATTATTATCTAGAAGGAAAAGGGGGTTTGACCAAAGTAATTACATATTTTCTATGTAAATATGTTAATATACCTAATTGCAATCAACCGATGTTGTCATTCCAGTACCTTGTCACTACAACTTTATTAACACGTACACTTTAAAGTATTCAATATACACAAGTGACAATATGTTTATGCTTCTGACTGTACAGTCGACTGCAATGAAATGGCGATAGGTACCTTTGTATTTCATTCGACGTAGTTTGTTACTTGTTGTCTTGCGGGCCTTCTCCGCAATTAGGCAGCCTATGTGCCTTTTGGGCGTGCGAAGAATGGGAGCTGGATTACTCCAGCCATCCTAATTCCTCCAGGTAGCCGGCCACGGACTTGACGTCGCTGAGTGCCTCCCGGAGACTGCCTGGGGTTCCCAGGTAGGTCGTCCGGTATTCTGACACATCACTGCATTCCAGCAGGACGTGTGCCGCAGTTTCTCCTGCCGACATGTATGCTCTGCACAGGGGACTGTCTGTAATACCTATGGTGAAGAGATGTTTGTTAAAGCTGCCGTGACTTCGATGTTGTTTAAAATGCAACTTGACTGTATGCGTGCATTTCAAAATTTCAAACCAATCGATTTAAGACCCTCTTTCCACTTGGATCCATAGACAACTACTTTCTTTAATAAAAAGATGCGAGATTTGACCGGAAAACACAAAAAAATACAGGATGAATCTAACTCAACCCACTAGGAAAGAGCACCCTTCATAAAGTGAACCTTATGTTACAAAAAACAAGAAAATAAATGTAGTTTTGCTTGATAAAGTTAAGGGTGAAAAATCTTTTTCCACAAAGCAAGTTTTGCTCAGCTTACAACTAGATGGCGATGAATAATTCGTTTAAGGTTTAATTTTATTTATAATAACATAATTAGATACGATTGTCGGCGAAATAACATGAATTATTTCCTTTCCTTGTAGTACCTAATGAGTAAATAGCATACTTGGAATATATGGATTCAATGAGTAATGACGTACAAGAGATATAGTTTAAAAGTCCTACGGGATATTCATTTTTCCTATTATTTTTGTGGTTTGGGAATCCCATTACAACTTTTGATTAACAGGTAATTGGATGTGAAGGAAGTACGTAGAAATTATATTAAATGACCCGATGGTTTAAGGACAGATTTACTGTTTAACTTTCTATGAAAGTGTCAGCGAATTTTTTCCCATTTCCCCTAACTCTAACAAAGTATGAGATAGAGAATTTTCTAGGAAACTTTCGCTATATCAAATAATTTAAAAAAACCATAAACGACAAAAAGCTTTATAAAATTAATTACGTTGAACTTTGTACATTCAACCAACACCTATCCCTAACTATCGTTGTACCTATGCTATTTCAAACATGTTGTATCTACCTATAATTGGCTTATTCATTCACAATGTTGTCCTTTACATGTTATTGTTAGAGCTGTTACCCGCGCCTTCTTTTCCGTGAAATGTTAAAATAAGTATAACTCCTTTTCCTGACATGCGATTTAAATGAAACAAAGCCTATATTCTGCTCCATCCCGAGTTCTATCTTCCTATGAAAGCAGCATTAAAATCCATTCAGTAACTTAGAAGATGTGCGCGTTCAATCAGACGGATAGACAAAAAACATTATTTTTTTGCTTTTATTACCTTTCTCTAACTGTTTTCTCTCGATTTTTGTCAAATATGTTCAAAGTACAAACATATCGGGGTCTACTATTTCATTATATGTATAGATAAGACGTTGGTGGAATAATAAATAAATAAAATAACTATAAAATCAATCTACTTTGAACTTTATGCCATGACTTTGAACGAAAATCGCAATGGAAATAAATCTTTACTTACATCAAACATACTTAACTAAACATACAATTTGAGTTAACACCTTGTTAACATACAGACCGACAGACTGTTCCAACCAGTAATAAATCTAATAAAGAAATATGGGAGCTGTTGTTCATAATAAATCAGCCCGCGGCTGCAGCGGGTAAAAAATAAATGAAATCAACCTATGTTGTCGTCATCATTTCAAATCGGCCTTTAAATTTAACCCTTTATGCATTGATTAATATTACAGTTTCTGAAAAGCATTTAAATATTAATTTCACGGTACAAAGTCACTTGACTGAGAAAAAAAAAGATGTCTTTTTTTCTCTTTAGATTTAATGTGTGATTTAACTTTAAAAACAAAATATTTTATAACTTAATTAAACATTTTGAGGAAACAATTTATCTATAATATAAAAATGAATAGCTAAATATGTTGCTAAGCGCAAATCTCGAGAACGCCGAACGGCTGAACCGATTTCGCTAATTCTTTTTTTTAGAATATTCTTTGAAGTACGAGGATGGTTCTTACGGAGGGAAAAAAATAAAAATTCCCACGGGAAAGCGGGATACACGCAAACGAAGTTGCGCGGGGTTCGCTAGAATAATAATATTATTAAAATTTGTTTATTCAATTTGGTCCATTTAGAGTTCATCTAACATCTTCTGAATGTGGCTTAATCTAGACAGATTATGTTATGCCCAAATTTAGATTGTAGCAGCAACATTATGCTTATTTATTTACAGCTCCAAAACCAATCTTAGATGTTATCTAAAAGCAAAGTTTCTAACGCGCTGTTATTACTGCTCCACAGTCTAAATAACTATACAGTTATCTACTTTGTATATTAGATGGTTAGATTACGTTTTTTTTTAATCTATGACCAATATGGGAGGTAAATCATTGTAAAGTATCTACTATAAGAATTTTCTTATCTATGCCTATATCTTAAAATCAAAATTATGAATGATATTTAATGGCATTCTTAATATGTATGTAGGTACACATAAGATTTTTTTTTTTGACGACAGCTATTTTATGTTTGGTGTAGCTTTGAAATTTGAAAAATTAATTTTATTATATTAGGATAAATATAATAAAAACATCTATTAAAACAGTAATTTTATAAAAATATAAAAAATGCATGTAATTCGATCAGTATCCATATTTATAACCATGTCGGCAGTCGGCAGGGGTATTTTCAGTCAATTGCCGATTTCATACAATTTTGTAATTTTCTTCTGTTATCGTATGTTTTAAACCCTATTATTTTTAGTCTATTTATCTAGAACTAGAGGTCGAAAATATGTCGTACAGTCAGGTGCATAAACAAAATATGTTATCAATTATCACTTCAGTATCTTGTCACTTTTGTATATTATTTTAATAAAGACTGTTATTAGCGAAAAAGTACTAAAGCCGTAAACTATTATGCATCTGACTGTACACCTATCAGGTACCTATAGACTAGTGCAATAGGTACAGTGTGCTATTTACAGGTTGGAAAAAAGTAGCAATGTTTATACTATTTTCTGTTTATCAGTTGCCGATAATCCATAAAATACAATCGTTATCTTGATAAATATTTAATCAAGCCTGGATATGTTATCTGTTGGATTAAAATCGGTGGGTTTAGGCGATACCGATCTACTGATAGTTTGCTACTGATATCGACGTGCGTTATGTGTCATAGACTAGATATTCCCGAGGATTTGCGTGGAATAATTTCTTTAAGTAAACTTACATTCTTCTTCTACATCCTATCTCCAATATACATACTAACTAACCTTTGTTGCGGCCCGGGAATAGTATATTTAATAAATAAGAAAAATATAGACTAAAGTCTAACTTTTTATTAGCTGCAGTCTCAGACCAAATAAGAAGTCAAGACGGAGCGCTGCGAACAATGATGTGAAGCCGGTTTTGTAAACATGTGTGCATTTAGGGAGTGTTGCCGTGCAGTAAAAAATTATTACCCAAATTTTTTATTTTATTTTTTATAGATAAAAAAGTTAGCAATTTTTTAAATTGGATACCTCACTTTTATGAGATGTTTTGAGTATTCAGACGAGATAGGGGAATAAAATAAAACAATAGTAATATCAAACATTGGTTTTAATGGCCTTTATGTTGGGTCAATTTTTTGAAATATTGCCTTTTACTGTCCACCATTTTAGAAATTGTTTCCAATTTAGAAATATAATTAATATCTTTATTTCGGGTCGGGAATCTTAAAAATAAATATTTTTGAAGTGATGATAAAACATGGAAAAACCAAAAAAAAATTAACGCCTATTTACACTTACAATAATTTTATGAAAACTAACAGTAAAAATAGAAATAAGTAAAAGAAAGTGACGTTACGTTTCGCGTCACATTAATAACTACCCCAATAAACTGGGACTATTGTGACGCTTATTAGCGGCAACACTTGTGGAGTTTTTTTATTCCAAGCTGTCATAATAATTATTAAAATTGATTTGTTAAAAATATGTATTTTTATGTTTACTTACGTATGAAATGTGATTCCATCTTGCTTTTTATTCTTTGAGGAATTGTTTTTGCAGCCTTTCACCACACAATTCGGCATTTTTGATTATTAATTAATTAAATTGTTTGGATGTCATACGTCAATGACGAACTAGCTCAAACTAATCGGCGAGGCATAGTTTGGTTATAAATGTGTGCGTTAAGGGCGTATATGGACAGGGCGAGGCATAGTTTTGCCTGCTTCACATCATTGTTCGCAGCGCTCCGTCTTGACTTCTTATTTGGTCTGAGGCTGCAGTAAAATGACGTTTTGTGGGTTGCCGGACATTGCAATTTGCATGTTGAATGACATTTAGAAACGTCATTTTACTGCAGCTAATAAAAAGTTAGACTTTAGATAAAAATATAGACGTAAAAGAAACAAACGCTGCATAATGAAAAGTAGCGATAAAAAAAAGAAGAGTACCTATAATAGTTATAATTAAATTAAGTAGGTAGTCAATAAAAAATATAAAAAATGTTGCGGATACGGATATTGATGCAGATGCGGAAAATAATACAGATGCGGAGAATGATGCGGATATTTATAATGCGGATGAGTATATCTACAACATTCCCGACCCGAAGCAGGGATGTCATGGATACGATATTAAAAAAACGATTTCATATAATAATATATCATCATATGAATACGATTTTAGGAAAGATTCTCTTTTCGAAATTTTCTCTTTTTGAGCTCTTATTCGTGTGGAAAAGTACTTCCTTTGAATATAGTTGAAAACTAACTATTTTATGGATAATTTCAATAAAAACATCTACTTATTAAGAGCGTAAAGACTATAAAAATACTAATATTGCATGTAATTCGATCAGTATCCATATAATCATGTCGGCAGCGGGATTTGTCGATATTCCGGTTGATCGATGATTTCTAGATATTTATTTAGATAAAACCAGTTATCTTTGTGAGAGATTTATAATTCCTACCTTCGTGCACGTAAATTCTTGTTAAAAGAATTCTATTTATATTGGGAGCACTGTTTTGGTGGCGGGCACGCCATCTTGACTTTATGTGTCGCACGCAATTATTGTTCATCGCAATTTCTGGCTAATGTTTGTTACAATAATAATAAATAATCTAAAGTATTATGATTGTTTGATAGTCATTTTTAAGAAGTGAAAAAGGTAATTTGGATATGAATGGAATTTTCCAAATAATAAATTATCTTTTGACTGGATTCTACCATCAGCTGTACTCTTCAATAAAATCGCGTTTTAATTTCAATTTAAGATTAATGGCAAATCCTAATTTGTGCTCTTGGAACTATAACTTAAATATTTTTACTAATTAATTGGTTAGCGTAATGTTATTTAGTTTAGTATTTAGTTAGAGCTAGTTAGCTAGATAGTCTGTTAATAGTACCTAAACGTAATCAAATGCCGATCTTTCGGAATCATCTTCCAGGACAGGACTGTCGAAAAATAGTAATTCCAAGCTTCACTTATTTTGAAACTAGATGGCGCTATGGGAACTATAATTTATTTATATTAAAGATAATTATCTTTTTTGTTAAGTAGGTATAAAAGTGATTAAAATTGACTTATCATTCTTTACATCACTTTCACGAGAACACAAATATTTTACCTTTCAGTTTATCAGTCTAAAACAAAGGTCAAAATAGATATGGTTTTCGTGTTTGAGTAGTGAATTTAATGTCTGAGAGCATTGACCGATCATGATTTTCAGATTAGTAGTAAATTAAATGGAATGTCTCAAAAGAAACATAATTCCTAAAAGAATCCTAAAAGAAAATTAAGGATGTATTTATTCCATTAATGTTTAAGGTGCTGACAGACTTGGTAATTCACTTGTAATAGTAAATCTTCACAGGAATTTTCTTTAGTTAAAATATTATATTGAATACTAATTTGTTTAATTATAATTGTTTAATGGAAAAGAATAGTCTCAAAAATCACTAGACCAGGACTTCTGGAAGAGCTATAGGCAGTCCTAATTCTGGCCTTGGACAATATTTAACTATTTGCTCTACAAGCTACCACTACTTGGAAACAAAATTAAAATTACCATTAGATAACGTGACATCGAATATGTCATTTCAAAACGCCAAAATATACACTTAAAAAAGAAAGAAACACGGAGAAGCTCGACATTATGCAACCCATCCAAACACTGGTAAGGTTGACGTTGCTTTACTTGCATGTGCTTTTTAGAATGCTCACACAGCGACTCCATCGAGCACCTCAAATGTAGAGTCACCTCGATTGAAAAAAGTAACAGTTAAACCTCAAAATAAAAGTATTAGCTGAGTGTATTATTGTAACTAATCATGAAATCCCAATTAACGATTCCCACAATCGAGATGGCGGTGAGATAATTAAATTTATACCCTCGCCAATTGATAAACAGCGTGATATTATCTACGTGGGTGGATTTATGCACCAGCAAGTGCCATGTGGGATGAACATGTCCGTTTTTTTTGTCGTTATAATGTCCAAATGATCGGACGGCGCGATCTTTACACCTTGATTTTTTGAGTAACGATGAAATTACCGATTAAAATCAATTTTAAAAATTCTTTCACTGTTGGACAACTACATTATCTACGGATGACATAATAACTATATTATATTTTCATAACTATTGTATATTTGCGAGATCGTTAGTTATATAAAATAACAAGCGAAGACATTCTTTCTCAGTCCATTAAGGACTGTGTTGCCAATAATACGATAACATATTTTATCAGTTGTAGATTGTGCTACCGATGTCGATGATATAATGATAAAAATACTTATCGAATTTGTTAATTATTATATTTTTTACAAGATACATTTTTTTGGAAGATAAAAATACTTAATCAAATGTTTCATTAAAAAATATTTAAAATAATTTTTTAGAATAGAGAGCGTCTAACTGCATTTTTTCTCAATGGTCATTATAGACAAATTAAAACAAATATCTAACATTGTAAAAGACGTGTCTAAATACACAGGATAAAGACATTTTGACTTTGATTTTGAATGTGCGTATTAAATTTTCTCATTATTATTTCCAGAGACCCTATTATATATATATTTCCTAGACCTCATCACTCGTGTGCATACACATGTCTGTTTGTCTGCATGTTTTATGTGTATTACAAGTATTTAAATAGAAAAGTATTTGTTTATAATGTTACCAGCAATCTATCTATAATATAGGTATATTATAAACTTTGCTAAATTTGGAACTAGATGGCACTGTGCAAAAAAAAAATAATAATAAAAAGATCTAAAAGATAAAACACTAAATCTATTAGTTGACCTCACAAAATCGTGCTTTATTTGTGGGTCACAGTGAGCCCACGATTGGCATCGGGGCTTTGTATCTCAATAGGATATCTTCTAACACCTAACGAACATTTGTTGGTATTTACGTCTTATCAATTGTATCTTGTTAGGCCGGTACTGTTATTAGTATTAGTTAGGTACAGCCAAGAAACGATGGCATAGCTGTGTGTCGCACTCTAAATTTCCACCATTGCTGTGTCTCCTGTACAGCCAGGATCAACAACGGCGACCTCAGATAGACAATAAGCAATGAAGCTTATTGACGTCGCGGGGGACAAACTACAGCTGTCTTAGAACTCACAACGACTCGACGAAAATAGACTCAGCAGAAAGTATTGAAAGAGCAATTTGAAACAATAGTCATTGTAGCCTAGAGAGATGGCAAATCAAGTGATGCTCAGTGCAGTAATGGAGCATCGTGGCAGAGTACGCTCTAATTCCCTTTGATGGTAGGGGGAGGCTAGTATCTCTGCAGTGGGATGATTATGGATTGATATGATATGATGAGGTACAGGTACAGTCAAGAACACAAATACGTATGGAGGGTGGAGAATTAGAACAAGCTCCCCCTCTGTGTTTACCTGACTACGGTCATGTGTCTTAAAGTGTTATAAAACGTTTTACAACAAATAGTAAAAGTAGTGTGGGAGCAGAATATAAAAAGTTTTAAAACGTTTCGCTAACATTCAAGGTACCTACAAATGGTGATTGGTGACATTGATATGCTATTGTTCTATAATTTATCTTAATATCTCCAATAGTTACAAACTGTTACAACGTTTGTTAACTATTACATATTAACAAAATTTTAAGTAACATTTTTGCACAGATCATAACAAATCTGTATGAAACTGTATGAAATAGTTATAAAGATCGGTGTTCATAAGAAATTCAAAGATCTATTGATTTTAGCCCCTGCCCATCCCCTCAAGGATCTACACATGTAATCATCAATCGAACATCATCTAAAACATTCCGTCAATTAACTTTCCCGTTCGAAACTCGTCCATCGATAATCGACGATATCTGGCCATGCGTCCATCACGCAGCATCCGTCCCTCTCGCACACGCCGATAGCGGTATCTGCATCTCTCTCACGTTATCAGGTTAACTACGAAATTAAAAACAAAATAATGAGCTATATCGTTATCAGCGCTATCATGCAGCATCCGTCAGAGTATCGCGGTGATAAGAGCACATCTGCTGTCAATGTGCCGATTTCTGGTGCCTGTGATCTATTTCTGATTTTATGTGCACTGAAATAAAATGTACTAAAAAAAAAATATATATTTTAAATTTTAAATAACATAGATCCATAATGATGTTACAACTTAGATAATTTAGAGCTAGCCCATTTCTTGACTGCTCTACCATTTCAATTGATATCTATGTTTAGTAGGAATAATTGATGAAATAATTAAATATTACTTGACAAATCTAAACATAACCGTCGCTCGTTGCAGACTAAGCAAATATTGTACTATTGGTCGTAAATATCTAACATAGATCCTTTTTTTCGGTTGAATAAATAATACTATAAGTACATAGTAAACAAGGGATCATGCTAATTGGAATAATTTTGATATAGGAAACTTCATAAAGCTAAACGAATCTTCATAAATTTATCTAGCTGTTGTTAAGCCTGTGTTGGGCTCTGTACCCCTGACAATATGTTTACAAATTTTCATAATGATCAGCTGCTTAGTCAAGCCGTGAAGGAATAACAAACTAACTCACTTTCTCATTTATAATATTAGTAGGATATCCTCTGAATAAGTAATTTGACTTTGATGTTGTCTTCAAAACATTAGAAGGACCTAGAGAGCTACTAATATAATAATATACTTCGAAGTATCGGAAAATTTTTAACCGTAAAATACAAGTTATTTCATGATTATAATTCAATGAACTACTAAAATAACCATAAAAAAATACAAGGTATTTCATGCATAGAATTCAAGAAATTACTAAAACTAACCATGAAATACCTTGTATTTCACGATTTAAATTCTTTCGATATTACGGGCGAAGTACGTTAACGTTAACGAAATACGTTTCGTAGTAGCCCTCTTGGGTCTATTCTCGCAATGAAACAGTCAAAATCTAGTGTCAATCTTATGCGCTATCTCGCTCATACAAAATACCAACGATTTCATTGATTGACTGACATGTATACATTGAATTACATGACAGTAGAAGTAAGTTGAAGTCCTTCAAATGTACAGACAGAGGGACAGTTTTAACCGTTTTTGTAACGAGAATAGGCCGACTGGCCGTTTAGGATAGAACTTTATCAAGTAAGAATAGGTGTCACAGTGATAAATCTACCCGGATCCTAACAGTAGGCAATTACTAATACATTTTTACCGATAACGCGGAGATAAGTGTAATGTCAGTGCAACACGAGTTTACATCACCAGGCTTTGTCTTGATACTGGGTGTGATAAGGCACGCATGCGCACTTTGTATTTGTAACTGATCTGATTACTTTGTGTTGTAAAGTTAACTTTTGAAATGACCAACTTTGTGGTTGTAAGAAATATTGAATTTTATTTACACACTGCGTCATTTATTTACATTTATATATCTGTTGTCTGCCTGGTATGGGGTCATAGTGTAACTTTGGGTCTGGGACCAGCCCTATTATCCGCGGCTGCTTGATGAAAAAAGGTTATTATAAAGTAGAAGATTATTTTAAAGAAAAAAATTTGTGGTCATAGTAATTTGCTCCTCTGAACCAAGCATATATTGCAATGTATAAAAAACTTTAAACTACTTTAAAATATGTATATTGGCTTTCAAAAGAGGCTGTTGTTGAGTTTCTTGCGGCACTTCTTCTCGGAGGCCGTTCACGTCGAAGTGCCGGTAGGCTAAAAAAAAATGACGTGCGAAAGTATTTCCTGTAAATCTACTTGCAAAATAAATGATTTTATTTTATTATTCTCGTAACAAAATCAGTTCCAATATCAAGCGCAGTCGCGCATCACTCATACAAATAAGAATAAGAGAGTGTGTGAGTTTGAGATTAGATTAAAACTATTTTTGTTACACAAAAAATATATCCATTGTCTGGTACCCATAGCATAAGCAGGTTAAGTCTAGCTCACTTTGCAACCAGATGGCGCTATTTGATTTATCTTACATTAATATATATATAAGGACAATTCATACAGATTGAGCTAGCCCCAAAGTAAGTTCGAAACTTGTGTTATGGGATACTAACTCAACGATATTATATTTTATAACAAATAAATATATAGATAAACATCCAAGACCCGAGGCCAATCAGAAAAAGTTCGTTTTTCATCATGACCCGACCGGGGATCGAACCCGGGACCTCCTGGGTGGCGGTCTGGCGTGGTAACCATTACGCCACGGAGGTCGTCGAAATTTGTGTATAATCTGATGCTGGGTACTCTCAACTGGTGTCACCGTACAAATTTCAAAGAAAATTTAAATTTTGTCATTAGCCTTGTCAATAACTCATAATTTCTATAGTCATCATAATCAATATTTTAAATACGAGCGTCACTGCCAGCGATTTGGCTCCACACTCCCATCTGGCGATAAGCTGGTGATAACAGCAGATAGTTCTCTTAATGGACTCTGTTGTTTAACTGATAAGATAACCGTAATGAATCTTGGTTTAAACGAATCCCTTGTTATTGACTCGGAAGATAAAAATATTTTTTCCAGATGAACAGATAAATAGATCTTTATTTGGAATGCCTAATTATTTCATTACGAATTTGATTGATATCTCAAAATATAATAATATAATTGTCTTGGGACTTATTTCTAGGTTTCGACTGTGCTGTTCACTTTACAAATTGTGTACTACAGGTACCTTTCTTCCCTTTTTCCCGTTCCTTTTGCCACACAAAACATTTTCAGAAATAAATGTCATTATAAATGTCAATGTCATGAATTATCAATTGTCGATATTCAGAATGATATATTATTAAAACTATAGAAGGGGTAAACGTTAGGACATTATAAAAGACGCGACGATTATCAGAAACATCTTAGAAGGAGAGATAGAAGGTAGAAGAGGAAGGAGAATGCCGAGAAGAGCTTACATGGATCAAATGAAAGAAAAGGTAGGCATGCGGAGTGATCCTGCACAGGTGTACCGGGAGGCCCGTCGAGACTCTTTCTGCCTCAATGGCTGTCGGTTCCACGGGCTATGTGACCAGCACACTACCACTTCAGCTTGCTTATTCTTTGCGCTATATCACTTTAATTACTGTAAATCATTTACAATACAAATAAAACTAAGTTTATAGGCGACGTTAGATTTGTGGTCGGTGATAATAGTCAATACAAGGCTCTCCCGAATACCTTGCAATTTCGCCATCGTGGTTGTTACAAATGCAGATATTTGTAGTTTGAAAAACCGTTGTATTTGCGTAATTTAATTAACCGTTCACGCCTAGATTAAGGCTGGTCTCGATTATTAAATCTCATAAATTAATGCCAGATTCCCGGATACGGAATGTAGTTGCGCGCGTTTTCATTGTTTTACGATACACTCTACTACCTTAGGTTCAAACTCAAACTCAAAAATAAGTTTGAGTTTATCTTGGGTTCAGTCTACTTATTATTTTACTCGCACCGGCATAATTAGCGGAACATTGAACAAATTCTGGGAAAATATGCATTTTCAAAATGCAAAAATAAATGAATAAATATTCTTGGACGAATCACACAACGCCATCTAGTCCCAAAATTATGCTTGTACTGTTGGTACTAGATTGCTGATAAATAGGTATACATTTTTTTTTGTATAGAAAACATCCTAAAACTTAGAACCTGTTACATAAAGAAAAAAATACTAAAATTATCTTGTTACAGTATCTTACAAATTAATGACATTGTGACTAAATAAATACTTTCTTAGCTTACCGATTTTCCCTCGGTTTTGAGGAGTCAACTAAAAATAAAACTTTATTGAACCTTATATAATTGAATTTTCATCTACACATATAATAAACATTACATTGACATCTATATACATAAAATTCAAAGTCCTGACTGAATTGACTATATATCAACGCACAGCCTAAACCGCTGGGTCTAGAGATTCAAAATTTGGAATGTAGGTTCCTTACGACGACGTCTAGAGGTGTACTAAGAAAGGTTAACAATTCCCACGGGAAAGCGTGATATACGCAAACGAAGTTGCGAGTCTTACTAGGTGAACATATTTGCCAAAAATGGATAGAGGACAGTAATAAAAGCGTTTTTTGTAATTTTTTTGTCTGCCTGTTTGTACGCACACATCTTCGTAGTTACTGAACAGATTTTAATGCTGTTAATACCGGAAGATAGAGCTTGACTTTGAGCAAAATATACGTTTTTTTTCATTTTATTTGGATACAGGAAAAAAGTTATCTTTTCTATTCTATCTAACTCTATTCTTCTTTTTTCTATCTAACTGTCGAAACGTGTCGGGTGTAAAAACAATTAAGTTTACGTGCGCGTTCAAGTTAAACATAATATATTTTCTTTTCAATCTCAAACGACATGCCGTGTGACGTGTCAGTGTGCAAACATCCACTCAACGAACTTTCAGATGCTATCTGCCCACCTATTAACCCACCGCGATTAAACAATGGGCAGGCTAATCGAAAAAATAATTCGGCTAATTTGTCCAGGGTACGGAATGACGGACAATCCGTCAGTCAGATAGAGAAGACCGATTGTTAACTGCGCATCCAAGGTAATTAGTACTATTTGTTTTTGCCGGGTTATCGACCATTCGATCGAGGCTCCGTACAGAACAATAGGGAAAGGTCATTTCGTAATAATTCGATTAGGGTAACTTGATTTGTAAGGACCATTTATTTTAAGTTGCTTTATCTTGATTTATTTTTTAGTTTTTTCAATTTCTTTCAAGTTTCAGGTTGAATTATAGAGAGACTGAATAGAGGAATGATTTTAACAAAAGCGCTTTTATGTTTGTGAAGTTTTTGTACTCAATTTGATAGTTTCAATCATAAATAATAATAATAAATTCTTCACAATTCACACGGCTCCACCTGGTCCCAAGTTAAGCTAGTCTTATATGGGTATATATGGGTACCAGACACCGAATATATTGTTGCATATATATATATATACTAATAATACAAAGAAAACACCCAGACTCGACTCGTGGCCCGACATGCACTTAATCAGTTTTTCTTTTTTAATGTTTATTGAGAACTAGCTTTTGCCCGCGGCATCGCTCGCGTTAATTTTATGACTGTTTATATCTCGTTTGACAACAAAACAACCCATAGCGCGACTTGTGGCGCCATCTGTTGGCCGATACAGCGCCCTCTATAGTAGACAAATTATTTTCCCATTGGAACGACATACTTTCACGGGAAAAAATTATTTTTTAAAATTATTAATTAAAATTATGTTGGGCTCTGTATCCCTAAAAATATGTATGCAAATTTTCATAATGATCAACTGCTTAGTCAAGCCGTGAAGGAATAACAAACAAACATACTCACTTTCTCATTTATAATATTAGTAAGGATAAGGATATTCTTTAAATCTAAATATGTAACACTTTAAGTAAATTGAATTGTTTTAAAATCTTAAAGTTGGAATACACTGTAGTGGACAATTTGTTGTGGATGTATGTTTGTTTGTAACATGACACCTACGGTACACGTGTGGCATTATCAGGTTCCAGTAGCTCGCGGGTGGTCACTGTCTTGTTGATCTGTGCAAAGGCATGACTCTTTTTGATCGTGTGGTCAATTTGTTATGGGATAATAATATAGGGTATAATATTGTTTCTTGTACAGTCAGCCAATGAAAGAGCTGATCAGGGCTGTAAAATATGATTCAAGTTTTCTTCACTCGATGTTTTATTCATCAATAGTACTCATAATCTATAATATAATAAAAGTGTAAAAAAAGTTTGTCTGTACATTGAATATATTTCCAAAAAAATTGTTTAGGGCGATGCAGAATAAGCAATAGAACAAGAATTTCGTAAAATTTTGTCCGTCTGTTTGTATGTTTGTATGTTTGTATGTTTGTATGTATGTTTGTACCGCTAATCTCAGAAACGGCTGAACCGATTTGGATGCGGTTTTCACTAATATGTGGCGATTTGCTCAACTTAACATTTAGTGTATGTTTCTTTTCAAAATTCCCACGGGAATCCGAGATATACGCAAACGAAGTTGCGAGGGTATATCAACGCACAGCCCAAACCGCTGGGTCTAGAGATTCCAAATTTGGCATGTAGGTTACTTACGACGTCTAGGGATATACAAAGAAAGGATTTTTCAAAATTCCCACGGGAAAGCGAGATATACGCAAACGAAGTTGCAAGAGGACGCACAGACCAAACCGTTGGGTCTAGAGATGCCAAATTTGGCATGTAGGGGCCTTATATGGTCCGGACCGACCGGACCGGACCGGACCGGACCGGACCGGAACGGACCGGAACGGACCAGAACGGACCGGACCGGACCAGAACGGATCAGACCTGATCGGTCCGGAAGGAACCGCACCGTACCGGGCCGTGCCGGACCGGACCGGTTTTTTTTCTGTAGAAAAATATGCTAATTGGCACGTAGGTTCCATACAAGGACCGGACCGACCGGACCGGATGGAACCGTACCGTACCGGGTCGTGCAGGACCGGAATTGGTTTCTGAAGAAAAATATGCTAATTGTTACTAGGCCACGCGGGCGAAGCCGCGGGCAGAAGCTAGTGTAAAATAAAATAAAAAAACATTTATTTTGCAAGTAGATTTACAGGAAATACTTTCGCACTTAATTTTTTTTTATCCTACCAGCACTTCGACGTGAATGGCCTGATGAGAAGAAGTGCTGCAAGAAACTCAACAAACAGCCTTTTATGAAAGCCAACATACATAAAAGTAGTTTAAAAGATTTTTATACATTGCAATGCAATATATGTGTAGTGCAGAGGAGCAAATTACTATGACCACAAATTTTTATCTTTAAAATAATCTTCTGCTTTTTAACCTTCATCAAGCTGCTTTTGATAGTCGACTTAAATTTATGCAGCATGTAAATTATTACAAAGTGTCATCACGATGCTTACAGCGTAAAAATCATCTTTGTTCCTAGTTCTCTACTCTGCTCATCTTTGAATATGAGTCACAATTTATGCTATTACTGCAATATTTCAGGTTTTTCTTTCACAAATAAACGCAATATGCAGGAGACAAAAACATTTTGACGAATGTCTTCAGATATGACATTTTTTTCATCGTTCTTTAATGGCTTTAAAAAAAAAATGTTACCTTCTAACTAATTCTAACTTACTCTTGAAAAGAATTTCAGTTGTAATCAAAACAAAAAAAAAATGAACGCATCCACATCGCTTTTATTGATACCTCAAACATGTAATCTATATATATAAAATTCAAAGTCCTGACTGACTTAACTATATATCAACGCACAGCCCAAACCGGTGGGTCTAGAGATTCCAAATTTGGACTGTAGGTTCCTTACGACGTCTAGGGGTGTACTAAGAAAGGATTTTTCAAAATTCCTACGGGAAACCGAGATATACGCAAACGAAGTTGCGAGGGTATATCAACGCACAGCCCAAACCGCTGGGTCTAGAGATTCCAAATTTGGCATGTAGGTTCCTTACGACGTCTAGGGATGTACTAAAAAAGGATTTTTCAAAAATCCCACGGGAAAGCAAGATATACGCATACGAAGTTGCGAGGGGACGCACAGCCCAAACCGCTGGGTCTAGAGATGCCAAATTTGACATGTAGGATCCTTATAAGGTCCAGACCGACCGGACCGGACCGGACCGGAACGGACCGGACCGGACCGGAACGGATCAGACACTGATCGGTCTGGAAGGAACCGCACCGTACCGGGCCGTACCGGACCGGATCGAACCGGACCGGACCGTTTTTTTTTTCTTCATCCATATATATAAAATTCAAAGTCCTGACTGACTTAACTATATATCAACGCACAGCCCAAACCGGTGGGTCTAGAGATTCCAAATTTGGACTGTAGGTTCCTTACGACGTCTAGGGGTGTACTAAGAAAGGATTTTTCAAAATTCCTACGGGAAACCGAGATATACGCAAACGAAGTTGCGAGGGTATATCAACGCACAGCCCAAACCGCTGGGTCTAGAGATTCCAAATTTGGCATGTAGGATCCTTATAAGGTCCAGACCGACCGGACCGGACCGGACCGGACCGGACCGGAACGGACCGGACCGGACCAGAACGGATCAGACCTGATCGGTCTGGAAGGAACCGCACCGTACCGGGCCGTGCCGGACCGGATCGAACCGGACCGGACCGGATTTTTTTTCATAGATAAAATTCAAAGTCCTGACTGACTGACTGACTTAACTATATATCAACGCACAGCCCAAACCGGTGGGTCTAGAGACTCCAAATTTGGACTGTAGGTTCCTTACGACGTCTAGGGGTGTACTAAGAAAGGATTTTTTAAAATTCCTACGGGAAACCGAGATATACGCAAACGAAGTTGCGAGAGTGTATCAACGCACAGCCAAAACCGCTGCGTCTAGAGATTCCAAATTTGGCACGTAGGTTCCTTACGACGTCTAGGGATGTACTAAGAAAGGATTTTTCAAAATTCCCACGGGAAAGCGAGATATACGCATACGAAATTGCGAGGGGACGCACAGCCCAAACCGCTGGGTCTAGAGATGCCAAATTTGTCATGTAGGGTCCTTATAAGGACCGGTCCGATCGGACCGGATCGACCGGACCTGATCGGCCCGGATGAAACCCTACCGTACCGGGCCGTGCCGGACCGGAATTTGTTTCTGAAGAAAAATATGCTAATTGTTACTAGGCCACGCGGGCGAAGCCGCGGGCGGAAGCTAGTAAAAAATAAAATACTTATGTTAACATCATTCCGTGATTATTAGCCTACGACTTGTCCAGCGTGCGATGTCCGTAACCTAATCACCTGTCCCATCTGTTCCACCCCATTGTTCTTTCTTGGTTTTTTATTCCAAACCACGAAATTAAGACATAATACTATTACATCTAAGTACAGTTTTGAATGAATCATCATCGGCTCGACCTACGGCCTCGCGATCCATTTCATTTCAAGCATAAACTACAGTGCAGGCGTCAATTGTTAACAACCTCTCGATTCTCGTGAATCGATACAATCGATTGTATCGTTTATTTTCTCGCACTAGAGTCTCGATTGTTTTATTCGATTCGCGTTGCCCCCGGCCGTACAGATCATACGTTAGTCAAATGCGATTTGACGTGACGTTCGAATTTATTCTTTAAACGTAACGTATTCTGAGATGAGTTTTGTGGTTGGCTCTTTGACACTTGTGCACCGTATCGGCCAATCTGAGCGTGATGGATACCTCGAGTTGTGGACCTTATTATGTTTTCAATAAGCGGTAGTGTTATATTTGGGATGGCGTTCGTTTATTTTGACAGACAGTGTACGGTTACGTTAGGAACGATTGTGCGATTGTGAGCGTTTTAGATTTAGAGATAACAATGTGGACATACGATGTTAGCGGTTAGACAATTTGATGGACAGTCACATGTAATTCTAAGTTACAGTGCTACAAATTTATCCGTGCCGGTGGCCATAATTACAACTAATGAATTCGTCTTGAATACCTTGAGAACTACCTTCAATAGCTTCGATCCTAGCGCCAAGCCCCCGCCATCAGCACAATACATATTAGTTTGTGGCACTGTACACTTCTCTTCTTTCAGCCTTTGCTTTTGGTTACCAGTAACTACTGTTCTTGAAATCTACAAGTGTCATCCATCAGTCATTACTGAATGGTGTCTACTTAAGGTTCTATTTGAAATTTATTTAGTGGCGCGTGTATTGCGTGTCCTCAAAGCGCTCGTCACGTACACATGCTTGTGTGCGTGTCCTCGGCGCGCGCTATTGTATGGAGTGAAGTCTCTGTTCCGTCAGTTTATTTACTCATGTGGTTACATGGAGTACCTCTTTATTTCAGTAAATAAATAATCTGAAAATGTCAAACAGATAATGCATTTTTATTAAGCCAACTTAAGATTTCTTTTTATTGCTGTCCGATGAATCAAATATATTTTCCACAAGTTATGTACCCCTGTTCTTAAGTGTTCTGTGTAGAGCGCGTTATTCAAACATGCTTGCTCTACAAATTAAACTACAGTGTGTAACATCCCGCACTCCTACGTCCCGTTTATGGTAGTGTTGTTATGTCTATATATTTTTTGTACTCTGTTAATGGCCGATACAGAGATTAGATAAATTCATCGTGTACAATGTTTTATTTTAATTATGTGTTCGGTTTTAGCGATATTAGTAATTGTTGGCGGTCCATTGCGGCTTTGTGGCCGGCTGTATGTTAGAAATTAGTTTTCAATAAATATCTGATAACATATTTTTGGAATAACCTCAATTAATTTATTTTAATATTAAAGCTGTTTTTGATTGATTGACAAACAGATATACAGTAGATAATACATTTAAAATATTAGTTAGATTACGTTTTGTACCATTAGAACGAATATAGACTAACCAAAAAGTTAATTAGTCAGTGCTTCATCTAATATTTCAGTTTAATTTTATCCTCTTTTCTCTCTTAATGTCATTCTATCGTCATCATTAATCCTTTTTTGTTCAAAGTCAGGAAAATGCACTAGTGTATAACGGGCTCTCCCCTCTTAAAGCCGCTTGAATAAACCTACTAAAATCTTGCTTACCCCTTTACTTGTAAAGGTCAGCAATAATCCTGGCTTTAGCTGAGACGGATTGAACTTATTAGTCTCGAATTATAATAATATAAGGATTAGGAGTTTCTCAACCCCATGTTCCAGTATGGTTAGATGTTGTGATACAATGTCTGCGTTAATCTGCGCCCACGCACTATTGTTCAAAAGTCGGAATGCTAGTACCGCAGATTGCATCGGCCATTGGCTGAGACAAAAAGCAGTAAGTACAGTTGTCTATGTAAAAGTTAACATTTCAATGGAAACATAGGAATTGTATTTTGAAACAAATCTGTGATCTGACACGTTTTGTTGTTGGCTTTAATTTTGATATGACGTTAGCAAATTCTGACTATGGGATTAGAATGAAATAGGTAAATAATAACAATAAACATTTTTGAACGAATCTCATAACGCCATCTAGTCTCAAACTAAGAAACTACGCTTGTCTAAATTAATAATATTATTAAGGATGGAGAGATTAGGAAAAGAGGAAGGGATGAAAAAAATTATATTACTGAAAAATATGGTTCGATGGCGAGAAGTGAAAGAGAGAGTGAAGTGACAGTCAAATAGAATATTAAAAACCATATAGAAAAAGGAAACGTAATAACTATTTACAAAGAGGTTCTTGTTTAAAAAGAGTTCGGTTTGCCACAAATATACCGGGAATTAACGCGATCATAACTTGATATTGCCTGACGTTTCGACCAGGTTGCACCGGCCGTGGTCACAGGCGAACTCTCAGGTCAGTTCGCTCTGTGACCCCGGCCGGTGCAACCTGGTCGAAACGTCAGGCAATATCAAGGTAATTAATTCAATTCCCGGTATATTATTAATTTATAATAATGCAACGCGAAAGTTTAAAAGTTATTACGCTTGTTCTATTTGGTACTAGATTGCTGATAAATATACCTACATAAATGCAGAACAAGGCAGACCAGACTTGTTCATGCACACATGTTTGCCTTGCGCAGGATTCGAACCAGCAGCGGCCTTGGCTCTTGAACCGGCTTGTGTTGTAGGGTACCAGACAAACTACCACCAACCACCAATACTGACAAAGGCGAAACAGTATGGATGAGCAGTCCTTCAAACTCAAAGACTATATAAAACCTAATTTCTGAGTGGCCTGTAATTTCTGAAAATAGTTTTTTTAGTACATGGGATAGTTTTAGTATGATTTTGAGACTATTTTGGTGGTTTTTAGATGGTTTTTCGGTGGTTGTGACCGTACCAATATTATTATTGTCTTGACGCATCTTTACACTGCATACACAATTATACTTTCTTCTGTAAAAAAATCAATTTCTGTAATTTCGCCGTCAACTATACAGCTTACTGTAAAAGGCTATGACCGTTTTCGAATTTTCCATGATACGGAGATGTGTTGAATATGGCCTAAGATCCGATTACGGGCTATCGATAAGGCCAGGATCTGGTTATGGGAGTTGCTTTGTGGCAAAAAATATATTGTACTTAGAAAGCTGGTTTAAGGCCTATCATAAGTAGTTAGATGGCTAGTTTTTTTTCTAGTTACGTATCATAAATATGAATTGGTCGTGCGTCGTCGACAGTAGGTACGTAGCTCGTAGTGGACGCGCGAACAGCGACGAATTCTATCAAACGTGTTGTTTACCAGTCGACGCACGAATTAATAAAATTAATAAATATGTCTAATTATTTTTACTAGAATAGAAATATTCCAATATTGAATTGGTCGTTATTCGTGCGTCGACAGTTTTTGGAAAACAACCTATTTCATTAATGGATTGAAATTTAATCAATGGATTTTATTATGTGTTTTTAGGGTTCCGTAGTAAACAAGAGGTGGAGCCGGCCGCGCTTGGCTCGGCCGGCTGTATGATGAGCGGTGGTGGACTCGTTCGCTCGCTGATCCTCCCCAAAAGCGTCTTCGCCCCGACTGGTGTCCGGGCCTACTCCACCCGTTGATACCGGGGGCGACCTCCGTATGGTGGAACGCGGAGGCCCTGCAGACACTGGGTCTCGCCAACCCAGACACTGCGGGGGGCGTTAAGGGTTGGGTCACATGGGCGAATGAGACCACCCTGGAAGAGGGAGTGCGCGGTGGCGCAAAGTGTCACAGAGTCCACTAAGTACGTAGTGGACGCTGTGGCACTTGGAGTGGCGCAGGAGGCGCGGTGGAGGAAGAAAACCTCGTTAAAAAATTGAAGAAGAGGGGCCGGCGGCTCGCAGAGCCCGGCCAGCGGTCGCACGTTGTTGCGACCGCAGAGATGGAGGGGACCCTTGCCCAGCCGAGACGGCGAGCCGGGGAAGGCCCGTCGTCTTGAGGGGGCAATGGTCCTCTGTGTCGGCAGTGCACCTGGATGCGGTGTGCTGCTGACGGGGCGTTCCGGGGAGAGCGGGTCCGGCCAGTTTAACTTTGGCCGGACGGCCCTGGCGGGGTCGCGGATGTATCACAGTACCCGTGGCCCCGTCACTTAGGGGGCGAGTGGCATCCCGTCAGTTTTTTAGTGGTAAGTCCCACAGTCCCCACCGCATATTCCCCGGGCGGTGGGGCTGCTGCAAAGCATTTTTCTGACGATAATAAAAAAAAAAAAAAAAGGGTTCCGTAGTAAACACAAAGAACTCTTATAGTTTCGCCATGTCCGTCTGTCCGTCTGTCCGTCTGTCCGTCCGCGGTCTAGCGCCTAGATGCTTGATGCTAGAAAGCTATAATTTGGTATGTATACTCATATGAACAATGCTAACAAAGTGGTAGAATAAAATTTTGAAAAATATTTTTTTTGGGGTGCCTCCACAGGTAAAGTAAGAATGAAATTTTTTTTTCGCACCGAATTCATCTTGTGCGGTATCGTTAGATAGGTCTCTTAAAAACATTGAGGGTGTGGGTAGATCATTTTCCGGTACAATGATCCGTTTGCGAATTATTTACATTTAACTATAACGGTTAAGTAGGCACTACTAGTTACCGAGTAATAGCCGACGAACTTATGAAGTAAAATTTCTTTGACGAAAACGTACAAATGTCATAAAAAATTGCATTGTACTCATCTACAAGCAAGAAATGCATAGCCAATACGGAACCCTACATTGTGCGTGGCCAGACACGTACTTGCCCGGTTTTTTTATTATTATTCGAGGAGCTTGATGGCGTCGCTGTGTGTCGCATACTAAAACTAACACACAAACACAACAACACAATTGCCATATAAATTATTAAATTCTAAGCGATTCACACTAGTTTCAAAGTAATCTTGGTTTAACCTGCCTGTGTTATGGGTACCAGACGACGGATACGTTATTGTAAATTGTATATTATGTGCTTATTATTAAATACATAGAAAACATCCAGACTAGAGACAAACATGCCATATGAGTACGTAGTAATATTATTTCGATGCGTATGAGCAAGAAAATTACTATACAACAATTGAAACTGAAATAAATTCGGTGTGTTTCGATAATAATCATCATAATGATGTCCATTAAAAACATTCCACGTGTTTCAAAATGACTAGTGTTGTCAAAAAGCGATTTTTATCGACGAAAATTATCGAGTAATCGACGTTACGGGTGCGCAAACGCCGGATGTCAAGCATACAAATCATATATGTTAGCTTATATTGAAACGTATATTATTACATTTAAAGTTCATTTTAGAAACTTCTAGTTGAATATTTAAAATTGTCACAATGTTATTTAAACAGCGGAAAATTAAACGGTAGACCGTATGGCTTTAGTGGTAAGGTTGATTATTAGAATGGTATTGTAGTTTTTATGTTTGTTTGTTTGTTATAATAATAGTACCTGTCATAGTGTCACAGTATAGATAAACATCACGCTATTAAACGCTCGTGATGGAGCAGATAGGGCGATAGGCTTTGTGGTTACTTTAGGCATGTTTAACATTTTTTTTTTGATGTTATAGTTGAGTTCAGACTAATTGAAATCCCAAGTTAAGCAACAATGCTAACGTAAATAAATGTAAAACGAAATTGCGACTCTTAAAAACTCAAATCTAAATTTATAAAAATATGCATTGTCCTGAATGACTGACTGACTGACGTAGCAACGCACACGCACAGCCCACACTGCTGATCGTAGAAATCTGAAAGTGTTCTTTGTATCGGGACAAGCCCACCACACATTCCCACCACTGTGTCTCCTGTGTAGCCAGGATCAACAACGGCGACCTCAGATAGACAATAAGCAATGAAGCTTATTGACGTCCCGGGGAATAAACTACAGCTGTCTTGGAACTCACAACGAATTTAATCAGAAAGAAGATAGTCGGAGTAGGAAGTATTGAAAGGACTTCCCTCCTTAACAACTCGACTCGACTCTGGTGTCGTGCGCCATACGGCGCGTGCGGGCCTCGAGTAAATGACTCCTTGCCCGGGTCTAAACTCCGGGGATGACTATCCCCGGGTACTTGATGTTTCCATAAGGAGGCTTCAGATTGGACAACACAATTACAAGCTAAGAATTTACTTCCGCTCGGGTGAAGACAATGTTCTCCATTGTCCTCCTCCGAGCGGCACAAGACATGTAACATATAAAGAGTTTGGATCGACTAACTTCCCCGTGACTGCCCGTGCTTCTAATTTTAAAAACTAAATAAATATATAAGAATAAATAAATATCTAATATACAAGAGAAATTGCGTCGGCTGAGCTCCGCGAGCTGCGTCCGCAGCGTGCCCACAGGCGGGCCGCTGCGGGCGCCTCTCGCGGCCCTCAACCTGCGCTATATATAGATAATAAAATAAATATATATGTCCCTACTGTTGGGTCAGTCACTAGGAAGCGTCGATCCGAGCGTTTTTCCCCCTTGATGACTGGTTTAGGAGGGCAACATATGCCTTCCTAATCCAGCCCTCAAGGGGGGGAGGAATGTGGGCGGGGTCTTAACAACTACGTGAGAAACAGCAATTTGAAGCAAAAGGCATTACCCTAGAGAGATGGCAAATCTAGTGAGGCTCGATTGCCGAGCACCACGGTCTATTGTTACATTACTATTGGGACCTAATGCTATGAGCTGTTGTTTACTATTTTGATTCCAATAATATGTATTGCAAAACCTTCTAAATGCCTGATAATTCTCTCTGCTTGCTACGAGATCAGAATAATAAACTACGCCCGAAGTGACATGTAAAGAATCCAACATGATTACGCGTTCGTCATGCCAAAGATCACACTACCACAGAACGTGATGAGCTGTTTGTTCTACTCTGGTATTTGCGGTAGAACACTCACAGAAAGGAGAAGGTACAACCTTGAAATAAAATAACTTGGCCTTAAAGTTTCCGTGTCCCGTTAAAAATTGAGCTACTTGATGATCGACCATCAAGTGTTCTTTGTATGTCGAAAGCATCCGATGAAAAAGGATTTTCCGAAATTCTAACAGGTTAGACAGTGAAGAAAAGGAAGGGCGGCTTTTTTCTTAACCCCAAAACCACACTGACGGAGTCGCGGATAAGTTTTATAATAATAATTTTGCATTTATTTCACAAAATTTTCTGTCTCGTGAAATCCAGATTTATTATAAAACTAAATATTCATTCACAAAATAACAAAATCTAAGTAATCCAGCACAAATCCTCACTCACGAACGCACAAATCACAACAAACAAACAAGAATTAATTATAATTGCACGTCGAGGTGTTGGACTGAAACGTAGGCACGACCTTTCGCCAGCTCTTAAATCATAGGAAATTGATCGATCTCTGGCTAGCTAGCAAGCAATCACATAATTCAGGCCCCGCCAGGCTCAACGGAGCCCTGGGAAGCCTGGGAATGGAACATACGAGCAGATTAAACACCATCTTAATGTAATCGAACTGAGGAAATATCGGCTAATGTTTTTTATTATAGATACTGCACTGGTGTTTATAACGTTTTTGAACTAATTGTTGTTCAGTGTGGGTGGAAAATCATTTTTGAAGTGTTAGCTAATGTTACAATTTGTTCAATAACAGTTCGTTACGTAACGTCGGTGTGGGAGCACCCTAATAAAAACAAAAAAGATTGACGTGGAAGATATCAGCTTAAAGAAATATTAACACCCTGTTATTTTGACTGCACTTAAACGCATGACTGTCATTCCAACTTTATCTCATCTTCAAAAAGAAAAAGTTTACAACAAATGAAATGGCAATCGAACCTGACGTAGTGTTTGCATGTGCCGAAAAAACGACTGTAAGACAATTACCGCTTCACCGCCGCCAAATGTGCCGATACGGAGCAATCGGCGCTCGGCACAATCGGCCCATCGGTAATTCGGCAATAAAATGAAAATACGTTCACCTCTTATCTACCATCCACTCTATATAAATATCCCTTACTATATAAACATTACTTCTCAATTTGAGAAATGGTTTAACACCTCGCGCTTCCTGCAAGCGAATATTACACTTGTTGAGTTCACGAAACTTTCATCGGCGCGCAATACATCAGCTTGTACATCTTCGCGTCACGCAATAAAGGCTAGAATCCATTGAGAGTGAACGGTACAGTCTCCATCGTCCGCGGATCCGTGCCGATTTCGCGTGGCTGCAAATTTAATTTTCTTTAATAAGCTTTATGTTGTTGTATCGTTGAAAATTGCGACTTATTGCCGCGGATGGTTGATTGCGAATCGATTGTTGGCGCCGGCCGTGTTGCAAGGCATGTATCTGGATAGCGGACATGTTTCATCGGGCGCGATGCAGGCCCCGATAGGCGCCCCGCCCATGCTTTTTTCGTAGTTTCTCTCAGTAACAATGGGGTGATCTGCTAACTAAATAACGAGGTGCATCTGATGCGACGTGCGAGAACAATGTTACGTTTTTGTCTTGTTGCCGTTGACGGGCGTTCGCGGACTGAGCCGTTCTGGGAATATTTTCAGTGTGGGAATCCTGTGGGTGTTCCGATTTGGCGGTGAGATTTCGATTTGATTGCATAAAAACAGCTGAATGGTATTAATTCTTAAACATCAGCTCACATCATTAGGTTCCAATAGTGATGTAACGATAGACCGTGATGCTCGGCAATCGAGCTTCACTTGATTTGCCATCTCTCTAGGCTATAATACCTTTTGTTTCAAAGTACTGTACCTCACATAGTTGCTAAGGATAGTCCTTACAATACTTCCTACTCCGTCTAATTTATTTCTGATTAACTTCGTTGTGAGTTCCAAGACAGCTGTAGTTTCTCCCCCGGGACGTCAATAAGCTTCATTGCTTATTGTCAAGCTCAGCTACTGCATTCTCTAAGCATCATTTGTTAACTTGAAAGCGGAATCCGCGGTGAGATGCCAAAATTGCATACAATTTTGACATCTCTTCGCTTTCGATTTAACAAATGATGCTTAGAGAATACGGCTACTGGTCGCAGTTGTTGATCCTGGCTATACAGGAGACACGATGGGAATGGTGGTGGCCTTGTCCCGAATGCTATCAAGTCTGTTCATACATTAATTTTACAATATTTTCATGTGGAGCAGCGATAGAGTATTTAATTTTATGAAATATGCTGGCTGGACCGGGGAAGTACTACCTACTCTCTGCGCATTGGACTGGCTCTGACTTCAAACATAATATCAGTCAAGTTAAGTACTGTATGTAGGTAGCTGATACCTTGGATTAACACATAGGGTACTTTTTATCCCGAAAAGTACGCGATTCCCGTTGGATTTGATCAAAAGTCTGATGTAGATGGCGCTGTTGTGCATAAATAAATACACCCAAACGAAAAATAGTTTTTTATTATGTTAAACCTTTAAGTCGGTTATTTATTTATAAAAAAAGTTTTTTTCTTTTCTTTTTTAGTTTGACAGTGACAGTTATAATCTAATGTGTCATCCATAAAAAAAATTTAAACTGGCTGTAGTATTTTAAATTATCGAGCATTTTAAACAGACGGTACCAACGTTACTTTAATCAAACAGAGAACTTGAGTTATCGATATTTACCGGATTTTATGGCAAAATTTTCCGTTTCATTTCATAATACTTGTTTAATAATACATTTTTAATTATATCTGTGTTGTTAATATTTTCCTGTGTGTTGTTATCAGACGATATGGCGTTGTTTGTGGTCTCAAAAACTAATATCATTAGATTTATTAAACATAATAATTAATATCCTCATAGGAAAACCTTATCTAACGAATGATTCTATGAAACAACAAAGCTTTGTAAATATAATTGATTTCCTTGTTTAATTATAGTTCAGTTTAAAGTCACATTAGATTTTATAATATTAATTCAAACACGCTTAGATGACACGTGAGAGACAGACAAAATATTCTACTTACAATAGGGTGGTTTCCAGGGCAAAATAATTACATTATATTTAGTCCGTATTTTAGATTATAAAAAATATTGTACACCTTTTTTTTTCTTTTTTCGATTAAACAAAAAATAACAATGTATTTAATAATTTTTATGCCAATGCCATAACAAAGATACCTAATCTTTGTTATGGCATTGGCATAAAAATTTTGAGTGGGGGCCTTTGACGTCACCCCGTGCGAAAAAATGCCACACGGTGTGACGTCACACGTAACTTTAATAGGATATATCTTTGTCATTTTTGGTCTAATTTACAAATGAAAAAATGAGTTGCCCTTATTTTTGAATAACCTAAAAGACAGACTAATTACATTTTTAACGGCAACTAGCCTATTCGTAAACTCATAAACTGCTTGTAGTCTACACTTTTTACCTACTTGTAAAATCGTTGAAAGAGACAAAAAAAGTACAATGGACTCAAAATACATTTTTCTGAGTTCTGTGTTCCGCGTTTGTTGTAACCTATGTGGTGATTATCTTACACACACAATACCAGTTAAACCCCGACGGTCAAAGTACGACGGACGCAGAATTCGGAACTCTGACCTAGACCGCGCGCAGTGGGGACGACGGGTCGACACTACTCGCACTACACACCTGCACTAAACAGCCTCGAGTACTAATCACCTGCACTCGCACTAATCAAAGTGAATACAGGAGAGTATTAGAGCATTTATGAAATGGGGTAGCTCGACCGCGAAAGACTGCCTCTCATGAAACGCATTGCTGCTTTACGTTTGAGGTGAGGTAAAGTTAGACGAAGTGCCTTTCCCCGCTCTGGTATTTGCCTAACCTCGTCCAACTTTGGGATGAATTATGTGTCAAGATTTTCATTAAAAACCATTTCTCAAGTTGATAATATGATGAAAAGAATAGCGTAAAAAAAATATCTTTTGAATCTAATTAATAACAAAAAAAGTGTATATCGACAGATTTAGTCTGTATTTAATAATCAAAGATCACAGTGCAGACATCAAACAGTAACTAACTTCAAATGTAGCGAATTCGAATCCCGGTCGGGTCATGATGAAAAACGTTTTTCTGATTGGCCTCGAGTCTTGGATGTTTATCTATTTACGTATTTGTTATAAAATATAGTATCGTTGAGTTTAGTATCCCATAACACAAGTCTCGAACTTACTTTGGGGCTAGCTCAATCTGTGTGAATTGTCCCTATATATTTATTTATTTAGAGAGTACCTAGGACTAAACAGGCACTTTCTCTAAAATAGTCAGTGTACTGTACATACGAATAATCTACTAATATACTAAGATAATATCTAGTTTAATTAATCTACTTTCATGATGAGGATTGAAAAATTGTGTCAGGGATCCAGTGTGAATGGAATGATTAATGTCGAAGGTTGGATTATTTATGGAAGTGTTAATAAAAATAGACAGTTACGTAAAATGTGTTTACTGTTAATGTATTAATTGTGTCGAAGTCAAGAAAGGCCAGAAGGCGGGCCAGGCCCCTCCTATCCTTGATAGACTGGTTAGTCAGCTCAGCTATGGAGCCTTAAACGATATTAATAATGGTGTTTGACTTGAGAATTAACCAGTTTTTGTGACTCATTGCCAGTATATTATGCTGAAGTTTACTTCGATATCCGATATAAAATGTGTAATTTTGTGTGAACGTTTGTTAGTCTTTCACGCAAAAACTTTGATTTGCTTGTTTTTAATCTGAATAATTTTCTGTCATGCATGGATATTATTTCGGGAACAGGGTATAACGGGTTGGTTTTAATCGTGTAGCCAGCAACGCACACTCGCTGTGATCTATCTTCCAAATTGGGTTTGAAACCGTGTAAAACAGGCAGACATCGAAAAAATATAAAAATTAATAAAAATAAAAAAAAACCTCCTTTAACCGAGTTTAATTTTAATACAATGTTCGAGAATGTTCGTCAATTTTCTTCACATCATGTCTATAGGGTGTTCGTATTCGATTTGTTATACAAACAAATTAGCAACCGTGACCCGAGTCAACACGACTCTTTATTATTAAGAAATAAATTGGGATGATGCAGGGTTGGCACCTTATAACATATTTATTTATATTTTGCATTATTTTAATTTTTCTTAGAGGTGCGTTACGAGTTTACGACAAATAACTACGCAACTCGACGCACCGCAACGCACCAAATAGACCTCATTTTTACTCGGGAAATTCTTTATGATTATAAATAAAATTAGATGTGGGTTCAAAAAAATGTTATGTTCTTTTCTTCTCTTGGGATGTCAATAAACTTCACTGCTTATTGTCTTAGCATGATCTGGCAATATAAAAATATGTGGTCGGAATGTGTATGTACCTGTGCAATAAAATCTTTGTATTAAGAAAAACTGGCCAAGTGGACGGGACTCGCGCACCGAGGGTACCGTACAAACCCGTAAAAAATATTTTTATATGGTGTAACCAAAAATTTATGCAATTTTTCTTTTATCTGTACTAGAAGACGTTGCTTTTACCAAATTTCAAGATTCTTAGTTTACGGGAAGTACCCTGTAGGTTTTGATTCCCTTGTCCAGTGTCGAAAATGCGTCAAAAATGCGGCATAAACGGCTATATCTTTTGATTGCGTTGGCTTAGAAGTTTGATTTTTTCACAGCTCCTAGGGACAGTAGACGTTCAGATGACTCCATGCGTTCCAGAATGCGATCCGTTTTTTCCTTTTAAGGTACGGAACCCTAAAAACATTTTAAATTATGTTCACAAGACGGTTTTATATCTATTTAATTCCAAACATGAAAGACGTGAAAATTGATAAATTATGTTGTAATACACAACAAAGTGATACCTTATACATGGATAACTTACAGATTACTGCATAAGAAACAAGGCGACCTTATTGCTAATAGCAATCTTTGTTACTTACTAGTGAAAAATCGAAAATAACAAAATTGTTACTATAGCGACAGCCCTAATCGTCGGTGCGTCTTCCGCCCGAGGCAATGCATATAAATTACAGATTTACACATAATCTCTCATTTTTCACAGTCGGTTAATGCTTGATTGAAGTGCGACGAGTGATGACACTTCGCGTTTGATATATTTTGAATTATTTTTTATTGATGACACAAAAGTGACACAATGACAGTTTTGTGATTTTTTAACAGACTTCAAAAGGAGGAGACCCTTTCTTCTTTTTGTATGTTTGTTACTTTATAACTTGGTCATTTATAAATCTATTTGTAAAATTCTTTTTTTTATTTCAAAGGACATACTGTCGTAATAGTCCCGTAATTTTTTTACATTCCCATGGGAACGGGAACAACAGGAAAAAAGGACTTGATAAGGAAAAAGGAAAATGTACTTAGGAAAAGTTGGCTTCCAGATCTCAGCATACGAAATGCAACTACTTCACGCCAATACTTTGTGAGAGTTTGGTACATCCTCGAGCTAGCCCATTTCAATGTTCTGCCACGTCCAAGTTGCCGTTCAATTTAATGCACATCCCTTTATCTCAACCCCCACGAAAGAGTAATAATTCACCAGGAGTTTTTACATCATCACACTACTTAAAATTCGTTGTGACGTTTCGCGCCCGATTTGTAAACATGGCGGCACTTCCGGTGAGGCCGCGACGGAAATTCGAACCTCGGCCTGAAGAGGGCTGAAACACTCGCCGTAAATATTATAAACAGTGACTCAATCTTATATAAATCTACACGTTTTGACAGTAACTAGTTCAAATCCTGCATTAGTGTAGTGACATTATTTTTAATTATAAAACAAAATTGGGTTTGTTCGAACATTTATAACTCTAGAACGGTGGGACCGATTTTCATGCTTTTTGATTCACTGTATTAAACTTTGTCTCCGTCGAAAAATAAAATAAAGAAAAAACTTATTCCCTTGATTTTTTCATAAAAAACGTTCAGTTGAAAGGGAGAAAGAACGGTTGTTATTTTGATATTTACTTTGAATAAAACATTTACATTTGTAGATTTAAAGTTGTGTAAAACTAACAATGAAGCTTAAGATAATCTAATCTTAATCGGCGGTGGACGGTAGACTTTGAAACTAAAGTTTTTCGGTCAACAAGAATGTGGCCCATGCGCCTTTTACTAATTACGTTAACTATGAAATAAAACGTACAATTTATTTAATATGATACCTGCAATAATTGTCGAGGAAAACGGGAAAAAATATAATTAAGTTAATTGGAAAAACGTCTGAAAACCCGTTATATTTCACATTTAATGTGCCAGCTATTTTTGTTAATGCTCATTTTTACGGCTGAGAAAAAAATTCAGGTAATTAAAAATAGATTTCGGGAAAGACCTTTTGCTTATTTTATGAGATGTTTTTATTTTTAATGTAATTTATTTCGTTAGTAGGTCTTGCTTGCCGCGCTCGATTTTCTCGGCCTCTAAAGTGTTAAGTTTTTCTGGTGAATTTAAGATGTTACAATGTGAAAATTCACGGATATGCAAATTTTCTAAGCATCAAAACCTGTTTGTGAGTGCCCATTTCGGGATAAGCCCACCACACATTCCCACCAATGTGAGGGATCAACAACGGCGACCTCAGATAGACAATAAGCAATGAAGCTTATTGACGTCCCGGGGGAGAAAAACTACAGCTGTCTTGGAACTCACAACGAATTTAATCAGAAAGAAGATAGTCGGAGTAGGAAGTATTGAAAGGACTTCCCTCCTTAACAACTACGGTGAGAAACAGCAATTTGAAGCAATAGGCATTATACCCTAGAGAGATGGCAAATCAAGTGAGGCTCGCTTGCCGAGCACGACGGTCTATTGTTACATTACTATTGGGACCTAATGCTATGAGCTGTTGTTTACTATTTTGATTCCAATAATATGTATTGCAAAACCTTCTAAATTTCTGATAATTCTCTCTGCTTGCAACGAGATCAGAA
The DNA here is from genome assembly GCA_905163395.2 of Endotricha flammealis. Taxonomy (NCBI): domain Eukaryota; kingdom Metazoa; phylum Arthropoda; class Insecta; order Lepidoptera; family Pyralidae; genus Endotricha; species Endotricha flammealis. Next base: position 2,336,144 of record LR990856.1, on the reverse strand, counting down.
TAATAAACTACGTCCGAAGTGACATGTAAAGAATCCAACATGATTACGCATTCGTCATCGTGAGTGCTCATTAAAAAAAAAAACAAACGAGTTCTATTCTACTTGCCATTCGACCTCCTATTAATCGTCATAAATGACGACTCTTTGAATTAAATGGCGAGTTTTACCTGGACAAATCATCTTTCCTTATTTATCTCTTTTCTCAATATTCCCTTCGTAGCAGACAATGCATCGATAGCCTGGTGTTCTGATCCATCAAGTGGCCTGTTTGCCTGTTGTATAACATAAATATTACATGCGATGATGGTTTTTCCGAGGAATTTTGTGATCTGCCCTTTTATACGATAGAACTAAATTTTGTTAGGTACCTACCTATTTATTTTAATGATTTTAACTTGGATTTTTCATATTTTTCAGGTAAGTTTGGAGCTCTTCTGAAATGAAATTTCGTAAGTAGGTAGGTACTTTAAAAGGCAATAATCTGCCGTTACTCAAAATAATAGGTATCTTGTATTTTTGAAAACACAAGTGACTACAATAAAATGAAAGTTGATGTCAACGCTGTAATGCAATAACTGCATTTTTAAATATTAAACTTATGGGTCGCGAATTAATAGATTTAACAATAAGTGCACAAAACGAACCATTTTTCGGCGAGGGCTGATAGTAATGTCGAGGATAAAATGGTTTTGTGGACGAGTTATAAACACAGCTTTTCACTTCGATTGCGAGAAAATAAAACAGTAAGACCTGTTTCCCGCCGCTTTTTAAAAAAAATCTTACGACATTGATATTAGGCTTGGACTGCAGATCTATACAGCCTACTATTCAATTAATTTTGTAATAATAATTTTCTTAAATTAATTAAAGAACCTACCGTACTTTAATTTAAATTTTAATATCTTTTACTAAAAACACATAAGGCAAATAAATTAAAGTAAATATTTTAGAATAACAAATTCTATCTCTGAACTTTTTATTGTGTTTGGTTGTATGGCTCATTTTCTTACATATATGAGTAGAGACGTTAAAGGACTTGTGCACAAAAATCGATTTTGTGCAGCCTATATCCTGCACAAATAAGCGAGTGAGAACTGAAAAGTATTTTTTCATTGTCTTAAAGTGTTATTTTTTACGAAAAACAAAGAGTGTATTTGCAACAAGGCAGCCTTATTCCTCCAAATAACCCTTTATGATTAGACATAGCTTTAAAAAGTATAAAAGCCCTTTTTTTTCCACAAACGTATTTAACCCCACAATGTGCACAGCCTATTGTAAAGTTTTGTATACTTGTGTCGTAGGCAACATACGCAAACTTTTTAATCTGCAGACAATTCGAACGGCGCATTATGAGCGCGGGGGAGTTTAACAAAAGCTTAAGCTTGTTTAGTGTGGCTTAAATAGCGAAGTGGGCTATCTGCAGCCTTTGTGCAGCTAATACAAACTTTCATATGCGACTTTTTTAATCGACACTTTTCACACTAGCTGTTTATTGGTTTTATAGACTGTACAATATTGTTTTGAGTCTCATGTGACAGTTATAGGGGTGTATTGGGTAACAATCTTAAAGATCATTGGTTCACTATCTCTAAGATGTTTCCTGTGCTGGTCATTGTTGCGAATATTTAGTGTAGTAGTAATTACTATCATCACAATAGTATCACTACCAAATTTAAACCATTTTCTAAAATATTTGGTTGTATGAAAAAAATTGTATGGAAATTGTGTGATCTTTCAATCATATTTTTCCACACACCAAATTTAAATTAAAGTAGATTTTTTTTTCCAATAAAAATGTTTTAGGCTATAAAGTTATGATGTTCAATTTTTTTAAAAATCAATTATCACACAATAATTACAAAGAATAGCTAAATAAAAAAATGTATTTTGGTTGATAGATTACAAAACCATTTTAATTTAGAATATCGTTCATACAGATCTTACTACGTGTATAAGACTTTAAAATATTTCAAATTTCGAAACACGTTACCTTAGCGCCATCTATCTGTTGTGCGGCCGAGCATGAGCGCCGCCAACGTTCGGAAATGAAGGGCCACACGTGGCTCGCATACGAGTTGACAACCCTAGCTTATGATGTACAGTTGATGACATGAGTGTTGAAAATTTTTATACTTTCAAGAATTTCAATTCTTCATTACGATACTCATATCATAAGAAATCATTGTTTTATTTATTAATTTACAAAATTTTTACGTTCACATATTCACGCACACACATAGTAGGTTCTTACACATTTCCTTAAAAAAATAAAATAAACACTAAACCACATAATATTATGTATTAAAAATTAAACTTCTTAATTATTTTTTATAATTGTTTATTTATTTCGAAACCGATTCGAAATTTTCAAACCAATTCGAAATTTTCAAAGAATATAACTTCTTTTTTGATTACTTTATCGCGGGTTTGATTGTAGAAATTAGATTGTCCTAATATTTATGGTTTATCGAAACTAAATTTTTAAGACTAATGAAATTATGAAAATATTTTTGGAAGAAAAAAATCACTTACTGCCCCAGGTGGGTTCCGAGTTCCGATTTCCGAACCCACGCCACGTCGTGGAACATATTATATAAAATATTAAATGATAGAGATAGTGATATTAGTGAGTTTAACATGATTTCATTAGTTTTTTTATGAGAATAGCACCACAGGTGTCAGCTGGTTATCAATAATTCTAGGCTAGATATAATATGCAATATTCTTCTGTCACCTTCAATATTTTGCTAATTAAAGCTAGTATATTTACAAATAAGAGATAGCTACTTTCTCCTTATCGTGAAATAACAAGTTTATCGAGGGACAATGCACTATCGGCAGCAAGTTGCATCGGCGACTGCAGTTCATTAGGGCTGACCAACGAAATTATGCAGAAATATGCTCCGGTATGTCTGTTTACGGAGCGTGAAAAAGTTCTTTATGGAGGAATAAGGCCGACAAGGTGAGACTGATCGGTGATTGCGCTCCCTGTCCGCGATGCCGATGGGTCTCACTTCAGAGGCTTAGTACGAGTTTTTTGGTCACATTCGATCATGTCAACGTAAATAAACCGATCAAATAGAGAAGCATTCTCATGTTGCGAATTTATAAGACGCGTGCTACACATCAAAATTACGTGTACTTGCTCACATTTTGTAGTGAGTATTACGTACAAAAGTTAATCCACTTTTTTGTTTCGTTTTTGAACAGTAATCTCAAACCATCACATCAACCTCCGTGATTAGTAAGGCACGTTAAGCATCAGTCCACAGTTCTATATAGATGTAGGACGTAGAGGTTTAGTCTTTAAGATTGGATAACGATACATTTAGTGAAAATCTTTCATTTTTCTTCTATAATTTGACAATGATGACGTCAGATTTAATGCTCTACTTTAAAACATATTTAATGAATTTCACTAATAGTCAGATTAGTAGTTAATTAATATTTTGTGATATTTTGCAATGCCAAACTCAAATATTTTTATTCAAATAGGTCTATTACAAGCTCTTTTGAATCATTTACCTACCACCAGTTACGGTCATGGTATTTCAGTGGGCAGAGTCCTGGCATAATCAGATAAATCAGGCAATCAGGCATCAATCACTTCATGTGGTTCAAACTCGCTATACTCGCCCAAAATTGTGATGATTAAAAATTATTAATCTTTATCGACAGCCCTACTTATCTAGCGAAAGTGCACGTCTCGATATCGAACAATGTGACACGGCGATAGCGTAACGTGATCGCGGCGTTATCGCTGCGACACCGCACCGTAATACATTGCACAAATGTCTGTTATGCTCATATAAGGTTTCTTGTCTTTTATCCTATTCTAAAGGCTATGTCTCGCGAAGTTGACCGAAGTTGACCGAAGTGAAGCGAAGTTACAATAAAAAGGATACATTAAGATCAAGTAGGATGAAAAGCCCACATTATCATCCTACAAAATTGGTTGTTTAAAGTATATTTTATCGACCACTGGGCCGAGCAATAGCCCATTTATCTCAAAGGTCGTAGGTTCGAATCCTACACATAAAATGGTTACTGCCTATGAGCATCATTAACAACAGAAGTTCTACCAATACGTTGCCCGCTACAAGAATAGTGACAATAGGGAGATAAGTTGAACCTCCGGATCTCTTAATCACAGAACGCAACGCATTGCTGCTTCACACCGATATTCGGTAAGAAGGTAAAACTTCTCCGGTCGAGCTGGGTCATTTCATAAATAAGTTAGGAGAGGTAGGGCACAGCGGATAATCCGTTCAAATCGGAGCAGCCCGTCTTGGGAAGGACCTCCCACCTTACAGAAGATCGTAGCCAAATAGCATTGGTCTCGGCCATGCTGTGTTCCTACGGTGAGTAAGTTTCCAGATCTCCACTTTTTACAGGCTTGGCAACGCGCGAGTGACATCCCCGGTATTACAAGCGTCTATAGGCTACGGTGATGCTTACCATCAGGCGGGCCGTATGCTTGTTTGCCAACTTTGAGGTAAAAAAAAATCCTACTGGAAAATACCAAATATCATAAAAGCCACAAACTTTTTTTTTTATACTACTAAGGTGGCAAACAAGCATTCGCAAGCAAACTTTCGCTTTCATAATATTAGTGGGAAGTGGATACATACAGTGAGTTTTTTTCTTTGTACCCATGGAGCTCAGAGACCCCGGGGGAGTCCCTGAGCCGCTGCCGGCCTTTTAAGTGCATGTATGCTCGCTTCTTGAAGGTTCATAGTCATTCGGAAACACCGCTAGCGGAAGTTGGTTCCAGATCTTTACTGTGCGTGTAAGGAAGTCGCAGGAATCGAACAGTGGTAGAGGTCCATTCATCCAGATGATGTTGATGGAATTGGAGTTTGTGGCGGATGGTACTGGAAATGGCAGCTGGAATAAGACTTTTTCCCTTTAAAACTTGTCTAATACTCACTTGTTATAATACAAGCAGGTTTGTGCCTCTACTTAATTTACCAGAACGACGGCGACGTGTGAATTCTGCATTAATAAATATAAAAATATATAAATGTATTTATATATTGTCAAATGTCATGAGAAATTGTGAGAATATAAATTACTGATTTTATTGATTTAACGTAGATTATTATTGTATATAACGGTTTAACGTGGAGTATATGCCATCCTTATTAACCAGTTCAGCTGTCTCATTATCGTATTTATGATTAATATATATGATATTTGCGCAGATGTCCGGAATTCTGCGAATGCATGTCTATAATTATAGTTGGTCGTTGGTGCAGACGTTAATTTTAATAGATAATGCACAATGAATTATACATACGACACCTTATTCGTGTTACTTACGTCCTGACCGCCCCAGGCCGTGTACCAGCCGCCCCTTTCTCAGTTCCCTACATTTAGGAAGGTTTGTCGCGGATAGGCAAGATACAATACAATAAGTGTTTTACAAATTTTTCAAAAAGCCACGAGAATATTTATGTCACAGTAAATAATTATGTTCAATATAACATGTTTCACAGGACCCGCGAATCCTCAGACAAGTCGCCGTTACCGGAATGAAATTTATTTCGGTGGTGCTAGCTAAATCAGTTGACTTATTAAATAAATCCAATGATGGATACCAATGATTTAAATAAAAAAAAATGAACGCAACTCGCCTCACAGAGTAAGTTAAGCTTAAACCGGTATTGCGGCATCTGTTTATATTTACGTCTCTACACGGTCTTTTGTGATTATTTTTATCAAAGCCAAGGCCTTGTATAATCATGTTATTGTTAGCAATCTTACTTTCACCCTTTAATAATAAAATTGTTAAATTAACACACAGATTAAAATATTGATAAATATTTTATGCCACGGGTTTTATAGAGAGATTTCTTTTAATGATAACAGCTTGTAGGTTATCAAACTCATACGTATACTATCAGCATCATCTCCTAGACGTCTTCTCTGTGTGTGTTTATGGCCTCATAGCTCCGAACGGATGATTCAATTATGAATTCAGTGTTTTTTATGCTAACTCTACACTTTCGCGATTGGACGGGCTCTTTGCCTTACTTCGCCTCACTTTTTCTCTGTCTTCGTAACTCCAAGTAACTTCATTTGACTCAACTTTCCGAGAGTGTAGAGCTAACAAATGACTTGATCTAGATTATTCTTGTCATTTGAATATCATCAGTTTATTTAGTTGACTAGTTGATTTGAGATTTTGTGTAATGGAAGTTTTTTTAAGGTTTTTTAAATTAGTTTTAAAGTCGGGTTAGAATTGTGAGAAATACGGCAACGCATTTAAGACGTAGGTAGTAACTATTTATTATTTAGTAATCTGTGGCGCAGCGCGGTTTAGGGCGGCAGGTCAGTGGGGCTCTCAGATTCATTAGGTATCTATTAGTTTTTTTTTTAAAGTGTTTGGTGATTTCAGAGATAAACACTACCCTATGTACTTTTTAGGATCTCCAACTATCTTCATAGGTTAAGAATTTATTTATAAGGATGAAGGCTGATGGCTCAGAATGAAATGGCTGTCTGGTATGCCTATGTTCAACATGGGACTAATATCGGTTGAAATGGTGTAAATTAGTTCATTTATCATTTTATACCTAGGTATGACGTCGATTCTGCTTTGTTATAAAAATCCTTGTACCACGAGATTATCTAGCAGATATTGCCCCGTCAAATACAATAACGGCTGTAATGACGGCCATTACTCTCGGCACATAATATTATCGAAATTAAATCAAAATCGCGATACGATAAATCACATAATAACCTTCCGTGAGGGCGCGGCCGCTTGAACGCGGAGTAGCGGATAATTTGTTGTAGAGAAATAAAACTTTGCTTGAATCTTGTATATTTTTAAAAATAAAATCTTCTTTTAAATTATATGTATAGACCAGCAAATCACGTGAAACTGCGTGTACGTGTATCCCGCTTTCTCGTGGGAATTTCGAGAAATCCTTTCTTATCCTTTCGTGCCTACGTACGTCATACAAAAAACACACTCTCCAAGTTTCAGACGATCAGCTGTTACTGCGCGTTGATCTATCAGTCATTCAAGACAAAACATTTCATTCATTCATTCATTTATACCAACCCATAATCATCCCACTGCAGGGATGCGGGTCTCGCTTCAGTCGAAGGTGATTAGAGCGTACTCTGCCACGCTGCTCCAATGCGGATTGGCAGATGCAGATGTTTTCATTTCAAGCCGCCCGAAGGCCACCGACTTGGCTTAACGACTGTCATATTTCGACAACAGCCGGGACCGACGGTTTAACGTGCCCTCCGAAGCACGGAGAAGCTCCAAAGCTCGAGATAACGAAGCCCATCCAAACGCTGGCTAGGGTCGACGTCGCTTAACTTGCGTGTTCATATTAGAGTGCGACACACAGCGACGCCATCGAGCTCCTCAAGTATTTCATATGTATAGATTAATCTTTATCCATTTGATTTCGCCCTGTTCTCAGACTGTGCCTGCATTATTATTCTAAATCAAATGTACCTTATTTTTAAGTCAGAAAATTGCATTGCCTCAAGCAAGTCCCGCTGCCGCTTGGGGTAGCGAGCCGGGCTCTCCGTCTAGTGATGATAAAAAGTTAGGACCACACCGAATTAAAACCTGACTGTCTATCACCCTTTCCACGTGCGTGTGGTAGCTGCATGCAGGAACTATTTTAATAAAACTTCCGCTGCCATCGTCTCAATCCAATGTACCTAACTTAAGAACATGCGGGAAAAATCCTAACGATTCCGCGAGAACTGCGACCATAACTTTAGGTGAGGCCGTTACGGATTTAAATTTTTAATATCGGCCACATGATCAGATAAGGAGGGAATAAGTGTAATGGCGTATAAATCAGTTGATACCAACGTTCCACCTTCGTCACAGAGTGAGGGAACCCCACACTCCTATGGAATCAATACCAGATTAAACATATGGTTTGAGAATTATTTCTTCTATGTTGGTCAGGATCATCATCATTATATTAACCCATAATCATCCTATGGCAGGGATGGCGACCTCGAGGATAAGAGTGTATTCTGACACGCTGCTCCAATGCACATTGGAAGTGGCTAGTGTTTTCAAGCCGCCTGACGGCCATCGACTTGGCTTAACGAATGTCACCCATCGACTACAGCAGCAGCAGGAAAATATTTTTTTTCTTATGTCACAAAGGTGGCTGATGGTAAAAAAATACACATAAATGTTTGTCATCGAACATGCGTCTGTCTAGTGATAGAGTTACCTGAGCATAAAGAGTAAAATAAAAAAATGTTCGTGGGGATCGAACCCGTTCACTTCGGGAAGTAAACTAGCAACCTTGCAGTAAATCTATGTAACAAAATCTTAAGTAATACCTTATCAGCACGTGTAGGTTTACGAGTGAAACAAAGTGTCCGTAATGTTGGCAACACTGTGTCGATATATCGATAGTTTAGTAACATCGATAAAATCGAAGCAGTGAAATATAATAGTCCGCGTATCTAGCTAACAAATTTTATGATTATCTGTGGTAACAAAGACAATGAATCTTTGATTTTATGTTAAATCTGTGGTCGTATTATTAAATTTTAATCTATGATCCATGGACTAAATTGAAGTTTGATTATAGAGGAGCCCCATGACGCCTCTGTGTGTTGCATTCTAAAACGAACACTCAAGTTAAGCAAGGTCTACCCTAGGCAGTGTTTGGCACGTTAAGCCTTCGCTTCCGGCTGTTGTCGTTAGATGACAGAAGACAAGTCCTTCAGGCGATTTGAAAACATTGATCTCTACGAATCCGCATTAGAGCAGCGTGGCAGAGTACGCTCTAATCCCCTCCGATTGAAGAGAGACCTACGCTTCCTTACGTTTGCGACACACGGTAACGCCATCGACCATGAGGTGATCTAGTACCGTTTAAATATACCAGGGTGTCATGCCTATACTGAGGGTAACTACGGTATCTTGGATCACCTGTTTGCTCTCAGTTTAGTGACACGCGTGCCTTATCACACATCCATCGCGTTTCATACCCGATTACAAAGTTGCACAGCTAATCCGAGGTCGAATATATTGTGTAAACTGCAATATACTATTTTAAAGGTTACAAAAAAACCTTACGTTATCTTTGACTTTATCATACAAGTTGCATTGAAAATACAATTTGAAAATATATTTTTTTAATAAAAGGGCCACAGTGCTTAGTACGAAACCGACCAAATATAAGAAGAAATAATAGAAGAACTCTCATGTTGTGAATTTATAAGACGCGTGATACATATCAAAATTATGTGGCTTGCTTGCTCACATTATGAAGTGAGCAACCCGGCTAATTTGGAGATGTAACAAGCATCCGATAAATTCACACAAACCGACCAAATGAGAGTTCTTCTCTATTTGGTCGGTTTATTTACATTGACTCGTTCGAATGTAACAAAAACTCGTACTAAGCACTCCGATGGATAGTAGAAATTACTTTGAACATCAACAAGGATGCTAAGTATCTGTGAGAGGATGGTACTTTCGCTACAGGTGGAGCTAGCCCATTTCAGAAAAGTGTTTGTCATTTTTAAAATGCTTTTACTCCGAAACGAGTGAAAGTATGACAAGCAGATATTACCTTTATAAAGAAATTTTTTTTTACGATGTTTGTTGCTTTTTCACGCAAAAACGATCAGACAGATTAGTTAGAAAGCACTTGTATCAAAGTAAAGCATAAAATAACCAGCTAATCCGCGGTTGATATCAATTGCGGGAAGTACAAGAAAAGGAGGAGACAACCAATTTTTTTAAGAAATTCTTTATAAAAAACCCGACAAAATATTATTTAGTAAACAAAATCCACCTGTACTTATCAATTACATCAACTATAGTGCGTGCTCTGAAGTGCGACTGTATCGCTAGGGTTAATGGCGTGAGAATCGCTGATAACAGCCCCCTCTACCCCACGGTAGCCCCCGCCAACCCCAGCCCCCACAGTACTAGTATATCAGAGAGTCTGGGATCTCCGATCGGGGTAATTGTGTGGTAATAGATAATGGTCCGTGAACTTCGAGTTTTGCGATACCGTTCTCACCTCGCCGGCAGTGAGATTTGATCGAGTTTTAGCGAGAAATAAACATGAAATCAACTAAAGTTTTCTTTGTTCCCTTAAAAGTTACAAAAGTCAGCTCTATATGCCGATCAGTCAGACAGTCACTCTCTATGAATGCTAGCTCCGCGACTCCTTTACCGTAGTATTTAGATAATGGCAAAATAACAAATAACTTTCGCTTTCGAGGAGCTCGATGGCGTCGCCGCGGTCGCGCGAACACGTAAGTTAAGAAACGTGAACCGTAGGCAATGTTTTGATGGGTTCGTGCTTCGAAGGGCACGTTAAACCGTCGGTTCTGGCTGTTGTCAATAGATGACAGTCAAGACATGTTAAGTTAATTCGGCGGCCTTCAGGCAGCTTGAAATGGCCTCTGCACATCCGCATTGGAGCAGCGTCACAGAATGCGCTCTAATACCCCTTCGATTGAAAAGAGACCCGTTACCCTTGAGCCAGTGGGATGATTTTGGGTTGATATGATAAAAAAACTTAACATAGCATTAGCAAGTAGTTTTTTTAAAAAGCTTCAGCAGTTTCCAATATTAACTATTACATCTAAACTTAAACATTACCTGTTAGTAAATATTATAATGGTTAAGATTAGGATATTTTTTTGCTTTGTAACCTTAGCAGATAATGTGAGGGATAATTATTATTTATGTATCAAACCGGAGCATTCCATCACGGGTAGTTATCAGGAGTACATTGTATCGCATTTTCATAAGATACTCATTTACTGAGCGTTTTGCTCATCCGTTAGGTATATTACGCAGTTCCATTGACACATTTACCAAATAATAAATTGACGGCGTGTTATATATCAAGGAACTCTGAGGTAAATGTTCGTACCTATATACCACGACGCGCGACGTGTTAAATTTTATCAAGGAATTCTTGCAGCCTGTTGTTGAATTTTAACGCATTTAAATTTTAATTCTACATTAAGTCTCAACTTCTCAAGCTATCTCGTTTCTTCTTTTTTAGTTTGACAGTGACAGCTATAATTTAATGTGTCAAATTTAAAAATGCGTTTCAGAAAAATTTTTTTGAAGAAATATTTTACCGGTGGTTTTCGAACCCACATCAATTAATTGTAATATAGTTGTCAGTAATATCCGTCTGACCGTCTGTTCGCGCTTTAACTGCATAATACTTTTTGTAGATCCACGTTTCCAAGTGTTAGTGGGCAACATTTGATTACAAAAAACAAAAAGAAACTGGTAAAATTATAAGAATGTTACCTAATGTTACCGTGCTGCATTGTGTTGCTCCACAAAGTGGATGCACTGTCAACACGTAGCGTTGTTTTAGGAATCTCGTATGACGTCCGTCTATGAGAACGCGTTAGGGCGGGCGGCGCAGTTCGTGGCTGGGAGACCCGATAACACCCACGTGGCTTTGTTCTGATCGAATATCTACGCACATTCTGAATTATTATATCTTTCACGAGGCGAGATGTTTTTTTAATCGGTAAAATAGTAAACAAACAGACAATTTTGAAAGAGTAATTAGAATATAAAAAGCAGAGCAATATGCTTCATTTCATTTACAACTTCTAACGAATCCAGCCATTAAACAACTGGTCGCTGAATTAAATTTTTGTAATGTTTTTACATGTGCCTATAGACCTCCAAAACGCAGTGGAACCCAGAGGTATGGGTAACAAGATGACCATATTGCAGAAAGCAAAAACCTATCTCGGAGACACGGACGGGACGGGAATGTGGCCGTTTCATACAAGTAAATCATGTGGTCCCGTCCGAGGTATTATCCCGTCACGTATGCAATATTATTATATCGACTTATAGTCGATTCTTCGTCCATAAGTAGTGTCTATGTCACGTCTAACCATTTCGTACATGCATCATTCAATAACTCTGTCCATCTATCACAAAATTCCACATATTATCGGCGGCAAAAGCGTGTATACACTTAGCGAAAAATCGGGGGGCACGTCAGGTGTGGCGGCAAGATAACGTCAACGCCATGATCAATCTCAGCCCTTTTCACTGTAATCTGCGTGAAATATACCGTGCTCCTTCGAGTATGACGTGACGAGATAGTAACCGGACAAATGTCACTGCTATCCTATTTGTAAGAGCTCGATAGATATTTTTTTTTCTATCCCCAAACTACGTAGTGAACCTGGAATATCATATATATCGACGGTTAGTGAGATTGTTCTTTATTTGCTAAAAATCAATAGATTTTTAAAATAATGGTAGGCATGACCTTGATGAAGTTTCCCTCAGGTATGTCACTGGAGATTCAAATAACAGTAAAGCATAAGATAATAATTTTTTTAAAGATTCTCATTATAACATCGCTGACTATGTTCTTGTTTGTGTAATGCAACACATTTAAAAATTAACTTAGTTTTAATCTCAAATATTTCCCAAAATTTTCAATAAAGAACAACTTTTGAAAATAACGATCGTGATGTTCAAAAGTTGTTCTTTCTAATGAAAGACAGATAAAATACAAGTATGATTTATTTACAATGCACAAAAAAAAAGAAATATCCATTATGGATGACTTGTTATGGGTAAATGGGTATTAATATAATAGTATTAATGGTTTTTAATTATGAGTAGGAAATATAATTATTTACGGGTTACGTGAAAGACGACAAGTCAAGATCCGTTGATACACTTAAATCGGAACCTTAATTGCAAAATAACTGTGCACAATTTAGATAACCTGAATACCTGGTTACCCAGGTAAAATTTATCTATATAACCAGGACATTTTATCCAGGTAAAATAATATTACCGATTGTCAGCCAACATTCTACTAAACCGTTGAATTAAAAAAATGGTCGTTACCCGCCAAAAATTACGGCAAGATAAAAAGGCGGGAAAAGTGAGCGGCAAAACGTGTAATGTCTTGTGGTGGTTCATTAAAGCCACAGACAGTCAATTGAGCGTAAGACTGGATAAGCTACGTGCCTGTAGATTGTACACTTTATACAATATTGATGTGTACACGGATGTTTAGATGGTAGAGCATACTATGAACTGGTGGCTCGTAAATGGGCTGGCTCGACCGGGGCAGTACCTACCACCCCACAGAATATCGAAGTGAAATAGCCGGTAACATGTCTCTATTTCACGATTTATACGGAAAAGGAGTTGGGCCACCAGATCTCTCACTCACTAACGAAACTCAGTGCTGCTTCACGCCGGTATTTGTGAATGTAGTTCTACTTTCTCGGTCGATCTACCTACTATGTTGCCGGTCGTGCTAGCCCCATTTTATAAATGCTCTATACCACTGCAAATATCTATCTGTACACTAAGCTCGCTTATTGTCAATCTAAGGTCGCCGTTGTTTATCCTGGCTACACGGGAGACACATCGATGTATATGTGTGGTGGCCTTGCCCCGACTATATCACTGCGAAATCTTTTGTGTTAGTTTCAACCATTAAAAATTTCGCAATTAATTGACAATTATTATTACTTTCACTTCCACAGAAGACTTAGTGGCTCTTTTTCTTTTCGTGAAAGACATAGTGGTAATGTATGGTGGGTTAGTCAAATAATCAAGCAGTTTGAACGTCTATCATTCGTTTCAATACCAAACAATACACACAAATAAACAGACATTTATCTCCAAATTACTCCACTTAAATTCACACAATTAAGAACCACACTTAAACTCAGTGTTATAAGACTGAATTTCGCCTGAAAATCGGCACACAGCCTGTTGCGCGCCGGATATTGCGCGCTCTATCACGGCGGCGCCCTCTAGCGGGCGGGAATTACCTTGTAATTCGCCAAATTACCTTCAGATCGTGTAATTAAAATACTTTTATACGGTGCTATGGATCTAATGTATTTTTGTAATCTGTTAGCTGTAATATTAGTAATTATTTGAATATGAATTTTTTATGTGCATAATGCTTGTCATTCCGAAATGCTAGTGGATTAAAAAATATATCTGACGTTGTAAAAGTCGTGTTTAAACAGCTTAAGGTATTTTTAAATTAAATCATATCTATAAATATCACTGTTAAACTAAAGAGGAAAAAGAAGAGATGGCTTGAGACTTAATGTGGAATTAAACTTGCCGTATCTCCAATGTCTTCTTTAGACAATATTGCTGATAATTAGACTTATTTGTCAAGACCTAACGACAGTACATAATTGTCATTTCTAATTTTAACAAAAACACTTCTTAAGCATACTAGAAAAAGTGAAACCCATATACCAAGAAGCAACCTAGAAATCTCAGCTTACCCTATTGGGATTAAATGCGCTAATGTCTGCTTAGATCGATATCCATGCCGCGCTCCATCCGTCATACAGTCTTCGCTATCAGCGTCGGCCAGGCACACCTACCGATCTTATCATTTTTAATTAATACCGCAAACAACATGGCCGCTGGAAAAATATGTGTTTTTCATATACCCACGTCAAGACACACCCGCGTCAACCCAAATTATTAATTTGCGCTAAGATGGCGAGCAGATTGTGTAGGTAAACCATATGTTAATTGTGACAAAAAGTAATTATAAATTAACTAGTAGAACCTGTAACTTCTTTCAGGTTCTCTTGTTGTTCATTTTCCAGAGACCAAATCAAATCATTTCGAAATGTAATTTCCATATTTTCTAATATTTTCATACAGTAGCAGTCAACAAATGAAAAAGAGGTAACTAGTAATGAAGAGCACTAGAAACAAAGATTTGTTTACTAATAATGTAGACATAGTCATAAAATTTGTGATTGAATACTATTTTCGTCATCATCATCTCGGCCACTAGAAGTTTATAAAAATTCAAGCAAAATTAATAAAATATTTAAAACATTGAATCATTTTTACGGTCATGTATACCTCTTTTATTTGTTGACTGTTGTATCGTTTTCTGGCAAGCTTTTTTTTGTAAATGACTGTCTTTTATGTCATTGAAGTAATCAACTTATTGATAGGTTTTGCTGATAGGAAACCTGTTTTTCTTTAATTGAATTTAATGAAAATTTGTACTTAATGTTTTCCTTTTTCTACTAATTTATATTTGATAAGAATTCAAATTGATTTCATCAAGGATATTTTGATATCAATTTTAAACTAGGGTTACGTTCGGGACAAGCCCACCACACATTCCCACCAATGTGTCTCCTGTGTAGCCAGGATCAACAACGGCGACCTCAGATAGACAATTAGCAATGAAGCTTATTGACGTCCCGGGGAAGAATACAGCTGTCTTGGAACTCACAACGAATTTAATCAGAAAGAAGATAGTCGGAGTAGGAAGTATTGAAAGAGTTACGTTCATCTTTTTTTAAAATTAAGGCTTCTGCGTTCTTGTTCATTGCAATTAGCCATTGTCATATGATAATATCTTTCAAAGTGGCGTACCTATTCATGTTGTCTCCACTCAGTATACAATCTCGGAGTCAAGACGCCCCGAAGAAAGATGATAGATTTCTTCAGAGAATGCAGATTTTGAAGTCAACATGTTATTACAATTTAATTGATTCCTGATCTTATACTCCAATTACTATGCACTTTAACAAACGTTTGTTTTACATTACACTATCAATACTACCAAATACTATAGAAGACTAATATCCACAGCTTCGGAAGAATTCGGGCAAGACGCGACACTAGCGCCCCTACGGCATGACGGCGGCATGAGGTGAACGATTTCAAAACTTTTGTATGCAAAATGTTATAGCGCCCCTAGCGGCATGAGGTGAACGGAAGTTTATTGTATGCAAAATGTTACAGCGCCCCTAGCGGCATGAGGTGAACGGCGGCCAAGTCATTGTATGAGAAACGTCAAGAGCTGTGGGTATTAGTCTTCTATAGTATTTGATACTACGAAGCAAACCTTGAAACTCAGTTTTAATTTAAGGCGCCATAGGTCCAGCGACCCAAGCGCGAATTCGACTCCGCCGCCTCGGGCCGCGCCTCGCGTCACGTTGCGACAACCGAGCGTCTTTTCTTATCATTGCGCACATAGTGTAAAAATATGCAGTACCGAAATTTTAAGTTTTCTAATTTGTAATAAAATAATAATTGCCTACAATTATTTTTTAATAAATATGAATGAATATAAAATGAAGATTATGAACAACTTTTATTAGGAACCAAATATGAAAAATGAAATAGACATGGTTTTCAGATGGTTTTGGTATGGTTTCGGGATGATTTTCAGATAATTTTCAGATTATTTTTGGATGGTTTTGTGATGGTTTTCTGATGTCTTTGGGATGGTATTTCAATAGTTTTCGGATGGTTTTTCAATGGTTTTGTGATGGTCTCAAGATGGTTTTGGGATTATTTTCGAATGTTTTTGGTATGAAACTATCTGAAAATTGTAACTAAATAATGCGATTGTTTACTTATGATTTTAGTTATGGTTACTTATTTAGGTCTAACAGGAAATAATGATTGAAAAATCATTATTTCCTGTTGGACCCACTTCTACGCACAACTAATTTTGGCACAACTAAAAGTATTCCTATTGGCACAACTATGGCACAACCAGATAATTGGCATTAAATAGTTCCCTTTGGTACCACCATTCATTAAGGAAGTACATTCGTGTGCAACACTGTATAAGAGGCATGTTATGGGGTGACTCAGGAATGGTTTTGGGGTGAGTTAGGAATGGTTTTGGGGTGAGTTCGGAATGGTTTTGGGGTGAGTTCGGAATGGTTTTGGGGTGAGTTCGGAATGGTTTTGGGGTGAGTTTGGAATAGTTTTGGGGTGAGTTTGGAATGCTTCTGGGGTGAGTTTGGAAAAGTTTTGGGGTGAGTTTGGGATAGTTTTGGAGTGAGTTCGGAATGCTTTCGCACCAAATGGCACTGATATAGTCGTCACATAGTGCAATCTTCCCACCTTTATCCTTACATATTATAAAACAAAGTCCTCCCGTGCGTCTGTCTATCTGTCTGTTCGCGATAAACTCAAAAACTACCCAACGGATTTTCTTGCGGTTAACGACCAACGGATAGCCTGGTTCATGAGGAAGGTTTATGTATAAAATTTGTCAATATTTTGTGTAAATTGGCTGAAATATAAAGATTATTGTTGGGAGTGTCGGAAAAAATCGACCCGCTTGGGAGCTGTCGACGAAAACGCTGTCCAAACCCTTTGAGATATAACAATACAAAAATTATAGGACATTCCTCTTATTTAGGTCTCCAAAAAAGTCAGCGATAGCATATATTTATCGTTTACGGATAACTTACTATAAAATAAAAATCGATTTCGAGTAATAATGCGGAAATTGGAAACCGATTTTGATGTATACAGTATTAATCCTTATCCTGTTAACTACGTTAGTTACCTTAAGCATTTCATGTACATTATTATAATCTTTACACCATATAATTTAAATAGATACTTTAGAAGTTATAGGAAAAAATTTACGCGCTTGCCAAAATGAATTCAAGTTCTTTCTATTCTATGCTAGATGGCGCTATTCAAAAGATACATCGCGCCGCTACGGTTACGTTTACGCGAAAATTAAAGCACTTTAAATCTATTACGCTAGGTGTCGCTGTTTAAAAATCAAAACTAATATATAAAGCTGAAGAATTTGTTTGTATGTTTATTTGAACACGCTAATCTCAGGAACTACTGGTTCGAATTTAGACTATATAACATTACGCTGCGACCAATAGAAGCGAAGCATCAGTGAGAAATATTGCAAAAACGAGGAAAATTATTAGGGCTTCCGTTGCGTGCGCTGCATAAACGGTTCAAGTTACCCAAAAAATATGTATGGCGCTCAACCTAGAAAGCTGGAATTTTGTATAGAGGTTCTTTTGACAAGAATAAAGATGGGGTTTTATAGAATTCCCACGGGAAAGGGAGTAATAGGACTGTAAGAGTATTATCGCAGGCGCACAACCTAGAAAGCTGAAATTTTGTATAGAGGTTCCCTTTTTATGATGTTGACTAGGATAAAGACGGCAATTTATAGAATTCCCACGGAAAAGGGGGTAATAGGACTGTAAGAGTATTATCGCAGGCGCTCAACCTAGAAAGCTGGAATTTTGTTTATGGGTTCCCTTTGTGATGCTGACAAGAATAAAGACGGCAATTTATAGAATTCCCACGGGAAAGGCAGTATCTACGCAGGCGAAGCCGCGGGTACAGCTAGTTATGAATAATTTCAAAGACATGATGAGCTTAGTAAAATAACAACTTCTTGTCTGTCAAATAATAAATCCGTTTGACATACACAATATCCGCAGTCGTCATTATACTCATCTCTTATTACAGTGTAGTATACAGTGATATCAAAGAATATTTTAGTAAAAGTACTATTTTTAAAACGTTGCAAACGTAAGTCGTCTTTGTAGATATAGTATATCGTTTAATTCGCCACTTCCCTAAAATGTTATTTCGCCTAAAATATACATTATGTAGTTCAAACCCTTAAAGAAACCATCGGATAATAGAAAACTACCTCAAAACTGTAAATACTATCCAAAAACAATTGTAAAGCTATACCTATAAATCGAACCTATAAACCAAAAACATTCGAAAATAATCCTAAAAGAATATCTAATTCATTCTAAAAACATTAGAAAATAATGTTAAAAGAATTCCTAATTCATCCTAAAACATTCGAAAATAATCCTAAAAGATTTTCTCATTCATACCATAAACCATCCCGAAACAATCCCAAAAACATCTTGATACCATCCGAAAACCATTGGAAAAACATCTGAAAACCATCTGAAAGCCATTCAAAAACCATCCCAAAACCATCCAAAAATCATCTGAAGACCATCCCAAAACCATCCAAAAACAATCTGAAAACTATCTAAAAATCATTCAAAAACCATCCAAAAACATCTGAAAACTATCCGAAAACCATCCAAAAACCATCTGAAAACCATTCGAAAACCATCCAAAAACCATCTGAAAACCATTCGAAAATCATCCAAAAATCATCTGAAGACCATCCCAAAACCATCCAAAAACAATCTGAAAACTATCTAAAAATCATTCGAAAACCATCCAAAAACATCTGAAAACTATCCGAAAACCATTCGAAAACCATCCAAAAACCATCTGAAAACCATTCGAAAACCATCCAAAAACCATCTGAAAACCATTCGAAAACCATCTGAAAACCATCCGAAAACCATTACGAAACAGCAAAAAAAGTTGTTGTGCCAACAGGAATACTTATTTTGTGCATAATAGTTGGTCCAACAAGAAATGGTTCCACACTGTTTTTCCTTTTTTTATTGCATTTGTTACCCATTTTCACCAACAATTATTCTACGTAATCGAATTGCGAGCGCGGCGGTGATGGCGGAAAATTTGACACACGTCCGACGTCGATAAGGTCTGCGACCGGACTGAGTAACGCGAACTCACGCTTTGACTTCGTATTTTCGTGTATAAAATATGATATAAAAATGCCATGTAATCTTTCTAAAGTTATTTTGCATGAATTGACTAGTTCAATTAATAACTAAAAGGATAATTAAGTTTCAAATCTTAAAACGTGTCAGAAGTAAGTTTAAAATAAGTTATTTGTTTTAAAAAAGTGGAATTTTAAATAATTTTTTTTATCGAGTGAAGTAATTCTAATTGTGTATTGAAGATATGATTTAACTAGACAAGGTACTCAAGAATACCTATTATTTTTTTGATTCGTTATTTTGAAGAACTTCATTAAAAAAAATTGTTTTTTCTAGACCTCTTCATAGGTATTTTACGAACCGGTAGCGTCTTAAGTTGGTGCCAAAATCCTTATTCTTTTTGTCGGCTCTATACTCTCGTGAAGTTAGCAGATACTGTCGTTTAGGCTCAAATTCGCGAGAGTGTAAAACTAACACAAGATACCGGAAGTCTCTACTAACTGACTCACTGTTTATATTAAGATCGTTTACGAGTTTCACATTTGTCTGAGAATGATTATCTGTTGAAACACTTTGAGTTCGGTATGCTCCAGAATTTTGGCGGTGAGTGTCTACGCTTTTGCTATTGTCTATAGTACTCCGTTGTTGTAGCAAAAGATCCAAGCAAGTCTGGTTACATTGTAAGTAAAAAAAAACGAATAGGCTAGTTGCCGTAAAAAAATGTAATTAGTCCGTCTTTTAGATTATTCAAAAATAAGGGCAACTCATTTTTACATTTGTAAATTAGACCAAAAATGACAAAGATATAGCCCATTAAAGTTACGTGTGACGTCACGCCGTGTGACATTTTTTCGCACGGGGTGACGTCAACGGCCCCCACTCCTAAATTTTTATGCCTTGTATCTTTGTTAATTTTTGTTAAATCGAAAAAAGAAAAAAATAGGATAATTATTTTGACCCTGGAAACAACCCTGTTGTTTTCAGACTCACTCCCTATCTTCAGACTTTTTTACACCACCAACCAAAAAAGCTAAAGCGAAGCATCTAGAAACCGTTTAAAGTTAGCTTTTTAAAGTGCGCATACAACCAATCTATAGTTTTCTTAATTGCCTTCTACTTAGTATTAGCCCTTGAAGTGGGTAATTAACAGGCTGTGCCGTTCACTTGTACACTTAGAAGCTGACCCCAAAATTCCTATGATTCTTGTGCTGTGTGACCTAAGGAATTATGACACTAATATTACCTAACGACGAGATTCGAACGTGTGAAACTAAATAGTTTAATTTATATACCTAAATACTGCGGCTAATACCGCTGGCATTCAGTCTATTAGGATTATAAAATAGAATAATGAATGACAAAAAACCCTTACTAGGTTTCTTTCGCCGTTTCCAAAATGCGAGAAGTGACTTAATTATCTAATAGGTAATTAAAGCATACTGAATAACAATGTTAATGTAAAATATGACTAGAGAACGTGCCTACTCTTTGACTGAATATATGTCCTACCGAAGCCCTACTAATGACAAACAAGCTGGTCTAAAATGCCAAACTGACTGATAGATCAAACGAATAAATCCAAAACTAGTGACACATAGTAATATAATTATTATAATATATGTAATATGAAACTCAAAGAAGCAATGATCCACATTGTCACGAAAGAAAGTCATTTGCTATAATTTCCATGGTTTTAACACATGGGTACATTAACAATTTGCCTAGACTTCGTGTTAGCATTTCAGATCGAGTATGGTAAGAGATTGTATCGGTGTAATGAGCTTAATGCTTAGAGTAAATAATCGACAGGAGCTGCCAACAGGTTTACCCCTCTGCCAAATGAATAGGGTTGTTTCCAGGGTAAAAATAATAACATTAAGTATATTTTAGATTATAAACAAACGGCTGTATCGTAATTTTGTTATCATAATATTGTATTGTCATCTTTCTACAGTTTTAAGCAAAATTTCAGCTTAATCGGTCTTCGGGAAGTGGTTAAATTTTCGTTCCAAGATTCCACCCTTACATACAGGTCAAGTTAAATAGAAGCTTTTAAAAAAATATTGGACACGTATTTTTTCTATTTTCGATTAAACAAAAAATAACAAAGATACAAGGCATAAAAATTTAGGAGTGGGGGCCTTTGACGTCACCCCGTGCGAATAAATGCCACACGGCGTGACGTCATACGTAACTTTAATGGGCTATATCTTTGTCATTTTTGGTCTAATTTACAAATGAAAAAATGAGTTGCCCTTATTTTTGAATAATCTAAAAGACGGACTAATTAAATTTTTTACGGCAACTAGCCTAGCATAGAACCGGGCAAATCGATTCGCACAGTGTAGAGCTCCGTATTTGCTACGCTTTGTTTGCTTGCAGATGAGTGCCAATGTCTATGATATTTGGACGTTTCCATCAAAGAAAGCAAGAAAAAAGAAAAATAATTTTATTGTCTGAAAAGACCTAATTCTAGATAGCACCAAAATGGCGGCACAGAAAATGAGTCCGTGCGTGACGCTGATTTTCAGACACCATTTTGTAAATAAATTTTATTTTATAAGTTCATCGGCCATTAACTCGATAACTAGTAGAGCCTTCTTAACCCTGATAGATTTTCTTTTTTAAGTTCGCTATGGACTACCATATATTTTTTCAAATTTCAAAAGACCACAGTTTCGCAGATAGTAAGGGACACCACCATGATCGCATCGTCACTTTTCTTTGTAAGTGACCGCACATAATGTTGCAGGAGACTACTGCCATTCCATTTAACGCCCGCGGACGAACTCCAAAGTGAAAGGGCTTTGTAAGGACTACCAAAGTCTCGTGGACTACAAAACCTAATAATACTAGAAAGCAGAAGCATATTCTAGTGTGAAATTCTATTTTTACTTATTACATTCATTCACACACACAATATTACAAAAATGTTCGAGTTTTAAGAACCCTCGTGTACTAAAGTTGTGTGTGTATTGTGTGTGTGTGCGTTTGGCGGGCGTCGCGGCCGATAAGGATGTATTAGCACATTCCGGCGGCGAGCGCCACTGTATTTATTCTTATCCGGAATAAGTCAGGTTACATGTCCAGAGACGCGCCAACTATATCGATAAATCCCACTCGATTATTGTTACAACACTTTGTTTACAATTTTTGACAGTTGACATTTGCGTAGCGACGTAAAGGCAACTCTAGAGTGAATGGGTGTGTTCGGCAGAATAAATCGATGTAAAGCGATTTAAGCGATTCACTGATTTCTGCCAGGACACTTTGCTCCATTTTGAGTCACGTGCTCTTTACGGTCCGCCATTTTAGTTATTTTTTTTAATTGTTTCATTATGCTTTGAGAAATTAGAAAATATAATCTAAAACGCCATGATTACATTCATAATTATTAATAACGATTTGTTATGATTCATGAAGTCGCCATTTTTCTGTAAATCGCTTAAATCGATTTATTCTGCCGAACACACCCATTGTTGTTTGTAATTGTACAATTTACAGCCAGTTATTGGAGCACATTTTAATTTTAATTCCACAAGTCTCTTCGTTTCTGTGCCAGTTCCATCCACAATCCAGTCGATTTGGATAATAACAAAAAATTAATTTATGACTGCAGCAAGAGACGTCAGAAGTATAGAAAAAAACGCGGTAAAGCTATTGCATAGTCGCGGGCTCGAACTCACTCGTGGACGCGGCCAAAAAGCACGTTGTCTCACCTAGTATCGTGTCTAAAAGAGATAGAATCAGTTATGAGCAGTTAGTAGCTAGTCTACACGTCTATACGTCTAGTCGCACGCACACAAACACCGTGCCGAAGTCTGCCGAACTGAAACGACGCGACGATGCATGGCTTACAACGCCGTGCGGAGTAGGGGGGTGTTAGGTTTTATTTTCGTTACAGAATTTCTTGATTCGGTCGCCGCGCTCAAAGCCCGCGATAAAAGCTATGCAATAGCTTAAAAACTTCGCACTTTCGTTTTAATGTATCAGAATTCAGAAAAATCGTACATTTATACAATGAACCTTTGGCTTTACTTCAATATTCGATGACTAAAGTTAGATCCCTCAGTCAGAACTTTTCAACTACATAGAACAAAACGTACAATTCAACAATTACAACGTTTGATATTCCAGTATCGTACACAGCATAAACTCAGCTTATTTAGTCTAGATCGTAGACGGATGTTTGAATTTCCCTAGAGTGAGGAAATGAAGCTAGGATTTGTCCAGATTACTAAGTGCTATGTAAGCAACAGCTGGCTTTCAGTTTCGAGTTAGACTGAGTAGGTTGTAAAGTTTATTACAGGGGATTTTGTTGGTTTGGTATTCCAAGTATTCATTTAGTATTTACATACTAAGATTTCATCAAATAATTTTACATACAATCTTGTTTATAAAAATATTGCTATTAGAAATTTTGCTTTCATTATTAGCATTTAAACATTCGATTTAATTTTCCGCCCTGCATACATATTTCAGGCCTTGACTTGACTGTCCGTTCAGTATGTTTAGACTTTTAAAGATACCATGCTTCACTGACGGTTAGGTACATGCACAGTGAAGCATTAGTATGTATAACACAAAAACATATTATTACGCATACTTATTTTTGTAAATCACTGTAATCGCCACTTCTGTAGCGGATTTGAATCAATTTTCGAAAACATTAACTTTACCGACAACGAACATCGAGTGCGCCCCATCCCTACGGGTGCGAAGGGGGTGAAGCGACGCTTGGTGCTGCGAGATACCGCGCGATAAAATCGCCGGGTGGCAGCCCTGATAGTACGAATAATAATAATTTTATTATCGCCATCTAGGGTTGACACCGCTTTGTTTATGGCCGATATAGTGTGATTAAATTTTGTTTTAGTCGCGCGTTTTATGAAAGTACTTGTACAATTTGGAAATTGTAAAAAGCAATAATGATGACACTACTGCACAGTGTAACAGCGTGGCGGATTTACTCTAAAATTTTATTCTTATTTGGCACGAATAGTACCGTAAATAATGTTAATTTATATTGCAATAATAAAAACAGACTAAACCGCCTCTAATTTCTAATGTATGTCAACATTTATAACAACCAGCTGATCGTCACGGTTCTATTCGCTAACTCCCATTGTTCCCGTTCCCTAAATGATACTGGGATAAAATCTATCCTATGTATTACCTAATCCGTGTTACCAAATTATAAGGAAATCATTGATAGGCCCGGTGGCCGCGGGTTCGAATCCTGCGCAAAGCAAACATTTGTGTGCACGAACATGTCTGTTTGCCTTGGTCTCTGTGTTTTATATGTATAATAAGTATTTATTAACAAAAAAAAGTATTTAAGTATATTTATCATTTATTTATTTATTTATTCATTTACAAATATCAGCAATCTTAGTACCCATAGTAAAAGCTTAGTTGCTTAGTTTGAGACTAGATGGCGTTGTGTGATTCGTCCAAGAATATTTATAGTTATTTAATCTGTCCATCCGATTTTGAATGAAATAGCAACAAACTATACAAGAAACGCGTTTATAATATTTAGTAAGTTTAAGTTAAGTTTAAATGTAGTCGTAATATTAAAAAATCGAATTTTAAAAGGCAAGCGCATGAAGTGACCGTCAAAAAAGGGGCTCGGCTTAGCGGGGGGATGCCTCCCTTAGGGAGGGTGTTATCAGCAAGTCGCAGATTGAATATATTTCATGTGCGAGTTCATACGAGATCCGTACTCTTAGAGATTTCCACTCCGTTTTCCAATGTACATACTTAGTGAGTGTTCGCAAATCGATATGAATCGTTTTGTTAGTAAAATTCAAAATTCAAAATTCAAAACTTTTATTCAGAGAATAGGTTTTCACAAACACGTTCTCTTGTCAGAGTATACAGTAATAAATGATTTGTATAAATTAATCTACTCTATAAACTACTACCATTTCGGAAACAAAAGCAAAATGACCACTGGTAAAAAAGAAATGGCGAAAGAAAACCAGTTACGGCCTTTTTTGTCATTTAAAAATATATCGAAATTTTCTTTTTTCTTTTCTTTTTCAACATAGAATTTAAAACTAGGTACATACATACAACATTACGTACGCGGAATGTCAATAAATAGTGCCATTAATTTGTCTCAACATAAAATTAAATCTAAAATATAAAATGCTAAATCGGTGTTAAAGATAGGAGCAGACCGCCCGCAAGGCAGCAACCGTTCTCGTGTATTTTCGAGTTGACGTGAGAGTCGTTGGTATTATAACCGATTATAATAAAATGGAGTTAGGTATATAATGTTTGTAAACTTTTTTATTACTTTCGACGTGAACACACAAACACACTTTCACATAATATTATGTTGAAATATATTTATTATTTTGAAGAGTGACATATCAAAGGTATTACTTTTTTAGAAGAACATAACATTTTAAATAGAAATACAGCCAGTATTCTGATATTTCTAACATGCCCCCTTAATGTATGTCGTAAAAAAGTAACAAAACAATAAATAAAAAATATAGTACCAAATAAAACTTAATCTATAAAACCTAACTTACTCAAACAGTGTTTGAACTTTACTTTCTGCAGAGGCTTAGTCAAACAATCCGCAGGCAGATCTGTAGTAGGTATAAATTCAAGTTTTACAGTACTATCTGACACTTTTTCCCTAACGAAATGGTATTTGGTATCTATATGTTTTGTCCGACCATGATGGATAGGGTTCAAGGCAATTTTTTGTGCACTCTGACTATCCCCAGACAATACTACAACATTGGACAAACCACTTACTTCGTAAAGGAATCTCCGTAGGAATACAGCTTCCTTCGTTGCAGAGCAAAGAGCCATATATTCCGCTTCGGTTGAAGATAGGGCAACTGTGGGCTGCTTTTTAGCTTCCCAAGAAATCGGGCCGCTACCTAATAAAAATACAAATCCAGTATAGGAACGACGATCTTTAATATCATTAGCCCAATCTGCATCTACAAAACCTTCAATATACTGACCAGTCTTCTTATAGGTGATTGTATAATCTAAAGTACCTTTTAAGTAGCTTAGAACGCGTTTTGCTGCTGTCCAGTGAACTTTCCTTGGATTTGAATTGAACTGACTGAGGTAAGAAACGGAAAAGGCTATATCTGGCCGTGAATTCATAGCTATGTATATTAAAGAGCCAATTAATGCTTGGTAATCAGTTTGATCACACAACTCATCCGTTTCCAACAATTTCTTTACTAATGGGGTATCAGCAGCTTTGCAGTTTTCCATCCCGTATTTCTTTAAAAGGTTGGTAATAAACGTACGCTGACAAAGCGTTATGCAATCACTTTTACGTGTTACATTCATTCCTAAAACATAATTTATTTCTCCTAAATCTTTAAGTGAGAAATATTTTTGTAAATCAGACTTGACAGTCTGCAAATGACAATTTTCTTTATAAAATAAAATTATATCATCAACATATACTGCCAATATGACAGTTTCACTACCAAACTTTTTTACATAAACACATGCTTCTGAAGGAGTTCGGTCAAAAGCTAATGAAGCTAGAGTGCTGTTTAATTTTATATTCCAAGCTCTTGGTGCTTGCTTGAGACCATACAGCGACTTCTTCAGTAAGCAGACTTTATTTTCTTGACCTTTGCATTTAAAACCTTGTGGCTGCTCCATATACACCTCTTCTTCTAAAATACCATTGAGAAAGGCAGTATCTACATCAAGGTGATGCATTTTTAGGTCATTTTCAGCCGCTAAGGCAAACAAAGTTCGTAATGAAGAGTTCCGAATTACTGGAGCAAAGGTGTCATTATAGTCAATACCAGCTACTTGTGTGAAACCTTTTGCAACCAGTCGAGCCTTGAATCTTGAAGGATTCCCATCGGCATCTTTTTTCAACTTATATATCCATTTACAAGGGACAACACGTTTATTGGGTCGATCAACTAAAACCCAAGTTTCCTTCGATTTAAGAGACTGATATTCATCTTTCATGGCTGAAATCCAGCTCTCTCTCTCATCCGATCTTACAGCTTCAGCATATGTTCGAGGGTCATCAGATGTATCTTCTCCAGATCTAGCTACCCAAGACTCAAAATTAAAATAATCTGGTCTTCTACGTTCACGTTGAGGATATCTCCGAGCGTCACATAACCCATCTGCTTCATTCTCCAACTCATTAGATGCTTCTTCAAACACATCGTCTTCATCTATGGAAGAAACCAATGGTACTTCAGGTACCGGATTGGGAGCATAAGAAACCGATGGTACTTCAGGTACCAGGTTGAGAGCATCTGAATCTTGAAGCTCAATATTTGAACAGCTTGGCTGCGGATCTTCAGACAACGACATCGGAACATGATCATTGTCATTACAAATCGTTTTAATATCAGTAAAACAATTTTCAAAAAATACGATATCTCTTGCTTTCGTCAATCTTCTTGGATATTGAACTACACGGAAGAGATAACTGTGGGGATCTTCTGTATATCCTACAAATATATGTTGCGTAGCTTTGACATCAAGCTTTGTACGCTTTTGAGGTGGCACATGTATGAGTGCTCTGCACCCAAACACTTTTAAGTGACCGAGATCTGGTTTCTGATCAAACCAAACTTCATAAGGTGTCACTCCGTTCAAGGCACGATGAGGTGACCTATTTTTCAGATAGACTGAACATGTGACAGCATCTTGCCAATATATCTTGGGTAAGAGGGAACCTGCAAGTAAAGCACGAGCTTTTTCCATAATAGAGCGCCCTGTACGTTCAGCAACTCCATTTTGTTGTTGGCAATATGGTACGATGGTCTGATGAACAATGCCATTAGACTCCAGATACTGAAGCAACTCTTGGTTTACAAACTCTGTACCATTATCTGTACGTAAAATCTTTACTTGCTTTCCAGTTTGTCTCTGTACCAAATTGATAAACTCACAAATCTTATTCTTGACTTCTGCTTTTGATTTTACAAAATATGTAAAAACAAATCTCGAAAAATCATCAATAAGATATAAAACATAAATATTACAATCAAAAGAAGTTACAGACATTGGACCTGCTAGGTCACAGTGAATCAACTGTAGAATATCAGTTGCCTTCTTGTATAATCAAGCTTACCCATGCCTATACGATTTAAGTGACCTAATCGTTTATGCCATAGTCTGTACTGAGAAACGTCAGAGTGCACATCAAACGCTGACAGATCGCGAGGAATATTCGTACAGTTTAGAGAGTACAGCCCATCACGATCAGAAGCATATAGAACCGGAACACCTGTACAAGAAAAATCCGTCTCTTCCTCGTGGTCAAACTTTTTTGACAAACTGGTTTGACCACGAGGAATTTTAAAATTCCTCGTGGTCAAACTATCTAATTACATCCTGTGTAAATAAATAGTCTGTTATAGCCAATTTTGAAATGGATTAGGATTGACTTTAGGATTACTTTCGAATGTTTTTGAGATGGATTAGGATTATTTTGGAATGTTTTTGAGATGGATTAGGATTATTTTGGGATGGATTAGGATTATTTTGGGATGGATTAGGATTGATTTTAGGATTATTTTGGAATGATTTTGGGATGGATTTGGATTGACTTCAGGATTACTTTCGAATGTTTTTGAGAGACTTGTATGATTATTTTCGAATGTTTTTGGGATGAATTAGAAATTATTTTGGAATGTTTTTGGGATGGATTAGAAATTATTTTGGAATGTTTTTGGGATGGATTAGAAATTATTTTGGAATGTTTTTGTATGGATTAGAAATTCCTTTAGGATTATTATCAAATGTTTTTGAGATGGATTTGGATTATTTTGGGATGTTTTTGGGGTGGATTAGGATTATTTTGGGATGGATTAGGATTGACTAGGATAACTTTCGAATGTTTTTGGGATGGATTAGAAATTCCTTTAGGATTATTATCGAATGTTTTTGAGATGGATTTGGATTGACTTTAGGAATGTTTTTGGGATGGATTAGGATTGACTTTAGGATTACTTTCGAATGTTTTTGAGAGACTTGTATGATTATTTTCGAATGTTTTTGGGATGGATTAGAAATTCCTTCAGGATTATTATCGAATGTTTTTGAGATGGATTTGGATTGACTTTAGGAATGTTTTTGAGATGGATTAGAAATTATTTTGGAATGTTTTTGTATGGATTTATGAATAAATTGATGATTGATTGATTGATGATGAATTTTAAAATTCCTCGTGGTCAAACTATCTAATTTTATCAAGGTCCCGACATCAAGGTCAGTCGCATATATCTTGACTCCGTGTTAAATAATTAGTTAAAAATATAAACATTAGTTATTGCATGAAATAAACATTCAAAAAGTGTAGTGTTATCAACAAACTATTAGTGGAAGTGATATTTATTTGTTGGATAGCGACGTAAGAGAAGTTATCTGAACAAAAAACAGTGCAGTAATAACAAAGTGAATATCATTGTAGTTATACAAAACCCGCGATAAACTTAAGTGTATCTACAATAAAATAAGAAATAAACAGTAAATAATACTATAAAGAAATCAATATAACAAAAATAACTAGTGAAACAAGTGATAAAAAAAAAAAAATTATAATTATTGTGTGGGTCATTTGAAAACATTATAAAAAATACTAACGAACTTTTACTTCATGTTAGAAATACAATACCATATTTTCACCGGCTAAAACTAAGACGTTGACGGACGAACGGTTAAGATAGCGCCCGCAATTCGCAACTAATGCCAGTTCGATCCCCGTCAGGTGCCTCGCACAATAGGCTTTTTGCACGAAGAAATTTTAATTGGACAGTCGCTTTTTAAGGGACATAGATCATAATGGCAAAAAAGTGTACGAAATGTTGCAAAATTGTCACTGACAAACAGTATCTGACATGTACAGTTTGTTCTAAGTCATACCACCTAGACTGCACAAGTGTCTCAGAAAAATTATTTCATTTAATGAAAGCAAACAAAACCTCTAATTGGAAGTGCGTAAAATGTATACAAAAAAAACGAGAACATATCAGTGATAGCACACCATCGTCACCAACAAAAGGGCGCATGTGTAAAACGCGAAACCAAAAAAATAGATACTCTACGCCACATGAGTCATTTGATTTAGCAACAAAAAAATCACTACTTTTAAAGTACTTATTATTAGGAATAAAGTTAATAATAAGAATAATATTTTCGGTTTCATTTCGTTTATGATTATTTTCGAATGTTTTAGGGATGGATTCCATTAGGATTATTTCCATTCTATGTTAATAAGCTAAAGATACACGACGACATCAGTCACCTGACACTCAGTGTATACATCGAATGCCTGCGTGTGTACACTGCTGTATAACATAGAACTCTGTGACTGCCGTCTGTGCTGCCGTGACACTAGATGCAGTTGTAGTGACGGTGTCGCTCTAGTGAAGTCTAGTGTGTCTGTGTCGCCGCCGTTGAGACAGGACGTGCCCGCTTTCCGACACAAGTGTCGCTAATTTGGAACCTGTACGATTTTTTTGCAAATACACTTGATTTGGTACACTAGATAACCAATGTCGACACAAAAAATTGCTTACCGTGTGGACGCAATCGACACTAGTGTCGACATTTCTGTCGAGTGTCAGTGCTGTCGTGTATACTTACCATTATGCGCGTATAGTTTCTAAAGAAATAAAGTCGGTAACCGGTAGAGATAAAAATCTTACTAGTATTACGTTTTCAAATTAATTATTAGCAAAGTGATCGATTCTTGTAAATACTTTTATAAAGAACTAGCTTTTTTGCTTGCGACTTCAATCCTAATCCATCTCAAAAACATTCCTAAAGTCAATCCAAATCCATCTCAAAAACATTCGATAATAATCCTGAAGGAATTTCTAATCCATCCCAAAAACATTCGAAAATAATCATACAAGTCTCTCAAAAACATTCGAAAGTAATCCTAAAGTCAATCCTAATCCATCCCAAAAACATTCCTAAAGTCAATCCAAATCCATCTCAAAAACATTCGATAATAATCCTAAAGGAATTTCTAATCCATCCCAAAAACATTCGAAAGTTATCCTAGTCAATCCTAATCCATCCCAAAATAATCCTAATCCACCCCAAAAACATCCCAAAATAATCCAAATCCATCTCAAAAACATTTGATAATAATCCTAAAGGAATTTCTAATCCATACAAAAACATTCCAAAATAATTTCTAATCCATCCCAAAAACATTCCAAAATAATTTCTAATCCATCCCAAAAACATTCCAAAATAATTTCTAATTCATCCCAAAAACATTCGAAAGTAATCCTGAAGTCAATCCAAATCCATCCCAAAATCATTCCAAAATAATCCTAAAATCAATCCTAATCCATCCCAAAATAATCCTAATCCATCTCAAAAACATTCCAAAATAATCCTAATCCATCTCAAAAACATTCGAAAGTAATCC
Organism: Endotricha flammealis; assembly: GCA_905163395.2. NCBI lineage: Eukaryota > Metazoa > Arthropoda > Insecta > Lepidoptera > Pyralidae > Endotricha > Endotricha flammealis. Next base: position 2,304,337 of record LR990856.1, on the reverse strand, counting down.
TAAAGTCAATCCTAATCCATTTCAAAATTGGCTATAACAGACTATTTATTTACACAGGATGTAATTAGATAGTTTGACCACGAGGAATTTTAAAATTCCTCGTGGTCAAACCAGTTTGTCAAAAAAGTTTGACCACGAGGAAGAGACGGAAAAATCACTACTATTATAAAATTTGCAACCTTCTTTATCAAAAACAACTATTAAACCTTTTTGAACAGCCTTTCGGACAGATAGTAAATTAGACTTTAAATTCGGTACAAATACAACATCAGAAATTACTTTAGTAGTTTGTAAATCAGTAAAAATAGAAACATCACCAATACATTGACTTTGAAGCACGTCACCATTTGCAATAGTTACTTTGCCATGTGTAAACGGCTTTACATTGTCCATCCAATCAATACGAGAACTCATATGTGTTGTGGCTCCTGAGTCAACAATCCAGTGTTTGTCTGAAAAATGTGTATCTCTAATATCCACATTCAGCGCTCCAAGATGTGTTGAGTTATTGTTGCTTACCTTCTTTGGTGTTTTGTCCATTTTATAGGGACAGTCTGGTCGTTTGTGGCCAGGTTCATTGCAACTGTAGCACACGACAGGCTTCGAGTTTTTCTTGTTAAGATTAGGTGCTGTTTTCTTTTTCTGACTGTACCGAGTCTTTAAAGCTGCATCAGATTCAGTAATATTTTTAGTAAACGCATTCAGCAGTTTTGTCTTTATCATGTCAGTAGTTATGGCTATGTTCGAATTCTCTAAGACCATGATCAGTGGCTCGTATTTTGATGTTAGGCCACCCAACATTATTGCTGCTATTGAAGAATCATCGATTATCTTTCCAATGTCCGCCAAATCTTGTGCAGTGGACATTATAGCATTGACATATGATTCAATACATGGAAAATCAGATAACGTATATCTATATAATCTTCTTTCTAGCGACAGTTTTCTCCCCATACCTCGATCCTCATAGACGCTTGCAAGAGCATCCCATGCCTCTTTGGCTGTAGTAGCACATCGAACGTGAGTTATTGCAGCTCCGTCTAGAGTAAGACATATTTTTGACAATGCCTTTAAATCTTTACTCTTACGTACCTCCAGGGGAATCGCACTTGCATCTGGGTAACCATTCACAGTGTTCCAGAGATCCTCATGAATGAGTAACATCCTCATTTTAAATTTCCATGATGCGTATCCGTCTCTGTCCTTCAACATCAAACTTATCTTTATGCCACTGGAACTTGAACTTGATAACATATTAATAGTAAAATAAACAATAGTAAAATAAACACTCTCCTTTTATATCGGAAAAAATTATTGACAAACTGAGGTGTCAAAAAAATTTTATTAACAATATTTTACATTTTACGTTTATGAGTTATGTATTATGGATTCACAGGGACTTTTCTTCTTCCCACCACAATTCTGCACAATTAAAACATCAAAACATATAGTTTTATCTTAGTTTTATAGAGCTTCGTGCTGATAACGTGTTGAAATATATTTATTATTTTGAAGAGTGACATATCAAAGGTATTACTTTTTTAGAAGAACATAACATTTTAAATAGAAATACAGCCAGTATTCTGATATTTCTAACATATTATGATTAAGAAATCCTTATGCAGAATTTAATTAATTCACGTATTATTTTCTATGAAAAGAAAAGTATTAATTCCATAATTAACTTGTTCATGTTAGCTAAGTCTTTCATAGTGGTAGACTTATCGGGCTGGCTCGGCAATGAAGTAATCAATTACCCTCTCGCCGAAAATCGACTTGAAGCATCCGCGTTTCGTTCAGTGAGTAAGATAGTTATGAAACATAAAGTTACTGCTGTTTCTTTTAATAAACACACGAAAACAGAATCTATGCAATCTATCTTTTTAGTACTTGAAATAATTGTGACAGCCTACAGAAACGGGATGGTAAAATGTGAAAAAAAAACATAATACAACATAACTTTCGAGTTTAAAGCAACTTTAAACATCTATAAAGTGTATTCGTTATCTCCAGTCGGCATTGTCTGAATAACTATCGACTAATGAGGCAGATAGCGCCGGGATCGAACCTGCGACTCCGCGATAACACTATCGAACCACCTGCGGCAATTAAAAACGAGGTTGTATCGATTATTTTACTTTTTTGTTAGAATTTAAGAATGTATTGATCGTTGTCTGAAATAGTTGTTATAGAATTGTAACTATTTATTTATTATTAATAATAGATTTACAGTATTTACCAAGATTATTTTACCTACTGTAAGATTTGATTAAGCAAACAAGATAATACAAATGGGCAATTAAAAAAAATACATAAAATACGTAATTTATATACATAGGAAGCGTATTAGTTAGTAAGGATTAGGAAGCGAATGAAGACTTTAAATAGATTATTCTTAAATAAGTTTTTTTTTATACCACAAAGGTGGCAAACAAGTATACGGTCGGCCTGATGGTAAGTGGAGCTCCTTACTCACCGTAGGAACACAACATGACCGAGACTAACACTGTTTGGCTACGATCTTCTGTAAGATGGAGGTCCTTCCCCAGACGGGCTGCTCCGATTTGAGCCGGATTATCCGCGGTGCCCTACCTCTCTTAACTATATGTAGGTATAAAGTATAAATCTTAAGTACAAAGTATCTTAAGTATATATTATGATAAAAAACACTTAAAAACAAGAAATAGCTTGAGACGTGTGATTAAGATTAAAATACGTTTCTACAACTGTTAGAACAATCACTAGATGTTAATTAAATATACAGTGTAAATTATTATTTTTGGTTTATCTGTAACCAAACTATTTTACGATCATTATGATAGCCGACCAGTAGAAATAAAGACACGAGCATGTTATAAATAACTTCAATATTTTCTATTTACAGAGCAACACAATAGTTTTATTTGAAAACACATTCATTATACTATACAGTCTTATAAGTATTAATTTTTTATTTATCTGTAACCAAACTATTTTATCATTGTGATAGCTGGCCAGTAGGAACACTCGAAAAAAAAGCAACAATTTAAAAAAAGGAATTAAAAGTCATAATTCCACATTCGCCACAAGCAGCGCGATCGCCACCCGAGGCAGCGCTATCTGTCGGCCGCGCCGCCAAAACTCGCTTATCTCGGTCACTTTTCACGTTTTTCAGCAATCCCCGACCCCACTGCCCAGAATAGGAAGCGGTGATGTGATATTGAGCAGCTTATATGGCTAACGCGATTGTGGGATCATAAGTTTATTGTGTTTTATTTTTATTTATGAAAATTGTTAATATTAGATAGATAGAATGTGCATTTGCAACACATAACAGTAGGGTACAATAAACATGAACAGCTTACTGACTAGAGTAATTGGCAATTGTCTATTTAGTGCATTTCATACATTAAAATAGGATGGAGAAGACTTCTTTCGATTCGATACTGCGTTATGAACAATAATAAATATAATTTAATTTATTAAATAAATATTTCTTACAATATAAACCATGTAATTAACAATATACTTAGACTTTCCTTTTTTTTTAAAGATTTTAATATTTTCGACTTAGAACATTACGTTTTGACTTTGAAAATAAGTTCGACACGTATCAATTTGCATTTACAATGAAATTAAATTAAAAGGGGGTTATTTCTTACCCTTAAATAAAGTTTCATTTAACCTGTAAAGGATTAAAGAAACAGATGATTTTATGTAGAAGAACCACAGAACTGAAACTCTTTACTGCACCAAATGTCACGTCCACACGGAAAAGAGGCTTAACTGTTTTTTTTTTAAATTGTAAAAATTCTAACAAATGCAAAAATTTATTAAAGTAATAACCATGTTAATGCGAAAACGTAATATTTATGTCAAACTACCCACTTTAGATTCAAATATAGTAAGGTACTTATTTCCTCGAACACTCCAATGGGCCGACATGCCACTGAGCGTGTACTGAGCGCAGATTTAACGATAAAAACAAATTTGCATAATACTGCAGATTTTTTTTTTACAAGAAAACACATATAAACATCGCAACACACTAATGTGGCCTTTGGCGTTTGGTACAAGTCATAAGAGAAGATTCTCTATGATTTAGAAACGTGCTATTTTAAACGTAGAGCCAGGAGCACGTTGAGCTTTGCACTTGCAGTACAATTTTGGCTCTTATGACATAGAACTTAAGAAAGCCGATATGTAAAGGTCGACCTGCTCTTGACTGTACAATGAAAAAATAGCACATTGCTGTAAAGATAGCATGAATAAAAATATCAAGGGATTTCTTTTTTTTTTAATTTTGTAAATGTTTAAAATAGGAATAGTTTTCATTATTTCTTTTTAACTAGACAAGATGTCACGTCGTCAGTTAGGTTTTCTGGCGATACCCTAACCACTTTGTAATAATAAAAAGATACTTTTTGTCACTTTCGCAATTCGCTAATTTTCTTCATGAATGACATCAACGAAACAGATTTTAAATGATCCTTGTTTTATCTTTTTTACCATTAAAGATAAACGAATAACTATAATGTCCAAATATTTATTTATATTATTGAAACAATGAAATCAAAATGTATAAAAAATACAATTCTCTTATCACTTGAACCACATTAAAAGGTCAATTACGGGTCGCGACCTACAGTTTATTTGCAATGATATTTTTTTTTTGCAGGTAAGTAGGCTATCATGCGATTATTCGACGATACTGCAGGCAGATGCAGCCAAGATTACATAAAACAGTAAGTTTTTTAAGCCATGTTATAAGATGTTATGTTTACTTATCATTTTTGTATTATAACGCACATGTAAATACGTGTAGGTAGATGGAGCGTAAAAGGACGCAAAGATTTAAGTGTTCACTTTAATTATTTAGTGTTTTAGAGATTCTCTGATGATCACTTTTTGCGCAAGATGGGCAACCTAAACATCTGGTTTTCCCTCTCACAGTCAGTTTCTGATCAATCGCTGCCCACATAAAATTTATTTCTTCTATGCACATACATTATATTCACTAATGTCATAACCACATAATGAATTTAATATAGTTTTCTTGAAGAAAATCTTTATTAATACAGTATAATATCATCCGTGTAAAACTAAACCGTGGTGCTAGGAACAAATAATTAACATCTAATAGAACAATATCTTGTCCAAACTATACACTCACACGCGTGAGGGGTAGGCAGTGGGGGTGGCATGAGGGGGAGGGGAGAACACAGCAAAAGTTCACGTCTTATCTCATCTGTTTGACGGATTCCTACCGACATCGCTGCGTATTCATATTTTCCACAGATACATGAAAGTAACAGAGACTACGGCTCTCTACTCTCAGTTGTGGTTGTCATCTTGGGGGACTGGTCTGCTCGCTTTATTAACATCTACATATTCGGCATATTTAGGATTTGACCATAGCGCTATTTGGATCGACATCCCGCGTTTTGAGCTTGATTTCTGTATGTACCTGGATCTGTATTTTATTTATTCTTATAAATGTACTTATACATTGTAACAAAAGAGTGAAAGGAAAAAAAATTGCTAAATGACAAAAAAGGCCGTAACCGGGTTTCTTTCGCCACTTCTTTTACCGGTGGCCATTTTGCTTGTGTCCGAAATGGTGGTAGTATATAACGTAGTTTATTCTCTTTATACATATATACAAATTGTAACTGACAAGAAAAAGTGCCTGTGAAGGTCTAATTTCTGAAATAAACGATTTCATTTCATTTCATTGATTTCATTTCATTTCATTACGGCAGACTTGTGCTGAATGGAAAGCGATTTGACATAGGTATATCATTTACTGAGTAAAGACAGAGATTTTTCACACTGGATTAGATTTTTTACATAAATTATCATTTATTTCTTATGTAGGTATTTTAATTTTGCAAATTAAATGAATTATTAAAATTGGTATTTTACGTTTCATATTCGTAATTTAACAAGTTACTATCCTAAAAACAACTGTCACGTTACTATGATAACAATATATCCCTGTGGCTTTTAGTTAACTAAGTTCAAAATTATTACGATTGTGCGATTACTACGTAAGGCCATTGCTCTGGAAAGTAAAGGATTGAACCCGCTTGTACCAAACCACGAATATCATAATGTATACTTTTCCACCAATATATCAAAACCGAAAATCTATCGAATTTTTTAACTAGTGTTATTGTATCAGAAATAATTACCTATTTATATTTCTAACAAGGTTATTCTAAACTACACACTGCTCTGTCAACTAAGATCCTCGACTCTCGCTACTGATAACGCGGGCTATTTAATCACAGATACGATCTTGGGCGGGCGGCGCGTTATCAGCGCCCGCGGCGTGCTTATCAGCGCCCCCCCACCCCCGCCCGCCCAACACCACCCGCCCTACGTTATCGGCCCCGTATATAAATTCTGCGCCAGATTCTTATCCGCGATCCAAGGTTTTGACTTAGAGTTATGTTTTGTTGAGATATGTCTTAACTCACAGCTTCTAGTGAGATACAAATCCCTATTTCATAGACACGCTTGATTTAATTTAATTTTATTCATTTAGAGAAATGGAGCGTTAAACGGCGGGCTACTTATTCTCTTAATTATTGTCACGCATCCCACTTGGATCCATTGCTTGATCTCAATGGATCCTAGAAGATTTTTTTTTAATTATCCAAAATTACATTATAATATCATCTCAATGGATTATGTAACACGACAAATAGTAAACCTCAGAAGTAAAAAATGACGAAAGACGTTAGCCTCTAGAACATGCTGAAGACGCTTCACGCATAGACCAGCGTCTTCAACACTAGGATTAGGTATTAAAACCTGCCAATCCTAATCAAAAATCAAAATCGTTTATTACAATATCTCCTCTTAAAACTACAGTCCGTTCACAGTTATTTCACCTATGACAGATGTAAACACAGGTTTAAAACACTCAAAATAAGTATCACAGGAATAATTCTCTAGCAGAAATAATGTGTGAACGGACATACATGGACCGCTCTTGCATTCATAGTCAACAGCAGCTTTGACGGCACGACCGCTCGAAGCAGTTGCAACTGTTGGAGCGGTCCGCATATGTAGAAGTCTGTAGCTCAGTGCAGTCGCAGCTTGAAGCAGTTCATCCTGACGTTTTCATGCAGTCCATGTATGTCTTGCATAGTTAACAAAATAACTAGAGGTAGTGCTAGAGAAAATCGAGTGAATACATGAATACTCACCTTAAAGAAAAGTTCAATTTGAAGGGTGGATGTTATCACTCCCCCTCTTATCAGAGCTATACTTTATACGAGATGCTTATCGTTCCTTTGTTAGGTAAGCGTTGGGTTGTACAAGTGTGTAACAGTGATTGATTGCTTTTGATAATATTGAAAGAATTTTTCAATCCGCCCCGCCTACAGAACGAAGCGAAAACACAAGGTACTTATTAAATAAATAAATATAAAGGGACAATTCATACAGATTGAGCTAGCCCCAAAGTAAGTTCGAAACTTGTGTTATGGGATACTAACTCAACGATATTATATTATAACAAATACATAAATAGATAAACATCCAAGACCCGAGGCCAATCAGAGAAAATTCGTTTTTCATCATGACCCGACCGGGGATCGAACCCGGGACCTCCTGGGTGGCGGTCTGGCGTGGTAACCATTACGCCACGGAGGTCGTACCACTTCTGGATAGTTTTTTTTATACCACAAAGTTGGCAAACCAGCATATGACCCGCCTGATGGTAAGCATAACCGTAGCCTATAGACGCTTGCAAATCCGTTGGTATCACGCACGCGTTGCCATACCCTCCCAACCCCCCAAGTGGAGCTCTGGAGACCTTACTCATCGTAGGATCACAACATGGCCAAGGCCAATGCTATTTTGTCCTTCCCCAGACTGGCTGCGAAAGATGCCCTACCTCTCTAGATAGAATAATGCTTTATTTGCAATGCAACAAGAGATTTAATACAGTGAATATTGAAAACTTAGTTTGGTGTATTCGCAACAAGGCGGTCTTTTAGTTTATTTTTTAAGAATTTATTTAGTCCATTAGTTTAGTTGTTAGTTTTTCTACTAACATGGTGGCAAACATGTTCACGGCCCGTTTAATGGTAAGTGATAGTGAATGATCATCTTGCTTCCGGTGCGATATCGGTCTAGTATTAATAGAAATATTCAATACTTTAAATTAGTTTACGTAAATATTAAAAGTTTTTGATATTCATAACACAAGCAGAACAAAGATTTGCTTAATTTGGGAGCTTAATCTTTGATAAAATCGCAATTTTAATATCAATTCTGTGTAATTTCAATTTTAAAGTCACGCATGACATTGGTTGGCGTATAATCCAATTTCATTTAGTATAGTATTTTGTTAGAGCTACTGTAGTCAAGAGTACCATCCGATCGATCGGGATTTGTCGGAATTGATTTCAAGAGTCCTTTCAAAATACAAGTTATTTAAAATTGAGGCCAAATACTTTGTTTTCCAGGTTAAGCAAGGCGGTGTTAGATAATTATGATACAATTAAAACTAATAAAACCAAAAATTATTAGTCACAAGTTATTTCTCCTCTTTTTACACAGCGTCATTTCGTTTCTGCTAAACCACTACCCTTTCTAGTATTACTGTGAGTCTATGTATTGTTTTTCAGGATTACCGAGTGAATCTTTTATCATACAAATCATTACATACATTCGACCTTGCTCGTCGACGACCATAAAACCGAATGGCTATCGAACAGATAGTCATAAATACTTTTATCTTTGCTCAACAGCACAGTGTGGCCATTTCCTTATTGCAAGAAATTATATACTTATCTGATTTTATTTTACGACACGATTGGAATCTTGTAGAAATAAGTAGTTGCGCGATCCATGTTTCTTCCGTAAAAAGGTTTTTTGTTTAATCTCTACACTATAAAATTGTACAGAGCAAGTAATTCTATAAATAATCAATATATAAATTGCACTGTAGACTCATTTGTATGCATCGTCACACACAGTTTAACAAGTAAAGGTGTTGATAGAGTTGAGCATTTACTTGTAATGAGCATTCTTGCGAATGTTACATCACAGAAAAATTACGAGAACATTTTAGCGAGCGTTCTGGCGAGCATTCTAGATTCAGATTAGTTTGCCACCATCTTCTGTTCGCTAGAATGCTCATGATGCTCGTAGCAATATTTGGCTCTATGCTCGGCTCGGCTCGTGGCTCGGCTCGTTGTTTAGTTCGACAAATATAAAAACGGCGAATGTTCAATGTTCTGTTACAAGGGAATGCTCAAGCACCGCGATGAAACAAGACGTATTTTTATCGCGCAACGGACGCGCGTTTTCGGTGCCGTAGAGCGTAGATGATTCGTTGCAATATGAGAAAACTCTAATATTTTACCAAATCAATCAAACACGCATAATTACGCTCCGTGATCACGTCCAATACGTAAGTTAAAAGTTGCTCTGACACACGTGTCGCGAGGTCAGCAAGCTTTATTAATAATTAATTATTTTGCGCCACTATCAGTCGTTTCCTGTTACCCCGACGGCGTGAGATACGGGCCACGATTACATCGAACACAGCTAATTAGACTTATCGTAGACCAATTATTTATAAGCTGAGCTTATCGGGTGCCTGCGCCATTGTTTTACTAACTTGCGGAGGTTGGTAACACACGGCTGGGTAGGCAAGAGAGTATACTGTTTTCAATGATAAAGAGGCAATATTAAAATCTATACATATAACATGCATGGTTCTAAATGACCGATCAAAGCACAGCTTAAACCGATGATCGCAGAGACCTGAATCATCGAGAGTGTGTTATTTGTAAGATGTACGCATTCTATAAGAAAGGGTTATCTGAAATTCCCACGGAAGAGCGGGATACGCACAAAGTTGTGCGGATTTCGCTAGTATTAAATAATATAGAATTAAGGATTTATTTAATACTAATCCATTGCACGCTATTCCTCCCGTTGTTGACTTTATAGCGTGTTAAATAGCTCATAGCCTTCATCAATTAATTGGACTATCAAATGTGTTAGTTTTTAACCGATTTATATTCTTATAAATAAACTTGTTACCATTATATTTATTAGTATAGATTAATTTCTTTATTTTATGTTTCTTTGAATTAAAGGTTTATGACAATAAGTTGTTTTTGTTTCGATTATGCAATAGGATGAAATAATCTTTGTCACTATGCGCTATGTGCCAAAGCCACACAATAGATTCTAGAGTTTAATGTTACTGCCAGTATTTCTTTTACTTCGCATTAAAAATATATTGCACTAATACATTTCCATTTGTAAATTCTACAATAATTTATACGAAATTTCATTTTGCTATCATGACACTTTGTTCGCTTGTTCTATGTGTGATTACTATCCGTTTGTAACGACAGTGTGTCAACTATATAACCTACGTTTTCCTTGACATAATAATATACATAACATTATTTAATTAAATATTTAATTTGTTTTGTTAAATATAAACGTATTTCTACAAATTATTTTATACCTATTTGAAATTCTTTTCTGTCAATTAAATCGAAATCTATTATTTTATTTTATTTAGGAATCTTACAGCTCATTTATCAAATACAAATAATAATTAGTTAAATAAAAATAAATTAAAAACCTTGTGTTTGTTAAAATTTTAACAGTAAAGTAAGTATCTAAATCTCAGATATTATGTCTTAAGGTGGTACGTTTCGGTCCGCGCGGGAAATTGAAAACCACCACCACCACCACAGAAAAACGTACCACCTTAATAATTTCTTTTTTGTTTGAATTGGCCTACAGTAATCCGAATCATCCCATTTTAAATATAAATAAACGACGATCAATAAAAAAATATTTGAAATAGGTAGTTATATCATATTTTTTTATTCTCAGTTGCCAAACACAAAACTATTTAATAATTTAGATACGGGATTGCATCGTATGCCAAAAAAATATAATAAAATTCGCATAGCACCCATCAATTGTTCGTAGTAGCGTTCAGCCGTATATATGGCCCATAAAAATGTTAATACACTAATGCAACTGCACATTTCTTTTGTAATTTGCTATTTTCAAACGTATAGTGTATGGAGGATTTTCATGGTGCAAGTTACAAGCTGGTGGCGTTAATAATTTTCTTCACATGAAATGAAATCGTGGTTAACAGTAACACGTTGAAGCATGTATCATCAATTATATTATTAGTTCGGTCATTGTTTATATATATCATTGCTATGCTAACTTAATACCACACTACAACGTAGTAGATTGATTAAAAACATAATTTTCAATCACAAATGACACCTGTAAAATTGTACATTTGGAATTAAAACAAAATTACTTAATGTTTATGAACAAAAAACATAGATTTTTATTTTGATCACCCTAGTGTGAAGATTTGTGACATTTTTACATATTATATAAAACAATTTACCACCAATCTATATATATAAAATTCAAAGTCCTGACTGACTGACTTAACAATATATCAACGCACAGCCCAAACCGCTGGGCCTAGAGATTTTAAATTTGGAATGTAGTAGAATCCTAAGGATTTTTCAAAATTCGCACGGGAAAGCGAGGTATACGCAAACGAAGTTGCGCGGGTTTCACTAGATATTATGAAGAGTACTAGCTCTGTTTCCTTATACCGACCGGCCAAAATAGATACCAAGTAGCAGATGTGAAAACTGAAAATAAAGTTCGTAGTGCACTAAACCGGCTGCCTTTTGTGACACTGAAACGTTTCTTCGAGGAAATACTGATACGAGAACTAAAACGCTCGTCGCTCTTGTATTGTACCTAGAAATATTTGTCCGGCTAATGCAGCATTGTCGAAAATGGCCGTTAGGGAAATGGGACATGTAAATGTGGGAATTGTTTGGGCGGAACACACTATGCTATCATTACTGGACTTTTTGAAAATTGCAACAGCGTGTATGTAACTCAAATGGTTTTATAATGGGCGTTTAGCAACCGTAATACCCAGTTTAGGATTTGTATTAAAATATTTTATTATTATAATGTTTTCTACTCGCACGCAACCATACGCAACACTAGTATGAGTAAGTTTCTGAAACGCATTTCTAAAGTTAATGGCCCATTAAATTGTAGCTGTCGCTGTCAAACTAAAAAGTAAATAGAGATATCTTGAGATATAACGTGGAATTAAAATTAATATGGGTTTCAGAAACTGGCTGTCTATCTATAGTAGATCCATATCCATACTTAATATTATAAATGTGACAGTGTGTATTTATTTTTTTATTTTTATGACATGATTTTCATTAAAAAAAAACATTTTTTTAAATGAAAATCATGAAACATTTTACATTATCGCTATATCTCGACTCGCGTTGTTAAAATCGTATTAAAATCCAATAACATATAATTACGTCACAGCATCCGGTTCCAGTTATCTAGTTTAGATAATCCTAATTTCATCTCAACTTACTTAATGACTTTATGTTCGATCGATTAAATATGTGGGCAATCTAAAGAAATGTATTTTTCACAGTGTAATTTAGTCAAAGTTAAAACTCAAATCGGTTATTTAAATTCAGAGAGTGGCCTTAACTGGAACTTTTACTAGTAAAGTGTACATCATGCTATTATTATAAATGAGAAAGTGAGTTTGTTTGTTTGTTATTCCTTTATTTTATCTTTATTTTATTCCTTAGATTTTATCCCGGAAATCACTAGAAGAAGTGTAGATCCACACGAAACCATTGCGATTACTATAATAACAATTATAGTAAACAAAACAATCATTTGGTTTTTAATTCTACGGCAACCTGTCATTTTAAAAGATTAACCCTAAACAGACGACTCAATTTACAAGACGTATTCCTGTACATGCATAAAAAATGCGTGTAAAAATAGAGAGCACGGGTATGCAGCTCTTTTGGGTGTAACTTACGAACTCTATCGAAGGGTATTGTTGCCAAACGGGCTCTTCATATGCCGCCAATATTTGATCTGTGCCAAAAAATCCAACAAGCGTTATTTTTTTTGATACTTATTCCAATATTACTATCTATTCTATCTTACTAAACTAAAAAAAATACTAGTTCGAAGCTAGTTCATCTCATCATCTGAGCCACAAGAAATCAAACGTTTCCAACGTGATCGGTTGGCAGCGGCCTGCAACAAGCGGTTTCCTGCAAGGTCGTCTGACCATCTTGCAGTCGGTCGTCCTACGCTGCGATTTTCGGTACGCGGTCGCCATTTCATAACCTTTCAGTGTTGACAAAACCTTCACCAAAAATACTAATTAATTAATCCTACTAATATTAATAAGGGGTTAGAGTGTATATTTGTTATGATATTTCGTATGTATGTAGCTGATATCTTGGACACATATGGTAGGTACTTGTTATCCCGACAAGTACGCGATTCTCGTAGGATTGGTCAAAAATCCGATGTAGATGGCGCTGCTGTGCATAAATAAATAGACGCGAACGAAGTAGAGCGGGTTTCACTAGTAGTGCATAATTCAAAGCCAACTCCCAACATTTTATTTCGGACAAACGTTAACTGCGTGGTGTTGCTAGAGTTTGAAAAGCGTCACTCGAGCGCTAAATATGTGGATACGGAGGTCGCCGGTACACTTACAGGCAAATTTTGTAAACCAATAGCCAGATCAGATTAAGTTCCACTCAAATGTAGATAAGATTATAATTAATACGATTCAATACCAATATGAAGATTGTGTTGGCGCCAAGGGGCCCTCAACATTTGCCTCCATTACCGTTTTTATGGGTCGTTAGCCTTATCTCATTGATACTGCGACCTTTTAAATAAAACAATGTCAGTTTTACAGTGGGATTAATTTAAAATCGCTAATGACACAATCGCTAATAATATTGCTAATAAAATTCTTCGTACTGTGCTTAAAGTAGGTTTTTATTTTTTTATTTTTTCGCTGTCTTTAGACCTTATCAACGAAAAAGAGAGGTGTATTTTTCCATACATAGTGTTCTTTGTATGATGTAGGCATCCGATAAGAAAGGATTTTTCGAAATTACCACGGGAAACCAGGGCATTTTGTATAAAATGTGACTTGATCCAGAACATTCTTAACTATGATCAGCTGTTAGAAGATCAACAAGAAAAAGAATTTATATATTCACGCCAATGTATGCATTTTGTTGAACAACGACATCTAGTGACACCGTTTCGAACCATATCCTAGAGGGCGCTGTGTGAAAGATGCATTATAACTATAACATTTTCAAAATATGGATGATTAGATGAACGGTAACAACCATAACAACAAAATGTTTTATGAACCTGAGTGGCTTAGTACGAGTTTTTTTAACACATTCGAACGTGTTAACGTTTAGGTACAAGCCGACTGAATTGAAAAAAAAGTTTCAAATTGTCAATTTACCAGACGCGTGTTACATATCCAAATTTGCCGGGTTACTCACTTCAAAATGTACACATAATTTTGATATGTAACACGCGTCTTGTAAATTCGAAACATGAGAACTCTTCTCTATTTGGTCGGTTTATTTACGTTGACATGATCGAATGTGACCAGAAAACTCGTACTAAGCACACTGGTAGTCGCTCGTAAGTGGGCTGGCTCGACCGGAGCAGTACGACCCTTCGAAATTGCGGTAATATGCTACTGTGTAGCGCTGTGTACGATGACTGAGAGGATTTGAAGCCTAACACCCCTCTGCTTCCGACTCCCTTCTTCACTTTCCTTCCCCCGTCCTCTCTTTTTCATTCCTTCATAGGTGGGCAACGCATCCAAGATCTAGAGTCGTGGATGTCTTTGTATCGGAGACTGCTTACCATCAGGTGATAGCTCGTTTGGCCTCCTCCGTCATAATAAAATGTCTACAGAGAGTGCTTTATAAAAATGTACTTTCTAAATAAACGATTTCATTTATAATAATGTAACTATACATCATAGTAGTCTGTTCCGCCCATCCTCCCTCATAACGTTAATGCACAAAAAGCTCGCCACGTCCCGATAAGCTCTGGTCGTTAAGGCTGATAACTGCTCCTGATAACAGATCCAACTGATAAACGTACAGTCGGCAGATTAATGCGCCCTATATTACCGTGATGGCGGTATCAAAATGTACCGTCTGCAAAACTTTACAAAATTTTCGTTTGTTGTGTTTTTAAAGTTTATTTGTGTGTTATGTTTTATGTCTTTTATCTATGTATGGCAAAGCTGTTTGTATAAATATAACTTTTTAATGAATTCTTATGATAAATTCTCAAACATTTTTACTGGAAGTTATCAGGACTCTTATATCAGTCCTGAATGTCTAATAATGCATTTAAATATTTAACTTTATCTACTGGTCAACATAAATACAAGTGCAGAACTCCACGAAAAAGAAAGGCTCTTTAAAAATCCACTAGCGTAACTAAGCTGTCAAGTTGTCAACCTTGCAGCAGCGTGTAGTGTGGTCTAGTGGTGTCATTCGACATTTTAGTACATTTTGTTCTTACGGTTCGTCACCCCGCACAGCGTTCGCAGAGAGCGATGAATTCGTGGCCAGTTTGTTATCGAACAGTCAATAGCGGACGAAACCGTGATCAACAAAAAATAAAATTCAAAACATTATCATTATTAATCGCATCAAAAAATGTAACTCGATAGGTTGCCCTTTGTTGGGATAACAAATGTGTTAAACAGTTTAAAGGTATGAACACTAGCCATTGTTGTTTAGATTCGAATCTGACAAAGGGCTGGCGTATCGTGGTAGCGGGCGGCGAGACAAATGGCGTCGCCCACCCAGTGAGCTGGTATTGTCCCCAGTTCCCACTGACCACCAACTTCTAAGTGGAAAATGTCATTTTTAGAAGTCTCTGTTTGCTTGCTGTAACATATACCCTCGTATATTAATTTCCACTAGGCACAAAAGATCCAAATAATCGTCTGATTTAAAAATATAAATCGACATGAAATAACATTAATTGATCACAATCAATTCATTTCTATAAAGCACATAACATTATGTTACCACAAAAAAGTATGACGAACTAATTCAAATACAATTTTAAATTTCACTGGAAATCTTGTGTCAAGTATATTTCAATGGAATATATAAAGAAAAAGGGCACTTAATGAACTCAATTTTATAAACCCCAAAGGAAGACGAAGGCGACATCTAGAAAAACGTTTGGAGCGGTAGAGCATTAATGAAATGATCTAAATCGACCAGGGATAAACACGATCTCACAGAATATCGACGTAAAGTAGCAATGTAATTCTTTGGTGAGTGAGAGGTTCGAAAACTCCTTTTCCTTATCTCGTTGCAGGCAACACATTGGTAGCGCCTCTGGCATCTCCAACCACTTTCCATCAGGTGGCCCGTTTGCTTGTTTGCCTACGGTATGACATATCAAGAAGAGACAGCTCGTCCATAGAATGCCTCGTCGTCCAGGACAAGGACTGCGCGGAAGGTCATCCATGCGATGGACCAACCAAGTAAATCTGCAATGGGTCCCGTACATGAGTGCACCCGCATAACCTCTAACATAGACAAATGGCGAGATATCGTGAGGCGCATTACGTCTTCCCCCATCCATGTCTACATGACGATCATGACCATTCTGTCAAGTCAAAAGCGTTACGACTAAGCAGAACGACATAAAAAAATCATCTCTAGTTACTAGTCCATTACTTATTTTTATGTTTGTCACCAACATTTATTTTACATTTACTAAATTACTCCACGCGAGGCTGCTGGTGTGATGAGATACAAACTCACGCTTAGTTCGACCACCAGTCTCATAATCTCAGATATACTCACACCTTTGTTATTTATCTAATTATATAGTTATGTAATGAAACAGGATTTTGTGTAAAAAAAATATTATCTGGTAAAAAATAGATATATTTGGGAATACAATTCCAGAGTGTGCATTGTTATCGGTAGCCAGACATCTTGTTTTAAGCAATAGTATCGAGGCGCGATAGTGTACGCCCATTTTTCTTCACACAACAAAGGATGCAATCGGCCGTGCATGTTACCGGATTTCTGTGGTGCAATTTATAAAAGAAAGGTCTTTTTATAATGGCTTCATTCGACATGACAAACAGTTGAAATTGCGGGAAGCATATTTATCCGTATACTTATACATATAGATGGAGTCCTAATTGCGGAGAAGGAAGAACTTTTCTTCACGCTTCTTCTTGGGCGACAATTTTGTGCCAGCTCACGGGAAGTAGATGGAAGTGAAGAGACGTGAAGTTAGGCGCAAAGTTAGACCATTCAACCGATCTTCCTCTCCCAGTGACGTCCTGGGCTGAGGTGCGAGCCTCCCTCTGGAGCGTCCTTAAGCAGACACTGTAAATTCTAAGCGATGAAAGCCTTCCGCTCCCGCAACTGCTCGGTGTAGCAGCATAAAATCGCAACTACAACTCTGTCCAATCAAAAAAACCAGAAGATAAAGGAAACATGAAGAGTAAGTAGGCCGAAAAGCCTACAGAAAGGCTACTTCTACAAAATTGACTGAATTTTTAATTAAAGTTACATCACGCGTTAATCTCTTCACTTAGACCAAGCCGACCTCGTAGCGAGCGACATGTATCGCGTATAATGATTCATTCCCGATCTTGCGGTCAATTGATATCATTTCTTTGTTCACATAAATCATATTATAACTATAATCCGAAACTGTGACGAATTCACTATCATCGTTCGATTTAGAACTGTACACAATGAGTATTAAATGATGTAATCTTGAGAGAATATTGTCACTAATTTCCCGGAATTTGTATTAAAAATATTAATTCAAATTCTGTACAGTCAGACATACAGCCAGTATCTGATACACATTTTTTATAGTTATTATTAAATTAGCTGTCACTGTCAAAATGTACAAGAGGAACTGGCTGTCAATAATATAAACTTCTTCTTCTTCTCGACTAGTAAAATCTCCTTGCCCCTATTACTACCAGTCTTACTACCAGTAGTAACACGGGAAATTAAATCTTCCCCTGTTACTACCTACCGGTCCAGTAGTACGATGGGGAGTTTTTTTTTAGCCGTCTTACTACCTACTACAGAACTGTACATAATAAGAAAAATTCGCTTCACAGATTTTAATGCAATTCCAGAAATAGATAGAGCGATTCAAAAGAAAATATATATTTGTATAATACGTACAAAGATTTTCCGGAATTTCCACGAAGCAGGATACACGCAATCAAATTAAATGAAATCGTTAATTAGAAAGTAGACTCCCATATAGGCACATTCTCTCGTGATGTAGTAATTTTTGAAAACTTCTTTAGCGGCGCTTGGCACTTTTTTTTTTGATTAATTTGTAATTAATTAATCAGCAACTAAATAGCCCGGTGGTGGTGTGTTGGTAGTGATGGGTAAAAAATGTTAAACTCGCGTCAGATCCGTTGCCTGAACGAAAAAGCGTAAGATTCCCTAACCATTCCAAAATATTCAAAAATGCACAACGTTGATGTTTAAGTTTTCACTTCTGCCGGCACTCCCGGAGTGCAACCCGTCCTTTTTATTGTTCTGTATTAAATAAACAAGCTACGCTAAAAACTACCACCATTTCGGAAACATGATAATAATGATGATAAGTGAAAGTAATATTAGTGTAATAACTCAAAACACAAGAACAAAGTGTTTCACCTTAACAGACACTAAGAAAAGTCAATGGACATTATTCTTAGGCAAAAAGAATTTAGAAGTTTACGTTAAATTAAAATTACTTATTAGCCTATAAGCTAGATTGTAATAATTAAAAGTGTGCAGTCATGCCACGCTTCTAAAAAAATAAAAAATAAATTCGGAAAAAAGCAAAATGGCCACTGGGAAAAGAAATGGTGAAAGTAACCCTAACGAAGTAACGCGTGTTTCACTAGTCTATTCACAATGTTTTAATTAAATAATCACTAATTTGTTTTTGATGCTAACTGTACATTATGCACGTAAAAATTGCACAGATACAATAAAAAACACAATCCCAAACTGGATCTCAATTCACCAATTAAGTTTATGCACCTTTTTTGCTTCAAAGATACTTATCGGCTGTTTTAAGTCACGAAGCTTCGTTAAAACAGTCATTAATTGTTTTTAATAATATTAAATGTATTTTAAAAAAGTATTTTTTTGACTAGAGATTTTGTTTAACCTTTAAATCAGCCATCTAGGTTGTGTTTGGCAAAAGCCTTCATCTCCTTAAACTTTCCAAAGCTTTCAAAATTATCTTACAGCTTAACTTTAGCGATAGAGCATTTTATGACTTTGTATTAGCTTACTCGACCAGGAAATACCACGCTCTCAAATAATATTCGCGTGAAGCAGCTTTGTATTTCGTTCATTCATTGAGAGATCCAGAAGTCTAATTCATTCTCTATTCCTTTTCTCTCTCTTACATGTAATGGTGGCCCTGGTGTTTCTAATGTTCATATAACGTTAAGTTATGATAAAAATATTTCCGCAAATCAAATCAAATCACAAAAAAAAAAAATAGGCAAACTTACTGTCTGTTTTGAATCGTCACATTTTTTTTTCTACCATCACTTGCGGCAGACTTGTACAGTCAGGAGCACGTCAAGCTTTACACTTGCTGTACAATTTTGGCTCTTATGACATAGAACTTAAGAAGGATACAAAGTCCGATATGTAAAGGTCGACCTGCTCTCGATTGTACTAAGAAGAACTGGTAAGAAACTTAGCAGCCTATAAAAACATGTTCTAAATGATAGTATTATGGTAAAAATACTTGATTTAGTTGCACCTGAATATATCACGTTTGAAGGAGTTTTTGAGATTGACTCCCGATTGCCAAGGTTTCACGGAATCAACAGGAGTGGATCAACGATCGACCAATTTCGCAAAAACTACACAACGAGATCCGTTGTACAGATTGTTTGATAGGGTTGAGGTAGCGTTGGCAAATCAAATTTGCATTAATTAAATATATTGAAATTGGACACAATTTTTTTTTTAAGTTATTATGTCACAGGTTTCATAGATTCTTGTTTCGGTATATTGTTAAAAAAATATCCAAAAACTTTATTTTGATAAAGACCAGTGAAAAATCTTCACTTTTACAAAATAATTAAATTCACTTTGACATGACAAAAAACTCTGGTCAAAGTAAACTGAATGTGTGAGTAAAACTAAGTAATTCAAATCATTAACAACTATCTCGCTTCTAGGATATGCGTTTCTAAAGGGCATAAAAGGTGTATGAAAGGATAATGAAATTATAAAACACTAGCTTTTTTGCCCGCGACTTCGTCCGCGTGAAGTTCCGGACCCGTTCCCGTGGGAACCACATTGAATTTCGGGAAAAGCTATAGCCTATGTCACTCCCTGATAATGTAGCTTTCTACTGGTGAAAGAATTTTTGAAATCGGTCCAGTAGTTACGGAGCCTATTCATTTCAAACAATCAAATCTTTCCTCTTTATAATATTAGTATAGAGTTTAAATAACATAATTTGAAATTAACGATTTTTGAGGATCAAATTAGATACGTAAAAACTACAACGTGATACGTTGCACTGATCGCTGATTATATTCAAGTAACGTCAGCATAACTGACTATACTGGTGGCAGAACAAAGACAAGACGCTAACCCAAGGAAACAAAAATTACAAGACCTATCAAAGTAAGTCAAGATAGAAATCGAGACAAAAATAATATTGGTACAACTCAAACTGTGGACTCATTTGTAGAAGCTCGATGGCGTCGCGTCGATGTGTGTTCTTTTCTTAACAAACAAGAAAGCAACGTTGACTCTAGCCAGGTTTTGGTTGGATTTCGTTTGTCCTGGTCGTTTTCGATGCATGAACAGTCGTTAGCCAAGTCGGTGGCCTTCAGACGGATTAAAAGCAAATACTGGCTTCTGTCAATCCGCATTGGACCTGCGTGGCAGAGTGCGCTCTAATCCCCTTCGATTGGAGGAAGACCCGTATCCTTACAGTGGGATGATTATGAATTTATAAGATATAGAATTATCTATAGTACTAATATTATAAAGCTGAAGAGTTTGTTTGTTTGTTTGTACACGCTAATCTACGGAACTACTGGTTCGAATTGAAAACTTCTTTTTGTGTTGGATAGTCCATTCGTCGCGGAAGGCTTTAAGCTATATAACATTACGCTGCGACCAAATCAGTGAGGAATGTTGCAAAAACGGGGATAATTATTCATATCGCGATAGTGTTTTCGACAACCACGCGAACGAAGGCGCGGGCACAGCTTGTTTGTAATAAGTTTCAAATAAAACACGAAAATATGTCGATTTTATTACTTCCGCTGACGTTCTGACGTTTTCATGCATTTCGACAAGGTCATAAATATCCGGCCTGTGTAGGACGCCGAAAATGTGTCAAAATTCATATGAAGTGCCAATAATCACATTAATATTAACCTTTAACAATAAATTGCATCTCGATAGCAATCTGTCGGAAACCTTATTAATGATACTATCATATAATTGCAGCTCTGTGTAATCAGTATGGTAATAACGAAGAAGTTAATAAATATAATTATTAGTAACATTAATGTCATAAGAGATATATGATAAATATTATCTTAAATAAAAAATATTAATTAAAAAGTGAAACTTAACGTTAAACATCTATAAATATAATAATATATCGACGGAAGAAAACGTAAATGTTGTAAGTATTAATAACCCAACTTTACAATAATGTCAAGTTGGGTTTGTTCCATTGGTTTTATAGCCAAAAAACTATTTTAAAATAGAAAAAACAATAATAACTTACTAAGGTGGCAAACAAGCATACGGCTCTCCTAATGCTAAGCTGTGACCGTAGCCTAGATAGACGCTTGTAACACCGGGGGTATTTTACTCGCGCGTAGCCGACCCTGTAAAAATCTTTCAATACTTTTGAAATAAGTACTATTCGTGACAGTAAGATATTTTTTTTATGCAGATTTAAAAAAAAAAGCAGACAAAGCAATGTTCATTTAGTTCTAAAAATAGAAGCATGACTTTTCACTACTTACAGCAATTTACTTTTAATTTGTTACCCTTACTTTTGAACCCTGTCTCTATTGAATATTATTATCTTTTCAACATTATTAATTTAACAAGGTACTTAATATATTTATATGCTGACTGTACATATTGACTACAAACTTAGTTTTTCACTAAACGATTGTGTAATTTCTTATTTAATCCACAATGGAACACTACATGTTGTTAACACGTTTTTTGTTGACGCTACCAACACATACGAGGCTGCGTATCGTACCATCTAATATTATTCTGGGAACGACCTTAATAAGTCACTACAGAATGTTATCTATTCCATTTTATCGCTGGGCCGATAACCATCTGGATCCAATTAGCCCCACAATGCAATATGGACCGTCTACGGCACAGTTATGACGGAATTCCGACCACACGACGTGTGATTTTATGATACATCACTCATATATTCAATCAATGTTACACAGTCCTATGGGAATTTCCGAAAATCTCTTTCGAGCGATCTTACACAAAAGTTTCTTTTGAAATGTACTTTTACGAATTCACGTATTACTTTCGTGTTAGGAGGCGTTAATACTTAATTGTTAATCTACATCTGTTGCTGGCTGGTACCTATAGTATGTTTTTTTTTAACAGAGGAGTATGTCCCTCGCACATTTTCGATATTGACAGAGTGAGATGAATCATTGTATCGACCAATAGCAATGATTACGTAGACCATGGGTCGCCAAACTTTTCAGAAGGGCCAGACTTACTTCTCCACGAAGTTCTAAGGGCATAACCTAGCTATCTCATCGTACGACCAACATACTGTAATTTAAAATTTTATTACGTGCTAATTGTCATTACGCTCCACTTACGCGGGCCGGATTGTTGGTGCTCGCGGGCCGCAGCTGGCCCGCGGGCCGTAGTTTGGAGACCCATGACGTAGACCAATAACAATGCAATGAATATTTTGTGTACTCGACTACAGTATTCAGTTTCTTGCCAGTTGTTCTTAAGACAGCTCTGGGGAAGTTGAGCGAAGTGAATCAGGGACAGAGTTTACAAAGGAAATTGAAGCCGAAGTAGAACGGAGGGTCAGTCACTCGTTTACAATCAACTTCGTGGTAGAGCCGGCATTTCGTTGGAACTATGAAATTTAATTACAAGTCTAGTTGGAAAATGCAAAGAAAACCCAGTAAAATATTATAGTAATCTTATGAGATCACTTCTTATTTGGAGTCGTACATAAATGAAGTTCTAAAGTCCCACCTGACTGATATAAGCATAGCGTAGTGTAGCGATACCACCGCAAGTAGTAATTTGATCGTCCGATTATCTGAGCCACCATCTACCGTCGCCCAAACGTTGTAGCGTTAGCAGAAAAAATATTTTAAATTAATAATATACGCGAACCAGTTCGCCTGTGACCACGGCCGGTGCAACGTGGTGAAAACGTCAATATATAATAATGCTAATAAATAATAATGCAACGCGAAAGTTTAAAAGTTATTATTGAAAAATATTTATTATAAATTGAAAACACAGAGACTACCCTTATTACAAGAGGTAATTCTCCACAATCACAACTTAGAATCACGACAGAGGTGGGCAACGCATTGGTAGTGCCCCTGGTGTTGTTGATGTCCATAGGTGGCGCGGTGACCACTTTCCCTCCCGGCCCGCTTGCCGGATTGTCTGCAGTAAAAGATTTAAAAAAATTAAGTGAATCCATCATGTTGGCTTGAAAAAGATGACCTTATACAGCCCGGTGTGGCACGTTGGTTGCGACCTTACCTTCGGCACCATAAGGTGCGTGTTTGATCCCATTTATGTTATGGTATTTGTCTCGAGTCCACCGTGTCTAAACTATAGCAATCACAAATTGACAAAACAAAACAATAAAAATGTGACCTTCGCGACAACAGTCTACGCGATTACGCATACGTATATCTAGATATTAGTCATAATCTTAGACAATAGTTTTTTTGCTGACTGTCCACCGGATGGGGCGCGGGGTGCGGGGCGCGGGGCGGATCACGCTGATAAAGTATCGAGCGCCTGTTATCGCGATCAGCCAAGCCGTATCAAACAAACTCATTTTGTTTGATTATCATCAGCTTTTGACATTTGGAACGCACCTTTATGTGGAGCTTTGAGGTTTCAGGTTTTTGGAATGCCAAACATTATATTATCTATGTTCACGCTAAAAATCATCAAGGTGGTGTGTATTTTTTTAGTTTTTTTTTTTTAAATTAAACTTTTAGATAAAAAGGAGAATAAAGAAATTATGAGGATTAATTAACAAAAAAAAATCTAGTTGGTTTACACTAATAGGCGATACTGGAAGAGGAAGTTCGAACGAGAGAGAAAGAGCCCAGTATTGACTTTGTGTATGCTTCGACTGTTTTGCTGATATCCTATCCATCTCTCCGTAATAATATATCTATATATATAAAAATGAAACCCGTTTTCCGTTGTCACGACATAACATGAAAACGGCTTGACCGATTTGGCTGATTTTTTTTTTAGAATATTCCTTGAAGTACGAGGATGGTTCTTACGGAGAGAAAAATTTAAAAATTCCCACGGGAAAGCGGGATACACGCAAACGAAGTTGCGCGGGTTTCGCTAGTTAATTAATAAAAATCTATAATGGAAAATCGTGTCTAAATTAAATTCTATTACTGATAGTCTAAAAATCATCAATTAAATAAAAATTTATGAAAATGTTTCCTAACATAATAAAAATAAAACTTGCTCAAAAGTGTTTAATACTAATTTGTATTACAAGTAATGAAACAAGAAATAAATGTCATCTCATTCCTACATTCCACGGATGGCGCGTAATCGAAAGGGACCACCGTTAGAGAAAGACGTTTAAGAGCGAGTACACATTAGGTCGAACCGATATTTCTACCGGAGTAACAAAGTCGAATGTTGGCATAATACTGTATTTCAAATAGTTCGCTGTTCACATGCCCAATGGCTGTGCGAATGAAACATTTATGTTCATGAACATGTCTGTTTTCTATGTATAAGTATTGATGTACAAAAACTTTGCTTTGCTTGGTACTAGATGGTGTTGTGATATACCTGTGTACCTGTCCACCTCAAAGCTACAGGTACACCACGATTCGCAACAGTGACGCACAGAGTCCTGCAACATGGCGCACAACTTTTACGTGCGGGACTCATTTCAGTACAGCTAAAATCTCCCACATCATTATCCCCGAGACTCGATATTGATGAGCGTGTTGTTCAGGCATGTTGACCAACTTGCTTGGTGAATACGGCGCTTAATGTGAACACCACCTAACACTTTACAAGAAGTTATACACGATAGAAGCCGGTACTTTGAAAGTATAATTAGGGGCCAATAAAGACGAGGCTTCGCAATTAACACTAATTATTTTTATGCTTCCGTCGATTTAAGTCTTTGGACATTTAGGAGATTACGCGTTGTGCTCAAGAATTCGGTTTATTAGATGTTCAAAATGATTTTTTGATACCTATGTAATTAATTTTACGATGAATTCTAGATATAAAATGGTATGGTTATGAAATCGTTATTCAGAAAGTAGACTTTCGCGTGTAAGGACTTTCTTTATAATGTATTCCAATCATCAGAGTCACAGTCCCACCCAAGTCCACTGTAGGACATAGGTCTTTATAATGTATTTCAATCATCAGAATCACAGTCCCAAGTCCACTATAGGACATAGGCCTCCTCCACAGGTTTCCAGAATAAGAAAAAAAAAAAATTGAATGACATTTATGTTCCGTTTAACTTATTTATGTTTTATGTAGTGTTAACTAATGACTAGCTTTTTTTTTATAAATACATAATGATTAATAGATGTTAAATATTCACATGCCAATGTTGGCGGAATATGTGGACAAAATTTAATTAGGTATCATAAGATCTCATTGTAAAATGTCTGTGAATAAATATCATATAATTTCAAAACATTCCTCTCTTACAGAAGTCTTGCACTCACTCTTGTATACGTGACGCCGCATACGCGCTGCATAGACACGGTGTTATTCATTAGCTTTTAACTCTTCGATATTAACTTGTGAACGTATCGTAAAAAATGTATTATTTACAGATTACAAGCACCGTTTGATTCTACCGACAGTGACGCCCTAACCCATGATAGAGCAAGTCGTTGGGTTAGAAGAAAATCTGTTTACTGTTGTATAGTCATGTTACGTCCTCGATATGATATTGTCTTTCAGAAGAGGTGTGATGGTCAATAGGACTACACTAGAGGCTTGAATTGGACATTAGGTGCAAGTAGTCTACCAAGTTACCAACTTAGGGTGGCAATGGAAGAGTATTTCAAATAACAGGCGGCTTTCATGGACTTAATTAGATGATACTACTCATCCATCAAAGCGCCTTGAACAAGCGTGCTGGGTCTTCCTTCCAAATCCGTCTATGAACATAAGGGAAGCATTTACCAGCCGTTGCCGGGCAATGGATTCTATGAAAGTGATTCTACGGTGACACTGCGGTCGGCGGCACTTTAAAAATACATAGAAACTAGTAGCGTCGCTTGTACTCTGCATGTGCTGTCTGCGGCGTGCGGTCCCTCTTGGAATTGGACCTTAAGCTAATAATTTATTCATGCTTCGAAGATCATAGAATCACAACAAGTATATTTTCACACGTATGTACATATAAAAAACACAAACGGGAGCCGATGAGACGACCTAAAAGCGTCATATCACATACTTCAAATTCAGAGAGGACTGCGCGCGATAGCGTGGCGCCGTCACCATCTCGGCGAGATAAAGATGAATAAATCAACGGTTTGTACTCAACTGATAATGGTAAGATAAAATGAATTAATCAGTAACGATTCTGATTCATTAATGGATTCTTAATGCGACGTGGAGCCGTCACATGTGGCTGGGAAAATGTTGGGACGTTATTCGATTATAATACATGAACTTAACTGTACGAGAAATCATAGAAATCGGAATGCTATGTCGTTTAACATATAGTCACGCAACCTTTGGTATGATCTGAAGCGACTGTAGTCTCGTACTTGGAGCGATATTGATATTTAATTTAAATAGATTTATGAACAAATTAATTTTTGAAGTGAAAACTTCTTTAGCGGCGCTTGGCACTTTTTTAGATGGGTAAAAAATGTTAAACTCGCGTCAGATCCGTAGCCTGATCGAAAAAGCGTAAGATTCCCTAACCATTCCAAAATATTCAAAAATGCACAACGTTGATGTTTAAGTTTTCACTTCTGCCGGCACTCCCGGAGTGCAACCCGTCCTTTTTTTTAATTTTAATATTAGCGACCTTTAGCTTGCTCTACAATTTCGCGTAGAGATTTCGTAGATTCTGAGGACGACGTCGTTCCTATTGTTACCGAAAGAACACCCAAGTTAAGTAACGATAACCCAAAACAATATTTGGAAGAGTTTAAAAATATCGAGTTTGTGCTTCGGATGGTACGTTGACTGTCCCCACTGTTCAACAGATAACAGTCGTCAAATCGTCTGAGATCACTAACTCGCCACCAAAGATACATAAAACAGAACAAAAACCAAGTACAGTCAAGAGCAGGTCGACCTTTACACATCGGACTTGGTACCATTCTTAAGTTCTATGCCATAAGAGCCAAAATTGTACTGCAAGTGTAAAGCTTAACATGCTCCTGGCTGTACCTATAACAGACTTCCACAGGAAAACCGTGTGACTCTGCCAGTTCAGAATAAATAAGTCTACACTTCCCACAAAAGTATGTTCAAGCCTAATTTATGTGTAGGAGTTATCAGAGGTGATGCTAACTGATGCTGGACTTCGTGTTTACAAGCTTAAGGTTAAATGTGAACAACGTGGTATCACGAGCTTGTTTGCCGTTTTAAACAGGCAATTATTATTTTACCTGTGTTTCGGCCTAGGCGAAATTAGTTCTAGATACAAAACACACGAAATAAGTCTTACCTATTACAGTTTTCATTATTATGTAGATCACATTATGTAATTAAATAACGGTATGAAAAACTGCAATCTACATCTACACTTCTACACTAAAATTATAAAGAGGAAATTTTGTATATTTTTGTGTGTTGTGTGTGTGTTTGTAATGATTCAAAAACTACTGGACCGATTTCAAAAATTCTTTCACCGTTAGGAAGGTATGTTGCCCCCGGGTAAGATAGGCTATATTATATTTTCAAAATAATTAGGGGATCCTTAGTAACACCCGTGCGAAGCCGGGGCGGCCCGCTAGTCTATATATATAAAATTCAAAGTCCTGACTGACTTAACTATATATCAACGCACAGCCCAAACCGCTGGGTCTAGAGATTTCAAATTTGGAATGTAGGTTCCTTACAACGTCTAGGGGTGTAGTAGGAAAGGATTTTTCAAAATTCCTACGGGAAAGCGAGTTATACGCAAACGAAGTTGCGAGTATTTTACTAGTCATAAATATGTCCATAACAGTCGCTGGCCTTCAACTGCCTTCATGCGGCTTGAAAACACTGGACTCTGCCAATCCACATTGGATCAGCGTGGCAGAGTACGCTCTAATCCCCTACGATTGAAGGGCGACTCGTATCTCTGCAGTGGGATCATTATGGGTTTTACGATTATGATTTTTATTTATTTTTAATACTATGTATTTCAATATATTCTCAATGTGACCTTATTTCCCTAAAATCTCAAAAAAATAACATTACTAACAACAGTTCACGTTGAAGTAATGTTATTTTTTTGACATAACAAATAATCTTGTTCTCTTGGTTTAAAAACAAAAGATTTTATACAGTATCCGGCAAAAATTTCGTCTACAAATGAATAAAAGTAAAATAATTTTATTTTTAAATAAATTACTTTGAAAGATTACACGTGTAAAAAAAACTACTTTCATTGTATAACACGTTGAATACAAGTCAGATTTTGAATTTTACATATTAAGCCATAGTTTTATTTTTAATTAATAATGATTCTTTTGGAAATCCCTCTGGAGAAACTGGTGCCAAAATTAAGTTTGAAATTATTCATACCAAAATTCTGAATCAAAAATCTAAAACTATATTTCAGTCTGCTTAAACTTTTACCTCATTAAACAAAATTCATGCAATATTTTTTCAAGTTCTGATTTTTATTTTATTTGTTTTGATTTATATATCATTATTTACATGTAATACAAAGTACTTCTTTTCTAGCAAAAAAAAAACCCGAACGGAATTTTCTGAATGAATCTCATTTATATACTCAATGAAATTAACATTCCAATGGCAAATGGCGCGAAGAAAAACGTATCCCAACAAATTAAATAAAAATAAAACTGTGCCAAGTTAAATGTCTTATACCACACAACGTACGCAACAAAAAGTTAATTGATGATAAAAGATAAGAGTGTATGCTCGAAAAAATAATAGTTTTATGTAAATGAGCATTGCATGCAGCGTGATCCCCGCAGATACACAATCAGTTTCAGATCTGACTCGCGGCCTTGCTCGGCACCTGTGTATCGGCCAAATCATAACCTTGCCTTGCGCAGTTGAGTATAAGAATGACGGAAATTGTAATATATTAAATGAAATACGTCTACCGCGATAGAGCAGCGTGGCGGAGAACGCTCTTTCAATTTTAATATTAAACTAAAATATTATTTATTACTTGCAAAAGAGGGAAACTTTCCCTTGAAGCACATAATGTACATTATTATATGGTACCTACTATTTTTAATACGAGTATTACATTTTTTAATATTATTTTACAGGAAATATAGAATTTATGATCTGTTGAGAATACCGCAAGGAACTCAACAATTAGTCTTTTTAAAATGCCGTTATAAAATAAAGAGTATTTTTTTATATTGTAGAATAAGTATTGGAGAAGAGTTCTCTTTTATAAATCTTCTACTTCTTCGAACTTCTACGAAATCTATTGCTGCAAATAGGCGTCCTAAACGTTTACATTGTGACCTTTTGGAAGCAGTCTGCCTCCACGCATAGAAATCATAAAAACACTCCTTTCGTTAAAGAGAGACAGACAGACAGAGACCAGTACTTCTTCTAAATTTAAGAACTGCGCTCTTGTCAGTGTGCCAGGCTCCATTTTGCTCTGTTACGCCAGCCGTTTTACTTCTCTATAAAACACGATGTCTGTCTTTTCCTTCACTTGATCTTGATGATCTTGATCTCATTTGATCTTGATATAAGCTAATAGCATAAAGAGAGGTAGGGCACAGCGGATAATCCGCTCAAATCGGATCAGCCCGTCTGTGGAAGGACCTCCACCTTACAGAAGTTCGTAGCCAAATAGGATTGGTCTCGCACATGTTGTGTTCCTAAAATAAATAAAATAAAAATAAATAAATTCCGTTTATTCAGCAAAAAAACACAAAATGACAAACACAAAAATAATGCTGAAACGGTGTCCACTCAGCATTTGTCGGGGCACCTTGCGACGCCACGACGCTGGTCTTCCGTGGACACCGGTTAAATTACAAAAACAACAGAAATTACCTAAAAAGATGTTTTTTTAAAAAAAAAAAAGAATACAATAAAATAAAATAAAATAAAATCAATCCCACATTCCCTCAAATTTCATAAACTAGTTATAATATTTTTTGGCAAGTCATGAGGAACGCCTTGTATTGTTTTTTAAAAGATCCGAGAGTACAAGAGTTTCTACATGGAGGCGGAATATTATTCCAGCACTTCGTAGCAGCATAACGGAAGCTGCCACGAAACGCTGCCGTCTTGTGCGCTGCAGAGAGTAGGCGTGGTGCAGTTCTGACATGGCGAGATGAAAAATTTAGCTTGTCGTATAAATAGGATGGTGACCGAGTCCTAACAATACCGAACAGGAGACTACCAAAATGAAGTGAACGTCTAGACTTCATGTTCATTAGATTGCCATTGTTGAGGAATGGTGTAACATGCGCTCTACGGGGAATATTAAAACAGTACCTAGCACACGCATTTTGGACGCGTTGAATGAGTTTCTTACTGTATTCAAAAAGACAGTCACCAATTACCGTGTCCGCATAATTTAGTTTCGATAAAATCAAGGCCTCACATAGTCCAATACGAATATCAACACTCAGAACATTGCGAACCTGATATAGCACCTTTAGTCTGTAGAAACAATTTTTTACTACCTCCAATACATGATTGTGAAATCTTAAATTACTGTCCATGAGAACCCCCAAATTCCTGGCCTCCGATACCTGCTCAATAGCTACCCCACCAATTGTGAGCACAGGGTTGCTGGCATTAATGCGATCTATTTGGTTATTTGATCCAATCACAAGAAATTTAGACTTCTGTGGGTTCAAGACCAAACAGTTGTCACCTGCCCATTTGCCAATACGTTCCAAGTCCGCATTTATGCTGTCCACAGCTGTTTTTATTGTGTGAGAAGCAATAGGCAGGTAAACCTGCACGTCGTCAGCATACATATGGTGATTACAAGTTTGGATATGTTCTGGCAAGTCTGCACTATATAAAATAAACAAAATAGGTCCTAGTATGGAGCCCTGGGGGACACCTCGGTTTAATGGAAGGGGCTCAGAGAATGATTTAGTGCCATTTTCGCTACGGACTTCGACACACTGAGTGCGACCAGTAAGGTAACTTGAAAACCATTCCAACGCGTGGGCGTCGAAGCCATAGAATGACAATTTGGATAGAAGAAGATCGTGGTTAATCGTATCGAATGCACGTGAAAAGTCAAGTAAAGCTAGTACCGAACACTGACCCATATCCACTCCCGCCAAAATATCATCAATAACGTCCAGTAAAGCCGTAGCTGTGCTTCGACCAGCTCTGAAACCCGACTGTTTCGACGGTAAAATATTATTTGAGTTCAGAAAAACCAAAAGTTGCTGACATATGACCTTTTCTACAATTTTTGACATAAAAGGAAGAATGCTAATAGGTCTAAGGTCCTTGAATTCTGTAGGATTATTTACTTTTGGCAAGGGTTTTACAAGCGCCATTTTCCACATATCAGGAAAAGTAGAACTTTGTATACTAAGGTTAACAATAGCGGTGATTAATTTAAGAGTACGTGGTAGGGTTAGCAGTACCATGTCTCGAGAGATACCGTCAACGCCCTCAGCGTTAGAAGTAATATTCATAATTATTCTTGATACAGTGGTATCGTCGACGGTTTTCAAGGAAAATGATGCAGAGCAAAAACGATTTTGAGCGAAGTGCATGAGCATAGAGACAGGGAAATCATTTTTGCCAGGGACATCAAGAAAACGTTTGTTTAAAAGTTCAGGATTATTAAGACCTGGAGGCAATGATGTTCGTTTTTCATTAAAGTCGACGACATTCTTTCTGATGTTATACCATAATTTTTTTGAGTTTTGAGAGTGTGCGTTTACATTGTGACGAAAATATGCTGCCTTTTCAGAATACATAGCTCTGTTTACAGTAGATTTAAGCTCTTTGTAGTATGTAGTATCAGATTCGCACTTCGTTCGTCGACTTTTAACGTACGCTTTGTTTCTCAGCTTTATCATTTCTCTAATAGTAGGCGTAATCCATGGATAGCTTTGATGTTTTATGTGAGCTTTCATAATAGGGGCATGAGTATCAAAGATGTACAATATATAGGCATTAAAAGATGATACGGCCTCATTAACGTCTGAGCACAGCAAACGTTCCCATCTGATGGTATTGACAAGTTTGTTTAATTCAATCAAATTAATATTCTTAAGCGGTCTATATAATATCGTTTTCGCCGGTGGCTTGGGTCTACTTAAGCGCAAGTGACATGTGATAAAAGCATGGTGACTTAACTCTGGAATGTGGTCTACGGATACACTAAAAACCTTGCAACTGCTGCATACAAGGTCTATCAAGGTCTCTGAATGAGCAGTGAAATGAGTTGGTTGATTAACATATTGGTCCAAATTCGTATAACGTAGGAAGTTTAATATCTTTTTTGTGTCAGTCTCGTTAGTCTTAAGTAAGTCAATATTAAAATCTCCCAAGAGTACAACATGGTCAAATGAAGACAGAGAAATCACTGAATCCGTAACAGCATTAATAAAAGTATCAACATTCACCCATTGCGCACGGTAAGCAGTACCAATTGCAAGCTTAACACCACCCAGCGTGACACTCAGCCACATCTGCTCAACCGTACTTGTATGGGGGTGCTTGATGAGGCGTGCATGGATGCCATTGCGAACGTAAAATCCAACACCTCCACCACACAACTTATTACATTCCTTAGGGCGAGGTATATGTCGCAACCTGTATTCCGAGGGCATTGGTGCACGTTTCTCTTCACCCTCCCTAAGCCATGTCTCATTTATTGCTAAAATATCCACTGAACGACCTTCGAGCGCAGCCACAAACTCATCATGTCTTGTACCCAGTGATCCAGGGTTTAAAAGTCCAATGGTAAGAAACTTATTTTTATTAAATTGAAAAACGAACGAATGCGAGACTGTTACAAATTTTGAATTATTTAAATATTTTTTAAGTATTGTTAAATGGCGTCTATTTATGTAACTAGATAACAAAGCAACATCACAGAAACATCTAACAAAAGTGCACCCAGATACACGAATGTGTTTATTTTTAGGAGTATAGGAATTACATGCAATGCTACAATGCAAGAAAAAAATGTTTATTTAAATTGTTTGATGAATTATTGTTGTTACAAATTTTGTCATAGTTTGTACTTGAGTAGGGAAACATTTTAATGTCTATTCTTAATTTACTCATAATAGTCTGAAAGATGTTCAACAATCCGAAATTATTAATTTTACCTGTCCACTTAGAAAACATTTCGTGTGTGAGATTCAGGTTTGAGTCGAAGAAATAAGCATACTCACTATGTTGTAATTCAACACACAAAAGGCTATTAAATAATTCAATTTTAAAATTGTAAATAGGCGCTCCCTGTATATAGGAAGGTGTACATATTATTACATTTGTATGCTTTATATCTTTAATTAAATTACGAATTGTGTAAATTAACTCCATAGGATTACAATTGCTCCTAAAATCTACTTCACCCAATAAAATAATACAGTAATCATTAACAGTAAAATTATCCAATTTTCTCGCTAAGTTAGTAAGAAGTTGCTTAACGCTTACATCTGGTGTTAAATAACGACAAAAGTTAAAGTCCGAAAGAAAAGTGTCCTCAATCATTTGGAGTTTTCCCGAGCTATTTCTGTTACTTAAAATACATAATTTCCTTTTCTTTTTTGGTGTGTCCGATTTCTTGTTATTGTCGCTCTGTTGATGCAATATACTTTGGTTCTCATTAATATACGAGTTGATTAAATTGTCTTGCCGTGTCATGGTATCATTTTTCGTTGTTGTTGGGGCTTGTATATCTGTGGCATCATGTGTAGATGCGTTGAAAATCTTTTCAGTATCTTCTTGCTGTATTATAAAATTATCTTTGATATCATGACTCTTTTGAGTAAAAAGTTTACGTACTCTAATTTCCTTACTAACTGTAGATGGTGCTGAAGAAAACTGTATGTCTAATTTTTGTGTGTCTTTTTTATCTTTATTTGGTTTTGTTTTCTTTTTTATTGTGGATTTACAGATATGTGTAAGCTGGTCTATTTTTAGTTCATATTCTGTAATCTTTTTTGTGAGCGTATGATTTTCTGATACTAAGTTTTCTATTTCATTCTCTGCTATTTGTAACTTTTCTTCTGATTTGGATAGTCTTTGTTTCAATTCTTTTAGCTTTTCATTATCATTCAGGTGTAGTTCTGGGAAGCTCCTATTGTGTTCATTCGCTGATGAATGTGCTGATACTAATGAGCACTCTGCTTCTTCCTCTGAGTCTTTATCTGAGAGAGCTTCAAAAGAATTATCAATAGGTATTTGTATTTCATATTTTTTACTGCGTGTTGAAGGGCGTGTTATATTGTTTTGTTCATTTGGACTAGTAGCCGAATGAGGCTGTGAAGTTTTTTTTCGACAACATGATAAGCATGAGTGGCATTTAAATGCTTTTTTATTTTCCTTTGTCATTATTTTAAAGCGCTGAAATGATACGCTTGTACAATCTAAGTGATAATGTTGTTCACATAAATTGCAAATCAAGAATTGTTTATTAGTAATTGTGGAGTTACATTTTTTGCACGTTGGCGCCATCTTTCCGTAAGAAATGAAATTAAAACCAATGCGTAGATGTTTTGTTGTCTGCTAATATTATATTTCTTATTAGTATTCTTATTAGAAAAATATATACTTTAAAAAAATTTCATTAAAAAGTCCAATGCAGTTTCTGGGTCTCGAACGCTGACCTCTTACAGCGATAATAGAAATCCTTAACCACTGGTCTATAGACTCGTTAACTCTATTCGACGAAATATTTAGTATTTCCTACGGTGAGTAAGGTCTCCAGAGCTCCACATGGGAGAGTTGGAAGGGGTGGCAACGCGTGAATGATACCCCCGGTATTACAAGCGTCTATAGGCTACGTTGTTTGCCACCTTTGTGGTATAAAAATATAAGCTCTTCTCGGCCTCCCCCTTCCTCCTTTCCTTCTAAGATGTTTCTTCTATCTGTTCCTTCTAAGACGTCTAAAGTCGTCATGCCTACCAGTTTCTCCTTTCTAGTTTCTATTTCTTTCATCAAATTAACTTTATTTTCACTTACCGAGAGCGGCACTTCTTTAATAGTAATCTTTACCGGTCCATTTTATTTCTTTCCATTCTTCTCCAAAATAAAAACGCTTCTTTTCTTTCCTAGTAGGAATGGTTTGATAATTCACCTTCATCTAAAATCTCTTTGTAGATAGTATTCTGCTTTGTTGCCAACTTATTTTAAAAAAGCTTCCACCCATTCTGTATTAAATCACATGATCACGCAAATGTCAAGCGAAATAAAAGAAAATGGTTTAATTATCACTAGCATACGCCCACGGCATAGCTCGTATTTTGTCGTGTCAGATATTTAAAAAACTCTATAAAAATAAAAGAAAAATTCCCATTAGACAGGTTTTCAGTAGAGTTCCTAGGGTTGATGATGACAATCATAATTGTCAGGGAAAAGTAATCAGGAAAATGCATAAATACATGACTCTGCCAATAAGAAGCATACCGATTAAAGTACCATTTTAAAAGAGCAAGTGCTAAGTTTCTTGCTAGTTCTTCTTAGTACAAATCTGCCGTCTGAATTGGTGGTAGGAAAAAATTGTGACGATTCGAAAGAGCTTGTAATAAGGCCTATTTGAATAACGACATTTTCATTTCAATTCATTTTAAAATACCGTCTCTCTGCTTCCTCCTTCGCATTAAGGAGGTGTTTGGGAGAGGCCAGGATTTAGAGGAACTGGTATAACTTCTGCAACATGTTGACGATTTGACTCGGAACTTGTGTCAAATGTTTTTTTATTCTAATTTTACTTTAACAAGCATTTACGAAAACTCTCCTTTCCTAACACCTTTTCAAATGGCAGATTACAACCTTCTTCTCAATCAGTCACTCTTGTCAGAGTGGTCGTGGTCACGGGTCCACACGAATGGCAGCTTTCTCTATACATCTCCATTCGGTTTTATTAGAGGCATTGTGAGAGCAGTCGTTCAAAGTTTATTTAGTGAGTTGATTTGATGAGAGAGAGAAATGATTCTCCCATCTTGTTGGAGAGTGTCCTCGAGACCTCTCCATTCTGCCTTGTATTACCAGTCGCTCCATCGAGTCATCCTGTATATACAATACCACTTGTCCAGGAAAATACAGTTCTCGAGAGAGTATAGTATTTGTATACAGATCGTCGATACAGCCGGCTTATTTATTTTGTTTTAATTAGTATTTTTCTTCTTTTACAGGTAAGTCTGTCTATTAATATACAAGTGAATCCATGGAACGAGTATTGTTTTGGTAAGAAAAAAAATACATTATGGACCTGATTAAGTGATTTTTGATTAGTGTTTAGATTAAGCTTTTAAACTGACAGGTACCAAACAGTAAAAACATTTTTTTTTCTAACAAGGTGCTTTATTTAAATTGTTTGTTATTTTAAAATTAACTTGATAGTTTTATCCCTTCATTTCGATAGAAAAAAATCTCAGCACATTATTATAACGTCCTGTCCGGGATTCAAACCTGCTGCTATCATCGTTGGGAACCAGAGAGTCAACAACTGAGCCAGACTGCCAACTACGAACACAATCTCGGCTAAACTCGTGACTTGCGAGATAGCAATATCATTTTTATCTAAAATCAAATTTTGAGATTCTATAGATCTAACTGATAACGCGATATAGATAAGATTATTATAGTTACTTATCTATCGTTGATTTTCGTATGATAACAAATGGTTTTTTTGTTTACTATTTATTAGAATATTAGTAATAGGTACCTGCTAATCATAATTATTATCCTTGTACAGAATACACATAAACAAAAAGTAATTTGAAAAAAAAATTTCCTTAAAATTCAAGAGATCGCAAAAAAAAGTAAAGTAAATAAATACATAGGTAAAAATAAAAGATACCAGTTTCGTACAAAAAGAATATTATTTTTTTTGTAATTTTATGAAATGGTCTAGGTTTCTGTGGACCTCCAAGAAACCTCCATGTTGCTGTACATAGGAGGCGATAACCTATGACATGACGAATATTATAACAAAGATATTATATTGTTTTTTCTTATTGAAAATATTCAAGATTTCGCCATCGACATAAAAGTATATACATCGATAGATTTCGCGATTAAAAAACAAAGTTATGTTGAAAAAATAAGCAATACTCATCTCTCATATCGGATGGGTAAGAAGATATTTAGATCTGCATCAATAAAATGTCCTTTGGAGCTACCATCATTGCATTTCTTATTATTTCTAATATGACAAATGATTTTTGTTTGTCTGTCAGATAATGAAAATATTAACAGGATGAAAGAAAATTCGCGGAAAATCTAGTGTATATTTTCATTTACTTAAATATTATTTTCTATGAAGAAAGTTTTCGATATAAGTAACTTGCGAAAATATCTCTGTGATAAATCCCAGAAATATTAATTACTCTTTTATTATTTGCAATCTTAAATTAAAATAAACCCATTTTGTTTATCATCATTATCAAATTCGACTATCTGTATGGTTCAACTTTGGTATTATTCTAAAAATATTACTCTCCCATAAGAGTATGGTGGTAGGCCCCTGATATGACTTTTATGGCACGCAGCTTTTTATTTGACATTTTATACAAGTTTATTCAAACAGCGCGATAGGATCGAAGACGTTATCTTTCAATGCAACGTTACCGCGGGCCTGGCCTGATAACATCTGGGGCCAGCCATTGCTAGTTAAACCAAACTGATAAGAGATCGGCCCTGGCTGTGTGAGACTGTACGTACGGGAGAGACGTGTGTGTGCGCGGAGGGGCGCGCTCGAACTGAACGACAGTCACTCACTAAGCGTTCGAAGTATGACACGTATATGCTGTTCGATATTTAAATGTAAAATAATCGTGATTGAATAGTGAAAAAAAATTAAAGTTCTGTGATGCTATTGTGGTTGAGTTATCTGAAACAGCTGGAACTGGCGTGTAGTTCGGCGGAGCTGCCGCCAGGTGGCGCGGACGACGCCAAAACAATGTGTGAGTGAGGTTTTATTGTTTACTTTTGTTTTTTTTTTGTTTTTAGCCTTTTTTTACAACCTGCCAATGTTTTTATTATTTTAAAATCATCTAACAATGTATTTATATCACAAAGAAACTCATTTTAAGTTAATTTAATGCGTAAACACAAAACCTTACTTTTTTTCACATTCCAAGACTTTTCCAAGCAAATTTGACGTTTATTTACTACTAGCGAAACCCGCGCAACTTCGTTTGCGTGTATCCCGCTTTCCCGTGGGAATTTTGGAATGTATGATACTTTAAAACCTTCCCCTTGAATCACTCTATCAATTAAAAAAAACCGCATCAAAATCCGTTGCGTAGTTTTAAAGATTTAAGCATACAAAGGGACAAAGGGACAAAGGGACATAGGGACATAGGGACAGAAAAAGCGACTTTGTTTTATACTATGTAGTGATTTAAAACGAAGGTATGTTCATATTTTATTAACAAACCATACTATTTTCTTACTAAACACACCAAAAACACTGTAAAACTCTGTAATCTGTACTAAGTGATTTCTTGTACAGTCAGCTACATATTATCAACATTTACATGCATTCTTGAGTTGTTTTTTTATTATGTTTTAATACCTATTCCAGACATTCCATTTGGTAAATAATATTATGTTTGCAAACCATTTCTTATGAATTTAGATATACGCGTTATGATGATACCTAATTGTTATCTTATTTGCTCGATAGTGGCTTTGAGAGTAAACACAGAGTGCCTTATCTCTTCAATGATAAATAAATTGATAATGTTATGATTTTTTAACTCAATTACAAATGTAATTACGTACTATTGATAGGCTTAAAAGTAAGAAGACCTAAACGTAATTTTGAAACTATTTTCAAAGAAATATTTCACTTGGCGCCATCTTGGCGCCCTCGGTGGAATTCGAATTGAACTTGCTCTTTTCAACTGAGCTACCGCCTGCCGGGAAGGTGCATTTTTTGTGTTATTTATTTAACTTTTACCTAACACCACCTACATTTGGAAAAACTATTTTACACATTACGAACATCATCAAAATTAGTTTAGTAGTTTTAAACGTAATACATTGTAACGACAAGTTACCATCATGCAAGGTTATAAAAAAAAACATAAAAAAATGATAAAAATCTCTCAACTAACTTAAACTAAAATGTAATATCTTCAGTACTCTTAGGATGTGTAATTATAGATTAAAATCTAGCTTTTATCATGAATCTCGAAAATGTTATCGACATCCATCTTATAAAGGTAGGTTCAAATACGGATCTTGTCCGATTCCACATAAAGATAGCAACAAAATTGCCAACGAATCATTTTAATCTTTAGCAAATGTGAAATAACCTTTAAAAGAAAAGATAATGTCACTTATTAGCGGTTGCAAAGACAATTATTGTCTATTACTAATATTTTAAAGAGGAAAGATTTGATTGTTTGTTTGTTTGAATTGAATAGGCTCCGAAACTACTGGACCGATTTCAAATATTCTTTCACCAGTGGAAAGCTACATTATCAGGGAGTGACATAGGCTATAGCTTTTCCCGAAATTCAATGTGGTTCCCACGGGAACGGGTCCGGAACTTCACGCGGACGAATTCGCGGGTAAAACAGCTAGTGCAACTATAAAAGTCAAGTCAATTATCTTATTCGAATAAGCCTACTGCCAGTTAGTTTTTCAAACGCATTATATAATTTAATTCCACATTAAGACTCATGCTATTTCTTTTTTACTTCTTTAGTTTGGCAGTCAAGATCGTAGCCAAATAGCATTGGTCTCGCCATGTTGTGTTTCCTACAATGAGTAGCGTTCAAAGTAGAGCTCTACTTGGGAGGGTCGGCGACGCGTAAGTGATACCCCCGGTATTGCAAGCGTCTATAGGCTACGGCGATGCTTACTATCAGGCGGGCCGTATGCTTGTTTGCCACCTTTGTGGCATAAAAAAAAGTCACCGCAATAATAAAATGTGTCACACTATAAACATAGCATTGAGCGATTCACCGCTAATCAATTATTTACTAATTAGTTACTTATTAAATTGTTTACAAGCTCGAATCTCATTAAAAGCTCTTTCGAATCGTCACTTTTTTTCTTACCAACAGTAAACACGGAATTAAAGAGCATTCCAGAAACTGGCTGTCAATATAAAATATGTTCAAATATAGTCGAGACGGAAGAACATTAAGAACCTTCCTTTTGTTTAGTCTAATCTAATGTTTACATTAAATTGCAGCCGACTGTACAATCACTGGCATTTCAAAATAAATATTATTATTTTGATTACAACGAACCCCACTGTTAGATAACCCTAAAAAATATAGAAATAAATGATCATAAAACGTCCTACTCAAAGGTCAAATTTTTTGTTATACAAAAGTAACACGTCAATATCTGAGACCGCTAGGCTACTCTTGAAACCAATCCTGAGCGATCGGTATTGGATGGTTTTGTTACATTTAGATACTCTTAGTCTCTCAACTATACTAGCTTTAATTAAAATACTGTCATAGTTGTCATTAGTCAGTAAAGTTTATAGTTGCAAGACAACGAATTAGGGTTTGCTGTTAAATTGAAATTTTACAGAATTGAAATTAAAATCGCGATTTCGTTACAGAGTAACCTAACTGGGTGCACTAAAAAAATTATCAATCACATCAATATTTGTATGTAAATAATATGATAGATAGGTTACAGATTGTATTTTCAATGACACAAGATACCGTCCGGAATAACTAGCGTGTGTGGCGCGTTCTATTTTGACAGCGGCTGTCAATGTCAAGTCTGTCAAACTCGTGACTCGTGTGCGCATGCCTTAAAGGCCTGTCAGTACAACCCGTCCAAGTATGAAAGGTAAATGTCCTGTAATGATAATACTTAGATTTTATCTCGTAATGTTTTAACTGATTGATATCATTTTTACATTGCTGATGTCGAAATTTTTAAAGCATATGTTTAAGGCTTGTGGGATTGTGTTTCATTATTGAAGACATCTCCCTTTGATCGAAGTTTAGAAATATGTATTTAGAATCGATTTTACAACATACCTACACTATTTAAATACATAATAGAAACTTTACATTTTACAAATTTTGTATCAAGATTTTTCCATTCCTTTAAAAATTTTATACAGACACCTTAACTAAGTAGGTCCATTTACTGGCTCTTTTGTCGATTGAGCCCGCTAAATTACTGGTGAAACTGAAAAATAATTTATTTATGCACATGTTTACAATATGTTTAGACAAGTTAAAATATGTAGGTACTATGTAGGTACTGTGACAATTGACATGTTCACTAAAATGTCTTAAAGTAACTGAAATGATATACGAAAGTGACAAGGTTCTAAAGTGTATACATATTTATGGAGGTGACTGTACATATTACTATCTAAACTTATTAGTAAAACATTGTCCCTGTTAGGGTATAGCAACTTTATAGAGTAAGCATTTCCAATTGGTTATTTCTTCTAAAGAGTTAATCGATTGAACACCCTTTAATAACGTTTTGAACAATAATAAAAGTTGTTAATGTCCCCCCACTCCCCCTTCAACCACACCCTGTATGCAGTTGATAAACCCTCCTTGATTTGATAATGAACGTGAAATCTGTAAGATAAGGGTCTCCCTATTATCGGTACATCGGAGCCGCATCGCCGACTCGCCCCCATTTCACGCGTAATTTTTTTATAAGTTCTAGCTAGATTAAAATGTGTTTGATAACTAGTACAGTCAGTTGCACGTCGAGCTTTACACTTGCAGTGTTGCAGTACAATTTTGGCTCTTATATCATAGAACTTAAGAATGGTACGTCAAAGTCCAATATGTAAAGGTCAACCTGCCCTTGACTGTACATGCCCGCGGCATCGTTCTTCCTCTAAATTGGACTATGCACCGTTTAAAAAAAACAAGTACCTAGCTATCTAGGTACTAAGTTTTTCTTAGTACAAATATGCCGTGTAAACTGTAGTAGGACAAGTAAAGATCGTTCGATATTACTTTTATGAGTTTATTGAATAAAAATATTATGAATTTAAAAATTGACAGAGTAGGAGTGGGAGGTTATATTCTATCAGATAGTAGATTCTACTATCCGTTTGAACTCTTTAGTGGCAACTCCGCTCTATAAAATAACTTTTATGATGCATGTACAGCCAACTGTACTTTAACTGTACAATCACTACATAGTATAAAACAAAGTCGCTTTCTCTGTCCCTATGTCCCTATGTCCCTTTGTATGCTTAAATCTTTAAAACTACGCAACGGATTTTGATGCGGTTTTTTTTAATTGATAGAGTGATTCAAGGGGAAGGTTTTAAAGTATCATACATTCCAAAATTCCCACGGGAAAGCGGGATACACGCAAACGAAGTTGCGCGGGTTTCGCTAGTACTTAATAAACAAACCTACAATCTTGGCATCTATAAATGCCACACACAAGTGTGTAATAATAATTATATTTACATATAATAAACTCTAACAGATTCTATTGTCTCCATAAGTATTATTTTTTTCCCAAAACGTTGTTATCTAAAGGAAACATCGGGGCCGGGAATCGAATCTTATCACCCTCACGTATCGCCCGGTGGTTCTTATCAACAATCTCTTGGGGTTTTTTTGTACCGTA
The DNA here is from genome assembly GCA_905163395.2 of Endotricha flammealis. Taxonomy (NCBI): domain Eukaryota; kingdom Metazoa; phylum Arthropoda; class Insecta; order Lepidoptera; family Pyralidae; genus Endotricha; species Endotricha flammealis. Next base: position 2,261,192 of record LR990856.1, on the reverse strand, counting down.
TAAAGAATGACGACCTCAAAATATATAGACTTCAAAATATATGTTGTCTCAAGGCAAAAATGGAAGCTTGATGGCTTGTTGAGCTTGTTAAAACTAAATGAATGGAGATTTAAGCAAGGACGTTTTTAGAGTGATACCCTCTTATTACTAAATGGGCTGGCTCGACCGTGGCTGTACCACCCTCTCACAGAATATCGACGTGAGATAGCGGTGATATGTCGGGTAATTCAGCGACTGACACCACGAGGGATTGGAACCATGGTGTCAGGATATGTCGCTGTGTTTCGTACGATGAGTGAGAGAGACTGAAGGCTCTCCTAATTCATATTTCTTTCCCCCTTTCTTTCTCATCCCTTCATTGGTGGGCAACGCATCCACTCATAGTCGTAGATATCCATGAGCAGCAGCGGTGATCGCTGACCATCAGGTGACCCGTTAATTTGTCCTCAACTGTCGTAAAAAAAACGAGAATAAAGCCTGTGTTTAAATGGGTTTAAAATACTTACATCTTTAAAGTGCAGATTTCTGATTAACTGTTACCTATATTTTATGTCATAATTCACCATTACATTGAACAGATGGAATCTTTTTAGTGTTGAAATACAAGACCTATGCACACCGAAATAATAAGGTGCCAAACAGTATTTCTTGATAATACATTCGCTAAACACATGTGATAGAGTTTTGTATGGCTATCTAGCACTATAGCTCTGCCATAGTTTATAGCCGTAGATTCTCTGCTAGCATACTCTTGAATTAAAAAAATACTCAATACTTACTCAATTTTTTATTGCACCAAAGTACCAATACATTATAGATCTGAAATAAAAAAACAAGAAACATTTGTGATTTTTTATTTCCTTTCAAAAACAAGATGTAATCCATAATACTTTTTCCTAATTCACAATATTATTTTAAAACAATAACGTTATCTAGAATTAATTGTTTTGTTATAGAAGTAATTAAAAAAATAATTTATAAATTTATCTTTTATTAATGGTCTTTTTATGTATCCTAGGGATTCAATTAGAACGTCTATAAGATATTTCTAGAATGAGAAAAGCAGAGACATGGGGAACAATAACATAAATTGACACTTGACATAATTTTTTAACACCGTTTTTTAACAGCAACATTCAAAGTCAAAGTAAAAAATACGTCATTAAACAAGAGCTATTATTTTTAACAGTCAATTTAAACTCAAGTATTAAAATTAAAGGTGTTTATTCATAGAACACTGAATAGCTAAATCAATTAAGTACTTTAAATTTCTAAAACTTAAATTATATTATTTTATTCGAAACTCGCACAACAATTTGTCATTCGTGTTGTAAAGTTCATTTCGTCTCTCGTTGTGCCGATACGCGAGTGGGTAGGGCTGCTCACGACCGCGTTAATTGATTCCAGATCGGGACGGGGGCGTGGTGGCGAAAGGTCGCGGCTTCGATGCCCGCGACGAGCTATTGACGAAATGATTGGCAACTTTTGCGATACGGGAAATGTGATCTTTATATCGTGTGAAAGTTTGAGTGTTGAAAAGTAAAATTGTGAATGTTATAGTGACAAGCTAGAGTCAATGAAAGAGATGAGCAGGTAGAGAACTGAGAACATAGATTTATATGCTGAAATGAAATGAAATCGTTTATTTCAGAAATTAGACCTTCATCATTCATTGTAAATGACAAGAAAAAGTGCCTGCTTTTTCTTGTCATTTACCTACAACTTGTATATTTATGTATAAATGAATGAATTAATAAACTACGTTATAAACTACCACTAATAATGTTTTAATTACATAGTGCCGTATAAATACTATTGATAAATCAATTCGAGTCCCTTTACTCAATATGTAGAAGACTTGATTGAAGAGAATCATATTTACGACCTCTTTCATTGGCCGACTGTACTATAATGACAACATATGCCGCTGACTGTACATCTTAACGTACGAAAAATCATTATCATTGCAACAAGAGAATAACAATTTGTATTTTAATTTTTAACCCTCGCAAATAACGTTTGCAATCTATAAAAAAATGCACTGCATCAATAATTCTACTTATCCAAAAATCGCAGTCACAACCCACCCGTCCGCGTATCACACCGTCACGCCCGATCCCACCTTCCATTTATTTCAACGGATCGTAATCTGAGATTGGGAGCGCGGCTAGCGTCTGATAACAAACTCCGCCGAGCAACCGGCTCACATAATACACAGGTACAGAAGGTACGCTCTTTTGATGAACTAAATAAACCACAATCTCTTACTCTTTTTGAATTTTCCAATAGAGATGATTTGTTTATAATTGCTATAATTTTTTTTGGTTTTTATATTGATACATTTTCAATATTTTATATTCAAACTTTTATTTTTAAAATTACATAGGTCCTTTTTAAAATACACGACTCTTCGGTTGTCACCTCATGATTGCCATAATAAATTTTCGTTCGATGCTGTTTCACTACTGAAACTTTATAAATATGATTGCATTTGCTGTCTTGTCTATCCACGATTTACAATCTTTTTTGGACATCAATATGTAAAATTTAGTACATAGAGCGCCAGTAGTCGATAACATTAATTTTAGTCTTTTAGTAAACTCTACATTTTCTGTCATTATTTTTTAAAAAATTGGCCACACTAAAAAAAAATTATAATTTGTAGTTATTCTGTTGGTCTAATAAGTATCTCAAACGAACCTTATTTGATTTCGTGACCTACACACATACATAGAAGACACACACATCGAGTAGAAGATGGACCTTCTGAATTAATTTATTTAGTGGCCATCTCGATAGCGCAGGCGACTATAGAGACGAACATAGTTCGCTTCGGTGTGAGTGCCGGATGATAATTACACTAGAGAAATCGCATAGATCAATGTCTGTAAAATAAATTGTCTGCGCGTGAGTGCTTTGGTGTAAATATTATATTACCATTAAAATTGTTTAAACATATTTGTTATTGCTTATACGCTTTGATCCATTCGATTTCTAATTCAGATATAATGGATGATTTAAATCTTTTTTTTATTATACAATAATTGGATGTTAATATATGATCTAAATTATATAGTACGCAATAACAAACTAAGATATATGGGAACTATTTAATTTAGCATCAAAAAGTCGAAAAACTGAATGTTCATATAACGACCACGTCTCCCTAAAAATAAACGGATTTTTAGATAATTGGTATTTTATCCAAAAATGCCTTGACATTTTGTTTACTCTTTCGTCTACAAAATAATAATGTTAGATTGAACATTTTTTGTCTCTTTCTTGCTCTTTGTCATTGAGACATTTCGTCCAATTTTCATGCCACCTGTTTTGTGAGTTACATTTATGAAATTAGAGAGTTGCCTGGTGATCTCCACTCCGCATAATTTTGAGCACTATGATTGGTTATTTTATGATCCGCTGCACTCAGCTCCGCCCAACTCCGCGTGAGTGTAAACGCATAATAATATAATTGTAGAATACCCCAAAATATTACACATACCATAACAAGAGAACATCAAAAATAACCATGTTTATTTTTTCACCAAAACACAAACACTTACGTACTAGGGTCGTTCAAAAGGCGTCTGGGAGGGTGGTGTACGGGGGAAGGCGGACTGTTATCGCCTAAAACGCTCCCGATTGCTTTCTGCGATACCACCCGATCGCCCAGCGAGATATCGCCACTAGAATATCGTCGTATCGCTCAAGAATCTGTGCTCAATATCGCGCATTTATATCTAGTTCTAAATGACTTTTGCAGCGCAATTTATGTCGAAAATTTCATTGTAGATAGCCAAATTATTGTATTTATTAGATAATATTAAGGTAAATAGATATTTTTACGGTGAGTTGCGCAAAATCTAAAACTACTTACATACTTCTTTATTCACAACAATTTTTATATTCGTTTTAGTTTTGCTTTAGTTTAATTTAAAACTTAATTTCATGTCAAGCTCTTTTAAAATGTAATATGTCATATTGTAATTGTGTCATTGACTATAAAATTATTTTGTGAAACTCGTTGTCAATTAAGTACGAATACTAATGTAATGAAGTCTTCAGGAAAAGGATCATAGAACTAGATTGGTTCCGTTCCGTTACTTAATTTTTGAATTTAATACTGGCTCTACACTTCCGCGAAGTTGAGCTTAAACTACGAGTGTGGACGGGTTTTCGTCTCACATAGTCTTCATTTTTCCTCTGCCTTCTAACTTTGTGCTGAACTTCGCTCAACTTCCGAGTGTGTAGAGTGTAGAACTAGCATAATAAAGTTTGATGTGCTATGAACTAAGATGTGCGCAAAGTCGAACGAGCCCTAAGACAGCCGGAAACCTAATAATAATTAATAATTTTAATTATTCTACTCGGATTTTTCACTTTCGAGAACAAAAAATATAAAGATATTAAGGGTTTTGGGTGCCATTCTTAGACCGTTTAAAGACCTACCCATCTATACATTTGCATTGGGTCTTATAGTTACAAATACATCGCTCGACTGCAGTTTGTAACAGTAAGCAACCTGCATAGTTTATCTATCATTAGATATCGCATGACGTAGGAAGCACCTATCTCATCCGGAGTCTAGTCCTAGAGCGTCACAATTTAAAACCTACCTTATGATAATACAGTTTTGGTGTAAATTTCTTTGGCTTGTAACACTGCAAATTATTTTGGGTCGGCAATTTAACACCGTTTGTAAATTAATGTTTAGCTATGAGCACGTGTTGATAAGGTCCTTTGTTGGTCTTCCTGAGTTTTGTTGAGGTAGATAAAAAGGGGTTCAGATAGTTGATCAGTTCAACGAGGTAAAATTCGAATACATGCTTCCAGGACAACGCCATCTATTGGCGAACTGAATAGTTTGTTCAGTGGGCCTATTCTATGCAAAAACAGTTTAAATCTCGTTTCAAACTCACTCACAATCTCCTTCATTTTTTATTTCATGTGAGCAAGATGACGTTAAAACTTAATTTTGACAATTTTAGTTAGGAGAATAGGTCGCCAGTTCAACGGAGAGGTAAAATTCGAATACAATGCTTCCAGGACAATGTTTTACAACGCCATCTAGTGGCGAACTAAAGGAAGGTTTAACTCTATTTGTATTTTTTTATATCATACAGGCACTACATTGAACTTTTTTATTCCATGCACAGCTAGTTTCTGTTCTTTCGTAAGTTATTCATAATTTAAAAAACGATATTTTGCATTTTTTTATACCATAAAAATCCCAGACATGATGAGCCTGGCTACACCCTGACCATATTTTTAGCCTAAACTGTCCCACTGCTGGACAAAGACCTCCAATTCATAGATAAGAAAAGAAGGGGCTGACCCTAGTATTTGAAAAAAAAAACATAAAAAGTAAGTATATTTAGTTCAATAACCCACACAAATATTTTTATAAACTTATCTTACATTATAATTACTTTGAACAATTAAAAAAGTGACCTTATTTATTATGTACTTGTGTTTTTTAAAATAATTAAGTGTATTCGCGGTATCGCTATCGCATCGCGCGGAAGTCACATAGCTTATCGCTGCTTCCTAGTTGAATTTAAGCACAATGTGAATGTATAGGAACATTGTTTTTGTAACTTGTAAAATGGGTACAGTGAAAGAGTCCATCGAAAATTTGTATAAAGCATAACAGCTAGTTTTTGAAAAGTGTTTTAATTCCATATTAACTCGACGTCTCTTTTCTTCTTTTCTTACATGAAAATGAAAATTACATAATGTTTTTTTTAAATGTTTATTAGGTATGTACATAGAGTGTCTCTAATAAACTATCTCTTTTACTTTTTTCCGTATAAATTTTGAACCAACACAAATTTTATTCCAAACAAATCGTCAAGGAAGTAAAAATCAATCTTATTTACGCAGAAAAACTATTGTCTTTTTCTAAAGAATATTAGAATAACATAAAATTATAAATAAAACAAAAACATTTGACACAATAGTCCGTATCCACAACGAAAAAGGATACAAAGTACACATGACATTATACCACTCACATGGAAATAGAAATCGCCAAATGAGCGTGCATAATTCAGACGATTCGCGTAGGCGTGTTCGCTAGTCGCTGCGACAAGCGACAATAAAATCGCTGGCCATCTCACTGAGCGCGTTAACAAGGCGAGTTGGACGGCGCGTCGTCGCTTGCGATTCAATCTCACCAATTTGTACGCACGTCCAGACCACAATTTATTGGGCACGCGACTGACTAGATGCGATACCAAGCGGCATAGGTGGGCTTGTCTCTGCTCTAAGTTAGCATAGACATACCTTGATGGATATTTTGTTTATTCTATAAAAGACTTTAGAAACCTGGCAGCTATTTTTGAAAAAAAAAACTATTTTTGGAGAAAGGAGGTGAATTTTTTTAAAACAAACGACATTGCAAATGTAAATTTTTGACAAATAATTAAATTTCTTCCAAATGTGACAGGTCATGTCGGATTTCGGATTATCAAACATGACAATAACAAGCGACAGGTGTCAATCCGACCGTTTTCAACCGCGTTTCAACTTTTATTAACCGTCTTAATTCTCAAAAATTGATTGAGTCTTGTCGGGTTGTCACATTTTTTAAGTAGAAATAATGTTAAATTCCCGATTTGAAAACTAATTTTGAGAAATTTACTGAGCACGTATGAATTTCGTTTTTTTTCCAAATTAATAATTATTAATTCAGAATAACATTTCAAATCTCCTTTTTTTGAATTGAAAATGCAAAAAAAAAGCTGTATTTTTTGCACTTACACGTTGTCCGAGTTTTAAAGTTGACCTAAAGTTTTGAAATATGTAGACTCAATTAAAAACACCTTAAAAATGGATTCCCACTTCAATTCCTCAGTTTATAACAAAACATTACTTCCCACATCGTACATCTAACATTTTCTCTAACCCACGACCATTCCCGCCAATTAAACTGTGCAACTTTACAAGCGCAACACTCACGCCTCCAATGCTAAAGTGAAATATAAACGCGAGTGCAATCTATCGCACACGGTCGGCGGTATCGGGGTTCGAAATCGCGCGAGCGCAATATCATTATTGTCCGGGGCCCATCTCCCGCCACGGGTCAGGTACACTGAGGAACACTGCGCGACTCATGCGATGCTATAGGCCAGTGGCCCTAACGCCAAAATTGACCTAAAAAAAAATTAGTCTGTGATTGAAAAAAATATTTCTAATCATGAAGAAATAAAATTAATGTAAAACTAGTTTTATATTATCTAAGTTAAAATTAATTAAAAATTATGATGATAGTATTGTTTTCCAAGCTACTGAGATTGTGCGGTTCGGAACCTTACACCTTTCTTGATAGGATGGTAATGATAAAGTGTTCTTAATTGTTTGTAAGATTGTTACTAGTCGACTTACTTGATAGTTACTAGATAGTTAGCACGCGCGGTCCGCTTGATCGAAATTGCAAAAATCGCACACGGCGCGGAGGAATTTGTTGACGCGTCCAAATGTATGGACATAGACCGTACAGAGATCATTAGTCATATTATACTGGTTCCGTAAACACTGAAGAGTTCAAGTATCAATTTACCAAAATGACTTATAAAAATACTCTATATACCTACTCAGTATAGACCTATTAATTAGTAGAAGTACAAAACAATCTAGGTCTCTGAGAGTATTTTTGAAATAAACCTATTAGTATTTTGTCTAGAATAAAGTCACGTATTCGTGTAAAATATGCATATATTTTGAGTGGTATTTTATCGAACATGTAATCGGATCTTTTCTGAGAACAGGATTTTGACAAAGTAGCTACATAAAAGCTGATAGTAGATCTAGGAATGCAACCTTTGACCACGGATAGCCAGCGGTCATCACATCACTGACTTTTACTTTCACGATGAGAGTGAGAATAAACTCGTGTGGAATAGATGTATGATATGACATACCTAGCTGTACAGTAATTTTGCACTACTTTTTATTTAAAAAATATATATTTTTAACATATTTTTATAATCTTTACTTCAAAACTACTCAACGGATTTTAATCCAGTTTTCATTGGTTAGAGTGATTTAAGAAGAATGTTTATATAATACATACGAGGATTTTTCGAAATAAACATGGGAAAACGGGATTCACGCTAACCTTAGTTAACAATTAATATTAGCAACATATTGCGCAAGTTTCGCTAATAATGTATAAAAAACCGTGTAAAAAAACATGTAAATGTAAAGATTTTCAATTCTATGTAAATAATTTATTATACTTTGGCCGTGTGTCTATAAATAAAATAATCACCATCATCATTTACCTTTCTGACGCCTCTTAACGTCGAAATTCTGCAACAGCCTCTCAGCTCATAATTTTAGCGACAACCTCATAATATCTTACATCAAATGTTTTTACAATTAAATCCCACAATTACTATATCAATATAGGATAAATAACAAACACAATATCTGACATTTAAACTTAACCAATTTCTCTTGTCACTTTTAGATTAGCCGGTGATAATGCATAAGTGCCAATGCATTACGTCCCCGAGTGTACATTCCGAGATAAAACTTCGAAAATGTAAATGAGACGTGCGAAAGAATAAGATTATCTCGCTATTAGGTATAAATTAAAGGAGCTTGGATGAGGTATGCAGCATGCACCACAATTATATTGTCACGAAGGAAACCGCGCGCGCACCTGTGGGCGAGATCGCAGCCTGCGATCCACTCACGCTAACCCGAACTTATTTTTTTAATAGGTTTTTGGGTAGTTTTGCGATCGTGTTATTAAAAGATTCTATTAAAACTTTGGCTGTGGGACACAGTTCACTGGTGATCTACGTTTAATAATTTTAATATTCCTTAATGGAAGTTCGCGTTAATTTTTAACAAGCGAAACCCGCGCTTCTTCTAAGTTCGTTTGTGTGTGTATCCATCTTTCCCGTGGGAATTTCGAGGAATTCATAAATGTGTTAAACATACAAACCTTCTTCACTCTATCTGTTGCTGAAAACTGCACTTATACGTTCAGTAGTTTATAAGATCTAAGCTAACAGACAGCGGAAAAGGCTTAATTTTATGCTATGTTAATCTAAATTCTGAGTTGCACCATATTAGAAGTCATAGTAAAGATTTGTGTTAAATTTGACGCTAACAGTAACGCTGACTTTAACGGATACAGCAATGTGTTGCACCGGCGAATTCATTAGCTTTGTTTAAGTTAAAAGTGTTGCAAGTCAAATGAGATGTGATTTACCCCAAATTCGTTGGGTACATTTTTAAATATGGCATCATCATCTAGCGCTGTCCACTAGTGTCAAATTTTTGACAGTTCGGTGTGTTTGTTTTACTTTAACGCGTTTGACAGTTTGACGGATAATTAAACACCAACAATAGCACTAACCAGCGAAAAGTGAGCGGTTACGGTTAAGGTTAAAGTTATGACGTCATTTAACTATTTGTCAACTGGTGCAACTCATTTTTAGCCTAACCGGTACTTTAACTGAAGTTTCGTTGTTTGTTATTGTTAAAGTAAGATGGTGCAACTCAGCCTAAATGTTTTTTCTTAAGCCTGTGCTACATTTTAAAGCATTGGTTTAGAATTGAAAAATCTCTATATCAAACCAATGTAAAGCCTGTGTAACGCAGCCTGTGTTTTAAAAACCACAGGCTGCGTTACACAGTTAGAATTAAATGAAGTGTGAAAGTGACAAAACACTGTATAACTTATATACTCGTTAAACTACGTTTATTTGTAACACAGGTTGGTGTTTAATTCAGGAATGAGCAGTTTTCTTTTGGGTATTTTCAGTTGGTTTTTAAAATCATGAAAAGATGACGCTTAGCATCACTTTTGGTATTGTTGAGGCCAAATATTTAGTCTGTGGCAAGAACGAACTGACCGAATGTCAACACAATATTAACAAAAGGAGTCCTTTCTCACACGCAATATAAAAACAACAGTGCACACCAGTTTGCAAATACAGTTTTTAGGGAACATAAAAAATGATGATTTTTTATGTTTTGTTTATGGTAAAAACTTTTTTAAATATTAAAATAAATTAGGATTTTGCTTTGTAGCAAAACGGTCACTCCACCCACCTACTATTCTATTACCAAAAGTGCCTGGCTGCGCCACCTACCGAGTGTTTAGGAAAGCTATAAAATACCTACAAGAACACTGCTCATTGTGAAAAAAATATTTTGTTTAGTGGCTTTAAGTTGTTAATATCAGGGTTAATATAGGGTTCCGTTTTTTATTTTCTAATTTGAATTAATTAGTAAATAATGAAAATACGACTATCATACAAACAGTTACAGAAAAACATTTTAATCTTAATTTGACAATTCTCAAGCCATCCAACATGCGGGGTCAGCGTAAAGTTCATAATGCAAACATACTCTGCCCTTCAACTATAGGTAGCCATTATCGCTTCGTTATCGCCGTGTTATCGCTTCGTTATCGCTGTTGAGTCATTAGCCGCGGTACAGCCGGCGTGAAATTCAAGACAATTAATATTCCTAACTATTTTCTTGGTTATGTAAACATACATAATTTTATAACTCATTTTAGTCTAATACATTTTTTTTAAATATATGTTAGGTTCGTCTTGTCAGTTCCATAAGTACAAATTGGCACATATAAAATTGTTTACCGCCCTTGTACAACTTGTATGACACACGGTTGGGTAGGCTGGAAGAAATCTCTTAAAGATATAAGCTCACCTTTGTACACTGTATCTATTACTGTATTATTATTTTTTTAAATTTATGTGCAATAAAGAATAAATAAATTAAGTACTGAAAGTACACTAATCAAAAGAAAACTGAGACGTTTTTTGGCTTAATTGACGATTGCATGAAGCTGCGTGGATAATGGACATAACAAAATGCAAAATACGATTATCGTTATTTGTAGGTTGCATGCATTCGTGCCAAATGTCGCGACCATGGACAATAGACCTTAGCCGATTTGCGCGCGATCTGTCAGAATTACACGGATTTTTCGCGCGTCATATGCATTAGCTTGTGATTGTAATTGCATAGGTTCAATTTTCACAAACAATAACTGCATCATTGCATAGTCTGTAGTCTTTGCCCGTTGTAAGTTAAATCAAGATTCCGGGTGTTTGTATATCAAAAGGCCAGTATACATTGTGGTGCAATGAATCACAATTTTTAACCTTAAAATTCTGTCCCGCACGCATCGCGTTCCGTTACCGATAGCCAATCACTCATATTGGCTAGTCAATACACGTATGCACTAAGCTTTGCAGCACATCCTATGTCACCTTTAAAAGGACGTAACTACCACGATATTTGTCCTAAATTCAATCATATAACAAAAGTAATAAGAGTCATATAAGATTACGTAAAATATTTGGTGTGTGTTTGTAAAATATTTTATTGATTTATACATTTTAATATAATTTTCGTTTACAGAATGCATTGATGTCAATGTATTTTGATAGATACAGTGAAATTTTAGCCTTGTGTGTTGTTAATAGGGTCTGAATTTCAATACTAAATGTTAATTGTATGACTTTATTGTTCCAAGTGTCACTTTTAACATGAAACCAGTGTGCGTACGCGCAGATAGCGCATTTGTAGGTGGCTAGACGTCCTACAGACGATCAGAGGAATGTCTTGACTCTTCCCATGTTAATTTTAGGTCTCTATAATCAAATTTTAGGTACTTGTGTGTCACGATAAAAAATTAAATCACTGTTTTTTTTTTTTATGGACATTTGTAGCCAGATCAAAATAAGTTAGAGTAGAGTCACAAAATCGCAGCATCTTGTTGCCGAGCAGTTGCGGGAGCGGAAGGGCTCATTTAGACGGCGCAAAAATACGTTGTCGTCATTTTCGCGTCGTCAAAACCCCGCTGTACCGTATGCACCATTGACCTGCACCATCAATGGTGCAGAAACGCTCCCAAAGGCTCTCACCACCACCGCTTAGAATTTACAATGTGGCAGACACTGTACCGCCCCAGGGGGAGGCTCGCACCTCGGCCTAGGACGACACTGGTAGTCTTCCCCCTTCTCTCTTACATTCACTACCTATCCCATCAAAAATAACGGGTGAATTTAATACACAATGAACTGAGATTAATAAAGTTAACTTTAATGCAATCTCCTGTGTTGATATTAATATAGATAGCTCCACTTGTGAAGCGTGGGTGTATCATTGCATTTCATAACTTACTAGATTTTTCCCCGTGGCTTCGCTCGCGGTACATTTTGTGACATAGATCTCGTTTGACAACAAAACAACCCATAGCACGACTTGTGGCGCCATCTGTTGGCCGATAGCCCATCCCATATAGCCCCTCCCGAAAAATATTATCCCAATAGTAGTGCACATGAAACTAATTAGTCTCATATGCACCATTGATGGTGCAGGTCAATGGTGCAGACGGTACAACGAACATTCACTTGATAAAAAGTAGCCTATGTTGAGCTCTGTACCCCTGACAATAAATATACAAATTTTGATTGATTAGTCAAGCCGTAAAGGAATAACAAACAAACTCACTTTCTCATTTATAATATGATAATATTAGTATGATGCTTAAACAAAAGGTCTTCTTTCGTGTCTATGACATTAATTGAACAATTTTGATGATAAGTTGTTTACGCGGTCTATTTCATAAATTATTTGGGTCAGTAACACCTAATACGCAACCAATTTAACTTGGAATTACTTTGGAATCATGGGAATATCGATGCTTGATTGCATGCCTAACACGAGATCGTCCTTCAAATAACAAAAACATTTTATTAGTTAACTAGAGCCGTGTCGTTGCCCGTATCAAATAGTTAAGCAACGATATCTACAGTCAGTATTTTGATGGGTTTGCAATTAAGTAAAATGTAGCAAATACGGAATCATGTACAGCGTGGTCCGACACTCACTTGATTGGTGGTTCATATTTTTTTCTATTTTTTTCAATCAATACATTATTCTTTTTTTATTTATTTTTTTATACCACACAGGTGGCAAACAAGCATACGGTCGGCCTGATGGTAAGCCGTCACCGTAGCCTATAGACGTAAGCAATACCGGGGGTATCACTCACGCGTTGCCAACCCTCCCAACCCCCCCAAGTGGAGCTCTGGAGACCTTACTCACCGTAGGAACACAACATGGCCGAGACCAATGCTATTTGGCTACGATCTTCTGTAAGGTGGAGGTCCTTCCCCAGACGGGCTGCTCCGATTTGAGCGGATTATCCGCTGTGCCCTACCTCTCTTGCAGGTTATACTAATACAATATAGATACATAGGCATTCTATTATGTTTATTTATTTATTTATTTAACTTATGTGGCCAACAGCGTTCGATACATATTAAGTTGGAAATAATAGTGACAAATAGCCAATGATAGGCCTCCGCGGGTATACGTCATCTTAATAATGAACAAGAAAGGGTATGTTAGTTATACTTATATAAAATGATTATATTATTATAAATTAATTAACATTATTATAACGCATGATAAGAAAATTAAATAAATAAGTAGGTATATAGGGACAAATCACACAGATTGAACTAGCCCCAAAGTAAGTTCAAAACTTGTGTTATAGGTTATATATTTTTATAACAAATACATATATATATATCTTAGGTCTATATATATAGGTCTATATTACTTTACTTTAAGTCAAGTACTGACTCATGTTATTTTAAATAGCCACCTTTTTATTAAACCCGATTGCAACAATGTAAACATACTGATAGCCTAATGTTAAGAAAGAAAGAACTCCTATGATAATTCCAATGGGAATGAATAAATATTCTTAGATGTATCAAACAATACTATGTATTTGGTTACCTTTATGAAGGTGCTTAGTTTATTAACATAAAAATGTTTGTTCTTAGTGGTTTACCCTGGTCCTATCACCTTTTTCATTAGTTGACTGTACTAAGAAGAATTGGCAACATTTTTTTTTATTTAGCCAAAAAAGTTGACTCCAGTCCTCCTGATGTTACAATGAGTAGTAGTGTTGTCAAGAAATGAGACCCATGAGCACCGCGGACGGGAAGCGCAGTCACCGATCCGTCTCAACATAGCACACATACTTGCTCTTTTAAAATTATACCTGCAAATAATAAAAAATGGAAATAAAAACATCTAAATACTTCAAAGTTTATTTATAGAAAAGACTTGTACAGTTTTCACTGTAAAGTGACTTGAATATCAGAACCACGGGTGTACTCCTCCGATACGAAAAAAATATTATCAAATGGAAGCTCTTTCCCCCTCCTTCTTTCCCTTCTCTTCCACCTTCCTTTCCTCCAACCTCCTTGGTGGACAACTCATTGGTAGCGCCTCTGGTGTTACTGATGTCCATAGGCGGCGGTGACCGCATTCCATCAGATGGCCCGCTTGCTTGTCTACTGTTTGACAAAAAAAAAGCTTATGCCTACCTATGTGCTACAAAAGAATTTCTATGTACGCCGTCCTGACCAAGACCTGACTTCAGGATGGCGGGTGAACTTTTTCCTGCAGATATTTTTGTTTACAGAAGAGTACAAAGCATAAGCTACCATTTGATATAATATTTCATTTGAATCGGAGTAACCCGTGGTCCTGATATTCATGAAGTGACGACATAGGGGTAAGGGGTGGTATGTAAAGTAAGGCGATGGGCACACGCGCGGGGCGAGGTCAGATATTTCAATTCTCGGTCGGATATTGGCGGGTGTCGTGACGACGCATACATCTGCGATCGGTCGCCTTTCCGCGTAGCTGTCCACAGCTTATCATAATATTAAAATCTTGTGTGTACACTGAGTTATGTTAGGTTCGGTTTATGGAGGGTGCACGATTTAAATACGCAACTAACTGTACATAATATTTATTGTAAAAGTTTATTACGTGTTAAAGAATTTTATGAGATTATAGAAAAAGATAGATCTGATTTCCCATGAATGTTAAAGATTTTTACAAAACATAAAGTTATACTTAAGAACACTCTGGTTGCGGAGGTCTGGTGACAGATCTCCATGTAAGAATTAGTATATTTGTCAGATGTTAATACGTATTACTTAGAATATAAGGCCAAAACTAATGGATAAGAAAATGTAACGACGCTAGCTTTAAAAAGATACTAGATTTTGTTCCGTGAAAAAAGAAAATATTCCAAAATTGAGACTTATGTTATTTATAAAACCTGTTCAGATGGTGGCAATAAACGCATCGATTTTGTTTGATTTGATTTCTTTTATTTTTTCTGTGAAGTTCCGTGGGTAAAGCCATCTTTGCCAATATTAATAAGGAACGTACCTACTAATTTCATTAAAAAAAACTATAAACAATAGAATATGTGTTTATGAAAAACACCAGTGATAAACAAAATGTAAATTTTAATTATATCACAAACAATTTTCAAGCGTCACATCGGGTCAAGATTCAATATCGGCTGACGTGCGATGCCGAATCGCGGTCTCCCAATTTCCTATTCTGTCCATCTTCACATTGCATCCAATGTATATTTTTTACCGCAGAACCCTTGATCTTTATCTGAATATTGAATATTTTCGTATATTATGTCAGAGGAACCCTATTGGGCATATAATCTGTGTGTGGGTCGTTGCTCGTTGCGCTTGTCAAGCTGATAAGTTAAGCAACTATTTCCCCCAGTTTATATTTTGATCGGCTATTGTCCAATTTTTTTTTTCACAATGAAATTACATATTTGCTTTTCACATTTACATAATGTAAACATATTTGAGTAGAAAATTCTGTGTAATACCTAGACCAAAAAGTAGATTAACATTTACTCCACTAAGTTAGCATCGCAATTCGAAAGTTGATTACTAAATAAACCTAGTATTTTCTTGTCACGTGACTTGATAATGACTATATTTTCCTTATTTTTAATATCAAAATAAATAATTAAAATACAAAACAACATTCACAATCCCAAAACAACTAGTTAAGATGATCATTGACATAGAAACTCATAGAAAAACATTAACAATTCGCAACTCGAACAAAGGGGGATATCATTCAAACGAATGGATAGGATTGAACGAATGAACGTGTAGATGAAGTAAACAATATCTTATTTCGCTATAATCCCCTCTGGAAACACTGCTAATTTCCTGCTCGCGATGGGACGGTGCCAGCCGGCTAAACATCTGTTTACACTTAACGTTCGTTTTGTGAATCGTTTAATTCGCTCTTTATCTCTGATTGGATTTATCCAAGTTTTGTAAGGGTTGCTAACAAGCTTATTTATTATTATTAATAATAATAGTATAGGTATTATTAATCTGTATCAATTAAAATGAGAGAATGATTAAGTGACTGACCTATTACAAAGCTGACTTTATCGGTGGTCTATAGTCTGTCTTCTATATATATAAAATTCAAAGTCCTGACTG
The DNA here is from genome assembly GCA_905163395.2 of Endotricha flammealis. NCBI lineage: Eukaryota > Metazoa > Arthropoda > Insecta > Lepidoptera > Pyralidae > Endotricha > Endotricha flammealis. Next base: position 2,244,828 of record LR990856.1, on the reverse strand, counting down.
ACTTAACTATATATCAACGCACAGCCCAAACCGCTGGATCTAGAGATTCCAAATTTGGAATGTTGGTTCCTTACGACGTCTAGGGGTGTACTAAGAAAGGATTTCTCAAAATTCCCACGGGAAAGCGAGATATACGCAAACGAAGTTGCGAGTATTTTACTAGTTTTAATTAATTTTACTGAGCATGTATACTTCCTATCCAAATTTCCGATATTGACGTGAGGTCGGTCATTATTTCAACCAATAACTTTTCTCGCAATCAAAACGCAACCAATAGCAATGATTACATGGATCAATAGAGCCAATGGCAACGCGTTAAAAATTTACGGTACTTACTCGTTTGTTAAAAGAAATTGACACTTGTTTTAAATTCTCTGGAGACGGAATTAGGTACACTTAATCTAAGTAGATAATAATATTTATTTATTCAATTCTTTATTTGAATTGGTCGCTGTTTGTGCGTCGACAGTACGTAGTCACGAACAGCGACGAATTCTATCAAAAGTGTTGTTTACCGAAAACTGTCCACGCACAGCGACCAATTCAAATCAATGAATGAATGAATCGAATTACCTACTTCGGGCGTACTCTACATAATAATATTTATTTATCAACCCTAAAACACGCGTTGAATTCGGTAATGCGACTTAAATGTTTTCAATTCAAAGATGACGTACACGGTTGATTTCATTCGATTTCAGGTTATTTATCTCGAATGAACACAGGAAACTCCGGGATGAGTTCGTCTCAACAAATAATTTCGAAATAATGATAAATTACGTATAATATTCACTTTTTGAATGAATAAACATACTTATATCTATTTATTAAGATTCAATTTGTTAGCCCTATGTCAATTTACAAGCTTATATTCATCACCGCCTCCTAGTGTTAGGAAATAACCTAACTGGACAAGTTTATATGACATTTGATGACTTAAGAGACTTACATTTTAGGAACCATTCCTAAAATTTAAGGTAAATGTTACTAAGGTTCTAATCCTATCCAAATGGTCCAACTAGTTTTGTACCTTAATAAATTTGTGGTACGACACGATACCATATAAACAGTCTCCTAGAGAGAGAGAACTACGAGATTGCGCATATTTCTACATCAAAACTTAATGCTATTGTGGAGTACTGTTCTGACAATCAACTGTTTTTAAATACAGATAAATGTAATGTAATAACATACACGAGGAAAAAAACACCAATACGTCACCAATACCGTTTACGAGGTAATGTGCTGAATCGCGTGAACCATACCCGCGATCTTGGTATAATTATGGATGATCACTTAAATTTTAATTTACACATAGATTCTGCTGTTAGACGCGCCTTCCGTGGTTTGGGCTTTATTAATAGAATAACAAAACCCTTTAAAAATGTCGCAACTCTCAAAATCTTATATTTTTCCTTCGTCAGATCTATTCTTGATTTTGGCAGTGTGGTTTGGTGTCCAATGTATCAGCAACACATCGATAGAATTGAAAAAGTACAAAAGAAATTTATAAACATCATTAACTATCGTTGTCAAACTCATAACTCGAACTACACTATTTCACTCGCTGCTAATGAACTCTTGAGCCTCAATGACCGCCGTAAATTAACTGACATTGTTTTTCTTTATAAAATTATAAATAATAAGATTGATTGTCCGGCATTACTCTCCAGCATAAATTTTATCACAAAAGCACGTCTACCTGCACGCCCCAATCGCGTATTGTGTCCATTTGTACCACCCATCTTTCGTAAAAACTATACTAGGAACGGTTTTATTTCTCGAAGTTTAACGCTATATAATAAAAATCTCTCAGATATTGACCTGTTTGCACTCTCCTTAAATGGTTTGAAGTCGAAATTAAAAATGAAATACCATTGTGACGCAGTAAATTAGACATTATTATTATTTTTAATTTCCTAATTTTGTTTTTATTTATTTTTTGTTTTTTTTTATTTTTTATTTTATTTAAAATTTATTGTAATGTAATGTGACGCAGTAAATTAGACATTATTATTATTTTTAATTTCCTAATTTTGTTTTTATTTATTTTTTGTGTTTTTTTTTATTTTATTTAAAATTTATTGTAATTATTTTTAAATCAATGAGGGGCGGGGCGCTGCAATTCTCGATCTCCCGTAGCCTGCTGTCTTACAAAATCTAGTTTTGTGTTTAATGTTACAAGCGAGCAAGTTGTCGACTGACCGAGGATGCAATGCAACGCCCCCACAATTGTGTACAATGGCTTCTTCAACGAATTTCACAACAATTTTGTATTTATAGTGATATTCGGCACTCATTGTCTGTTAAAAAATTAAATAAGAATAATGTAACATATTATGCATGTGATGACTGTTTTGTGCCAAAATAAAGAGAAAAAAAAAAAAGAAAAAAAAAAAACTCGGACGACTGAAAATCGTGAAAGGGCAAAAATTTGTAGAACACGAAAAAATAAGGAAAAATTCTAGATTAAACGTTATTCTGTGAGAAAATACTTATTTTAATGCTATAAAAAATTATTCTGTCTGTCATAAGTTATGATTTTGAGTTTAGATCTAATCAGACAGTCAAAAAGATTGTATTGCAGGAAGAAAAACCTGCATGTTTTGCAATTCACAATTCTGAATTTTTCTAGTTTCGATCTAGGTGTACGAATGTGACAGATGTTTTGATTTTTTTTAAAGATAAAATTAAATTAAGCTTTAATGACAACAATAAAATGTTGTAGAGGTAATTAACCATTTAAAAGTGTTGTTTCGGGCAGGCTGTCAATTTGTCATACTCGTTTGTAAGCAGTAAGAAGTGTCAAGTTATTTGTTCGAGCGCAGCGGAGTTATCGGCTCCTCCGGCCCGCTTCATTTCCTGAACTCGCCTCTTGTCGAACTTGGAAAACGGCATATGGCATGAGAAGTAGCGGCTTGTGTTTAGTATATCAGTAGAGATTTAATTATAACATATTGCCCACATAGTTGTTCGAAATTTACATGGAAATTAGTTAGTTACGAAAATATATATATATTTACTAGCGAAACCCGCGCAACTTCGTTTGCGTGTATCCCGCTTTCCCGTGGGAATTTTGGAATGTATGATACTTTAAAACCTTCCCCTTGAATCACTCTATCAATTAAAAAAAACCGCAGCAAAATCCGTTGCGTAGTTTTAAAGATTTAAGCATACAAAGGGACATAGGGACATTGGGACAGAAAAAGCGACTTTGTTTTATACTATGTAGTGATACGTGTGGCACTCGGGGACTGGCACGGTAAAGCTATTGCATAGCATTTTTTATTAACATATGCAATTATAATTTAAAAAAATTAAAATCGTTAAATATAACACTGGTTAACAGTGCCCTCTATGAGGGAAGAGCGGTAACAATTAAATTTAAATGGTTAAATATAACACTGGTTAATAGAGTCATAAATGAGGGGCATTCATAAAATTTACCACTATTCCCTCATAGAGAATGAGAGAATAGTGGTAAATTTTATCGGTTATATTTTGTATGCATTAAATTGCGTATTGAAGTTTGAGTCTTATTTCGTTCGGTTAAGGTTGAATTCTGTTTATTAATTTTATCGGTGTTAGGTTTATTTTTGTTACGGAATTTCTTGATTCGGTCGCCGCGCTCAAAGCCCGCGATAAAAGCTATGCAATAGCTTAAAAGTGCAAAAGGTGTAAAACCTTAGGCGCCGACCCCACTGCGCGCGGTCAAGCGGTTCCGAGTTCTGCCGTCCGTCATACTTTGACCGTCGCGGTCCGACTGCTTTTGTGTATGATTCTAAGTCACCACACAGGTTACAGCGAACGCGGAGCGCAGAACTCAGACAGACCGTGCGCAGTGAGATCAGCGCCTATTAAGATTCCTACAGGAAGTACAGGACCCGCTGGAATCTTATAAATTGTACCACACACCAACACTAGAATACGAGAGGATAATCACATTGTTTTGTTGTGATTCATTGCACTTAATATTCATAAAGTTATTTACAATATTTCTTGCGATCGGGCGTTGTATTGTAATATATTATCTGTGAACTTTGCTATTTATTTAGACTGTTTATTTACGATTGCAGAGCAATGCGGCTAAGTGATAAACACATATTTAATGATTATAATCACTTTTGATACTACCGACTTCTATTTAAGTATTATATTGTTATTTATCTGAAAATAATTAAGTACAGGAATAAGGCCACCACAAAATCTATTGTCGAATGATCGGATTGATATGACACTAGTGGGCTGGTAGCCCGCAGTATCCTAATTGTCATAAGAATTATCGTAATCCCTTTTAGGGTCACATACAATCTTCATATCAAAAACTGAAGTCAGTTCAAAACTAAACGTAATTCAAGCCCTTACTTTCCCATTTGTAATAGTGGTGTGGATTGGGAATCGTAAAATTCCAATCCGAATTGCAAATTCATTCTTTTGTTGTGCACAAAATTAAATTCTAATGTTTTTTTTTTTGTTATAGGTAAGTAAGAAAATGACGCAGCAGATTCTGTTTGTCTCTTTAAGTAAGATATCTGTTTGTGGCCATTACATCTTAATGAGGAATTAAAGGAAATCATTACACAACCGATGAGTATTATAAAATACCGGCGCCTAAACTTGATAGGCAGAAGCCTGTATTTTAAGTCACCGAGTCTTCAGCACACAGTATTTAACAATATTATAAAAGAAAAATCCTTTTTTATGCCACAAACAAGCATACCGCCCGCCTGATGGTAAGCATCACCGTAGCCTATAGACGTTTGCAATACCGGGGATATCACTCGCGTTGCCAACCCTCCCAACCTCCCCAAGTGGAACTCTGAAGACCTTACTCACCGTAGTAACACAACATGGCCGAGAACAATACTATTTGGCTACGATCTTCTATAAGGTGGAGCTCCGATTTGAGTGGATTATCCGCTGTGCCCTACCTTTCTAAAGTGACTCAAAAAATGACTCTTACAGCTAGTTTTTGAAATGCATTGGAATTTGATTCATAACACATGGGTATAATCTAATGGGTTATTGACTTTGCAATGCGTTTTAGAAACTGGCTGTTATATCCTTTATTATAATGGCGTAGTACGATCGTGAGAATCTCTTAGCATTTGCAATCTGTGGCGGTGATCTAATCAAATCTAAACTGATTGAACAGCTTACATAGTACTACTGTTGTCTTAATGAGACCTTCATCTGATAAACATTTGTAATAAACGTATTCAATTGGTCTCTGAAGGTTTTAATTAAATTGGTTGGCATCTTTGCAAACCTATGGTTGGAGTCATCACTCCAGGGGCCCGATTCTACTAACACAAATGCATCAATGGACTCTCAATGGTGTCTCAATCGTGTCTCAAAAGAATGCCGATAGTGTATCACTGGAATAGTTTTTGATATTTTGGCCCCTGACCAGAACTATTGGTTGGTTCCTGGTAGATAGATAGCATATGCTGCATACTGATTGTAGTTTAAATGCAACAAGGCTGTCGTATAGCTAATTATCCTGTCTTAGAGTGACGTGGAGTAAATTTTTCGGAATGGCGACCACGTAACGAAAAATCGCAGGAAGGCTAGATGCAGGCCGCTATTTTAGAACACTTATTAAATTTAATTGGAAATAGCCAAAAAGGTTAGTCGACATCACAGGAGACCGAAGAGCTGGCAGCTACCTCGGACAAAGAATTAGGTTAGCTATTCAAAGGGGGAACGCTGCCAGTATCTTCGAAACCTTGCCTAAAAGGACTCCTTTTAGTAATATATTTTAGTTATTTTATTATATTTTTTAAGGTTTTTAGTTTTAGGTTCATTATAATTTATTTTTTAATATGTATGTATGTATGTATTCAATAAATATTTTATGTTGTTTAATTGTAAGACACTGATAATGCCTTTATGTGGTCGTATTAATTAAACACGTGCTTCGTTACACTTTGATGTGGTTTAAAGACATTCCGCGTACGTAATGTTGTATGTATGTACCTAGTTTTAAATTCTATGTTGAAAAAGAAAAGAAAAAAGAAAAGTACGATATATTTTTAAATGACAAAAAAGGCCGTAACTGGTTTTCTTTCGCCATTTCTTTTTACCAGTGGTCATTTTGCTTTTGTTTCCGAAATGGTAGTAGTTTATAGAGTAGATTAATTTATACAAATAATTTATTACTGTATACTCTGACAAGAGAACGTGTTTGTGAAAACCTATTCTCTGAATAAAAGTTTTGAATTTTGAATTTGAATTTTGAAAAGTTTTAAAATGTGAATTTTAATTAACGTAATTTTATACGATATTTAAAGTCATACACATTGACAGCTATATGGACATGAATTTTAGAACTGTATATTATATAACACCTAGTTACTGAGAGGAAACTTAAAAAAAAAAACAGAACACCTACAAAGGCATAAAAAAGCATAGTCAGACAAAATTTTCACCCTTCGCTAAAAACAGATTTCTTCCACTTAGCGCCGTATCAATAACTCCTCAAAGCGTGGCATGGAATGGCGGGTCGATGTTATCTGTGTAGCACCATCGTCGGTTCGTCAAGTGGACGCGCGCGGCTAATCTGCATTCGCGGACGGATCGAGCACTCGGACGAGAGGTTAAAGACAATTATTGTGGGAGCATTCAGATCGTGCTAAGTGGAACGTATCGATGTGAGGTGAGGCACCTATGGCCTTTTTAAGTGCATCTAAGATTTTTATACTTAAACCACTCTCTGACCATATTTTTAGTCCCTGTCCCTGTCTATTGTCTTTCTCTGTTTCTATCGATTAAACTAACTGTTTTTTTACTAGCCATTCATGTCCCACTGTTGGGCAAAGGCGTTTCCTCTCCTTCTCTAAAACTGAGTACATTTTCAAAATTATCACTCTCAGGTTCGTTAATCTCCTGAATATTATTACCAATTTTCTGATCTGTTATTTTTACAGAAAGCTTATAAATAATAATAAATGTGCAATGTATGTTTAAATGTTTAACTTCATTTTAATTTGCTGCTTACTTTAAAGCTCAAAAAATTACAAGAACCAAATGCAGTGCATTGATCACAAACAGCCATCCCTCTTAGAATACAATCTCAGTATTATCTATGCTACTCCGAGACTACAACCAGTTGACAAAGTGCACTACGTGATATTGCAGCCATTACTCCTAGTGATTCATATCGACCACCCCCAACCCCCTTCGACCCCCGAGCCTTCCAGATAACGCCTCTGCACGTTGTCCAGATATACCTATTAAGGATGCAACACCGAACGCCGAACATAAATAACGGAACAAATATTTAGTCTGTACCCACACTGTTATGCTCAATTCAATCGAGAACTGGCCGATAAAAAAATATAAGAAAAAAATTAAACGTCAGAGTGACAGCGAAATGCGCGCCAAAACTAACAAAGCAGCGAAACAATCAACAAATTCACAAACGGATCGGACGTTTATTGTGCGCTATCGTAACATTCCACCTCCGTTGTTTATAACAGAGACGGCCAATTTGCTCAGGGAAACTTTTATCTGCTTTTTTTTCTCTATTTTTTTCTACACGCCAAACAAAGAGATATGACAGGTCTCAATGTAGAGACGCGGTATCGTTGCCGGGCATTGCAAAACGAGAATCGAGTAATCGACAATCGGGTAAAAACAAGGAGCAGGCAGGACCCGCCGGCCCGTGACAATTGCATCTGCAGTCGAATTGCCGCCATGTTGGATTATTGCGCCTCTATTTCGATTAAGTGTCTCGACGGCTTTGTTTTAGTTGCCGTTTCTATTTTCTCCGCCAACCTTTCCGAAGCTACGGTTATTACTTTTAATGGGTTTTTATATTGTTGTAGTTTTATTTTTGACGATTCAGTCGGGGAGGTTATGAATTTCACCGGTTCATAAAATTATATTTCAGTTATTGTAATTGTATTGTTATAAAAGCTCAATTATTGGCCAACTTAGTGTCATAATAAAATTATTTAGAATTGATAGTCAATCACTAGACCACAAATTCAATATTCGTCCAAGAAACACCGTCCAAATAAGCCTGTGAACACGCTGTATTGACAACGTCAGGAGGTCCCGTCTACAATAGTGTTGCGCTCACTATTCTTATTTTAATCGAGTCGTATCGAATATCGCGGGCGCCCGTGCGGAACACAGATACTGACGGACGGCCGGCGACCGGGGGAGACTATTCATATTTTTCAAATTTTACCCAATTTTAAAAGGCTATGAACGCTGCCGCTGTTAGATAAAAGTTTATTGTCACAATGTGTTTGCGGTTTTTTGATGTAACCTACTTTTCATTCTACTGGTATAATACATTTTTATATTTCGTCGGATATTATGATTTCAAGTGTAATCTATGGAAGAGTCTCCGATAATAACTCCAGCTAGCTTGGTGATAGTGATGTCCGAAAGTGAGACCAATTTGCACTGAAATCAAATAACACCGATACTAATCAATCTCACCTTTTGAGCCTGCAGACTGCAAACAAAATGTCTACTCTGCGCTGTGTGTGTGCAATTGAAATAAATTAAGAGGTGTAACAATTATACACTTTGAAGTGTCGGAAAATTAGACACATGCATGAATGAGTTAGTCAATGGTTCAATGTCCTTACAGAAATTATGCTCATCACAAGAAAACATTTAGAATTTCGTCTATATAAAAAAAAATTATTATTATTTTAAATATTCACATTTTTAGCACCTTTATTCTTATCTGAAATTGCATCCCTCCGGAGTATGAAATATAGAAAAATTGGTAGAAAATTGACATCGCACTCTATCTACGTCTACCCCTTCGCGTCAATTGACGTGGAAACAGTAATGTGGTGAAAGATGTGAGAGACGGCTGTCCAAAGTTCAAATTGGAATCAATCAATTCAAAATTCAGTTTGGTAAAAAAACCTATTTTTGCGAGAATCGCGCGATCCCCGCACGTCAATCATCGAATACTTTGACAGTTTTAAAAAAGTATTCTGAATTCTTCCCGCGCAGAGGAAGCAATCGAGATCTCGATTTAACATTTGTAACTAGGGTTGCCTGTTTTTGTTTCAAGAAAGAAAAACCTTATTATTTTTCTTAAAAGCAAGCTATTCCTACTAAACTTTATTGTTATAAGACGATTAAAGAACTGTTGTGGTTGTGGCGAATTGGTAAAACAGTTTTTGTGTACGAAAATCTTATTGGTGCTAATGATATTATTACATCTACTTTATTTATTTATTATTTATTTATTCTTTATTGCACGATTGAGAGTACAATTGGCGGACTTAATGCCTAAAGACATTCTCTACCAGTCAACCATCGGGTAATGCAGAAACATTGTTGGCGGGACAAAAATTGAAGGGAAATATCTGGTTACCTAAGAACTTATATATACGGCTATAAACATACACATATAAATATATATTAATAATAAACTTACATATACATACTATACACACCTAGTAAGATATTCTGACAAGTATTGACGACTGAAAGAGAGGTGATGGTGATAGTAACTGTAAAAAACAAATAACTAATGGTCGCCAAACACAACAAGAAGAAGAAAACACGGCTTGAAAACGTCAGGGGGAAAAAAATGTACATACATTCGTTCACTTAAAAAAAACATATTTAATTAACTGAAAATTATTAAACGGATATAAAATTATTTGATTAGTATCATGATATAATAATGAGAGGTCAAGATTCATTGAGGTAAAGTTGTCGAACTGACTGTTTAAAAATAAATTTACTAGAGGACATTTTAATTTCATTGGGGAGCGAATTCCATAGTCTAATGGCAGAAAGTGTGAATGAGCTTGACATATGAGAAGTTTTGTGAAGAGGTGTAAAAAGTTTGAGAGTGCTATTGGATCGAAGATTTCGAGAAGAGGTGTCAGTGAGGAAGTTAAATTTAAGTTTTAAATAATTGGGAGCTTTTGGATCTCTGAGGACCCCGAAAAGCGTGCAGAGGACTCTCAGATTCCTGCGCTGCCGAAGAGTGAGCCATTTTAACTGAGACCGGAAAGGGGAAATGTGGTCAAATTTGCGCACGTTAAATATAAAACGAAGACCACCATTAAGGATTTTACTTTCTTATTTTTGACAAATTATTTTTGATGTAGGTAATTATTGCAACATTTTTTACCTTCCAAAATTCTGGCAACCCTGTGTGCAACAAAAGCGCGGGAGGCGAACGCGTCAACCGCGGGATGGATTCGAAAATTAAAATCTCGCGTTAGTTGGCAGCGTTGGCACCACTGACGGCTGTCGGCGCAACGAGCCGGTACAGTGCCAGTTCGATTTCAGGCTTGTTCTAAATATGTCAACACTTCTTTGTTATCGAGCGACGTGCGCGCGGAAATGAAAGCCCATCGAGTAGCCACTATTATCGACGCATCGCATATTATATCGGGTTGCGTGTCGTTTGCAACGATTAACAGCTAATTTAGATTTTGTCAAGCCTGATGATTTATGACGCAAATACCTCCGGGATGTCATTACTTCTTCTTTTCATTATTGGCAACCACTAGTTTTATAACAGCTTTTACGACTGTCAAATCTTTTTAAAAATGATCCTTGATTGTCATCTAGCGACATAACCTCCAAACCGCAAAATATTATCAAAATACTAGCTGAAATTGACGTTACTTAATTTGCGTGTTCGTTCTGAACATCCTCTTCATATGTTACTTGGAATGGAAAAGCTCCTAGCATTTCCCGTAACCACTTAATAGTCACAATGAGTGACGTATCAGTCCGTGTCAGACGCTAGACTCATTCACCTGGCCTCGCTCGCGTCAGTGGTAAGCTGTACGGCTGTAAAAGTTTTCGACTGGCCCGAGAGATAACACGACAATTTAACCGTAGTAAGCAGAGTTCAAACGTCGCTAAGCTAAAGGGTAGAATTTAATTCGTCAATTATTTTTTTATGATGACGATAGTTGACTTTTTCGCCAGTGCGTCTGTGCCTGATAGTTCCTCAACTTTGTGAAACTGTTTGCTAGTAGTTGTAATGCTCTACACTATAAAGAAGGTCGCCGAAAGTAAAGGAAAGTAAAGCCGAAGTAGGACGAAGACACTCTCGTTTATGCTCAACTTGACAAGAGTGTAAAGCTATTTTTTTCAAAGAAATTCAGTAGTTTTTGAGTTGATTCGTTACAAGTAAAAATACAAATCTTTCTTCTTAATAATCTTAAGGCCCATTTATACGACGCCAGTTTATTGCCCGTTGCATACAATAACGTTGTAGCAATAATTGACACGCATCGTATAAACGACAGTTGCTTACAATTCTTGAAGGACAATTAATTGCTCCCACTAGATTGCATGCAATTATTGCTCTTGAGTGTACAAGAAACTGGCGTCGTCTAAATGGACCTTTAGTCTTAGAATAGATTGCATGAAGACATTTTACTCGAATTTTTCTTAATTAATTTTCATTGGTTGACTGAACCAAATATTTCAGTTTGAAGAGCCTATTTTAACCCCAAAGCTGAAACATCAGTGCGTTTTTGCACATACACCCCCAATGGTGCGTGGTTTATCTCTATGGACAAAAGAATTTTTGACGATTGAGCAAACATAATGACGGGGATCGGGATCGGATCTCGAGTTGGACAGGTGACGCGCGATACAGGACAGGGGGATAGGTCGATGTGTCTTACGCAACCTTTATTTATAACTATGTTTTTTTTTCGCTACTTTGTATATCATATATTTAGACATAACTTTAGAGACCAATTAAGTATAACCTATTTAAAGTATAACTAACAAAAAAAATTAAAGTCCTGCTAACGATTTTTGTTTTCTGTGATTTTTCTTTTACCTAATAATAATTTAATTAAAGAAAAAAATCATCTTTTATACATAAACTAACAAATATAGGACACTGCTAACTGAGCCGTGTAATTCCAATAGCGTTATCCTTTTTAAGGTCATTTTTATACAACTGTGTTTAATCACTTTCTTGAATCAAATAAATGTTTACTTACTTATATCTAAACTAGCTTTTCCCCGAGGCTTCACTCGCGTTAATTTTATAACATCTCGTTTGACAACAAAACAACCTATACCGCGACTTGTGGCGCCATCTGTTGGCCGATTCAGAGCCCTCTATAGTAGAAAAATTATTTTCCCATTGGAACGACATACTTTCACGGAATAAAAAGTAGCCTATGTTGGGCTCTGTACCCCTAACAATATGTATGCAAATTTTCATAATGATCGGCTGCTTAGTCAAGCCGTGAAGGAATAACAAACAAACAAGCAAACAAACTCACTTTCTCATTTATAATATTAGTAAGGATAATGGCATTTAATATAATTCTTTAATTTCATAATCGGATTTTATTCCCAAGAATTTATTTTATTCACAAAAAGTGTACCAAATGAAATCCCTTATCTCAGTGGTAGATTTAACAAAATCTGTGTCTTATTTCTGATAATCTGTAGGCAACCCTACGTCAAAATATTTTTATTTCTGTACCATAATCAGAGTTATACAACATTTTTATCTTAAATTTATAAAAATATCATAATACAGTAGCGAAAAAAGATAAATAAACAAATTGATTGCCAACTACAAGTTTGATTGTTATCACACAATGTAATCCGCCGTGTCCACTGATAAGGGGCCATCGTAAAAATCGCTTGATTAAAACCTTATCGGTTTAGTGATAAGAGCGTCGTGGATGGCTGCGAACGGTTAGTATTCGACCGATTGTTGCCGATATACCTCGTTCCGAACGATTAGAATTACTGTTCGATTGTTAACTTATAAGAAAAATGTGCTTGATCCCTGCCTTTGATATGGTTTCCAAGCGGTAAGCTCAATTCATTTTATTAGAGGGTGTCTTTTCATTTAAAAAAACTTATTTTATAAACCTAGTTTGTATTATTTTTATTTATTAATACGCTATCAATAACAAAAACAAAATTGTTTTGGTACGTTCTTTTTCGAGTCTATCTTTCCCGATTTTTTAATGGTTAGGTTGTCATAGTTGGTTACAAAACATATATTTTTATTAAGAACTTCTAAAATTGAAGAGCTAGATTGATTCGTTGTGTCTCGCATTTCTAAAACACACAAGTTAAGTAAAGTCCATTTGGAGTGGTAGAGCATTGAGATGTAGAGGTAGCTTATAGGGGAAATACCACCCTCTTACAGAATATTGGCGTAAATCAGCAACGCGTTTCGTTCTGTGAGTAATAGATCCGGATGCCCAACTCCTTTCCATTGTCCTTTTCCTTCTCTCCTTATATGATGCATCGCATTAGTAATACCATTGGTACCTATTTGTATCTTTTATATCTTTTACTGTTGGTATCTTTGTAGGCGGCATACTAATTTAATCTGTCAATAATAGAGGTCTAGTCAATTATCTATTCTGTGATCTATAGTGCCGCGCGAGTAAGGTCAATGGATAACATTGACATCACCCGCTCTGATTAATATCATAGTTAAGTTGTGTTGACCAAATAAAACCCACATCCCTTCAATAGAGCCCAATGATCACGGGGTTACCCCTGAGAGAAGTTCGGGTAAGGAGTTATAAACTCGAGGCCCGCACGACAGGAAAGCTGGTACAGTAGGCGGCATTGATCACTTTCTATAAAGTGAGCGGGTCACCTGGTAGAAAGAAATATAATGGTTGTTTGCCTGCGGGGTGCTAAACCACTTTACTTTTACAGTTATACGAATATGAGTAACTTATATTACTTTAAAATCACCGCGTTTTGTTGGATGAGAAACAGATTCGGAAACGCAACTCTTCTCTTATTTCCAACACTACTCTTCACTCCTGTTTTGTCACGATCACTAAAATAAATCATTGAATGCAGCTTAACTTTATCATTTTACTAAAAGATAATAAAGATATCTGATTTCAATGATAACACTTGCATAACGACCACATATTGCACCAATGACACGCCTTGGCTTCAGATATAATTCCTATAGGAACGGAAATAATGGGATTCATATCTCAACTTAATCTTCCTAAGATATTTCGTATAAGGACGAGACTCCATTATTATATTGCGAAAAAGAGATGGATGCACGTCCCCTGTATACTTAGTCAAATGTATATAATCCACGAGAAACACGAAAACTTATTTGCACGGGTTTCTCTAGTAATATTATAAAACTATTTTTATTTATTATGTTTATATACAAACGAGTTGTTCGGAAGTAAGTATAGAAAAAAAAAATCTTTCATTTGTGGTTTTTTCGTGGAAAGTCGCGGGAGAAAGCTTGTGTATTAGTACAACGCTCAATTAAAAAAATACACAATACACATGTATTTTTTCATGTCACAAGCGTGTAATTATCAGCAACTTATCAGGCTCCACATTAATGTCTGCAATATTTGTTTTTATCTATTCATGTAAAATTGTTTCAGTAGCTACTGATAACGCTCGTACGGGCTGTTATCTGCCCACACATGGCCAACGTTTGATCAAATCGTTAGAAAATACGTTTATGTAAAAGCGTAATATATAATGTTTTTCATTAATCTTAAATTGTTTTACGGTTATGACAGCTCATGTCAGTTATGGCGTTGGTAGAGATCCTAGAGGGTTCGATTCTCGCTCGGTGAAAAAATTTATGTTATGGCAATTTGGGTATTTTCTTTGTATACAATAATATACCAGTATTTTGGTACCCATAACGCAAGCAGATTAAGATTAGTTTAGTTTGGGACCAGATGGCGCTGTGTGGATTGTGTAGAATTTATTATTTGTTTTATTTATGCTCTATTTTCTGTTGTTTGTCATGAACACACAGAAATAGATAAATTTCTAAATAAATAAATTAGTTAATTATCATACGTTTAGAAATTAAATTGCAATTTAAAGACATTTTTTCCGCAATATTCACAATTTGACACACTGGGTTTTCGACATCGCAAACATTTGCGTGTTGGCCCAACACGGTCACCAAGTACCCGCAGCGTGCATTTTTCCGATTTTCGCGTGCTGCTACGCGATAACGTTGATTTCTTTCTTATCAGCACCCTCCCTATCGCAGTTGCGTTGGCATTTGTTTTGTTTCGAATGGTTCACTTGTTGGGAAAGTTGGTAATGTTGGTACACTTTCTCATATTTTCTTTTTTTTAATTCTATATTTAAAATGGAAAATTTATGAAAAAAAAAATAAGTATATCTGTGTTCATGGACGGTGATTATTTACCATCAACAGAACCATGTTCATTTGTTCTTTAAAATAATTAATACTGAATAATTCTTTCATTAAAACTTTGAATGAAACTCTAATTTGAACCACTCTACGGGGATAAATAGAAATGAATTATTAAAATATCATAAATCTATAGAATATTAAATCATTATTATCTGTATATTTTAGAAGATGATGCTTAATTTGCAATACACGAGAAAAATAATACAATACACAAGGAAAACTTACAGATTATGTGTTTAAAATAAACAACAAGATAATTTTTAATGCAACCCAACCAACCCAATTTTTCTTTATGCATGTATGTTTAATATTAAGTTATTAATACACACAATGTTAATTGCATTAATGGTAATTTACACTGTAAATCGTACAATTGACAAAATATGGACGCAAATCCGAAATAACACAGAGAAAATCATTACATGTTACTGTTACTGTTGATAGTTCGACAAGGGAAATTGCCTCTGAAGGGCTAGTAGTCTTATATTCCGTTCCAAAATACTTGGCATAAGTTTTCTAGTGATATTCAATGATTGTGTTTGAATTAGCGCCATAAAGTGGTAATATAATGTTGTGTGCTTTATCACATTTAAGTGGATTACATCCATCCATGTCTATTTCATATCGAATTGTATTTTAAACTAGCTGTGCCCGCGACTTCGTTCGCGTGGTGGTCGAAAACACTATCGCGCTATGAATAATTTTCCCCGTTTTTGCAACATTTTTCGCTCTTATTGGTCGCAGCGTAATGTTATAAATATAGCTTAAAGCCTTCCTCGACGAATGGACTACCCAACACAAAAAGAATTTTTCAATTCGAACCAGTAGTTTCTGAGATTAGCACGTTCAAACAAACTCTTCAGCTTTATATATTTAAATTAAATTAAATATTATAATTTTACTGCGACTGTTTGGAGCTTTTGTGTAAAGTATACAGGAATTGAATATAGAGTCGCGTGCAGACACTATTTAGAATAGATTTATCATAAAATCTGTTAGAATTTGTTATAATTCTTAATAACTGACGCATGAAGTAATTATTATTGACATAAAAGATAAATGGAGATATCTGTTGTCCGTAATCAGATGGATTTTATCGCAGCTCAAGTAAATCGATAATCATTGATTAATTATTTATAATCTTCACAGCAGGCTTTAATATCTATAACGACCTTAATCATACATTGATATATCAATTTGCAATTTGCAAAACATTACATTTAATTTAAAACAAGATAATGTTTTCGTAAGCTCACTAATATTATTTACTGTTTGTTATGAAAATACTAGCTGTTACCCTTGGCCTCGCCCGCGTGGTCAAGAGAAAATGTCAATAATTTTTCCTATGGGAATCTCTATCCTGTGAGGAAAAAGTAGCCTTATGTCACTCTCCAGACCTTAGATTATCCCCGTTAAAAAATTATGAAAAAATAATGTTATACTTTTTTTCCCCGTGGGAATGACACGTTTTTCCGGGATAAAAAGAGCCTCCGTCATTCTCCAGACCTTATACTATCCCCAATAAAAAATCATATCAATTCGTTCATTACTTTCGACGTGAAGGGAGGACAAACAACCAAACAAACTAACACACTTTCACATTTATAATATTAGTATGGATTTATTAATTAATAAGGAAAAAAAGGAATAAATAATACATATTCTTGGATGAATAGCACAACGCCATCTATGCCCAAACTGAGCAAAGCTTGTACTACTTGTGTCTCACTTCAGTTGACGGTTTTCTTTCTTCATTTCTTTCCCCAGTGGTCATTTTGCTTTGATTCCGAAATGGTGGCAGTTTATAGAGTAGCTTATTTATTTAATATATAATAATAATCTATATATATAAAATGCTTTGTCCTGACTGACTGACTGACTGACTGACTGACTGAGAATCAACGCACAGCCTAAACCGCTTATCGTAAAAATCTGAAACTTGGCAGGTGGAACTATTATAAGACGTAGGCGTCCGATAAGAAAGGATTTTTCGAAATTCGAACTCTAAGGGGGTAAAAAAGGGGTGTAAAGTTACTATGGGACAACTTGATTCCTTGGTCCAATCTACTTCAAATTTTGCATAAAAATTGTTTAAGAGAATTGATAGAAGATGTGATTCTTATTTTATTGAAATTCTTGAAAAAAATGTATTTTGTAGGTAATTTTCTTCGAGTTGATATCAATACTCATACTCCTTAGTGCTTTTGATTTCAATTACATTTCATTTTGACACATCCATGAAGTGAAGTGTCATCTGTCATGTAATTATAAATTGTGAATATTTAATCATAATGTCGTCTATTTATTCTGTTTGTGATATCGGAAAAACAGCTAAAATTCTAACTATGTATAAAGCGGACTGAATCATATTCATCGATAATAAATAGTAAGTAATTAAATATTAAATTTTATAATATTTGACAGGGTTCAAGTTAAATTGGTCAATGGTTAAATGGCATACATATTGATATTATCTCTTTCTCACTTATAGGAAATGTCATTACGTCGACTCGCTCTATTATTTCGTAGTGTTGTTGTAGGCTGAGGTTGTAGGTATTGAATTACCGATAAACTTATAATTTTTTTTTACGGAAGTGGTTGGAAAACAAGCTCAGGAATATGGATCATTTGATATTAGGTGATTACTGTCGACTATGGAGCACATAGATTCTAGGGTCCCTAACCCGTTGCCGACCTATAACAGGAAAAAACAGGATATAGCGAGAAATAGTATAAGGAATGAGTTAGATTTTTTTTATACCACAAAGGTGACAAACAAGAATTTCGGATATTGCACTCCCCGAACGAAACGCATTGCTGCTTCACGTCAATATTCTGTATAAGGGTGGCTCTTCACCGGTCGGGCTAGCCTATTTCATAAACACCAAAGATTGTAATGAGAAGTATAAAAATAGAAAAAAAAATATGTCTAAACATATCACAATTTTTTGGGTGTGTTCTGAAAAGTGTGGTGTATGATGTAGGCAACCGATATGAAAGGAGTTTTTGAAATTCCCACGGGAAAGGATAAACGCACACGAAGTTGCGCGGGTTTCTCTAGTATAATATAATTGAATTCATTGTAAGGTGCCCGCCTGGGCCTACAGAATGAGGTATTTTTGACTTTTGAAGTGGATTAGAGCTTTTAGAGTGTACTCTGCCACACTGCTCCAATGCGGATTAGCGGAGGCCAGTGTTTTAAGCCACCTGAAGACCAGAGGCTCGGCTTAACGACTGTCATCCATCGACAGCAGCCGGGACTGAGACGACTTAAGAACGAAGCTTGGAGAAGCTCAAGATAACCAAATCCATCGAAACACTGGCTTAGGCGACGTTGCTTAAAAGCAGGCGTCTACATATCCGCATCGAACCTATCGGACGCATCGAACCTATCGGACGCATCGAACCTATCGGACGCATCGAACCTATCGAACGCATCGAACCTATCGGACGCATCGGATCAAACGGATCGAGTATTCTTTGTATAAAAAGCCATACAAGTGCGTCCACTGATCCGCATCATACGGATCGCACGAATCTATAATGATTTGCGAATGCGATGTGTCCAATACGTACGATACGAATATGTGGACGCCTGCCTTAACTTGCATTTTGTTTATAGTGTGTCACACAGCGACGCCATCGAAGTCCTCATGACACGTGACACAATATTTGTGAAAGCAAGTACTTTATCAATTAGATATCATGTCATTCACGTGTCGACTAATCGTGACCATGATAAACTCTTTAGAAATATCATCTAAACACATTTATTTCTCTCGCAACAAGAACCCATGGCACGCAACCTATAAAAAATTAATTCGTAATAGATATCTTTACATTATCTTTATCATAATATTGAAATAAACATATTAGATGTGTGTTTTCACAGCAGTAAAACATTAAAAAGTTATAAAAGTGGCCTTTTTAGTACAAAATAGTTGGTTTGACACGATTTCTGTCATACGATCGCTCGATGGTTATCTTTATGCCATAAAATACTATCGTGTGACAACGATTACATCTTTCAAAATGGGATAAGTTTACACGATATACTATAAATTCTATTAATATTAAATAAATAATAAAAGTTACGTTACATTTGTTTTCGCCTAAGTCGCCTAGGAGTAGGATACATTAGGGAATCGAGCAGTGGATCTAAGTGGAAGGAGGGGTACATATTCCTATGGGATTTTGGGCCTGGGAACATATTCCTATGGGACCTTATTATGGTACGAGATGAACTCAAAGTCTAGTTGATTTTAAAATAAAATGTAAAAGAAAAGAAAAAAAATTGAAAAACTTATGCTCTTGTGAGCCAGCACAAATGGAACAAAATTTTAGAATTTTTGTTGTTTTTGTTTACATAACACAATATGCTGAAAAAAAAACTCTTAATATGATTATAATTTTGAATATTTACGGTTAATAGACAACAATCTATACTCGATACCTTCGGTAAGCAGTAGTAAGCACATAACGTAATAAAATATTCGATACAAAATCTCAGACTCGCACAGAATGCAAATGGTATCATTCTTTTGAGAATCTGATACGTAACTAAGCGCACTAACCGTGTGCCCACCCAAAACAACCGATTATCGATTAGGCCAATCGATTTTCGTATAAGAAATTCGAATATCCGAATTATCGTACAAATCTACTCCCGTTAAACATTATTAAAGTGACCGACTTGATTTATTTTAAATCGATAAAAATACTTAAATTATTTTATTGGTTTTTTGACCGAATTACATAGTTACTCTATGTGTCTTTCGTGTCTACAACCAAATGGAGTTCCAATTTGAACTCTATTTCTGTCCAATAAGATATTCACTTAAGATCGTTATTGTTATATAAATGTTGGTAAGTATAGCTCTATTATAAATCTAGGAACGAAAATTGATTAGAAGATAACGTGTATTTGTGAACGTTGACCAAAACATTCCGGCTGTTATCAGATTTTCCTTCATTATTTTGTTAGTTCCATTTTTGTTGAACAAAAAGAAAGTACTTATTAGATTTAATGACAATTTATAATCACACTAAACTTAGAAATTTCAGGAGGCTTGAGTTAATAACAGATTTTTTATTTTTCTGCCCGGAAGCAAATAGGTAGGTACTTTTTTAAAATAAAAAATGCCTGCCTTCAAGTAAGTACCTTCAAGTAATTCGATTATCTATCTATGTCCCGAAAAAAAAAACAGTCAGAGAGACAAAAGGCTCAATTCAGTTGTTTATTTAGTACACGCAGGCTATAAACGCAGTCTACGCAGACTTATGAGTTACAACAACACAGGCTTTGAAGCTAAAAGGAGATCTTGGACATCTATCTGTAAGAATAAATTTGTAACTTGCTCTGTTTGCTTGTTTAAATAAAATTTGCCATTTAGCGAAGCAAGTTGCAAGCATTTTGGGTACGCTGCCTCAGGGCTACTTTTAAAAAAAAAATTGTTTTGTTCTAGTTTTTAATATAGTTTTAAGCACTTTAAATCTTTAGTCTAAAAAAAGAACTGTTAAATATTTTACTTTTTAATATAGTTTTTAATATACCTAGTAGTAGTAGTTTTATATAAAGTCTCTAGTTTAATTTTTAATTAACTGTTAAATATTTGTGTGTTATAAATAAATTACTTATCTCTGAGATAAATTTTATAATAATCATTATATCTATTACACGATGCGCCACGTGTCATGGTTAAGGGCCAAAATACACTTCCAGGAAATTGATAGTTAAAGTGTGCTTATCCCATAGATAAACATCTATATAGCATACGTTAGAACGCACGCGTCGCCACTTGACAGCTTCCTACTCATATTTCTATATAAGAGCTTAAAGCTCTACTCACAAAAGCGGAGTAGAAAAAGGTGTGAAGCTATGCCCAAAAATATGCAATCGAATTGAACAAAATCTGTGAGCGAGACAATGCTATCCACAAGAACAGAAAAGCATATCTCAAGTAGAATAAATTAAAAATATTTAATAAGGACATTACCTATTCTCGTAACTCGAAAAAAATCTAATATCAATCACAAGCTATCTTGCTCCTTCAAAATATTGAGACTAGATTTGTATGTAACGTAAACTAAACTATACTGGGAGGGCTACTACGAAACGTAAATCCGATACTTCGGCCGAAGTATCGGAAGAATTTTAACCGTGAAATACAAGTTATTTTATGATTATAATTCAATGAACTACTAAAATAACCATAAAGTACAAGGTATTTCATGCATAGAATTCAAGGTATTACTAAAATAACCATGAAATACCTTGTATTTCACGGTTAAAATTCTTCCGATACTTCGGCCGAAATATCGGATTAACGTTTCGTAGTAGCCTCTGGGGCCCAAGTCTGCTATTTTAAATTAGGCGACCAACTATTGCCATACCATCACCACCCTATTGTCATTATATTTCCATAGTGCCAAATTTGGTATTCTGCTAAAAGTTAACTCAATGTATAGTCTGAAATGCTGGTAGGAAAAAATTGTGACGATTCGAAAGAGCTTATATTAGGCCTATTTTAATAATAGTTATTTGTTATGCAAGGCTGCAAAGTTGTTTTTTGGCGCGAGTACTTATATTGAAACCCGAGCTAGCGAAGGATTCTAGGATTGAACCACGAGCGAAGCGAGTGGTTCAAATATAGAATCCTGAGCGTAGCGAGGGTTTCAAAGGTACGAGACGCAGAATAACTTTGCTGCCGAGCGAAACACACAACTTTTCATCTCACTACAGCGAGGAAAATGCTTGGTGCAAGAAAAACGCAAATAATATATTAAATGTGTTTATTTTTTTTATGCGGTGTCGTGCTGGCCAGTTCGATTATTTTCAAGATAAGGTTGGCACACTGGCATGAAATAAGTATTAAGGTGATCCGTTTCGGTCCGCGCGGGAAATTCAAATTTTTTGGGGTTTTTTACAAATTGCATCTCAATCATTGATAGAATTTTCGTGAAAATTGATTTGACGACAACAAATACAATATATCTACTGACTAAATAACAAATTAATTATAAATATTAGCTCTTCCTATTATGAATGTCCTCCACGATGCATCTTTTTCCCTATAAACGTGCATTATGCACATTCATGATGAGAAGAGCCAATATTTATAATTTATATGATATAATATTTATTTAATTTAATTTTATTTAATTATAATATTCAGTAGATATTTTATATTTGTTGTCGTAAAATCAATTTTCACGAAAATTCTATCAATGATTGAGATGCAATTTGTGAAAAACCCCAAAAAATTTGAATTTCCCGCGCGGACCAAAACGGATCACCTTAATGCATTTTCAGAGGATTGGCAGTATAAAAAATTATATACTACATTTACACTCTCGCCTCGTACCTCGTCTCGTGCTTCATCTCGCGCCTCGCGTGATCGATGGTTTTTGAGTTGTCTGTTCACACTCTCGTGTTGTGTTCGAGCTAGCCAGAATGGAGGACGTTGAAGTGTTAGCGGCAACATAGTCTTTTTTAACGCGGCACAAGGTTTAAACTCGAATGAAGCGAGAGCGCGAGTGTGAACACCGCGTTCGCATCCCACGCGAACCCCTTTGACTCGTGCCCAAAAAACCGCTCCGGACGCGAGCGCTGCGAGGCGCGAGGCGAGCCGCGAGTGCGCGTTTACATTCGCGTCTATAGAATAGAAAGGTTCGAATTTTAAAAATTCTTTCCACGCTAGGGCACAAAATGCACTTTTGCGCTCAGATTTCGAATGACAAACAGATTCTTTCCGAGCTTGTGAGGTGAAAAAATATTTTGAATTTGTGAGTGTCAGTGGTCTTGTCGCTGTGGAATAGTCTGTGAACGTTTTTTTCGTAGCGGTGAAGGCATTTTCAAGCATAGTATATTTATATTATGCTTGAAAATGGCTTATTGTAATGATTATAATAATTGCGTGCCATATTTAAATATTTTATTGTATTTCGTCTTCTGATGATTGCTCATCTTCCAAATATACAAGTAACGCTAAATCAAGGTCGACCATTTGCAATCGTTGACACGTACTTTGTGGTCTGTTCACCGTAAAAAGATGGCCGTCGAACTCTCGAACATTCCACGTGCCTACGGCCGTCTTTTTGCGGCCATCATATTGCGTCCGTTTAAAGACCCCGCTTTTGGAGGAATCCAGAGCTTTAAACAAATATGACAATACCAAATGTCAAAAACTATTCAAGTGACACACTATCGACACTCTATTCGTGCATTTGTATTTAGCAGACTTGGGCCTCTGGTATATAACGTTGTCGTGCGTAGCTGCCGTGTGTGACGAGCTTAAGGGTAGTGGGATTTATTTGTACAAAAACGTAAATTAATTTCATTTAGGAGAATATAATATTCATGTTTCATATATCATTGATATACCTCGATCACTCGACACCCCATATATCAAAAGCATTAATGTGTATTTTTCTTTGCAGGTAAGTCCACATACATCATATTTATCGGCGCATAATGTGAGTATGGGCCATTAACGGTACTTAACAAAAATTATGATATATTAAACGGAAACATACATCATTTTGTAATGTACTAATGTATTTTTAGTAAGGTTTTTGAGTGGTAAAGCCTAGGTAGCTGAACAGCTAGATTATTATTCAATAAAATTACGATTTCAATTCTATATAATTTGAAAGGAATGTAAAATGATTAATGGCAAATCATAATTCGTACCCCTGAAACTTTACACTTTACAATTTGGTCTATAATCCGATTTCATTTAGCTTAGTACATATTTAGTAAGGGCGAGTATAACAATCTAATGCGGATTGAGCGGAATTATTTTCAAGAGTAATAGCCAATTTCTAAAATGCAATTTCCATTAAATATAGCTGTCACTGTCAAACTAAAGAAGAATAAACGAGATAGCTTGAGACTTTAATGTGGAATTAAAACTGACCCCAGATCACGAGCACGGATCTCGATCTAGACACAGCTTGGCGAATGTATGGTGGACTAATCCCGGTTATAAATATTAAAAAAACTTACCCTTTATAATAAGAATGAGTAGAAACACTCTTATCATAATATACCAGCATTGAGCGAATTTACCTAATTTTTCCCAATAATCTTTGGAGACGGGAGTTAATCCGGCCGATTAGGGGAGCACGCGATAGCGACCGTGGCCGATTCGCTTGGTGACATCTCTTTATTGGTCGGCTAATCTTTAAAGGTTTTTCATACGATTCTTAAAAATATAGGTATGTACGTCGGAAAAGTAATTTTTTTTTTTAATTTTAATTTTTACCGTTTGAAAAACAATTTATTTTGGTTTTTTCGGAAAATACATTATTAAAGTGCCTGACATTAATTACCCAGCACAAGGATTTTATGTACATATTCAGTATTTTGTTTTAAAGTCATTTTGTGAATATACAAAAAAATATGTTTTTAAAGAATTTCTGGATTTCCATTTAAAAAACGTCGTTTAATTTTTTTAAATTACTTTTGTTTTTAAATGTATACTTTCAAATAGAGCTCAAAAAACATACTCACGCACGCACAATGAACAGTTTAGTACTGAAGCGTTTTCATGAAAGGCTAAGCATTCGAAAAACCTGTCTAACAGGCCAGAAAAGAGTTAAAAAATCTATATAACAAAAGAAATCCTTTTACTTATCTGAAAATATTAAAATGTATGTAAAGCCGTCCAGCGATGTCCCGACATAAATCGTCGGCATCGCGGTATCGCGCGTCATTAGCGGGTGAAGTAATTGTAGAGATTTGTCTTCGCAGCCCGTCGCCCGTCGCGTCGGGCCGTGAGTGGGGTGCTTTATCTTGCTTTTTTGACCAGATACGTATACGGTGATTAGATTTGACCATAGTAATCTATATACTGCAAAATGAAAACTCCGCTGTCGGGTCGCTTACATAGATCTGTCTGTGTCGTGTGTCTTACATAATTAGTC
Source organism: Endotricha flammealis (assembly GCA_905163395.2). NCBI lineage: Eukaryota > Metazoa > Arthropoda > Insecta > Lepidoptera > Pyralidae > Endotricha > Endotricha flammealis. The sequence goes on along the minus strand of LR990856.1, from coordinate 2,219,723 downwards.
TCTTAATTAGTTTGCTGTGCTGTTTAATAATAAATCTTTTAAACTAATTAACAGATTTAAATGCAGCAACAGATAGATTGGTTCAAGATGAAGGTTTATATTTATTTATCTTTATTGACCACAACACACAAAGTACTGATACAATAGGCGGACTTAATGCTAATTGCATTCTCCACCAGTCAACCATTGGGACTATTGGGAGTGCAGAAATTCACGATGGCGGCTTGAATTAAATAGCCCTCTATCGATAAGACTCTGCCTATGCGAAGGATTACAAACGTGATCCTATGTTATCTCAAAAATACCAAGAAAAAAGCATAATATTTGGTAAAACTCTTAACTCACATTTCCCCGCCGCCAGTCCGTCAAGCTAAAGAGCCCGCGGCGTCAACTCGGTAAACTGACGCTTAAACTCAGTTTAATGTATTAACCTCGTTTAAACTGACTTATCGCCAGACAATTTATCTAACGTTAGAACTCGAAAAAACTCATGCAAAAAACTTTAACAAAGTCGCCTCGGTCGCACCGAGTGGCACACGAGATATCACGGCTACTTACCGTGTGTTGCTGGAGCCCGAGTTGTTGCCGATGAGTTCCTTTTTTAGGGAGAGGGAGTCATTTTTTATTAGAAGTTTGAAATGCTCTTGGCTATTGGAAATTATATTGTTTTGTTATACAGGCGAAGTTTTATTGTTCTTTATAATAATGTTTTTTGTATTTTTATTGACTTTTATAATAGGCGTTTATTTCAAATAAGCATTCAACTCATAAAACTAAACGATATCTCATTAATTGTATGAAATTTGAAAATTAAAAAGTATGTACTAGTTAAAATTGTTTGGAAAGAACGCTAGTGGCAATGTATAGTTTCAGCAAATTTTAGCTGAATATTGTCATTAGTTCAAATTTATTTGTAAGAAAGGTGTTAGGCTGAGTACCTAAAACGCTTGCAGCCTTACCTCGCTGAATGGCAATAGAAACTATTTCAGCGAAGTAACTGTCAGCTTTTGGGTCACCACATTTCACGTAGGCGTTTAAAAATACATTGTATTTTACAATATATTAAAGCTACATAATTTTCCGTCCAATATAGTAATCCCCGGTTGATCACACAATCATCTTCCCAGAGAGCAATTACCGAAGTTTCTTGACAAATATCTAGGCGAAGAAGCCAGGTTTATCTCCCGCCCCGGGGCTCTCAGCTTGATACAAAATTTTTCAACGATATTGCCTTCTTAAAAAGTTTATCACCGAACTTCCAGAATGATGTACGCCTGCATTAATCTTCGTGGACTGTTCTTAAACTGAGGGTAGTGTAAAGTGTATGCCAACGAACGATAATAATTGTAGTACTTACATATATTAAAAAAAAATGTCAAAATACAAAATATAGTCTGTTTGTTTAAATATTTAAATTAAATAAATTAATTTATTTTGCAAGAGGATTTACAAGAAATAACAACAGATAGCCTTTTTTGGAAGCCTCAACATCATAGTATTTAAAAGTTTTTTTATATATTGCAAAATTGTGCAGAGGAGACAATTACTGTGAACACAAATTTTTATCCTAAAACTTACAACACTAAGTTTGCTAATTGCAAATAAAGCATGTTCTCTATCATTTATTTATTTATTTAACTTTATTGACCACAATACATAAGTACTGATACAATAGGCGGACTTAATGCTAAGTTGCATTCTCTACCAGTCAACCATTGGGAAGTGCAGAGAATCTATCATTCTAAAAAAATTTTTCAACAAAATGTTTATTTCTAATTCAGTTTATTAAGGTACAAATCAATTTAGAACTGTGAATCATCTGTAGGTACCTACATAGAATAGACGTATGTTGTGTACCTTACGCGATGGGTGACCATCCGACCGGGGAGATCTAACGATAGCTTACCAATATCCGTTAAAACACATTGCATTATTATCGATTGACTCATCTTCATAAAATTCATTTTTATACTAAATTATTCACTTGCTGTTTAATGCTCGATGAAAATGATTGTGTGTATAATAAAAGTTACTAGTTAATAGACTTTATCTTTCTCCTAGCGTTAATCTAGGTTTAAACGAAGCCACAAAATAAAGAGAATTCCTTAGAGTCAGGTTTTTTAGTCGGTAAGCCCTTCACTTTTTTATAATCACTATGTGGAGAACCCGACAGACCTACGTTGCTACCCCCAAGCGGCGGAACTTGCAGCAATGCATTTTTCATAAAGGTTTAAACGAAGCCAGTGCTGCATTGGCAGCCAAACAGCGCTGTAAACTGATTTTTAAGACGAGCCAGCCCTGGCGGGAACATAGCGCCAGGCTATTTTTCAAGCAAGTGACCTCCGCCCGCGTGCAGACCTCATGGTGTTACATATATGATAAAAAAGACTGTAAAACTAGATGAATAGATAGTATTTTATTAGTATTCTATTCAGTCTAATTTGGAATTTTTTCAATTTTTTTTTTTTATCAATTGAATGACTCTTGCATAATATTTCGTCAGTTCATCATATTTTTAAATTGCAAATAATTCCTCATGAAATGAAAGTTCGTTCCCTGTTCGTTCGCGTCCAATTTCGTCGTTCGAACACGATAACCATCTGTCTCGGTTTTTATTTATGGCCCCGTATAATATTCCGTATCTAGCCGCGTATAAATAAAGTGGATCTATAGCTTTATCTCGCGTATCAGAAGATGTACCGATAGTATGTTTTATTTATTCGTCGAGTTCACCCACGCTTGCGGGTTATATATGTATAATTATTTATTTCCGTCGTGGTATATTGCGAGGCGCAATTTGGTATATTGATTTACACGTTCTAATAAGAATTTAGAGAATAATAAATAACCTAACGTTACAGTTTATGTAGGTATCTGCTAATTAATGTAGGGAATAAAATAGTTAAGATCTATCAACAATTAACGTAAACAAAATAGCATTTTTGGTTTATAAATAAAGTTAACAACTAAATCTGACACTATGATTATCAAATTATGGGAAAAAACAGATAGCTTTAGACGTAACGTCTCATTAATATTAAAATGTTTTTGTCTAATTCGCTGGCTAACATTTCATATGTACCTACTTTATATGAGAGGATGTTAGTTTAAACGTAATCCTTTAATTACATATAATAAACTTAAACTAATTAAACTAAAAGTGTAATAAATAAAACATAATGCCAAACAAATTGCTTTAATATATTTTGTTGATGAAGGTCCACCACCAGGGGTCCAAGGCCACCCAGTAAAATTCGTAAGGCCAAAAATAAAAAGTAATCTCACCAAAACCTGTCTCCCTTCAGCGTGTAATACAATAAAATGATAATTAGCGTGGAACAGGCGCAATTAAAATACACTCGTATCAAAAATAAATATGTCGATGTATCGATAATACATCATACGATTTAAGTTGTAACGAAGCCGCCTCGCATTCACGAATTCTTCACGAAACGACAAGAAAGTATCAAATATTATACATCGAACACACCTAAAGACAGACGACTTGGCATGCATATGAAGAGGACAGATACTGACTTACAATAATATCATATATAACTTATCAATTAACCGAAAACCTTTATTTCTATACGGCCAAAGTCAAAAATCCCACAGCCTTCAAATTAACCGGGGATACAAGTAAATTTGCAACTGTGTAGATAGTATCAAATTGTACGTTTGCAAGAAACACATTTCAAAAGAAACATGGCCGATGTTGGGACCGAATGAAAACAAAGCGTTCGCGTTGTGACATCGAGATAAGAATCGATTGGGTCGTGAAACGTCGCGCCAAAACGGCCCGAGCAAATTATCGATTCATAAAAACATCGATTTAAAATATTGCAGCGAGTTTATCGCGTTATTGTTCCGTCCACGATAGGGTGGCCACGCTTATCAAACGACGCTGACGATTTATGCTCATATATTAGTGTAAAGGATGAAGGTAAAGGGAGAGAAGCGGAAAAAAGAGAGCTCAATGTAAAATAGAGAAATAAATATAATAAAATAAAAGATACGTATGTACATCATCAGCAAAATCGAAAGAATAAACAAGAAGAGACAAAAAATACGGTTAAAAAAATAATATGAAAAAATATTTTTACTCTCAGCCTGACGGCTAGTTCGTAACATTAAGAATATATTCTTGATCAATATCCGCGGGAATTTCGACGTTAAAAAAGTCGAAGCTATTCTTGGGTTACTAAACCCAACCCAAGTAACAATTGAATTGAATTGAAACCCAATGTATTTATTCCAGAAAGATAAATCTTTCTGGAATAAATACATGCAGTAATGTACCCTAGATATTATTGGAAGCATTTAGGAAAAATAATAATCTTATCTATTCGTATCATATTTCACAAGTAATTATTATAATTGATCTCTTTTCTAGTTTAATAATAATAATAATGGTATTTCCACTAGTAAACAGCCTCTCAAGTATTTTCTACATACACAGGTATCACAATTTAAAGATAAATAAATATTTTGCTAATCTCGCAGTATGATGGTCACAACACATGGCCACCCTCGCGGCGACATGCGCCCGCGCACTATCGCGCTCGTCCGTCATACGATATCGCGAGATCGCGCGTCGCGCGTCGTAGAACCGACAAAATCGTACGATTTTCGTATTTTATTACATTGAAAGACTTCAATCTTGTGTGCACAATTATTATTTTTATCGCGAACCCTGTAAAAATTGTAAATAACGCTTTCTTCTTACCAGATATACCTCCTACGTATAGAAACGATTTTGTTTCTTTACAAATTCTCAAGTGAAGCTTGTGTTCCCAATAAGTCACACCCTCCAGTCCAGTGTAACGGAAAAAGATGTCAAAAATCCCAATGACACACTTCTTACTGGATGGAACAACTTTTTATACTTGTTCGGTGGGTAAACCAGCTTATTCTTGCATAAATAAAATCTAATTTAGTATTTAGTTAGAGTTTGTATAGCCTGTCAAGAGTACCTACTCAAAAGGCGGAATTATTTCCAAGAGTAAGGCCCCAGTCTTTTCTTAGGTTAGATAGATCACAAGTCTTCGAAGTTAATTACTTGGATATGCACCATGTTTTTCTTCACCTTTACACCATATGTAATGGGAATATGACCATAAGGATTCGGTACGATATACTTAAATAAGTAGTACGAGAAATATTAGTAAACAGTAATAAAGTGGTACGTTCTATGCATAATTTGCAAAGACCGATGATATTCCGAGGTCGTGCGGTGAAACCTCAATTCTAAGAACTAACTAATCTGCGACCATCCCGTCCTCCCGACACTGGGGACAAACCAGTATGAACTCTATGGTGTCATGATAAAGAATATTATGAATGTAATGTCGAAATGGTACAAGGGTCAGTTCTATTGCACCGTTGCGTTGCGAAATTGTCTGAAAATTTTTGATTAAGTATTTTGTAGAATTCATTTTAATTATTTTTAAAAATACTATAATTTAAACTATTTAAACCAATGCAATGTTATGCCTAAAATTCCGCTTAATGAATATGCTTGACTCAAAATATTTTTATTAATAATTAATTGTATTTATTTCGTCCCAGAAGCATACATAAGAAATAGCAATGACTACAAATTAAATTACTGAATAACATTGAAAAAATACAATAATAAAAAAAAGTGTTAAGTTATAGGAACTCAATCACACAAAAACCAGTCGATGGATTTGGTTTAATTTTACATTTATGTAGGTTGAATTAAAACAAATTTTCTTCAAAAAAAAATGTAGCTACTGACCTAGTACTTAATATATGGGAAAAACCACATCCACGCGAGCAAAACCACGTTTACAAGTACAATAATAATACAATCAATATTCTTTATTGCACCAAAATAAATATAACAATAAAATAGTACATAGTGTGTAATAATCCCAGTAAACGAGTGGTTGCAACACGGTGTAACACACAGCCTTTATCGTGGTATCGCCGCTGGGGTGGCCGCGCGTCGCGCGATCAAGCGGCGCGATTAGACGCGGACGCGTGCGATATTTCGCGAAACGACACGACGACGACGTCGTGGGTAGCTGTTTATTGTCATGGATGGATTCATGCTTGCTATACGAATCTATGGCGCTTTTTGACTTCTTCAAAACTACATCCCGGTGGTGCATTGGTATGGTAGTGACACCAGACGGCGCGGATTTGATCCCTGCTCTGGGCAGACATAAAATTTTATGTGATGCCATTTATGTTTGTTCTCGAGTCTCTAGGCTGCGGTGACCACTTACTGTCAGGTGGGCCGTAAGCCTGTTTGCTACCGTGGTATAAAAGAAATCATAAAAATAATAATCTAATGGAAAAAGTTTTAACTTTGCAATCAAACAGTAACTTTTTATTTTAATTATTTATTATCATTTAATTAAACCCAAAACTTATATGATTTATATTCGTTCACTATTATCATTGCACTTTTGGTTTGGTACAGTTTTTTCTATTCCAAAAATCTATATTTTTGTTGCAAATTATCTAGTGAGCTTAATAGCGTTGCTACAAAGTCGGAAGCACTGACAAAGCGTCGTCAATTTGAGATAGTGCGCCGAACCGTGATGACGCAATGAAGCGGTGACGTCACAGTCACGTCTCATTGAATGCACCGGCAATGAAATTAAGTGCATTAAGATGAGAATTAGATGCACTAAACACTAATATAACTCGTTAATGATACTTGGCACAATCAACTATTAAGATCTCCTTCACTCACAGTGAGAATTAGCGATAAATACGATTTTTATGAGATTCAGGATAATTTATGTAATCTGAGGCGAAGTCAAAGTATAAATTTTTTTGGTTATAGTGTTGGCAAAAATCTGTGTGTTGTGACTGTGAGTCATTAATTCGAAAAGAAGACATAAGGTCTTTCCAATGGTATTTTTTTTCTCTATTATTAAACGGTCCCACCCATCATAACGGCAGATATTGGTGTTTCAAAGTGAAAAAAATATTCAAGATATTATATTCTGTTCCCTTTATTGTAGCGGACAACGGATTGGTTGGTAGTGCCTCTGGTGTTTATGATTTTCATAGGCGGCGGTAAACACTTGCCATCAAGTGTTCGGCTTGCTTGTTTGCCTGCTGTTTGATATAAAAAAATAAAAACTGAGAAATATGAAATCTACATGTGTTGTGGAAATAGAAGTGAAACAATATACATGTGTTGTGGAAATAGAAGTGAAACAATATTATGAAAAGCTTATCAGTGCTGAGTCTGCGCGTGATAGGGCGGGCGCGAGGTGTGATAAGGTGCCCTACGATATTACACATGTTCTTGTGGCATGAATACCAGTCAATTATAACTTGTAACATTGAATATAAGATACGATATAAGTAAGAAATGTTACAAAGTTTTGCATATTCGTGTTATCATCATGATAACTGTGGCAACTGTGGCAAGTCATAGTGTGGTATTGTTATACGGTAAACATGTGTGAAGTATTTTTTTTGTCGTGCAATTTAGAGAAAAGGTATTGGAAAGAAGTTGGGTGGGCCTTCGGAACTCTCACTCATCGAACGAAACGCAATTCCTTATTTTTCCAATTTTAAATCAAATAGAAATCAAATAAATATCTATAGTACCTAATACGTACTATAGATGTCTTAAAACTTACCTATAACATAAAATTTTACTTACTTAAAAATATGCTCTAGATCTATTATGAAAACAAGTGAAGTTAACATAGTGCGATTGTCAGCGTTATCTATCAGAGAATGCGTGATAGGGCGGCGTGTGAGGCGTGATAAGGCGCCGCCCGCCCCCGCGTGTGCTCCACAATGTTTACGTTGTATAACTTCGCTTCTAATATGTTCCATCTAATGATTTGTTCTGGTTTACTGAATGGTTTCTTCGTGTGTTTAAGAAACAGAAATTAATATAGTCCCCGCGTCGGGTTAATATTATGTTTAACGCGACTTTCTATTGGTGAAAGAATTTTCAAAATCGATATAGTACATCCAGAGATTACCCCTCGACAACAACCTCTCTATACCGGCTATTTCTACTAACTATTGAGAATGTATTATATTGAGAAAGAACAATTTAAATTTTAAACCACAAACAACAGTGTTTCCACAAAAATGTTGCCCTTAAAAAAACATATAAAATCCAATAGCGTTCAAAAAGGCATCAAAAGTCCAAAACAAAAGTTAGTTCCCTGATAGTACTCTGTATACAAAGACAATGTGTGGTGCTGCCGATAGCTCGCTTATAAAGCGTCGGCCATATCAGGGCTGCCGCACGGCGATAACGCCGCGCAGTCCCCGCAGCGGCCCCGCACGAGCCCCGCATCGTACGTCTAGGGTTACCAGTTTACCACAGTTTAAACTGAGAATTCTTTAAATTCTCCTTATGCTCGTTTTCACCAAGAATTCCTTTCCTAAAGAAAAGCTTTTAATTTGGACAATTCAAGGATTTGGACAAAGCGACGGTAGGACGGACTCACGGATTCCTTCGCAGGTATTCCATAACTCATACTTTGTTAGACTTAGGGAACCTACGTTAGAGTTCCTCTGCTTCGTCCTCTTGCAGTTTTAGGATTTTTTTACGAATCTTTATAAGATTTTTAAACAGCTGACAGATTTTTAAGAACCATAACTAAGAACACTCTCAATCAAGCCAAAAAAATGCATCAAACATAGAAAAGAAATCTTGTGAAATTCAATGAATGAATAGCGACAGCCCTACGTAGTTTCGCCGCACTATCCCGCCTCACACTGCAGTTATGATTCACTACGATAGAATAAATGTCGTAAAGTCGAATCGGGTTTTGGAGAAAATTGATATTGCAGTATTTTTATATATTCACAGCTTTGTTGTTACATTTCGTTTTCCTTCTAGAAAAACTGATTGATAAACAAATTGTGGTGAATCTAGATTGTTTTTTTACTAGTTTTTCATACAAATATTAATACCTTTACACATATATGTCAAGGTTGTCCGGTTCTTACCCCTTCCATTTACTTATGAAATTTACAATTAATTTTAGAAAATACAATAACGTAAAGAATGTAGTAGTCCCGAAAAATGGTTTCAACTTTCATTATAATAGCAATAAGTAATAATATTAGGAAAGATTAGATTTTTTGTTTGCGTTAAATAGGCTTCGAAACTACTGGACCGATTCACTGGACGAAATATCTTTCACCGTTGGGAAATTAAGCTATACTATCCCCGGGTATCAGGCTAATTCAGGCTATATTATAAATCCGAGCCACTAGTGTTATAAATATTAGTATTAAAAGATTTTTACAGTGTCGGAAAATTTGTAAGGGTATATAGAGTACGGTGACCGCTTACCATCAGGCGGACCGCTTGTTTGCCAACTTAATGGTATAAAAAAACATTAGCGTTGATATTTAGCAAATTAGAAGTTACGTAAGGTCAAAACTCGTATAACACTCCAGTAGCGACAATATTCAACACGTGTTATCAAAATTGAAGCAGCACAAAACCCGGGAGATACTGCGGCTGCGATACCGCGCCTGGCCCGCTGCGATAACGGGCGGGCCCGTTGCGAGGCGGCTGCGGCAAATATACGCAACAGTAGCTAATGTTCAACAAATTAATGTTTAACTGACACTATGAGAGAATGATGAATGAAGAAATGAATTTATTGTAGATTTAAGACTTGTTCATTCCACACCATTGTGTATAACTAATGAGTGGAAAAAAAAGGAGAGAAAAAAAAGTACAAAATGACAAAAAAGGCCGTAACCGGTTTTCTTTCGCCATTTCTTTTTACCGGTTGCCATTTTGCTTGTGTCCGAAATGGTGGCAGTATATAACGTGGTTTATTTTCTTTATTTAAACAAGTTGTAAATGACAAGAAAAAGTGCCTGTGAAGGTCTAATTTCTGAAATAAACGATTTCATTTCAATGGGCTATGACGTCTACGTCAACCGCGCATGTCTTTCGTCTTGATGTTTATAGTGGCAGAGCATTTGTAAAATGAACTAGCTTGACCGGTCGAGCTCAACTTTCCCGGGGAAGTACCACCCTATCACAGAATATCGACATAAAAGCAACGTTCAGTGAGTGAGCAAACCCAACTTCTTTCATTTCTTCTTTTAATTATCCCTTCTCTCTCTCTGTTCCTTTTCTTGTCAGGCAACGGCTCTGGTGTTACTGATGTTACCTCTTAAATAAAGTCTCTGTGTACCTGTAGTTTACCACAGAGATTTTATGTGTGTGGCGGTAAGTGCGGTAACCACTTACCTAAATTTAATACGTATACAGAGTTACTTGTAATTTTATTTATATCCAGCAAGAGCTTATTTTAATGTATGTATTTATCGAATCAACAAAATGTTAAACATTGCTACACTGTATGTAATGTTAGTGAAGCGACCGCGATGCACTGTCTTGTGCCGTCGGGCGGCGCGGGGGCGGGCGGGCCTTATCACGCCCGCCCAGCCCTATCGCGTTATCAATCCGCCCCAGACGACCATTTTAAGTTTTATAACTCTATGTGTGCAATTTATATCATGTTTGCTTTAATAGTTTTTTATATTTATTGTGGTTTTATGAGGAACATTTAAAAATTGTAATTGATCTTTTTATTTTGAAACTAGGCCTTCTCAGGCCTGTAAGGTTCCTGATACGTCAGTTCTAATGTTGGTTTACATGGCTAACAGTCAGTTTTTGAAATACATTTTTATTCCACTTTAAGTGTCGAGGTATCTCTTAATTTCTTTTAGTTTGACAGCCATAATATAACGTGTCTTTAACTTTATGTTTATATTGTTTTGAGCAATTCACAGCAAAAAAAATGTTTATGAAATGCTTAGAAATTAGAAACCAAATATTTTGTAAGTTAACCTAAGGAATGAGTAATGACTTCCCTGAATTGTGTGAATCAGCGAGTCTGTTCTCGCAAAAAAAAACAGTGAAAATCTAGTATTGATCTCATGCGCTATATTGTTCATTTTGGTAAAACTAGCTTCTGCCCGCGGCTTCGCCCGGGTGGCCTACTAACAATTAGCATATTTTTCTTCAGACGCAAATTCCGGTCCGGTCCGGTTCGGTCCGGTCCGGTTCGGTCCGGTCCGGTTCGGTCCGGTCCTTATAAGGCCCTATATGCCAAATTTGGAATCTACACCCAGCGGTTTGGGGTGTGCGTTGATATACCCACGCAACTTCGTTTGCGTATATCTCGCTTTCCCGTGGGAATTTAAAAAAATCCTTTCTTAATACACCCCTATACGTCGTAAGGAACCTACATTCCAAATTTGGAATCTCATAGACCTAGCGGTTTGGGCTGTGATATAGTTAAGTCAGTCAGGACTTTGAATTTTATATATCTTTATAGATATAAAAAGAGCGTTTGAGATTGAGCCTAGATTTTTAATGTTTTTGTTATGAGCACGGGCACGCTGAGTTGCACAAAGTAATACTCAGTCCAAACCTAAAGAATTAGGAAATAGACTCTAGAAAGAAGATTACTACAAATCTAATAAACATAGTACAAATTACAAAACAACAGTATGAAAATAAGATCTTCTATCTAGCTCGTGAAATGCTTATTATAAGAACATAGAATCTACACTTACATCTCAATTGTAAAACAATGTTATCTGCATGCAACGATACTTACAGACAAAGTTACAAGCTCAAAACGACCTTATTATTGATACGTTAAAGTCAATATTACTTTCTATAAACCCATCGAAGCCTTAAACAAAAAAATCGTGAATACCCAACGGAGAAAATTGAACCTACAGTTTGTTGGGTAGAATTGGTTATCGTTTGGGGTTGTTGAAAAGGTTATTTATTAACTAAAGGGTGGAAGAACGCCCCCTCAATGCTTGAGAGCTGAATGCATTGAGATAATATTGATATTAAACTAAATACGTGCAAACGTGTTTGAGAGGCTTTGTGTGGCCTCGTAGATAGAGTTTGAGTTACAAGCAATTCTCAGTTTTGAGATTGCATCATTTATCTTGAATTAAATGTATAATGTGTATTTATATCTGGATAACGAGTGTATTGCAAAGGGAAAGACTTTTATTACTCCAGTCAGCAGCAGAAACATATTGTCAGGCACGGTGTTTTGTCCCAAGGGCCGCGGGTTCGAATCCCGTTCGTGGAAATGTGTGAGCATGAACATTGAACATGTATGTTTATCTTGATGTTTTCTATGTATAATAAGCATTTATTTACAAAAAAATAGTATTTATGTATATATAAGCGATCTAGTACAGATATAGTCAAATTCAATATAAAAATTTCTTTATTCTGAGGACCCTCGCGGGAATTTATGCGTCTTTTGCAATGATAAATATATTTTTTAATCTACCAGCTATTCGGAATGACCAACACTGAAAGAAACTCTACCTATATCTAGCTAGGTATTTTTTTCAATCGTTATACAATGAAAAAAAATACGGGTTGCACTCCGGGAGTGCCGGCAGAAGTGAAATTTCACTTCAAAAAAATATTCAATAGATGGCGCTGTGCAGTTTCTGAAAATTCTGAATCGCGCTATTTTTTTCGATCAGGATCTGACGATCGAAGCGAGTTTAACATTTTTTCCCTATTCAAAAACTGCCAAGCGCAGCTAAAGAAGTTTTCACTTCAAAAATTGTACTACAAGCTTTGCTTAGATTAGAACTAGATAGCGTTGTGTGATTCGTTTAAAAATATCCAATATTTTAAAAAAGGAAAGAATAAGGCATACTGCAGCTAGTTATTAAATAAAAAGCTTGAAAACATATGAAAGCGGAACAATCCTCACATAATTTGTTATTAGGAGCAAGCAATACGAAAAACACTAATAATTCCAGGCGTTAGGTTGTTTGGGCAGCCGAGACGGTTTTAGGGAACACAGATGTCCGGTCACTGGATGTGACAATCGTTTTAGTATTAGAATAATCTATAAGAGTTATTTCATTATAATCATAATATCTCGTTGTCATTAATATTTCAATTAAAATTGTCGGTCAAGAGTTAGAATATAATATTACTACTACCAATTTGTTTTTTAATAAATGAAATTGTAAAATTTTATTATTTGAGGTATCAATTAACAGTTTTACATTAATTTACTTTGAACCTGAGTCTCGAATCGAAACAAGTCATTTTTTTTATAGCCCCAAAATAAGTTCGAAACTTGTGTTATGGGATACTAACTCAACGATACTATATTTTATAACATATACATATTTAGATAAACATCCAAGATCCGAGGACAATCAAAAAAAGTTCGTTTTTCAACATGACCCGACCGGGTTTCAAACCCGCGACCTCCTGGGTGGTGGTCCGGCGTGGTAACCATTACGCCACGGAGGTCGTCACGGGAGGAGTTTAGATGTTTTTGACATGTAAACAAACACGAATCTATAGAGCGCACACACAGAGCAGCGCGTTCAGCCACAGCTCGGCCCGCAAAGCTCGCTTCGCCAAAAGTCGTTTCCTATCCCTTAGAATTCTTATCTCGGAAAATGCAGAAATTCGCACAGATAGCTATAAAATTTCAAGCTAATAATATCTGCGAAGCCACAGCGTTATATATAACTTCCATGCCATATCCAGCGGCTTTACCTCCGCATGGTTACGTGCCGTATCTGGCCGGAGTCTCACGCGGCGCTAACGATTTATTTAGCAAGGCGGTAACGACGTTTGTACAACGCCTCGCCACCACACGTCACTGTAGTTGCTGCTTTTTACTGCCTGATAACAGTGTCGATGTACCAACAACAAGATACAGCAATGTACGACATTTCTGGTTTCATCGGTATAAGTAACTATATTTACTCATAACATAAAAAATGACACTTAACATGAGAAATGAATGTATAATAATAGTAATAAATAGTCGAATAAAAAAGTCTTCGTTTAAAAAATCGAAGACTGAAGAAGAGTAAAAATTATATAGCGCAACACTTCGAAATCTTTAATTAATAGAAATGAAACTTGAGTTGTAGGGTACACCCAGAGCCAAAATAAGGTCGCACAATTTTTAATACTCATAATTTGTGTGTCACACGCCAAAACGAATACGCAAGTTAAGCAATGTTCACTCTAGCCAGTGTTTGGATAGGTTTCGTTATCATGGACTATCACTGTGATCCCACAGCTAATAGCTCTTTGGGACAAAAAGTATGTATAAGTAAAATCTAGATTTAGATCTATGTAAGTAATCGTATATTCATTCATGCCTTGCAACAGTTGCAACTAAGTAAAGCCATTCAACATCATTTAGACTGAAGAAAAGTTAAAATATCGTATAATTATTAAACACTTCAAATCATCCCACTGCACTGTTGGAATATTTAATTGTGTTTCATTAAATAAAGATACTTGTATGTGACCGTAATGAGCCGTTTACATCACAATATAGGTAAACAAAATACCGTTAAGAGAAAATTATTGGTTTTAAAAGGTTAGTAGCTATTAAAAATCGGCAAACAGCTTGAAATAAATGAGATGCCTTAATCGGCTACTCGGATACAGAGTCACGAACCCTTTACCCTTTCAAACTCTAAGTTAAATTGTATATTTTTGTAGAAAAAAGAGGCAAACAGGCCGCGGGGTAGCGCGGTTCTCGTTTCCTTGAGACGCTTGTAATTATCTAGCGACTCTTGTGTCGTAGGGAAACCAAAGAGATTGGACGTTTTGACTGCCCTATATAGACGAACAGAGGGCACTGGTGAAGGATTCTTGGAGGCTGAAAGGGTTAAGCTTTAAGACTAAGGATATCTAATGAAAAAACAAAGTACAGTCAGCGGCTTATGTGTGTGTGGCACTTTAGTACATTGTCACTTTTGCAAATGATTTTAATTACTCAAAACTTTGAGTGTATAGTATACTAGCTTTTCCCCGCGGTTTCGCTCGCGTTAATTTTATGACATAGATCTCGTTTGATAACATAACAACCCATAGCGCGACTTGTGGCGCCATCTGTTGGCCTATAGCCCATCCCATACAGCGCCCTCTATAGTAGAAAATATATTTTCCCATTGGAATGGAATGAAATACTTTCACGGGATAAAAAGTAGCCTATGTTGGGCTATGTAACCCTGACAATATATTAACAAATTTTCATAATGATCGGCTGATTAGTCAAGCCGTGAAGGAATAACAAACAAACTCACTTTCTCATTTATAATATTAGTATGATAACTACATAAATAACACCGTTCAGGGATAGAACCCGTGCCATCTGGTAGAGTACCAACGGAGCCACCGACTTGTCAATATCTTGGTCACTGTAATCAAAGATCCACTTAGTGCTCCTGCCTACACAACACATCGCAATAAATATAATGTTAACATACTAAATTATTCGCGAATGACCAACCTTTTAGCGCTCACACTTATCGAATAATTTAGCATAAGGACTCGATAATCGCATCGTATGCAAATCGAATGAAACATGGTGTTACTTGTACATGGACGTTGTAAATCTCTATTTGTAATGAGTTTAACGGATGAGCTTTGCTAGCCCTGCCCATTCCGTGGCGTGATTTCTTTTAACCCGAAGGCTGCCTTAACAAGATTTCTGTCAGTAATAAGACCGCCTTGTGTCACTAATATGTAAGTTATGTGTTTATAACTACTGTAATTTCGTCCATTGCAAGCAAAGCATATTCTATCTATCTAGAATTTATATCTAGGATTGAACAAGGACGACTAAACACTACCTATTTCTTAACAATTAGGCTAGATCTATTTTTACATACCATACCGATGCCAACCGGTCATACTGGAAGTGTTTGAAGGAGGACTAAGTCTAGCAGTCGCCTTCTTGTAGACGCTAGATTGCCATACAGCTGCCATACGTTTGAAGGAGGCTATGTTTAGTAGTAGACTTCTTGTTGCTAAGACTTTTTAAAGTATGAATCATCACAGTTTGTATTATGATCTAGATGGGCTAACACAAAAATCTACATTAACACCGTTTTAATATTATTAAACACACGTAACCAATAAATAAACATAGGAGAACCTACCACGATCTTGGTACCCACGACAAGAGTTCCTAAGTCATCCAAAGTCATAACAATATCCCATAAAGAGCAGCCGTTTTATGGCGGATATCGCTGTGAATTATTGGTTGCCTATAACAAAGTGCATTAAAAACTTGCACTGCACTGCGCTTGTATCAAGTGAATGAAACATGCTTTACTTGTACAAGGTGGATGGTGGATGAAATTGTATTAGCACCATTTTAAAAGTTCAACTTCTAAAATTTGTTGCCAGTAGTAATATGATTCTGCCGTCTGAACTGGTGGTAGGGAAAAAAAATCGATTCGAAAGAGCTTGAAATTAGGTCTTTTTGAATTAAAAAAATGAATTTGAGTTTGAAAATAATAAACATATATTAAAGTGACCTCTCATTAGGAATAGGAAATAGAAAAAGTCTTATAATGTAACAACATCAAAATTATTTTTTGCACATCAAAATCTTTACACTTAAAATCTAAACAAGACCGATCAGTAAATTTACGATAGAATCCAAAATTTTACAAAAGCGGTCTCCGTATCACAATGGGGGAGGAAGCGGGCGCGTGTAACGGCGTCGTTATGGCCGCTAACGGTCGCTAACGGTTGCTAACGGAGGCTATCTGCGATATAGGGCGGGCGGCAGGTAGCCTTCCGCCCGCCCGCACTTAATGCATCCGCACTTTATTTATTCCCGAGTCTACACGGCCTGATATGTTTCCTGAGATTTGTATCTTGTTTGATAGGGACGGCCCAAAAGGTTTTACGGGGTAAATAATATTATTTTGTATTATTCTAAATTACATAGCTCTTACCTGTGGATGCGCTCGCTTTAATTTCATTTTTCTCATAAAAATCATAGATATTTTACCCTATTATCCACCCATTCGAAGTGTCATCTCGTGCTATCCCATAGAAACTCACATCTCATAACGTGCTATTGTGTATGTTATTGTAAATTACATGAATATTAGACACACACCTATCGCCTTTGAATCGTTGAATTTTTTTTAAAGAGATGTTTATAAAATGTTAATCTTAGGAACCATGGTAGATTAATAAATTAAAAAATAATCAATCCATTACCATACCTTGAAAATATGTAAAATTTTTCTTTTAGTTTTCCTCTTCCTTCTTCTTTTAGTTTTCCTTTCCACTTGAACGGATATAAATCTGTAAAATGCACTTATAAATAAGTAATATTCATATATATAGCTTAGATAGCGGACAGGTTTGACAGCCCGCTCATGTGGGGGCTCATAAGTCGTACCCGATCGCTATTAGTTGTAGAATACTAACGTAGTTTTTATGGCAATTGTTACTAACACTAGATACGTATATTTGTTGACTAACATAGTTTTTTAAGCATCTCTTGTAAGTAACTAACAAACATGGACCTTTGTTGTCGTAAATATATATTTTTATTTCAAATAGAAAAAAGTTTAAATTGGCTATGTACCCTAATATACTTACTTTATTTTAACGTAATCTCTGGAAAGGTTGTTGAATGTTTTTCTGCATTTTAAAACGGTTAACGTTTATTGCTGAGCTGGAGTCCACTTCCGGAACGAAATATAATTAATTTTTACACCCCAAGGGTCTTCAAATAACATGAAAATATGTTTCTAAATAGTATAAAGCCGATTTCACTTTCTTTTTGTACTTTTAATTTAACAAGGACTAGATAAAAATAACACCATTCAAATGACAAGTGAATGCGTAGGTACTATTAAGTGCATATCCTTTGTGCACATGCAAAAAAAATGTGCCAAATCTTCTGTACATGTCTGCTAACTTTACACGACTTATTTATTCATTATTAACTTAGTTCTTTCTACAAATTAATAAATTGCTTTGTGTCCCTACCATATGTATTCTATTTGTGATCGAAGACTATTAAAAAAAATTGCTCTTACACCAAAAATAACGTAATGATATTATACTTATGTATATGGAGACTGCTGGATGCCGCTGTCAGCAGGTCGCACTGGAGACTCTTGAGGGGGCAATGGTCCTCGGTGTCGGCAGTGCACCTGGATGCGGTGTGCTGCTGACGGGGCGTTCCGGGGAGAGCGGGTCCGGCCAGTTTAACTTTGGCCGGACGGCCCTGGCGGGGTCGCGGATGTATCACAGTACCCGTAGCCCCGTCACTTAGGGGGCGAGTGGCATCCCGTCAGTTTTTTAGTGGTAAGTCCCACAGTCCCCACCGCATATTCCCCGGGCGGTGGGGCTGCTGCAAAGCATTTTTCTGACGATAATATAAAAAAAAAAAAAAAAGGTCGCACTGGAGACGTTTAGGGGAGCCCTATATCCAGCAGTGGACTTCTTGTGGCTGTGATGATGATGATGATACGGAGACTACATCGCAGGGATAGAGCGTTTAATTAAATATTAAAATTATATAAACAAACCCCACCAATATTGGCAGAATAGGAGTTTCGACCATTTTAAAAAACAACATTATGCATATTATTATAATAAATATAAAAATACAAACAAAAGAAGAAAAAACAAGAAATTCTTACAAAAAATTCAAATTAAAGTCATTTTTTCAAATATAAAGTGTAAAATGAGGGCGCTACTGATGCTATCTTCCCCTAATTGAATAAATATTGAGAAGATGCCGACACCAACGCTAATGGTTGAGATAGTGAGCACTACATACCTGTACTGTGTCTAGAATCTAGATTTTTTTACGAAAAATTTCTTCGTTGCAAAAAATTGTGGTGCATTTTTGTGTTAAAAAAACTGAAAAATAGTAATGGTTGTCTTACTCTTCACAAAATAATACTGTGAGCAATACGTTTGTAAGGAAGCAACTTTTCTTTTATCCATGTATAGCGATAATTTATCAGCTGTAAAAAAAAAAGCGGTTTCAACTTCGCGAGATAGGTACATTCTCGAAGTTGCTCGAGTCAGCAAGGAAAAAATAAGGATAATAATCTACCCCGAATCGTTATTTTTATAGGATATGGATTTAAAAAAAAAACAAAATAAATTAAGAAGAAGAGCCCAAAATCGCATCTCTACGAATACACTGTTTTAAAAAAAAAAATTATGATTGTTAAACCTACAAGTTCTTTTTATATTATGAGAAAACTAGGTGTAAGTTTGTCTAGAATGACCTAGAAAGCCGGCCGACAGCCCGAGGCGGACCTCACAACCTCACTGCCACCTTCCAGCCACCTCACACCTCGGAATCAGATTCTCTCGTTCGGGGCTTCAAAGCACCTATTCAATGCTTTGTACGACGCGAATGAGGTTCGCTTTTAAGTTTTTATTTCTTTTTTCAGTTATTAACTGTTTTTATTCTCACCTATGGTTCGAGGAGCTCGATGGCGTCGCCTTATGTCGCAAACGAACACGCAAGTCAAACAACGTCGACCATAGGCAGTGTTTGGATGGGTTTCGAGTTCTCCGTGCTTAGAAGGGCACGTTATGCCGTCGTCTCGCTCCCGTCTGGTTGTCGATGAATGACAGTCCAGTCGGTGGCCATCAGGCGATTTGAAAACACTGGTCTCCGCCAAGTGGCAGAGTACTCTATAATCCCCTTCGAATGAAGGGAGACTTTTTCTTTTTATACTACTAAGGTGGCAAACAAGCATACGGCCCGCCTGATGGTAAGCATCACCGTAGCCTATAGACGCTTGCAATACCGTGGGTATCACTCGCGCGTTGCCAACTCTCCCAACCACCTCCAAGTGGAGCTCACCGTAGGAACACAACATGGCCGAGACCAATGCTATTTGGCTACGATCTTCTGTAAGGTGGAGGTCCTTCCCCAGACGGGCTGCTCCGATTTGAGCGGATTATCCGCTGTGCCCTACCTCTCTTAACTTGTGTTAGACTGACGGACTGACTTAACGTGTGTTCCGAGGCACGGAGAAACTCAACATAAAGAAACTCATTCAAAGATCGGCTAGAGTCGACGTAGCTTAACTTGGGTGTTCGTTACGCCGTCGAGCTTTACTTTTCACATTAGTTACTAACATAGTCCCCAATAAGACACAATTTGCAAATGTATCGAGCGACAACTAAGAATGTTATCGCACGTACTGAACATTCAGACCGTTGGTACCACATTCGCGACACATTACACACAAACTAACATAACAGTTTAATTAGAAGTGCATCTAAAGCGTATTAGTTGCAATGGCTGTCTTTGGGGAAGACTGGTGTGAGCCACAAGCGGAAGCGATTTGTGTTTACATACCGAGCTTATAAAAATGTCATTGTCAAACTACAATGTGAAGGAACAAATGAAGTGTTATTAGGTATTATTTTGCGTGCCAAAATGGAACGATCACGCAAGTAAAGCAACGTCATCCCTAGTCAATACTTGGACGGATTGAAAAAATCTCGAGCTCCTCCGTGCTTCGGAGGTCACGTTAAGCTGTCATTCCTGGCTGTTATCGAGAGGTACCTAACAGTCTGTGAGCGTACACGAAAACACTGTCACCAGCATGATAAATGTCATACTTCATACCAAAATTGTAAATGAGAAAGTGAGTTTGACTAAGCAGCCGATCATTATGAAAATTTGTATACATATTGTCAGGGGTACAGAGCCCAACATAGGCTAATTTTTACGCGGGCGAAGCCGCGGGTAACAGCTAGTTTGAAATAATTGAGCCTTAAACTAAACAAAGGAATAGTTATACAGTAGGTAAGACGAAATGCCTTCACCACACTTTTGTTTTTCGTCTGTTATTCGACAAACCTCGGTCCACTTTGCGTGTGGTGTAGAACCAGGGTAAGAAATGACAAACTGTGTAATAATATTGTTATGTCACCATGTTAAAAATACTTCATTTTACACAATTTAACACGGATCAGTTCCAGTTATAAAAGTAGATTAAAATAGTATTAAATGGCGATAATATTCGTAACTATTTGTAAGTTACGTAAGCAATTGAAAAAGTTGTTTATTTTTATTGAAAATAACTAAATGAGAGTTTTATCTCACTTATAATGTAACACTTTTACTACACATCCTATTTATCGTTCTGAAAACTAATCTCATTATGTAGTTTGTTCAGATATTTTGACTTATGGGTACATTATCTGAGACATGGACCATAATAGGACATTGAAATGTAATAGATACAATAAGTATTGCATATTGTTGTATTTAATTACAAATTAAAGTTAAGTATTTAACAGCCAGTTTCTGAACGCATTTGAATGTTAATTCCATTTCATATCTCAAGCTGTCTCTTTTCTTCTTCTTTAGTTTCACAGTGACAGCTACAATTTTGATGTGTCATTAACTTGAAAATTTTGGAAACTGACTTTAAGATAGGTACACACTCTATAGTCGCCAGAAACTCATTAAGCTTAGTTATATAATGTCTGAAAATAGCTTTTTTTTTAAGAAGAAGAATTTTGTAACTTGTACCACACAAACTTAGAACAACTTTTGGTGTTTCGTATTGGATCTTGCGAAGTTTGCCGTATCTATTAACGTATCGTGCCAATGTCTTGTATACTTCTCCCGGCGACCGTTGCAACACAAAGCAATGTTGTTTACGTACATACAAACATTCACACAGATAACTACGACAGTTTGAATACTAAAATATTGTAATGATTTCAAAATAAGATCTTCTTCTTCTCGTGCTTCCCGCAGATAGATGGTGTCAGTGTTTTCACGTCACCTAAAGGTCACCGAATTGAAGACTTCTTACCTATCGACAACAGTAATACCACTATTAACTAATCTGTGGTAATACTACCTACCTGTGTAAATAGGGTTGTTTCCAGGGTCAAAATAATTACATTATATTTAGTTCGTATTTTAGATTGTAAAAAAATATTGGACACGTATCTTTTCTTTTTTCGATTAAACAAAAAATAACAAAGATACAAGGCATAAAAATTGACGTCACCCCGTGCGAAAAAATTCCACACGGTGTGACATCACACGTAACTTTAATGGACTATTCTTTTTCATTTTTGGTCTAATTTACGAATGAAAAAATGAGTTGCCCTTATTTTCGAATAATCTAAAAGACGGACTAATTACATTTTTTACGGCACCTAGCCTTTTGTGTGAAAGGGTAACACACATCCAGACATACAAACTTTCGCGTTTTTAATATCAGTAAGGATTACGACTAACGTAATACATTTGTAGTGTGCAAATCAAGAGCACGCAAAGCCGTGTCCAAAATCTATCTATAAGATAAAGACACAGTATTAATGAAATTTTAAGTTCAAAACCCAAAAGCGGTAAGCTAAGATTGTATTATTTAAGAAACTCCTTATCCTAGGTGCATAGGATGAAAAATGTCTGAGCGCATTCTGAAATCTCTCGCGCGATATCAGGATTGTGCGCCCAACTTTTACTGCGCTTAGATTGTGCAATGATATATAATAGCTGATACAGAGTTGGCTTCAACTTGATGCTGAAGTTTTGTTAACATTTTTCTCAGAAGGTAACAACTGAAGAATCTACCTGCCTTTCTTTAAACCTGAATTTCTTTTAATGATTTTATTTGTTTGCGCCTCAAGTAAGAGCTGTAGGTATTTTCTCGTAATCCTATTAATATTATAAAGGTGAAAGTTGTGTGTATGTTTGTTACACCTTCACGCTCAAATGGCACGGCCAATATTTATGATATTTGATATGTAGGTGGCCGATACCTTGGATTAACACAAAGGGTACTTTTATCCCGAAAGTAGGATTTCATCAAAAGTCTGATATAGATGGCGCTACTGTGCATAAATATATACACGCAAACGAAGTTGCACGGGTTTCGCTAAATAACATAATCTCAACCTCAAAAGCTATCTTTCTCCTACAAAATACAAAAAGAGCGTATGAGATTAAGACTAGAATTAGACTGTTTTTGTGTAAAAAAAAAATAGACACGCTGTTTTGTCAAATGAAATTAAACGTCGGCCGTTGCCCATGGCTTCTCCCTCGTGGGCTTTTTCATGTTGTTAACTGTACTAAATTTTAAAACCAATTTAAAAAAAGAAAATTTTGAATAGTGATTAGCTCGGCTTATAGACAGATGACAGTCGTAAACCGTTCCCATTACAAAGATCCAAGGCATATTGCATCGTAGGAACTAAGTTGTCCTAATTACCTAGGCGCATTCCTCGACACCTAATGGGGACCATGCTTTATCTGCCGATAGTTGGCTCACGTTGAGGCATTAATTCCGTGCCCCCATCCCGGCTATCTATCGATAAGCTAAAACATTCGGATAGCAGCGACACATCGTAAAATATTTGACAGTATGTCAATAAGATTATTTTCTCATAACACTTTAAGTATACTCTACCTAAGCGCAAAGATTATAATTCAAATTCGAATTTTAAAATATTTATTCATAGAGTAGGTTCTCACAGACACTTTCTCTCGTCAAAGATTACATTACAGTAATAAATTATTTATGAAATTAATCTACTCTATAAATCTATCCATTTCGGAAAGAAAAGCAAAATGACCACTGGTAAAAGATATTATAGACTATTTTTAAGTTCTTTATGACATACGGTAGGCAAATAAGTAAGCAGGTCACCTGATCATTCTATTCTAGTCATTATTCGCCATTGGTTTCTCATCATTCCATGGTTTCATGGTTGATTACCGGGATTTAATCTTATATACTAATGTAAAACGATGTAGTTGCACAATGAAAATGTTATTAAAAAAAACAAGCGCAAATCTGTCTAACAAAGAAAGAAACAGTGAAAACTGCACGCCAATATTTCGTTGAAATGATTAATTTTAAAAATGCATTTCAGAAATTAGCTGATTGTCACTTATCTTATGATGAATGCTGGCTCCACTTGTTTGAAATCAAATCGAAATATTAAACGTACTTGAGATACTGAAAACTTATAACATTTGAGACAAATGAATCACTTTGCCATTATGGATATAAGGCTCCGATACACGGTGTATCAGCTGACGAATGGCTTGTTATTAACGAAATATATGTTATGTAAATGGTAACATACGGTGATAGGAACGGGTGTCATAATACATGGTAATAGATCAGCTCATGCGAGCTATTTTTGACGTTTGTAAATACATAATTTTGTATTCGTGATGTGAGTTTTTTTTTTCTATAAATGTCATTGTTATGGGTTCGACTCTTAATCTAAAATCTACATCTTTTTTATATACAACTAAGGTGGCAAACAAGCATACGGCCCGCCTGATGGTAAACAGTTACGTAGCCTATGGCTTACAACCCCGGGGATATCACTCGTGCGTTGCCGACCCTGTAAAAAGTGGAACATCAATAATAATAATATAACAAATGTTGATATTTTCTTCCAAGTATCATGATTCTTAATTAAATATCCTGTCCTTCCAATTAATTTTCCGATTGAAGCTTCTGTCAAAAGCTTGTAAATAAACCAGAGCTTTACATAACACCTCCACAGTCGATTAAAAGTTGTCATATCAAAAGATATTGCCCAAAGAGCTATCAAACCGTTTATCAGTGCGTGTAAGTCCACCCTAAACCGATATAGCTTTATGTGAGATTGGCTTTACAGAGATAATTCGGAGTGCTTTTTGAGATAACGCGCACAAAATCAGCGTATGATTTAAGTTCCTGACCTGACGGGGATATCGTGGTTGTCAAACGTAAAAAAACATGCTAAAATAATGGTGCAAAATGTCCAGATTTGTATTTAGCTAGTGATGTTAGAGACTTTTTAGAGTCTGAAATATGCAGCACTGTGTACGAGTATCCTAATGTTTGGGGAACCCTCTAAAAGTGTGTAGACTAAAAATGTGCTTGACTACTGCCTTCTAGTTACAGGGATGAATAGAAGAGAATAGAAAGGTAGGGTTAGGATGTACGGCACAACGGATAATCCGCTCAAATCGGAGCAGCCCGTCTGGGAAAGGACCTCCACCGTACAGAAGATCGTAGCATTCGTTTCGGCCATGCTGTGTTCCTACGGTGAGTAAGGTCTCCAGTCTCTCCAGAGCTCAACTTGGCGGGGTTGGGATGGTTGGCAACGCGTGAGTGGTGCCCCCGGTATTGCAAGCGTCTATTGGCTACGGTAATGCTTACCATCAGGCGGGCCGTATGCTTGTTTGCCAACTTTGTGGCATAAAAAAATAGAAGAAAAAAACGGTATAGAATACAATAGGGCTGCGGGAACTTCCGGTTCATAAATGTATTTAGAAACCTATGTTTTTAGTAAGAAGTTATTTTAATTTCATTTTTAAAGAATTGTTGTTTATTTTCCATGTTATGAATATTAACAACAATACTACAAAAAAAAAAATTACATAAATTAATGTTCGTGTCGTGCGTTATACTTATACTTAGTATCCCAGAAAAACACAACAGTTTCCGTTGGAAAACACTGAACATTAACTCCAGAAAAAACGGCTTCTAGGCAAGGAAAGGCAGGGTTTCTAGTATATCATACAGCCTTCGTTTATTATATTTGCTGGATAGTCGTTGGTATCCTACACATGCCATGTTTGAAGTTCACAGTGGCACATACAAAATAAACGAGTGAGGCGGCGTGCGGGCCCCAGATAACGCGCCGTGATGTATAGATACGAAATATAATGTTCTAACAGTGACTATACTTCTACATACGTTTCAGTCAATTTTATACCTTCCTTCGTCTTGATCGTTCACTGCTGAGGATCGTGAGTTCGTGACCCTGTATGGTCTTGTCGACCAGTTCGTCGTCATCAGTTACGTACGACTTCGGCCTCTAAGCTAGTATCACTGAAATTCAACAATTTTCGTAACTCATTACTTCAACAAAAAATATATTTCTGTATTTCGAATTAATTGTTGAAGTTCAGGTTCAGAGTGACACCCTTTTAGGCTCTTTTAATAAAGCACAAAGCAGTTTTTATCTCCGACGGATTTCGCAGAATTTGCTAAGATTTTTAGTGAGTTTCATCAAACAAACAACTGCGACTGAAACAAATAATAAATAAGTAATAAATAACATAGGGACAATTCATACAGATTGAGCTAGCCCCAAAGTAAGTTCGAAATTTGTGTTACGGGATACTAACTCAACGATATTATATTTTATAACAAATACATATATAGATAAACATCCAAGACCCGAGACCAATCAGAAAAAGTTCGTTTTCCATCATGACCCGACCGGGGATCGAACCCGGGACCTCCTGGGTGGCGGTCTGGCGTGGTAACCATTACGCCACGGAGGTCGTCATTAAACTAAGCTTATCTAAATAAATAAATTTTCATTTATAATTTTCATAAAAAAATTTAACCAATCGTTCACATAAAGTCGACATACTGTTAAATATATGTAATTGTGTTGGCGTCGGCTGTGCGCGGCGATAATACTCGTGGATTGATGTCTGCTTTCTGCTTTCAAGCCTTGTTGACAGTGTTTTTTAAATTGCAACCTTGTGTGAATAAATACATATCGCCATTTACCCAAATACCATATGCTCACCTTATCCTGGATGTTTACTAATTGTACAGTCAAAAAATGAAAAAGGTAACCACTCACTTTACGTCTTTTACGTTTGGTAAGAAAAAAATAAAAAAGTAACATACAGGTCATACAGTGAAATGCATGTTAAGGGTTCGTTCACACAGACCGATCGGAGAGCATCGGCGCGCATTTTCTTTTCACACAGACCGGATCGTACACGCTTGGAGTTGGTCGGAGCGGAGCCGCCAACTATTTGCATGCATGCGACTATGCGAGCATGCAATCGTAGCCGAACGGGGCTGCGCGAACGAGAAAAAGTACGCGGTCGGAGCCGGTCAGCTTCTCTTATTATTTCGCACCAAGCGCGTTCACCGTTCAAGCATACTTAATGACAAAAGCAGTGCACATGCATGAATAAACCTTACTACAAATACTAAAAACTGTCGTTTTCAACGTGATAAGAATCTGCTCTCCTCTCCGAGCTGGTAGTGTGAACGGACCCTAAGCTTTTCTTCTAATAACAAAGTTTTTGATGATAAGAATGTAAGCATCGTTATGAAACTTTAACTTATTGTAATTACATAGTACGAAATATGAATACAGATAAATAAAATTTTGAGTAAATCCTTTCATACATTACTGTACAAGAATGAAGGCAACGACTACCATTTAATATTTGACCTTAAAAATATGAGGAGTAGCACTCACAAACACATGTTATTTGTGAGAGCTGCTCCTCCGCTTTCTTTTGATAAAACAAATTTCAAAATCGGTTCAAAATATCCTGAGATTACCCCACTACGACCTCACAAACTTGACCTCTTTATTTAGGGCCCCTGTTGAACTCTTTCCTTTGATGACTGTTTTACCATTTCGGAAACAAAAGTAAAATGACAACTGGTAAAAGAAATGGAGAAATAAAATCAGTTACGGAACTTTTTTTGTAAAAGTTACCATTACGGCCTTTTTGTCATATGGATTGTGTAATTTGGATTAATTTAAAATAAGAGTTATGAACAGTTTACCGGCGCGTTAGAGCACACCAGCGTTATCGGCGCGGCGCATCCATCACTGCGCCGGTCTTATCGCCACCGCACACTGCCTCCTATACTGATGCACCCCGCGTCTTTACTTACTAAAGACATACATAATTTGTTTTCTCATGATATTTTATATGAAATTTTACTTTTATGTGGTAAAAACATGTTTTTATTGTATCTAGTCTAGAATCTGCTAGCTTATGCTTGAATAAATTTTGCAATTTTAATACTGTTTAATTTCAATTTAAAATTAATGGTAAAGTCTAACTTCGTAGGTACTCTTTAAGTATACTTTATTTTTGGTTACCGTACAATCAGATTCCATATTAATATTTAGTTAGCGCTAGTAAAAATCATTGTCTGTTCAAAGTCTTCCATAAAAAAGTTTTTTTTTTAAATAAACAGTAATTATTTTTAAATTTTTCCGACCAAAACCATGCACAAGCTCGTCCCTTTTATGCCATCTCAATTCAAAAGATAATTTTCTAATTTCTTTAACCCTTATTCAAATGATTAGCTACTGGATTGTTAATACCTTGGTTAATACAAAAATATACAAAATGTCAAAAAGTTTTTATTTCAATGCACCCACCCTCGCTTGAGTCAAAAGAGTGGTGTTATCAGTGGCCAGCATCCATCAACCGTTATCGGAGCCGCGCATGCCTCTGAACTACCACGTACACCCCTGGCTACCATGGACCAAATAACTTTAATAGACATCTTAACATCACCGAGTTGTAATCCATACAGCGTTAAATTGAGAGATTTTTGAACGCACGACACGACACTATGTCATTTCCAAAAGTCATAATTTGAATGACGAAATCATAGTAGGCTTACAAGCTTTTTTTATGCGATCGGCGATTTTGCTAGTTAGCTAAAAGTAGCTAGTCTGAATAAGCTATGATATGCTGAATAATCATTTTTTATCTATTAAAAAATATTGACTGAATTTTTATTCATAACTTAAACACTGGCAGGAAAGTGCCTATTTAATGATTTTGATGATTATTTAAATTAAATCTATAACTGACATCATTTTCATAGTGCTGTTTCCATAAATTATCTTACCACTATTTAACTTTTAGATTCTAACTCAACGAATTTATACAATTTATTTTTACGAAAGATAAAAAAAAATTGTTAAAATATATAATTTGAGCAGGCAATACCAAAACAGTTCGCTAGCTTACTTGTACTTTTTTTGTACATGGTAACCCTGAACGCAGCTTTGCAGCGCTGTAAATTAAGACTGCGCCAATACTGGCCGTAAATCAACCGTATCAGCCAATAGGCGATCGCGATCGATGCACTGGGCGCTATCTTCCCTGTTGTAATGCAACTTGTAGACTTAGCGCTTGTGCTAGGCATGCTAATGCATTTGCTAGGCATTAGTTTCCAATCTAAACGGAATAAAAGAAATATACAGTAACTGAACATTTTAAATATCTAGAACATACATAATACATACCTACCAGAATATGGATCTTCATTTGTTTTCGATTTTTTTTTGCAACCCTTATTATACTTACCTAAGATCGAATATACATTTTTTTATACCACAAAGTTGGCAAACAAGCATACCGTAGCCTATAGACGCTTGCAATGCCGGGTATCATTCACGCGTTGCCAACCCTCCTAAACCCCAAAGTGAAGCTCTGGAGACTTCTCACCGTAGGAACACAACATGGGCAAGACCAATGCTATTTGGCTACGATCTTCAGTAAGGTGGAGGACCTTCCCCAGACGGGCTGCTCCGATTTTTAATGACTATTTGTGCTGGACAGGTTGCAGCTGGTGATACCGGTTCTAAATACACTTATAACTTTTAAATAGGATTCTTATCTTGAGGATACGAGGCCTCTACCTATTATAATTGTCACTTGCTTTTATACTTTTAATTTATTTTTAAAATTATAAACACAATTTGACCGCTTACCTTTCTCCTATTCCTATAAACCTAGTATTAATATTATTCAAAGTGTCTAACTCAAGAATAACATTACTGATGAAGATAGTTTTGTCTTTCGTCAATTTCTCGTATATATCGGCCACCCACGTGTGGGCAGATACGCGGAACATGGCGCAAGATACGCAGGTCGAGTTCGGGCCGGATCCGCAGATACGACCCACACAATTCTACGACTATTGTCATATGAGGTTTAAAGTAAACTTAAATAATGTATATTTTGTATTTAGGAGAACCTAGGCTTTTGGATGCAAGGGATGATGGAATAAAGGTAGAGAAATGAGCACAAAAGAGATCAATTTAAAATAGTTTTTTTTTAATATACATTTACAATAATTTCACCAGTCCCAGGTGAGATTCGGATTTCGAACCCACGTCCTTTCAAATGGGGCTACTAAGACTTGTGGACCAAATTAAAATTCACTATTATTGTAACGTTTAACAATAAATCTAACTTACATATAAGTACCTATAAAATTAATGTCCTGAATGACTGACTGACGAATCAGCCTGAAACCGTTGAGCTCTATGATCAACGGTTTCAGATTCAATCTGAAACTTGGATGGTGTGTTCTTTGTTTGACGTAGGCATCAGGATAAGAATTTTTCGAAATTCCCACAGGAAACTGGGACACGCAAACGATGTTGCGCGGGATTGGCTACTTAATAATAAATTTCTTCTTACCATCAGTTATCATAGTTCATTTGTATTCCTTTTAAAATCGATATTAATTGCATCTGTTTATCCGAAGAGCTATCATAGGCTACTTACTGGCTAGACTCTCCAATATCTAATTTTAGCACTATGGAATTGTAGTAAGATAAGGCGGGCGCGCTATCTCGAACATGTGTTGCTGGCCGCCAGATGCCTCTAGATACAGCTTTTAGCTCCTAAATGCCGATAAACATGCCCACTGAATGCGTCCACTTGTTAAAATGTCTATGTAAATATTTTGATTAAAGTATAAATTAATTTATGGATGCTTTTTTGTTTTTTATAAGCAAGCTAACAAGCTGTGATCAGGGACCACTGAATAACAATGATCAGAGCAGAGTAGCTCTGCTTAGAGAAAAATTTATATAGACTACGAAATTACACGACTAATTTGAAAAAATCTTTGACCGTTTTGAAACTACACTATCCTCGAGTAACATAGGCTGTATTATATTAAATTTATTTAAAAACAAGTTGACTCCACCCCACCTGATGTTGAGCAGTAGTGGAGTCAAGAAATGAGACCCATCGGCACCGCAAACACGAAGGGCAGTTACACCTTGCTTCATTTATCTACACTAATATTATATGAAAGATTAGTATTTTCGTGTGTGTGTTTGTTTATAATAAATAAACAAAATAACTACTGGACCGATTTCAAAAATTCTATCACAGTTGGAAAGCTACACTCAGCCCGAGTTACATAGGCTATATTTTATTTTCAAAAAATATTAGGGATCCCTACTAAAACTCGTGCTATTTAATTAATAAAGGGTCTTGGCTTTATGTTGATCGTGAAAAATGATATTAGTTTTGTTTACTGGTGTAAAACAATAAATCTATAGAGGACAGGCTAACACACGCGAACATGAGTGAGATACGCAAATCTATTAGCCACGAGCCGGCTGAGCCTCGACAATGGCCAGATCACTATCTCTCGCCCACGGGACCCTACGTAGGGCACTGACGATATGCAATACCATTCATTCTACTTACTAGTAATTCCTTAGTAGAGTCCACAGCACAGGATCTCGAATGATTCCTTTCTTATGGATACAAAAAAAAGTAAAGGTGTTCTCGCACCGGTGTTATAACGGGTGAGTCTTGGCGGCCAGTTTACGTCACCATAACGTAAAATAATGCGACCTATGAACATAACACGCAAAATATCTAACGTTGCACGTGCTGTATGGCAAGTTGCGCATCACATTTGCAGGACATTTTTTCCATAGTTAATGAATAACACTAAATGTTCGATCAAATAAAAAATAAAAAAATTCAAAAATTCAAAACTTTTATTCAGAGAATAGGTTTTCACAAACACGTTCTCTTGTCAGAGTATACAGTAATAAATGATTTGTATAAATTATTTGTATAAGATGTGAATAAAAAAGAATTAAGATATTGTTACATTTTGTGTATTTTTTTTTTAAATATAAGTTAGGAACCTCGAAATGGATCGTTATTGAACAAATTGTAACATTAACATTTTAAAACATATTATGATTTTTGCTCTCACAGTGAATGTTACAATTATTGGGAATAATAACATCTAAATATGTTTTCTGCAACTTTGTTCATAAGTTTCAATTTAAAAATGTTGTATTCATAATTTGTGCGTGTCTTGTTTAATGAATGTAAACCACGTGAAAAGCAGGCGAGGCCGGGCGTGTCCACTAGTCTTATCTCTGTGATAATAAAGCTTATTTAGCATACATGACTTTAACATTTATAGTAAAATATTTTAACTATAGTAGTTAGTTATTTACTTTGTAATATATCCAGGTGCACCCGTTTTGAACATATGAAATGAGGCGCAATTCTTCGACTTTAAGTATTGTTATAATGGGTTGTTATAAACTTAGATAAATAAAGTAATTTTTGGATACAATAAATAAATATATAGGGACAAATCACAGATTGAGCTAGCCCTAAAGTAAGTTCGAAACTTGTGTTATGGGACGATACTATACTATATAACGATACTATATTTTATAACAAATACATAATAGATAAACATCCAAGACCTGAGGTCAATCAGAAAAAGTTCGATTTTCATCATGACTCGAAGGGGATTCGAACCCGGGACCTCCTGGGTGGCGGTCCGGCGTGGTAATCATTATACCACGGAGATCGTCAATGTTTGCTTTGCTGAAATATCCATTAATTTATGAGCTTTTCAACCAGTTTCTGAAACGTATTTTTAAAGTTAATGGCACATTAAATTATAGCTGTCACTGTCAAACTAAAGAAGAAAAAAAGAGATTAATGTGGAATTAAAATTAAAATTCGTTTCAGCAGAAATTGGCTGTAATATCTATCATCATCCTCAGCCACACCTTGTAGAGTCTATGTCATATCAATATCTGTCAACCAAATAAATAAAATAGTTGTGTGTTTATTTAAATAAATAAATCTATACTAATATTATGAAGAGGAAAGATTTGATTGTTTGTTTGTTTGCATTGAATAGGCTCCGAAACTACTGGACCGATTTCAAAAATTCCTTCACCAGTAGAAAGCTACATTATCAGGGAGTGACATAGGCTATAGCTTTTCCCGAAATTCAATGTGGTTCCTACGGGAACGGGTCCGGAACTTCACGCGGACGAAGTCGCCGGAAAAAAAGCTAGTAAATTATAAAAGGAACTAATATCATAAAACCCTTTTTTTTAATTTACCCGGTCCTCTGAGGTGCGTTAAAAGAATTTAAATAATATTTATTTGTTTTATTTTCGAACGTCCCAACTTCCACTATGTAAAATTGAGTTAGAAAATTATTATTTTGTAACGTTGTATTCCACAGTATAAGTAATAGCTATGTATTACCATAACTAATGTTATTGCGTGCTGCAATATTCTATTCTGTGTCGGGACACGCTTAGATTCTACGAGACTTTATTTGCATTATGCCGTTTAAGATGCGACTTCCTACATCGATGACAGGGGAAATACGAGTATTTTGACGTATGGTGCAAGCGAAAGGTGATTTTTTAATCGTTTATTCAAGGTAAACATACATTAGGGACCACACTGCAAAACCCGTACAGGGTTCCGAGTGACTGGTCGCTCATGTACAGTCAGGTGCACGTCGAGCTTTACACTTGCAGTACAATTTTGGCTCTTATGACATAGAACTTAAGAATGGTACAAAGTCTAATATGTAAAGGTCGACCTTCTCTTGACTGTACAGCTATTTCAGATTATTTTTAAATGTATATTTTTTCTGCCCATACAACTCCTGCAAATCAAAAAATATCTATAATACATAAGTCTTTCTCTAGATAACTACTCACCTCAATTTTGAGCCACCAACATCGGTGCATCCAAATCCCGTCATCTGTCAAGTCAAACGCATTGGAGTCATGGCAGTCTATATGTAATGTAAAGAATCATGTCGGATTGCATGCCGTCGCCGCCGTCGGGCTGTACAGGCGGAATGTGTCGGCGAGCCAACGAAGTGTGTCTATTGCCCATTAAAACTGAAATCATCTCTATTCTTATAACTTATACCACACCCTAATTTGTGATACAAAAATCGCCTATTCACACTGGCATCGCGGCACGCGTAAGTCACAGGCGCACGGCAGTGGAGCGCGCCAAGTGCCGCCAAGTTATGAAGTGCGTGTCGCGTGACCGGGGAGTGTGTTATCATTCTTATCAGTCCATCGCATATGACACGACATGCGTGCCGCAAATGTGGGCTGTGTCAACGCACCACACCACGATGCCTTTTGTTTTTGTTTACCCCCTGTATATGTAATTTTTGGGTAGATAACTATGGTTATGTTATGTATGAAAACTGGAAACTTACATTCCCTTATATATTGCAGTTATAATTTCTATAAACTTTAATGAAAAGAAGTGAAAGAAGATTTTTGGCGCCGTTTTGCAACTAAGAAGACATATACAAAACTATTTCTAATTTGCAATTTGTTTTTAAAATAGCTATAAAACCAAGGTGTTCTAATTTACCAAATGGCGCCAAAATTACTTCTTTCACTTCTTTTCATTAATGGTAACCAGTGTTTACTCGAACATTATTTATTTATGCCAATATCAAATATTTTATATAACGAACGCAATTACATATTTTTTTGTTCATAAGTAATAATATTTTATCAAAGTTAGAATGCACGTGTCTAATAATATTGAAATATAAGTATTAACCAGAATTTATTTCTATTACAGGTAAGTTCACAACTCCAGACGCAGAATAACGTATTAAACACATCAGGTAACTTAGGACATAAAATGCATAACCTAGATACAGCCGGACAGAACACTAACGACATCAGAATGCACTACGAATGCAGCAGAAGAATGCACCATTAATAGCTGCGGCCGCCGACATAGAATGCACATAAAAACTAAATAAATATCGATTCATAACAATACAATCTGAAATCGATAAAAAATGTTACGGTATGCACACACTTGTGAAGTTCGACACAAAATTATTGATTTGAACATCACTAGAACGGATTGTTTCCACGAGTGGTGGGAATAACGAAGTATTAAGTGAGCCTTTTTCGGTTAGGTAATGCAAATTGAAGATATTTGCGTCACTTGTAATTGCAATGAACATGGAGTACCTACCTAGTTTGTCGAATGTGACCGAGACTTTATGGATGGACTGGATTTTTAAAAAATAGGATGCGATTTTGCAATTATTATTAGGATATAATTATCTTTAAATAATATTTAATAGTTCTTTTAAACCCAAAAGAAAACGAAGTGTCACACCAGCTACGCATTTACTCTACATTTGAACTAAATGGTGTTGTATAATTCGTTGACAGTGCGAATTATCTACAATACAACCGCGCCTTTACAACAGCAAAAAGTAAGGATGGCCACACATATCGCGACGAATATCGCAGTGAATATCGTCGGCTGTCGCTTATTGTCATTCGTGTTATATCGCGTGCGGGCATCGTGCATTCGATCTGTGGACAGCTAAATATGCGGTGCGGTGGTGCTATTGTGAAAACGGTATTCGGTTTTTTATTTCACCTAATTAGGAGGTTGTATGTGTAGGAGGTGGTATGTGAGGAGCTCCATGGCGTCGCTGTGTGTCGCACTCTAATATGAACACGCAAGTAAAGCGACGTCGACCCAGCGTTTGGATGGGTTTCGTTATCTCGAGCTACTCCGTGCTTCGGAGGGCACGTTAAGCCGTCGTCGGTCCCGGCTGTTGTCGATGGATGACAAGTCGGTGGCCTTGGGCGGGCGGTTTGAAACACCGGCCTCTGCCAATCCCCATTGGAGCAGCGTGGCAAAGTACGCTCTAATCACCTTCGATTGAAGGGAGACCCGTATCCCTGCAGTGGGATGATTATGGGTTGATTATGATAATGATGATGATGAATTAGAAGGTTTAGTAATCCATAATAAAAATCTGTTTGTAATGTCAAAATATATTTTTTTAATACCTAATGACTGAATGACATTACAAAAATATTTGGATACGGCAAAAAAATAAATTATGTCTGTAAGTATGAGGTTGACGAAACGTCTCGGTTTTGATAGAAATGAAATCGTTTATTTCAGAAATTAGACCTTCACAGGCACTTTTTCTTGTCATTTACTATTTCTTGATAGGATTAGTAACTTATGTTTTAATGTAGGAAATTGTAACGAACTATTTTTTTTTTAAATTCTTATGGGATCATGATTACTAGGAGAATAGGAATACATCATCATAATCTGAATGTGGTCTGACCATGAGTTTGGTCACAACAATACACATGCAAATACGCGAAAAAATCTAAGTTTGGCTCAATGATTTGGTTTCGACGTTTCTTTCAACTTGTGCCATTTATTTATGGGCAATACATACTACATTATATGGTCGAAGCACACATTATGTGCGTTCGAGTTTGCGGTGCGCAAAAAGACCAGACTCAAAACACATTTATTTGATAGCATGTGTTGAACCAAACGTTATATTTTTTTTCTGTGGCGCGACGCGGCGGCGCTACGCGATCGTTCAGAATTTCACAGATTTTTCGTGCGCCTGAGTTTACGCGTGTCGTGTGCGTCACTGCATTTAATTGCATAGGTTTTATTTTCACAGACAAAATGTGTGTCATGGATAGTCTGTCGCATAATTTCTCTTGTATATAACGGTGAGCGCACAACACCACGTGAGTGCAAAAACTCGAACAATGTCGATATATATTTGCGTCCGATATCTCTTCCCTATTAATTCAACATGGACGCGCTCCTAATTGCCCGAGCGAAATATCGTTGACGTTTCTACACCACACTGAAAATCTGAAGACGCCAAAAACTATTTTAAACCCTACGACCTTGATATAAAGGCTGGTTTAGACGTAAATTTATTTAATGCAAGTGTGTTTTACGTGGCGTCCGCGCTGATTTATTCGCGGTTCGTTGTATGGACGCGTGTTAACGTATTTATGTGAAGAATACCCGCTTTGTAGGGAATTTGTAGTCGATTTGCGAATATTTACTTCGTGGATGCTGGTGTGATGTTCCTGTATTTATTGCGGAATGCATTATGTTTATTTGCGTTTTGGTGATAGAAAAGGAATAGCTTATTTTGTTAGTTGAAAATAATTCAAAATAACTTTTCACTTTATCATTCCCACCAACCCCACGCGAAGAAACGTAAATAAAAAATCTGTTAAAATTTGCTTACCAACATAACAAAAACGCTTAATATAGTCTGTGGTAACTAGTTAAAATCGAAACACATTCTATTTCTATTCTCTCCCTTGGAGATGTAGCTCGGGTTGTAATCGATCGATTACAAATCACCGGGATCGATTCAGTCGATTCCCGCGGAATTGCACAATTTCCCGACCCGCGGAGCGCGTATCTCGACAAGGCTAGCTAATGAGAGCGTGGATACCCCTACCATTGTTTACAGATGCGATCGCGCGGTTATCTCTCGTATTTTTGCCCGGTAGCCATGTTTTTACTTATCTCTGTGCATTCGAATAGGGCGTTTGTCGATTGTTTCCTTTGTGGCGAGTTTTCGTCATCGCCATCTTGTTATTGTTTTTGAATGTTGTGATGCGATT
Organism: Endotricha flammealis; assembly: GCA_905163395.2. Lineage (NCBI taxonomy): Eukaryota > Metazoa > Arthropoda > Insecta > Lepidoptera > Pyralidae > Endotricha > Endotricha flammealis. The sequence goes on along the minus strand of LR990856.1, from coordinate 2,182,570 downwards.
GCGATCGCAGAATGTGTCGTGATCTGTAAGATACGCGCCCGTTTCGATTGTTCGAAATACGCACGCTCATTATGCCGTACCGTATAATGATACGAAATCGATGTGTAATTGCGGCGTCAGTTATAATTAAGTATTCGTACTGATACTTAATTTAAACCGGCCGCCATTGTTGTTTTCACTTTCGCTTTGTGATGAGAAACGATAGCGGATTCAGATTGAAAAATCATTCTCATTAGTAATAATATGAATAACAAATTAATCGATCGTCAATCAGACTGAAGCTTTCGATTCGATATTCATCAACCAGATTTTGGTCATGTGCTAAAGTCGCTGTCGTACCTGGATGAGAATAGCACTGAGAATAGGACTGAGTTGAAGAACGAACAGTGAGCAAAAACTGACTGAGATGATGATGATGATGAGGTAAATGATATCAATATGGAATCTATAAACTGTTAGCTACAAGCTATTTTATTATAACAAAAGATAAACCAAACAGGTGCTGTAAAAGCAAATTAGGATGGACTTGTGATGGTATCGCATCGAACGTCACAAGCCCGTCGCGCGGGCGACGCGAATCGCGTCGATCACGCGTCAATCGCGTATCGTAACGAACTGTATTGTATGCAAAGAGGGTATGTGACCGACCTAAAGCATTATTCTCTTCGTAACCTTAAACTTATAGTCTTCAGATCGCCTATCAAAATATTGCTTAGCATTGTAGGGTTACATACTAGACACCGTTACTACTCGTACTATATTTCGATTTTATGAAGAAATGTCTAAAATGTTTCACAAATTGTCCTAGTTCTTATTTAATTTCATAATTATTAGATCTTGTATAGTGTAACCACTAGTTGCTATAAAATTTTCCATAAGAGATATTTTTCTAAAGGTAGGTCATATTTATTCAAATGGTCTTGATCCAAAAAATATCATGATTATATATGTATTGAACAAAGGCACAAACAATATCCAACGTAACAGTAGAAGGTAAAGACTCCATATTTTAGATTTTGAAGCTCATAAAATTGTCAGAAATTGTTTTGATCGTCATAAATGTCTTTACATTACCAATTTTTCCGCAATCACCCATATTATAAGTTCCATTGTGAGGCTGCGATAGCCCGAGGCTTCGGTTCAAACTGATCCTTCCTAAACCGTCCCGGCAGTGCTGTAATCCCAAATAAACAGTTTAAACTCAACCCTACTTCTAGCTTTTCTGTGCTCATAATCGCTCGCCTCACTGTAACTTATATGACGTTCTGTCATTATACTCATGTAGCTTTTTATACATAAGCGACAACATCATAACATCTAAAATAAACTCTCCGACCTTTAGCTCCAGAGTCGGTTTTTGTGAGCAAATTTAGTTGGACATAGTTTTTTAACGTCGATCCAGGGCTGGCGCTATCGGCATCACCTTAATGATGTCTCGATGGTGGATAGCCATTGTGTTGGATGTAAATTTGTAGCCGTCGGCGCGGGTAATGATGTGAGAACAAACTGAGATCCCGATAGCCAGATCGGGATCGCTTTCGGCCCACTGTTCGAGGGATTGTATTCAGCTTTCGGCTTTGCTTCAGCCCGTGCGATCTCATTGTTATATTTTTATTTGTGAATACTGAATGCGCATTGTCTTCTGTCTTGTAAATCATAAATAGATGAGATATCGGCCCGGCCTCACTATAGTCGCGAGTTAAAAGGATTTAATTTATGTTAACGACCACGGAAGGCCCTTTCACTTTGTTTAGCAAAAACTAAAGCGTCACTAAAACTTTACAAGACCCTAAACCTTTTCGCGTTATTTCACACGACTTCACAAACAAAACGTTACAGATTCTAAATGGCTACCGAGAAAATGGCACCCGTGATGGCGTCATTAGCACGCCAGTTATCGCACTATTTTGTCGAATAGACAAAATTCGAGTCTTTCACCGTGCGTTGGCGTAATGAAAGCGGTAAATGACGTTTCAGGGAAAACACGATAAATAATAAACCCACTAAAATGAGCTTGATGAAAAACGACGTACGATGCGGGCTCTCCGTTTTGGAGGGAAATTAGACAACCATTTTGCTTGTTAAGTGTTGTCTCTATGAGATTGCCTTAGAGGATTAAAATTTATAAAATATCGATAAGCACTGACACATCTACTGTATTAATATCTCTTTACTAAATTATGCCCACTTAATCTGGGATACATTGACGTTATCTCGTTTGGCCAGTCGTTTATAATACCAAAGTGCTTTACGTCTAATGTTCACCCGTACAGATCAAAAGGTAAAATAATCTACGAATTACTATAGAGACCTTCAGCCACAAAATTTATTGCTTACATAAGTACCTACATAACGTCGGAATCTACAATTAAGTCACTTAACTACGACAACAAGCCATAACATTTTTATCTGTGTGGATCGATTCTTTTTCTTTTAAATCGAGTGACTACAATCTGAATCGAGCGTGGCGCCGTCCGATCTGTTTTATCGTTGTATTATCGAACACTAATGCACTGGGCGAGATAACGCGGGCATAAGAGCGGGGGCAGATAAACTCGGTGTGGCCATGTTAAAAATAGTTTACACGCATAGTTGTCTGATGCAGGGCTACAAAACTTGCCTTATTCCAAAGATAAAGTTAAGAATGTAACAATTTGTTCAGGAATTCAAATGAAATTAAACCACTCCACCTTGTATCAGATCGCATAACTATGGAGAAATATGTCAGTTCCAATGTTTCTAATGCGTAGGCAAGTTAAAATATCATGTTGTTGAATATATTGTCCACGAATCCACGATACCATTTGCATAGAGAACTTGATTTACGTGTTAATGTTTATTAGGGTCAGCTAATCAAATTCTTCTATGTACTTTATTGTATTGATACTAATTATTATGTATTTATGATTAAATAAATGGACACTTGCCTGACATTATCAAATAGATCAACAATATAACACTTGGTCAAGTTTATTCAAGATCAAGTGCAAGAGCCCGTGTATCTCAACTTCGAGAACTGTAAGCATTACAAAAAGGAATTTATTTCACTTACCTTATGTATGTGATCTGATGACAAATACGCAGAAATACTTTCAAATTCGCGATAGCATGACCATAAATAAGACTAAGAGTATCAGTCAATCGACTTAATCCAGATCGAGCACAACCCTAGCGGCATTTTTTAAAACATCGAATTCCTCTTACAAATTCCTTCTAAATTCAAATTCAAACTTATCGACCGCCGAAAGGAATACATCTTCCTTATTTAAATCGTCATTACGAACTCTTTCCTTCGGCGGTTATCGTCTGCGGCCGGCTTCGAAGAGATGGCAATAATAAAAATTATCTATACAAATGGGCCCGGATTACTCGACGACATAAATTCGGCTCTGGCCCAATGAGCGCGAGCTGGAAGAGGAGAGATAAAGGGTCAACGCTTTTCAGAACAGAATGTTTTTGCTTTGGTTTGTTGGCGGCGAACCATTTAGTTAGACATTGAAATGACGTTATATGACATCCAGCCATAATGCCTGACATACGTTTTCACCAGTTTCCGGTAATATCGTTGTTGTAAATCTTAATTATGAAATGTTTGGGTTTCAGTATGCATTCATTTTTTTAGTCCTCACCAGGAAATGAGAAGAGGACTTCTTATTTGAATTTCTCAGTTCACTTATTACGTTATATGAAATATATCTCAAGATGCTTTTCTTCCTTAGACAATAGCGAAAAAGGGTTTGGATTGGTCATCGTGTCTACGTGGGTATTTTTTATACGAGTTAATTATAATTAGTTCACCGCAACGGTAATTTAAAAGAATAGAGAAATATTTTAGTCCAATTCAGTTTTAAAAAATAGAAAAAATCTCGGATTCGACCAGCCGTCGGTATCGGGCGCTCAGCGAGACACCGCCGTAGAGTTATTCGACAAAAATGCTAATTTTCAAATCTCGAACTCCCTGCTTGCCCGCCACAATCGAAACGACACCACACTTTTTTATTTGCAACAATCCGATTTTATCCCTCGATTCTGTTCTACACTGGCACAACACTATCAAAATACCGCTTTTAAATCGTATCGTAAAAGAATTACGATATTCGGTACATGCAATTTTAATGTTAAAAGTTGACGTTCCGACCGCTAACTGCTCATATTCGTTTAATAAGTGCGATAACAATCGGCAGTTTTCTTTAATCGCACAATTTGCATTGTGGGCCGGCATATCACCGCCATCTGTCGGGCCCCGCTTGCAATTTCAAAGATAGCGGATACAGATTGACTGCTAAATGGGAATTTATTAAAATAAATACCGTGTCGCCTCCGTCTGTTAAGCTCTCGGTTGAGACCGCTGTAAAAAATATTATGTCGCGTTGATAACAGTGCCGGACAAGTTTATGCGATTTATTCATGAATTCAATTGATTTCTTTTGCTTTATCGGCGCGATCGGTTATTGTCGTCCGCTGCGAGGGCTAGTCATAAGTTACGCGGGTGTCGAGTAATAAACAGCAATAAAAACGTATTTGCGGTTCATGAAAATTGTAACACGTGTAAGAACATCGTATTAGATCGACGCGCGATCCATCAGGGGCTCGTTAACACGTTCACATGGCGAGCGGGCGACGATTTTCTTTTTCTTTTTTTTCAAACCAGTTTGGGCTAGTGCTGTGGATGCCCGTTTTTATGTCCGCAGTCGATCGATTGTCGGTAGTAATTGGTATGGGAGTAGCCGATGTTAACATCATGTTTGACGGTGAACCGAGTTAATTATTTTCGTGTCGTAGGCGTACCGCGACCGTACGAGATGCTATCGTTTATCGAGATTGCGCCGCGCCACAAAAAGGAAATGGATCATTTTGACGTGATCGTTTGATTGTAACAATGAGTTGTTAGTTTAGATTTAATACACTATTAGCTAGCTATTTGTAGATGCTGTACCGGAACGTAACAACATACATTCTTACCTGCTTCGATTTACCTTTTTAAATAAATTCATCATATTCCCGATTGGTTTTTTCGCGATAGCAATAAAACATATCAACAATCTTTTGCGGAAGGCTGGCTATCGTAGCATCAGTTTCGCGGAATGTCGCGAGTTCCGCAAATCAAATTACGCATTCCAAATTCGAAATTCGAACGTCGGACGAATCAAAGACGTATGTCGCTATCTCCGCGTTCGCAATCGACATATTAATATTCGATCTAGAGGCGTCTCGATGTTCTCGATTCGTATAATTAAAATCGAGATCGATCCGATTGGACGGCGGATTCCGTCACGTTATTCATCATAAGTACCGCCTACTTTTGACGCCTCCAGCGCTGCGTGTACGCAACTTTTAAGCTGTTTATTTATTATACGCGATTTTATCGCTTAATCGCGTCACTGGTGCGGCATCCGCCATTTTGACGTAATTATTGCGGTAATTAAAAAGTCGTAAGTGTATTCAAATTATATTTTAATCGAGTCCTCCGCAATCCGGGGTGATTAATCATAAGTGGCACACACGGGTCGGGTTATGGGGGGGACCTATTATGAAATCGCATGTGTTTTTACCGGAGGCGTGGGAGGGGGGAACTCGTGAGCCCGTGCAGCGTATCGTCGCGTTTTGCATAGATTTAAAAACTCGATAGTTATGCAAATGTCCCGACTGCCGTGTTTACTTGTTTCTGAGTTACGGCGTGCCTCGGTAATAGACCCCCGCGCCTATCAGAAGTACACTTTTTAGCAAATTCCCTTTTTTGAATCGCACGTTTTCTATGATTGCTGGTTGCATGTCGAGACGATATATGAATACAGTGCGGCGAATTAAAAATGCTCGCACACGAAACCTGAAATGGCTTACTCGAGGTTAGGTACAGTTGCAGGCAGCGATTGGCGCGATAAGATTTGAAGAAACTAGTGCATATGCATTTTCGCGGTTTACCCATATTTCAGAGTTACCAGATATCCGATCTTAGCTGCAGCTTGAGTAAAATTCCTCCTACTGTTATTATTTCTGGATGACAGTCGTTAAGCCTTTCCATAGCTAACAAACACTGACTTAAACCCACAGTTGAGAACGGCGGTTAAGCTCCTTCAATTGAAAGAAACTCGGATCCTACTCCTGAGATGATAGTCTTTAGGGATTCCAGCAGATGTTAGTAGTGGACGATGATATTCAGAACACATACCTCGAATTGTAAGACTTACAGACGCCTGCAGAGAAACACCCAAACGAAGCGAGAATTAAGTTTTCTCTTGTAATTCTCAATGTATTTTAACGAAAACTGATAGAAATGTACATTTTGAAGCCCACCACTCCCACCGATGTGTCTCCTGTGTAGCAACAACGGCGACTTCAGATTGACAATAAGCAATAAAGCTGGAGGTTTCTAAATAGGTTTTCATTATAATGCAATGCTTATCTTTATTTCTAATATTAAACAAACATATCTTTTTACCGGTCACGTTGCAGCCAGTGTGACCCGCGCTAATTAACAATTCACTATGCTAATATTTGCCACGCCCTTGTCGTAGGCTGCCAGTGAGTATGACATAATAATTCCCATTTAAACGACAACTAGGTACCTATAGGTATACCTAATGACCTGGTCTTTTTTAACCCCCAACGCAAAATCAAGTAGTCAAACTGAATGCTTTACAGTACACTCAGGTTAACGAGGTAACCAACTTTTTTAGTAGTTTTTATGCTGTTATTATAAAAATATGTGTAACTCTGAGTTGGACAAAAAGATTTTATTTTATTACTTATTTTAAGTACCTATTGATACTAAATATACTAATGTTATTCAAACCTACCTCTCTTAAAAGATTAATTAAGAGATTTGAAAAGTTCTTTTAAATTTCCACTATCCACCGATGACAAGGCTATTTTATATTGTTTTAAATAAATAAGGATCATTTTTAAAGCCTAAGCAAAGCCGGGCAAAGCAAAGCAGGCTGTTAGTATTAAATATTTTAGCAACTGTAAGGTAAGGCGTGTTTATAGGAACGTAACAAACAGATTGTGAATAACCAATCGATTGCAAATAACTGTAATGTATGTACTTATCATAAGTACTATCTAATTTTGTTATCACTTAAAGTGTTCTTAATCAAACACTTTAGACAGTTCATTAACCCACTTATACTAAATATCGTCAAAGCAACCCTTTCTTAGCAAACGAGTGTTTATCGCGAGATCTCGGCCCCTCCGCGTATGATTGATGTAAACGCTGAATTAATATTCATGAGGTGTTACCACATGTACTGGTGACGCGGACGACGTAATTGATTTGGAGGAGGCATTGAGGGAATCGGTAGCGGTAGAGCATACTAAGAGCAGACGACAGGGGGTTTTTTCTCGTAACAAAAACTGTTTCCATCTAGTCTCAAAACTTACGCGCTAAAATGAGAGGATCATTCGTTTCATATAATTAGATAATGATGATAGCACTTGTGAATTGAGACGAGATTTTAACTGCTTTTGTTATGAGAATGGGTATGCAATCACTGCTGCCCATGGACATGAATTTTGGATGCGTTGCCCATCTATGAAGGAATGAGGATGAAAACAGAAAATATGAAGTAGGACAGGTATTAGGCTTCCGGCTCTTTTGACTAATCGTACGAAACACAGCCTAAAAAATATTTTTTTTTTTATAAGTTCTTTAAAATTATACAATAGCTATTTTAAAAGTAACTTTCGAGGGTCTTCAGTATAACGGTTGCAATTGCAAAAAGTTTTTTTTTCTTAATTTTTACCGACATGCCACTTGATTTTCCTAACTCCATGTTTAATTTACCGTAAACTACAATAGTGCGTATAACGTGTGTTATAAATGGAAAAATATCATACGGGCACATACTCGATCGTCAGATAACACCAAAAGAAAATTAAAACGATTTTTCGTGTTGTAACTTTCATCCTAAATACATAATTTGTTCCGACATTAATATCGAACAGAATAAGGCTCGTGACCGCGAAATTAATAGGTTACTTATGCCTGAATATGATTTTGTAAGTTTCTTTTTATTTAGGGACAATTTCATATGCACTTTCTCGGGTCACTGTTATAAAATTCAATTTAGTCTATTAGCAGCACAATTACCAGGCTCTTTCGGCATCTTTTTAATATAACACAACTACAGTTCAGTTAAAGTTCAGAAGGAAGATGTAGGTACCACATACTGTAAAGAAACTTAGTACCTACATGCACTAAATGAAACAAGTGTGTTAGGAAAGTCTCTAAACTACAATACTGAAATTCACACACCATAAACAAATCCACATAAAATCTACCATTTTCTACTAAAACATTTTTTTTAAGCGCTGGCAACACAGGAATCACCTGTTATATGACATGCATTATCACCGTCTTATACCGGCATCGCACACTATGTTAGTGTTATCGCGGGGCAAAGACATCAAGATTTATTCGTCATGGCTGGACGTGGGACTCTACTTACAAGGAAATGTTTATCTTGCAACTTCTAGACGTTTTTGTATCCGCCCCTAACGTATTGCACGGGTATTCTTGATGTATTTACGTTTATCTATAACTATATTATAGTAAAGTAATCTATGCTAATATTATAAAGAGGAATGATCTGTAATTTTGTTTATTATTATTATTCCCGGGCTACACTAGTTTTTAGATAAGGTTATTTATTTATTTTATTTATTTATTTATTTAATACGTTTACATTCCATGAACATTACAGACTCCTGTCCAAGGCGTTCATAGATGATATAATTTATCAATTAAATACAATTCAATATACTTCCAAAAATCAATTCAAAATAATAAAAAACAATAATAATAAAAAAAATCAAAATAATAAAAACAATACATTACAAATTAATCAAGGTCTTTGTTGTTCCAAGTAGGCTTTCACTGTTAACCTGAACTCTAAATTGGAACAATGAAAGATGTCTAGATTAGTAACCGAGGTACAACTATTAAGGAGGATCAGCGCTCTATTAACAGGAGCCTGATATCCTGCGACTGTCCTGCTTTGCGCGATCGCGAATAAATTATGTCTTCGAGCCCGGTTAAAACTATCCGGCACGTATAAGCAGATTTGCTCTAATAGCACTACATTGCCTATATGCCCTCGGAATACGTCAAATATAAATTGGAGTAGTTTGACATTACGTCTAATCTCCAAGGTTATCTGTGTGTTCCAGTGAGGTAAAAACCTCCGGTCTTTTGCACTCTTTTAGATAGATAGATAGATAGAATATACTTTATTTGCAATTCACAACAGTAGGACACAGTATACATAAACACAATATACACACTAGTGAAATCGCAACAAGGCGGCCTTATTGCTAAAAAGCAATCTTTTCAAGGCAACCCTAAGGTAACGAAATATTTTATGGATTGGGCAGGGCTAGTAAAATAAGTACTCATGAATAAGAAATAACATATGACACAATAACGAATATCATAATAACAATAAATATACATATAAAATAGTATAATATATAGGTATATATATTACATATTATACATAAATATAATATATACATAAATATACATAATCGTATACGAACATGAGAAACATGTACTATTTATAGTCAAAGGGCCAGGAAATGACATTTCACTTGCTTTTTGAATATGTCAATGGATTTCGCTTTCCTAATGGTTACTGGTAAACTATTCCACAGTCTGATAGCCTGAATGGTGAAAGATTGATCAAGGAATTTGGAAGAATGAATAGGCATAAGAAGAGTGAGATTATCAAAAGAGCGGAGAGAAAGGCCATGGGCAGAAGAGGAAAAATGAAAGCAATCTTTAAGATAGGAAGGGGTTCGATTCGGGGGTTCTTTTCGATTAATTTTTGACACTTGGAGCCAGTTTCCATATGCAAAATACGTTCTATTGTCAAAGTCAAATAGTTACTCAAGTTTTTATTCAAATAGGCATATTATAAGCATTTTCGAATCGTTATATTTTCTTTTCTTACCACCATTGAACCCAATGAAATAATAACGTATTTCCCTGATATGGCCTTCAAATTGGAGTTAATTATAAATTGACAGGTGTAATTTTATTTTGTCAATTGATTTTCTGACAAATTGGATTTCCGCAAGTAATAAGTATATATAGAAGCGTCTTTCAAAAAGGAGTTCAACTTTGAAGATAATATATGAGTTTTTTTTATTGCAAAACTGTCAGTCAAACTTTCAGCCAAAATTCGGATGGGATACCTTACCTAAGTATCCCATCCGAATTTTCCTGTAAATATTGTCACAAATGAACTTAAGATATACAAACAGGGCGTAAGTCGATAGTAGAATCAATCCGCGATATGTAAATGGCCGATCGTGACGCAACGCACGACGCCCGTCCGAAGACGGCGGACACTTGCCTGAAGTTTACCACGATGATATCTAATAAAAAAGAATATTATTTTTCCCACAAATCCTTATTTAACGTCTATTGTTTGGTTTACTCTAATTCCCTTCGTATTAAAGGAGACCCGTAGTGGGAGGACTGGGTTGATATGAATATGACGTGCTCGTGAGGTTATAGTAGATAATCACTAGATCTACTGACCCGATTTTGTAAAAAAAAAAAAATTGTAAGAAAAAGAAAACCATGTTATTTGGGTGTCATACATAGGCTATAATTAACCTGAAAACACGGGCGAAGCCACCGACAACAGCGAGTATAACATAAAGTTAAATTTTGTCTTGTAGCTATAGATAGACCAATAACATATTTAAATTGGTGCAGACAGAGTTCCTTTCGCATTATATTTATGGATAACATCGTCTCAGTGATAAATTTATATCCAATGACAGATTGTCACTATGAACCAACAGCTGTCAATTCATATGAAATTATAATATCGACATTATAACGGACTGGACGTGGAGGACAGTTAACAGCTGTAAAGTCAGACCTTTGGAGCTAAGTAATAATTTTAAATTCTTTATTGCTTGACTTAATAGGAAAACAAGTACGCGGCCCACGTAAGAAACTATTCAAAACAAAATAAGAGCCACTCGTTAATTTCGTACCTGCTATAAACAACCGCAACCTTATCTAACGTTTACAATAACATTGTAATGTTGTTACAGGTTGATGTAAGTGTCTGTAACGTTTCTAGTGTGAAAATAATTTAAAAGGATCCACCAATAAAAAATTATCGGTTTTATGGGAACTAAAATTTAATGAAAAATTATCTGGTTGTGCCATAGTTGGTCCAACAGGAACAATTTTAGTTGTGCTCAGCAGTTGGTCCAACAGGAAATTCTGTTTTTTATCTGTCCCTTATTTTGATTTGACCAGTTAAAGCCTTCGATTGATTGTAATAATGTATATTTTATATCTATAACCTTTAATTTAACTGACAGACTAAATGTTTATCAGGAATTAAGTAGTGTAACTGGCGCTTCGATAAAATACTTCATTTGGCTACTTGATAACTCACAATTAAACGTTTGAATACCATGGTCTTTAAGATTTTTGGTTATTTATCATTAATATTGACTATGCGTCTATCATCATCTTCCTACCCTTGACTTATCACTTTACGTGGATCGTAACTTATTGCAGCTTTTTACCATTCATTAAATCTAGTGTAACACAGTTTCTACATTATTATCCTTAAATTCAATCCACCTTATCTTTGCTTTTCCCATTTTCTACATTCAGTAATGTTCATAAAGAATTTATTCTCTATCCTCCTCTGCGTTGATCTTTCTCGGAAATCATTGGTCTTTATTTTTTTATTCTCATCATACCAGCTACCGTTGAACCTTGGGTCAACAATGATAAACATAAAAAACTAGACATGTCATTTAAAAACAATACAAGAGACATCATACGACCGAATCAACATTCTTGATGCTATGTTCCTATTAAACACCTTTATGATATTGTCACGGATAAAAACTTCAAGGTACACATGATCTACCATCTGTTCAATCTCAGATGACACACTTTAAGCTATATCACAAAGACAGAAAGTCGATAATACAATGAAAGTTTTGTATGTTTAACCTCGCGTAGTGTCGTCGAATCGTATGATAGATGAACAAAACTCTGTAACAGAACAAACTAAAATAAATCAAGATGCGAACGTCGATAATCGCCGTCTTTGTCACTCACTTCTTTGTATTCATGTATTTATTTATTCTGTGGTAGGTTTTTTGTAGTTTAAGCTAGCAACACCACGCTAATGGCGCCCATAACGTTTTGACATTAAGTTGACAGTGCATAGATTATTTCGCTCGGCTGTAAAGATAAAGCCGTTTTAGATGTGTCTTGATGTAAATTTATTGAAAGATTACATTGCATTTTGTTACTTTAAAGTACACACTTAGCTTTTAAGAAACAACTCTTCGTTGATAATACATCTTTAAAATTGCTCTGATTTTATAGTAAAAGTCAGTCGTATTTTTTTCAAGACTTGTTCTGTGTTTCCAGAAATGTATCTGTGTGCACATACGTAAAATTTTAAAAAACTACCATTTATCTGTTTAAAATCTTTTCGTTATCACTGCAATCGATCTAACAATACAGACGTTAGGGCAATCAATTTCGTACATGAAGTTTATATCTATATAAATATATCTGAGTGGGTGGGACACCAGAACTAGTGGGTTACCTGATGGTAAGTAATTGCCGCTGTTATCTGTTTAACGGTGAAACTCAAGGAGATACGCGACCAAGAGTTCCTCACCAAATAAAAAGCGTCTTTGGTTGGCAGTTGGCAACGCGTGAGTGATACCCCCAGTATTGCGAGCGTCTATAGGCTACGGTGATGCTTACCTTCAAGAGGGCCGTATGCTTGTTTGTTAAATGTTGTATGTAACTGTATTTAGCATAGTATAAGAGTGTAATTTCTTATTGTAATAAATCAGTATTAAAGGTATGCTCGAACTGTAAGCCCGTGTTCATACTAAATACTCCCCCACCGCGCGTACCTCTTCACATGGTGACCCTGCCAGGATTTGAATGGAATCATAATTTACCCTGCCCTGCTCCTCTCTTTCATTGGCTAACATTAGCTAATCTCTACCACTTCAAAACTTCCCAGGTCAGTTTATTTTATTGAATAGGATTGTTTTTCCTGTTCCTGGACCTGTTCTTTAATCCTTGCTATTTCTATTAGGTACGTACTTACACTATATTAATTTATCTAAGTATCATAAAATAGACAGGTTTCTTTTTTATACAAATCGCGACTCTATCAATCATGAATATATCAAGAATCTTAGATTAAATCTTAGGTAGACTTAAATTATAATTCAATGGGTTAGTTATCATCATTTTTTTTTATTATACGTTTTTTTGTCATTAAGGTGGCAACAACGCACGACTAGATAGCTTACTCTTGAATAAAATTTTAATTTCCATTTTATATGATTACAATTTACAATTGGAAAATAATTACCATATAACTAGCGCACAATCGGATTTCATGTAGTTTAGTATTAAGTTAGTTAGTGTAGTCTGTCGAGAGTACCTACCTAAACGTAACAATCCAATGTCGATCGCGCGGGATTATTTCAAGAGATGTGTCATGGACCTGATGATGCCAATATAAACTTTGAAGTATCCCATATTGTAGTCTCCTGGATAGACGTGGGTGGGTAGTTACAGCAGTTCCCCCAATCCACCACACAAGACGAGATATCAAGACGGGGACAGTTAAAATACCCATATTTAATAAATCGGTGTCAATTACTCTGATTACAGACAAACTCAGATCAGCCCCTCTATATTCTCGTAAAAAAAATTGTTTCAATCTCATCTCAAATAGCGGCCAGGGATTAAAAAGGGTGTCACCAAAAAGGGAGGACAACTTTACCAGTGTCATTGTCACTCTTAAATAAATTATGTCGCGTCCAAACAAATGACATTAACATGCCACACCCAATGTTAAATACATGACATTAAAAAAAACAATACTGAAGTAATATAATCCGGTTAAGTATTCACAGTCACGCAACTTCGAGTACGACTAATTAATATGTAGACCATACACTAGGTTTTCGTGATAAGCTAAGTAGGTAATAACTAAATGACGCATCATTGATATCCTTTGAATTGCGGCGGCTTACGGCATTGGCAATACATTGGACTTATAACAAAAAATGTTAGTATAACAAAAATTTTTATACGCCACTTCCCTTGTGGATGAACATTTTTGTTGTTGTAGATTTGGCAATAATTGGAATTGTTATGCAATCGTGATTAAATGCAAGAGTAAGCCTTATATCATTAATATTATTAGACCTAGGTTAAGCTGATGTCAGTCAGGATAAATCTTCTACTTTAGAATTCCCGCAAGGACAACCTGACAAGCGTTCACTCTAGGTATACTGTCAGCTATGATCAGACAGCCATATTTGGCTGGAATTCCTGTACATTCAGAATGTATATGTCATTACACTTTGCAATTAAGATTTATAGATTACCTACACGTCAAATTCCTGTGAGACAACTGTCTATAGATTCTGTTTAACCTTTGAACTGCTTGAGCAATTTTTCATGATTGAATTGACCTGCTTTTTGTCCACAGTTCAACTACAGGAGAGTTAAGACGAGGAATGACATTATCGGAAAGAAATTACTTTTCAGATCTCTCATTGCCCGAATTAATTCTCTTACGGTGAATTGCTCAAAACCATTTTTAAAGTTAATGACACATTATACACTTAATCCTGCTAATAAACTATTGCATTGAACATAATTGTGGCCGTCATTATCAAACTAAAGAAAAAAGAGCTTGAGACTTAATCTGTAATTATTTGTTTCAGAATCTGGCTGATTAAGTTTTAAAAGTTTAAATCTTTCCAGATTCTGTCAATTATTCTGTTTATTCCCTAATATGTCTATGGTACATTTTGATCTTGTCAATTCTTATCTGTCCGTAGTAGGACTCGGAGTCCTAGGTGATCGTTCACGGGCGTCACAACCATAGATGCATATCTGAGCGATTGTGACGCGACCAATGCACGACTATTTTAATTGGCCCGTGATCTCAAATCTGATAATGGTTGTACAAGATGGCCGCTTTGTTTTTTTTTTTTTGTTTCTTCAGGCACGTGTTTGACGCTTGTCCGCCGTGTTATTGATTCTGTTCAATGTTATTTTAATGGTTTTTTGAAACAATTAACCTTGTAAACGAGTATTTTAAATGTGACACTGGGCTCGTGGTCTTATAAATGTTCGTTGAAAATAAATGGCAGATTTATGTCAAAAATGGCGCGAATTGTAGTGAATCATTGCAAATGACTAATGAGGCATCCGCGAGAATATAAATGAGACAAGATTTGATAAATTATATGAGAAAATTATAATATATGCAAATTAGATATTCCTAATATACTTAACGTAATCTAACCAAATTGTTTTGTATTTTGTTTTCAACTTAACAATGAAAAGCTTATACATACAAAGCAAAATAATGGCCCCGGTGACAATGTGTCTCCAACCAGACTAGACGAAACTATGCGGGCACAAAACAAAACGAACATACACCGAATTGCACGCCACGCTCTTATGCAAAACCTGAATTATTTGACATGTTTATAAAGACAAAAGCGTACAGATGTATATCATTTAACGAATCGACGTAAGTTTCGCGAACTGGGTGCTTAAACGACATCCAGTCACGCCATCTATCTGATTGTGCGCTCAACCTTTTCGCCGGCCAACAATCACCAGTTTATAACTTATTTAGCGAAAAACAGTAGCTGGAACGCTAACGAACGACGGTAGACCCGGCTTAGGTATGACGTTAACATTAAACTGGCAGATAAAGGTAGCATTTAACCAACCAATCGCGCGTCACCGGCGAATCGTAATGACCAATCGGAACGCGCAGACGCTAGGATAGCGTGACCCGAACGCAATCCGATTCAAGTGGTATTCGTTACCGCGAGATGGCGGTCGCGCGCGAGCACCAATCGTCGCGTCCATCTCGCTGTCGTGCCCATATAATGATCTTCACAGGGCCAGGAGAATGAAGTTGAGCCTCTCATTAATTGGCGTTTTGAGTCGAGATCGCTGCGCGAAAGATAGGTTAATTCCTTGCTGGCTCGAGATCGTTGTCGCTCAAAAAGGAAGGTGAGCGAGCGTTTTCTGGAAATCAGATCCAATTACATGAGGGCCCGTTAAGTTTTTGTTCTGTTTGGCCCCGGGCTGACTCACGCTCGCGATATTGACGGACGAGTATTGTTGCGACCGGTTCGTATTGACGGATCATACAAATTCCTCAAAATACAATAAAAAGCGACCTGTTCGCATTTCTCGCATTCGTCGAAGTGCATGCCGATGCCCCACCCACGCGGCGACATTTACATAGCGCGAGCACGTCTCAATTAGGAGCGCTAATGTATGCCTCGACTCGCGGAGGCTCGATCTGACTGACGTCGACAGATAGCGGGCGAAACGTGACGAGTGACGACTATCGCGGAGAACCCTGCCAACTTAACATCGCAGCGCTATTAACAACACTAATAGGAACCTATATTAAGATCGATTCTTTTGCTCCACTACTTTGCATTTGCCATTTGCATAATTGATCTCGTCTAGTCCATTAACACATTTGTTTTATGGTTTTCAGGTGAGGACGAGGAATGGGGAAACGAGAGCGAGGCGATGCCGGGAGAACCTCGAACGCCGAGCTCAGGGGGCGAGAGGGCCGCGTCCAGCGGAGGAGCGTCGCCAGCGTCTGCGGGATCCCCGGCAGCCTCGCCGCCGCGACTTCGCCTCAACACCAGTCTCGCTACAGACCCCGCGCTTGCGCCACAAGCGGCGCCGCTGAAGCATGAACCACCGTCGCCGTCGCCACCACCACCCCCGACGGCGCCACAAACAAGACAAGATTTCTTGGCTTTAACAGCCAGCTTCCCGCTATTTCCAGCAACACCTCCTGGGTATATGTGCAAGCCATGTGGCATTCGTTACTCATCTTTGAGTACGTTGCAAGCACATCAAGAACATTATTGTTCAAACAGAAGGCCGAAACCTACAGAAGGTGGCGATGCATCCACCGATCCTGCGGCCGATGAATCTAGCAGCGACGCAAAAACGCCTCGGCCACCAGGCGGAAAGCAGTACGCTTGTACTTATTGCTCATATAGCGCTGACAAGAAAGTTAGTTTGAATCGCCATATGCGAATGCATTCTTCATCGCCAGTTAGTAGCGGAACGCCAGCGCCAACAACCCCCGCGTTAAATGGCGAAGCTGCCGAGGGTCCACAAATACAGGACCGCTATTGTGCAGATTGTGATATTCGCTTCAGCTCAATTAAAACTTATCGAGCACATAAAGCCCACTATTGTAACACAAGACAAGTTGTAAAACAAGCTTTGGCCATGGCCAGAGGTGGGTCAGCAACTTCAGGATCTGCGCCACCGTCTCCTGGTGCCACACCTCCAGCTCAAAACCAGTACGCACTTGCGTTACCTACTAATCCTATTTTAATAGTGCCGTATTCACTTCTAAGAAGTGCGAGCACTCTACCTGGAGCTACGTTGCCAGATCCGGACACCCCTTGTTTCCTCTTACCAAATGGTACATTTCAACCACTAAGCCGTGCTTTACCAAACCTAAGTACGGATGGGAAAGAGACAGAAGTTTTGAAATCTGCAAACAGGCCTCGAGAGCCATCAAGGGATGCCGCTACTCCATTGGATCTGAGCGTGAGACGTTCGCCAGAGTCGGCAACAACAGATGAACACGAGAAAGAAAATAGGATAAGATCAGCGACTCCTGAACAGATAGTTTGTGCTCCCTCATTACCTGGGTCGCCTGGTACACCATCGCCATCACGACGATCATCGTCGCCAAGTGCAGAGAGTTCTCCAAAGCGAAGACGACGTAATTCTAGGGGACCCACACCGAAACCGACAAGCGTACCGTCACCGCCGGAGGAAAAGTATACACAAGCAATTGCTGCGCCAATTTTACCGTTAGCGCTGAGACTAGCGTCAGAACTGCCCGTGACGGCTGCATCACCACTAACCACCCAAGTCATAGTCAAACAAGGAGTGTCAAAGTGTAAAGAATGCAATATTGTCTTCTGCAAGTATGAGAACTATCGTATCCACAAGCGGCATTACTGCTCATCTGGTGGTGGGGAGGACAGAGCAAGTCCTGCGCCCCCAGAACCAGGTCCGCCGCCTCAGTATCGTCAACTGATTTGCTTAGCATGCGGTATTCACTTCAGTTCGCTAGATAACTTAACGACTCATCAATCGTACTATTGTACCAAGAGGGAAACTCGTTCACCTAGAAGTGTCCCGGAGGTTCCCAGGCCTGCATCAGGGTCAGAGGGCGGTTGGAAGTGTCCCTGCTGTGATGTGGTGTCACCGACCGCTGCAGCTGCCCAGCGGCACATGGAAGCCCACGCTGGTGTCAAGGCATTCCGATGTACAATTTGCAGATACAGAGGAAACACTCTTCGCGGTATGCGGACGCATATTCGCATGCATTTCAACAATAAAAAGCCAGCTGATTTGCAGGTGGGTAGGCCACTTACTTCACAGTGATACTACATATAGGTGTATATACATGTCCAAGTGATTAAGGCTATAATTTACATAAATAAATAAATTTGAATAATGTGAAAAAAACTGTCAGGTCTATTTTGATAGGTCTCGCAAACGAAATTACCGGCACACACACAGCTATTTCACAATGCAGTTATCCTAAGTCATGTTTTTATGCTATAGGAGGCAAACGAGCAGCCAGGTCATCTGATGTAAAGCAATCATGCAATACCAGAGGAATCGCAAATGCCCTTGGCTTTTAACAAAAGAGAAGAATTGTTACTTAAATACCTAAGTAACAGTAAACGTGACACTAATTTTATTTCGAAACAAACACAACTCTGAGTAACCACAATAATCTTTTTTAATTCCAGGAGGAAAGCTATATCGCATGCGTTCTAGAGGAAGACAATCGCGAAGTGACGTCACCAAGTCCAGCAGTGGGGGGCGAACGCATACACCGCTGTGGGAGTTGCGCTTACACCTCCACGTATAGAGGCAATGTCGTCAGACACGGGCGCTTAGTCCACGCCATAGACGAACCAGAACAGGAGGAACAAACCTCCCCCCCAATCCCCGCTGTAGACATCAAGAAGGAACCAGAGACAGAAACGGAAGAAACACCCAATTACTGCAAATCTTGCGACATATCATTCAAATACGTCAACACTTATAAAGCCCACAAGCAGTTCTACTGCACGGCCAATAACCAAGACGCCACAGCCAATAATAACGTCCCGGCGCCCCCACCAACCGCCCGAGTCAACGATACTCCCGTGCTATGAAAATTAAAAAAAGTGACAGTGGCACAGTCGACAACAAAAGTGACTCGTGTGAAACCTTTAAATTAATCAATTTGAATATATTGCTGGCAAATAACATTTTAATGCTTCGGTTGCTTTACGAGCATCATGTAATTAATGTAATTAGAATAATTAAAATGTATCCTCTCATTTTTGGATTAATCAATGTGCAATAACTATTTGAATTCGATGCGAAACTTTTACTGCATATCAAAGCCAAATTGATGTTTCGAAATTTAAGGAGTGAATGTGATTGTATGAATGATTTTACGGCTAACTTGTATGTAAATCCTCAATAATATTTAGAATTTTGTTACGAAACTTGTTGTGTAAAATATGATAGAAAAGTTAACCTCTTCATGTTTGTATTAGTATACGTTAAAAATTACCAAATTGTAAATACAATTTAATGTAAAGATATTATTACTTTGTAACTAAATTTTATTACCATTTGTTCTAAGTGATTGTTCTTTCTTTGTTGTTAATTTTGTTTAATATTAATTAATTCTTAGGCGAATTTTATGGGCTCCATGCAAAGCGGTTTATGCTAAATTCCACAATTACACATTACCGATCAGTGGTCTCTAAACCCCTTATTAAATATACAAAGATCAATGAGGGTCAATGTAAGGGTGTAATAAAAACCTGTTTTGTTAATGTCATTGTTTAAGTGAGTGAAGTGACAAAGCAGACCTTGGATGATCTACGTTTAATTAATAAGGTGATAAATGTCTATAATATCTACTTTTCTAAGCTGAAAGCTTAGGAAATCAGCCACTAAGACAACTATTACATAGAAAATAATCATTTTTAAAGTATGGCAAGCCAATAAATGATAATTTTAACAAAAACAGGTATTGTGATACTATAATAACATAATATCGAAGATATTCAGTTCTATCCGATTGTGAAGTAATGCTCAAGATGACTTAACGGTCAATTCATAAGATATTACAGATTATCCTTACTCTATGAGTTCTATGCTAGTATTTTTCCCTTCGGATATCGCGCATTGGATGAGCTACAAACGCATCATCATATAACAAAAATTCAACGTCAAATACACACGAAGAATGTTTTTTTATATGACTGCGGCGTAGCCTTTCTGTAATGTGCACTATCCTTTAAAATTCATAGGAGAAAACAATGGTGTTATATTTAAAAAAAAATATAGGTTATAACCAGACAGGGAATAGCACGCTAAAATTGTTTAGTCAATCCGAAGTTATTACTTGTGTCTTTGCTCCTTGAAGTCTTAGAGATTGGATCATTTCGTTACGGGATGCGAATGTACATTCGCATCCCGTTTGTGTCATTTTCAAAATGTATATAAGTAACCAATCTATACCTTCATATAACATCATTGGGATAAAGCTAGAATGTCAAAACTATCCATCCAAATATATTTTGATGATAGTAACACTAACTTTCAAACTTGGCGAGAATATTGCCAACTTTCAATGCATCGGAAACATTTTTAAAAATGTATGTTTATATATTTAAAAAAACAAAGTACCATGTTTTGCCAATGCCAAAGCATCGCTAGAGTAATCGTAATTTGCATTTATAGGTATCTCACTAATTATAATTATAGTTCTTAAGTGAATACAAGACTTATTCCGTAGATATACATACGTATAATACGATTTGTGTATTCATTTGTGTTCGTCTCTTTGGAATGAGTCTCGAATTTCTGTGCCGCATTGTAGGAGCGGTTTTGAAATTATGATATTCCAAATTCTGTGACGTCATTAGGTAACGTGAACTGAAGTGTGACTTCGTTATAAATTAATGTTAACACTTTTGTCCACGATTGTACTATGGTAAATATTTAACAGTAAGTTAACTTGATAGAAAACTACAGTATATTCGGCATTAGAGCAGTTCCGCACAGCACTAAGGGACCATCTCCACAAGCGATGATAGTATCGTATATATGTGGTTCATCGCCGCGATGAAATCGCCATGTGGAGACACGTTCTAAGACAATGTATAGATATAGGTGGCACGACGATATTACCGTAGCTGTTCTCTCGCTCATGGAGATGGTCCCTACGATTTTCTGTATTCTTATAAAAAAATATATTGTTAAAGTGCACATCGCAGCATCACAATCTTTGCGGTACCGTGACAATGCACTGTGTGGAATCGCTCTAAGGTGGAGGAATAAGAAAAAATAATCTTGTATCTTGTGAAATAACAGCTTATTTGCTATTCGGGCCTGGTGAAACCTGGTGAAACCAGCCCTAAATGTGTATGTGTAACTCAATTGAGTTGTCGCAAAATTTGGTGAGTTACCTCATCTCTTCTATTTTTTATCAAGTTGATTACTGTATTTCCATATTTATCATTACCATTAACGTATGATCATGACATTGATGTTAAAATAGTGAATCCCAGCATTCCTGTGCCATAAAGTCTGCGGAATGAAGTGCACTAGTTCGATTGAACAAATAAAAGTTTTTTTTTTAACAGCAACCTCATCAAATGTCACTTATTCCTCGTGGAATGAGAAATGCAGATAATTTCAAGTGTCAAATTCATTAGTGTCAATGTCAAATTAACAATTGACTTATTTTTATTAAGGCATTTGACACTTGTCTCTGAAGCAACAAATGTATGTCAACTCTGAAGCACAACTTGTCTGTGAAACAGACAACTTCAATCTTCAATTGTGAATTTCAACATACAGAATTGGAGACAACAAATACATATATACAATAGTGTCAAATTCACAATTGACCTATAAAATTTCTAGAATAGTAAATTCAAATTGTTTTTTTTTACAAGACCAACCATCAGTTTTCGCCAACATCCGGGACCGATAGTTTAACAACCTAATATTTTTATTTGTTCAATCGCCTAATACACGTAAATGTATAAGTTAGAACATCTCGAATAAGCTGGAAAGAATTAAATATAATAATATATTCATCCTTACTAATATTATAAATGAGAAAGTGAGTTTGTTTGTTTGTTATTCCTTCACGGCTTGACTAAGGAGCCGATCATTATGAAAATTTGCATACATATTTTTAGGGGTACAGAACAGAGCCCAACATACTTTTTATCCCGTGAAAGTATGTCATTCCAATGGGAAAATAATGTTTCTACTAGAGGGCGCTGTATCGGCCAACAGATGGCGCCACAAGTCGCGTATGGGCTGTTTTGTTGTCAAACGAGATCTATACAGTTATAAAAAAAACGCGAGCGAAGCCGCGGGGAAAAGCTAGTTCCTTTATAAGTTGGAAACGCATCCAAGATTCATGTAGTCCAATGGGCAGAGGTGATTGCTTATCATCAGTGACCCGCAAGCGCGTTTGTCCTTCACTGTCATAAAAAAAATTATACTTCAAATAAAAAATTACTCAAAACATGCGAAAACTGTACGGATTTGGATGAAATTGGAATCTTAGTTTTTTTTAACAGACTAGTACCTACTGAGTATGTCCCTAGCACATTTCCGATATTGAGAGAGTGAGATGGGTCATTGTATCAGCCAATAGCAACACTCGCAATAGAAACGTGACTAATGGCAATGTTTACGTAGACCAATAGCAACCCAGTACATTTTCAGTACTCGTCTGGTAAAAAATATGGTCTAGAATATTAAAAAAAATATAGCTTTGATAATTATATTTGATATTTTATATTTAATTCTTTCTTGTGAAACCTACTTCAAAAATAAGTATAAAATCATAATTCAGTATTCACAATAAATTTACCATTATTTTGTTTTACTGAAAAAAAAAAGTAAGATGCGCAGAAACGTAAAACAAATTCAATGTTGAATGTAATCATAATAACGTTAACGTGTAGCGTCAGCAAAAATGTTAGATTAACTATGTACCATGTCACACACACTGAAACTACAAACACTTGTCAGTAACTGTCAATGAATATGTAACAGTTGGTGTGATATGGTACTAAATGAATCAACTTCTTTTGCTGACGTTACACATATGAAGTAATAACAATTAGACATACGATGATATTGTAAAAATACGCCAGACAATAAATTATTTATCACATATCAGTTTTTTTGTATATTTTTGCAAACCATAAATTCCCATACCCTGTCCAATAAATGTAAAATTTAACATTTGTCGCAACAAAGGTGCCTTATAGAGCAAAAAACGAATCTGTCTTTGATGAGATTAAACAATCACCAGTAAAAGTCTACTATGAAAAGAAATACTGAAATCGGACAGAAAAACGATACGTATTCTTTCGTTCGTCATAAAAAAAATAAAAAAAAAACGCTGAATCCAAAAAAAACATGGTTTCTCCATACCACCACCGCCGTACCATATTTTTGTACGTGTTTCGTTGAGCACCGAAGTTTCGGATGGACACTTTCATGGTAGATATATTGTCACAAAACTTAATGTTTTTCGAAATATCGAGAAAAACTGCAACTATGAAATTTGGCAGAATGACGTAATTTATAAAAATAAAACTTTGAAATAAATAAAAATATATATTTACATGATCACCATTGCTACATTTTTCAATCCGTATCTGAGGAATCGTTGCCATATTGTTCCCTAAAATGGTTGGTGTCTTCTTCTTGTCCATAATAAAAGCCATCATCACTGTCGTCCTTATAACTGTCATCCTTGGCATAATGTATCAGTCCCTTACCAGCTAATTCTGGATCTTGAGACAATACCTTAGCTTTGTATTTTGCATAAGCTTCGCCATACCTTTTCACATCTTCATTAAATAATGCTGGTGGATCATCATATATTTTGTCTTCACCTGTATCACTTGATAGGTCATCATCTGTAACAATATCGACTAATAAGAGGAGCTCGTTGGCCTTGTTGTGGGTGTCAAAGCAGAACGATCACACAAATTAAGGAACAACAAGCTAATACCTGAGCTTGGATTAGTGATAGCAAACATTAATCCTGCCTATCCCTAGGTTCCTGGAAAAATTAGGATGGATGGAGTGACCGACCTCCAGCCACCTCATCATAATCAACAAGGGCATCAAGCACTGAATTACGGAAAGTTCCCGCAAGACAACTAGACAAGACATTTCTAGTTGGAGCATTGTGATAAGTAAGAATGCATAGGTCATACATAATACTATGTAAGTATATAGAAGATTAACTCTAATAATCTTTACAATATTAGACAGCCTTTGGAGATTACCTTTTAGACATGCTCAGAAACTGGCTGTTTCTGAAACGCACACAAATTTTAACAGCAACTCTCAATATTTTTATTCTTTAGGTTGACAATGGCTGTTCAATAACATGGCAATAAAAAATAAAACATACCAACGTCACACCTTTCCATTGCCCTCACAATGTCATCCTCATCAATACTGCTGGGCTCTGACTCTGGGTAGTCATTCCGCCAGTTATTCTCATCATTTGAGTCATCATCATCATCTTGCTCATCATCAGATGATAACAGACCATTGTCACGGTACGAACCGAATATTAAATCTGTTTCGTAGTTTTCTATACTGAAAACAAAAATTAAACTTATTAGCAAAGTACGTAAATATTGAATACGAGCTTATGAAATATAGCAATGGACAAGATGGAATGCACTATGCACATAAATGAAAAAGACCAGACACATACGGGTTTAAAACACACTCACACAGGGCCAACATTTATGTGATGGTTGTTTGTCATTTGTTTTTGTCTCGAGTCTATGCTTATTTACAATCATATTGCCATTGTCTGGTACCCATAGTACAAGCAGATTAAGCTTATTTCGGGATAAGGTGGCACTGTGTGAATTGTGCAAATAATTATTGTAGTAAAAACTGTGAATCACAAAAAAAAATTCACTTAAAATATTTACAACATTATATTTGATAAAATTTACTAAACATTTTTAATAGGTTAGGTAGGAAGTATCTACACCTAACTAGTTTCTAGGATATCAGATCAAGTTAAGGTGCAGACTAGACATTTGAATGTAATATTGAAATAATTAAAGTAATAAATCTTACTTCACCAAAAGTATTACCTAACAAGATTATCCAGCATAGACACATCAAAGTCCTGTTTCGCAGCAGTATACAAATCGTACGCATACTGTACATTATTCTCTGTATCGTTAGCCCTCTTAAGATCCACCAGGTCAAACATATCTTCTCCATCCACATTATTATTCTCCAGTCCTCGACTACAATTGACCACTTCATATCTATGTTGAGACGAGACATCTTTACGTTCTTTCCGTATTTTTTCTATAATTTCACCGACATCATGTTTCGTTTTAAACTTGGTTTTGCTTTTAGGTACTAGTTCTTGGACATTCTTTGTTTCCTGTAAAGATAAATAGTATTTCAATTTGTAAATATTTGTTAAGTTCTCATACGAAAATAGCCTGATGGATTTGCTTAAAATTTGGTACACAGGTAGTTTAAAACCTGGGTTAGAACATAGGATAACTAAAAACTATTTATATGTAAAAATAACAAACAAGTGGGTACCTGACTATCAACTGTGCCTCTAAACACGAATAACGAAGGTGATATCTCTTCGGTATCAGTTTTAGCTCGCTTGCACATAAGCACTAAGGCATCTTGAGGGTTATCTTCGAGCCTGCGCTTAACTCTTAATATAGTAGATGCCATTATTGTCTGGGGAAATTTAAGCAAGAAACACAACACGTGAATAAAACAAACAACGCGCAAAGGCGCAAACGCAAACCAACCGAACCGCAAATAGATAAAAATAGAAACGTCAATGTCACTGTCTGTAAAGATGAAGATGTTTCGTCTTCTTCTTTTTTTTCGGTTAACAACAAACGACTCGAATAAGGTCACACTCACAAGAAGTTTAAGGTGTAGTTAGAGCCGTTCATATAAAAAAAAATATTTTGACACTGACAAACAAACTGAGTTTGACCTTGACATTAGTCTTTCTTTCTCCCTTATTCATTTTACCTACTCTCTCTGCCCTGTGGTGGGTGTTGTGTTGATTGAATTGATTTTGTTGTGCTAAAATATTGTCTTGAAATCCGGTATCAAATAAATAACAACAATGGATAATCTTAAGAATTTTACAACAATGGGTAATGATGATAACTGGAGGACACCAAATTTTCGACAAGGCATTGTCACAAGGATGTGAGTAAAAACTTTCTTGGCTTTCTGGATGGACTACCATCTGATCTATCAGATAACCCATCAGTTTGTTAAAATAGACATTAAGCTTACTGGTAGACCCTAACCTATGGTTGCTCCCTCACTGAAATAATTATATGCAGACTAAACAAAACATGATGGACATCAAAATGCCCTATGATATTTTATGAGAATACCTAGTGATAATGACACGGTAAGGTGTGACTCTCCCCCCCACACATCACTCAATGTGATAAAGATTTGTGTTTGTGACATTAGATGGTTTCTTAGGTAGCATCTGTAGATATACTGGGGCTGGTCTGTTCTTTCATAATGGTACATACTGAACTTATATTTATTGTTACAAGGCTTGTTTTTGCCAGTATTGTGTATGATATTCCATATATTTACGTATAATTTTTTTATTGTAACAATTGGATTTTTTTTACATAATGTTGAATGGCAAAACAGGGTCAGTGAGTCGCCATAAGAGGCTCAAACTGGTTTTCTTTTGTTTTTTTTTTGCCAGTGGCCATTTTGCCTGTTTCTGAAATGCTGGTAGTTTATTACAATGTTATATTCATTTGATTAGTTGTACTTGGTTAGAGAAAGTGCTTGCGAAGACCTTGTTTCTGACTGCTAGTTTTAAATATATATAAAAAGTGGTTACGCTACTAAATGCTCACAATACTTGCAAATTCCAAGCTGTACTCTCTATATTCTGTTCCAACATACTTGGCACAAGATTTCCAGTGAAATTCAATTATTTATTGCTACAATGCTATTTATGTGGCCGAAATTGGAACTACAACTCCCGTTCATATTGTATGTTACTGTTCGACAGTTTGCCTATGTCAAAATGTATGAAAATATGCCACAGTAACGCCCTCACAGAATTGTCACTCACATTCATAAATATCCTTGTACATCTGTAGTGTCTGAACTAGTTTGAGATACCATATTGTGGTAACATTATGTTGTGTGTTAATAAAATCATTTATAATCAATTCTTATTTTATTTCATCATCATCTCAGCCACAAGAAGTCCACTGCTGGACATAGGCCTCCCCCAAACGCCTCCAATGCGACCTGCTGGCAGCGGCCTGCATCCAGCGGCTTCCTGCGACTTTCTTTCGGTCGTCTGACCACCTTGTAGGTCCTACACGTCCTATTTTATTTCACATCAATGTATTTTTTTTTTTCAGATAATTTGTTTTGGATTTTGTGTCAAATATAATAGACTGGAATGGAAATTGAATTGTATTTTTAATTTAATTTTACTTTTTCAGTGAAGATGTCATACAACGATCGGGAATGCAAGTAGCGCGTAACAGTAGCGAAATGGAGAACCACGTGTTCACAAAAGCCAAGACCCGCGAAGAATATATGAACATGGTCGCCAAATTAATATTGCATGTACGAGAAATGTGTAAGTTATACGCTACACATTTCACACATCAAACCATTCCAAAGTAAGCTAGGCTAACCTGCTTGTGTTATGGGTGCAGATATTCCATTTCACGAAGAGCATTTGGCCATGAACGTTGTGACGTTCACATGCACATTGTTAATGTGTGCGTAACTTCGGAAACGCTCATAGAATCGATCACGCACACATTAACAGTGTGCCTTACAAGTCTTATGCGCGCTACACACCTTCAGTTTTATCTATATAAATCGTTAGGTAGAACAAACAGTTGAACTGTACAGTTTAACTGAGATCTAATCAAAATATGAATAGATAAACTGTACAGTTCTATCTGTACAGTTTATCTATTCATATTTTGAACTGAATGTGTGTAGTCAAAAACTGCGCAGTTTTGTCAGTTTTGATGATAAAAACTGAAAGATCGCGCAGGCGACCATTATCTGTACAGTTTAACTGTACAGATAAATTTCACAGATAAATCTGAAAGTGTATAGGCTGTATGGACCTACGATTTATCGGTACAGCTTAACTGTACAGATAAATCGCACAGATAAAACTGAAGGTGTGTAGCGCGCTTTATAATTTTCACAACCGAACGCTCTTCATGATATAGAATATCTGTACCAGACAACTGATATACTTATAATACTTACATAGAAAACACCCAGACCCGAGAACAAACACAAAGATCTGTATATTTTTTTGGCTCGCAAATCAAATCGCAACCTCTGGTGCCGAAGGGAAGATCAGTACCAACGCAACACCCCTGTGTATCTTTCCTTTGACGTGGTGACATTTGCCCTTTAACGGTGACCTCCGATTGGTCAACTTACTTGGACGTCCTGCTCGCAAGCGGACTCTAACGTAAATGAATTCCGTACACGTTGAATGCGACGCAATGCACGCGACTACGCAAGCTGGAACGCTACGCTACACGCGTTGCCGTTCCGAATTAAGACTTATTCAATCTTTTGTCACTTTTACACTCCTCAGGAATGACAGTGACAAAGTTATAAAACAACTACGCCCTCATTACGTTTTTTTATATGTATAGCCTTGATTAATTAAAAAACATTTGTTGGGAAATTCGGAATTAATCATTGTTTTTCCTGTTATGTACTGTAGGTATATTTTATAATAAATTCAATAAAATGATATACTGCGGAAGACCGCGGTATTACCCGCATAGTCATGATCTTAATCCTTCTATGATAATGATATCTGAAGTTAAATCCGCTAGGGATGGATAGGGCGTTGCTGCGGATGTGCCATGATTGTTTGTATTTAAGTTAGTGTTATGTGTTATGTAAATTGTATTGTCCGTGGCAAACGAATAAATGCTTTATCTATCTATCTATCATATAAAATGTATTTTTGTAAGAAAGAAAGGAAGATTTTTTTAAAATTGATGCTATAAATCTTAAAACTAACCGTTACACGCCGCGGTGCAGTGTGTGTGGCCCGCCTGTAATGTCAGCGAATCTTTAATACAATAGTGAAAACGTGACAGACTCACATTCACTTAAGTATGGATTCTAACTTTCCCACCTCGCGCCTTGGTCGTAAAATTAAATATATATTATGGACAAACATAAAACTGATTAATGTTTTACAGTCAATGACTTATGCATTGAAATATTGACTCATTTTGCTTCTGCCTCTGATAAGGATAGTGCGCGCGTACACTTAAAACATTTATTATGGATTTGGATTTCCATGAGTTGGAAATAAATAATTTTATTAATATGTATATGATGGGGGATGGTGAGTGTTTTTTTATCATAACTTATGCGTTTTTATTTTATATAATCCACTGGTGGTCGAGTGGCTAGCAATGGCCGCCTTGTCCAAGAGCCGCGGGTTCGAATCTTGCGCAAGGCAAACATTTGTGTCATAACATGTCAGTTTGTCTTGGTCTGGATGTTTTCTATGTATAAAATGTGTTTATTTACAACAAAAAAAGTATTTATGTAAAATCAGCAATCTAATACGTATAGTATGTACAAGCTCTTAGTTTGGCACTAGATGGCGTTGTGTGATTCTTCCAAGAAAATTTGATTAATAATTTTATTATTAAAGCAATTTTTTATGGCGAAAATCATCCCGAGAAAAACGAGATTGATGCAGTAAAACCGCTACGGTTATTTATATGTATAATTAATATTCTAAATAATATTATTACAGAACTTACCAGAACTTGTGTTATGCTAAAAACATATGTTTCAAATTAGTTATAGTAATATCAGCTTATCTATATAACGCGAAACTGTTTGTCTGTTCTTGGAATGAAATAAAATTAGATGAAATTATTTATGCAGAGATTATACGTCTTGTATACTAAAATATGAAATTAATAGAAAAAATATTAAGCATACTATTTCATAAGAGGTAATCGAAAATGGTGATAGGTGGGATTCAAACCCACGACCTCTCAAAATGTGTGCTCCTTCAACTAAGTTGGAAGGACTGAGATGGAAATCTGGCCGAATGCTAGGTTTCAAATTAAATAAATTTTTAATGTCAAAATATTTTCGAAATATTAATAGTTACGTGATTGTGAATCCGTAAGCGGTCGTTAGTATAGTTACATAATTATATTTAATATTCAATTATTACTTGTATGTACTGGTACTTATGCGGGCTTGTGCGTCATATATGGTCGTCTCAATCGATGTATTTTTGAATTTTAAGAGTAGTTATAATTTATTTATGCTATATTTTCTAATAATGATACGTCATGGTATAGTGCAGTAATATACATAAGTTACGTCACAGTTTTAGAGTGTAAAGGGGGGGGGGGATAATCTGTGACAAGACACCCCATATGTGATAATCTGTGACAAGAAAAATCATGAAATTCTGACAATGATGGCATTTCACCATTGAATAATTTGTTTTTTTCACAGCACAACCCAAACAAAATCAAGGCGCACCTAACATGCAAGGTCCTAACCAAAACCAACAGGGACCCGCAGTGCAAGTCCAGAATATGCAAGGGAGTCAAGGGGGACAACAACAGCCAGGACCTAACAACCAGGCTGGCATGGCAACAGACCCAATAAATGCCTTACAGAACCTGGCATCTCAGGGTTCCAGAAACCAAATGATGAATATGGGACCTCAGGGTCAAATGCAGCAGCAAGGTGTCATGGGACCAAACCCTGGGATGTCCATGCAACCACAAATGGGTCAGCAAGGACCAATAGTCTCCCAGGGTGGTCCACAAGCCCAAACAGCCACAAATCTTCTACAGACATTGACTCAAAGACCACAAATGAATATGCAGATGCAGAATAAACTTGGAGGAGCTATGGGTATGGTCAGCAATCAGGGACAGATGAGTAGCAACATGGTGGGAGGGATGGGGGGTATGGGTAACCCTATGGGCAATCAGCTGCAGAACCAGTTAGCAGGTCCTGGCATGCAGGGTCAGATGATGCCAAACATGTCTATGCCCAACAACATGCAGGTGCCAATGAGTGGGGCGAATTCTATGGGAGGTCAGATGCCGTGCAACCAAGTTGTCGGAGGTATGGGGGGACAGATGGCGCCTAATTCTATGCAAGGACAAATGCCTGGCCAAATGGGTAAGTGAGTAAATATTGATAGAGATCGCGGACTTTCTATATAATCTATAAACCTTAGAATAAACATAAAAAAATCTTGTGTTTGTGATTCCTGATTCATAATGTTAGTACTGCTCTAGGGAGCCCAACTTCATTTGCGCGTATTCGTCTATACTGTAATAAATGCCATTTTATCTCTTAACTACATTAATAGGAGAACCTCTGTACAAAATTTCCTTTTTCTTTAACTCCAAAGGCAGTAAATCAGTATTTTTAAGATTTAATTCTTGTCTTATATTTTAGTTGGTGGTATGGGAAACAATCAAATTGTCGGTATGAACATGCTGCATATGCAAGGAAGGGTGCAAAACAAACCAGAAGTTGTGGGGGGTATGCTGGGAGGTGGCTACGCTCAGGCCCGAGCCCCACCCCCCAACCAGTTCTTGAGACAGAGCCCCTCACCTTCGGCCCCGTCACCAAATATGGGAGGACCCAGCCCGGTTTCAATGGGTGAGTATATACAATTATGACATTGGGTTTCTTCTTCAATTCAATCATTTACTGCTAGTCACAAGCACATAGTATACCAGAGGTCTTAAAGGTGCAGACTCTGATGACACCTTGCTAGGGCATATAATGTAGCCGGAGAGTGGTAGATAGAAAATTATTAATTTTTTTCTAAGGACTCTTTTACTATGCCTCTATAATTCACGTATTCATTGAATAAGACAGTTTTTTGTTAGTTCATGTGTAGTATTAGCAGTTTTTATTCGACAAATAGGCTAATGACGTACTTGAAGCATTTGGTATACGTTAACTATATGTGGACAATATATTTGTTGAATAAATACAGTAAATGTGCCGTTTTGTGTCGGCAGGCGTGATGGGCGGCGCGGGCGCGATCGCGTCGCCGATGGGCGGGCTGGGCGCGCTGGGCTGCGGCGGCGTGGGCTCGCCCTCGCCCTCCGCGCAGCAGCATCTGCCGCACCACATGCCGCAGCAGAGGTAACAACACCATACGCTCGTGTATTTATGGTAGAAACATTTTTTACTCAAGACGTTGCATGTGCCTGACAAAAATGAAGCCTAATATGAAATGTGTTGTTAAATCAAAGAAATAATTTTAAAGTGACGATAACTTTAGTATTCGCTTTACAACAAAAGTTTGTACAGTGAACCAATGAAAGAGGAAGCCTAGGTAGAGAACTAAGAACATATTTTTGAATGCTACTAATGTAAGCCTTGTTATGAAACTTTGTAATTAAAATATGAATATTATTAAGAAATAAAATTTGGGGGGAGGGGTTTGACAAAAATCACGAAATATCACAAGGGGGGGAGGGGGGTGTAGTGGGATATCACGTGTATTTATTTTTTCATTATATTACAGACTCGCCGTTGCTAGGCAACGAACGAAC
Source organism: Endotricha flammealis (assembly GCA_905163395.2). Taxonomy (NCBI): domain Eukaryota; kingdom Metazoa; phylum Arthropoda; class Insecta; order Lepidoptera; family Pyralidae; genus Endotricha; species Endotricha flammealis. The sequence goes on along the minus strand of LR990856.1, from coordinate 2,149,753 downwards.
CGTTCTTTATACCTGTATTTATGATAATATTCAAAAAAAAAAATAGATTTTTTATAGATACTAAAAATACACGTGATGCTTGGTGAGAGGTGGGGGGGTAGTCTTAAATCTCACCATGTATCACCAAGGGAAAGGGGGGGTTAAAAATGCTTAAAAAAAGATCACGTGGTTAATTACGTACGGCCCTTTAGTTGAATAAAATTTCGAGAGAAAACTTGAATCGTATTTAGACCGTAGTTATGGCATGGTATTATTCCTGTGCGCTTTACAGAGGCGTGGGCATGGGCATGGTGGCGTCGCCGTCGTCGTCGCTGAACACGCCGGTGGGCGCGGGCGTGGCGTCGCCGGGCGGCGAAGAGGCGGCGTACCGGGAGAAGGTGCGCCAGCTGTCCAAGTACATCGAGCCCCTGCGCCGGATGGTGCAGCGGATGGTCAGCGAGGGGGAGAGTGAGTCGCGAGTTCATTCCAATTGAGGTCTTACGCCGGGCTTTCGCCGATAGTTACTTTTTGGGGCGGCAGTTGGTTTCACGAAATATAAGACGCTAGTGTACGTTTTTATTGAAGCATTGTAATATGCTTTTAAAAACCCAAAATAAACAAAGTAAAAGATAAATTAAAAAATGTGTATAGTTTTTTAAATATGCACATTTTTTTTGGGTTTAACAAACGTTAACAGATCATTCACGTCGAAGTGTTGATAGGATTAAAAAAAATTACATGCACAAAGTATTTCCTGTAGATCTACTTGCAAAATAAATGATTTTATTTTTAAGATACAACTTATCCAACTAGCGCATTGTAATGACATTTTAGAATCAATTGTAACTGTCACACATTAATTCTATAATGTTTAAAATAATCCCGAAATTACAGACGTGGAGAAGCTGACGAAAATGAAGAACCTTCTAGACATCTTATCCAACCCGAACAAGCGAATGCCGTTGGAGACATTAATCAAGTGCGAAGTGGTGCTGGAGAAGCTGGATTTCAGGCGTGGGGAGGGCGTCGGCGTCGGCGTCGTCGCCGTACCCAACCCTGGAAAGGTAACTGAATTCAAATAGTTTTTTTTTATACCACAAAGGTGGCAAACAAGCATACGGCCGGCCTGATGGTAAGCCGTCACCGTAGCCTATAGACGCTTGCAATACCGGGGGTATCACTCACGCGTTGCCAACCCTCCCAACCCTCCCAAGTGGAGCTCTGGACACCTTACTCACCGTAGAAACACAACATGGCCGAGACCAATGCCATTTAATTTATTTTATTTGGTTTATTTGGCTAAGATCTTCTGTAAGGTGGAGTTCCTTCCCGAGACGGGCTGCTCCGATTTGAGCGGATTATCCGCTGTGCCCTACCTCTATATATTTCTCTTTTCATAGATTTTTCTCTTTAAAGTCAACGCCCGAGTAATTGTTTTTTTACTCAAATAGGTCTATTTGAAGCCTTTTGGAGTTGTTACAATTTTTTTCCTACTACCAGTTCAGACGGCAAATTTGTATTAAGAAGATGGCAAAAAAACTGGCACTTTTAAAATGGTACTAATAAAAGTTACAATTACAATGTATAACTTAGCTATACTTGTTCGCACGATATTACTTGCTTAGCGATATATTGCGCTTTATTTTAATATTTTTGAATTATTTAAAATTGCAATTATTACTTTCACAGATATGTTTTTTGATTATAAATTGTATTAACTTACCATTTTAAAAGAGAAAGTGCCAAGTTTCTTGATAGTTCTTCATAGTACAAATATGCCGTTTGGTTGTGAAAATTCTAAGTGATTCGAAAGAGCTAGTAATATGTATATTAGGCCAAAAATACTATTTTCACTTCTCATGCTCAGAAAATGCTTATTTGCGCAGGATATAGGCTGCACAAAATCGAATTTTGTGCACAAGGGCAAAAACGTATCTACTCTTAAATGTATCTATATTAAGGCAAAGGAAATAAGCCATACAGCCAAACACAACAAAAAGTTCAGAGATAGAATTTGTTATTTTATAACATTTACTTTAATTTATTTGCCTTATGTGTTTTTTAAGTCATAAAAGATATTAAAATTTAAATTAAAGTACGGTAGGTTAATCAATTAATTTAAGAAAATTATTTTATTACAAAATTAATTTAATAGTAGGCTGTATAGGTCTGCAGCCCAAGCCTAATTTCAATTTCGTAAGATTTAAAAAAAAAACGGCGGGAAAGGGGAAACAGGTCTTGTTTTTCGTGCGTTTATTTATTTATTTCCTCGCAATCGAAGTGAAAAGCAGAGTTTATAACTCGTCCACAAAACCATTTCAGGCGAGGGCTGCTAAAAGTCTCGGATAGAAATGATTCGTTTTGTGCACTTGTTGTAAAATCTACTATTTCACCTCACAAGCTCGGAAAGAATCTGTTTGTCATTCGAAATCTGAGCGCAAAAGTGAATTTTGTGCCCTAGCGTGGAAAGAATTTTTAAAATTCGAACCTTTCTATTCTATAGACGCGAATGTAAACGCGCACTCGCGGCTCGCCTCGCGCCTCTCAGCGCTCGCGTCCGGAGCGGTTTTTTGGGCACGAGTCAAAGAGGTTCGCGTGGGATGCGACCGCGGTGTCCACACTCGCCCTCTCGCTTCGTTCGTTAAAAAAGACTATGTTGCCGCTAACACTTCGACGTCCTCCATTCTGGCTAACTCGAACACAACACGAGAGTGTGAACAGACAACTCAAAAACCATCGATCACGCGAGGCGCGAGACGAAGCACGTGACGAGGTACGAGGCGAGAGTGTAAATGTAATATATAATTTTTTATACCGCCAATCCTCTGAAAATGCCTTAATACTTATTTCATGCCAGTGTGCCAACCTTATCTTTAAAATAATCGAACTGGCCAGCACGACACCGCATAAAAATAAAAAATAAATATATTATTTGCGTTTTTCTTGCACCAAGCATTTTCCTCGCTGTAGTGAGATGAAAAGTTGTGTGTTTCGCTCGGCAGCAAAGTTATTCTGCGTCTCGTACCTTTGAAACCCTCGCTACGCTCAGGATTCAACTTTGCAGCCTTGCATAACAAATAACTATTATCTTTCCAGGAGCAAATCTTCAACCCTCTGCTGGAGGTGGTGAACAACTGTCTGCAGTCGCCGCTCGCCAACCATACGTTGAAGAGGACCTTCGGCTCAACACTCGACGCGCTTAACGGCCCTGAGATCAAGTCAGTATCATCATTGTACTTTTTTTTAAACCACTAAGGTGGCAATTGTGGCAAACGACCATACGGTCTGCCTGATGGTAAGCAGTCACCGTAGCCTATGGACTATGTAAAAAGTGGAGTTCTGGAAACCTTACTCACCAATGCTATATGGCTACGATACGATGTAAGGTCCTTCCCCAGATGGCCAGAAATATGCGGAGCGGATTATCCGCTGTGCCCTACATCTCTTATACTTTACAGGTGTAGTGATAAAGATAGAGAAAACATATTTTTTTTTAAATTCTAGAAATCTTCCACCCCCACAAAAAGTACCAAAATACGAAGAACCGCCAATGGATATACCAGACGTGCTGCAGGGTGAAATTGCCAGATTAGACTCTAGGTTTAAGGTGAGTTATCATATTTTTCTCGTGTATAGTATAGAAGTACTAAATATCGTATACAATGTAGTATACATGGTCTCTTTTTATTTATTTCTTATTAACTAGCTTTTGCCCGCGGCTTCGCTCGCCTTAATTTTATGGCATAGGTCTCGTTTGACAACAAAACAACCCATAGCGCGACTTGTGGCGCCATCTGTTGGCCGATACAGCGCCCTCTATAGTAGAAAAAATATTTTCCTATTGAAATGACATACTTTCACGGGATAAAAAGTATCTTATGTTGGGTTCTGTACCCCTGACAAAATATATACAAATTTTCATAATGATCGGCTGATTTGTTAAGCCGTGAAGGAATAACAAACAAACTCACTTTCTCATTTATAATATTACTTAGGATTGAATAAAAAGATCCATAACGATAGTAGAATAATATTCTGATTAAATTATTTTAGATCAATAGTTTTATGTAATGTGTAATTTTAATGTGGTTCGTTTATAGTTTAATACATTGCAAATACATTGCAAACCGCGCCCGGCGCGTGCTGGTCGGCGCGCGGGCCAGTGATGCATTGTGAGCTTTCACTGTCGGGCGTGTGCGCGCCCGTTTTAGTACAGTTAAATACAATAGTCTATTGTATTGCGCGCCCGTTTTAGTACAGTTAAATACAATAGTCTATTGTATTGCGCGCCCGTTTTAGTACAGTTAAATACAATAGTCTATTGTATTGCGCGCCCGTTTTAGTACAGTTAAATACAATAGTCTATTGTATTGCGCGCCCGTTTTAGTACAGTTAAATACCCTGCGTAATCACTGGCCCGCGCGCCGGCGTGCGCGGGCACCGGTCAAGAATTGGGCCGGTCGAGGCGTGTCGAAAAACGCATCGGCCGCACGCGGCACTATGTAAGCCTCTATAAACCTCCATACAAATTGCGCCGGTCGCGTTTTCACGCGACCGGCGACACGCTGCAGAATGAAAGGAGCCTTAGGGGGAAAAATATTTAAAAAAAAAACTATTCAATTCTATTATTATTATTATTGATGTTATTGGGTTTGAAATAGTACTAAGTATCAACTGTTTCCATTTGACCATTGCTGATTTTTGTTAGTCTCCTTTTTTTAACGTGATAAAAATGTTGCAAGGTGTCTCTGGAGACGATGCAGCTGTCGGGCGGCACCGGCGCGATCTCCCTCGTGGCGGCCCTGGACGACGCGCGCCTGCCGTGCGTGCCCGCCGTGCACGTGCACGTGCCGCGGGACTACCCCAGCGCGCCGCCCGCCAGGAGGGCGCGGCCGGCGCCGGCGGCCGGCGGCTCCTCCGCCTCCGACGCATTCCTCGTGCGCGTCGAAAAGGCCATGGACGCGAGATGCGCGAGGTATCTGCACTTTTTTATTTATTTCATACTAGCTGACCCGGCAAACTTTGTTCTGCCTTAGAGGCACTACCCTACCCTACCCCTACCCTACCCTACCCCACCCCTACCCTACCCTACCCTACCCTACCCCTACCCTACCCTACCCCTAATCTAGTTTTCATTGTTTTTAAGATGTATTCTGCTATTCGGGTCGGAAACAAATCCAACAAATCAAAAACCATGGCAATCGGTCCAGCCGTTCTCGAGTTATAAGTGTTGTAACAAACACGACTTTCTTTTATATATATAAATAATCACTTATGCGTTGCCAACCCTCCCAACTCCCCAAGTGGAGCTCTGGAGACCTTACTCACCGTAGGAACACGACATGGCCGTGAGCAATACTAATTGGCTACGATACGATGTAACGTGGAGGTCCTTCACCAGACGGGCTACGAAAGATGCGGAGCGGATTATCCGCTGTGCCCTACCTCTCTATGAACGCTTACTTTAACATGACAACATTGTTAAAGTAAGCGCACATACAGACGATCGACAGGTCTCGACAGTTGCGTGCTTAAACTTCGACGTCATCCGACACAATAACGACGGCTGCCGTCGACGGGTGGCGACGCTTGCAGTTGTGACCTGTCGCATAAAATCTATAGCTGACAAACGATAGAATAATAGCGGACGCGACAAACCGCAAGCTGTCGCCATCTGTCGTCAGCAGCCGTCAATGCGTCGACGGCAGCTGGTGAAGCGTCAATAGATATCGTCGACCACCTTACCGTCGACACCATGCCGTTTGTCTATATGAGCGCTAAACATGTGCCGCTGACTGTATGTTTTGCAGTTTTCATTTATCATTTCTTTTTACATCCATATTTGAAAAGTTCCAGTGAACTGTGTAATATTTTTAAACAGCCCATGTCTTTTCTCCGTCTTTATTGGCACTATCAAACTAAAGAAGAAAAAAAGAGATAGCTTGAGGCTTAATGTTTCATTATCGTTCCACAGACTCCCAAAAGGTTGTTCGGTGGAGCAACTGTTAGACGCGTGGGAGATGAGTGTGCGGCAAGCCTGCGCGCCCAACCCCACCACATCCTACACACCAGTCCCAACGCTGGGTTTATAAACTAGAAGTTAAGTAAAATAACTTGTTTTAAGATATATTTAAGTTAAGGTATATGACGATTTCGATATTTGACATCGAAAACCACTATTTCGTTTGCGAAACCATTATCCAAATTTTTATAGCAATACAAATTAGTTTTTTTTTTAAGAATTTTACTTTTATATTCAAAATAAATTTATAAATCGTACATATTTTTATCTGAACGATATTTTAGCCTTAATTGCATGACGATGATTGTTGCGGATTTTTTTATACAAATATTTTAGTTTTTAAAACTCCGTGCTGATTGTACCCTCTTATTTGACTAATTATTTTATAGAGGGGTAAATTTCTGAAAGGTATTTTTAAAGTCATTCCATTATAGCTGTCATTGTCGAACTAGAAAAGAAAAAAGAGAGCTTGGGACTCAGAGCCACAGCACACGGCGTATTTTAAACGCGCAGATGACGCGCGTATCGTTATCCAAGGCGGTGTTGCAATCATTCCATCGTGACGTCTAACATACAAAGAACTCAATGTAGTTCGAAACGCGCGTCCTCTGCGCATATAAAATACGCCGTGTGCTGTGGCTCTTACTTGTTGTCTTGTGGGCCTTCTCTTCAATAAGGCAGCCGATGTGCCCTTTGTGCGTGCGAAGAGTGGGAGCTGGATTACTCCAGCCATCCTAATTCCTCCAGGAAGCCGGCCAGGAACTTGACGGTTCGTTTTGAAAGGTTAATGTGGTTAGTTTAAATGCTTTTCAGAAACTGTCTGTTGCAGTGAAGAGCCTCTGGTTTGCGACGAATGCCGATTTGTTGTAATCTGTGGGAAATTGGCAATAGTCGCGCGACTATTGCTAATTTTGCACAAATCGCTTTGGGCATTGCATGCGACGTCGTTCAGAATCAGTCAGAAAGTTGTTCGCTAATATCCTAATCAGCACACGGCATAATTTTAATAGTATCTCTGAATGTATTTATTATAATTCATTGTTTTACGGTGTGATAGTTGTCTGTGATAGTTTAAAATCACCAATTCGCAATGATATACGATTTGTTTGGTTTGGTTTGCAAGGCACAAAAATAATACCTATTTGACGACCTCCGTGGCGTAATGGTTACCACGCCAGACCGCCACCCAAGAGGTCCCGGGTTCGAATCCCGGTCGGGTCAATTGAAAAACGAACTTTTTCTGATTTACCTCGGGTCTAGGATGTTTATCTATATATTTATTTGTTATAAAATATAGTATCGTTGAGTTAGTATCCCATAACATAACTTTCAAACATACTTTGGGGCTAGCTCAAACTGTGTGATTTGTTATATTAATACCATAGGGCTAACTCGAACATGGCTCGTCTCGTCCATTAGGCCAGGCCACACTTTGGTTATATTTTCATAAGAATTCTACTTGTACAGTCAACCAACAAAAGAGTTGACCAGGGTAAAGAACTAAGAACAAAGATTTCTTATCCTAATAATGTAAACATGATTATGAAACTTTATAATTACGTGCTTCACATTACACTATCAATACTATGAATCAAACGCTGAAACACATAAAAATTAAGTTTCTAATCACGAGCCCAAGTGGACGCTATCGTAGTTGGCGCCAAAATCCCTTATTAAATATTGAAAGAAAACCAACCATGTTTTTTTTTCTTTCGTTTGGCAATCGCACTTCAGACGAAGATTGTGCCATCTTCAAGTAATACTTGTGTACGTAATTCAAACCAACGTGTTCATGCTATCTTGACTCAGTATACAGTCTCCGAGTCAAGATGCCCCGAAGACACATGATAGCAAAATTTCTTCGGATAAGGCGGATTTTGAAGTCAACACGATAATATACTTTTAATAGTTCCTGGTCACAAATTTCAATCACTACGCACTATAACCAATGTTTGCTTCACATTAAGCCCACCATTCACTACACGAACCCGGACCCGACTCGCAACCCGGACCCGACCGCGGACCAATCCGGCGTTGCCCATACACTGCACGAACCCTCCACTCGAAGTATGGCATGTGGGGTTCGACAGGCTATCGCGCGGACCTGCGAGCCCGACGCCAACCCATTTGACAGTCTAGCGAACCGGTTGGTCGCTTCCATACACAGGCGGATTAGTCCGATGGTCGACCAATCCGCCGGACCAATCTGCGTGTGAATGGTGGGCTTAACACTATCAATTCTATGAATCAAACGTTGAAACACATGTTATGTTATGCGGTCCCTAGACGATCAAGCATGCTTGACAAGCATTGCTAAAATTTAACTTTTCATCAAGCATTGTCAAGCACGTAAATGCTTGTCAAGCACACCAAGCTTCGTTCTAAACGGTCCAAACTGCTTGACAACCACGTAAAATTCATGTGCGTGCATGCTCATTTAAATTGATCGTCTAGGGACTGCATTAGTCTTGTAAAATGTGATAATAGACAGGAAAAAAGTAGAAAAAAGGAAAGAATATGTTGCCGGCCAGTACAGCGCGGCCGCGTAGCATGCGGCCTCTTTGGGCGAGGATTCTTCGCAATACAAACTGTGTTCGTACGAGTATATTTTGTACGAAATGGCAGTTTAGAATCCTGTTTAGTAGTACCGTCCGTAACCATTCATCATCATAATACTTACCGCTACCATCACCGGTAAAAACTTAGAAAAAATAGATCTTAATGGAAAAAGATGATATTATAATAAGCCAATGGGAGGCAGCATGTTTTTTTTAAATTGTAAAATGAGTTTTTTTTAGTAATACACTACATTTTTGTTATTAGCAACTGATATCCATAAATAAAATGCTAGTGTTTTTAAAGTTATGAATTAACATTTAAAATAAATTCTGTGAACGAGGAATCCTTTTTATACTGTTTTTATGATGATGTCGTATGTAAAATTTATTAAAATAAAATGTACTTAAGTAAATTGAATCTATTGTTTTATTACAATATTTGATATAAATACAGATAAACACAGTCCCCTAATTCCATGGAAATTCATCTCTGAAGTCACACATATTACTTGATGGTCTAACGGTGAATTTCTCAAAACCATTTTGAAAATCAATCACGCATTATAATATGGCTTTCACCGCCAAACCAAAAAAGAAAAACAAATTAAAACTTAATAAGGTTAAAGAATATTTATTTTCCCCACTTACATGAGAAATATAGTGATAGTAAATATATAATTTGTCCAGTTAAGTAGCATATTATAAAATTAATGTGGAATTAAAATGCGTCTCAGAAACTGGGTGTAAGAGCAAAGATATAGCTTCAGACTAACGGCCTAACAGTTCCTACAGTTCCTAACAGTTCTATAGACTACAGACTGGGGTACACCCAATTCTGAGCACTAATAAATAAAACACAATATATCTTTGAAACATTTAATACACAACAGTTCACAGTGAGACCTGATAGAGTCTCGAAGGCCCGCGCGCGCTGCCCCGCTCGCACTGCCCGCCGCGCAGCGTGGCCCCGCAGCACGACCAGTGCCGCGAGCCGGGCCAGCCCGCGTGCCCGTGCCCGCAACCTGACACACATACATTTAGTATTTCATCATTTGGTTAGGCGTTTCAGCGACGCCGCGCCGGCGGAGTTGTGGAAGTATCACCTTCCCGCGAGCATGCATTTTCCTGACTATAAAAAAGGGGTTTTTAGCAGAAATAATACGAATAAAAATATTGAGGAAATTCATCAATAATTTTTCACGAAATAAGTTACGAAAAAGTTAAAATATTTCTGGCAGTTACACATGTATGTTTATTTGGGTCAGGGTTCGATTGTCGTCTACACTAGTCACTAAGTAATAAGTGTCAGTTCGAACTTCGTTTTACGTCAGCGCGAGTCAGTAAGTATAGTGGCCTCACCCTTGTACCCGCCAGGCATGGTGCCCCCGCAGCCGCAAACGGCGTCGCGGCGTCCTCCTGAAGAACAGAACGCGCAGCAGTGGAACTTCCCAGTGTGGGGCGCAGTCACGCGGGCCGCACACGGGAATGGACTGCCCTGCATTTAGAAAAATCATTTATTTTGCAAGTAGATTTACAGGAAATACGCACGTTATTTTTTTTAATCCTACCAGCACTTCGACGTAAATAGTGCAAAAGAGATAAATATAAAGAATGTTATTTTATATTCAATCAGGACTTTGGAATGTGTAGATGGTTATTTACAGTGTATCCTACGTTTTGCATGACATACATGGTTACGTATGATTCAATCTGTGTTGTTGAAGGTGACATAATAATAAGAAGCTTTGCTTGTATTGTTGAGTTTTTTCTCAGCAACTTCAAATTAACAACAAAAAGCTCTACAATTTTACACATTTTTGGTTATAGCGACATCTATCGGCAATGTGTAAAACGAAAAACTCGAAAGGTTGCTTGTTTGTATTGAATATATTTTAAACTACAATAATGACCGTTAGATGTCGCTTTATTCAAACCTAGCATTATGAATTTCTTTTAGACAAGTTTATGATAAAACCCACCTTTATAGGCTTGTTATTAAGCGTAATAGCCAATAAATAAGAGCCGGGACTGGTTGCGGTGACTGACACCATGTATGTGCCATCGCCACGGTCTCTTACACGAGCAGCGTCGGGTCTCGCTGACGAGTCTTTACGTCGGAAGTAGCCTGCCACCTGAAAATATTTACAATTCATGTAATGTACACAGCAATAAAAAAATATCCAAGGTCATAATTTGCTGCGTGTTCTACCAAACAATAACACATTATTGTATACCTTTTGACGATAAAAAGAAAATACATTTTTACTATCGCACCGTCTGACTCATCAACGAATATTGATTATAATGTTGAAACTCTGTCTAGCCTAAATATCGTAAAATAACTTACCTGCTCACCACCACACCATATTCTTTCTCCAGTATTGTCCCGAAGTTCGAATATGGCATCGTGTTGAACACTCACACGGAGATCTTGCAGACCTAAAGAAGTAAAAATAATGGTTAAGAGTTTTAAAAAAAGGCAAATAAAAAAAATAAGTATTAAAAAATTGATAAAAATAATATTTTAACAATAAAAACGAAAAAAATGGCAAAAAGAGTTCTCTCCGGCGGGGAATCGAACCCCGGTCTCCCGCGTGACAGGCGGGGATACTGACCACTATACTACCGAAGACTTGTTTAGGACGGTGAATTTACAGCTTAAAAATGTAAGCAGACTCTTTATATTATTACGTCGTATGTTAATGTTTTTTTTAATATTTTTATAACGGCAAACAACAAACCATGATTTTTGCTTTACTTGTTGAATGTATTTCATCTTAGAGCACGTATGCTAGGTCTATAGGTACCTACTTACATATTTTATAGAACTTTCTAAAATTATTAGACTGTCTTTTTCAGGGAAAATAAAAAAAAATGTAAAAACACTATTTTCTAACAAAAAAACCCTTGAAATTTACTAGTTTTCCGTAATACTTACCTTCGGTATTCAGCACACATTTATCAGCATCAGGTGCGTGTGTGAGCAGTCTGCCGACAAGAGTACTGTCATGTGCTGCGGGGGCAGCACCAGCGAAGCGTATCTCGCAGCGGGGCGCTTCACAGAGCGGTTGGATTTCTGTTAATCGTTCTAAACGACGAAGTACCGAACTGCTGAGTGATAGGAGCTCATCTTCATGTCCTTCTAATAACAGCTATATAAAATAAAATCAGTTTTAAGAGCGCGCATTTAGTCCACTAGCGCCGCCATTTGAACGAGAGTGATAGCTGGTAAACGGTGATAAAAAAGTAAAATAATGTTCTATTACGCATTAGAATAGACGATGAAGTATTATTTATATCGCTTTGTTAACATTTCAAATGTTTCAGTCATTTCTACGTTTACCAGCTATCACTCTCGTTTCAATGGCGGCGCTAGTGGACGGAATGCGGATGAATAAATTATTGGTTACAATTTCACAGGCCGGTGCAGTACGTCGGTAGTGAGCTAACTTATGATCCATAGGGCGCGGGTTCGATTCAAGCTCGGGGAAAACATTTTATGTGATGGCATCTGCGTCTGTTTTCTTTGTATTATAATGTATATTTTTACAGTACCTAAGTAATATATTTGTTGTCTGGTAGGTATCAAGCAGATTAAACTTAGCTTAATTTGGTTGGGACTAGGTGGCGCTGTGTGATTGAATTTATTGAAGAATCTTGAAAAGATTTTTTTTTTACCACAAAGTTGGTAAACAAGCATACGGCCCGCCTGATGGTAAGCATCACCGGAGCCTGTAGACGCTTGCAATACCGGGGGTATCACTCACGCGTTGCCAACCCTCCTAACCCCCCCAAGTGAAGCTCTGGAGACCTTACTCACCGTAAGAACACAACATGGCCGAGACAAAAAAAAAAGGTATTATTTGGAATGTTCACCTCCTCAGCAAATTTAATAGCATCCAAAGCCTGGGTGGTCCTGTCATCCAATTCCTTGTTCCTCTGTTCTACCCTCTGGCGGTAACGAGCTCGGGCTCTGGCAGCTGACGTGCACAACGCCCGACTGTGCAGGTCGACCGCTCGTCTATATTGTTCTGCCCATGTTTGCACTTCAGATTCCACGCGGGCTGCTTGAGACTGAAAAGGATGTAGGCATAGGTAGGTACAGTCAACATCTGAAAACTACCCCACCCACCAAGGAAGTAAGATTTTTTTTAATTCTCACGTATTTTGAATGAAAATGTATAAAAATATAGATTTTGATATTACTATCATTAGAATAAATTTCGTCACTTTCAGTTACCTGAAAAAAACTTCTTAATCGCATAAGTATGTACCTATTTTGTTATTTCAGATTTTTCCTATTTTGACGTTTACCTATTTCTGTAGTATTTAGCGACGGCATAGTATTTAGGCTCACCCCTCCTTGTTAGAGTTGAAGAACATTCTGACTAAAAAAAACAAGTTGTCTACCACTGTATGGTGGGGTTGCGGTTGAAACGGCATGTAAAGATATTAATTGTCTACTCACATCAAATTCAAAAGCCTGTCCATTCATGATCCTTGTCGCTCGTTCAACATTCTCTGGCACATGTCTCGCTCGCTCACACGCATCTCTTAATAGTCTGGCCCTCTCTGCTGCCGCTCTAGATGCGTTGGCAAGCGCATGGCCTGAGTGAGAGACGATGCAGCAGTCTCGGCAGATCACCTGTGGTGTGGTGTGGGGTATAAAAGGAAAAACTAGAGTAGTGAATGGGACAGCTGTTTAAGAATAGGCGAGAAGAAGATAGCGAATCGATAAGGGTTAAATCGCATGGCAAATCATCTGAGTGGCCCCTGGATAGTCACTTACCTGTTGACACGTAGCACAGTATACCGTCAGCTCGGCTCTTGTGTGTTGCGTACAGAATTTGATAGGTGTCGGATTGAGAGGCGTCAAGGAATGTCTTGCTGTCGCTTTCTGACGGTGATGCGCCTCCCCACAAGTTGTGCACACACTCACTAAGCATTGGTTGCATCTGCTTTCGGCCTGAAAAAATATTTCGTGATGTGTTTTGAGACCACGGTGTTTGAGTGACCATTGCCTACAGAAATTCCATTTTCTTTTTATCAGAAAAAAATAATGCATAACTTGGGATAGTGTTTCATATATTAAGAAGGTATGTACACCTTACAGAAGATCGTAGCCAAATAGCATTGGTCTCAGCCATGTTGTGTTCCTACGGTGAGAAAGGTCTCCTGAGCTCCACTTTTTACAGGGTCGGCAACACGTGAGTGGTACCATTGCAAGCATCTATAGGCTGCGGTAACTGCTTACCATCAAGCGGGCTGTATGCTTGTTTGCCACCTGAGTGGTTTAAAAAAAAGGGTACGTATTTTCAATTATCCATGATGATAGAGACAAAAGTTCAAAGCAAAGATAATTAGCGTAAATTTCAAAATCAACGTGAAATATCTTTAGTCACAGTGTCAATAGTAATGTGCCGTTACAAACTGATGGGAATTTGTTGAAATCATGTGTTCGAAGTGCTCTTCACGGATGGTATAACACCATATGTGGTTTCCGAAAATATAGTGAACTCATTGTTATTACAGAAATTAGTAGCGGGACGGTTATGCTTGATAGAATCTATTTGATTGGATGCAAGGTTGTTTGATTTGAACGTTTCTTCTTTTTCTCCTACTATTTTTCTAGGTTCACTCCTAGAAAATTCATTGCAACTTTATTGAATTGCGACAGTAGTTGTGCCATTAGAAACACTTATTTAGGATAGCACAACTAGTTGATCCATGAAGAAAACGCGATTAGAACTTACAAAGAAACTTTGAATCAAACAGAAGTATACTTATTTGGACAGATGGAAAATTAAGTGAAGCTCGATTGTCGGAACGGAAAAGAAATTGTAAAAAGTAGGAGAGTTTACTAGTATCTAGGTACTCCTATTTCTTAGGGCCTGTGTACAATTTCTTTTCCATTTTTAGTTGATTACTCTTCAGTGAAAGTTACAATTGAACTGTGAGCAAAGCAGCTGTGATTCTAGTAATTTAGATTGTAAATCTTTTGTGATAGATCTTTACCTTATTGTCGCTATTGCACAGGTCACAGAGGACACTAGCTCTATCTTCCTGCCCCTCAGCCACCATCCTCCTCAACAATATATAGTTTGGAGGCAGAGCAGAGACTCCTCCCAAAGGTAACGGAGTTTCGTGGCCACAGATAGGACATAGAAGAAATTGCACACACTTTCCTGAAACCTAAAGATGACCTATGTTTATTATTGTAAATACATTTTAGAAGCTGTAAAAACCCTTTAGTGTAAATTAATGTTCTATGTATTTTCAGGTGAAAAACCGAGAAAAATATGAGCAAATAAATTTTGATGGTATCGTTGGTCATGCGAGACGGAAAATTTAAGCCAGTCAGCATGGGTTGAGTTCTGGATTCTTGAGTTCCTTCGTGAACGGGACTGTCCTACCACGTGCCTTGGTTTCGTTAGATAAGAGTCAGTGATGATTTCGTACCTATAACCCTAAACTTCTTCGATTATAGGGAGACACTAACCATACATTAATCTGTGTTGAACTGTTGAAGCAAACAGTCGACGTACCTTTCTGGTAAATATTCCGTATTTATGTGCTTTCTGTTCCCAGCTGCCCTCAGAGCCCGAGTTCCTAGGATCACTCTCATATCCTGATCCTGCTGAACCGCCTCCAGATGATTCACCATGTTCTATGCGAATAGAACCTGTGGAAGGGTTTAAATGGATTAGGAAACTATCGCACTGGTACCGAAGATTTTTTGGATTTATTGTGTCTGATAGAACCTAAGCAGATCTATTACATGCTACTCTGTCAACTTTCTGGTAAGATTGTGTGTTCCAAGACTGCGGTAAACGTAGTTAAAATCGATAAGTTTCACTTCTTATTGTCGATCTGTGGTCGCTGTTGTTAATCCTGACTTAACAGGAGAGACAGCGATGGGAATGTGTGGTGCTGGTGGCCTCATGGTTGAAAAATATACTAACTAAGTCTTAATTGCTGACGATACTTTAAAGAACTTTTATCTTGTTTTCCGTTGGATAGCAATACATTAATATAGCGGATATTTATGCGAGTGAAGACGTAGGAAAAGCTAATAAATTATAGGTATATTAATCAATGACCAAATTATTCGTAATCGTGGCTGTGTATTGGCATGTTTACCCACTGTCCGGATGAGCATTAGAAATTCTTTAAATACACCAGGGTCTTGCGTAAAATGTGATTCATTTGCTAAAATAAGAAAGACTATAATTTTGGCACTTTGTGATAGTATGTGATGCTATTTTGCACATTTGGTAGTGATTCTGCTTCCGGTTCCAAAGGTGGCGGGTTTGATCTATCTCCGCGCTTTTTTTTCGGCGAACTCTTCTATACCCTTTTGTTTACCTTTTTCTGTAGATTTTTCTATATTCTTTTATATACTTACCCTTTTTTTAAATTCTATTTTCTATGTAATCTACAGCTCATTGGGTACAAGGTTTTGGGCTGGGCTTCAGTGATCATCAGTTATATAGCAAGTTTCTGTAACGCTTTTTCATTTTAATTCCACATTATGGTCTCAACTTCTCAAGCTATAAGAAGTATCCTTTTTAGGGTTCCGTAGTAAACTACAAGGAACCCTTATAGTTTCGCCATGTCCGTCTGTCCGTCCGCGGTCTAGCGCCTAGACGATTGATGCTAGAAAGCTGTAATTTGTATATGTATACTCATATTAACAATGCTAACAAAGTAGTGGTACAACAAAATTTTGAAAAATATTTTTATTTGGGGTACCTACCTTTTTTTTTTTTTTTTTTTTTTTTTTTTTAATGTTTGTTACGCGATAACTCCGCCAATTATGAACCGATTTGAACAAATCTTTTTTCGGCTTATAGGTAATACCTCAAGGGTGGTCCCATTTAAATTTAATAATAAAAAACATTTGAAGTCGGTTTAATTTTTTAAAAAAAGTTAATTATTTTTCGTTTTGCACGGTGGTCCCCCCCCCCCCATCTATCTCTTCTTCTTTATTGACAGTGACAGACATGATTTAATGTTAACTTTAAAAATGCATTCGAAAACTGTCTGTTGTCAGTCCGGACTTTTTATAAGCTAGAATTAAAAATTTAATTCAATTGAACATTTAGTCTAAATTTAGAAATAAATAAATCATTTTGTATGTTTGTTTCTAGGTATCGGGATGAGATCTGCTAAGCTTCATGCGTTTCTGTTACGTTTCATTCATATAACATCGCAGAGAATTCTTGGAAACATTGTAAAATGTAGAATAATTATTAATCAAATAAATTGTACACAAATTCCCACAGCAACATCTGAGCCATCTGTGTTTTGTTTTGAGAATATGTTTTCTATGATGATGTGCAGATGGGAATAGATTTTGTCCAATTAATATCACAGGTAAGCATTTCAAGTTGTTTTCAGTTTCTTTTTTACATAGTATAAAACATAAAACGAAGTCGCTTCCCTGTCTGCCTGTGCCTATGATGCTTTGCGTTCTTTTAAACTACGCAACCGATTTTGACGCGGTTTTTTTAAATAAGTAGATAAAATGATTCAACAGGCAGGTTTATTTATATGTATAATACATTCCGAAATTCCCACGGGAAAGCGGGATGTAATACACGCTTTCCTATTCGCTAGTTAATAATAAGTAATTCTAATCCATGATTCTTTGGAAAGAAATGGAGCCATGGACCAGGTTAATGAGCTGGTTACATAGGTATCCACTAAGCTATAATACCATGAGGCAACTATGTAAGTAGTAAACTGAAAATCAGCGCTGTCCAGTGAACGTTCGTTCAGGCGCTGTCCGTCACATTACCTTGCTGAACTGCGTGGAGACCCTTTCATCTCAAACAACTTACCCTCGTTGTATAGTTTTACATTGTAAAAAAAATACGTGTAAAATAGTATTGTAATAATGTAAATATTAATTGTTGGAATTGATGAATAAATATTTTCTATTCTAACTGAAATTTTACATCATATTTTACACAATAGCATCACGTCACACAAAACAAACCATTTAGTTTAATTTATCGCATACATGCAGATAATATAAAATGTTGGCAGGTCAATGATCAACCAATTCGGAATTTTGCCAAATGGTTTTCAAAAAAAATCTCAATGAGTTACAATGAGTCAACGTCTATCTTAAATTACAATCACGAGCATTAAATACTGACCATTGTTAGGACTACTATATTTACATAGTATAAAATGAAGTGTAGCTGAATGTCTTTCTGTTCCATAAGTATGCTTATCTTTAAAACTACATAACGGATTTTGATGCTGTTCTTTTAATAGATAGAGTGATTTAAGACGAAGATTTAAATGTATAATTATAATACATTCCGAAATTCCCACGGAAAATCGGAATACATGCAATCTAAATTACTTAGATGGGTAATAAAATAAGGAAAACCCAATAAAAGGGTTTTATTGTGATTCCAATTTTTTTGCTAAAATATAGTGTCTAGAATTTAGCGCATATACCTAATATGTCACAGTCACACATACTCGGTCTATAAAAAAAAATAGATCGGACACAATATAGTTTCTGTGCTTACATGGCACAAATTACACAAGAGAGGTAGGGCAAATCGGAGCAGCCCGTCTCTGGAGAAGGACCTCCACCTTACAGAAGATCGTAGCCAAATAGCATTGGTCTCGGTCATGTTGTGTTCCTACGGTGACTAATGCCTAAAGATCTCCACTTGGGAGGATAAAGGGTTGGGAGGGTTGGCAACGCGTGAGTGATGCCCACGGTATTGCAAGCGTCTATAGGCTACGGTGATGCTTACCATCAGGCAGGCCGTAAGCTTGTTTGCCAACTTTGTAGTTAAAAAAAAAAGATTTGCCTTCTAACCAATTGCTAGCGAGCGTGCCAGCGATATTTCGTTCGTATCGTTTTGCTGATGTACCTTATTAGTGGTGTAATGTAAACCATTGAAAAGAAGTGAATAGGTAAGAGGCTCGCTCGGCTCGTTTGCTTGCTCGCCCGCCCGCTATCCTGTGGTCTGCCCTTAAAATGGTTTCACTTTCAGCGTTTCAGCACTTTCAGCCAATTGATAAGAAACTATTGGCAATTTCCATTTGTCCCATTTCTATTGCACGTTACTATACAAAAGTGATAACTGTACTTGTTGCTAAGGAAGAAGAGTCCTTCCTGGACGTGTCTCATACAGTAATAATTCACTATTCGAGTAAATCAGCGACGTAAGTCCTGCCGCGGGGTGGCAAGTCCAATTATAGAACACATTAACTAAGTTCCGGCGCGTACGCATCAATGTGGCCATTAATATCACTGCTTACCTTGTAATAGTATTACTATTATCATTTTGTAATATACTAAAAGAGGAGTTTTTTGTGGCAAACAAGCATATGATTCATTTATATACTTAGCATTATGACTATTAAACGTCGTGGTTGACTAGAGTTAGCTCTACACTTTCGCGAAGTTGAGTAAAAACAAGAGTGGACGGACTTCGTCTTACTTCCTTTATCTTCTATCTTCGTGCCTTACTTCACTTCACTTCGGTCAACTTCGCAAGACTGTAGAACTAGCATAAAAACCCAATGCCTATTATTTTCAAGAGTAACTTATAACCAAAATTCTTTTCCCGGTGACCATTTTAATTGTTTACGAAATAGTGGTAGTTTAAACCGATTTATAACGTAGTTTATTTTCTTCTACTTATATCAATCTAATCTATACTATCCTATAATCTATACTAAGAGGAAAGATTTAATTGTTTGTTTGCATTGAATAGGCTCCGAAACTACTGGACCGATTTTAAAAATTCTTTCACTAGTAAAAAGCTACATTATCAGGGACTGGCATAGGCTATAGCTTTTCCCGAAATTCGATGTGGTTCCCACGGGAACAGGTCCGGAACTTCACGCGGACGAAGTCGCGGGCAAAAAAGCTTGCTAAGCATACAACACATACATATTGTAAATGACAAGAAAAAGTGCCTGTGAAGATCTAATTTGGGAAATAAACATTTTCATTTCGTTTCATAACCCTGCAGACCTTTCTTGGTTTATTTAGATGAAGAACTACATAATAATAGTAGTAATAGGTGTTCATGACTATTACACAAGCCACGGACGTGTCAGACATACAATCGGTCTTCAATTATAAGATTAAATGGGGAGGTCAGAGGTTTGGCCGCTGTTTTATAAGGCTTCGGTACTGCGGTGTACCAGTTAGATATGACATCATGAGATATTTATTATAGACCAGCAAAAGCCGCGTAACTTCGTTTGTGTGTAACCCGCTTTCCCGTGGGAATTTTGAAAAATTCTTCTGTGTTATTAAAAAATTTCCTTTAGAATCACTTTATTGCTAAAATTTATCTATCCGGTATATTTAGATTATTCCTAATTATTTTTAATTATTATCATCTCAGCCACAAGAAGTCCACTGCTGGACATAAGCCTCCCCCAAACCGAACGTTTTCCTATGCGACCTGTGGCAGCGGCTCAATTATTTTTTATATCTGACTTATTAGGTTGGTAACAATTAACAACAATAATCACAATGTAAAACTTATTTTTATTTATTTAGTCATTTTGTATATTCTCACCACTGGCTATTCTACAGCTCTTGTCGATCTTAATACGAGTATAAACGAACAATTTAACAGGTCATTACAATTTGATGGCCCTTCCAGATGCCTTCAGTAGGGCAACACAATAAAAACGTGTTTTATTAACATCGATCTTATAACTATCATAATATGACCCTTATGCCCTTATAACATCCGTTTAGTTTAATAAAAATATAAGGACTGGATGATTATTGCTGGTCCATCTTAAACTGGTGGATTACTTAACTGGATACCTTATAGTTCACAAGACACAAACACTTGAGTGTATTATTTATAGGAATATTTGTTTTATGACGAATTAATGATTACATAAGTAAGTATAGATATTCACCGGTGTGAAGTTAGCGGCCAAACTTAGCAGCCGCCAATAACCCGACCAAATTGAGAAGTCACTTTTTTCTTTGAAACAAATTGACTCAGAAAACCGCTAAAACAGCTATGGACGCCTAGGTTCACAAACAAAACATGTCTAACATAATAACAAATCGACTACAAACATTAATTTAGTTCAGCCGCGGTACTCAGGAGTCAAATCACTTTTGGGCACAAAAGCTAAGATCTCGTAATGAGACTGGGCCAGCAAGGAGGTTTCGAAATATAGCTTGTATTGCTGGATACACCTGCTACATAGCTGCAGTGAGCAAAAGGTATCACCCGTTGTTTAACGGGGTGAAACGGGGTGAACAAGTCATGTTCATGGCGATTTTCAGAAAACTAGCGATTTTCACACATTTTCAACCAGAAAGACGGCAAGCAAGGGGTTTTGGACTTCAGAATTATTTAACCAGTCCTTTATGCAATATCAAGACACAAGTTGTCAGTTGGCACTCAATCTTTTAGACTATGCAAATCTAGTTCAAATAAAAAAAAACAAGATTTGGCTGCTGACTTCCCACCGGTGCAGAACGGCAAGCAAGGAGGTTTCGAACCATGGTTTGTATTGCTGAATAGACCTGCTACATGGCCGCAGTGAGGAAGTAGTGGCACCCAAACTTTTAGACTATGCAAATCAAGTCCAAACAAAAAATTCAAAATTTTCTTCTAAATATTTATTCTTGCTTGAAACACGCCATGTAGAACGGCAAGCAAGGAGGTTCCGAACCATGGTTTGTATTGCTGAATACACCCGCTATATGGCCGCAGTGAGCAAGTAGTGGCACCCGATCTTTTAGACTATGCAAATCGAGTGCAAATAAAAGACTCAAGATTTTCCTCAATATATTCATTCTTGCTTGAAAAGCGCCAAGTAGAACGGCAAGCAAGGAGGTTCCGAACCATGGCTTGTATTGCTGAATACACCCGCTATATGGCCGCAGTGAGCAAGTAGTGGCACCCGATCTTTTAGACTATGCAAATCTTGTCCAAGTAAAAAAAACAAGATTTGGCTGCTGACTTCCCACCGGTGCAGAACGGCAAGCAAGGAGGTTTCGAACCATGGTTTGTATTGCTGAGTAGACCTGCTACATAGCCGCAGTGAGCAAGTAATGGCACCCGATCTTTAAGACTATGCAAATCGAGTCCAAATAAAAGACTACATTTTCCTCAATATATTCATTCTTGCTTGAAAAGCGCCATGTAGAACGGCAAGCAAGGAGGTTTCGAACCATGGTTTGTATTGCTGAATAGACCTGCTACATCGGCGCAGTGAGCAAGTAGTGGCACCCGATCTTTAAGACTATGCAAATCGAGTCCAAATAAAAAATTCATGATTTTATTCAAAATATTCATTCTTGCTTGAAAAGCACCATGTAGAACGGCAAGCAAGGAGGTTTCGAACCATGGCTTGTATTGCTGAATACACCTGCTACATGGCCACAGTGAGCAAGTAGTGGCACCCGATCTTTAAGACTATGCAAATCGAGTCCAAATAAAAAATTCATGATTTTATTCAAAATATTCATTCTTGCCTGAAAAGCGCCATGTAGAACGGCAAGCAAGGAGGTTTCGAACCATGGCTTGTATTGCTGCATACACCTGCTACATCGCCGCAGTGAGCAAGTAGTGGCACCCGATCTTTTCGACTATGCAAATCTTGTCCAAGTAAAAAAAACAAGATTTGGCTGCTGACTTCCCACCGGTGCAGAACGGCAAGCAAGGAGGTTTCGAACGATGGTTTGTATTGCTAAGTAGACCTGCTACATAGCCGCAGTGAGCAAGTAATGGCACCCGATCTTTAAGACTATGCAAATCGAGTCCAAATAAAAGACTCTACATTTTCCTCAATATATTCATTCTTGCTTGAAAAGCGCCATGTAGAACGGCAAGCAAGGAGGTTTCGAACCATGGTTTGTATTGCTGAATAGACCTGCTACATCGGCGCAGTGAGCAAGTAGTGGCACCCGATCTTTAAGACTATGCAAATCGAGTCCAAATAAAAAATTCATGATTTTATTCAAAATATTCATTCTTGCCTGAAAAGCGCCATGTAGAACGGCAAGCAAGGAGGTTTCGAACCATGGCTTGTATTGCTGAATAGACCTGCTACATCGGCGCAGTGAGCAAGTAGTGGCACCCGATCTTTAAGACTATGCAAATCGAGTCCAAATAAAAAATTCATGATTTTATTCAAAATATTCATTCATGCTTGAAAAGCGCCATGTAGAACGGCAAGCAAGGAGGTTTCGAACCATGGCTTGTATTGCTGAATACACCTGCTACATGGCCGCAGTGAGCAAGTGGTGGCACCCGATCTCTTAGACTATGCAAATCTAGTCCAAGTAAAGAAAAACAAAATTTGGCTGCTGACTTCTCACCGGTGCAGAACGGCAAGCAAGGAGGTTTCGAACCATGGTTTGTATTGCTGAATAGACCTGCTACATCGGCGCAGTGAGCAAGTAGTGGCACCCGATCTTTAAGACTATGCAAATCGAGTCCAAATAAAAAATTCATGATTTTATTCAAAATATTCATTCATGCTTGAAAAGCACCATGTAGAACGGCAAGCAAGGAGGTTTCGAACCATGGCTTGTATTGCTGAATAGACCTGCTACATCGGCGCAGTGAGCAAGTAGTGGCACCCGATCTTTAAGACTATGCAAATCGAGTCCAAATAAAAAATTCATGATTTTATTCAAAATATTCATTCATGCTTGAAAAGCGCCATGTAGAACGGCAAGCAAGGAGGTTTCGAACCATGGCTTGTATTGCTGAATACACCTGCTACATGGCCGCAGTGAGCAAGTGGTGGCACCCGATCTCTTAGACTATGCAAATCTAGTCCAAGTAAAGAAAAACAAAATTTGGCTGCTGACTTCTCACCGGTGCAGAACGGCAAGCAAGGAGGTTTCGAACCATGGTTTGTATTGCTGAATAGACCTGCTACATCGGCGCAGTGAGCAAGTAGTGGCACCCGATCTTTAAGACTATGCAAATCGAGTCCAAATAAAAAATTCATGATTTTATTCAAAATATTCATTCTTGCCTGAAAAGCGCCATGTAGAACGGCAAGCAAGGAGGTTTCGAACCATGGCTTGTATTGCTGAATAGACCTGCTACATCGGCGCAGTGAGCAAGTAGTGGCACCCGATCTTTAAGACTATGCAAATCGAGTCCAAATAAAAAATTCATGATTTTATTCAAAATATTCATTCATGCTTGAAAAGCGCCATGTAGAACGGCAAGCAAGGAGGTTTCGAACCATGGCTTGTATTGCTAAATACACCTGCTACATGGCCGCAGTGAGCAAGTAGTGGCACCCGATCTCTTAGACTATGCAAATCTAGTCCAAGTAAAGAGAAACAAAATTTGGCTGCTGACTTCTCACCGGTGCAGAACGGCAAGCAAGGAGGTTTCGAACCATGGTTTGTATTGCTGAATAGACCTGCTACATGGCCGCAGTGAGCAAGTAGTGGCACCCGATCTTTAAGACTATGCAAATCGAGTCCAAATAAAAAATTCATGATTTTATTCAAAATATTCATTCTTGCTTGAAAAGCACCATGTAGAACGGCAAGCAAGGAGGTTTCGAACCATGGCTTGTATTGCTGAATACACCTGCTACATGGCCGCAGTGAGCAAGTAGTGGCACCCGATCTCTTAAACTATGCAAATCTAGTCCAAGTAAAGAAAAACAAGATTTGGCTGCTGACTTCTCACCGGTGCAGAACGGCAAGAAAAGAGGTTTCGAACCATGGTTTGTATTGCTGAATAGACCTGCTACAAAGCCGCAGTGAGCAAGTAATGGCACCCGATCTTTAAGACTATGCAAATCGAGTCCAAATAAAAGACTCAAGATTTTCCTCAATATATTCATTCTTGCTTGAAAAGCGCCAAGTAGAACGGCAAGCAAGGAGGTTCCGAACCATGGCTTGTATTGCTGAATAGACCTGCTACATCGGCGCAGTGAGCAAGTAGTGGCACCCGATCTTTAAGACTATGCAAATCGAGTCCAAATAAAAAATTTATGATTTTATTCAAAATATTCATTCTTGCTTGAAAAGCGCCATGTAGAACGGCAAGCAAGGAGGTTTCGAACCATGGATTGTATTGCTGAATACACTTGCTACATGGCCACAGTGAGCAAGTAGTGGCACCCGATCTTTAAGACTATGCAAATCGAGTCCAAATAAAAAATTCATGATTTTATTCAAAATATTCA
This sequence comes from Endotricha flammealis, assembly GCA_905163395.2. Lineage (NCBI taxonomy): Eukaryota > Metazoa > Arthropoda > Insecta > Lepidoptera > Pyralidae > Endotricha > Endotricha flammealis. The sequence continues at coordinate 2,125,003 of LR990856.1, read as the reverse complement.
TTCATGCTTGAAAAGCGCCATGTAGAACGGCAAGCAAGGAGGTTTCGAACCATGGCTTGTATTGCTGAATACACCTGCTACATGGCCGCAGTGAGCAAGTAGTGGCACCCGATCTCTTAGACTATGCAAATCTTGTCCAAGTAAAAAAAACAAGATTTGGCTGCTGACTTCCCACCGGTGCAGAACGGCAAGCAAGGAGGTTTCGAACCATGGTTTGTATTGCTGAGTAGACCTGCGACATAGCCGCAGTGAGCAAGTAATGGCACCCGATCTTTAAGACTATGCAAATCGAGTCCAAATAAAAGACTACATTTTCCTCAATATATTCATTCTTGCTTGAAAAGCGCCATGTAGAACGGCAAGCAAGGAGGTTTCGAACTATGGTTTGTATTGCTGAATAGACCTGCTACATCGCCGCAGTGAGCAAGTAGTGGCACCCGATCTTTTAGAATATGCAAATCGAGTCCAAATAAAAAATTCATGATTTTCTTCAAAATATTCATTCTTGCTTGAAAAGCACCATGTAGAACGGCAAGCAAGGAGGTTTCGAACCATGGCTTGTATTGCTGAATACACCTGCTACATGGCCACAGTGAGCAAGTAGTGGCATCCGATCTTTAAGACTATGCAAATTGAGTCCAAATAAAAAGTCATGATTTTCTTCAAAATATTCATTCTTGCTTGAAAAGGTGCCATTACTTGCTCACTGCGGCCATGTAGCAGGTCTATTCAGCAATACAAGCCATGGCTCGAAACCTCCTTGCTTGCCGTTCTGCACGGGTGAGAAGTCAGCAGCCAAATCTTGTTTTTCTTTACTTGGACTAGATTTGCATAGTCTAAGAGATCGGGTGCCACTACTTGCTCACTGCGCCGATGTAGCAGGTCTATTCAGCAATACAAACCATGGTTCGAAACCTCCATGCTTGCCGTTCTACATGGCGCTTTTCAAGCAAGAATGAATATATTGAGGAAAATGTAGAGTCTTTTATTTGGACTCGATTTGCATAGTCTTAAAGATCGGGTGCCATTACTTGCTCACTGCGGCTATGTAGCAGGTCTACTCAGCAATACAAACCATGGTTCGAAACCTCCTTGCTTGCCGTTCTGCACCGGTGGGAAGTCAGCAGCCAAATCTTGTTTTTTTACTTGGACAAGATTTGCATAGTCGAAAAGATCGGGTGCCACTACTTGCTCACTGTGGTCATGTAGCAGGTGTATTCAGCAATACAAGCCATGGTTCGAAACCTCCTTGCTTGCCGTTCTACATGGTGCTTTTCAAGCAAGAATGAATATTTTGAATAAAATCATGAATTTTTTATTTGGACTCGATTTGCATAGTCTTAAAGATTGGGTGCCACTACTTGCTCACTGCAGCGATGTAGCAGGTCTATTCAGCAATACAAACCATGGTTCGAAACCTCCTTGCTTGCCGTTCTATATGGCGCTTTTCAAGCAAGAATGAATATATTGAGGAAAATCTTGAGTCTTTTATTTGGACTCGATTTGCATAGTCTTAAAGATCGGGTGCCACTACTTGCTCACTGCGCCGATGTAGCAGGTCTATTCAGCAATACAAGCCATGGTTCGAAACCTCCTTGCTTGCCGTTCTACATGGCGCTTTTCAGGCAAGAATGAATATTTTGAATAAAATCATGAATTTTTTATTTGGACTCGATTTGCATAGTCTTAAAGATCGGGTGCCACTACTTGCTCACTGCGCCGATGTAGCAGGTCTATTCAGCAATACAAACCATGGTTCGAAACCTCCTTGCTTGCCGTTCTGCACCGGTGAGAAGTCAGCAGCCAAATTTTGTTTTTCTTTACTTGGACTAGATTTGCATAGTCTAAGAGATCGGGTGCCACCACTTGCTCACTGCGGCCATGTAGCAGGTGTATTCAGCAATACAAGCCATGGTTCGAAACCTCCTTGCTTGCCGTTCTACATGGCGCTTTTCAAGCATGAATGAATATTTTGAATAAAATCATGAATTTTTTATTTGGACTCGATTTGCATAGTCTTAAAGATCGGGTGCCACTACTTGCTCACTGCGCCGATGTAGCAGGTCTATTCAGCAATACAAGCCATGGTTCGAAACCTCCTTGCTTGCCGTTCTACATGGCGCTTTTCAGGCAAGAATGAATATTTTGAATAAAATCATGAATTTTTTATTTGGACTCGATTTGCATAGTCTTAAAGATCGGGTGCCACTACTTGCTCACTGCGCCGATGTAGCAGGTCTATTCAGCAATACAAACCATGGTTCGAAACCTCCTTGCTTGCCGTTCTGCACCGGTGAGAAGTCAGCAGCCAAATTTTGTTTTTCTTTACTTGGACTAGATTTGCATAGTCTAAGAGATCGGTTGCCACCACTTGCTCACTGCGGCCATGTAGCAGGTGTATTCAGCAATACAAGCCATGGTTCGAAACCTCCTTGCTTGCCGTTCTACATGGCGCTTTTCAAGCATGAATGAATATTTTGAATAAAATCATGAATTTTTTATTTGGACTCGATTTGCATAGTCTTAAAGATCGGGTGCCACTACTTGCTCACTGCGCCGATGTAGCAGGTCTATTCAGCAATACAAGCCATGGTTCGAAACCTCCTTGCTTGCCGTTCTACATGGCGCTTTTCAGGCAAGAATGAATATTTTGAATAAAATCATGAATTTTTTATTTGGACTCGATTTGCATAGTCTTAAAGATCGGGTGCCACTACTTGCTCACTGTGGCCATGTAGCAGGTGTATTCAGCAATACAAGCCATGGTTCGAAACCTCCTTGCTTGCCGTTCTACATGGCGCTTTTCAAGCATGAATGAATATTTTGAATAAAATCATGAATTTTTTATTTGGACTCGATTTGCATAGTCTTAAAGATCGGGTGCCACTACTTGCTCACTGCGGCCATGTAGCAGGTGTATTCAGCAATACAAGCCATGGTTCGAAACCTCCTTGCTTGCCGTTCTACATGGCGCTTTTCAAGCATGAATGAATATTTTGAATAAAATCATGAATTTTTTATTTGGACTCGATTTGCATAGTCTTAAAGATCGGGTGCCACTACTTGCTCACTGCGCCGATGTAGCAGGTCTATTCAGCAATACAATCCATGGTTCGAAACCTCCTTGCTTGCCGTTCTACATGGCGCTTTTCAAGCAAGAATGAATATATTGAGGAAAATGTAGAGTCTTTTATTTGGACTCGATTTGCATAGTCTTAAAGATCGGGTGCCATTACTTGCTCACTGCGGCTATGTAGCAGGTCTACTCAGCAATACAAACCATGGTTCGAAACCTCCTTGCTTGCCGTTCTGCACCGGTGGGAAGTCAGCAGCCAAATCTTGTTTTTTTTACTTGGACAAGATTTGCATAGTCGAAAAGATCGGGTGCCACTACTTGCTCACTGCGGCGATGTAGCAGGTGTATGCAGCAATACAAGCCATGGTTCGAAACCTCCTTGCTTGCCGTTCTACATGGCGCTTTTCAAGCAAGAATGAATATTTTGAAGAAAATCATGATTTTTTTATTTGGACTCAATTTGCATAGTCTTAAAGATCGGGTGCCACTACTTGCTCACTGTGGCCATGTAGCAGGTGTATTCAGCAATACAAGCCATGGTTCGAAACCTCCTTCCTTGCCGTTCTACATGGTGCTTTTCAAGCAAGAATGAATATTTTGAATAAAATCATGAATTTTTTATTTGGACTCGATTTGCATAGTCTTAAAGATCGGGTGCCACTACTTGCTCACTGCGGCCATGTAGCAGGTGTATTTAGCAATACAAGCCATGGTTCGAAACCTCCTTGCTTGCCGTTCTACATGGCGCTTTTCAAGCATGAATGAATATTTTAAATAAAATCATGAATTTTTTATTTGGACTCGATTTGCATAGTCTTAAAGATCGGGTGCCACTACTTGCTCACTGCGCCGATGTAGCAGGTCTATTCAGCAATACAAACCATGGTTCGAAACCTCCTTGCTTGCCGTTCTACATGGCGCTTTTCAAGCAAGAATGAATATATTGAGGAAAATGTAGAGTCTTTTATTTGGACTCGATTTGCATAGTCTTAAAGATCGGGTGCCATTATTTGCTCACTGCGGCTATGTAGCAGGTCTACTTAGCAATACAAACCATGGTTCGAAACCTCCTTGCTTGCCGTTCTGCACCGGTGGGAAGTCAGCAGCCAAATCTTGTTTTTTTTACTTGGACAAGATTTGCATAGTCGAAAAGATCGGGTGCCACTACTTGCTCACTGCGGCGATGTAGCAGGTGTATGCAGCAATACAAGCCATGGTTCGAAACCTCCTTGCTTGCCGTTCTACATGGCGCTTTTCAGGCAAGAATGAATATTTTGAATAAAATCATGAATTTTTTATTTGGACTCGATTTGCATAGTCTTAAAGATCGGGTGCCACTACTTGCTCACTGTGGCCATGTAGCAGGTGTATTCAGCAATACAAGCCATGGTTCGAAACCTCCTTGCTTGCCGTTCTACATGGTGCTTTTCAAGCAAGAATGAATATTTTGAATAAAATCATGAATTTTTTATTTGGACTCGATTTGCATAGTCTTAAAGATCGGGTGCCACTACTTGCTCACTGCGCCGATGTAGCAGGTCTATTCAGCAATACAAACCATGGTTCGAAACCTCCTTGCTTGCCGTTCTACATGGCGCTTTTCAAGCAAGAATGAATATATTGAGGAAAATGTAGTCTTTTATTTGGACTCGATTTGCATAGTCTTAAAGATCGGGTGCCATTACTTGCTCACTGCGGCTATGTCGCAGGTCTACTCAGCAATACAAGGTTCGAAACCTCCTTGCTTGCCGTTCTGCACCGGTGGGAAGTCAGCAGCCAAATCTTGTTTTTTTTACTTGGACAAGATTTGCATAGTCTAAGAGATCGGGTGCCACTACTTGCTCACTGCGGCCATGTAGCAGGTGTATTCAGCAATACAAGCCATGGTTCGAAACCTCCTTGCTTGCCGTTCTACATGGCGCTTTTCAAGCATGAATGAATATTTTGAATAAAGTCATGAATTTTTTATTTGGACTCGATTTGCATAGTCTTAAAGATCGGGTGCCACTACTTGCTCACTGTGGCCATGTAGCAGGTGTATTCAGCAATACAATCCATGGTTCGAAACCTCCTTGCTTGCCGTTCTACATGGCGCTTTTCAAGCAAGAATGAATATTTTGAATAAAATCATAAATTTTTTATTTGGACTCGATTTGCATAGTCTTAAAGATCGGGTGCCACTACTTGCTCACTGCGCCGATGTAGCAGGTCTATTCAGCAATACAAGCCATGGTTCGGAACCTCCTTGCTTGCCGTTCTACTTGGCGCTTTTCAAGCAAGAAAGAATATATTGAGGAAAATCTTGAGTCTTTTATTTGGACTCGATTTGCATAGTCTTAAAGATCGGGTGCCATTACTTGCTCACTGCGGCTTTGTAGCAGGTCTATTCAGCAATACAAACCATGGTTCGAAACCTCCTTTCTTGCCGTTCTGCACCGGTGAGAAGTCAGCAGCCAAATCTTGTTTTTCTTTACTTGGACTAGATTTGCATAGTTTAAGAGATCGGGTGCCACTACTTGCTCACTGCGGCCATGTAGCAGGTGTATTCAGCAATACAAGCCATGGTTCGAAACCTCCTTGCTTGCCGTTCTACATGGTGCTTTTCAAGCATGAATGAATATTTTGAATAAAATCATGAATTTTTTATTTGGACTCGATTTGCATAGTCTTAAAGATCGGGTGCCATTACTTGCTCACTGCGGCTATGTCGCAGGTCTACTCAGCAATACAAACCATGGTTCGAAACCTCCTTGCTTGCCGTTCTGCACCGGTGGGAAGTCAGCAGCCAAATCTTGTTTTTTTTACTTGGACAAGATTTGCATAGTCTAAGAGATCGGGTGCCACTACTTGCTCACTGCGGCCATGTAGCAGGTGTATTCAGCAATACAAGCCATGGTTCGAAACCTCCTTGCTTGCCGTTCTACATGGCGCTTTTCAAGCATGAATGAATATTTTGAATAAAATCATGAATTTTTTATTTGGACTCGATTTGCATAGTCTTAAAGATCGGGTGCCACTACTTGCTCACTGCGCCGATGTAGCAGGTCTATTCAGCAATACAATCCATGGTTCGAAACCTCCTTGCTTGCCGTTCTACATGGCGCTTTTCAAGCAAGAATGAATATTTTGAATAAAATCATAAATTTTTTATTTGGACTCGATTTGCATAGTCTTAAAGATCGGGTGCCACTACTTGCTCACTGCGCCGATGTAGCAGGTCTATTCAGCAATACAAACCATGGTTCGAAACCTCCTTGCTTGCCGTTCTACATGGCGCTTTTCAAGCAAGAATGAATATATTGAGGAAAATGTAGTCTTTTATTTGGACTCGATTTGCATAGTCTTAAAGATCGGGTGCCATTACTTGCTCACTGCGGCTATGTAGCAGGTCTACTCAGCAATACAAACCATGGTTCGAAACCTCCTTGCTTGCCGTTCTGCACCGGTGGGAAGTCAGCAGCCAAATCTTGTTTTTTTTACTTGGACAAGATTTGCATAGTCTAAAAGATCGGGTGCCACTACTTGCTCACTGCGGCCATATAGCGGGTGTATTCAGCAATACAAGCCATGGTTCGGAACCTCCTTGCTTGCCGTTCTACTTGGCGCTTTTCAAGCAAGAATGAATATATTGAGGAAAATCTTGAGTCTTTTATTTGCACTCGATTTGCATAGTCTAAAAGATCGGGTGCCACTACTTGCTCACTGCGGCCATATAGCGGGTGTATTCAGCAATACAAACCATGGTTCGGAACCTCCTTGCTTGCCGTTCTACATGGCGTGTTTCAAGCAAGAATAAATATTTAGAAGAAAATTTTGAATTTTTTGTTTGGACTTGATTTGCATAGTCTAAAAGTTTGGGTGCCACTACTTCCTCACTGCGGCCATGTAGCAGGTCTATTCAGCAATACAAACCATGGTTCGAAACCTCCTTGCTTGCCGTTCTGCACCGGTGGGAAGTCAGCAGCCAAATCTTGTTTTTTTTTATTTGAACTAGATTTGCATAGTCTAAAAGATTGAGTGCCAACTGACAACTTGTGTCCTGATATTGCATAAAGGACTGGTTAAATAATTCTGAAGTCCAAAACCCCTTGCTTGCCGTCTTTCTGGTTGAAAATGTGTGAAAATTGCTAGTTTTCTGAAAATCGCCATGAACATGACTTGTTCACCCCGTTTCACCCCGTTCAACAACGGGTGATACCTTTTGCTCACTGCAGCTATGTAGCAGGTGTATCCAGCTATACAAGCTATATTTCGAAACCTCCTTGCTGGCCCAGTCTCATTACGAGATCTTAGCTTTTGTGCCCAAAAGTGATTTGACTCCTGAGTACCGCGGCTGAACTAAATTAATGTTTGTAGTCGATTTGTTATTATGTTAGACATGTTTTGTTTGTGAACCTAGGCGTCCGTAGCTGTTTTAGCGGTTTTCTGAGTCAATTTGTTTAAAAGAAAAAAGTGACTTCTCAATTTGGTCGGGTTATTGGCGGCTGCTAAGTTTGGCCGCTAACTTCACACCGGTTAGATATTCTAAACTAGCGAAACCGCTGCCCCACCACTTCATTGGAGTGCATCCCGCTTTCCTGTGGGAATTTCGTAAAAAACTCCCTTACCTATCTATAAGATTTCAACGTCATAAAAAACACACCGTCCAAGTTTCAGATCTCTATGATCAACGGTGTATGCAAAATTTCATGACGATCGATGAAGTAATAATTTTTCACGTTTGTTATATCTGTAAGAATTTTTAAAAATTATTCTCAAGCATCTAAACGAAATTAACCCGGTGGTTGTTTACAGAAATTACACACAAAGAGGAAAATAACTTATTATGTTACGCAATTTAGCATTTATTTGTTTTTACTTTCGCGGTAATACCTTTACCTATCAAACCGATGCATAGAAAAAGTTAAAAAAAATACACAAACCTCCATCAACCTCACTCCAGACCTCCGCCTCGCCTTCCTGATGTAAACCCTGGAGGCACCTCGTGCAGAAACTATGCAGGCACCCCAAAAGTCTAGGTTCCACTACTTCTTTCTTGCACAAACCACATTCCCACTCTTTTCTTGTTACTTTCCCATCATCATACGCTGAGGTCCTCGGCGCTATGTTCAAACACTGGCTGGTCCGTTCCCTAACACGCAGTGGACTATTACCAGCACTTATCGAAGAAGGATCTAACGATTTTCTCCTCTCTTGTTTTTTACGCGAGAAGCTACCGAAAATATAAAGTATACGGTCCACTTCCATTTTCAAAACATTATTTTTGTTATTTTTTTTTTAATAATTTGTGTGCCAGTTCGATGAAATTTTTTTTAAAGACAATTTTTTATGCTGAGATGAGAATGAAGATCATATAATTAAAAAATAATAATGTTATTCTTTTTATTTGCAAAACATCTTTCGTTTAAATACAATGTCCTAATTTTTTTTTACTTTATACTTAATGTTTCCGAACCTACTACGAACTAATCGGAAGTATTATTAATAAACATGCGTGTTCCTACAAAGGCAAACGCGAACTAACTGGAGATGCGTGTAGTTTTGGATAGTCAAGCAAAGATCAACAGAACAAGGATAGTTAAGTATAAAAAGTTACACGTTGCACTAAAAAGTTTGTCTAGTTCAAGTTTGCTAAATAATTTTAGTTACCTAGTTAAACTCGTTTATGTGACCCCATCCCATGAATTAACTAAAGTATGTAAATACTTATCCCTTATGATATTGATGAGTTTCTTTAATTTTTTGCTCACATTACTTGGATTGGATGCTACTGGTTAGCACTAAATGTTTATTGACCAGTGATTGAGTAGTTTAGTTTTGTCACATCTAGATGCGAGTTCAAATCCCGCAACAAGAATATATAATCTGCATATTTCAGATAATGTCGATTTCATGATTAATATTTCAGGAATGTTAATCTTATTGCGTTTTTACTGGATTCTTATAAGAAAATAAAAAAGTGTTTTATATTCTAATAACTATGACTAGGTACCTGACCTAGGTATACAAAACATGCAAAAATATAATGTCCAATGCTAACTTAATCTCAATTCTCTCAATTAAAAAATAGCTATGTATGACAAAAGGAGTTCCTACTTCAAACGTAAGTATATAAAAGGAAGAATAAAAAAAGATTTCTTCTAAAAGGATTCAAATTATTTCAAATATAAATTTTCCCGTTTCTCAAACTAATCAAGCATGATGTCACGTTCCATTTCCCGACATTTGAGGGATGTTTACAAAAATAATCATTTCAAGTGCGCTATTTTTGGATCACCCTGTGTCATTATCTCATTGCCGGGATGAATGAGGGGTTCTTATGTTTATTACTTAGCTAATTCTCAGTAAAAACTCCTTTGTGTTAGTATTATTTTGTTTTAACGTCAGCGTATGCAAACAAGCTAGGGCTAGTTGTGCTATACATACTAGTTAGTGTGTTTTTTTTACCAAGATAAACGCTCGCTGTAAAAAGGATTCTTAGGTATATAAGTATACCTAAGTACTTCTTACATAAAGTTGATATTTTAAAAAAACAATCCTTCATTTAGGTACAATTTTAGCTTTCTAGATTTATTTTTTAAAGGCTTCTGTGTTTAACACTCAAGAGCACTCAAGTTAGTGTATTTGTATAACGATGATTACTTACTGTTTAGTAAAAATATTCATACCTAATTCAATTAAACGTCATATTTAATGGAAATGGACAGTAATCATAACAATAATTAATTATAATGTTTAGTTTAAATTGATTTGTTTAGATTTAGAACAAACAAAATAGAGCGCGTAATGAGTGACCCAGTTTTGGCGGCAAAACTAATGTCGGTTCTATTTTTCGCGCGCAACCGGCCGCATTGCACGGGTCGCGATCGAGAACTGAGATTAGTTGGAATTATTTACCTTGAAACTTTTTTTCAATACACACTATTGTGACAAATTAAATCTAAATTGTTACAGGATAAAATAAATTAATTTGTTGTCAACAAATATGACTAATATTTCATCTACCTATATCGCGGGAGTTTTTTCTGCAGATGACATTAATTTGTATGTCTGATAATGCTATTATTCCAAACGTGCAACAACTTAATGATTTTCTCGTTCACTCTTTTTCCTTCTTGCTTAATTTGAACATATGTTTGGATATAATGTTTTCAATATTAATAACAAAAATCTTTAAAATAGTGTCCTCTATATCCGATTGCGAAGATTTACAATGTGACCTATCGAAATTTGAAAATTATTGTAAAGAAAATCAACTTTTTCTAAATTCTGAAAAATGTTACACCATAACCTTCTCCCGTATTCATAATCCCATCTCATACAATTACACTTTATCGGGTAACTACATTAACCGTGTCAATTCTATCAGAGACCTTGGTATAACACTTGATCATAAGCTGCATTTTAATGTCCATATCGACAATACTGTATCTCGTGCATATAAGCAACTTGGATTAATTCTGCTTTATCTAAACCCTTCAAACGGTCCCTCACATATAAAATTTTATATTACGCCTATGTCCGTAGCATTCTTGAGTTTGGTAGTGTTATATGGAATCCTCAATATGCAGTCCACATCGCGCGCTTAGAGAAAATCCAAAATAAATTTTTGAAATCTTTAGATTATCGTACAGGTCATTATTTCGAAACTTACCAAATTGCAGCCTCGAGACATGGCTTGGATTCCTTGGAGAAGAGGCGCTCCTATATTGATGCTACATTTTTATATAAAATTATCAATAATGTCATTGATTCATCACGTCTTTTGGAGTCTACTACCTTCAGAGTACCGCGCGTCTCCTCACGTTCGAAAGATACTTTTCATGTTTCATTGTGCAACACTAATTATGCCAAAAACACTTATATAAGACGTTCTTGTGCCTTTTATAACAGGTATTTATTTAATGTCGATATTTTTTCAAATTCTTTACCTCGATTTAAGTTTGAGATAAGTAAAATATTGTTACCTAATAGATTTAGAAAATCCTAAAGCCAGATATTCCTACATTGTAACTACTTTTCCCTATTATTAGATTTTTGGTATCATTTTTTAATGATGGTATTTTGTTGTGATCTAATGTAACTTAATAATTCATGGAACTTTAGGTCTATTAGTGCTTAATCTTACATGTTTATATTTGTAAAAGACTGTTTGTTTCCTTAATAAATAAAATAAAAAATAAAATATTACGAATGTGGCAAACCGAACTCTTTTTTAGGGTTCCGTAGTAAACTACAAGGAACCCTTATAGTTTCGCCATGTCCGTCTGTCCGTCTGCCCGTCCGCGGTCTAGCGCAACGCTTGATGCTAGAAAGCTGTAATTTGGTATTATCTACTCCTACTGGTACTCATATTAACAATGCTAACAAAGTGGTAAATCTAGGCTATCTCCGAAAGTCTTGTGTTTAGCCTACAAGGAAAACTATAACGGTTAAGTAGGCACTACTAGTTACCGAGTAATAGCCGACGAACAGAAGTAAAAATTCTTTGACGAAAACGTACAAATGTCATAGAATATGGCATTGTACTCATCTGCAAGCAACAAATGCTTAGCCAATACCCTACATTGTGCGTGGCTCGACACGTAAGTAGGTACGTGCAAGTGTCCGGTTTTTATACTTTACATTTTTATATTAAATTTTAAATTACCTATGTTTTAATGTCACATTTTTCCTTGTATATTCACTTTTTTCTCTCGCTTTCCGTAATGTTCTGGTCCTTCGAGCCGGATGGTGGAGGAAATTGTTATAGAAAATAAAATAATGTACCTACTTAAACTTAAAAAATTGTTTATTTTATGAGGAGATGACTACCTTTTACTCGAAGCTTTTTTCTGTGTACGGTACCTAGATTATCTTTGATTTATTCAAATCTAATTAGTTTCCAGTTTGGAATCGAGACGTATTGATTATTTAAAAGGGTTAGTTAGTTTATAATGTGCTGTGAATGTGTATTTATTTAATCGCGGAACTACGGCTGGCTGTTTACACAATGCGTTTATGGACCTTCGTTCCAGATTACGACCGCTTTATTATGTTCAACACACAATGTTGATTTGTGGGTTTCAATGAAGAAATCAGCTTGGTTTTTAATACCCAAATGAATTTATAGCATTTTGCATAGTCCAGTCGTGGGAAACTTGCAAAAAACGTGTGAGTACCAACCATCTGTTTACATTTTGAGTAGGGATAAGAATGTAACGAAATTAAACGGATAGTATTATGTCGGAAGCCTGCGTTGCTAGAAGTACATTTTAATGAATAAGAAAAAAAGCGGCCAAGTGCGAGTGGGACTCGCCCATGAAGGGTTCCGTAGCGTAGCAGCGGTTGCGGTTTACGATTTAAGGGTGTTTCTTGAAAACCTGGATTTTCGTTGTCCGGACGTAAAAAGTGTACGTATAATTGAAATAAGCGTATGAAGTATTTTTTTTATTAAAATTTAAACTGTAATCTAACTGAGTCACTACGATAATTAAGAAAAATATAAAACAAAGTGAGTAAAAAAAATATCTGAAGTGTTAAAAATTGATTCCACTGGCGTGTCCGTACTCCAAATTTGTACACAATAGCATCCATATCATTTTTTTCCATTCAGTTCATAGATATTTCAATATTTTATATTAGATCCCAAATTGATAAGAATTAATAAATAAAATAGATGAACCACGTATTTGTAGTACATTTAATTATATGAATTTTTTAAATGTTGTCCGGGCCTTAGCAGTGATTCCACTGGTACATCACTAAAATGTACGTACGTCCTTAGTGACACAATTTGGAAGCAATGTGTACCCCCCGAGCGTTAACCGTCAGTCATGTTTTGAGTGTCGAGGGAAGAGATGCGCGGCTGCTTGCTGCATTCCAGAAATATAAAGGTAAGTATCTGATTCCACTGGGTTTGGTTTGGTACATCGTTGATTACTTTGACCTCAATTTTACCATCAATTAATTTTATTAGACGACTAAAAAAAATTATGCACTATCGCCACTCTAATGACTACCTAGGGTGTAAAGGTCATTGTACTAGATACAGTCATTTAGCGACAATCGATAATTTTGCTACATTTTTTGATTCCCTGACATTGATTACTCTGTTTCTAAGGTCAGTGAAATCAAAATGTGATAAAGTTTTTGACTGAAATATTATTTCATCATCATCATCTCAGCCACAAGAAGTCAACTAGGCCTCCCCAAACGTCTCCAGTGCGACCTGCTGGCAGCGGCCTGCATCCAGCGGCTTCCTGTGACTTTCCTTAGGTCGTCTGACCACCTTGTAGGCGGGTGTCCTACGCTGCGCTTGCCGGTACGTGGTCGCCATTCCAGAACCCTTTTGCCCCATCGGCCTTCGGTTCTGCGCGCTATGTGATCTACCCACTGTCACTTCAGTGTTTGGCTATGTCAGTTATATTGGTTCTGCTACGGATCTCCTCATTTCTGATTCGATCTCCCCGAGCATAGCTCTTTCCATGGCTCGCTGAGTGACAGCCTTCTTATGAGGCTCATAGTGAGCGACCACGTTTACGATCCATAGGTCATCACTGGCAACACACATTGCTCGAAGGTTCTTCGTTTCAAGCACTGAGGAATTTTGGACGAGAAGATATGCCGTAATTTCCCGAAAGCTGCCCAGCCAAGTCAGATTCGTCGATTGACCTCTTTCTCGAAGATGGACCTACCTAATTGGATGGTTTGTCCAAGGTATACGTACTCGTCAACAACCTCGAGGATCGAGCTCCCAACTGAGACCGGGGCGGGTGCGACATGGATATTCGACATGATTTTCGTCTTGACCATGATCATTTTTTGACCCACCTGTTGGGAAACTCAATTGAGGCCTTCGAGCATGGTGCTGAGGTCCTCCAGCGACCACGATGTCATCGGCAAATCGAAGGTGAGTGATATACTCGCCGTTGACGTTGATGCCGCATCCTTTCTCGTCCAAAAGTTAAAGGCATCTTCCAGAGCGGTCGTGAACAGTTTCAGAGATATTACATCTCCCTGTCTCACGCCTCTGTGTAATGAGATTGTTTTCGTGTTCTGTTCCTGTACTTGGACTGACATGATGGCGTTTTTGTATAAGTACGTCAAAGGTTCGATATACCTGCAGTCTATGCGGCATCGCTGGAGAGACTGTAGCACGGCCCATGTCTCGATCGAATCGAAGGCTTTCTCATAGTCCACAAACGCTAAGCATAATAGCAGATTGTACTCTTCGGTCTTCTGTACAATCTGCCGCAGCGTATGGATGTGGTATAATTCTTTATGATGGTTTTATCGCCCTTTTTAAAGAACAGAACCACCACGCTTCTGTTCCACGCCTCAAGCGTTTTGCCCTCGACCAACACGGAATTAAAGAGCTTCTGCAGGACTTTAAGCACCGGTGTACCACCCGTTATCAGAAGCTCTGCTGTGATTCCGTCCTCGCCTGGCGCCTTGTTGTTCTTAAGCTGGATTAAGTAACATTTTTTTAAACTTTATTTTTGTAAAACATTTCTAAAATTTCGCAATTTTCCTAATATTCCTTTTTTTATTGCAGGAATATGACAATAATGTTGTACAAATGGGGTGCTCTCAAGGAACACGAATGTGATTACGATACCAATAGATTATTAGATATTTATGTACCTATGTCAGACGATTGTTTACAAAAGTAGATAATAATATCTGAAAATTGAAGAATACAAGTTCACATTTGTTAATTTTATTTAGATATGTATAACTGAGAATTAATTTTGTAATTTTTGATATGTAAAAACTTACAATTTCTTAAAAAAAAGTACAGAGTTATTGATTTTTGATTCCCCTGTAACTATTAATTGATTCCCCTGGTCATGATTTTTTTAATGTCTAATATCTTGGAATTTATAGGTTCAAAATGAGTGCCTATTCGAAATTTAGCCTATTTTTACGTGTAGTACCAGGTTTCATTATATTTTGAAAAAAAAAACTAGCCAGTGGAATCAACCGAATAATCGCATTTCCAAGAATCACCCTTAAACAACTACCTACTTACTAAGTAGATCTCGTTCAAACTAATTTTCGGTGGAAGTTTGCATGGTAATGTACATCATATATATTTTTTTAGTTTTAACATTCTCTTATTTTAGAAGTTACAAGGGGACACACATTTTACCACTTTGGTAGTGTCTATCGTCGCGAAAACTATGTAGTTTAGAAAAAAAATATATTAGAAACCTCAATATCATTTTTGCAGACCTATTTCAAATTTCTAAAATATAGACTTCGGAGATAGACTTTCGACAACCGTGCAAAACGAAAATTGACACGATAAAATGTAAATTATTCCGAAACGGATCATTGTATCGAAAAATGATCTTTCCCCACCCTCAATGTTTTGAAGAGAGCTATCTAACGAACTACACAAACACAACCCACAACATGGTGTGGGCGTGAAAAAAAAAATCCCACTTGCATGTAGGGGAGGCACCCAAAAAAATTCTTTTTTAAATTTTGTTCCATCACTTTGTTAGCATTGTTAATATATTATGTAATGTATACATACCAAATTACAGCTTTCTAGCATTAGGTAAGCGTCTAGGCGCTAGACCGCGGACAGACAGACAGACGGACATTGCGAAACTATAAGGGTTCCTTGTTTCTATAACGGAACCCTAAAAATGACCTCAATGTTGCTCTATTCTATCTTTTTCTAACTTACTTCACCTACTTTCCCATTCTAACTTACTAGTTAAAAGCGACAGAGGGTAAAGAAGCATTTTCACGGAGTATCCAGTTTGATTCACTTTTAACATTTTATTGAAACAACTTTGCTGAAACAATCCATATATTGGAACAAATTCATTTAGCTGTCAGTGAGTGAAGTGTTGGATTTTGGCGGATTTTGGATTTTGGCGCCAACTACAATAGCGTCCACTTGGGCTCGTGATTAGAAATTTAATTTTTGTGTGTTTCTGCGTTTGATTCATAGTATTGATAGTGTAATGTGAAGCAAACATTGGTTATAGTACATATTGATTGAAGTTTGTGATCAGGAACCTATTAAAAGTGCATTATCGTGTTGACTTCAAAATCCGTATTTTCTGAAGAAATTTTGCTATCATCTTTCTTCGGGGCGTCTTGACTCAGAGACTGTATACTGAGTCAAGAATGTCAGGATAGCATGAACTCGCTGCTTTGAATTACTTATAAATTTACTTATGACTTGGCTGTATGGGCTCAAAGCCCTTTGCCTGCCCTAGTGCGAAGAAAACAAAAAAAAAAAAAAATGGATTTTGGCGCCAACTACAATAGCGTCCACTTGGGCTCGTGATTAGAAATTTAATTTTTGTGTGTTTCTGCGTTTGATTCATAGTATTGATAGTGTAATGTGAAGCAAACATTGGTTATAGTACATATTGATTGAAGTTTGTGATCAGGAACCTATTAAAAGTGCATTATCGTGTTGACTTCAAAATCCGTATTTTCTGAAGAAATTTTGCTATCATCTTTCTTCGGGGCGTCTTGACTCAGAGACTGTATACTGAGTCAAGAATGTCAGGATAGCATGAACTCGCTGCTTTGAATTACTTATAAATTTACTTATGACTTGGCTGTATGGGCTCAAAGCCCTTTGCCTGCCCTAGAGCGAAGAAAACAAAAAAAAAAAAAAAAAAAAAAATGAGTGAAGTGTCAGTCAATGTCAAACTGACGTTATGCTTATATAGTATGGAATGGATGGATGGTGGACACTGGACGGACAGGACAAAAACCTACTTTGTTTGTGGTGGATGCAGCTCTGCGAAAGAGCAGCTATTTCTATTTTTTTGTAGCATAATAGTGAGAATGTTTATTTATAAATCATGAATTATAATTGTATCAATTCTCAGTGCTCGTATCTGTGTTAAATATACCGTGTTAATATGTTGAACGTGCACAAGTTATATCTGTTTTCTTGTCTCTGTGTTATTGTTGTTATTGCTTTATATTTCCAAGCAGAGATAGCTAGATTAGAAGAAAGTTATCGTAAACTAGGTAAGAATGCATGTTTTTATGTTTTCTATTCAGGAATTCATTGATTTCATTGGAATAATACGTTTTTTTTATTGGAAAATCTCTAGATCTTACCAATTGAGATCCATTAATAAAAACATTTAAATATTAATTTATATTTTTATTAATACAATACAGTCAATAACTGTTACATTATCATTAATATGTTTTTATGTTAATTATGTTTGTATTAATACTTATTTCTCCATAATAAAATCACTTCATTCTACTCTCTTTATCTAAAATATGTGACGAATAAAATTCCAATAAATATTTTTTGCTCCCGTGACATGTTTCTAAATTCAAAAACATTTTATTCTTTTTAAACCATAAAGTAAAAGACTTTAATAGAAGCAACCTTTTACCTCTAAAGCAATTCTTTGATCTTTTTTGCAGAATACCGATTAGCGCAGAGTCATTCGGAATCAAGACAATTTAACACTAAAGTATCAAATAACGATAACGATGACCTGGTCATCTATAATAGGGTACCGAAGACTGGCTCAACGAGTTTTGTGGGTGTAGCATATGATTTGTGTAAGAAAAATCATTTCAAAGTCTTACACATCAATATTACTGCTAATATGCATGTTATGTCCTTGAATAATCAGTATAAGTTTGCTCAGAATGTTACGAAGTGGCAGGAAGTTAAGCCAGCCCTGTACCACGGGCATATGGCGTTCCTCAACTTTGACAGGTAATTTTTTTTTGAGATTTTTGATTATATAATTATTTATTTCGTACTCAAGCAAGATATACATAATATTAATTTACAAAACTGCATTTTAATTATTTTTTTTCTCTATAAATAAAATATTAAATATTCCAATATACTTGACACAAGTTTTTCAGTGAAATTAATTGATGGTTTTTGAAATTGTTTCTCACACCTTATTGTGGTAACATTATATTGTATGTTTTATTGCCAAAAAACAATTTATGATAGATTGAAGTACATTCATATTGATTGTTTAAAAAATTTAACATTAGTTTCATGTTTTCATTTCGTAACAATATTATTGTAAAACAGATCGAACTTAAAAATATAAGATATGTATGTTAGAGGTTTAGGTTTTTGGAATTGTGACATTGTAAAATTGACATAACACTGGCTGGTTAAGAAAAGTTTGATGTTTTCAAAATTTTGAGATGACGTTAGAATATTAGTAGAATATTAGAATGTTTGAAAAGTTGTATAAATAGGGGAACATTTGAGAAAAATGTTTATTACAATTCTCAGAGTCTGAGAATCAGTACTTTTATAATAGTCTTGAGGATGGGGTTGTAATTTGTATTTACTGGGTTTTTTGGAAGTATTTAAATCATGATAATGTCATGAATATATTATATTAACAATTCTGAAGTTTGTTTATTCCAACATCGACATTCTACAACAATGTATAGAAGTTTTACATCAAAATAATTTTAATTTCAGGTTGGGAACGTCATCGAAGCCAATATTTATAAATCTGATTAGGAAGCCTCTGGACAGGCTGATCTCCTATTACTATTTCCTGAGGAACGGAGACAATTTCAGACCTCATCTTGTTAGAAAGAAACATGGTGATAAAATGGTATGTTATACTTTTGTTAATATCCTTGTTTTAATAATTATGATTAAAATTGGTGCTTTTGTTTCCGATATGGTGGTAAGTTTATAGATTTATTTATACAATAAAACGCCCGCCATCGTACGACCGCCGCCGCGCGGCCAAACGGGATGTACACCATGTAGTTTGTGGCCTTTTTTAGTGCTACCCTACGCTATAAAAGGAACCCCTGTGCAAAATTTCAAGTTTCTAACCCTTATAGTTTAGGCCCTGCATTGATATGTCAGTCAGTCAGTCAGTCAGCTTCTGCTTTTATTACATAGATTACTAGCGAAACCCGCGCAACTTCGTTTGCGTATCTCTCGCTTTCCCGTGGGAATTTTTAAAAATCCTTTTTTAGTGCTACCCTACGCTATAAAAGGAACCCCTGTGCAAAATTTTAAGTTTCTAACCCTTATAGTTTAGGCCCTGCATTGATATGTCAGTCAGTTAGTCAGTCAGCTTCTCCTTTTATATATAAAGATTAGATTATTAAAACTGTAATTAGTTACATTTATGTGCATTAAAGAATACTATAAATAAATAAATATTCTTGGACGAATCACACAACGCCATCTAGTCCCAAACTAAGCAACTAAACTTGTACTATGGGTACTAGATTGCTGATAAATATACTTAAATACTTTTTTTTTGTTTATACATACTTATTATACATAGAAAACACCCAGACCAAGGCAAACAGACATGTCATGCACACAAATGTTTGCCTTGCGCAGGATTCGAACCCGCGGCCCTTGGGTTAAAGTGACCATTGCTAACCACTCGACCACCGGGCTTGTCTACTATATAAGTACGACCATATAAGTAGTATAACATGAAACTCTCGCGTAGTTACTGCGTACGGCGAATTATCGCGTCGTCTAAATGCGCCCTAAAATCTGCTTCCTTCGGTACCTACATCTTTTTCTACAATGCAAAAAAATATTTTCAGACATTTGATGAATGCGTAGAGCGGGGACAGCCGGACTGCGACCCAACAAATATGTGGCTTCAAGTCCCATTCTTCTGTGGACATTCTGCACAGTGTTGGTATGTATATATTTTTTAAATAACGAAATATTATAAAATTATAGGCAGTAGGATTAGGATTAAGAAAATCGCGTCATGTTATAATATTTATTTATTTTGGGAAACAGCAGTTACAAAAATTATTACTGACTATATTACTAAAAGCCAATTAAAGCTCTTCTCCAATATAGGTACTTAATCTTTAAATTACCTATAATGTACGTACAAGCTAAAGTACTTAAAATTAGATGGAACGTAGTTAAGAGAGGTAGGGCACAGCGGATAATCCGCTCAAATCGGAGCAGCCCGTCTGGGCAAGGACCTCCAACTTACAGAAGATCGTAGCCAAATAGCATTGGTCTCGGCCATGTTGTGTTCCTACGGTGAGTAAGGTCTCCAGAGCACTTGGGGGGGTTGGGAGGGTTGGCAACGCGCGAGTGATACCCACGGTATTGCAAGCGTCTATAGGCTACGGTGATGCTTACCATCAGGCGGGCCGTGTGCTTGTTTGCCACCTTAGTGGTATAAAAAATAAAAAGCATCGAAGTATAACGATAGTACCCTGTATTAGGGACTCCTGGCTCAACCTCACCTATAGAAATACACCTTTACGAAAAAATAAAATTTAGGTTCTAATTATTAACTTTACAGGAAACCAGGCAACCACTGGGCATTAGAGCAAGCAAAGCAAAATCTAGTCAACCACTATTTACTAGTAGGTGTTACGGAAGAGATGCTAGATTTCGTTACTGTGTTAGAGGCGACTCTGCCACGTTTCTTCAAAGGTGCAACGGAGCATTACTTAAACAGTAACAAATCACATTTAAGGCAGACAAGTTCTAAAATTGAACCTAGTCAACTGACAATAGAGACGATACAACAGTCTAATATTTGGAAAATTGAGAATGAGTTGTACGAGTTTGCGTTAGAACACTTTAAATTTGTTAAGAAAAAGTTACTTGATACTAACGGTGTTTCACAGATTTATTTCTATGAGAAAATAAGGCCTAAATGAAATAGTACTTCATATTTTTTCATTTAGGAACATTCTGTTGATTGTTACATATTTTTAGTGATCTTATGCTGAGGTTTATATCTGCAATTTTGTTAAAAAGTTCCTTGATACGAACAGGTCTCACAGATTTATTTCTATGAGAAAATAAGGCCTAAATGAAATATTATTATAGGTACCAACATCTTTATTCATTTGGGAACATTGTTAATTGTTACATGCGTTTACGTCTGCAATAATTTGCACGCAAGTACGCTCGCGACTTGCCAAACAGTGCCAGCGAGTTGTCGCGCAAGTGATAAACAACATGTCTAAACGTAGATTTGCAACTGCTTGCAATAAACTCATGCAAGACTTGCGAGAAAACTTGTTGGTGTAAACGTGACCTTACACTGATGGAAATATATGTTTACTAATGTTAGTAAACTTTTTTAATAACACTGGAGAGCACAATATACTTAGTTACTTAATCTTTTAACTATATTTTTACGAACCATATTAACGTTACTAAACCTTACTTCTAAACCTTACCTACATAACCAATATGCAACGCCATGTAAAGTTAAAACATCAAAGATTATAATGCGGTTTTAGACTAGCGTTTTATATACGGCCGTCTCGGCTCGGCGCTACATTACACACTACAAAAATCCGCGTTTTAAGCGATATTAAGCGTGTTCGCTCGAACGACAGTGCTGTCTTTCGCGGCTCACGCTTATGCGAACTTATAAGCGCGTCAACGCTAGTACAAAAGGCGCGCCTATACGCGCCTATATGCGCTTCCAAAAACGAGCTTATACGCGTATAAAACGCTAGTCTGAATCCGCTCTTAAAGGTCTTAATAGTTTAAAAACAAATACCATTCCATATTATAATAATTGGTTATAAAATTGATGAGATTATATTGTTACTAAATTGTTCGAAATTACAGGTTATTATATATAATAAAAGACATAATCAAGGTTTTCAGAGTTAAATGACGTTATACATTTTCTGCAAATAAAATTTTATTGATGTAATACAGTCAGTAATTGGAGACTGCAGCTCGAATGAGTCTCGAATTACCGGTAAAGATATTTGAACTTTGTCATAATAACAAGTGCTTCTATTTGAAAATACCTATCCACTTTATTGGATGGAAAAGTTTATAAACCAAGTCGAGATCCAGTTGAGTTGCAAATGGCCTTTAAGCTATACTTTTACAAATATTTATGTAGTACGGTCAGATATAAAAATAAGATTAACACTAATACAATTTCAAACCCAGGTTTTATGACAAATCGTGTAGTTTAGGTTTGGTAGTCCTAAAATGTATCAAAATATATAAAAAATTGGCACTAAAATGTATATAAATTCATTCTGTGACGTATTTAGACTAAGTCAAAAGCCTTTGCGACTCTCCTTTATTAATGGGCAAAACACACTGCCAGCGGCAGCCGGTCAGTAGCGGTAGAAGCAGGCTGTCGTAGTATTGATGACAGCCACCTCGCCACCCACCTGCGAAGCATTTAGATACCGGATGACTTTTGGAAAACGTCTTTATAAAAAAATATTATAATAAAAATTTAAAATTGTTTTTCTTTGAAAATCAACTAATAGTCGGATCCCGAACCAAACATTTGTACAGTATTTAAAACAAAATTCGTATAAAAGAAATTATAAAAACTTACTAAAATTTTTGACGCCATTTTATGAAATACAGATTCCTCCGCGCCGCTCCCGACCCACTGCCGCTAGCTGTGTGTTTTGCCTTTAATTTGACCAGGCACCTAATGTTAAAAATGCCACTGACTACATTGGTATAGTAGATATACAGTAATTTGAATGACCACTTAAACTAGGCCTTAAGTAGAATGATTGTAATTAATAAAATAAAGTAATGGCTTTAAGTAAATATTAATGTATCATTATTAATTAATATTGTAAATGTTAATTATAAACTTTATGTTGAATATTGTGTATGTACAGTCAGATAAATGGTTTAAAATAGCCAAAATCATTTAATCTATATAATTTTTTTTTTGTCATGAATGACTGACTGATTGACGGATCTACACACAGCTGAAACCCCTGATCGTAGAGACCTGAAACTCAAGAGTGTTCTTGTATGACGTAGGCATCTGATAATAAAACATTTTCAGGATTTCCCAAACAAACAAAGGGAGTTTCGCTAGTATCCTACTAATATTATAAAGGCGAAAGTTATGTGTATGTTTGTTACTTCTTCGCGCTCAAATGGTTGGGTCAATATTTATGATATTTGGTATGTAGGTAGCTGATTCCTTGGATTAACACATAGGGTACTTTTTATCCCGAAAAGTACGCGCTTCCCGTAGGATTTGCTCAAAAATCTGATATAGATGGCGCTGCTGTGCATAAAATTAAACGCGGGTAACACCGCGGGCAGCAGTGTATAATAAATAAATATATTATGTGATTTTATTTTTTATTTTAATTGTATTTTATATATTTTATTATTGCACATATAGATAATTTTGACTATTTTTAATTCCATTTTATGTGACTGTGCTTACGTAAATCGGGGTAAACATTATAGTTAAATTATGCTATAAAAATTGCTATATATTTTTTTTATATTACGACGGTTGTTTATATTCTCCTGCCTGTAAGAAAAGCAATATTATAGATAATTTAACATTTATTTGCATATTTTTTTAAATAATTTTAAATTAATTATTTTTGATATTATACATCTTAATTTTAATATCAATGCAATCTATTAATTTAACTTTCAATATGTCACGGTTTTAACTATTAATAATTATACTAATAATTATTATGATTGATATGAAGTATGGCCTACTTTCTGTATTTTTGGCAAATGACATATCGTATTGTGTTCGACTTTTAACCTATTAAGTGCCACGGTCTTCTAAAGAAGTCAACAATTTGTCTTGCCCAGTACAGGTGGGGGTCTATTTAGCTGTAATTATCACAAAAAAATATTTGATATGAAAATAAAATTCCGATTGATATGATTTCTATGTATTACCAACTTATTTGCACGGGATAAGCCTAATCTTAGGCTTATCCCGTGCAAATAAGTTGGTATGGAAATTGAACCACCTATAAACGTCTATTTGAAAACGTTCTGCGTAGGTTTAAACTATGGTGTCGTCTATAGAAAACCGCGGCACTTATAACTAACTTTAAATATATACTTGTGTACTTATATTTTCGAGTCTTTATTGTGATTTTCATTATGCTAATGATAATATGCATAATATACTTTATATTAGGTATACAATATTAAAATATACATTTACTTTGAATATTATTTATTTTTGAAAGACAGATGAGGTTATTAATTCCTGAGTGTGGTCATTTTTTAAACCATTCAGCGGGCAGTGGCCAAATTGTAGCCACCATTAACCACCTTGAACTTTATTTTGCAGAGATTAGGTTCAAAACAATGTTTTTTTTTTTCTTGTGCCTGTTAGGGTTAAATCAATTTTCTGGATAGTTACGATAGCACATTACGGACGGGCCATGTCACATAAAGGATATAAGTTATAGTATTTCAACAACAATAATTTACAATAAAGCGTTTAATAAACTATCGAGGTTTACACAGGTCGTTACAGCGAGACCCGCCCCCTAATATAGGGTATCCATTAAAATAGGTACTTTGTCAATCAACAGGGGCGGTACCACGACCTTATATAACTATTCTTAAACGACTGTGTAAACGAGACGTCGCCTTACATTATGTATTGAACTGTCTCCCTTACTCAGCCGTTCTTGTTTTGTTTCAAGCGGTCACGTAACAGCCCGTCAAAAAATGAAGATTCAGTCTGATTGTCACCTTTATTATTATCCAAAATATGGCTGTTGTATTTATAAAATTCAAGCTGTTTTTTTAACGCGAAATAATATCCGCTACACGTGGACACGATCATTTTGAACACTGCAAGTAATTAAATAGAGAAACATCGGTTTACGATTAGTGAATATCATAACATCCTATCGGTAATCGGTACATAAAATTAAATTAGACCGCGGTTGGGAATGTGGTTGGCACAATCAGTCTTAACACGAACCCCTTATTAAACACACGCAAACAATATACCTACTGGGACTTTATACTTTTGTTTTTCCTATGGGTATGTTTTCCGGGATAGATTTCCTGTTTTTATCTTTTTTTAAACTTGTCCAAATCATCAAGCTATTTATTTTTTTAAGTGACAGCCATATTATAATGTGTCTATTAACTTCAAAAATGCTTTTGAGAAATTCATCGATATTAGTGGCTTTGCGAAATCCAAAAGATATCGTAAACATATGCCCTCTACCCACCTACGTCCGTGCACGATGCACGACCGTGCGTAGGCTTGCTGGACGTCAAATTCCTTGTCCAGCAATCCTACGTACGCACGGTCGCTTTGCGTCGTGCATCGTGCACGGACGTCCAGCACGGATTGATGGTGCGTAGAGGGCTTTAGATTTATAATCGTTCTAAAGCAAGGCACATTTTTGCAACAATTGTACAAATGCAACTTTAATTTCACGACACTTCGCGGTTTAGGCCGCAAGCGAGATTTGCCCCTTAGTTATCTGTATTTCTGTTTTCGGCCCAAAAGATTTTAAACATTTACTTAGAAAGTAGGCTTCACAGACACTTTCACTCGTCAAAGAGTACATAGAGTAATAAATTATTTAATTAGCCCCTATTAAGCCTATAACACAACTTTTTCGACCACTTCCGTAGTCACCTGTGGTCACCGCTTCATATAAAGGACATCGACACTGTAAAATAGTTTTTAGACCTCATTTTAAATTATTAAAATATGACATGTAATTAGTTAGAATTAAGTGAAAATACAGCTCATTAATTATTTGAATGTTTCACTTCAAGGAATTGTGTGAAAGTGGTTAATAAACAAAATGCATGTACTTTGTATAAATACTTTATAAATCTTTCATGTGCAAAGTTACACGTGCGTGGGAATATGCCAGCTGTTGGATCATCACGCGATATTCGACCAATCGGGTGTCAGTAACGTATTTTACTAGAATCTGATTGGTCGTATTTGAAATACGATTTTTGTATTAAGTATATTTTGTTGTAGAACTTAAAACCCTGTACACAAGTACGCGCGTTGGCACCGCGTTTCTTGCTACATTGAACTGTTTGTATGTTAGACCTCACGATGAAATGATTGCAACTCCGCGATGTATAATGATTTTAATGATGAAAACACGCGGCGATTTCGCCCTTTTTGGACAAGGTTCAATAAAACTTGTTATGTTTTTTAAGTTATTGTGACAAATACAGACCTATAATATGTTAAGCGATTACCGATACATATATTCTGTTTGTGACTACAAACAAGTTCGCTGATAACTTTATAAGAGCACAAAAAAAGCCCTTAATTTAAATTGCTCAATATTTTTATTATACGTATATTAATTATTGTTATAATATCAAGGCTTCAAATGAGCTCGTTACAAACTAAAATCGATCTTTCTTTGCTGCTTAGCCGCTCAATTATACTGTTATCCTAATACAAAATTTTTTTCAGATTAAGTAGACTGAAATTTCATTCTTCATGAGACTTTTTTGTCTATAGTCAGAAAATGCATTATTGCATGTCCCACACCGTCTGGTGAAGCTATGAGAGTCTGTCAGACTTACCTCTCTAGCCAGTGAAGGGCATAGGACCGACTAAAAACCTGTCTGCCACCTTCTCCGCCGGGGATGCGGGGACTGGTAATACTGCAACTTAAATTCTGCACGCTCGAACAAACCAAATATATTTTCTATAATGAATCCTATCTTATATAAAATTTAGGCCCACTTATTATTAAAATTTATTGTAATATACCTAATTATTTTTAGTTTTAGCACATAAGTGATAATGTTCTTCCATAAATATAATTGTGTTTGTAGGTACCACATGGGCTTGTAATGTATTTGATTTGAGCATTACGTACGTACGCCAGACATTCGTGCTGCCTCACCTCTCACATCACGTGTTTCTTCTTATTATAAGAGATGTAGGGCACAGCTGATAAACCGCTCAAATAAATCTGGGGAAGGACCTCAACTTACAGAAGATCGTAGCCAAATAGCATTGCTCTCTCTCGTCTCGGCCATGTTGTGTTCCTACGGCGAGTAAGGTCTCCAGAGCTCAACTTTTTACAGGGTTGACAACGCGCGAACGATAGCCCCGTTATTGCAAACGTCCATACGCTATGGTAACTGCTTACCATCAGGCTGGCCGTATGCTTCCTTGCCACCTTAGAGGTATAAAAAAGAATCCCGGGGTTTTTAATTGCAACGTAAAAAAGTTTTTCACGCCGTCAAGGTGAAACTGATCGGTAACTGCGCGTGTCTGAGGTGCCGATGGGTCTCACTTCTGGACCCCACTGCTCAACATCGGGTGGAGTTAACTTGTTCGGCTAAATAAATAAATAAAAAAGCATTGCCTGATGTTCTTAAATCTGTACATTACAAGCTTCCAGTGATGGTTATCCTTAGATAATATTGTTGAGGTGTATATAATCCAATGTAAAATGTATATTATGTACTTATATTAATGTTAATATTCGTTTTTTTATGTAAAAATTGTTTAAAAACTGCATGTAAAGTTGCTTATATGAAAACGACACTCCTACATAGGTATATTATGTATGTAGATATCTTTCAATGCAATAACATAACCGCTCTTGTGTCCAGTCGGGTAAAAAGGGTACTAGCTGTTTGTAGTCATCTAATATGTATCCTGAAAGAAGTTTTTTTTAACAATTGAGCCAAGTCCCTGTTATTTGATGCGCGTTAAATTTTAAAAGCGAATAAAGGCTTTTTTATTTTATTTATTTTATTAAATTTTAAAATACTATCTTAACAACTTCCAAGGTCCCAAAAGTACGAAATAATAACACGTACGTACAGTAAAATAAATTTTCCAAAAATAAAGACAAAAATCGAAAAGAAAACCATAGCGCGATTAAATTTTTTTTCCAGTAGCACCATCTCTTATCGCAAACACAAACTATAGTTTATATTTTCAAAATGACCGTAAATACGAGCACTTGGACTCTTACTGTGAAATTGGACTGGTTTTTCATTATCTACTAAGCTATCAGGATACATACTCAATGTTTTTAGTAGACTTAAAAAAATCTATTTTAAGGTCTCCGTTTTACTTCTTGGTAGTTTTAAGTAAATATTTGATAGATAAATATACAATTGCATCATTTTATCAATTTTTATTTGTCAAATACACTTCGCAAATAGGAATATGGGCCCTAAATGTACTTAAAATGTCTGTATAATAATTGGTATATACTTTACGTATGTACTTAAATATTGGTTGTAATTTAATGTTCTGAATCTCGGCACTAATTAGTTTGTTTGTGCAACTGTTTATTAATAAAATTGTATTTATTATTATTTATTTTATTTGTCAAGGCCGAAGAAAACTCAAAAATTTACGTAAAGGGTGAAATTTAAATTGTGAACTATTATTTCAGGGAATATAATAAAAATTGTATCAAAAAATACATGAGAGAGCATACGCTGCTTGTTCAGGTGAAAAAGAGGGAGAAAATAGATGAGAAGCAATAAACAATTGAAAATCTTCACTTTGCTCTAGTAGGCAATAATACCAAAAGGGAGTGTAGTTATCTAAGAGTTTTCTGAATGTAATGTAAATATGTTGAATTACGAGTAATCTACAAAGAAAACCTCCACTACACATCCATACAACAGGGAGCAGCGCAGGCAGCTCTATAAATAAAATAAATAAATATATAGGGACAATTCATACAGATTGAGCTAGCCCCAAAGTAAGTTCGAAACTTGTGTTATGGGATACTAACTAACTCAACGATATTATATTTTTATAACAAATACCTACATATATAGATAACCATCCAAGACCCGAGGCCAATCAGAAAAAGTTCGTTTTTCATCTTGGCCCGACCGGGATCGAACCCGGGACCTCCTGGGTGGCGGTCTAGCGTGGTAACCATTACGCCACGGAGGTCGACAGCTTATAATACAGCCTGTCCTGCCTGTACTATATTATTTAAAGATATAGGTAATTGTCGTAATTGTAATACAAAATAGCATCCTAGTTCTTTCAAAATCTAAAAGAAAATGTAAAATGAAAGTCAATTTATGCACACAAATTTACTAAATATAACACACGACACAGTACATCTTATATTCAAATCGACATAATCGTTCCGTACTCGCTCGCGAAGTGCGCCGAGGCGGCTCGTGTCCCGCCGACCTGGCGCCATCCCCGCCGCTCGCGCCGGCCCGCCACCGCTGTCTCGCTCTGTCAATGTACGTTGCCGCGTTGCGCGTAACATCGGCCATCCTGAAAGTGAATACCGTAGGTATTCACATTTGATAGCATTAGTAGGAGGAACGCCTTTACACCTCAATACAACATTGGCTCAACCGAACAGTTTATAGCAGAACAGAACTTGAGTGCAGAAGTTAAACTTAACTCTCTAACAGATCGATCAGATCCTGGGTATCAACAATATTATCGTCACTGTCCACATCGGTTCCATAATTTACAGCACTCTTATAAGGTCGCAAAGCATCAGCAGGTACTACTGCAACAAAATGTTTATAACCCTTCATGCCTTTGATACTACGAATCTTGTAACGGTCATTTGGGTTGACTTGGACAACCTTGTACGGTCCAGCATAAACTTTATCTATCTTTCGATTTACTCCAGTTTCAGAATTCGTAAATGCATTATTCCATAACACTAACTCTCCCTTTGCATATTTCCTAGCGTCTTTCCTATTCTCATTACATTTTGTTCGCATGTATTCCTGTTTCTGCCGGATATTTTCATTAGCTTTAGCGCGCTTCTCTTGACAACTAACTTCTTCGCTTAATCCTGTCAAGTTAGGCACCAACCCTTTCTTATGTGCAAACATTAATTCGTAAGGGCTAAACTTTGTAGTATCATTAATAGTGTGATTTATTCCCATCACTATTTCATGAACTGTAGAATCCCAGGTACTCGACTCATTAGTGCTGGTACGTATGGCATCAAGTAGAGTTCGATTAACTCGCTCTACTTGTCCATTTGCGCGAGGCACAGCGATTGCATTCAGTGTATGTCGGATTTTATGAGTTACACAGAATTCCTTAAAGTAACGACTAGTGAAGGATACACCTCGGTCTGATATAATGCGTTCAGGATAACCTAAAATTGTAAATGCTTCCCGCAATGATGCCACAGTTTCAGTAGACCTAAGTGTTTTTGCAAGTTTGACGACGACAAATTTAGTGAAGGAGTCAATTATGACTAAGACATACTGGTTGCCCTTGTTCGATTTTGGAAATGGCCCCATGTGATCTATATGCACAGTATGCATCGGTTGATCTGGTTTCGGAATAGGATAGATTTTTCCTGCCATTTTTCCATAATTTCCCTTTTTAAACAAACACTCCAGACATGCCTTCACGTATTTTTTAATAAATCTGGTCATCCTTGGAAACCAATAATCAGACTTTATGGCGTCATCACATCGTTTTAACCCTACATGGCCTGCATCGTCGTGAAAAATTTTCATTATGCGCCATCGAGCCGATTGGGGTACCGCTAATCTCTCGCCATTTAATGTTTTCCTATAAACACGCTCATTTCTAAGACAATAATTATTTTTTATTTCCTCATTTGGATTTGCCCCCTTAAGCTGAGTGAAAATTGATTGTAACTTTTCATCTTGTAATTGCGCTGTTAGGAACCAGTCGTCAATATCGGAAACACTTAAAATGTCAGAAACAGGATTGCGGCTTAGTGCATCAACGTGCCGCATATTAGTGCCCGGCCTATACACCACCTCCATATCAAAATCTTGAATCTGAAGCCACCATCGGGCAATTCGGGGCACCAAGTCACGTTTTGTGAGTGTACTTCGAACAGCTGAACAATCGGTCACAACTTTGAAATGAATACCAGTTATATAAATTCTAAACCGTTTTAATGATTCTACCACAGCCAAAGTCTCCAGTTCGTAACTGTGGTAGATCATTTCCTCTTTCGTGGTTACTCTACTAAAATATATAACCGGTTTCAGATCGCCATTGGGTTGTTTCTGCAGAAGTATCCCTGCTATACCTGATTTGCACGCGTCTGTGTGTATCTCAGTCTCATAATCCCGATTATATAAAGCCAAAACAGGCCGGTTCATTAACAATGACTTTAACGTTGTAAAAGCTTCGACTTGCTTGTCCTCCCAAATCCACTTAACGTTTTTTTTGGTCAATTCAGTAAGAGGTTTTGCAATTATTGCGAAATTTGGGACAAATTTCCTGAAGTAAGAGCATAAACCAATAAATTGCCTTATTTGATGGACGTTACACGGAACAGGGAAGTTATTAACCGCATCTAATTTTCGGTCACCCGGGCGTATTCCTTCAGGTGATACTACATGTCCTAAATAGCTGACTTCAGTCTTGAGAAAAGCGCACTTTAGTAAATTGAGTTTTAGATTTGATTCTCTCATGAGTTTTAAAACCTTTTCTAATATTATCATACCACTGCTAACATCTATTGAAGGCATTAATAAATCATCCATAAAGGTTAGCACTTCTTCGTAACGCAACGATCCTAACAATTTGTAGATAGTTCGCTGGAATACTGCGGGAGCATTGGCTAGTCCAAAAGGTACCCGGGTGTATTCCCATTGACCATCAGGCGTAATAAATGAGGTGTATTTAGTAGATCCACCAGAAAGAGGGATTTGATGGTACCCCTGCGCTAAATCTAAGCTAGTATAGTAGAATTTACCAGAAAGTTTGTTAAGCTGATCATCAATATGAGGCAAGGGGAATCTGTCTTTGACTGTAATCGCATTTAACGCTCTGTAATCTACACATAGGCGTCTATCACCGTTCTTCTTTTTAACGAGAATCACGGGTGAGGCATAATTTGATTGCGATTCCTTAATTATACCAGCATCTAAAAGGTCCTTCACCTTACTTCTAACGATTTCAAGCTCCTTATGTGCAAGACGATATGGCTTATGGAAAACTGGAGTTGTTGAAGTTAAAGTGATATCCATTTCTGCTAAGTTTGTCTTCCCCAAATCCTTAGTATCTTTTGCGAAACAATCCTGATACTTAAGGAGCAGCTCAAATAACCCACACTGTTCGTCGTCAGACAGAGTACCTACGTCAATATTTGATAGTGGTGTATCGGCTACTGTACAGGTACGTAAATACTTAATGCTACGCGTGTTTTCAAAATTCCGGACATTGTTAATTAATTGGTTCCTCCCAACTACGATTCGATTTTGAAAGGACGACTGCTGTGGGAAAAGGAAAAGTAAAATAAGCTTAGAAAATTACTTAGTCTGCTTCATATTTGAATAGGTTCAGCCAATGATGTATGTTACACAATAATATACTTATTTAGTACGCACAAACAAAACGTCATTAATAGAAATGTTATTCTTATAAATTACTTTAGCTTTAGCATCCCTAATAATCAGGACTAAAACGTAATTCAAAATGGTTCTAACAGTTTCTGAAAATATAGTTCTAAAATTGTATAATTTAGGGAAATCAGTAATAAGTTAACGCGTATGAAAGAAACATCAGAACATAAAACGCATTAGAGCAGATCTGAAAATAATTGAGAGCACGAGTAGCAGATCAGAACACAGAAAACAGTTAAGAACACAGTAAGCAGATCAGAACACAGAAAACAGATCAGAACACAGAAAACAGATCAGAACAGAACGCAGAATATGGGTAACGGGAAGATTTCCCACACAGATTAAATATCATAAATTTTTACGCACCTTAGTGTTTTCGGCCTGTAACAAACTCGAACCGCTTCCCAGATCATCTGTATCATTGCCAACCTGCGCACTGGTAGGTGTGCATGGTACTGCTCGTACAAGTATCTCGCCTTGCTTCCAGTGAATTTCTTCAGGTCCCATATTGTAAACGCGGACAAGCCCCTTCTGCCCGGTTATCAGTGTCGCAGGTACAGCGAAGAACTGATTATTCATCTCATAAAATCTTGGAGTAGTACAGACATCACCATCATCTGAGTTTCCCAATATATTTACTTCTACGAAACCGGATTCATTCGCTGATAAGGTAGTTTCAGAACAAGTGGTCACTTTGAATCTACCATCAAATATGTCATCAATTTCAGCTTCACTCCTTTTCAACATAGCAGAATTTTGAGTAGTAATCAAAGATATTCCTTCCGAATTAATTATAGGCTGTCCAATAAGTACATCTACTCCAGCCGGTAATTTCATATGTGTTATTACAGCAGTAGTATCAAATTCTAAGTCATCGATTTTCATGTTCAAATTTACTTGACCCATAGCCGGAACTGTATCACCAGTGAACCCTTGAAGTATCGCCTTTGACTCAGTAACAGGACAGTTTAATGTTTTGGCCATATTCAATGTTATAATATTTACTTGTGCACCCGTATCTAAATAACCACGATATTCTGTTCCTCCAACATTTACATTCTTCTTGTAAATGTTATTCAAATTTTGAACAATATTAATAGGCACCGTATCATTCTTCGCTGTCCTCATAAGGTTTTCTAATTTTAAGCATCTATTAATATTATGACCAGCTTGACCACAAAACTTGCAAATACGCTTATCTGGTACTGGGCAGTCTTTGACCATATGATCAGGGGAGTTGCATCGGAAACAAAGCATTTTTCGAGGTACCGATAGCCCTGAACGTGATGTTGATGGTGTCGCTACTATCGATGCTAAATCTGGGATCCGCTTTTTCTCAAGGTCTGGTTTTGTAAAGCGAGGGTAGTTCATAATATATCCCCCGTCAATTTTTCTACAATCTGATTTACTGCGATAATTTTCAAATGCCGACAAATACCCAGTATAAAATTCTTCGGGAGTTTCACATTTAAATGCCTTTGCATTATTTTGCAAATCTGCGGGTAGCCCTTTAATCAGACAAGAGAGTGACGCAGAATCATCTAACCTACAGCGGCGACACATTGCTAATTTATCATGGTAATAATGAGTTACGCTTTCAGATGGCAGTTTCTTTCGAGATACTAATTCTTCTAGCATATCAGCATATTCAAAACTTCGCGGAAATGCATTAGTCAACAAAGATTTCCATTGATCCCATGTATAATCATATTCTTCCAACCGACTAAACCAAAGTTGCGCCTGACCCGCCAGTCTTGTTTGCATGATAACGATTTTAGCGTAATCGTCCCAATTATGAACTAATCCTAGTTGATCGATCTTTGCAAGCCAGTTTTTTACGCTAACTTCATGATTATCGGGATCAAATACAGGTATAATTTTCTCACCAGAAACATTCTTTGACGGACGGGACGTCGACGTACTGCAGTATTTCTCCACCATTCGCTCTAACTTTTGCGTCATTAGCCGTTCTAGAAGAATATTTGGAGACAAATCATCCTCCGAATCACTCTGAGCAGATATCCCATTACTTAATGGGTCCACCTGTAATGTCCCAGCACTAGTCACTGACGTCGAACAAAGTCTAGATTTTTTCGTAGCTTGTGCATACGCACTGTCTTTATTTATTAACGACCGTTTCATTGTTTATTGGTTCAACTAATATCCACTTCTGAATGTAAAATGAAAGTCAATTTATGCACACAAATTTACTAAATATAACACACGACACAGTACATCTTATATTCAAATCGACATAATCGTTCCGTACTCGCTCGCGAAGTGCGCCGAGGCGGCTCGTGTCCCGCCGACCTGGCGCCATCCCCGCCGCTCGCGCCGGCCCGCCACCGCTGTCTCGCTCTGTCAATGTACGTTGCCGCGTTGCGCGTAACAAAAATGAAGTGTTCCACCGTTAGGCACGTCCCATGACTAGGCATTTACTTATTTTATTTACTTACACAGTCGTTTAATCACCGAAATTTATAATTCATCAAAAATTATGAATCACTTCAGCTTTTGAAGGAGACCAATTGAATTTTAAATTTGAATAAGATAATTGTATGGTACTTGCCTACAAAGTGCTTCCACAAAATAAGCGGTGAGCCATATTCTGTAATTGGTACGACGACCCAGCTGTAATTGTTATACTTTTTGTTACGGTCGCTATCCACTTTATATGTCTTACAACTACGTTATTTACTAGTGGAGTTTTGTCCTTCATACTCTGTCTAATATCTCCTTGGATAATTTCATTTTCAGTATAACGATGTAGTTATTCCACAAGAACGTCAATTAGTCGTGTTTCCCAGTATTTGTGGAAACTACTAATATCTAATGGTGTTCTCGTCCAGAGGCCCAGGGAGCGTAGAAGCTTCTAGGAGACTACGCCTCTCCTAGAAGTATCTGTCCTCCTCGCCTCTAACGGGACAAGAATGTCACTTCCTTGTAAGAAAGGGCCACGTTCCCGTCCCGTCCCTGTCTCCGTAACATAGCCATTTTATATTGGAACCGTATTCCCGTCCCGTCCGTCCGTATAAAAACCAGTCATGTATGCAACGACCTTAAATTATTCTGCTGTGGGAACAGCGGGTTAACGGAGGAACTATGCTGTAATTATCAAAACTTGCCTTTAATAAAGATTTAATGGAACCCTGTCTTTATTTCCTACTTCTAAGAACTTTGTCTTGTAACTTTTAAACGTGTCAATTATTGTAAGTGTAACGAATATGAATTAAATATCCGTCCTCCAGCTGTCCAACTGAAAAATTGCCATGACCCTAATGGCTTCTTAGCTCGCCCAGTGTTTAGCTAGCAAATATCACCATCATTCATTGGCATTAGGCGTTTCTTCCCAGGTCGCCTTGCATTTTGTACGATAATTACCCACACAGCGGTTTCATTCAGGGGGGTGTCGCTTCAATTATTCAATCGATTAGCTGTCTCACTTCCACACACTACTTTTAAAACAATAAAGCGGGACAGCGAATGTTTTGGAAGGTAGAACTGGGAAGGCAGCGTGAAACTCCAGTTGCGTTTCAGTTGTGCAGGTAGGCGGTTGGCCCGCGATGCTAAGTAGATTCACGCCGCTAGCAGAAATGCTACCGCGAAGGCACAACTTCCGAATAACCATATACAAATCGATCAGTTAAAATAATAAAATGAGATAAAATTTTAATTCGAACTATTTTATGTTTAGTTTGTTTTGAGGTCTGTTTACGAAGGTCGTGTCCTTCAATCGATAAACTATTAATTGCAAGCGTGTGATTGCCCGTGGCCGGTAGACGACTTAACTGGACACGCGTTTTCGATAATGTTTTTTTTCTAAGTGCCAATAACAAACGTAGCGTAAAGTAGTGATAGTGTCTTTTTGCCAGAGAAGAGATCAGAATAATTCGTATCTTCATGGAATATGGGCATCTGTTTAGACACTGGTGAGTATTTTCAAAATTATATTCTAAAAGTGTTGTTTTTGTTCATTCTTATTGTTCCACGTTGGGCGCCACTAGAAACATTTCGAATTGTGCGGATCAATTTGTTTTTTAAAAGGTATTTTATTTAGCGACTACAATTTTTTGAGAATGATTTTTAAACAACAAACACTTTTACCATAATTTAAATAAATATTACACATTACAAAGCCGTTAACATTGTAGCAACCTCATTTTTTTAAGCAGTGGCTATTTGGTGGTAGTTGAATAGCCACAATAACAGATTGCATGTGTGATGCCCGTATCGGGACAATTATTTGTATATCCGGTATATTTGTTTCAAGTAGCGTAATTGTTTCCATTATTTTATTTCAATAACACAGCTCAATCAAACAATAAGGCTTAATTGGAATGATGTTTATCTCTTTCTTTGTTATTCTCTGTCTTTGTTATTAAAAATAAAATTAAATCAGCATAAGTAAATTAGAAACAAATCTTCATCTCTTGGTATTAGATAATAGACGGCTTATGTTTGCAATAAAAAACAGTTAATTCCTTCGATCGCAAATTAAAAATGTCCACTCTCACAAGCTTTCCAAAGTAATATACTTACCTACTTAATAACAGTTAAAATCAGACGCGTGAATTAAAATGATGGATCGTTTCGTTTAAATTGATACAGCATTTTCTTAAATTCTTATGCCTTCCTAATTATCTTCTATTAATTTAAGGCATACATGTAAAACTAGGAGGAGAATCAGAGAGCCACAAAATATGGTAAAATTACTTAGATATTAATTTTGGGATAACGGGGCAATAGTTATGGATTCAATTTGTAGAAATATAAACTTTACATCATATTTATAACCAAAACTATAAATTTCGATACAAAATGTTAATATGTAGAACGCACCGACCCCACACTATTTGTATGTCCATGAAGCGATGGCCGTTCCACTTGTAGCCTTGCCTATTGACATACATCTATTGAATCCAGCCACTCAACTGCCAAGGTTTCGTATATTTTCTTTTTGAAGTTGTATTCAAGTTCCTTCTATCAAAAATACGAAAAAAGAAAAATAATTTATAACATTTCTTATACAAAATTACAATACAATTTTTGAAGTGAAAACTTCTTTAGCGGCGCTTGGCACTTTTTTAGGGTTAAAAATTTTAAACTCGCGTCAGATCCGTGATCGAAAAAGCGTAAGATTCCCTAACCATTCCAAAATATTCAAAAATGCATAACGTTGATGTTTAAGTTTTCACTTCTGCCGGCACTCCCGGAGTGCAACCCGTTCTTTTTTACGCTATCCTATATCTTAGCAAAGGTTATATATCAAGTAGGTCCAATACTTAATTTAATATTATACTGGCAAAACCCGCGCAACTTTGTTAGATTGTCGCTTCAAATTTCAGGTCTCTACGATCAGTGGTTTCGGCTGTGCGTTGATTGATGACTCAATCAATCAGTTGTTCTCTGTTTCTCTTTATATTATTACCTAGTATTGACTAGGTACCTATGTAATTATAAAGTTTCATAATGTTGCTTATATTATTAGCATAAAAATATTTGTTCTTAGTTATCTAACCTGGTTTTCTCTCTCCAAACCTATTATAAACTGATAAAAAGTACAAAATACACAACAAATCAATCTTAACCTAACAGAGAGAGGATGTGGACTGTGAAATAAATGATATGGAGATAAAGGTATAGTTTTATAATGTTAATAATTCACACATCGATCGACAAAGACAGATAATTAAACTAGAAAGTCGAAAAGATTCGATCTATGGTATCCGAAATATTACTTAAATGAATTGTATTGAATTGAAGAGAAGGAGGAATACATATTAAAAAATGTCAAAATAAAAATACTTTTTTTCATTCAAATAGCCTTATGTAGGTATTACAACCTCTTTCGAATTGTCACAATTTTTTCCTGCCCAGTTCTGACGGTAGATTTGTACTAAGAACTGGTAAGAAACTTAGCACTTGCTCTTTTAAAATGGCACTAATAAAATAGACAACATAAAAAAAAACTGCAACTTTATTTAAAGAAAGAATACATTTTCATATTGACATACCTAATATAAATGTTTCATAAAGGGTAGGAGCTATCCAGCCAGTCGCTAACATCGCCCAACATCAATGACTTTGTTCCGCTGTTGTAACCTTCGATCCAGAACCAAAATGCTAACACTCTAAACGGTTCCAGAACAAAACAATGAAGAGTTGGAGACTACCGGCGGGGACCGCAGCAGACGTGACAGCGAGTGGGTGGGCAGAGCCACGCCGCCCACAGCTTCTTTCCCCATGCAGAACTCCAGCCACGTCAAATTTGAACCGCCAAATGTGCCTGTTATATTCGTTCTGGGTGAGTAAACCTGGGGTAAAATCAGTTTTTGATAAATTGCAGCCTCGGCGCTACAATATTGTTTTTTATTAGCTGCGGCTGGCAGGCAACACTACGGGCCACTACTCGCTCTGGTCTGCGCGCGGATCCTCATACATATTCCACAAAAATTTAAATTTGTGTGTATGTTAATGGCGAATGAAATACGTGCAGTAGTTATCGACATAAAAGTAAAAATTTGTGGGCACAGTAATTTGCTCCTCTGCACTCTTACTAACTTATTTTGCAATGTACCTTCCTATAAAAAACTTTAAAATACTTTTTTGTTCTATTGACTTTCAAAAATGGCTAATTGTTCAGTTTCTTGCGGCACTTCTTCTTAACAGGACATTTACGTCGAAGAATTGCTAGGATTTAAAAACAATTGACACCAACGAAACGTATTTCCTGTGAATCCACTTTTTTTTACTGTCGCGACTTATCGCAGAGGCGTTTAGGTTTTACACAATATGAGAAACTAGTGAAACCGGCGCAACTTCGTTTGTGTGTATTTATTTAGGCACAGTGGCGCCATCTATATTAGACTTTTGATGAAATCTTACGGGAATCGCGCGCTTTTCGGGATAAAAAGTACCCTATGTTAATCCAACATGGTATCAGCTACCTACATACCAAATATCATAAATATTGGCCCAGCCATTTGAGCGTGAAGAAGTAACAAAGATACACATAACTTTCGCCTTTATAATATTAGTAGGAAGCAGGATATAGTGGACGTGACGAAAATTATGACTGTATTTAGTGTGTATTAGTTGTTTGTATTGGTTGTTTTATTAATTATTTATATTGTATTAAGTATATATTGATTTATGTATGTACGTAATATGTATGTAATAGTATGTATGTAAGATTATATATATTTGTGTATGTATTATATATACTTAGTATAATACCTTATATTCATAAATATTATCGATATGTCCTGCTGATGATAATGTCTTGCTGGCCCTGCCCACTCCATGCAGAAATTCGTTACCCTAAGGTTGCCTTGAAAAGATTGCTCTCAGCAATAAGGCCGCCTTGTTGCATATACACTGTGCGTAACTGTTACTGTTTTCTGTATTCCTTGTTTGTGTATTGCAATTAAAGAGTATTCTTTTCTATTCTATTCTATTAGTTGAACCTAGTATTTAGCTTAGCTTACTTCAGGACCAGGTTATTATTAAGTTATCTGTGACCAGGTGTTGTGTGAATTATATTATAACTAGTGAAACCCGCGCTACTTTGTTCGCGCAAATTTATTTATACACAGCAGTCCTATTATTCCCGTTCCCGTGGGAAATATTGGTATAAAAAGTACCCTATGTGTTATTCCAGATTATAGACACTGTAAATTTTTGGCGGTGACAGCCCTACGCTCCCGCAACAGTCCGGTGTCTCAGAAAAGGGTGTTAGTACACCCGAACTGACCTTATCAATTAATAAAAAATAAAAAAAACAGGTTATAGTCTACCCGTGTGCCAGATTTCATTAAAATCCGTTCAGTAGTTTTTGCGTGAAAGCACAACAAACATCCATACATCCATTCTCACAAACTTTGGCCTTTATAATATTAGTAGGAAGGATTTATTTCTCTTAATTTCTGGTTATATGTCTTTGGTTAACCGTTGTTTGTATGTAATGTCTGCTCTGCAGGCGGCCCAGGCAGCGGAAAGGTGACACATTGCGACAACTTGATGCAAGAGCGACGGGGGGTGGTGCATATCAACATGACGGATCTGTTACAACAGTACGCCATTGGAAATGGTACGTTTAGTTTATTATAAGACCTTAGTTTTATACCAATAAGGTGGCAAGTAAGCATACGGCCCACCTGATGGTAAGCAGTCACCGTAGCCTATGGACGCCTTCAACACCGGGAGTATCACTCGCGCATTGCCTACCTTGTAAAAATAAAAAATCCTTGTAGAAGAATCCCTTAATATAGTCTAAAGAAAAAGTTCCGAGTATGTTGGCACTATTTTTAGACCTTATTTCAATTCTTCTTAGTGAATTACTGTTAGGTAGCCCTTGTAATTTTTAGGAGGAAGGTTGATATCGACGAAACGCGTGTCACACGTTGGGCGCCAAAATATATTTTGTTAAAGATTTTAACAATTTTGCAGTTGGTAGTGCCTCCAGGCTCTACCTTCACTACCACAGGGTGCAGGTTCGATCCCTTGTACGGAGTAAACGTTTATTTGAATTCGAAACTGGGTGTTGTCTCGAAACTGGGTGCTTAAGGTGCTTTTCATCCATTGTCTGGTACCCGTAACTCAAGTAAAATTGCCGAGCTGACT
Source organism: Endotricha flammealis (assembly GCA_905163395.2). Lineage (NCBI taxonomy): Eukaryota > Metazoa > Arthropoda > Insecta > Lepidoptera > Pyralidae > Endotricha > Endotricha flammealis. The sequence continues at coordinate 2,084,225 of LR990856.1, read as the reverse complement.
TTGGGACCACGTGTTTTTAAATTATTTGCTTTTGAATGTTTGTATTCAGTCATAGTTAATAACGTACAGTCCTCAACTTAACTCTGTTAAAAGTGTCGCCGACAACGGTACACTTCTTCTTTTACAAGCTTCGTTTCGTTACCTACATCTATCAATAAACCGTTTAAACCCGTTTAGGTAATCATATATTATAGTACTGTTAATAATAGTGCGCGACAGTGTCCACTGCATGTGTCATTAATTCAATGTCAGGGCAGGAATCGATTCCGTGCATTATTCATGATGTTCGTGAGCTTGAACCACGGTAAATAAACCTACTTATGGTATTGATATTCGCAAAGGATTCCTGAAGAGATAATGATTATTAGACAGTCCGATCGGTGCGTTTAGTACTAATCCCATCTTCGGCACCAGAAGGCGTGGTTTCGATTCCAGCCGGGGGCATTTGTCGGGACAAGCCCACCACACATTCCCACCACTATGTCTCCTGTGTAGCCAGGATCAACAACGGCGACCTCAGATAGACAATAAGCAATGAAGCTTATTGACGTCCCGGGGAAGAAAACTACATCTGTCTTGGAACTCACAACAAATTTAATCAGAAAGAAGATAGTCGGAGTAGGAAGTATTGAAAGGACTTCCCTCCTTAACAGCTGGGGGCATTTATGTGATTGCCCCTAAAATTTATATGTTACCAACATGGACCTAGAAAAAAAGGCGGACACCATCACTGAGACTAAAAAGTGAAGCACCCATAGTAAGCCACCTCGCGTATACGAACTAACCGGCCGGCTTATTATGGTGTGAATGTGTGCGTGCAAGTCGGCCATTTCACCCTCACACAGTTACGCCGCCGCCATTAGGGTGCTTCAATTCTTTCTTACCAAGATTCCGTCCGCCTTTTTTTCTAGGTCCATGGTTACCAATCACATATATTTTTTTCTCGAACGGCTCGGCTCTGTCTCTCTGCCGGCACGTGTTTTTTTCCTCTTGAGTCTGGGGGTTTTTTATGTAGGTATTATAAGTATTTATTTACAACGATATCCTATGGCTGGTATATAACACAAGCATGAAGGTAATACAGAATATCGACACAGCGGCAGGCTTAAATGTAAATAAAAATATACCTAATTTAAATTAATTATCACATAATGAAATGTAACAATGTCACGTAATACCGGTGAAGTACAAGCCGTAATAATTTTCACGGATCCGTACAACATCTAATGTCATCTTAATACAATATAATACGTACCCCAGCTTGGACGGCTTCTAAAAATTCTTGTCATCCTCCATGCACTTCGTAGGACACGTTAAACTGTCTCTCTCGACTGTTATTTTTGTTATCCAAAGATAACGTTACACGAAGTCAGCTATCTCAGTTGACAATAATTACCCGAAGCTCATGAAACAGAAGACAATCCTTACCTACTAATAGGGTAATTCCAGGAGAGGTGCCGCACTGGGATATGTGCCGCGATTTCAAGTTTACCATGTTCCAAGTATCGTAGGTCAAAATTGTACGGCTTATATTGAAGACCGCTCCCTTCTACCAATAAGTACCGCTCGGATTGTCGGAGAGTGAGCGCGCTTCTTCCGTGTGTGGTAAAATCTTCCGCGGCGAGTAATTCAAAAGCGTCGAAATTATATTGGTAAGTACGCATTATCGAATTACTTTTTTCTCGGTCGTTTAATGAATTAGTTTTTAATATGATGTAATGCACTATTATGTAAAGTATACGGTGTGATGATTTTAATTCTAATTTTCTTATTACTTTATTTATTATTAAAAAGTGCATGTATCCTCTACTAAAAGGATAGTCGCCTCAATTTTTGTGGCCATAGTTGCCCTAAGGGCACCTATACCTATTACTTTTTTCTTGTCACAGGTGGGCAAAATGCCTCGGAAATAGCGAAGAAAAGCAGGCGTCGTCCCGCGTCATGTTACGTGGACTGAAGTGAGCTTACGGTTGGCGTTCCAGGAGATGGAAAATAAAGCGAAAAGTGTAAACGAAATAGCAAGAACTTATGGCATACCTTATGGCACCATAAATATTTATATTTTTTAGGGCAAAGTTGATTGCGCTTTATTACTTATTAAGATTATGAAGACAATATTTTATGTTCCTAAAAGTTTAGTAGTTTTGGCTTTTAAGATTATTATTGTTGAGTTTTAATAATCATTATTTCTATTTTTCATACCAAAGTTGCTTGCACTTTAATAATTATTAAGATTATGAAGACAATTTTTTTATGTTCCTAAAAATGTTGTACTTTTTGGAAAATTTTAAGATTATTATGTTGAGTTTTATTAATCATTATTTCTATTTTTCATACCAAATACTTATTAAGATTATGAAGACAATTTTTTTATGTTCCTAAAAGTGTTGTACTCTTTGGAAAATTTTAAGATTATTATGTTGAGTTTTATTAATCATTATTTCTATTTTTCATACCAAAGTTGATTGCACTTTAATACTTATTAAGATTAAGAAGACAATTTTTTTATGTTCCTAAAAATTCAGTAGTTTTGGCAAATTTTAAGATTATTGTGTGAGTTTTGTCAATAATAATTAAAAGAGATCATAATTTAATAAAGACTGAATAAATAACATGGACTTGTTTGATTTAAAACGCAAATTAAATATAAATAGGCATCTATCCGCATAGCAGGCATCTATCCTTTTAAGCTTTTTTGGGATGTGCCTTCTATCCCGCACGAGAGGCGTCTATCCCATTTTGAAGAGGTCTACGGAAATGCGATTTACACAAATCGTGTATATAATAAACACAAATAATAAATATAATATGACAGATTAAAGATTGGACTTCCCAGACACAAGAAAAAAAAAAACGATATACATTTATTTACTAAGTTATAGAGCTTTTTCAAAAAGTGTGGCACCTATCCTGGAATTACCCTATTATTAATGCGAAAATAACTCTGCCTGTGAAAACACTCTTTACATAAATGGTTCCGTTATCCTTTACCGGAACCCTAAAAATGCACATTTCAACGAGCAACCATTAAAGGAAGCCTTGACATTGTTATAATGCAGTTATCCAAGCTGACCAACCATTAGCTCTTTAATAAACATAACCGCTGGTGAGCATGCCACGACTTGTATGAAATCAACACAAATATTCAATGTGAAGTGAAATAGTTTAAATATTTGAAATGCACTTTTAAGAAAATAATTATTAAGAATCCAATGATATTTTTTTTGTTTATAGGTCAGGAAAATGCATTACTGTATGCCCCGCCATTATTTGGAGAAGCGACGGCAGTCTGTCTTTATCGGGCTCTCCTTTCTAGCCAATGAGAGGCATACCGACTTAAACCTGACTTTCGGCTACCTTCTTCGTACCTAAGATTAAGAAAATAATCAAAAATGCCTTAAAAATCTAAAAAATAATTATTTTAATGCGATGAAAGATATGTGAAAATTACAGGCGTTAGGATAAAATACATTGTTTTATAAAATGAAGTCCTATAGATAGGTAGCCAATTCAGAATTATAAAAAAACCGACCAAATGCGAGTCCGCGCACGAAGATGAATCGCATGCTAGTTTTTTTTTACCACTAAGGTGGCAAACAAGCTTACGGCCCGCCTGATGGTAAGCAGTCACCGGTAGCCTATGGACGCTTGCAACATCGCCATCGGGAGTATCACTCGCACATTGCCGACCCTGTAAAAAATCTTTTCATGCCCCTTTTGAAGAACCCCATATTATAGTCTAAAGAAAAGACCTTGGCGTTCGCGGGAGGAAACTCCTCTGAAACCGCGCAGTACGCGATCATTTTGGTTCTATAGCGTGTGAGGTTGGATTCCCCGCCGGTGACGAGCAGATCGATGGTAGAAAGTGGCCGTTGTTCTTTTAAAATTGAAAAGTAAATGAAGTGTTCCACCAGTAGGCATGTCCCACGACTAAAGAGAAGAAGAGGTAGGGCATAGCGGATAATCGGCTCAAATCGGAGCAGCCCGTCTGGGGAAGGACCTCCACCTTACAGAAAATCGTAGCCAAATAGCATTGGTTTCGGCCATGCTGTGTTCCTACGGTGAGTAAGGTCTCCAGAGCTCCACTTAGGGGGGTTGGGAGGGTTGGCAACGCGCGAGTGATACCCCCGGTATTTCAAGCGACTATAGGCTACGTGATACTTACCATCTACTAACACAAATGTACCAATGGACTCTCAATGGTGTCTCAATTGTGTCTCAAAAGAATGCCGATAGTGTATTAGTGGAATAGTTTTTGACATTTGTTATGGACTTAAATAATAACATAATGTTTAACTTATTGTTTAAGTCCATAAAAAACTACACAGGCGGGGGCTGTATGCTCGTTTGTCACATTAGTAGTATAAAAAAAATAAAAAAAACGACTACTTATTTTACCCTATATCTTTCTAAGTAAAAGAATTGCAGTGCAAACAAATCAAAATATTATAATTATGCACATTATCTAGTGGATGTCTATAATGGTAATTATAGGTCCCGAGTAGGTACTAGAATCCAACCTATAATCATCAAGTCTCGTGCTTTTGTGAGAAAAGACATGTGCGGTCTCAAGGCTCCTTTTAAATTTTTTTTCAAACAATAACAAACCTTAAGTGGTGCTGTCTAAGTACATTTTGACTTGTATTTTTTTCGTAGATATTTGTGGGTAATATCAAATATTCTAGGAATAATATATGCTGTTAGTCGTTACGTTCTAGAAGATTCTGGGTGGGACACTCGGTTTTATATTTATTTAATAATAAACTATGTTTTCTTTATTGACGTAAAAAGAATATTTTATAGGAAAATCTTACAAGTGCTATCTTAGCCCGCTTACGAACCGCATGCGACTATCCTTACTAGCTTTTCACGCGGCTTCGCTCGCGGTTAATTTTATGATAAACATCTCGTAAAGCGCTTGTGACGCCATCTGTTGGCCGGCAATTGAATTGCAGCGCCATCTATAGTAGAAAAGGTTTTTTCCCATTGGAATGACATACTTTCACGAAATAAAAAGTAGCCTATGTTGGGCTCTGTACCCCTGACAATATGTATACAAATTTTCATAATGATCGGCTGCTTATTCAAGCCGTGAAGGAATAACAAACAAACTCACTTTCTCATTTATAATATTAGTATGAATATGAAGTATGATAAACACGAAAGTTTGTATCACGAAAAAACGGTTGAACAGATTTGCTTATTTGGTACACAGGTAGATTATTATTAACATATAGAATAGTTATTATTCCGTATATCAAATTCAAATTCAAAATATTTTTATTCAAATAGGCATAATATAAGCTCTTTCGAATCGTCACAATTTTTTCCTACCACCAGTTCAGACGGCAGATTTGTGCTAAGAAGAAGCTGGCAAGAAACTTAGCACTTGCTCTTTTAAAATGGTATTAATAAGATACAACAAAACGAACTTTTTCTGATTGGCCTCGGGTCTTGGATCTATATATGTATTTGTTATAAAATATAATATCGTTGAGTTAGTATCCCATAACACAAGTTTCGAACTTACTTTGGGGCTAGCTCAATCTGTATGAATTGTCCCTATATATTTATTTATTTATACAAATTACAATGACAGAAAATATAAAATTAACACAAAATATCTGTAATTTCATGATTTCTGTATCATACCGAGAATGGGTTTTCGGGATTAAATAAACCGCGGACATCAGGTAGAGAATAACATGGTGGTTTCTTTATCCTAAACTTAAACGCGGGTAGTTGCTTATATTTGAATTAAAAAAATTTATGATCTATTTCTTCACCAGATATGCAAGACTTCGGCACTTTATCAAGTAAGACAGTGACTGAAGTGCTAATGCTGGAAATGAAGATGGCTCCCACCGCCAAGACTTACCTGGTCTCCGGCTACCCGAGGAGTATGAGGGATGTCGCGGAATATTCTGATAAGGTAAATTTAACTTTATTTTTAAAATCAATGTTTTACATTTCTTTAAAAATTAAACTAAAAACTAAACTAAGTATAATAAAAAAATAACAAAAACTAATGTTAAGAATTAAAAAAAAGGGGAAGTACGTGTCGGGCCACGCACAATGTAGGGTTCCGTATTGGCTAAGCATTTCTTGCTTGCAGATGAGTACAATGCCATTCTGTGACATTTGTACGTTTTCGTCAAAGAAATTTTACTTCATAAGTTCTTCGGCTATTACTCGGTAACTAGTGGTGCCACCTTAACCGTTATAGTTTTCCTTGTAGGTTCACTATATGGACTACTATGATGATTTTTTTAAAATTTTTAAACACAAGGCTTTCGGAGTTATATGGACCACCGTGCAAAATGAAAATTGACACGTTAAATGTAAATAATTCGCAAACGGATCATTGTATCGGAAAATGATCTTCTCACACCCACAAGATGGGGTCGGTGCGAAAAAAAAAATTCATTCCTACTTTACCACGAACAAATATATATTTCAAAATTTTGTTTTACCACTTTGTTAGCATTGTTAATATGAGTATACATACCAAATTACAGCTTTCTAGTATCAAGCGTCTAGGCGCTAGAGCGCGGACGGACAGACGGACATGGCGAAACTATAAGGGTTCCTTGTAGTTTACTACGGAACCCTAAAAAACAGGGTGGTAAATGTTAGTTATAAAAATAGAATAAAATCTGTAAGAAGTACCATTACCAGTGGCCATTTTGTTTTTATTTTCGAAATGGTGACAGTTTATAGAGTAGATTTATCAAATCAATATTATTTAGACACTTCGACTAGAGAAAGTGCTGATGGACTGCATAATCTTTGAATAAACGCTTTGACTTTGATTCCGCCAAGTTGGTAATAGATTAGCACACGTGTTATAGAATAAAGATAAAGAATATTATAGTCCACTATCTTTAAATATCGAATGACCGCTTTCTACTCAATTCGCTCCCGGCATTTAGCCTGCGGGTTAGAGGTACGGGGGCTCCCCAGCCTGCATCGCACAGGCCACAGTCGTCGATTGGAAATAGTTCGCCGCTCCCAGCTATTCCCATCCGCCTCCCGCAAGGGGGCCCACACAATAATGGTTTCCGGAAGTGTCGTGGAAGTTAAAGCCACTGCTGTACCCATGACACATCCACTCAGGCAATGCAGGAACGCCACGGGGTTTAGTGGGTAGGTACGAGTTCCACAGGCCCTCCGTCGTGCATAAAGCATTCCCCGTGTAAAAAAAATAAAATGGCTCTAACCCAATATCGCAACGCAAATCGATTGTAAACAATTTGGTCGTACCTAAATACGTATGTACGCACTCAATTTTATGTCAAGGGCAATAGGAGTGGACGTTACAATTCATATATTGACACTGAGTTGGACGTTCATATTGATTGTCTCATGTCTATTTTATTGAATTTAATCGCTTTTCTTGGGTTATTAAATAAATAAATATAAATAAATATAAAGGGACAATTCATAAAGATTGAGCAAGCCCCAAAGTAAGTTCGAAACTTGTGTTATGGGATATGGGATACTAACTCAACGATATTATATTTTATAACAAATACATATATAGATAAACATCCAAGACCCGAGGCCAATCAGAAAAAGTTCGTTTTTCATCATGACCCGACCGGGGATCGAACCCGGGACCTCCTGGGTGGCGGTCTGGCGTGGTAACCATTACGCCACGGAGGTCAACGTATAAGAAGAGTTAAACGTATAAGAAGAGTTTTTTTCGGCATTTCTTGTTGTCAATGGTCATTCCGATATGATGGTAGATTTTATAATCTAACATGCATCGTCTATAGGCTACGGTGATGCTTACCATCAGGCGGGCCGTATGCTTGTTTGCTAACTATGTGGTATAATAAAAAATAAAAATAAAAACATTATAAAAATGTGTCCTATCCTTTTAAAAACCGCCCGTTTCTGAAATTTTTGACTTTATATTTAAAAAGTAATCCAATATTTTGTCGTCATTACCTGTAGTTTATGCGACATCCGCGACTAGTCTTCTAGAAGTACCTAGACTAATGTCCCGAAATACGTAATCAACGTACAAGTGATATATTTTGCCAATACTCGCCACGCTTAACAGGCGGGTTGGCCAGCTCTGGGGAAGGTTTTTAAGTATAAGAACGCTGCTGTCCATTATTCCACTAATATTATGAAGGCGGTTTGTAAGTATGTTACTTCTTCACGCTCAAATGGATGGGTCAATTTTTATGATATTTGTTATCTTGGTAGCTGATACATTGGATTAACACATAGGGTATTTTTTATCCCGAAACGTTCGCGATTCCCGTATGATTTGGTCAAAAGTCTGATAGTCAATGGCGGTTTATAAATTAGATGGCGCTGCTGTGCATAAATACGTGAAAACGAAGTTGCGCGGGATTCGCTAGTTTACTCTATTTCCTTAGTGCGGTGGTGATATTCTAATCTGCCGTCACCACACGACCGTTAAAACTCACTATCAGTACTTAAATGATGTTTAATTACAATTGAAAGGTGTGAAGTGTTCCCCAAGGCTTTATACTGTTGTTAGAATTAATTAAGTTACATGGAGAAAAGGTCGTACGGTTAACGTTACTTAGTAGAATAGCGACGGGTCTGTTTTATGGGACAGTCTTTGTTATTTAGCTGTGATAGCCCAGTTTATAAGACACCAGCTTATTTACGGACTGGTTCTTGTAAAGAATAAGAGGGGATTTTAAGTTGACCTAGCCTAGCCTTTTATTTTTTTGATTTATTTTATTTATTTATTATGTAATAACATTTGTGTTTATTCTCGAGTCTTTTCGGGACAAGTCCACCACACATTCCCACCGATGTGTCTCCTGTGAAGCCAGGATCAACAAGGGCGACCTCAGATTGACAATAAGCGATGAAGCTTATTGACGTCCCGGGGGAGAAAACTACAGCTGTCTTGGAACTCACAACGAATTTTAATCAGAAAGAAGATTGTCGGAGTAGGAAGTATTGAAAGGACTTCCCTCCTTAACAACTACGTGAGAGACAGCAATGTGAAACAAAAGGCATTATACCTTAGATTCTCGAGTCTGGTTGTTTTCCATGTATTATAAGTATAAATATATACAATGATACATCCGTTGTCTGGTAGTTAAAACAAAAGCTTACTTTAAGACCAGCTGACACTGTGTGTGTGAATTGTTCAAAATTTATTATTATTAAATGAAAAATCAGTATGTAATGTACATAAGTAGAATTTTCAAAATTAACGATGATAAAGGTATTTCGTGAGTTATACCGCAGTCGTTCTTTACTTTCAATATGTATAACTTAGATATTGAAGCGAAATAGTTCAATGAAATATTGATATTGGCGCTGACTCAGTGATTTGATCAAAATGAGTTTGCACAATTCAGTTGATGACTCCGTGTTCTACGTAATGACCTGTTTAACCCCCACGGAAAATATGGTGTTATATCTTTGCATGGAAAGCTGAATATGTTCAACATACTATATTGAATATAGTGACTAATAATAAAATATCGTAGTTAGGTTTCAATGGAAATTGTTTTTAGTAACACCAAACATCACATATATTTTATTCTTTGTGTAATTCGTTCAGAATTTGGTCCGGATCCGGAACTTCACGCGGACGAAGTCGCGGGCAAAAAGTGATAAATAAATAAATAAGGAGAAATCACACAGATTGAGCTAGCCCCAAAGTAAGTTCGAAACTTGTGTTATGGGATACTAACTCAACTACACTATATTTTATAACAAATCCTACTAATATTATAAAGGCGAAAGTTATGTGTATGTTTGTTACTTCTTCACGCTCAAATGGCTGGGCGAATTTTTACGATATTTGGTATGTAGGTAGCTGATACCTTGGATTAACACATAGGGTACTTTTTATCCCGAAAAGTACGCGATTCTCGTAGGATTTCATCAAAATTCTGATATAGATGGCGCTACTGTGCATAAATAAATACACGCAAACGAAGTTGCGCGGGTTTCACTAGTACATAATATGGACATCCAAGACCCAGACCAATAAGAAAAAGTTCGTTTTCCATCATGATCCGACCGGGATTCCCGGTGTCTACTGGGTGGCGGTCTGGCGTGGTAACCATTAGGTACGCCACGGAGGTCGTCGAAGTGACTCAAGAGGAAAATTCATAATTGTATGATAGGTACAACAAATTTTCCGAAATTCCCATGGGAAATTTGGTTACAAATAGCCTCGGTCTCGGCCATGTTGTGGTCCTACGGTGAGTAGGGTCTCCAGAGCTCCACTTGGGGGGGTTGGGAGGGTTGGCAACGCGTGAGTGATACCCCCGGTATTGCAAGCGTCTATAGGCTACGGTGAAGGCTCGGGCCGTCTGTATGCGTGTTTGCCACCCTAGTGGTTTAAAAAAACACACAAAGGAATTTGTGTTTAACACAAGTCATAGTCGTAACACTACGCAGACAAAGTTACGCTAGTCTGCTATATAAAAGAACTGTATTGAAACGTAGAAATTGATGAATCGAATCGATAACAAACACCTCTATACACTTTTCATTATTATGGTTAAGGCGCCATAGCACAGAATAGATAATAGTACTACGTACAGAAGTTCCACTCCGAAAAATCAATTAAAGAAATAGGGACTCTCGCTACGATACAATAAGGTGCAATTCAGCTCGCACAGCGCACACAACCTACAGTTATAATCACCTAGAAGTTGCCTCTCTTTCTATCGCGTATTTCTTAACTCTTCTGACGACGTTAGGGTTGTCTTCTTTTAGAGAAGAATTTAATCTGAATATTAAATTACCAGTTAGGTATGTGCCTATTTCTTTAATCTAAGAAGATAACTAAATATCTTATTTAGATATTCCCTTGGATAGCGCTAAATTGAAATCGGTTTCAATGCAAGAGCATAAGGTTCTCACTCGCCGATATAAATTGTACCTACTTATTTAATAAATAATAGATAAAAATAACATGTGTATCACTTAATTTAATAAATAGTAATATGTAGGTACTAAACTACTGTATTACTAAAGGTAGGTAAGTATTTAAGTATAAGTAAACAATGATAGTAGCACTTCCTTAATTTATTTAAACAACCGCCTTTGATTTATTTAAACAACCTTGCACACAACAGTAGTACCTAGTTTTCGTATAGTTTGTCATTTTTTATTTACTCGACACGCGCTGCGGCCGAGTCCGCGCGATGCGTCTAGCTAGCGGCACGAGCGAGAGCCGAGTGGTGGTAGCCTTGAGATTAACCGGGCGGCCCGGTCCCAAGGTCAATCGTACCTAAACTGCGGAGTGGCACCCCCCTGGCCATAGGTCCAGCGACCCAAGCGCGAAGTCCACCCCGCCGCGCCTCGCGTCACGTTGCAACAACCGAGCGTCTTTTCTTAACATTGCGCACATAGTGTAAAAATATGCAGTACCGAAACTTTAAGTTTTAAATTAATTTGTAATTAAATAATAATTGCCTACAATTATTTTTTAATAAATATGAATGAATATAAAATGAAGATTATGAACAACTTTTATTAGGAACCAAATATGAAAAATGAAATAGACATGGTTTTCAGATGGTTTTGGGATGGTTTCGGGATGATTTTCAGATAATTTTCAGATTATTTTTGGATGGTTTTCAGATGGTTTTTGGATGGTTTCGGGATGATTTTCAGAAAATTTTTGGATGGTTTTCAGATGGTTTCGGGATGATTTTCAGATAATTTTCAGATTATTTTTGGATGGTTTTCAGATGGTTTTTGGATGGTTTTGAGATGGTTTTCTGATGTCTTTGGGATGGATTTTCAATAGTTTTCGGATGGTTTTTCAATGGTTTTGTGATGGTCTCAAGATGGTTTTGGGATTATTTTCGAATGTTTTTGGTATGAAACTATCTGAAAATTGTAACTAAATAATGGGATTGTTTACTTATGATTTTAGTTATAGTTATTTATTTAGGTCTAACAGGAAATAATGATTGAAAAATCATTATTTCCTGTTGGACCCACTGCTACGCACAACTAATTTTGGCACAACTAAAAGTATTCCTGTTGGCACAACTATGGCACAACCAGATAATTGTCATTAAATAGTTCCCTTTGGTACCACAATTAAGTTCATTCGTGTGCAACACTGTATAAGAGGCATGTTATGGGGTGACTCAGGAATGGTTTTGGGGTGAGTTAGGAATGGTTTTGGGGTGAGTTCGGAATGGTTTTGGGGGGAGTTCGGAATGGTTTTGGGGTGAGTTTGGAATAGTTTTGGGGTGAGTTTGGAATAGTTTTGGGGTGAGTTTGGAATGCTTTTGGGGTGAGTTTGGGATAGTTTTGGAGTGAGTTCGGAATGCTTTCGCACCAAATGGCACTGATATAGTCGTCACATAGTGCAATCTTCCCACCTTTATTATAAATAATTTCAAAGACATGATGAGCTTAGTAAAATAACAACTTCTTGTCTGTCAAATAATAAATCCGTTTGACATACACAATATCCGCAGTCGTCATTATACTCATCTCTTATTACAAGTATACAGTGATATCAAAGAATATTTTAGTATAAGTACTATTTTTAAAACGTTGCAAACGTAAGTCGTCTTTGTAGATATAGTATATCGTCTAATTCGCCACTTCCATAAAATGTTATTTCGCCTAAAATATACATTATGTAGTTCAAACCCTTAAAGAAACCATCGGATAATAGAAAACTACCCCAAAACTGTGAATACTATCCAAAAACAATTGTAAAGCTATACCTATAAATCGAACCTATAAACCAAAAACATTCGAAAATAATCCAAAAACCATCTGAAAACCATCCGAAAACCATTACGAAACAGCAAAAAAAGTAGTTGTGCCAACAGGAATACTTATTTTGTGCATAATAGTTGGTCCAACAAGAAATGGTTCCACACTGTTTTTCCTTTTTTTATTGCATTTGTTACCCATTTTCACCAACAATTATTCTACGTAATCGAATTGCGAGCGCGGCGGTGATGGCGGAAAATTTGACACACGTCCGACGTCGATAAGGTCTGCGACCGGACTGAGTAACGCGAACTCACGCTTTGACTTCGTATTTTCGTGTATAAAATATGATATAAAAATGCCATGTAATCTTTCTAAAGTTATTTTGCATGAATTGACTAGTTCAATTAATAACTAAAAGGATAATTAAGTTTCAAATCTTAAAACGTGTCAGAAGTAAGTTTAAAATAAGTTATTTGTTTTAAAAAAGTGGAATTTTAAATAATTTTTTTTATCGAGTGAAGTAATTCTAATTGTGTATTGAAGATATGATTTAACTAGACAAGGTACTCAAGAATACCTATTATTTTTTTGATTCGTTATTTTGAAGAACTTCATTAAAAAAAATTGTTTTTTCTAGACCTCTTCATAGGTATTTTACGAACCGGTAGCGTCTTAACCAAATATTTGTCAGCACGCTACTCTACCACTGGGCGCAACATCGGCGTAGAATAAATACTCGTAGGTACCTATTGTACACTTACATAATAATAATATTTTGATACATTTGATTTCAAAATAAATAAGATTAAAAAAAGTTTTTTGAAGTGAAAACTTCTTTAGCGGCGCTTGAGATGGGTAAAAAATGTTAAACTCGCGTCAGATCCGTAGCCTCGAAAAAGCGTAAAATTCCTAACCATTCCAAAATATTCAAAAATGCACAACGTTGATGTTTAAGTTTTCACTTCGGCCGGCACTCCCGGAGTGCAACCCGTCCTTTTTTTTATGTAAGAGGTTGGCAGACGAGCATGCGTGTCACCTGATGTTTTAAGAGATCACCGCCACCCATTTAAACCGTCTTTAAAACAAAAACTAAAGCAACTACTTGTAAGTTGTAACCCATTAAAAGGTGTAAAATATTTTTTTTTTATTTTTTTTTTATTTTTTATTTTTTATTACAAAAATCCACAGCCCTTAGAATTAAACAATAAAGATCTTAAATATTACACTGATGGCCAATTACGGATTTCCAATTTTTAGGTACTTCATTCAGTAAATTTCGAGCAGAAAATTTATGGGCCAGAATGTTGAGATTGAGACTATACAAAAATACAACTTCTTTGAATATGTGTGTGTGTGTGTGGTATGCGTGTAAAGTGTAAGTGTGTTTTCGTGTAAGTGTTCAGGGAGTATGATATGTGATATTATAAAACATTACATTTTGATTTTAATTTTAGTTTTGATCTTAACCCTACCCCTAACCTTAACAGTTGCATTAATGCATTCAAGAATTCAAATCCACAATAGAAAATGAATGTGAAAAATTTGTATGTAAAAAATAAATAAATGTGTCATTAAAGGTAAAGGTAAATAAACCTTTTAAGGCCAGGGATTTCGCTTAACGTAGCCTCCGAAGCACGGACGAGCTATAATAGCTAGGTACTAATGGCTGTTTAATAATATATTTTTACTACAGATCCAGACAATAAACGGTGTGGTGCTGGTCAGCTGGCGGCAGAGGGTGCTCGAGAGGCAGATCGAATATGGCGCTCGGCTAGGGCACGTGGTGCTCAGCTTGGCTCGAATGGAGCTCAACAACTTTTATAGAAACGTGATGCCTGTCGCCGACTATTTTGACCAGAGCAACATGCTGGTAGCGGTAAGTACAATAGACAGTCAAAAATTAATAAATACCTAATAACAGATATGGTATTTTTGGCAGGCTAGCAATGGCTTCTTTTATTTCAAGGGTCGCGCAGGTTCGGATTCCGCGCAAAACAACATATTTTGTACACGAACATGTATTGTGCTGTACAGAATAAATGTATTTTCTTTCTTTTTTTCTTTGTATTCGTCTGGGTGTTTTCTATAATAAATTAGTAGATATTTAATATACCTAAGTATATTCATATCAGTGACCCAGTAAGTACCCATAGTACAAGCTTTGGTTAGTTTTGCGTGAAAGAAAAAAATTTGTAAATGACAAAAAAGACCGTAACCGGTTTTCTTTCTTTATTTCTTTTACCGGTGGCCATTTTGCTTGTTTCCGAAATGGTGGTAGTTTATAACGTAGTTTATTTTCTTTTATATAAGGTCCTAATTTATTAATGAACTTCCTTTTAACACATGACTATATTAGGTTACATATGATCGTTTAGGCACGGAAATAATGGTCTAGTATTCAGTAAAAAAGAGGCATTAAATTTAGAAATACTCGGTAAAATGCGCCTCTCTTGTAGCAGCCATCCGTCAGTGGAAAAAAAAGAATTAGGGGTGCGGTGCGAAGGGCGCGTCAACGCTTCTCACATATCAAAATGGTTGAATATGGATAAAATGTAGTAAGCAAATTTTTCTAACTACTTACAATACAATCTAATTTTATTAACTGAATACTAGACCATTATTTCCTTGCTAAAACGATCATATGTAACCTATATAAGGTACTTGATACAAATAAGGCCTACCTAATTTTAAATGCTCATATTTCAATAAATATTAAGGTAAGCAAATAAAAACATTGGTAATTAGCATCTTTCATTCGTTAATTATAGGATTCGAAGAAAAAGCGTAACAGTTTATAATAAAATCTGAGCAAAATAATTAAGTTTCGCAGACATAGACTTTGGCCATAATAAATCAAGTACACTTATTAAGGCCTATAAGATACTAAGTACGAAATACCTTTAAATTGAGATCATATGAAACAAAATACAGTCTACATAACATTAAACGCATGGTTTCTTTGCGTTTTGAAAAGTTTTACAAAGAAATATATAATAATATCTCTTATATCTATGGCTAAATCTAGATTTCACTTATTAAGGAATACACATGAAATAACAATAAAATTAAATATTCATTACATCAAACTAAAGATTACAATCATAAATTGTCAAAAAAATTAATCAAAAACAAAAAATTATAACTTTTTGGTAGGCCTTATTTATAATACAGTGCTCGAATAAGGCCACGTGATAAAAACAACTTTTTCTTACTTTAAAAACTTAAATATTAGTATTTGTTTCTTATAAACACGTACAAATCTCAATTTTTGTCACAATCAGGGCATACAAAGGCTTCTAAATCATCTTTGGTGTTTAGTTTAAGTGTGTATAGTGTAAGTGGTATCACGAGGATTGCATTGGATTATTCCAATACCACTTAAAACAGTCTTTACAAGATCGCACATCTGCTTTTTTGTCTTCAAGACAGGCATGGCAGGTACCAGCTTTCATTCTTCTTTCCTCTAAAACTATCTCATGCTTTTCTTCTTGTCAGTAGTCCTTTAAGTTTTATATTTTTCGTTTCTTATTTGTTTCTTTTCTTACTGGTTTTATTATTTTATTCGATAATATTTTCTTATTTGTGCTATCTTCCTTATTAAATAAATCTTTTGTCACTCTTTGACCAATGTAGTTTAATGCTTTTCTTCGTGGTTGAGTTTTAATGTGGCCATAATCAGGTGTTGGCATGAATTTCTGAAGAGGAGATTTTGTACTTATTTGTGCTAAAGGTGTATTATTTTCATCTGATAAATTCTGAACCCGCGATAGATTTTTTTAGGCTTGTAGATATACACGCTGATGCTCTGTTCCTGAATTTTGAGGAAAATTCACATTTATGCTTCTATCATTCACCGTGTCAGTTGATAAATGCCGAGGTAGAAGCTCGTTATATGAGCTTTCATTCACAGAGTTTGTTTCTAAATCCGAAGAAGAATATATTCGTAAGCGCCGTTGTGCTGGAATAGATTTTTTTTATGAATTTTCTCAAAATTTCGAATTCCAAAGACTCATCATCATTTGTATCGCTATAATCTACAAGAGGGTGCCAGAAGCCTAGTGGCTTTGGCATATTTGCCAGGCACATTTGCGTCCTCTTCTTTTCATCTATACGTCCAGCACTAAATTTTGTTGGCGTGTGGCACGTAGAAGAATATTTTTGCAGCAATTGAATATCTGGTTTAGGTACCAGGTGATGTTGGCAAAAATTCAAATTTCGCAGTTCTTTTAAAGTGACGACGAACAGTGAGTGTCGTCGTTTGTGTCTGGATCTGTGTTGGAGTGTGTCATTAAAATAGCTAGATGACGCTGACACGTAGATGTAATGAAATAAAAGTTATATAAGTGGCGAGATTCTCATTAAGGGCTACTATCATTAATATGGCCTATCGTGCTGAAATAAGGCCTAAGGCCTTATTCGAGATTACGCTCCAGTTGCCTTAAAAAATCATAATTAATGCACCCATAGCCAATAGTGCAGATTATAGTTAGAAATAGCTAATTATAAATATTAATAAACAATCACTAGAAGAAGCTTATACTAAAACAGTGTTAATTTAGGAGAAAACTTAGCTCGAAATCACAAGATTTTTATAACTCAGCACGAAATCGCTCACCTCGTACGAAGAATGCGTTTTTTTAGACGGGGGGAACGCTTAGCAGGACAATCTCGCTCTCTGTAGGGTTATAGGACGCCTATGAACATATCCCAGGAGTATTTTCGCGGTTGGATTTATTTATTCGGGTTTTCTAACGTATAGGCCCTATTAGAACATAGGCTTTATTTGTATCAAGTACCTTATATAGTCATGTGTTAAAAGGAAGTTCATTAATAAATTAGGACCTTATGTAATACAAATTGTACTTAAATGACAAAAAAAAGTGCCTGAAAAGGTCTAATTTCTGAAATAAACATTTTCATTTATTCAGAGAGAGAGAGAGAGAGTTGTTGTTAAGTAAAAGTGTATGCTGTAGCCACACATTTCATTTGGAATTTGGCTGGCGTTGTGTGATTCGTCCAGGAATATATACTTATCTATTTTTAAAATTTAGTTTCACGCAGACTGCCATAATTTTAATTACGTACGGAATTTGTGAAATATTAATTGATTAACTGTGTAAAAATTGTCATAAACAAACGAGAAATAACATTAGTTATTGTCATAATTTTATCATTAATTCTCAAAATAAAATACTACGCAATAAATTATAAAGGTAGGTATAGTAGTATAGATAAACAATTGGTTGTAATTATCATAAACAATAGTCGCTGATTGCTTTTTGTTATCAAAAGTAAATATCTTCGATTAAAAGTTTTCCATGTGCCAAGTGTTACGAAATTTCAACACTAATCTCAACTGGCCCATTAGCTCAGTTGGTTAGAGCGTCGTGCTAATAACGCGAAGGTCGCGGGTTCGATCCCCTCATGGGCCACTATATTTTTAAATTTATTTTTACCACTTTTTATTTTAAAAAAAATTTGATGTGTTTGAAAATTCTCGTGAAGCAATATAAATTATTTGAACCTTATTTAAAATTTCATGCATCGGTCCATATCAAACCATAATCTACCCACTGCAAGGATACTGGTTCACGCTTCAATCAAAAGGCGTTAGAACGTACTCTGCCACGCTGGTTCAATGCGGATTCTGCACCAATTTCATGTATATTTTTTATTAAGATTAATAAACGTTTAGCCACTGTCTGTTAGCGTATTATCGCAGGGTGTACCTATTTATAAATTCATAACCGAAGACAAAGTAGTTCTGTGAGGCAACAATTTTCTTATAAAGTATGCAATACAATACAAAGCAACCCAGCAATTTGTTCCGTCCGAGCTAACGTGTGCTAGAATACATACCTATATAATTATAATATGCAGTCTTACTTTACACGACAAAGTTGTGGATTAATTTATGAACTAAAAGGTGTTACAAGAAAATGTTTGAAAAAAAAACTTTTAAATGTTCAAATAATAAGTATTATAAAAATGTCAAAGTGACTAAGTACCTACCTATTATCTAGGACTATTTATCATTAATACTAATATATTGAAAGAAAGAATAGAATGATAAAATTGAAATCTATACTAATATTATAAAGAGGTAGCTAGGTTTTTGAGGTTGCAGGGATAATCTCAGGTCAGGACCTAACCGAACCGATTTTAGAAATTCTTTTACCAATAGAAAGCCACGTAATTTGTGATTCTCATATAGGGTGATAGGTTAATAGTCAAATTTTTTAATGTTCCTTCCTTCCTACCCCTATGACTTTTTCGTGTAATATAACATCTTAATATAAGTTAACCTGAAAAAGCTTACGCCGGCGAAGCCGCTGCCACCGGGCAACAGGTAATGGCATACATAGAAATAGGTTGAAAAAAACAAGAATTTATAAATATTAAACCTCATTAACCGACTATTTGTAAGATTATTTAGGATGTTTGCAAAGAACAATTCTTACAATATTTATTTATAGAAAAATAAAACAATGCGTGTAATAACACAATTTCGTACATATTTGGTCAATTTATATCATTGTGACAATGGAAGAATGTCATGTCGTCACACGGTGACAAATCGATGGGCATCAATAAGGCATGACGCGGCGGAATCGATCCGAGAGCGACGGTCAACCACCAATGTCACTTAACGGAGCCTGCGAGCTGGTCAATTGCTCATCCATGCTGGCTGCTGCATGCGGTGTTACCCGCGTTTAATATAATGCACAGCAGCGCCATCTACATCAGACATTTGACCAAATACTATGGGAATCGCTTTTCGGGATAAAAAGTACCCTATGTGGTAATCCAAGGTATCGGCTACCTACATACCAAATATCATAAAAATTGGTCCAGTCATTTGAGCCTGAAGAACAAACGCCTTTATAATATTTATAGACTAGTGCCCCAACGGTGTAAGAATTTTTGAAATCAGTCCAGTTTTTGAGTTCATTCGTTACGAACAATAAGTACAGATCTTTCGTCTTTATTAGTAATAATACTAGCTGACCCGTGCCCACTTCGTTGGGCATAATGTTAAAAGCCTTTTTATTTTTTGGTTTTTTATATAACCTATGACACTCAGCAATAACGTAGCTTTCTATTGGTGAAAGAATTTTAAAAATCGGTTCAGTAGATCCCGAGATTACCCCTTACAATTTAACAAATACACAAACTTTACCTCTTTATAATATTAGTATAGATTAGTATAATAGACAAACGGACTGACGACGTGTCAGATGATGGTAAGCAATCACCGTCCCCCATAAACACCCGCTACTCCGAGCCACTGGTGCGTTGCCAACTTTTGTGATGTTATACGTTTGTTTAAGTTCTGTTACAGGCACATAATGCAAATTTCAGTCAGACAAAACGATTTTTATTGCCAAATATTGTCTACGCAACTATTTTTAAACTCTACAAGTCTGTAAAATGTAATCCACGCACATCGAAACAAATACTTACCTACCATGGCCAAATTCTTTTTCACGAAATTTGATTTTTCGAATAACGATAGATAGATTGTAAATAACCATAAAGTTTGTATTTTTTATTACTTCAATAACATTGACTTCGTTTGGTAGGCCGAAAAGAAATATTGTTTTTAATTTTCAGGGTTGTATAAAACAAGAAACTGAAAACCACGAAAGATAAAGGATGGTCCAACTTTAATGCACGATGTTAATAGTAAATAAAACAAAAAGTTTTCAGAGAATTATCTTAATATTATCTAGATACTAGCTTTTTTGTCCGCGACTTCGTCCGCGTGAAGTTCCGGACCCGTTCCTTAGATTGAATTTCGGGAAAAGCTATAGCCTATGTCACTCCCTGATAATGTAGCATTTTACTGGTGAAAGAATTTTTCAAATCGATCCAGTAGTCTAAGAGCCTATTCAATCAAATATCAAATCAATTATATCAAATCTTTTCTCTTTATAATATTAGTATGGATATTATGATAGAACGATCTACCTCTATCCGATGGTTCATATTTTCAAAACGCTTTCTGGTGTATTTTCACGTTTTTTAATTCACGCCTGTGTCATGAAATCATTGTCATTGATCGTTGTCATTTCGCTGAGTGGAAAAACGACCATTAGTTCTCTAAGTATAAATTATTAATTCGTGTTTTTACCAAAGAAATGTAATGCTAGTTTAATTTAGTTAATATACGTCATTGAATATAATATACAAAGTAGTAGCGATAATACACTTAATGATAATGGATATAAAGTGGGAAATTGTTTGGTAAAAGTCTCTTACCGTCGCTCATGCATATTTGAAACTGTCTAGTAGAGCTGGCTATGACAAAACTATGTCCGCTACATTATATTCTGGGTTCAATTGGCATAACATGAAATCCATCGTTTTATTTTTAATCAAATTAGTTGGATTAGTAAAAAAAATAAGGAGGAGGAAAGGAGTTGATTGAGGCATCTCGATATCAGGTGCGAGGGAGAGATTATTTATTTATTTATTTATTTATTATTGCACGATTGAGAGTACAATTGGCGGACTTAATGCCTAAAGACATTCTCTACCAGTCAACCATCGGGTAATGCAGAAACATTGTTGGCGGGACAAAAATTGAAGGGAAATATCTGAATTGAAGAGATCCTCTTCCGTCAAACATGATTGATTACCAGTTTAGTTATTTTTTTTTATTTATCATTGTAAGTAATTTTATTTTATTGTACCTACCATTTAATTCTAATCGGGAAAAGTCCACCACACATTCCCACCATGTCCTAGCGTTGTAAACCCAGGACCAACATCGGTGACCTCAGATTGACAATAAGGAAAGAAGCTTATTGACGTCCCGAGGGAGAAACTACAGCTGTCTTGGAACTCACAACGAATTTCGTCAGAAAGAAATTAGATGGATTAGCATTGAAAGGACTTCCCTCCTTAACAACTACGTGAGAGACAGCAATAAAACATAATTGTAATGTTAATATAAGTAGTATTGTTATACGGAATCTTGAATTAGAATAACCGCTCCAACGTAGCACTTTTTTCTGAACTTGCCGCCCAGAATGGCCGTCGCTTTATAAACATTATCGATTGAGACAATGTTCGTTGTTTCATCGAACGTATTAATTTTATTTTGTTTGACCTCACAAATAGAATTGACAAATGTATAATAATTGAAATGTACATGAACGTAAATTATTACAAATTACAATATTGTGATAAAAATATTTTGTCAACACGCATATCTTCTGGAACTTTCCATTTTGAAAGATATTAATAGGAAACACGCTTTGTGATATTATGACACTCAGCGTGACAGGATCACAATATTCAAAATTCCTGTGGGATCAGGATCAACTCTACCCAAGGAATGACACGAGTGATATCGCGAGAAGACTTCGCAGTTTTGACTACTCGTGCAATAAAAAGCTATTTATATAAAAAATGCGGTTGTCCGCTATGCAATCTTGTGACTATTTGTACGTAGTGCGTACAAACTCAAGCACTTGCATATAAAATTTGAAATGCGGTTAGCCGCAGGAATAATCGTTCCCACGGTTAATCGCTGATGCAGAAGAAGGCTAAATTCTAGCTGTTGGCAGATAGGTTAACTTTTCACGTATTGACTGCTACAATGATTTAGGATTGAATGCTATATTCATACGGAGTTAATTTGACATACAACTTCGATCAAATAAAACTATATGCACTATATAGTATACCTAGTTGATAAAAGACATTCAAGGTAGGATATATTCAGCGTATCTTTTACCGGGAACGGAAAAAATTGGATTGCACGCTTAACCGCTGTCGTCAACTAGTATTTTTATCCCAAAATAACTTTTTTTTTTTAAATGTTTTTCAGACTTATTAACCTTGGTTAAAAATAGTATTTTACATTTTGTAAGCGAAACTACAGTGAACATAAGCCATATCAATAAAAATACGTAAGCTATTAATTTTATCAGTAAAAAATCTTGTAAGCTTATAAAGATTTATTTTGTAGTTCTGTCACGGTTCTGATTACTTATGGTCATGATATGTTAGCACCGAAATAACATATTTTGAATACAAAATTATTCATTTATTTCTGCCGTACAAACATAACTAAAACTACAGATATTATTATTCTTATTATTTTTAGGAGTGTCGACTGCGTGTAGCGTGTTTTTCACGTGCCAAGTCTAGCAAAATAATTACTTGTTGCAATATAAACGGCTGACATTGTCTTTATGAGATTAGTTTAAAAATGACGATGCTTCTAATAGACCAATTTTATGGCCTGAATATAGAAAAAATCGTACGGCGAAGACGCGGGGCACAGGCGACCAAGCGGAATACTAGTTCAGTCAACGAATGCCTCAAAAGTGGAAGAGTGCGTGAGCTAACCTATGCGATTTCTTCAGAAACTTAAATCAGGGTGCTTTGGGAGAAAGTATACTAAAAGTCCTGACGTCTAGGAGGTGAGCCGGAGGGAGGGGGAGTGACAAAGGTCCTAACTTTAGGTTCCCGCTCACGCACTCTAGAACTACGTTATTCACTGAATTATACGGCATGCCCTGTCGTTGCCTGCGCCGCGAGTCGCTTCAGTATAATAAACATCGCGCGTCGCTTTCATAATAAAATTAGTTTATTTTATGATAATTAGTTTTGTATGAAAACGGTTTAGCGACATTGTTGCTCATTCACCGTACGCCGTATCTGTAATCTGTGTATCTGTCTGTCAAACACAAGCTTTTTAGTTTGATTTACTATAGGAAGAAATTAATTCAAAACGTCTCTGTTATTGTTTCCTCATTGAAAACACATTTACGACATAATAAAATTAATCTATAAAAATACATCAAATTAATTTTTCAAGTAATAAAATATAATATTCTTGTAGGTAGGTGGTAGGTAATAATTTAATATTAATAAGTCGATAAGGGGAGGGGCTCCTTCGGCTAGTGTTTATGAATTTTTAGTTAGCAAGAGAGTATGACCCAAATATGTGTCATTTGCTATGCAGCTGCTCAATATTTCAATGTATTTTACCTCGCCTTTCAATTTTATTGATCTTTTTTTTTTCTACCATTAACTTCATCAACTCATTATTCAGCTGTTGCCCGTGGCTTCACCCGCATGGACTGGCACGAATAACGTGGCTATATATTAGTAACTTTTAAAATCGCTTCAGTAGATCCAGACATTATCCTCTACAAACTCGCAAACTTTACCCCTTTATAATCTCTACATATTTTTTATGCCCCAAAGGTGGTAAACAAGCATACGGCCCGCCTGATAGTAAGCATCACCGTAGCCTATAGTCGCTGCAATACCGGGGGTAGGTATCACTCACGCGTAGGTCAAAAAGTGGAGCTCTGGAGACCTTACTCACCGTAGGAACACAACATGAGACCAATGCTATTTGGCTACGATCTTCTGTAAGGTGGAGTTCCTTCCCCAGACGGGCTCCGATTTGAACGGATTATCCGCTGTGCCCTAACTCTCTTAAAGAATAATACCTCTCTTTAATATAAAATGCTTTGTTCTGAATGACTGACTGACGGATTAACGCTCAGCCTGAAACACTGATCGTAGATACCTGAAACTTGTAGGGTGTAACTTTGTATGACGTAGGCATTCGATAAAAAAGGATTATCCTAAATGCACACGGGAAAGTGGGATATACTCATGAAGTTGTTGCATAAAGATAAGTTTTTTAAAAAGCCAGACTGTGAAAGCAAACTTACAATTACCTCATCCGTGGCGTAATGCTTACCACGCCAGACCGCCACCCAGGAGGTCCCGGGATTGAATCCCGGACGGATCATGATGAAAAACGAAATTTTTCTAATTGGCCTCGGGTCTTGGATGTTTATCTATAAGTATATGTATTTGTTATAACACACATTTCGAACTTACTTTGGGGCTAGCTCATCTGTGTGATATGTCCCAATATATTTATTTATTACCAATTTTCAACTGAACATTGCGTCTAAAAAATCGACTGGTTAACCAAGAAACCACATTTATCTTATTATTTATGTAAGGCCTGCGCGACCCACATACCGTCCTCTCTGTTATTAAAGTACCTATTAATTATATTACTATTGTAATAACCGATGCCTAATTACATACTTCTAATTATGTCTTCGGCTTACTTTAACCTATGAATGCGTTAAAGTTTAACTGAATCTTGAAATATTCATTTGTCATAATTATTTTATTGATGTTTTCGATTTATTTATTACGAGACCGACTTTGCCAGTGTCCTACAATATCGCAAGTAGTATATTTTTTATGTGAACGTTTAAAAGATGGACATACTTTTGAAGAGAAACAATTCAGCCATACAATTTTTTTTGCTGGCTAACATTACTCAAATTAGGTACATAGTAGCTTACAATACAAATTTAAGTCAGCATATGAATAGAGTAAAAAATCAGGTGAAAGAGAAAAACACTTTTTACACACAGACTTCAGTTGATGATTCACCTTTTTTTACAGGTAAATGGCGAACGAAATCCAGAAGAAGTGTACAAGGATTTTAGAGCGGCAGTGCTCCAAATTTTGGGTAATCTAGAAGACCAAACAACTATGAATGGTGTCACTGGTGTTGGGGTTGGCGCTGGTGGTATACCAGGGGAGATTGTTGGTGTTGAACCAGCGCCGGTACCAGGACTGCGGGAAAGAGAAAGAGACGAGAGACGAGAGCAGCCTACAGTTCTACCGATCGCCAATCCTGTTGTGGTTCCCGTTCCTGTACAAGAAAGGATTGAAAGGGTGATAACTCCAAAGGTACGTGTGTTAGGAATAAATCTTTATGCTGAAGGTATAAAGGTCGTCGACACTTACCTACTGAAGGTGCTACAAATGCGTTGCCCGCTGTTAGGAAGGTGGGAATAGGAGATAAGGAAGGCAGTATGACTACCGGATTTTTCACTCACCGTATGCAACTCATTGCAGAGCTGCTGTAAGAGGGTGGAACTTTCCTGATCCAGCTAACCTAATTCTTATATGCTCTAACATTCCAAAGATTTCAAACAATTAAAGTTTTTATCTGTTAGATAATCCATCTGTTAGATTGTCCATTAATCCAAGATCATCAGCCTGAATGACTGCCCCACTTATAACGTTCAGCCCAACTCCTTGCATTTAGAAAGCAGTGATTTTCTCTGGATGGAAAATATATGGACAAAGATTAAGTTTATCGAAATTTCCATCCTCTCAGTTCATTGTCTATTAGAAACACTTGTTAATTTTTTTTTCCGATTTATCAATGTTAATGACCGCTTGTTTGTCACTATAATAATACAAAAAAAACATTGCTGTTTGCAACACATACGTGCGAAGTAAGACAGGTGTGTCTGATCGATATGAATGTATAACAAAAATTCGATTTAGGCGTCGCACATTGAGAAAACTGCTTTGTAGGTCGCGTCAATCAGGTACTTAGCGTAATGACTTGTTGTTTTGAATAAATAGCTTACTATCGATATTCAGATGACTAGTAGTGGGTATCCATGATTCTCTACATCCATGATCCAATATCACAGGGTACATTTGCTTTTTTAAATATATTATGAAAATATTTTTGATAGAAAAATTGTTCCCCATCAGGTGGCATTCGAAGCCTCGTCCTCTCGAAATCCGGCCGAGTGCTCATTACCACAGAGCTACTGGGAAGGTTGTATGTAAGGGTGGTGAAATTTTTCATTGTTATAAAGTGCGTGAGTCGCAGTGGCGCCATCTACCTAATAGTCATTTATTTATTTATTGAGAAAACCAACAGCGTTACAAATAATAAATACATACATTTTTTGACAAACAATAAGGCCAATGAGAGGTTTCCCTGATTATGCAGATAGTTGCGTACATGCGGGTAGCAGTCGGTTAAACCGACTTTATAAAGAATATACTTAAAAAAACTTACAAAAACTTAAAAATTACAATTTGGCAAGTTTATAACAAAACAATTGTTCTGGATTACCGTGCATAACTTTTATCTTGGTTTAACAAAAAAAAGAGCTATAACTGACATTAATATGAAAAGAGAAATAAAATAAAAAATATACTTACTTAAAAGAAAATATTTAATAATTATATACACCAAATAAATATAAATTATAAATATAATAATATCATACAACTAAACAGGCCCATCGTTACTGGTGAGATTCTAATTTTTTTTAGATACTATATAACTTATGTTGAACTGTAACAAATATATAAAAAAAACTGTGAGAGAGTGACTGGCACTTCCCTGGTCGAGCTAGCTTATTTCATAATGTTCTACCAGTCCCAAAAAGATTTAAAACGTTCAAAACCTTTAAAAAATATCTGGTTCAATATCCTGAATTATAAATCTCTTGGTTTGTTATTTGAGTCGTTATTAAAAACTTATGTATTGTATTTCCAGGCCGAAGTGATAAGAGTGCGCGGAGCCGTCACTAGCCCCATTGTGGTGTGGGTGGTCGGTGGCCCAGGCAGCAACAAAGCCACACTGTGCCAACGGACTGTCACCCAGAAACAGGGCTGGACGCATTTCAGGTAATTTGACACTTGGTCTTCATCTTCTCAGTCCTACTTCACATTTGGAACAGTTCGTACATTATGCTTTAATATATAAGACCAGAAAGATCAGAATATCACCAATCATTTACATCTTTAAAGTATCTTACCGTCCATCCACACCGCAGTTACGGGGAGCAACGTTTCCAAGTGTTAGTGGGCAATATCCGAAAACAAAAAGTTATTTGAGATGTCGCAAAAAGTCAAGGACTGTTGCATTATGTTGCCCCACAAAAAGTAACTGCGGTATGGATGGACGGTAGTCTCCAAAAATTAACTGTCATCCCAAAATAAAATAAAACAAAGAATTCTTCCTTCAAATAAAAAGGAGGTGCGACATCGCTACTTCCTTACTTAAAATTCATTGAAAACTGTAATTCACCAGTCTTGGCCAACGTCTCCGGTCCTTGGCTGATGCGGGTGGCGGGCCAGCATCAGACGGTGCCTTAGCCAGAGCAGCAGTCAGCGGGGGAGAGCTGGCTCCTAGCGAAGTGGTCATAAAATTGGTGCGAGTTGCTGTCAATGACGCTGCACGAAGTGGACATGGGCTCGTCCTGGACGGGTATCCTAGGGACTTGGAGCAGATGGAAGAGTTTGAGAAAGAGGTAAATGTCATGACTTTTCATAAAATTTTCTCACAGTTTTTTTTATAGAAGAAAAGGATTCAGGTATTGATTTATTAATGTGAGGCTCCAACTTCATTTGGATAAACTTCGGTAAAGAACGGATGAAAACAATATGTTTTGTATGATGATTGGACTACTAATCTGAAAGCAGATTGCTTTGACGAGTGCGTTAGAATTTATTATGGGAAAGATAAAGCGCCGCCGAATGACCTAGTGGCACTGTAGGCTCTTTTCGAACGTAAAGTGAAAAACTTATATTAGGGTCACACTGGAACTTGTAATTAACCAGTAAAATCTGTACTTCCAGTTCCGCATTTCCCCTCGTATGGTGCTCCTGGACTGCTCCAAGCTGCAGCTGGGGCGCGGGCGGCGCGACGACTCGGTGGCGGCGTTCCGGCGCCGGCTCGAGGTGTTCCGCGAGCTCAGCCTACCCATGCTCAAGAGCCTGGACCAGGAGCATAGACTTGTTATTGTACGTATATGTGTGAAATTCATGATATAAATGTTTTACATTGAATGGCATCCTTTGACATCGATGTTAGAGTCATTCATTGTCAACTGAATGTATTTTATCATATACTCAAATATAGAAGGCTCGATAGAATCTTAGAAGACCGTGGCTCCTTCGACTAACTTCATGACAACTGTCTTGAAAAAATTCACCCAGGCTCCGGTGGGATTCGGTTTGGACTTCGGACCCAGGTTCTCTCGAAATCCGGCCGAGTGCTCTTCCAACTACCATTCTTATATTGAAAATGTATTTGAAAAAATTACGGTTTTCTTATGTCTGCTATGCGTTACTGATTTTCTTTTCCTACTTTCTGACTTTGGCCTAACTTTCTGCAGGTGGACGGTGACACGGATTCAGCGGATGTCCAAAGTGAGTTCAGCAAGGTGCTACTGGAGGAGATGGAGAAGGCTGATGCCATCGCCGCAATACCAAAGCAGCCTGAACCAGCCAAATCGCCTCCTACTAGTACGTGGAATATTAGTCTTCCTATTTATATAAATGTTAAACCGATGGTTAACAGCCAGTTTTCTGAAACCAATGTATTTTTATTTCAAATCAAATCAAAATATTTTTATTCAAATAGGCATATTACAAGCACTTTCGAAACGTCAATTTTTTTTCCCTACCACCAGTTCAGACGGCAGATTTGTGCTAAGAAGAACCGGCAAGAAACTTAGCACTTGCACTTGCACTTAGCATTTTTATTGCATACGGCGTATTTCAAACGCGCAGATGACGCGCGTATTTTCAACATTATCTAACG
Source organism: Endotricha flammealis (assembly GCA_905163395.2). Lineage (NCBI taxonomy): Eukaryota > Metazoa > Arthropoda > Insecta > Lepidoptera > Pyralidae > Endotricha > Endotricha flammealis. Next base: position 2,055,091 of record LR990856.1, on the reverse strand, counting down.
CGGAGTTGCAATCATTGGTCTACTAAGAGCTAAATGTAGCACGACACGCGCGTCCTCTGCGCGTTTAAAATACGCCATGTCCTATAGCTCTTAACCACTTGAACACGCAATAAAATGTCTATGTCATAAGGTGCTGATAGTCTTGAGCATTCACTTGTAATGAGAATTCTTGCGAATGTTACATCACAGAAAAATTACGAGAACATTTTAGCGTTGTTCAGTTCGACAAATATAAAAACAGCGAATGCTCGATGTTCTGTTACAAGTGAATGTTCAAACCTCTAAAATCAAAATCTGTATGTTTTTTTTGGATATACGTTTTCTTTATTTGAAAATATTTCGTCATTTTAGATGGATCCGCCATGCAACAGTTTGCTCACGCCATGTCCCGTATGGGGGGTGGTATTGGGGGCGGAGTTACGCAAGTGGCCAACGGGTACGCCAACGGAACGCTACGCAACGGCAGCGTACCCAACGGAATACCCAACGGGATTGCTAACGGATTTGCTGGAATGACTAATTTGGCTAACAATAAGGTAATTTTGTATTTTTTTATTTCATCAAAAAATATATTATTTTTAAGGGAACCTTGGGGCTGTCAATACGACTTTCAAGGCTGTTATGATCCAAAAGTTGGTATTCTTTAGGTTTAGTTATGGTTTTCTTTCGCCATTCCTTTTACCAGTGGTCATTTTGCTTTTGTTTCCGAAATGATGGTAGCTTATAGAGTAGATTAATTAAACATATTTATTATTGTTACTTATATAGCTTCACTTCACTAATAAAGTTTTTTTATTATTATTTTATAATTATTATAATAAATACAGATTCTTTGGATTCAAATTGTACTCGTTGACTATAGACAGTGCCTGTAAAGCCTCTCTATTCTCGTAACAAAAACAGTATCAATCTACTCAAACTCCGTACCTACTATCTCGCTCAATTTCTATTAATGTATGAGTGACACAACGCTTGAGATTGACATGAGATTGTAACTGTTTTTGTTGCAAGAAAAGGTGGCTGATTTTGAAATAAACGTTTAGAATGTTCAGTCTTTTGGACCTAGTACCTATTTAATTATTATGACTTTTATATTTTCGTTCTTGGACACAAGTTTGCGCCACCGTCCTGTTCTTTTTCATTTTTATTTCTCTACCCTAAGGTCGTCTGAAAGAGATTGCTTTAGCGATAAGACCGCCTGCTGTATTATAACTATCTGTATGTACATTTAACTTATATATTTTTTTGGTTTCAGATAAAGCCAATAGTAGCGAACGTGTCAAAAATCCCGACTGTGTCGCAGATGACGCACGACGAGGTACGGCGGCTTTACGAGCAGAGCTCTGGAGAGATCACCATGAACAATCACATGTAACCAGGCCTTACCGTCACGAATGCTATAGTGCTGTACACGCGATTAGATAGTTAGACGTTGCGATGTCGCATTGTAAAACAACATGTTTTACATTTGTTTGTTGTGTCAAGCAACAAGAAATAGTGTACAACCTACTGTATTTTGTTTAGGATGTCTTATGTGAGTGACTGTGTAGTCTTTTTGAGAAATAAATATAAGCCACAGTATTGCGACTACGCATCCATATCTTACGTAAACCAGAAGGTAATTTTCCTGTATTCTTAACAACTAAAAAAAAAAGATGTAAAAAATTATATAAAATTAACAAATACAGATATTTACCAATGTAGCTACGTAACATCTAAATTCTACGACGCGTTGTTAAAATCTTAATCTTGTGATATTTATTGATGACTAATAATAATATTTATTTATTTATAAAACTTTATTGACCACAATACACAAAGTACTGATACAATAGGCGGACTTAATGCTAATTGCATTCTCTACCAGTCAAACATTGGGAGTGCAGAAATTCACGATTGCGATAATAGTTGTCACAACACGAATTTGTTTCATGCAGCAAGCAATGTATGTTTCTACGCATCGTTAATGCGACATCGCACTATGTGAGCCATCATGTGACCATATTATTTAACTTTAAAAATAATAACTATCTAATCATGTGAACATCACTTTATTAACAAATATTTATTTCACGAAAACAGTTCTATTTCTATTTAATTAAACAATAAAAGTACAATACTATTCTATATACTTAAATGCTTTGTTTAGCCTTACATAGCCTACTGAAGCACCATTTTTAGAAGAAGAATTTAACAACATAGTACCTAATATTCGCACGATTTCTTATAACCAATAACTGCTTTCGTGGAATAAAATATCGTGGGTTTGGTATTGAATTATCAAATGGAATGCTTAGTAACTGCAAGTTTTTTTTTGCATTCGATCATGTCTTTGTAACACCGACCAAATAAAGAAGAACTCTCATGTTCCTAATTCATAAGACGCGTGTTACACATCAAAATTATGTGGCTTACTTGTTCACATTTCAAATTGAGCAACCCGGCAAATTTGAATATGTACCACGCGCCAGATAAATTCACAATATAAAACTTTATTTTTCAATTTGGTCGGCTTGTACACGTTCGAATGTGACCATAAAACTCGTACTAAGCACTATGTAAAATCAATGCTTTTGGTTCGTGGAATACTGTGTATACCTACCCATTACTGACTATGAGGAAAGAAAAGTGCCGAATATCATTAAAATTAGATAATTAAACTTATTATTAATTATTACAATATTATGTAAAGAATAAAACTGGGAATCAATTTTGTGTAATATCAAATTGGTATTTAATATTTAAGTGTAGATAAGAATAGTAATTATTTATGTAATAATTATTAAAATTAAGCTGGAATTTAGAGCTTAAAGCATTCTTAAAATAATTCAAAAAAATGTTTTTTATCTGACAATTTGCATATATAGCGTCGAGTTGCGGAGTCGCAATGATAGGCTACGAACAGCAACCTGGAGACCCAGACCCAATGAGCCAGTTGCGAAAACGTACTTTTATGTTAACTCCACATTAAGTCTCATGCTATCTCTGTTTTTCTTTAGTTTCTTTAACAGTGACAGCCATAACTATAATGTGCTATGTTAAGGTGAGTACACACTAGATCATTTCAAGTATTTACCTCAAGTGACAAAAGTCAATCGTAGCACTCATTCTTCATGGGTTATGGTAGAACGGCTGAATATTAAATTCTCTATTATTTAATATTTTCTATTATATAAAAGACGCACATTAAATAAATTAATAAGTGCCTTAGAATAAGAATTATTATAGAATAGATAAATTAGATTCGAAATGAATTATTGTAGATTCTATTTCTGTAAGTTAGTTAATAAATAATTCGGATTTATTTAAGTTTAATAAAATAAATACTTTTTTATGTGAATTTTCTACGTGATACCAAAATTCTAATTGTAAGTTAATTTTAGATGTTTAGAACATTAGATATACATAATTTCATGTGACGTCTTAGACCTAGGCAAATAGACATGACACTGTACCTGAGTAGACAAACTTACGTTTACGTCATTCATCCATCCATGTATAATATTGTTTTAAACTAAAATACTACCCGCGCAGTCCGTTAAACCCGTTCAATTAGAATAAAACCTTATTATTGTTTACTCCATCATTTTATGCCTGTTTTTCATCAACGCCTTCTAGCATTACTAATCTACATTGTCGTACTGCTAGAGCAGTTAACCATTGATCAACATTCACGGAACCGCTCTTGCAGTCATAGTCAATAGCAGCTTTGACTGCACGACCACGCGTAGCAGTTGCGTCTGCTCCAACGGTTCGTACCTATATGTGCGTAGAACATTGTAGTTCCTATGCAGTCGCAGCTTGAAGCAGTCCTGGCTGCTTCAAGCAGTCCTTGTATGTCGGCCCTCACTGAAAAATATTGTATGAATTAGGAGGCGGTGGACACTAGGAGGCGTTCGTAAAAAGGGCCACTTATTATTTTAAATATGGGCGAACTTGAGACAAGCAATCATTCATTCAATACCGTTACAACCATTCACTCACTGTTAGCAAAATCAGGACATAGTTTAATAAAATCATATACTTGGCACACTGCACACACAATTTGTAACCCACCAAAATGACCAACGAATATGTAATTTTTTATAAAACTTGTAACTAATAAATATAGAAAAAATATATATTTAAAATAATATCAGGGAATTCATTTAAAACAAATAGATAGAATATGGGTTTGTTTGCAGTACACAGACAAAATTACAATATACAATGATAACTTAGGCAACCTTATCGCTGACAGCAATCTTTTCAAGGCAACCTTAAAATTCTGACATTATAAGAGCTAACTTACCTATACGTGTCGTATATTCAGTAGAGTTTCAACGGTTCTATTCTCGTGATAAAAGCGGTCAAAATCTAGTCACAATCTCAATGGCTATTTTGCTCATACAAAATACAAAACGGCAAACATGCAAACGGCCCGCCTGATTGGTAAGCATCACCGTAGCATATTGATGCTTGCAATACCAGGGGTATCACTCACGCGTTGCCAACCCTCCCCCCAGAAGTGGAGTTCACACCTTACTCACCGTAGTAACACAACATGGCCGAGACCAATGCTATTTGGCTACGATCTTCTGTAAGGTAATTTCTTATCTTCTTCCTTCCCCAGATCGGCTGCTCCGATTTGAGCGGATTATCCGCTGTGTTCTACCTCTCTATAAAAGTTATAATTGATACATGATTTTGACTGTTTTTTTTACGAGAAAAGATCCTCAGTTATGAATAGTATACTTAATAAGAACTTTATTTAATTATTTTTATATTAACGAATTCCTTGGTAATACAAAGTTATATATTAATATTAACTCTTTGTACAAATGCTCATTACCCCGAAGTGCCTTTCTGATAGATTTTCATATCTCTACCGTATTTAGTAAAGCAGTAAGCACTTAAATAACCCTGGCTCTATTCCAATCGCGAAGTTGGTCGAGGCAAAGTTAGATGAGGTTACAAGACGAAGTAAGATGAAGTAACACGAGTGCCATTTCCACACTCTCGTATTCGCCTAACCTCGGGCAACTTCTTGATTATACGTAGAGTTGGTTAAATAGAAGATTTTATAAGCTCAAAGTTTCTTTTAGATTTAGAATTAGATACGTCAGTTCATAAATGATTTGTTAAGAGTGTAAAAGACTTCATTTAAGTTACTAGAATAGAGTTTCAATTCCAAGACGGACCGCACGCTGCAGACTGCAGCTTTGTGCTGCAGCTGTAGACTGCAAGTGACACTACTGGTTTCTATGTAGATAAGTATCTCTATGAAAGTGTCGCAGTGTCGCCGCGCTTGGAGTCTCTTTCATAGAAATGTCGCTTGCAGTCTGCAGCGTGCGGTCCGTTTTGGAATTAGACCTTAACACTGTTGTATTGTTTTCATTTGTAATTTACAAAAACTATTTCTCTTAATGCGTAAAACATAATGGCAGCAGTATCGTGGCGGCGTCGGGAGCTGGAGACGCGCGCGTAGTAATCTCAAGTAATTTCTATGCTATGACAGCCAAGTCGCTACCGATTCGAGCCGCGTTTAGTGTGACGTCGTTCATACAAATATATGGAATACAGATGTTCCCGCTGCCAGTGTGTTTTACGCTTAAATGTACCTCTTTTTTATCGCAATGACTAATCACCCTAGTAGGTAATGTAAAGAATTTATTAATTACATTCACTTAGTTAATATAATTTGTAGATACAAAATACATAAAAAGTACGTATAGTTTACTTTTGTCTATGGTATAGCTACATGGATGATCATATATTTTAAACTTTCGCGTTTTTACATATTATTATTTCCGAAAATGGGGCTGGAACGCGCACTAAAACGGGGAGACTCCTCGTGACCACAGTAGAACCACCCTGTCAAAACGTCGGGTGAAAAAACAAGTAAGTTTGCGCTGGCGTTCAAGACCCGTTTTTAGTCAATAATAATGGATGATCATATTTTTTGTGTACCTATATCCCCTTGGAATTGAATAATTTTACGGGATAAAAAGTAGCCTTTATCTTTCTCTGTACCTCTGACATATTAAACAAAATTTCAAAACATAGTTAAGGCGTCAAGGATTAACAAACAAACATACTCACTTTCATATTTTTGTTGTTAGTGTTGAATGGTTATACATCTACAATCAATATGTAGTACTATTTTGTACCTAAAGTCCATGCAGTAAGGTCTGAATTACATCTACAAACATGCTGGTCTATTCCCGTACTAAAAATAGTTAAAATCTACTGTTAATATCAAACGCTATCTTGCTCATACAAAATAAAAAACGAGTGAGAAAGCACTAGAGGTTGAGACTAAATTTTAACTGTTTTTATTAATAAATATAAATAATAAATTTATAGGGACAAATCACACAGATTGAGCTAGCCCGAAAGTAAGTTCGAAACTTGTGTTATGGGATATTAACTCAACGATACTATATTTTTTAACCAAAGAGAAAAAGTTCGTTTTTCATCATGACCCGACCAGGATTCGAACCCGGGCCCTCCTGGCTGGCGGTCTGGCGTGGTAAACATTACGCGACGGAAGTTGTCGTACTACGTACATAGATCCGCTGGTTTTCCATGTAGCTATACAAGACTAAAACTTAGTTACTAACCTCACATAGTTAGAATATCACAATCAGGGGCCAAGTTAGACTAGTCATAGAAGAATAGTTAGATTTACAAAAGGTTTTCACATAACGTAATGTAACGCACCATTTTTAATGAACATTATTAATTTATTGTTATTTTTACACATGTAATTGAATTAACGCAAAAATTACGCAATAAAATATATTTTAAAAAAAATAGTTTTACGTTAATCGATTAAGCTCCTGATTCTAGAATCACTAGAATCACTAGTCCCTCCTCAAAAATAGCAACCCCTTGAAAAGTCACCCTGTACAACGTTCTTGTTCATGGAAAAATGACAACAATACCAACTACTCATTTAAGTTATCCTTAAAAAAAATACCTGTATTAAAATAATGAAGGTTTTGCATTAATTCAACTACACGTGTAAGTATAAGTTTTTATTTTGTTAAGATGCTCTAAAAAAAAGCTGTGACGACTGTAGTGATAATCTAAAAAATAGTCAGAAGACTAATCTTACTTATTACCAAATATGAGTATGTGTGCAACAGTACCGCCACCTAGCGTTCGAAACAAAGCACAAGTTCAAAACAAAAGGGACATCTTTAAATAAAGTCGCTTTCTCTAAACTACTTAACGAATTTCAGGAATATATAAGTAATTCAAAAGGAACGTAAATATTTTTATAATACACTAGCAAAACTTTAGTTGTGTGTATTCCGCTTTCCCGTGGGAATGTTGGAATTGTATTATACGTAAAACCTTCTCCTTGGCACACTCTATTAAAAACGCATCAAAAATCGTTGCTTAGTTTTAAAGATCTAAACATACATAGGGACAGAAAGACAGCCAGAGCGATTTTGTTTAATACTATGTTAAATAACAAGAGTTTTCCGAAATTGGGATAACACGCAAATGTGGCGCTGGTTTCGCTGATATCAAATTTAATAAAAATTACAATAATGTCCATTTTACTTATAATTTAATTACTTCAATTGCACTTGGACATCGACAACAATATTATATTTCCATTTTATTTATTTAATTACATTTCCAATTTCTTAATCAACAATCAAAATTATTTTATATTTTTGTAAGTATATTATTATTTGATGTCGGCAATTACTTGCGAACGCGCGACGGCCGCGAGAGGGCGCTACTGTTGCTCAATAGCCAATAGATTTATTTGTTAATTGTAGTATTATATTAAAATATTTAATTTAGAAATCTAAACACTTAGATACCTATGTGTTTGTAGGAATCATTTTACAAATTTTGAAATAAATGAGCACATTTTATTACAGATTTATTTCATTTCAAACTTAACCAAAATTGGCAGCCCAGTTTGTATTATATATATTTACATGCTTAGGTGTGTAATTTAAATTTAAAGTTTGAATTAGCGTGCGAGCTTCACAAGAAAAGGATTATAAAGGAATCCTTCATAAATACTAACAGCCAGTACCTGAAACGAATTTTAATTCTACATTAAGTGTTTAGCTATCTCTATTTTTCTTCTTTAGTTTGACAGTGACAGTTATATTATAATATGTCATTAACTTTAAAAATGCGTTTCAAAAACTGGTTGTTGGTGTATTGATTAAATCATTACACAATTAAAAATGCCTACGCTCACAGTACGCTACGTACCGTAGACAAGGTCTACGAGACTCGATGCCTTCTTAGCGAAGTCAAACCCTTCGTAGCAAAGTCAAACTCACCGCCCCGCCATTATGTAAGCGCGCGCATATTTCTTCCATTTGCCCCGCTGCGGCTGAAAATTCCCGCGCGTTGTCGGAGGTCGATTATTGGCTGACTGGCACAGTTTCCATGGCCTTGACTGACACGAAACCGCAGTAGGGCCGCATAGCTCGACGCTGACGGACGGACGTCCCGCGCGTAATATCAGCTCGACACGGATTTACCGCGCTTTCTTCAAATAAAATGGTAAGTTTAATCAATAATATAATCTAAAAATATTCTAGAGACTCATATTTTATGCAAAATTTTATTTTTTAAACACATAAGTGATATTAAAAAAACCTATGCTACTTATAAAAAGTGAATGACAGTTGAAAGACCTTTAGAATCTGGATGGATTCTGGTTACCTATTGCATTCAAAGGGTTATTTTCAGTTATTTTACTAAAGATATTATTTTTTTATTTATGTTAACCTTGTTTGCTTCAGAGCTCAATATATAATAATCATATAAGACGTTTCGTAACATTTGTGTTATGAAAATTATTATCACTGCATAATTATAATGGATATGCCGTGCCGGCGCTGCACTGCGTTTGAAGTCTGTCTGTTCGTTCAAAAATTCGGGTTAATCTCAGAAATTATGTAGATAATCGGAGTATATTTAGGTGGATGATATTTTTTTTAAACCACTAAGGTGGCAAACAAGCATATGGCCCGCCTGGTGGTAAGCAGTCACCGTAAACAATGGACGCTTGTAATCTGTCTCGATTTATAAATAAAATAGAATTTATTAACTGCAACTGATACAAATTAACATTGGAATGGTAAAGCATAACCGGGAAAGTCTATCCTCTCACAGAATATCGGCGTAAAACAGCGATGCGTTTCGTTCTGTGAGTAAAAGATCCGGTAGCTCAACTCGTCAAGTTCCTTATGCGTGTATCCCGTAGAAATTTAGAAAACCCCTTTCTTATCGGATGCCTACGTCACACAAAGAACACACCCTCTAAGTTACAGGACTCTATCAGATGGCGCTGCAAAAAAAAACATTTACTGATCACTCTATCTCCGGTTATTCATGTTAATCTGTGGACTCTACGATGAGCGGTTTTGCTTGTTCATTCATCCGTCATTCAGGGCAAAGCATTTTATGATTACTTATTGACAATAAAAATCACTTTATTAATATAACAATGATTAGCTGCATAATTGCAATTTTGTCTATCAATGTATCTGTTGATTATGTTTGTCTGTGTAGTCGAAATATTGTCCTTGAATCAAAGCCAAAATTATTTAAATTTGGTCGCTAGATTACTGTAGAATACAATATAATTGGCCAAAAATACTTCTCTCCGTTTTCGACATTTTATAATCTAACTTGTTCATCCTCTTTTTCTGTCAATAAATTCCGTGTTAGTGCATCCATAGTTGTATTGATTTATTAGCGACTAGCTGTTACCCGCGGCTCCGCTCGCGTGGTCAAGGGAAAATGTCAATAAGTTTCCCATGGGAATCTCTTTATCCCGTGGGAAAAAAGTAGTATATGTCACTCTCCAGACCTTAAACTATCCCCAATAAAAAAATCATATCAATCCGTTCATTACTTTCGACGTGAAGGAAGGACAAACAAACAAACACACTTTCACATTTATAATATTAGTATGGATGTCATTGCGCTTCACTGCTGAAGGTATTATCCTAAGAACGACAACTTCCTAACGGCCATTCTTCGATTAGCTAGATTTTGTGCGTCCGGGCTTGTATATTCGTATTAATATCAAATTCAAAAAGGGAAATATTTTTATATGTTAGTTAGCATCCATGTCTAGCTGGTAACAAAAACATAGGCCCCGATTACATAGTTATCTGGCTAAATTAATTTCACAAACCTCTGTTCTCTAAGCACCGTGCCCTGTCCGCACCCCAAAATGTGGTTAAAACTTGCTTGTAACTTTTATGATGTACGGATTTTATTTTTTCCATTCAACATTTTAATGAGTATTAGGCAACGGGTATCACATGAAAAAATATCCACTCAATAAAATCAGTCTGTAAATAATTATCATTGAGTAACCGCATGTCCGAACTAAAGTTATAATTGCCGTGACGTTTTCTTTTCGAGGGTGCACATTCCTAATTACGATATTTGGCACATAACTACTTGTACACGTCTCAAGCCCTCAGTTTCTGCCGCGGTCTTGCAGCAGGTGCAGGTCTTTTACGTTAGTGTATAAGTCAATGAAGCACGTTAGTATATAATTACCGTATCCTTCGTTCAAAACTTTTCTAATTACCGTATACTTAATTTTATACTAGATTGGTTAAGGTAGACTCTAATTGCTTATATAAATAGAGACAGTGCTTTGGTCTCAGTACAGTGTTGTAATGCAGTATTTCAATACTCTGTAGGTTTTCGAAAATTTTATGAAAAATCGGCGTTTTCTAATTACCGTATACCAATTACCATGTATTTCTAACTACCGTTGTATGAAATTATTAAACTTTTGCTGTGCCGATTTAGTTCCAAACTCCTTCCATTTCCTCAGTTACTCCAGCTACTTTCATGTCATTTCTCACGCCATCACTCCATCTCTTTTTTGGCCTACCCCTGCCCTTCCATCCATCCACATTCATTCTTGGCACCCTCTGGGTCTGACTGTCCAGACTGTCCACCCTGCGCATCATATGGCCAAACAATCTCAGTCTCTGACCTCTCTTATCGGTTACAGGCGCCACCTTTAAACTCCCCCTTATGTGTACATTCCTGACTTTGTGCCTTCTCGTCACTCCACACATCCATCCACCTCAGCATCCTCCAGCAACATAACCCGAAGGAATAAGTATGGACTGAGCGTTGAACCCTGGTGCACACCTACATCAACAGAAAAGCATTCTGTTGTACTGACGCGGGACCCGGTCGTAGGCCTTTTCGAGGTCCACGAATACCATATGTAGGTTTTTGTGTGCTCTTTTGTACTTTGTTGTGCCTCCATTATTTTCTCCCACAGCTTTAATGTGTGTGACATCAAGTTAATCCCCCTGTAGCTATTGCACTCCTGGACATCCCCCTTTCTTTTAAAAATAGGTACCAAGGAACTGTCTTGCCATTCCTCTGGGATGACATCCTGAACCAACAATTCATTAAGAAACAAAGTGAGCCACTTGCATCCATAATCCCCTAGAACCTTCCAGACTTCTTTTGGTATTGTGTCCGGGCCAACTGCTTTTCCATTCTTCATTTTCCTCATGGCGTTCTTTACCTCTAATTCATCTACCTTAGCTATCATGCCTATATCTATGTCATTAAGTTTTCTTTTCCATCATAATCATTCTCAACATTAAGTAATTTTTCAAAATATCCCTTCCATCGGTCTCTAATGTCACTATCTTTTACCAATGTTTTACCGCATTCGTCTTTCACACATTTTACGTGACAAATGTCTTTCGATCTTTGATTGCGCTGTTTAGCCATTCTGTATAGTTTTTTCTGACCTAGTTCATTATCTAATTCATTATATACTTCTTCTTCTACCCCGGATTTGGAACTCGCAACCACCACCTTTGCCCGTCTCCTCGCCTCGTTATACCTCTCCCTCAATTCAGTTTTCCTATGATCATGTCACGTAACTCTGCCATTCCTTGAATGCACTCTTTTTGATTTTTAATGCTTTTTGGACACTTTCGTTCCACCACCACGTTTCCTTTCAATTTTCGCCCACCTCGTGTTTCCCCAAGGACTTCTTTTGCAGCAGTTCTTATTGCTTTAGCCATTTCCTTCCAATTAGCATCAACATTCATACCTCTTATCGTGTAGTTGTGTCTATACATGTTATACATGTCATTTTTATTATTATTTTAAATAGACATAATGATCTTTTCTAATTACCATTACATTAAGTAATAGATTTATCTAATTACCGTACCCATGAAATGTTTAAGTCTCATTAACTCGGAAACCGCTTTTAATAAACGAATGCCATTTTAATTGTTACATTCGCATGTTTCATGAGTTACATATTTCAATCCTTTTAAAACAAACTAGAGAAAAATAAAAAAGGGTACGGTAATTAGGCGAAGAACGCCTAATGTCGAGAATGACCGCTAAAACGACAACTTTCTTGAAACGACAACCGCATAATATTCGGTTGTTGTTTCATTATATTATAATGGAATATGACATTGGTCTCATCTGGAAGTAAGGAAAGCGTAGCAAATACGGATACCTACACTGTGCTTGCCCGATTTCTTCTTTCTTAATTTGACGGTGTCGTACTTAATCGTGTCATTAACTTTAAAATATATTTCTGGGTATCACCATTAGTGCTCTACCTTTATAATGTATGTGCGTACCGTGTTGTTCTCCATTGGGTTAACGTGCGTTTCTAACCTTGTGTTTTCTTTATCATCTGTAATGCTCTGATAACAATAAAACTGATCTCGAGTGATTTTATTGATTAAACTAGCTATACCAGTAACAGTAAGTATAGTAACAGTACTAAAGCTATTTATTACTCCTAAAAATACATTTTCTATTTTTCTTTCAAAATCCGAATCCTTACTAAATATTAAAGGATTCGGAATAATAAATGAGAAAGTGAGTTTGTTTGTTATTCCTTCACGGCTTGATTAAGCAGCCGATCGTTATAAAAATTTGCATACATATTGTTAGGGGTACAGGGTCCAACATAGGCTTTTTATTCCGTGAAAGTATGTCGTTCCAATGTAAAAATATTTTTCACCTCACAAGCTCGGAAAGAATCTGTTTGTCATTCGAAATCTGAGCGCAAAAGTGCATTTTGTACCCTAGCGTGGAAAGAATTTTTAAAATTCGAACCTTTATTCTAAAATTTTTTATACCGCCAGTCCTCTGAAAATGCATTAATACTTATTTCATGCCAGTGCGCCAACCTTATTTTTAGAATAATCGAACTGGCCAGCACGACACCGCATGAAAAAAAATAAACACTTATTTAATATATTATTTGCATTTTCCTCGCTGTAGTGAGGTGAAAAGTTGTGTGTTTCGCTCGACAGCAAAGTTATTCTGCGTCTCGTACCTTTGAAACCCTCGCTAATTCGCGCCAAAAAAACAACTTTGTGCAGCCTTGCATAACAAATAACTATTTTCTACTATAGAGGCTATGGGTTGTTTTGTTGTCAAACAAGATTTGTCATAAAATTAACGCGAGCGAAGCCGCGGGGAAAAGCTAGTATTAAATAAAATCCCTTTAGTATGATAAAATTACTACTACACAATTACTCTGTAAACTATTATCAACAATACAATTGTTGTTTTGATCGAGTAGGTATTCCATCCCACATATTCCATTTATTCTGACGTTCTTTCCCAGTTTCCCAGCGTCTGAAAACAACGAACCCGAAGGTCGTTCCAAGTTTCTCTCCCAAATATAAAACACGTTTTCTCCAAAACATCCAGTGATTATTTGGATAGAGCCGCGTTCGCGTACTGCCAATTGGCGCGTCTCACTATACAGAACAATATTTTTACAGAAATCAAGGATTTTTCAAACACAATTTTCACTAAATAAACCTTGTTTATCTTCAAAAACAAACGTAAAGTTGAAATTAATGGAATGAAACATAAATCTCTTATCTTTATTGCACTGTAGTGAATGATTTCAAATAAAATATTGAAACGTTTCACGCGAATACAATGAAAGTCTAGCTTCTCCTAAATAAATCCTAAATAAATTTAGTACTCTATAATCTCAAGGGAGCTTTCAGTGAGTCTGTGACAGTATTTGGAAAGTGTTCCGTGAAATAAGACGTATTTTCGGTTAAATGAAAACATATAAACATTGCGAGAAACTATTGAAAAATAAATTATTATGTGTACTGATATTACTGTTTGCTTTATGGTGTGAATTGAAGAATTCCGCCTTTTGGAGAAATAATTCTAAAAAGGTAATTTTGAAATACAATTTAGTTACTCTCCCTGGTATGATCCACAATCCACAGCTCTGGTCTTTCACGGATACCAAGGAAATATATGAAAATATATTTGTTATAAAAAAAAAGGTTTTTACATTTTTCTTGATTTGACGTCACAATGTTAGTATATGAATTGACTAAAAGCCTGTGCTTAACGGTTTAAAACATTGCTTTGGAATAGAGTTTTAAAACATTGTTAAGAGTGGTTTCATACCAAATCTTGTCAACACTGTTTTTTTTATGCTGACTGATACAATAACTGTAGTTTACTTATTTTAAATTATTATAGGAGAATTAGCCAAAAATCTGTTGAGTATAGTATCCAATGTAAACAAATTTTCTGCGCATCGGTTCCGCTCATCACACTTTATTAATGGTTTCGCTATATTGTCTGTCTGTCATTCTGCCAATGTCTGTTAAGCCTAATTAGTTTGATGTTATTATTATATATAATAGCTATGGTAATAACGCTTAGGTTTGACTGCAGTGCACCGTTTCCAATAAACCCTAGTAAACCATTGTACAGAGAAGCTGGTCTAAACTACGGTTTGGTTGTTTGCTATGGGCTTAGCAAGGGAAACTTATTGGGGGTAGGACCATGAGGGTGAACTATACCTCGTGGTCCTACTAATAGTAAAAATAAGTAGTAACACAAAAAAACTGGGAAAAATCTTGTCACGCCATACGCTACTTGTTTATCAAAATAAACAAAAGCGGCCAAGTGCGAGTCGGACTCGCCCATGAAAGGTTCCGTAGCAGCAATTGCGGTTTACAATTTATGACGTATTAAAAAAAAACACTGACTAAAATCCCGTTCAAACCAATTTTCGTTGGAAGTTTGTATGGTACATCATATATTTTTTTTAGTTTTATCATTCTCTTATTTTAGAAGTGGGACACTCATTATCACTTTGGAAGTGTCTCTCGCGCAAACTATTCATTTTAAAATATGATTTTAGAAACCTCAATATCATTTTCGAAGACCTATTCATACCCACGCGTATGGGTTGACGAAAAAAAAAATTTAGTTTCAGTTCTAAGTATGGGGCACCTTATTGGTTAAAAATTTATTGGTTTTTTTTCTTTCTCTTTTTGTGTAAAAATTTTAATGCGGTTCACAGAATACCTCTACCTACCAAGTTTCAACAGTATAGTTCTTATAGTTTCGGAAAAAAGTGGCTGTGACATACGGACGGACAGACAGACAGACTTCCACACTTGACTTGACAGGTTCCGTTTTTTGCCATTTGGCTACGGAACCCTAAAAAGATGTGTAAGGTTTACCTTTATTAAAATCAAGCAAATTGTCAAGAAAGAAACTGAAATCAAGTCTCTACCTGACATGCTCTCTTGCTCATACAAATATGAAATGAGCGAGATAACCTTGTTTTAATGGCACTTTTCTTTTATAGTTCCGCATTTAATATTAACTAGCGAAACCGGAAAACTTCGTTTGCATGTATTTATGCACAGCGCCATCTACTTCATAACGCGCCGTTGATTATCAGACTTTTGACCAAATCCTACGGGAAACGCGTACTTTTCGTGATAAAAAGTACCCTATGTGTCAATCCAAGGTGCCTGCCATTGTGCATAAAGAAGTAACAAAAATACTCTCGAACTTTCGCCTTTATAATATTACTTAGTGGGATATCGTTGACCTCCTTAGACCATTGACATTGAAGACATTGCCAGAGGACAGCGGTAGCAGACGTTTATATTTAAATTTAAACTACTTTAGGCTGGTCCTCGGTTCACACGCTTCAGTTGTATCCCTCAGGAATAGTATTTCGGGATGAAAAGTACTCTATGCCTTTCCTTTTCAGGAACAGTGTAATTATTAAAAACTTTATAACTATCGATCAAGTAATTAAAACGTAAAAGCGCATTAGACGAACGTAATAAACTTGAGAATATTAGTAGTAACCATTTTATGATTGTTTTTATAGTTGTTCGGCAACTAAACATTCCTAATTTTTGAAAATACTTAATTTTTTAAAGAAAATTTTCACTTTCTGCCCCAGGTAGGATCCGCCCCATCAGGAGAAAGGAAATGCTTCCAGAAATATTTTCTATTTAGTATACTTCTCCTTCACAAAGCGAACTACCTACTAGAGAAACCAGCGCAACTTCTTTTGCGAGTATCTTTCCCGTGGAAAAGGGACAATAGATGTTTTTCTTTTCATATTTTTATGAGCCTGTCGACTTGTTACACTAATAAGTTTGTTTTGCCAATGAAATAATTTCGAAACCTCAACAAAAGCGTTTGAAGGGATCATCTATCTATGTTAAAATTATATTCGTATCCCAAAATAGTTTTGGCCGTGACGACTTGAGTGCGTCAGAATGACGTTGAATTCTCATGGATTCTTGTTGTTAAAAAATGATATGAAGACACTAAAAATTCCACTTTCTTCACCCAGGTGAACATAGTGGAATAAACCAGTTACATATAAACTGTATCTCCTGTTCACCTAGGATTAACAACGGCGATCTCATACTGACAATATGCAGTGAAGCTAATTGACGTCCCTTGGAAGAAACTACAGCTGTATTGGTACTTACAACGAATTTAATCAGAAAGATATTAGATGGAGTAGAAACTATTGAAATGATCAGTATACAGTCAAATGCACACAAACATATACGCTACGTTTGCAGAACATAACAAAGGACCAAAACATGTGAAACAGTTGCTAAAACGCATTTTAATTTTAACTCCACATTATTATTATTATTTTTATGCCACAAAGTTGGCAATCAAGCATACGGCCCGCCTGATGGTAAGCATCACCGTAGCCGTAACCGGGTTTCTTTCGCCATTTCTTTTACCGGTGGTCATTTTGCTTGTGTCCGAAATGGTGGTAGTATATAACGTAGTTTATTTTCTTTATACATATATACAAATTGTAAATGACAATAAAAAGTGCCTGTGAAGGTCTTATTTCTGAAATAAACAATTTCATTTCATTTCCAAGTGGAGCTCTGGAGACCTTACTCGCCGTAGGAACACAACATGGCCGAGACCAATGCTATTTGGCTACGAATCCTACGATCTTCTGTAAGGTGGAGATCCTTCTCTAGACAGGCTGCTCCGATTTGAGCGGATTATCCGCTGTGCCCTGCCTCTCTTAAAAAAATAAATTAACACTTTCGCGCGAGCAACGTCTTATCCCGTCCAAAAACAGTCGGTACGATGTTGAACAACGTATGACTACGTCGAACTTTTTCCCTTCATTACTACAAGAACGTACAAGCACGTTAGTTGGCTATACTAAATCCTTATAGTGACGTCATTGCGCCATAATATATCAAAATCTCAAAGATCTTGCGCCACGCAATATAAAAAAAATAACATGACTTTGTGAGCGCTTCGCACACATCCAAAGTACCTCTACACGGGCACACAACGTCACTGTACGGCGCGCTGCGTACAAGTTCCAATACAACAGTCTAGCTGCGTCACCGTGCGTGCGAGGCTGTGCGCGAGCGGAATGATAGATGTAAAGGCTGTCTAGAAAAGCCACCACTTTGTGCCATCTGCTTCGAAGAATGGCACAACCAGTCCTAGTAACATTTTAAAATTGTTTTTTCTAAAACCTATTTGTTGATTCTTTAAAGTAGTAATTAAACGAAAAAATCAAAGATTAGAATATAAGAAGAAGGGGAAGACTAAAAGATGAGAAAGAAAGGTGCCAAACTGCCAAGTGAGATTATGATTATAGTATTGAAAACTTAATGATAGTGATAAATAAATGTCATCTCCTGTTCGTCTATGGTTATGACGTCTGTTAACGTTGACGTGTCTAGACGTTCTTGCTATAAAGCAGCACGTAAAAATTATGAACCGTAGCAAAGCGTGATAAAACGTTGACGTATATTGACGTCAGTATCATTATATGTTACATCGAAGTCATAATATAAAACAAAACGTCTAAATACGTAAAAATATTTGTATGGGGAAAATATGCGCCACGGCATAATATTAAGTGAAGAGTTGATGCTCGCGCGAAAGTGTTAAGTCTCAAACTATCTCTTTTTTTCTTCTTTAATTGGCCACTAACAGCTATAATTAGGTGTCATTAACTCAAATTTTCAGAATTCTGGATAGAAAACTGGATGTGTGACAATATGTACCTACTTGGACGTTTAATTTAACTGTGTCACAGCTCTAAAGATGGTTGAGGCTTTACCCACAACTGAATTAGTAATATGTTTAAATCGATACCATGTTGATGAACCCAGAAAATTGATTGCCCCGTGGCACACTATAGGTACAGTTCACTCATATTGAATAATTTAAACATACAAAACATCGATAATGCTTCTGGAAAATTGTTTTTGGTTTTTCCATTTCTTTATGAGAAAGCCACCAATTTCTTTACTGACTGACCTGAAACTTGCAGGGTGTATTCTTGTATGACGCAGGCAGACAAGAAAAGATTTTTCGAAATTCTCAAAGCGCCTCTTTTTCTTCGGAAAACGGAATACACGCAAACGAAGTTGCGAAGGTTTCGCTAGTATTATACCTTCGAAAAACATATATCAAAAAAGTTTAAGAATTTCTTTTTAATTAAGCGCACAAAAAGGTATAAATGAATAATGTCAATCTAAATGTCTTTTTACATCAAAAACAACCTACAAATTGATCAATATATCTGTCAAATTTCAGGTCCTAATTTCAAATAATTTTCACATCAATGTCTTATCAATTTCAACAATTTTGAATAAAAATTAGTAATTATAAAAATTGTTGTAAAAAATGGAGGAGAAAAAATGCCATCCGTGCAAAGAGCCGGTTATCGAGACGATGCCACCATGTCCACTGCAATGCATGTCACCTAAATGCAAGGCCTATCAGAAAGAGGTTACAATAATACAAATTTGCCTAACTTCACTTCTATCAATTTCGTGAAATTGTTATCCGTATCACGGTTAATAAAGAAAAGAAATTACGTACCTAATTGTAGAGAATTTGTGAAATGAGCTAACTTGACCGGTTTTTTGGTCACATTCGAAACGTGATAACGTACAAGCCGATCAAATTCAAAATAAGTTTCATATTGTGAATTTACCATACGCCAGTCACATATCCAAATTATTTCGTTTACTTGCTCACATTTTGAAGTGAGCAACCCGGTTATTTACGTGGCTATTCATCAGACGGCTCGCTTGCCTTCTAAATGATAAAAAAAAATGTTCATGTATCGAATAACTGCTTTTTCAGGCATCACTCAGCGAAAAGCCCATAGTCTGGGTCCTGGGTGGTCCTGGCTCCGGCAAAGGGACACAATGCGAGAAGATCATAGCCAAATATGGCTTCACCCACCTGTCTACCGGCGACCTGCTACGCGAGGAGGTGCAGAGCGGCTCCCCAAGGTCCAAGTGCCTCTCAGCCATCATGGAGAAAGGTAAACACAAATATTATAGATATTTAAAAACATTAAATGTTTGTTAAATGACATAAAAGACCGTCACTGGTTTTCTTTGATAATTTCGTTTGCCAGTGATCATTTTGCTTTTCTTTTCGAAATTGATAAAATACGCAATTGTTTCTAATCTATGATGAATATTTTAAAAAATATTTTTTTTAGAATAGAATAAAATAAATTTATTCAAGAAAAAATGTACAGACCTTTTACATCACAGCACTATGCTAACTTACACAACACTAAAAACAATAAATCACCACAAAATAAACTAATAAGATGTGTTTTTCTTGTTAATTTGTTCACAAATTATTATTAACAATCTTAAAATTAAAACTTCGTGACGATAATCAAATGATAGTGACGGTACATATCAAAAATGCTGCAATTCTTTACCTCCCGTGGTAGTCTAGTGAGACTGTGTTACGGCGAAGTAATGACTCACGCTCATTTAATATTAAATCTTATGATTAAGCAAATAAGGCACAATTAATAAAACAAAACTGCAATAACTGCACACTACGAATACAAAATAAAAAAGTTATAAATGTTCTACACAACTCATTAGGCCAACTTACAATGATGGTATATGTAAAGATATCAGATAATATAAATACAAAAGATGTTACAATCACAAAACAGAATAAGAACAAATTGTGTGCGTTTTTTCTTATATCCAGATGATATATTATAGTTTTATTATTTTTTAATTATTATTATCTTTTTTTATTTTTATTCATATTTAATATAGTATGTAAATAATAAGTAAGTAAATATATAAATTATTCATATTAAAATAACCATATTGTAGTTTCTAAATACTTGTCTTTACGTATCTATTTTAATTAACTTTTCAGTCCATATAGTCCGTTTTCATATATCAAAGCATACTTATTCTGTAGACGTGTATATTAATTTTCTTTAATGTAATATAACTTTAATGTAATAGAACTTGAAATATTTTGCATGCCAGAGTCTGGTAAAATGTGTGAAAAATATGACATTTTCAAAATATCTGGTATCCACCACATTTTTAGCAGAATAAAATTATTTGTATTTGTAATCAATTCATGTTATGTTTATTTAATGTAAATTTAAATTAAATAATTGATTCAATCACAAATAAAAAAATTGTAAAAAGTAATAAATATCGAACCCATGTTCCGAGGTATAAAGGTAACGTCTTTAACGACTAACCTACTGGGTTGTCAAAAGTTTGTATTGATTTTGATTAGAAACTAAAAAATTATTTTAGTACTAGGAAATCAATAAATAGTCTAACATTGAGCTCTGAAAGTCCACGTCATTAGATAATGTCGTTCTCATGCCAAGAACGACGCCAAGGTTGATTTTATTGTTGTTATTTAAACCAGATATCGTGTTATTTCGACTGTTAAAACAAAGATTGACAAAGTTTGGGATATAAATACCGCAAACTTGCCTGCTGTATAATAAAATAAGGTCGACCTTTTCAATTAGATCGGAAAGAAGAGACACGGCCGCCCGCAAGGAGGTCAGACGGCCTTAGAAGCCGCTGGGTGCATTGCAGGCTGCTGTCAACCGGTCACACTAAAAGCGTTTGGGGAGGCCTATATCCAGCAGTGGACTTTTTGTGGCTGAGATAATGATATCAACAGGATTACAGTATTATTCTGTAAAACGTAATACGATTACATGAGGACGTATCGCCTTTTTTACAACCTCGACGACTCTGCAGAAAAAAATCGGTAGTATTTAGATAAAGTACACAGAATTAACTATTATTAGCTGGCTTTACATAATTTGGACTTTGATTGTGTTCCAGGTGAACTGGTTCCCAACGACTTAGTTCTGGAACTATTGAAGGAGGCGATGTTAGCCAAGGTAGACCAGGCTAAGGGATTCCTCATCGACGGCTACCCCAGGGAGAAGGCGCAGGGAGTCGCGTTCGAGTTAGCCATCGCCCCTGTTACTGTAAGTTTCTCTATTATGAAAAAAAGAAAGAAAAATTTATTCATTCTCTGTTTGTCTGATAATTATTATTTAAAACTTCTAATACTTCGGCCGAAGTATCGGAAGAATTTTAACCGTGAAATACAAGTTATTTCATGATTATAATTCAAGGAATTACTAATAACCATGAAATACCTTGTATTTCACGGTTAAAATTCTTCCGATACTTCGGATTAACGTTTCGTAGTAGCCCCCCAGACTATTTGGGTCTTATGACCAATAACATTGAAATTTCCCACAGCGATACGAGACTTGCTGCCGTAGTAAAAGTTGTAGATTAAGAAAAGCCCTTCTAATGACATATCGCAAGACAATAAAATGACCTTAAACTCTTTCCAGGTGATAATTTACTTCGAAGCATCACCAGACACCCTTACCCAGCGACTGCTTGGTCGCGCCAAGAGCTCCGGCCGCGCTGACGACAACGAGGAGACCATCAAACTAAGGTTGAAGACCTTTATGGACAATAATGATCAGGTGTTGGCGCAGTACCCTAATAAACTAACGAGGGTAAGTCCATTTTTATGAAAGGGGATGTCAAACGAGTATACTAGTCACCCGATGGTCAGCACCATTCGCCCATTGAGCATAGTGACGCTAGTCACCGAGTTCTCGCTTCTTGTAGGTTCCAAACATTTTGTTAATGACTGTACATTATCTGCTTTATCAAGAATTTTCCAAGAGCAGAATCTGTCGTGACAAGAATTTGCTCAAACCGGAATCTCTTCTTAATCGAATAAGGGCCTAAGTCGTAGTTGTTCAGAAATACCGCTAAAAGAAGTACCGCTAAAAAAAGTCGCCGCCCAATCTTCCCATCAACACTCACCATCACTAATCAGATTACTACCCAGGCTCTACCTAGGAAAATCCAGTATGAACCTACGGTAGCCAGTTTAGATGCTCTTTCTATGTGGTATAGAGCTAAAAATATGAATGTCATTGCAGATAAACGCGGAAGGGAAGGTGGATGATATCTTCTCGCAGGTGCAGAAGGTCCTGGACCCCATATGCAAAAAATGAGTACAAACTATAGAGTAATCTGTACATATTTTAAATTAATTTTAATTATTGTTGATTAAATAATGTTTTTATGAATATATTTTTTATTGCCATAGCCATAGCTGTATTAGCAGCAAAACGAAAGAAAAGAAGTAGGTAGGTACCTACTGATTTTAACATTCTATCACTTTCTGATTACAATATTAGGGTGCGATTACACCAATGAATTATGTTCTGAAAGGTGGTTGTTGATCATCAAAAGATAGATGCAGAAACATTTGACGTTCCACGCCGACTGTCGCCGACTGATCCGAATGAATCCTGGGGGAAGAAAGACGAATCCTTCCCTTCTCCTGTCTTCCCCTATGCACTGGCTAGCTGAGTGTCAAAAATTTAATATGGCCGCGCTTCCAATATCAAACAAAAGGAATACAAGGGAAAATTAGACAGGAGACCATCGACAAAGTATACCTAGACCAGCTGCCCGGTACTGAGATTTGACAATTTTTATTTAACAGATCGTTTCTTTTTTTTAACAGATCGTTTTTTGTTAATTGGACACCACTGCTTGTCGCTCGCTCGCAACTGACTGAAGGGTGGTGGATATGCCGCAAAATCTCAGTACCGGACAGCATGTCTATACATTTTTTTCGATGCATGACACTTAATAAATAAAACAAATAAGTACACATAATGCAAACATGTAATACAAAATTGAAAATACATTGCTATCAACAAAATAAAAATAACACTAGCAAATCACTTTTCTTGGTCGTCTACTGCCTCGGTGGGTGGGACTGGGTTTACTGGACATAGTGAGGGGTTGACGACCATTGCGGGAGCAGACATTGCCAAAGGTGGGTTCAGTGCAGTCATCTGCGACTTCTCTATGGTATCAGATAGGATTTCCTTCAATGTAGACGCTAAGGCTTTGGGATTTCCTGTGCTGTCGAGCTGAACAAAGAAATAAGGAAAAAGTCATGATCAATTAACAATAAACAGAGAATCTCATTACGTCAGACATACACGGACTGCTTGAAAACGTTAGGATGAACTGCTTCAAGCTGCGACTGGACAGAGAGCTACAGATTTCTACATATGCGGACCGCTCAAACAGTTGCAACTACTTCAGGCAGTTGTGCCGTCAAAGCTGCTGTTGATTATGACTGTAAGAGCGGTCCATGTATGTTGATCAATGGCTGACTACTCGAGCAGTCCATCTACGTCGGCTCTGAACTATGCTAGAAGACAAAATACCCTTACCCTGATGACATGGCCACCAAATCGTTTGTGTACGTTTTTAACCTTGTGTGCTGCTTCTTTGATAATCTGTCGCGCGGCATTAATCTCTGATTCTGGCCTGCCCAGTTCCGATAGCTTGTTCTGTAGTCTTGTTGCTGCGACCTGACAAACAAATAATATCAATATTTACCCATTTAAGATAATAAGACCTTTGAGGGTAGTCCGCTGTACGGTTCGGACGTGTTTAATGTTGCTCTGCTCGACATAAATATTATTTACAAGTGGATAAATAGTGTTATTAGTGCTACTGTTTTGAATAAAATGGGGACTAAATGTAGTGGTTGTGATGCTGCTATTTTCGACATTTCATTTTTGGAGTGCTCAAAGCAGACCTGCAAGAAGTTATTTCATCTGAAGTGTCTAGCGATGTCACCTGATACATTCATGGCACTTACAGAAGACTATAAAAACCAGTGGGTGTGTCCTGAATGCGTGTGTACATTTCCAAAACGGGACAATACCGATACTCCAGTTCGAGGAACGGTCCTGGACCAGACCTTCACTCCTGGTTGCTATATCAACACGGCGATGAGAGGAAATCATCGTCAAGTGGATTTATCTTTGATTGAAAATGAATGTAAAGACAACAAAATACTAGAGGAAGTACGTGAGTTCCGGGCTGAAATGAGAACTATGATGGATCATCAAACGGCAATTATCTTAGAGTTGCAGAAACAAGTGGTTGAACAACACTCTGAGCTGGAGGAATTACGGAAAAATGTAATAACGGTACAAGAAAAAGCAAATAAAGTTACTGTACTAGAAAATGAAATAAAATTATTGAAAAATGAAAACAAACACTTAGAAGGATATGTTAATAACATGAAAAAAAAAGAAGAACAGTGTTTGGTGCCCAAAGATTCCCCGTCATCAGCATATTCACAGGATAAGCCATCGGAATCCTATGCTAAAGTAAGTCCAGAATCATATGCTAAAGTAAGTGCAAAAAAGATATCGGAGGTAGTAACAATTACAAAACCGGGTGTGGCCACGAAACAAGCGGGCCCATCATTAAATGATAACCGAGTAGTGGAAGAAAAGATAGAACAAAATATTAATAAATTGGATAGCAATGATTGGACTGAAGTAGTGAAAAAGAGAAGAAGTAGATTTCGTAATACTGAAGTAAAAAGAGGTGGAAGTTCGAGCCAACTGGAGATTCAGGGCACTGAACGTAAGAAATATTTACATGTGTGGCGCTTAAAAAAGGAAACAACTATAGAAAAATTAGAAGCATACGTAATTAATATTTGTGGAAAGGAATGTCCAGTGAAAATAGACAAAATAAGACCTAAAACAGAGAGGGATTATTCTTCATTCATTATAGGAGTTCCGGAGAGTGCATACGGGAAATTGTGTGCCCCGGAAGTTTGGCCAATTAATGTTGAGTTCAGTGAGTGGGTGTGGTTTCGTAGACCAACCAATCCAAAGACAGCGTCCTCACAAAGTAATTGAGATATATTACCAGAATGCCAGGGGTCTTCGAACAAAGTTAGAAGAATTTTGCGCAGGAGTGGTGTCTTCAAGTGCAGATCTATTTGCGATTACCGAGACAGGCTGTAATGAATCTATTCAAGATGCTGAAATAATTCCGCCGGGCTACAATATTTTACGTAGTGATCGAATGGACGGGCGTAAACAAGGAGGAGCGTTTCTCGTGGCCACACCGCGTCTCGAGCTGCGGAATGTACCGGCGGGTGACGTCATCGTCAGTGATCAGATGTTCGAACTGGTTTGTGCGGCGGTGTATTCATGCGATAGATTTATGTTTTTGTGTTGCATTGTTTACATCCCACCGAATTGTAATGAAATAGAATACATGGTATTATTTAGGATCATAGAACAATTATGTGATAAATATAGTCAAGTAGTAGTAAGAGGAGATTTTAATTTGTTTTCTTGTAATTCAAATATAACAAATTATTTTGAATTTTTTATGTCTTATTGTGGATTCATTCAGAGCAACAAAGTGTCAAATTGCAATAATCGTCAATTAGATTTGGTGTTGACATCCGTTGAGGCGTGTGTAAGTGTGTGTGCTGCGTCTGAGTCATTGGTTCCAGTGGACGCGTACCATCCACCACTGGAGATTTCGATAGGAGTGAATAGCAACGCGACCGCGCCGCTGGCTACGACCGAACAACAGGCAGGCGAGGGCAGTGATGACACAGGTATCGATACACTACAATCTAGTATAAGATGGAATTTTTCTAAAGCTAACTATTCCCTATTATACGCGACTTTAGCTTCCATGGACTGGGCGCAGTTGTATAGCTTAAATAGTGCAGGAGCATGTGTGTCATATTTTTATTCCAATATTAATGCCGTTATAAGTAATTGTGTGCCAAGTAAAAAGCGAGAGTATGTAAATTCGAAATACAACTACCCCGAGTGGTATAGTGCCGAATTAATTAGTACGATTAAAGATAAGGCTTCGCGGCATAAGCGATACAAGGCGACCAAATCCCGGGAAGATTATGAATCATTCGCCAGGTGTAGGGCTCGGGTAAAGATCACTAATAACAATCATAGTTTGAACTTTATAAAACACTGCATGTGATTTCACAAACAACAAAAAACAAATGCTTTAAATAATCGATCCTTGAGGGACACCGGCATTAAAAGCCTTTCGTTTAGACGAGCAGCCATCAATGACCACCCGAATAGATCAATCCCCCAAAAAGTCAGAAATCCACGCACAGAAATTAGAGGTCAGGCCGTAAAAAGGAAGCTTGCTAATAAGACTACCGTGCCATACCGTCAAATGCTTTGGAAATATCGAGGGAAACCGCAAGCTTCCAACCGCAGGCTTCTCCGAATTCCTCAATAGCCTCATTCCAGACGTGGGTGACGTACACTAGAAGATCCCCAGTGGACCGATTCTAGCGAAAGCCATATTGTCGGTCACTGAGGAGGTCATTCGATTCTAGGTACGCTAGGAGCCTGCGGTTCAAAAACACGTTCCATATTCTTACAGAGTATGGACGTGATCGAAATGGGCCTGTAGTTGGCAGGGTCGGCACGGCTGCCCTTTTTGGGCACGTTAGCGAGCTTCCAGGAACTCGGTTCTTTCCCAGATTTTAGACAGAGCCTAAAGAGGCGGGTCAATACAGGTGTCAATTCGGTTGCACATGTCCTCTGTACAATAGCGGATACCGTCTCGATCACTGGCCTTGTTCACGTCAAGATTGCGCAGCGTTTTGCGAACCTCAGCCTGGCGCAACCGGATTTCCGGCATTACCACCGTGCTGCCAGGTAAACTGGAGGCATCGCGCTACCAGCATCAAGACGTGAAGACTCCGCGAACAGAGACGCCAACAGGTTTGCTTTCTCTTCAGCGGTGTGAGCAAGTGATCCGTCAGGTTTCTGCAGTGGAGAGGGGGGCGGCAGAAGTTCGATTCGACCACCTTCGCTAGATTCCAAAGCGCTTTACTTCCCGCTGGGAAAGAATCCAATTTGTTCCCTATTCGGCCAATATGATCAAATCGAGCCTTCTGTAAAACCATCTTGCAGGACTTGGCAGCCTTGTTAAAGGCCTTCTTCTTTTCGCGAACATCAGACGCCTTGTGCTGTCGAGCTGCAACCCAGTCCAGGTATGCCTGATGCTTATGCGCCTCGGCACGGCTGCACTCAGGCCCAAACCATGGGCGAGCTTTACTAGTAGATGGCACGTTGGAGAAGGAAATGAAGTATTCCATCCCTTGACGAAGCACATCAGTAACGGCATCTTCACAGACGCTGGGGTCACTAGAAGAGAAGCAGACAGACTGCCAAGGGAAGGATGCATAGAAAGACCGCATCTCATCCCAGTCTGCTGATCTGTATCGCCATAACCGCCGCCGGTTGCCTTTCAGGCTGGGATCGGGCGGGTGGTAGGCT
The DNA here is from genome assembly GCA_905163395.2 of Endotricha flammealis. Classification (NCBI taxonomy): domain Eukaryota; kingdom Metazoa; phylum Arthropoda; class Insecta; order Lepidoptera; family Pyralidae; genus Endotricha; species Endotricha flammealis. Next base: position 2,027,256 of record LR990856.1, on the reverse strand, counting down.
GATACCGATTTCATCAGACATTGATCAGAGCGCCCCAATGGCGAAGAAATTGTCACCGAGTACCTGTCTGGATCTGTTGTCAGCAAGAGGTCCACGCAATAGGCTGTATAGGAGTCCCCTATTACCTGCGGTCGGCCAGCGGTGAACCGTGCCTCGGATCCCGCTGCCCTCCGCGACTAGTCACCCGATGCCGTACTCGTTGCACTTCATATTCGGAATGGTAAAAACTGGTAATTAGAAAAATGGTAATTAGAAATTCATAGTTTTATACATTTTGAACAATTTTCATGTCATTTACCATTTTGAAACAAGTAAATACTTAAAATAAGCCCTTTTATGAAGATGATAAGACCCTAAATGATTAAATATCACACGTCTACTTACCATTAAATACAAAAACTGTATGGAGAACTTTGACGAAACAAAAACCGTTCGGAGCACTAAATACCGATATTTCCGTAGAAAAAATACTCGCTCGCTTCGTGTCCTCCGTGCAACGGACGAGCGACGACTGAACTGTCCCGCACAGTTTAGGCGAACGCACAAGGCCAACTAGGAGCAAAGATATTGGTGACAATACTCTCGAACGGTAATGAGGGTGTAGCGCCGGAACATTTGTTGATTCACTTTTTTAACATTGTAAAATAGTCTTTTAAGTATTTATATTGTATTATAAACTAATAACAACATTCTATTTATGGAATTTATTGCTTATATTACGTTCTTCTTAGTACAAGTCGAGAAATAAAATATTTTGTGTTAAAATCTGGGGAGAGGGACACGAATGGTAATGTGAATTTCGACACAAGATTGAATTCATATCAGATTGTATTGAATTTAACATTAATCTGATAACTGCTCCTGTTAGAACAGATACTGGTCCATCTCCATACTGGCCAAAAGTTAAAAAAATATGTAATGTAATAAGTTCTTTTTAACTGGAACAGCGATTTGCACATTTTCAAAGAAATACCCATTAAATAATGTCTTGCCCTGATAGACCACTCCATAGATAGGTACTCTAATTTATTTTAACCCGAAGGTTGCCATGAAAAGATTGCTATCAGCAATAACGCCTTGTCTGTAAGTTACCATTATAATTGTAAATTTGTCTGTGTAATAATAAAGCATAGCTCTCTATCTAAGACAGAGCAAACAATTTAACTATGAAAAGATGTGTCGTGAAATACCTCGTTATCAACTTCCAATGCGACGATCTTCTCTGGCCATTTGACCTGCTTATTGAATATGTTCGACATCCTAGGGTTCTTTGGGAATCCGACTAGAATGAATCCAGATGCATCTTGCTGCATCAACATTGCTTCCTTTATTAAGTCTACGGTTAGTTGCTGTAAAAATTAAATAAATTTCAGATAATATTAGTTACATACCTCCTATTCAGGTAGCTTTTACAGGCAGATGTTTTTTTGCGTCAAATCAATCACTGATCAAGCAATCAATATCTGATATTGATTTAGTTAGAATGACAACCAAGCATACAGCTCGCACTACCAACAAAGTTTCTGCTGCTTCTTGTTTTCGTGTACTTCCTGCCTGTAGTTGGTGTTAATGTTCTCAAGTCACCTTACGGTCACTGGCTTGACGGAGGAGCTCAATTTTTTTTAAACCCATCCAAGTATTAACTAGGGTTATCGTTGCTTAATTTGCGTGATCATCCCATTTTGAGACGCACGCCATCGAGCTCCTCCTAATCAGCAATTAAGATTTTTTTTTCGTCTTTTAAATCAACGAACGTTACCTCAGGTACATCCTCTTGTGTTTGCAATTTATCAGCAATGAGACGCCCTCTTGCTGTATCTTTCAATGCTTCTCCCCTGACCAAGTCGCCGGGCCTGATCATCGCATATCCAGTTATGTTGGATATGGTCTGCGCAACAGTCTGATTACCAGCTCCTGGGACGCCATTGACGAATATAACTGGTAAGTGTCGTATGGGCGTCATATTGTATATGGTATCCTCCTGTAATTACAATAAAATTAAGGTTCACCATTAGCATGATCCTAAGGTTTTTGATGCATCAAGAGCTTTAACAACTATACATAATACAGAGGCAATAGGCCCTTCTTGTGTTATAAGATACAGCGACTCTTTGACCGCAGTCTTTTTTAGTATTAGGGATAAACAAAAAATAAACTTCATTAATGTTTTGCTTCGATCCTTTTGATGGATCATGGACATGCAAGTATAAGATGAATAATGAGGATGGCCAGAAAACTAGTTGAAAAAACTTACCTCTTCCACCTTCCGGGAATAAAAACAGCCCATTTTCACACAAATAAACTATTATAAATTAACTTAAATTGTTTAATAATGTATCAGTTTTAGAACTTTCGGAGTTAAACGACATAATCCAAATAAATGACAACTGTTTGAATGGACGTCTAGATTTTTGACGGGTTTTTGGAATTTTTATTCAATTCAGCCAGTGTATTATTACAAAATAGGCGCGTAATCTGTTTTAGGAATTTAGTCTAATAAAGTCTGCTATTTTACTATAAGGTATAAAGAGAATAAAAGTTTTTCTAATTTAGAAATCTCGAGATATCAGAAGGAAAATATTCAGAAAATATTTTGATATTATAGCAGAGAAAAAGAAGACATAATTACGCTTGAAAGTATGTCATTCCAATGGGAAAATAAGTTTTCTACTATAAAGGGCGCTGTATGGGATGGGCTATCGGCCAACAGATGGCGCCACAAGTCGCGCTATGGGTTGTTTTGTTGTCAAACGAGACCTATGTCATAAAATTAACGCGAGCGAAGCCGCGGGGAAAGCTAGTAACTTATAAATACAGCGTTTTTGTATGGTATTTTGAACGAGGATAATTTTATGGAAGTACCAATAGAAGAAATCTACCATTATCAAAATAAAATTTGTAAACAAAAAAGTCTTTCATTCCATTCCATGTGCATCCCAGGTGCACCCCATACCCTGTAGTTCTATGCATATCACCATGCTATTCACCCATCAGTAGGTACTATATGAAAGTAAAGTACTGATGGGATATTAAACACTAATAATGAGGCCCAACAGTTCTATAGAACAGGTATGGGGGGACTACGGGGGGGGGGGGGGTGTACATTGTCGTAGTCTTGTCTCGAATAAATGCTATTTTTGTCTTTGGTAGTAGGTAGTATACTACGTTATGAATTCATCAATAAAATTATTTAAATAGCTGATGATGAAATCTATAACAACTTTAGATTGAAAATACGTGAATAATATCGAGGACATAGTGTTCATAATAGCATCATGTTAAAGGACAAATCAATTAGTGTCAAGCAGAATAATGAGAATGGTAACAATAGTTATATCACATGGTAAAATACTTTGGTCAACTGGACTGCCAGTTTACCAAAGGTACCAATCCGCAGTCGACGACAGACCGCAAACGGTAGGCGGCGGCAGACCGCAAACACTACTAGTTTAGTAGCTTTATGAAATCACTTTAATTAAATAGATTTCTATAGAACTAGTGTAACCCGCGCAACTTCGTTTGTGTGTATTTATGTATTTATTTATGCACAGTAGACTTTTATGAAATCCAACTGGAAACGCGTATTTTTCGGGATAAAAAGTAAGACCCCTATGTATGTGTTAATCCAAGGTATCATCTACCTACATACCAAGTATCATAAATATTGGCCCTGCCATTTGAGCGTGACGAAGTAACAAACATACACATAACTTTCCCGTTTATAATATTAGTAGCGTTATTGCGAGAAATTATCTACTGTGCGGTAGATCTACCAGTACTACTACTTTGAATCCTTCATGTAGTCATGGAAGTCCATGGGCGGCAGAGATTGATTACCATCTGGTGACCCAGTCGTCTTCCTCTCTCTCATAAAAAAACTGAAACTAACAAATCCTTACTTCCTTATCCTTACTAATATTATAAATGAGAAAGTGAGTTTGTTTGTTTGTTATTCCTTCACGGCTTGACTAAGCAGCCGATCATTATGAAAATTTGCATACGTATTGTTAGGGGTACAGAGCCCAACATAGGCTACTTTTTATCTCGTGAAAGTATGTATTTCCAGTGGGAAAATAATGTTTCTACTAAAGAGGGCGCTGTATCGGCTAACAGATGGCGCCACTAGTCGCGCTATGGGTTTGCGAGCGAAACCGCGGGGAAAAGGTAGTAAATAAATAAAAATAACGTCTCGTTCGTTATTTTATTTGTATTGTATTCTCGTAATAAAAATTGTTACAATCTGGCATCGAGCAATCTGGTTTCAAACTCACGCTCTAAAATGCTCATTTCATATTTGGTATGAAGGGAGATAGCTTTTGAGATTGATACTATTGTTCGACTGTTTTTGTGTGTCGATCCAAATAATATTATAGATAACAAAATGTACAAACATTTGTATAAAGTGTCTGTATTAATAATAGTGATATCAGTTTGTTACAAAGTGTTAGCGAATATGAAGTGCTCAAGTGAATCCCAGCCGAAGGTACCGAAGTATAACCTTATGGAGAAATGTTATAGGTCTAAACTGGGAATAGCGGCCAAAGCTCGGTAAGTCCTATGTTATTTAAGACAGCAGGAGAGAACAAACGAGTGGAACGTCTGATGGTAAGCAATCGTCGCTGCCCATGAACCACGATTACAAGAATCTTGGATGCGTTGCCCACCTATGAAGGACGAAAACAAGTGGTAGGAACTAGGAAGCAGGAAGGGTATTAGACTTCCGACTCTCTCGCTCATCGTACGAAACACAGTGGCATACTATGACCGTCATTTCTCGTCACGTGATTCTGCAAGCATTTCATAATGTATTTTACTTGTAGAAACCCTTGCTTCTGCAATAAACAATACTAGGGTCTTTCGTTACTGTGTGGGTGGGTTATGCAATTTTTTGAAGGACCTATAAATATACCACTTTCGATGCACATTGCTGTATGTATGTACTAAAATACCTTGTCACGTGTATAAGTAATTATAATTTGCTGAAAACTTTTGAGTGGATATGTCAACAATGTTATACTTAATAATAACAAGGTAAGTACTGTAAGTAGGTACCAAAGTGACAAAAAAATTATGCAGCTGACTGTACAGAATAGAAAACTGGAGTGGGAACTACTCGGCTACTACCTATTCGGTTACTAATTATATAAGACTAGCTTTTTTGCCCGCGACTTAGTCCGCGTGAAGTTCCGGACCCGTTCCCGTAGGAACCACATGGAATTTCGGGAAAAGCTATAGCCTATGTCACTCCCTGATAATGTAGCTTTCTACTGGTGAAAGAATTTTTGAAATCGGTCCAGTAGTTTCGGAGCCTATTCAATTCAAACAAACAAACAATCAAATCTTTCCTCTATAAAAATTAGTATTATAAATTAGTAGTTATAAATTATCCCCCTTACTAATAAACGTTGCGTAATGCCTGTATATTTAAACAATGTTTTGTCACTTTCATGCTTCATTTGATTCTTCTCAAGAAGGACAGTGACAAAACAGTGTATAACTATATACTCGTTACTAATAAAAGTAAAGGGGTATATAATAGTAAATATAGTATAGAATAAGAAATTATTACTTTAGGTACGCATCTCTTATCAGTTGCCAGAGGCTTGGTATTGAGAAGAAGGCTTTAGCCCTGAACTTCAGCCCTCCAGAAGCAGTTGACGAACCTTTGGAGTACACCTGCGAAGTTCTAAAGTGTGCAGAGACGGATGGAGGTTTATCATTGGAAAACGATACAAGATTTGACTATTACAGTTTATATGCAAAGCCTTTACGTAAGTTTTCTATTTTTTATTTTTTTTATACCACAAATGTGGCAAATAAGCTTACGGTCCGCCTGATGGTGAGCGGTCACCGCAGCCTATGGACGCTTGCAACACCGGGAGCATCACTCGCGCGTTGCCGACCCTGTAAAAATCTTTTAATGCCCTTTTTGAAGAACCCCATATTATAGTCTAAACTCTAAAGGAAAGACCTCGGCGGGGATCTCATTCCACAGCCTCAGCGTTCGCGGGAGGAAACTCCTCTGAAACCGCGTAGTACGCGACCATTTTGGTTCTAGTGTGTGAGGTTGGATTCCCCGCCGGTGACGAGCAGTTCGATGGTAGAAAGTGGCCGTAGGCATCAAGTCAAACAATTCCTCGGAAAAACCCCATTAGACAAGCGGTAGAACACGCATAGTATCTAGTAGTCGTAGTTCTATTTATTATTTGTTAATCTGTGTGTAATCTGAGGTCACCGTTCTTGATCCTGGGCCTAGAGAATACACAACGGTGGGAATGTGTTCCCGAAAGTATATAACTAGGTAGGTGTTGTAAGAGGAGATCTATAGCAGAACGGAAGTAGCCGTCATAGTAAACTGAAGTGGCAGTGGGCATGGCACATGACGCGCAAATCCGATGGCCGATGGGGCAGGAAGGGTTTGAAATGGCGATCACGTACTGAGCGCAGCGTAGGACTGCCTGCTCGGAGTGGCTGGCTGGCAACGAATGGCTAATGACGAGTATGAGACTTTTTTTTTGATTGCCTCCAGCCAACGTCAACTCAACATGCGTGCCAGCAACAGGCATGTTCTACTTACTACCAAACAGGTACAACTACACAGAAGGCCAGAAGCAGTGCAAGAACATCAGTGGTGTGCTAGCTGACGTCACAAGTGAACAACGAACGGATGCACTCGCCCAGTTGTTGGCTGGTTTGAGCGTGGACGCCGCATTTGTTGGCTACAGACGAAATAATGCTAGCGATTATCATGGAGTCAATGGTAAATATTAAGGGTAAATTGACGATTGATGATTTTGAAGTGTTTAGATTACGCAAAGAGCCGGAGGGAGAAGCCTTATAGATAACCATGATTTTGATAACGTGCTAGAACTGACTGGACCTAATGGTCCAGTGAGTTCAAGCTTGGTACGGACTAATAGTCAATTTCATGCTGTCTGATCATCACTGACATAAAGTATTAACGTGCTAGAACTGACTGGATCTAATGGTCCGATAAGACTGAGAGGTGTGGTGGTGTACATGTGCACCATCGTAATGCCTCTAAATCTCATTACCTACCGGACAGCTTGTTTTTACTTTTATGTCTATGTATTTCAGTGGTGTGAACATGGATTGGATTGATCTGGGGTTTTTTATACTACTAAGGTGGCAAACAAGCATACGGCCCGCCTGATGGTAAGCATCATTGTGATGATTTGGTGATCTGTTTTCAGGTGAGGCATTATCTTGTACGACGTATCGAGCGTGGGCCCCAGGTCACCCTAGGAGGTACTTCAATAAGTATGACTGCATAGTGTTAACCCGCCACAAGACTTGGCTGTCCACATCATGCAAAAAACGCTACCCAGTTCTATGTGAGCTGATACCTGGTGGACCGTACAAAAGAAGATCGATTTTTATGTCACGAAATCCTGTTAATGGTTTGTTTTATTATTTCACTATATCTGTTCATGTCTAATCCTATGGCGTATATTTAATTCTTATACTTTGTATCTATTTCAGGAACAGGAAATGAAACTGTTACAAATTAAAGTTAAGATTTTCTTTTCTAAGGATACAGCAGCACCAGTTTTTTTTGTGGTTCTATTTCGTTTTTATAGATGTTTACCTATTATGTAATGTAATTTTATTTATTAGTAAAATTTGTACCTAATTTCAAAAGTTATGCAGTTCAGTTATTCATGCTACTTATAGGTATTATAACTTCTAGATAATAATATGCCAATGCGTTACCGGATTTCTCAATCAACAAACGAAACGAAACGCTTTGTTGCTTTACGCCGACATAATGTAAATGGGTGGTACTTTCCTCGTTGAGGTTGCCCATTTTGTGTTGTAGTGGTGGTTGAGTGTTGGAATAGAAACACAAGACTTTTCACGTAACAATCATGTATTTCTTTATACTTCACTATTAAAACAATTTGATCACCCCATTACTAAATAATTATCAAGATTTATATTCTAAAAATGACTAGTCTCTACAAATAGATATTATCTAAAAAACTAGTAAATATTAAGTTTCCTATTAAGATGTCATATATAGACTGAATCTAAAACTAGACATCATGATATCTGTCTAATTTCAAAAAGTTCCAATTTTAAATCTTTCTTCATATCAAACTTTTTATAACCGGCCAGTTCCAATACAATTCCTTATTTAAATAAAACCTACAACATTTTGTACATCCTCTACCACTCCTATACTCAACAATTTCTGTATGCTGTATGGATTGCTTGCCTTGTGGATAGAGTAAATAAAATAAAAAAAATACTACCGTCTCTCTGTCACTGTCAGTGCTGTCAGTCAGTCAATTTGATTGTCAATGTCAAATTCCTCGAATCGAAATTGGATGGATTGGACTGCTGTGTGTGAGCCTGTGATTCGCGGATGGATTTGTATTGTTTTATTGTTTGTTTACAATAAAAATACTTGCTCATAAATAATTTATACAAAAACATTTCTTTGATTTATACATGTATAATTAATTTAAATCTAAAATGGGGCAAGGAAAAAGTCAGTTCACGGAAGAGGAGCTTCAAGATTACGAGGTAACAACCATTCAATAAATTCTATTGTCCCTTGAATATTTTCCTTATTTCTGTCCAATATCTAGGTAAAGATTTAAATAATTAGTATTTCAATAAGTATTTAATTGTAATCCTATATGAAATATTCCAATAAATGTGAAAAATTGTGAAAAAATGTGTAAATAAGCTGACCTCTACCTGCTCGGTGTGTATTTGTTTGTGGAATAGTGACTAACCAATTATGACTTCAATTTACAGGATCTCACATATTTCACAAAGAAGGAAGTACTCTAGTAAGTATAAAAGAATTCGAATTCTTCTTACTTTTGTTAGTTTGAAAACAAAATCTTACTTTTATTTCATTGCAAAAAAAATTTATGAGAGGAGGACAAACGGTCAGAGAGTCAGAGAGTCGCGGTCAGAGAGTCAGAGAATCGCGGGTAACCTCATAGCTAAACGCGACTCTGGCCCAAACACTGCTGTCCATGGACATCCATAACACTGCTGTCTATGGACTACATGAATCTTGGATGCATTGCCCATCATAAATGGAATCAAAATGGAAGAGAACAGTGTGGGTATTAAGATTTATGCTCTCTGACACATGGCATGAAACACAGCAGCATATCACTGCTATTTCATGTCAATATTTTGTAAGAGGGTGGTACTGCTACATTCAAGCCAGCTTATATACGAACCACTAATAGTAGCTAGGCAAAAGCATAATTGCATCTGAGCAAACAAAGAAAATCTATTTTTTCATATATTTGATAGCCATTTGTATTATTTCAGCGCCCATCTAAAGTTCAAAGCATTAGCACCAGAGAAAGTCGGTCACAATAAAAATGCTAAGTTACCAATGGCCAAGATCCTGCAGTATCCCGAACTTCGGGTGAACCCCTTCAGAGATAGGATCTGCAAGGTGTTTAGCTCAAGTAATGATGGCGATTGTACTTTTGAGGATTTCCTTGACATGATGTCAGTATTTAGTGAGACAGCACCCAAAGCTGTGAAGGCGGAACACGCATTTAGGATTTTTGGTAATATTTTTGAGTTTAATTTTATTGTCTACTAGCAATGACGGGCATGGAGTAGATTGTCCAATGAATTTCCCTATAAAGCTGACGTAGTCAGACATGGCAAAAAGCCTCTGAAAAATAGAGAAAAAAAAATTTCTTCCAATAATTCTTTTCATTTTATCACACTGAGAATAAAAATCTATGTAAGTTTGAGAGGAGTTAGTAAATAAGCATACACATGCCAAAAGCTATTTTCTTTGACTCAAGGCAAAGTTAGAAGACAAATAAAAAGTTACACGGAGTGCCACTTCTTGTATGTGCCTAACTTTGGTCAACTTTGTGACTAGTATTGAGGCATAATTTTTTCTTTATACATACCATGGATAATGTAACCAACTTTCAGACTTTGATGGAGATGACATGATAGGAGTGTCAGACCTCAGGGAGGTTATTGAACGTCTCTGCGGTCCAGAATTGAAACTAAGCGATTCAGAGATACAACAGTTGGTTCAGAGCGTTCTAGAAGAGGCCGACTTGGATGATGATGGGGCTTTGTCCTTTGCTGAATTTGAACATATCATTGACAAGAGCTCTGATTTTTGTCAGTAAGTAATTTTTTTTAGGATTTTTGATGACTGATGGATCAACGCACAGTCTAAAGGTGGGTCCAGATATGATCTTTTGTCCGTACCGTACCACGTATCGTATCAAGCATCGCGATCCAAAAACTCTGGACGCAAAGTAAAAATAGCCCGTATCTCCGTAACGCCTTTGAACGGGGCAAGAAAACCGACTCGCGATGGATCGGAGCGTACCTGTCTCCGTATCGCGATGCCGTACCACCGCACCGTTCCGAACGGGCGTCCAAACTAGCATTCTGGATCGCGACGCTGATACGAAACGGAGGTACGGTACGGGCAAAAGATCATATCTGGACCCACCTTAAGGGCGGACGACGCGAAAATCGAAACGTGGTTGTCATTGCGGCCACGTAGCTTGTACAGTCAAGTCACGTTGAGCTTTACACTTGCAGTACAATTTTGGCTCTTATGACATAGAACTTAAGAACGGTACAAAGTCCTATATGTAAAGATTGATGTGCTCTTGACTACATGTACGTTTTGAACTAGTCAAAAAAGTAAAATTTGCTATGAATGAAGATTTTCCCGTCATCAAAACGCGTCCTAAACCGCTGATCGTAAAGACCTGAAACTTGAAGGGTGTGTTCTTTATATGACGTGGGCATCCGATAAGAAAGAATTTTTTCGAAATTCCAACATGAAAGAGAAATACACGCAAACAAAGCGCGTTTCGCTTGTATTTTGATAATGTGTGGTGAATACTCTAAAATTTATTTATATTAATAGTATTTTTTCTCCTTTCCAGTGCATTCAGAATAAGGCTGTAAACTTGTTATGCTGCCAAAGAAACTGTCACAAATTCGTCACATAATGTAGTTAATTCATCGACATATTTTAAGGTTTAGTATATAATCTCAAATGACTATGATAGGCTAATTTACCAGTCACAAAAGGCATGACAGGTCGGAACACACAGAGAGCGCTCAATGGGCTTTATTTGGTTTACATACATGAATGTTGTTGCAAAAGTATCACCAAGTTCCCCGCAACCTACTGCACGGAACACACAAAGATCGATCACACGGGACCCGTTTTCTAATGCTGATGACTAGAGAATTGCCACTGAACCGTACATACGGTGGTGTTGCGCACATTAGTAGCCTGTTGTAATAGTGGCATCTGATGAATTGATTTAACTCAAAATGCTTTCTTGCCAGTTCAACGCGATTAAGCTAAACTTATATTTAAAATCTGCCAATGTACTTGGCATTAGAAAAGAAATCAATTTTACATTTTACACCTTAGTTACGTAAGTAGAATATAATTTGTAAACTCTTGAACGAAAATAGAACTAGACTTAATAAATTTGAGATCTTACATTGATTTGACAATTACTAACATTCCGTCAGTTTCTGAAATGCATTTTTAAATTTAATGACACCTTAAATTATAGCTGTCTTGAGACTTAATGTGTAATTAAAATGAGTTTCAGAAACAGGCTGTGAGTCTTAGATTGTACAGTCATACTAAACAATTTGGTCTAAATAAAACGGCAAATTGTTTGTGCTCATTGTACTTTCCAAACGGTATCGCGATTGGTAAGTAAATAATTTTACTGTAAAAAAAATATTGCAGCAAATTGACCTATGACTATGTGTCGTTAGAGGCTATACAAAAAACATGCACCAAAATAAAAAAAACTATTTCCAAATAAAATTGCTGATAGACGATCGAATTTTGTATGGCCGCACCACCAGACACCGCCCGCCCGACCGATTCGATCATGTAGCGCACGTTATTACCGGTTCGGTCGGTAATAATGTGATATGATGTTGTGACTTTGTGACACACCACTGGCTGTAGAGATATGTGTTGTGTGTTGACCGGACCGTTCGACTCCGCACGGTTGTGGTGCGGACCGGCCTAAATTCGATCGTCTGTCAGCACTTTAATAAATAATACTAGTGCAGTGGGGTTAGTAATGATAGTTTTTTCTGCTCAAGATGCTCGAATAATAAATGTGAATAATTTACACATTTTATTTTTTATGTGATGATTAAATGTCTTCCTAAATATTTATTTAGAAAATACGAATCTCTTAGTTATTATGTTTTATTATTTACACTTTAGTAATTTTTTCAAGTTTGTAAAATGTTTTCTACCTAGAACAATTTTTATGATTGCCAAATTAAATTATGATAATGAATTAATTCATTTGTATGTTTTTTTTATAATAATAAAAATACTAGGCTATTACTTATACTGTCTTATACCATCGCCATCAATCGGAAGCATGTTCAAACTCTGTGAACATGATGATCAACCATGTGAACATTTTGACACTTTATTTATTAGGCACAATATTTATTTTTAATTTGTGGACCTTTTCTCTGCAGGTTCAATTTATAGTGTCAACTATTTGGACACCACCCAGTAGAATTGGCTAACGGTGTCATAACCTGATGTTGGGTCTTATAAGGCTAGGTGCTAAAATATGTACCTAATATAAAAAAAATTGTTTTCTTTGAAGCACATACATATCAAATATTCACCACAGGAAGTTTAATAAGTGTGGTTACTAATTATAATTTTCTTTATCAGTAAATTTCAACAATTAAAATGCAGATTGAAAGAAAACAATATAAATCAATATAAAAATATTTATTAAAAATTAAGAGTACCTACTAAGGACAGTTCTTAGCTTATATACTAATTTTGTAAATAACCCGGCAGCTTCATCCTCATAAAGATCCATGTGGTAAAGAAGGAGACAAGTATACATAAGAAAGCTACGGATATGAGCAGAATTCTATTGAGTTTAGGGGTTGTAGGGTTATGGGTGCGATCAAGTATTATGAATCCGAGTCCTCCTAGAGAGAAAAGAAAGCTTGATGCTAAGCCTTCCATAATATATTGTCCGTTGACACGATTTGGCATAAACGCTACTGGTCTACTGTGTCCGTGTTCATCTGTTGTTGATCCGACACTAGGGGGTTCCACTATCACATCATAAATAATTCCTGAAATGTAAATGTCATGTCAAGATGATATTGATAAGTCATATCACAGTCAAGTCATACAAATAAGTTTTTATTTTATATTTCTTCTTTGTGGACATGCTTTTATCCTAAGGCATCTTTCTGACCAATTTAAAAAAGTTTTATAACATCATGAAATTGAGGCCTTGGCTCAGCAGTGGCACAGTTTATTGTTATTTACTAAGGTATCCAATTGTAGTACCTAATAGGAAATAGAAGGTAGTTGCTTTAGTTCTTAACAATATCTACTTATTTTCACTAACGATATGACGGGACGGTTCGGATATGAATCTGATAAGAATTAATGGGAGTAAGTACTGACCTCCGGTTACCAAAAAATAAGATAATAGCACCAAAGAGAATGTAGTCATTGCCGACGGCGCTTGTAACCATGATGGCTTCTTAATCTTAATATTTGGTATTTCCAATACATTATACGGTATAGCAAATAAAGATTCCATGTTAGAAAACGAACCCCGTCGTTTTCTCCGGCAAATAACCATAAAACCGACGAAACGGCTTGCTTGTTGACGTCAATGACAGGTGACAGTTTTGACGACAAAAGCGACATCTATTTGTCATTATTTCGACGCATAATTCCTATCTACGCTTTAATAACACTAATTTATTTCAGGATTTTACTTCCTCTCTAAGAAATTGATCTATTCTTATGGTATATTTGTATAAATTCTAATATGTAGAGATACATGAAAATGTTTAATAAAATCATTGTTGCGAATTAATAACAAAATATTATAGATGAGCACAATGTGGTCTAGCGCATAATGCATAAATAGGATCGTAAAAATCGCAAAACAACTCGACCAATCAACGGCGAGCCATCGTACTAAATGTTGATTTCGTATTGGTTCAAATATTTCAATCGATTGAATTGTCATATTTTATCCAATCGGATATCGCAACGAATCAGAACAAACTGTCAAATTATGAAGTACCTACCTTTGCTATTGAGTAAATTTTTATCGTAGTGTGAAAAATGTAAAAAGTGAGTGCTCCCTTTTGTGGTCGTTATTGCACAAGCAGCTGGATATTATTATTACAATAATGTATTAAATGAATTAATTTACAATCGTCATAGGTGTATTTAGCAATATTAATAATGTTTTTATTTAATTTGGGAGGCATTGTGATTATGTGTTACTAATTTTGCGCACAAAATGAACTTTATTGTGGATATTTCATTAATTTTACGATGAAGGGTGGGTTGTGTTTTATATACACGTCGTTGCTGACAATTTCAGTGATTTCAAGGTGAGTTTAGTGGTTTTTGCACATAGTTTTTAATTATAAATTCAGTGGATCTGTAATAAGTTTTTGCATCTTGTTTTGCAGTTGTGCTCTCTTCATTTTGGTGGTATCGGAGGCTCTCCAAGGGGAGGGTGATGCGAATGCGCAGGTTGACTTGTCCGGGCTGCACAACGTCAGTCAGAAGGTGAACAATGTTGACGAGGAGCCCCCTGGCGCCCCTGAGGAGGCCCCGCCTGACCCACCGTTGGAACAGGACAAAAAAGTCGAAGAAGAGATGATATTTGCTGAAACACTGTCATTGAACTCTGTGACAACTGATGGGTGAGTTAGCACATTTAACTTTTTACACCAGAATGTAAATTATTATTTAGACTGAAGATTTACCATAAAACACCACTTTGTATGTGGACTTGAAAATGTAAGTGCTCATATTATTGGTTTAATTCTGCTCTCCTTTTACAACATCCGTATGTTACTGTGAAAAATGAGAGATTCAGAACATCTGAATCCTTAAATCAATAGTAATTCTATCAAAAAGCCACTTTTTTAAAGGTGACAATATAATAACATTTAAATTTTATCAGAGACATGTTTTCTCTATAATTGTTTAAATTTTGGTAACAGTTATAAATACCATAGCTTATTCAGCAACATTTTCGGACACACCTGCTATTTAATTAGTTAGATACTAAAAAGTTAGAATTATTTAAGTTTACTCTAACTTTAAATCACTCATATTGGCCAAAAAGCAAAAACATTTGCATGGAAATCGTATTCAAGGTTATAATCAATGCCTCATACAAGTCTAGTAAGTTTTATGTGATTTGAAATGTAAATGAAAAGAATTTATTAGTATGTAATCTTTTAACCCTCATTGCAAGTGAAACAAAGATGTATAATTTCTTTGCATCATCCGAATGTACTTAGTACTTTGTTTATGTTCCCACCACCAATCCAGCAGATAGCAGAGTAGTCAAACCAGGCTATTATTATTATAGGGTGGGACGCCTGCGGGGCACAGGCGGGTGTTCAAGTCGCTATGTGGACTCATTACACCCTATTCCCGTTCAAAACCAAACCAGGCTAAGAGCTTCTGAAAAAATAGATAAAAACAAATCTTTTAAACCATTGAACGCCATCACCAAGAAGCAAAATCGTGCTGAGTTTGCCAGGCATATTTTTGAGCAAAAATTTAATTCTACTCAATTCTGTAGTGATGTGACATACTAGAAAATCTTTCCTGACCTTCAGTAAATACAATGACTACAATGAGAACCAAAATGGGAAACGCAATCGCATGCGTAAATCTTAGAATCTTCATTTTGCTTGAAGTATAGTCACATATATTTTTTTTATTGGGACACGGCATGTTACGACACCGCCCGCCAGACGGGCTGCAAGTCACTGGAGCGACAAGATATTGTGTCTTGTCGCTTCTACTATGCCGACTAAAGATGCCTTTTTTTCGATCCCCTTGAACTTGTCATATGTTGGACTAGAAAAATAATGATTATTTCGTACAGCACATGAGACTAAATAAACAACAACATTCTATGTACACAAAACAAAGAAACAAACAATTTGAAATAAACACAAAAAAACTATTTAAAACTACCATTATACCCTTTGTTTATGCAACATCCTAAGTGCATAGTAAACATTTTAACAATTACTCTGAATGTATTGTTTGGTGTATTTTGTAAATGCACGTGGTGTGATTCACACTTTGGCAATGAAATGTATCTTTTACTAGTAAATTAATTACTGTAAGTTTGTTGATAGAATCTCATGCCAAGACGCAATCTACTTTTAAGATAATCAGCCTTTTACTTTTTAATTAGTCAGCTATGAACTGGATACATAACTATAATAATTTCGGATTTCATGCAGTCGCATGCTTGGATACATGTGCAAATAAAATTTTACTTTTTTGGGGGATGTGTGTATATTTTTAACACTTTTTCATTTAATAGTGCATATCCGTAGTTTAATCCAGTTTCGTATTTAGACAGAAACCTTGCTTAATAAATAAATAAAAACAGAACTTATTTAGCGAGATTTTCAGTTTAAAAATTAACATTAATAACGTAAATGCAGTTAAAAGGACATAAGAATAGGATAAGATAAAATATTTTGGAGTGGTAGAGCATTTTTTATGAAATGGGCTAGCTCGACCGGGGAAGTACCTGAGTGAGAGGGTTCTCACAGAATATCGACGTGAAGCAGCAATGCGTTTCGTTCGGTGAGCGAGAGATCCGGAAGCCCAACTCCTTCCCTATATTTCCCCCTCCTTCCTTTCCTACAACCACCTTGGTGCACAACGCATTGATAGCGCCCCTGGTGTTATTGATGTCCATAGGTATATAGATAATATCGTTGAGTTAGTATCCCATAACACAAGTTTCGAACTTACTTTGGGGCTAGCTCAATCTGTATGAATTGTCCTATATATTTATTTATTTATATATTTATATTTATAGGCGGCGGTGACCGTTTTCCATCAGGTGGCCCGCTTGCTTGTTTGTCTACTGTATGACATAAAAAAAAAACTATTAAAGCGAAGACATGATAGTAGAATAGATTAGGATTAGGATACCGAATGTATGTTTTGGATGACTGCCCACTAGTGCCCACTATCTACGGTTATCAAAACTATGTCAAACAGATTTCCCGTTACAATGTGTAGTTAAGCGTGAGTGACGTTTAATGATAACCTCGGTTTTCGTTCCAATTTTTTAGGAATGTTATTCACGATAGTGGAGACATCTAATTTCACTAATTAACTCTGCATACCATACGTGACGGGATAATATTTCGGATCGGACGGGGATGCTATCTTGTTCGAAACGGTGCCGTTTCCGTCCCGTCCGTGTCTCCGGCATATGCATTTTCATTACCTACACCTAAGCCAAGATGTAGAAATAATTTACGTAAACAAACCGTTTTTTTTTTTTTAAACCTACACGGTTTGCCTTTGACAATATTATATTACAATAGCCTGCCTGATGGTTAGCAACGCTGTGGTCTACAATGTAACACTCTTACCTAGGAGATGCCCGCGAGGGCCCACAGAGTAAAGTATTTTTGAATTTGAATTTACTCGAGATTTAAAGACCCTTGGATTGTATTTTTCAGGAAACATCGATTTCGGTAGAGAGTTCCAAAGAACTGCAGTCCTCCAGTCCATTGAAGGTTGAAGCAAAGTGCTTTGTGCGCGTCCTTGGAACCTCCACCGTAAATCGATGTCTTCGCTTTTATAGTCTTCTAGTTATTTGGCGATATGGTAGTAGGTAGTACATAAGGTAGTCAAGTAATTTTGATGACATGTTATCGTAAAAACCTTAAGTAATAATTACTAATGCTAACATTTAATATTGAAATGAAATTATATCTTAAATCATTTTAATTAATAAAATTGTTATGTTAAATTGAGAATGGACAAATATATAATAATAGCGAAAACTACGAGTGTGAACCGGCTTTTCGTCCTGTTTCGTCTTTACCTAACTTCGTGCCTAACTTCACTTCGGTCTACTTCGTGTGAGTTATTCGTTCCGTTCCGGCGCGGCGCACAGTGGAGTATTTGTATCCAAAAAACCGGTCAAAAGTCAATTTCATAAACTGTTAATTATTACATAAAAGAGGGTATTTTTATAAAGTCAAGTAACCAGCGGATCCGATAGTCGACACAAACGGCCGCGTCGCATTAACTTATTCAGTTTTGACACGCGCAACGAACGACGCCATCAAACTCGTTCAGGGACATGAGCATTCAATAGAGATCGATACAACCACAATTTAATTCATTTATTTTTGTACTGTTGTCAACAAATGATTTTCTCATTCTAAAAGTTACAAACGAAGGCCACATGTGCTCGGAAGCCTGATGCAAGAAAACGCTTGTATTACGCCACATTTTCATTCATACTTGATGTATGTACTTATCTTAATGTAGATTATAAATATAATCGTATCGGACCATCTGTTGTAAGGAATATTTGTTGATAGGTTGTTATATATATTTTTCCATCTTGATTGAAATCATGACGAAGTATACTGAAAAGAAGCTGACAGTAAATACTTTTTAGATTTGCCGGTGAGAGCCTTATGCTCCCTCAAAATATAAGCTAAATATTAGCTGAAGACCGCATCTTGTCTGGTTCATCTCTTCATGTGTCTCACACATTACCGAAAATATGTGGTGTGAAAGGTTCTACATGGACCTTTTTAGGGTTTCGTAGTAAACTACAAGTAACCCTTATAGTTTCCCTACAGGTAAAGTGGGAATGAAATTTTTTTTTCGCACCGACCTCACCTTGTGGATTATCGTTAGATAGGTCTCTTAAAAACATTGAGGGTATGTGAAGATCATTTTCCGATACAATGATCCGTTTGCGAATTATTTACATTTAACGTGTCAATTTTCGTTTCGCACGGTGGTCCCCCCCCCCCGCTATCGCCGAAAGTCTTGAGTTTAAAATTTTAAAAAAATTCATGTTAGTACATATAGTGAACCTACAAGGAAAATTATAACAGTTAAGTAGGCACTACTAGTTACCGAGTAATAGCCGACGAACTTATGAAGTAAAATTTCTTTGACGAAAACGTACAAAGTCATAGATAGAAAATGGTATTGTACTCATCTGCAAGCTATAAATGCATAGCCAATATGGAACCCTACATTGTGCGTGGCCCGACACGTACTTGCCCGGTTTTTTTAGGGACAAAATTTGTCAATGAACTAAATCAAATTCTAGTCCTATAAGACTAAACTTGTCGGTGGTCTTCGGGCGGCTTGAAAACACCGGCCTCTCCCAATCCGCATTAGAGCAGCGTGGCAGAGTACGCTCTAATCCGTAACCGTATCCCTGCTGTGGGATGATTATGGGTTGATTTGACAAGACTAAACTTTAGTTCATAATACTGTTCTAAGTATTGTATTAGGTATGTTTCTTCTGCATTATCCTCCACCATAATAATGAGGAATCTGTACATATTATGTGCTAAAAAAAGGTCTCATTTGAAAACTGACATTTTGACTTCGAGCTCTGTAGTTATATTTAAAAATACTGCAATCAAAAGATTCAGGTTTTTTTAGGGCGCGGTTCTTTAACGTTTAACACAGAAAATGGTTCGCATACAAATCTGTAGCGAATTACATTTCTACTGGATAGTAAAACTCCACGTTTCATTATTCTGTGTTTTGGAATATTATGAGACATGAGTGTACACCGTCCCTTATTTTATAATGCGCATGTCCAAGTAAAATCATTTAGAATTTAGATCTAACGATATTGTCGTCTCATTGTAACTGTAACAAGTTGAAACTGATACCGCGGTAACCACCATCCAAATACGGCTGAAAACGAAAGTTAGACTAAAAATAAACCACAGTGGTTTAGTAAGCGATTTCATTTTCATCAAAACTTTTTGCGAACATTACAATTACGATGAAAATGAATTCAATAGTTCAATGACCTTGATTGTAGCGCTGTACGTCTTCAAAGCGGCTTGGTTAACGTTTGGTTTTCGTTTAAAAACACTTAGCGCCTTATTAATTAACATAGATTAGCTAAGGTTTAACTTAAATTTGTTTTACCAATTGACGACCTCCGTGGCGTAATGGTTACCACGCCGGACCGCCACCCAGGAGGTCCCGGGCTCGAATCCCTGTCGGGTCATGATGAAAAACGAACTTTTTCTGTTTGGCCTGGGTCTTGGATGTTTATCTATATAATGTATTCGTTATAAAATATAGTATCGTTGAGTTAGTATCCCATAACACAAGTTTCGAACTTACTTTAGGGCTAGCTCAATCTGTGTGAATTGTCCCTATATATTTTTTTATATTTATTTAATTCTAAACTTCATTAAAGCTTAAGAATGCCTAATGAAATCAATGTTGAGTTAAGCTAATCCTGTTAATAAGGGTCTTATTTTTTGTAACAGATTTTTCCTGATACTGCCCGCGGTATCCGTTGTTCCCGGATAGATATCCGGGATAAAAATACACGTATACCTAATTTCAAGCAAATTTATCAAGTTTTTAAAAACGTAAAAGAGTAACAAACATCAATCCATACTTTAAACTTTCGCGTATATAATATTAGGAAGAGTATCTTCCTTTAAATAACATAAATAGGAGAAATCCTCCCTAATTGACACCATAGTAAGCATTAATCATAATTGATTTTAAAGATAAACGTATGTTTGCTTGAAAGGCGGAAAGCAGCTTGTCACGCAAACTGGTTTGTTGTACAACAGGGCGGTTTCCCTCGTTACAAAGACCAATATGACTCTTGGGCTATGTATTCACTAACAATAACTTGGGCGTGGCTCGGAAATTGACGGCAACATTGTACGCGAGCGCGCGACGTCGCAATGACAGTTCCATCCGAAACAACGAAACACGTAGACCTGTCAAAAAGACATTACTAGTTAGAATAAGGTTCAGAGTTCAGCAAAACGTCAGTGTTATTTTCGGAATTTCGTTTCATGGTAGTGGTTCACTCGCTGTCCCGTTCAATTCCTATTTTGTATGAGTGAGACAGCGAGTGTCGTTGAATCGAAATAGAATCGGTTCTTGTTACGTGAATTGCCCTACAGGGCTAGGTGACGTTAACCGATGGAGAACGACATTGTCAGGTAGAGACTAGGGCCCGTATTACAGAACGATACTCAAGCTTTGATCTCAATTTAAAATTAGTTTTAAAGTTTTATTTTATAGTTATATAATCAGTTATAAAATCTTTGACGTTTTAAAGAGTTACCTCAATTTTTCATAACCTTTCAGCACATCTGACAATGTGCACTAAATTTCACCACTATGCGCTATTAGTTGCCAAGTTTAGGTCTTAAAAGCGTAACTGAGTCCTCTTTTGCATATCTCAGTTGCCACTCTGGTATATCTAGAATAAATTACGATTGCTATGACGTACAGACACCCCTTCTATTTTAATATGTATAATCAGGGACGTGGGGTTCAATGCTTGTAGTTATTGCCTGATTGAGGAACAGTTTCCGTTGTACGCTTTCGCCTCAGACAATCGGTATAGCGTGGGAGTACTTTGATTTACTATTCACTCAACATAGGGCGTGCCAGGCTATTTACAAGTATATATTAATAGTAATAAATTGTCAATTTCTCTAATGTAGAATTTACACGAGTTTAGCTACTAATGTTTAGTACTTGTCAGTTATGCCAAAGTCAGTAAAAAAAATCAAATATCCTTATTACAAGCTCTTTCGAATCGTCTCGTTTTTTCCTACCAGTTCAGACGGCAGATTTGTACTAAGAAGAACTGGCAAGAAATTTTGCACATACATGGAAGTGGATTCTTTTACGAAGCAAAAAGGCGCTAGGCATCTTCACAATTCACTAAACCAGCTACAACAGAGAACAAACATACATATATGAGAGTTTTCAGGCATCGCAATTATCATAGAAGAGCGTGTTGTCTCATACTCATTTGTCATTAAGCGGTTTCTTACAATTCAATTAGTAGTTAATAATACTGTTCTCTAATAACTAATACTGTTCTCGTGTAAACTCTGCATTACTTGAATCACATAAGACTTTATGCAACACGATATTAGACGCGCAATCCCATTCTCAAGGGAAAAATATCTAACCGACAGTATAAATCGTATCAGAACTATATTGGCATTCAGAGTTTCTTCCACATCAAACACATTAACCAAATAACCACCTTGTGACATATCAATTATTACTATTGAGAGGCCTTAGAAACCATTATCTTTTGGTGTTGCTTTTAAAACAGGTAGCTCTGTGTGAAATACTCCTACATTACATTACTTGTAAATTGTATTCATAGAAAACAATTTGTCATATTCTTGGCAATCTCCATAATAACCTTTCTTCTACGTTTTAACTTAAACACTACAGACATGTTAAACAGAGTGGAAACATTACCGTCGTCTCTTGCCTGTCAGATAAATTAATATATTGGCTTATAATACAAATGCCGTGTTTCCAGCCAAAGCTTAAAATAACCTCCAATAAGGTGTAAGAAAGAACTAAATTAAATCGGAGCAACTATATTACGAAACGTAAATCCGATACTTCGGCCGAAGTATCGGAAGAATTTTAACCATGAATTACAAGGTATTTCGTGGTTAAAATTCAACGAACTACTAAAATAATCATAAAGTACAAGGTATTTCGTGGATAGTATTCAAGGAATTACTAAAATAACCATGAAATACCTGGTAATTCATGGTTAAAATTCTTCCAATACTTCGGCCGAAGTATCAGAGTCTTTGCTCAGTATAGTTTTCCTTATGTATTATATTTTACACTAGCGCAAGTCGCAACTTCGTTAGCGTGTATCCCGCTTTTACGTAGGAATTTCGTAAAGTTTTTGTATGTATCCAAAGTTTATATAAAAGAAAGTCGTGTTAGTTACACCATTTATAACTCAAGAACGGCTGAAGCGATTTGGCTGAAAATTGGTGGAGATGGAGCTTAGAACCAGGAGCAGGACATTGGATACTTTTTATCCCGTTACGGTAGGGTAGGGGTAGGAGTAGGGTAGGGTAGAGTAGTGCCTCTAAGGCGGAACAAAGTTTGCCGGGTCAGCTAGTTATACATATTAAAAATTAAAAATAAATATATAGGGAAAATTCATACAGATTGAGCTAGCCCCAAAGTAAGTCCGAAACTTGTGCTATTTGATACTAACTCAACGATATTATATTTTATAAGAAATACATATTGAGATAAACATCCAAGACCCGTGGCCAATCAGAAAAGGTTCGTTTTTCATCATGACCCGACCGGGGATCGAACCCGGGACCTCCTGGGTGGCGGTCCGGCGTGGTAACCATTACGCCACGGAGGTCGTCATTTATAAACCTTCCTCTTGAATAACTCTATCTATTGTTGAAAACATGCATTAAATTACAATGATCTAAGCGATTAGACACCGGAAGCGTCAGAAGATTTTATTTATGCTTCAGTTTATTTTTCCGGGCTCCTTATTACGCCAAGTAACTGCTTGTCCAGTTGCATATTTAAAATGTATCATCATATCAACCCATAATTATCGCACTACTGGGATACAGGTCTCCCTTCAATCGAAGGTGATTAGAGCGTACTCTGCCACGCTGCTCCAATGCGGATTGGCAGAGGCCGGTGTATTCAAACCGCCCCCTAAGGCCACCGACTTGGCTTAACGACTGTCATCTATCGACAACGGCCGGGACCGACGTCTTAAGCCCACCATTCACACGCAGATTGATCCGGCGGATTGGTCGGCCATCGGACTAATCCGCCTGTGTATGGAAGCGACGAACCGGTCCGCCAGACTGTCAAATGGGTTGGCGTCGGGCTCGCAGGTCCGCGCGAGCGCCTGTCGAACCCCACATGCCATACTTCGAGTGGAGGGTTCGTGGAGGGTTCGTGCAGTGTATGGGCAACGCCGGATTGGTCCGCGGTCGCGTCCGGGTTGCGAGTCGGGTCCGGGTTCGTGTAATGAATGGTGGGCTTTAACGTGCCCTCCGAAACACGGAGAAGCTCGAGATAACGGAACCCATCCAAACGCTGGCTAGTGTCGTCGTCGCTTAACTTGCATGTTCATATTAGAGTGTGACACACAGCGAAATCCTCCTAAAATGTATCAATAAATAATTTTATGATTGTTTTTATTAGCCTTTCTTATTTTGTATGTGTAATTCTGCAACGATGGGCTACTAAACCTGCTTGGTTGTAAAACTATCAGGTAGATGGCGTGCTCTGCGACTTACGCAGTTTAAGGGAATGAGAAATTTACCACCATTACCAGCCTTCTCGGTGGTGGTGGGTTCGTATCCCACCTGGGGCCGGGGAGGTGAGATTTTTCTTTCAAAAATATTTTCAAGAAATGATATCTGTCATTATGTGAATTTCGTGTTAGAAATTGGCGTTTGTCAGATAAATATTGTACAATTGCGACAGAACAATCGATTGATTATTTACAGGGGCCCGATTCTACTAACACAAATGCACCAATGGACTCTCAATCGTGTCTCAAGAGAATGCGGATAGTGTATCAGTGGAATAGTTTTTGACATTTGTTATGGACTTAAACAATAAGTTAAACATTATGTTATTGTTTAAGTCCATAACAAATGTCAAAAACTATTCCACTGATACATTATCGGCATTCTTTTGAGACACGATTGAGACACCATTGAGAGTCCATTGGTGCATTTGTGTTAGTAGAATCGCGCCCCAGTAATAATGACTAAAGGTCAAATACAACTAAGTAGTGCAGTTATCTAAAATAGCAATTGAGATTAAATTTCGCATAATTATACTCATTTGGATGAGAATAGCATGAAGCATGATCCACGTGCGATATCTTTGTCGTTCCGGAAAAATTGTCGTTCCTTGTCGCTCCTGCCTAATGTGAACTTGCTCACTGTCGTCCACAATTACCCACATTGTTTTGAAGAGTCGTAAATAGATGCAGTCAATGTAATTCGTAAATAAACAGGTGTCGTTTTACAGCGAGTACGCAAAATGCCAATGTCATAATTCATAATAGCCTGGTAGCTTTGGCAATGTGCGACAAGGGCGCTTATTTTCAGACCACGTGTTGGGTATCAGATACTTTTATTTGCCCGCGGTTTTGTCCGCGCACTTTTCTTTCGGGTTAATATTATACATGACACTCAGACAGAAATAACGTGGTATCTAATTGGTAAAAGGATTTTCAAAATCGGTTGTGTAGATCCAGAGATTACCCCCTTCAACTTCACATTAAGTCTCAAGTTATCTCTTTTTGACAGTGACAACTATAATTTAATGTGTCATTAACTTTAAAAACGCGTTTCTGAAACTGACTGTAATCAGATAGAACCTTTAAAAAAAATACTCAAATTACAGTGCCTAAGTACATATAAAAAACACAATTACTTAGTACTGCGCCCGCGCACCTCCCAATGCGATTAACAATTGCTTTTCACACACAACTCCATTAGCAATTTGCTGTTATTGGTAATGAAAATCTAATCGGAATGCCACTAACATAAAACATGCGAATGGCTGTGCTATTTGAAATGAATTTGTTATTTACGATCATTCGAGGGAAAGTCGACTTGCTGTTGATACTAGGGAAACTGCTAATTATGTTAACTAAAATCTTTAGCATAGGACATGGCTGTATCAGAAATTAGGATGTCGGGACAAGCCCACCACAAACCCCGCTGTGTTTCCTGTATAGCTAGGCTCAAAAACGACGACCTCAGATTGGCAATAAGCAATAAAGCTTATTGACATCCCGGGGAGAAACTACAGCTGTCTTGGATGAAACTCACAACGAATTTAATCAGAAAGAAATTCGACGGGGTAGGAAACATTGACAGAATTTCCTTTTTTAGAAAAAATAAGCGTAAAATTTGATAAACTTTTTTTTAAAAAAAGGATAAAGTAGCCGGACCTGGCGCCTTTTACTACGACTCCAGACAATAGGGTTGTTTCCAGGGTCAAAATAATTACATTATATTTAGTCCGTATTTTAGATTATAAAAAAATATTGGTCACATATTTTTTCTTTTTTCGATTAAACAAAAAATAACAAAGATACAAAGCATAAAAAATTTAGAAGTGAACCTTTGACGTCACCCCGTGCGAAAAAAATGCCACACGGCGTGACGTCACACGTAACTTTAATGGGCTATATCTTTGTCATTTTTGGTCTAATTTACAAATGAAAAAATGACTTGCCCTTATTTTTGAATAATCTAAAAGACGGACTAGTTACATTTTTTACGGCAACAAGCATATTGCGGGAGCGTTAAGGCTCTCACCGCCAAAATTAACAGTGTCTGTCTAGAGGTCGCGCCCCAGAGGGAGCCTCGAATAGGTCTAGACTCCAGACTAGAGCGTCACTGGGGTAAGGCGATCGAATTGGGATAAGGTCACTTTTATGAATGTACTATCAAATTTATGCACTTACTCCATTCATTATGTGGCCGTGTCTTTCTTTAGTAAATAAATAATTGTTTTGATACCGAGATGGTGGTTGATAATAGACAAATGGTCCTGTCGATATTATTATATCGATAAAATTGTTCTACTACTGTTATATAAAGAAATAGTTAGTATATTTGAGTAATATATTTTGTGATACATAAGATTTGATTATTTCGAATAATCGATATGATTTATTCAAGCTAATCCGCACTAAACATGACAGTAAACCAACACGATTCCGAAAGTGAAACTATACATCTTATGTTGAGTTAATAAATCTTAACTCCGACTACTATGTTAATTGCGTTTGCTAGTATTCGATTTTAGCTATTCGAAGAATATGTATCGATTCAACTGTAGGTACTCGTTTTCCATTTCGTTACAATATTGTGCTTCTGTGATTTTCACTTTGTAAATCGATGTTTAATTTATAATACTAGGTACTAAGACTTTGTCCAGAAAGGGCGAATTCGCCGCTTGTTTTAATTGCGTTTCCATCCATTGCGGAGTTGCAATTATATCATCGTGAGGTCTAACATAAAAACAGCTCAATGTAGCACGAAACTCGAAGCCAACGCGCGTACAATATGTACAGTTTAAGCATCTGGTTGATTTGTCTTGTATGGAGTCTCTTTGGAGTGGTATTAAACTCCCACATCGCTCATGTATGTAGAAACTGACAAATAGATACCGAAAAGTCTGGTGCTGTGTTAGTTGGTAATGATTCTTCCTTTTGCACATAAGAGGGCGTGGGTCCGTTCCTCGCATGCGGCAAACATGTTAAGGCATTTGTGTTTGTCTCGAGTCTGGATATTTTCTATGCATTATAAGTTCTCTATGTAAATGTTTTCTATGTATTTATAATAATTTATCTGTTGTCTAGTACTATGTACCGGATATGTCCGGGTCCGGGTCCGGGTCAGGGCTATCCGTGTTCAGAGTTGTCCGTTTCAGTGTTCCCGTCAGGGACGTGCCATCCGTCACCCGTGTTCACACATATCAGGGAAATCGATATTAGTGTAATCTGTTTCTTTCAGAAAATATCGTCAACTTTAACAAAAATCGGATAGCACTGTCAGTGCGTCCGTGCGACCGAGCGTACTCCGGGACACCAAATACTATAGACGAGTAATACGCACAGCTCTTGACGTTTCTCATACAATGACTTGGCAACCTCCGTTCACCTCATGCCGCTAGGGGCGCTATAACATTTTGCATACAAAACGCACAGTTCACCTCATGCCGCCCTCATGCCGTAGGGGCGCTAGTGTCGCGTCTTGCCCGAATTCTTCGAAGTATTTGGGGACACTGACGCCTGACACGGAGCTGTGTGAACAAGATCATACACGTTGTACGTAACCGATTTTTCCCGGGTAATTCAGCGACTGACACCACAAAGGATTGGAACCATGGTGTCAATCGCGGAAGGACTCTTTTTGAATTGACTGATTGACACCATGGTGTCAATCGAGTAACATACGACGACCTCCGTGGCGTAATGGTTACCACGCCAGACCGCCACCCAGGAGGTCCCGGGTTCGATCCCCGGTCGGGTCATGATGAAAAACGAACTTTTTCTGATTGGCCTCGGGTCTTGGATGTTTATCTATATACGTATTTGTTATAAAATATAATATCGTTGAGTTAGTATCCCATAACACAAGTTTCGAACTTACTTTGGGGCTAGCTCAATCTGTATGAATTGTCCCTCTATATATATATATATATATATATTTATTTATATAATTAGGACGTAGTCGATTGACACCATGGTGTCAATCACGGCAGGCGTTTTTTGACTTGCTCGATTGGAACCAAGTACATTTTATTGCAACTAAACAGTTACGTAAAAAAGTGCTGACATGCTTTTTTAAATTATCTATATCGCAATTTAAAAACAATTTATTTCTAATAGAGGTAACTTCAAAAAAAAATTAAACCCAAACCCAATCAATACCGTAGCAACATTCTTTGAGTAATCGGTCAGTGTCAAAGTGCATGCATTTTTTTAAATAGTTTTAACTTCTAAACAAATTATTTATATTCTACTTACGTTTTTAAATTTATACAAATATATATTTTTTTTTGTTCTGAACGACCGACTGAGAATCAACGTACAGCCTAAATCGCTGATCGTTAAAATCTGAAACTTGGAAGGTGTGTTTTTTTCTATGTTGTACGTCTCCGATAAGAAAGGATTTTCCGAAATTCTACCTCTAGGGGGTAAAAAGGGGGACAAAGTTCGTATGGGACAACGATTGATTCCTTGGTCCAATTTACTTCAAATGCATAAAAATTCTTTAAGAAGATTGATGAAAGACGTCTTTTGTATTTTATTAAAATTGTCGAAAGTAAGGTATTGTGTGGGTAATTTTCTTCAAAGTTGATATCAATACTCCTTGGTGCTTTTGATTTTTTTGACACATTTTCATCAAGTGTGTCGTCGGTCATGTCAAATATTTAAAAAGAAATTGAGAATATTCAAACAAATGATTCAATGATGTCGTACTATTTCTGTTTGTGATCTCGGAGAAACAGCAAAAATTTGAACTACAAAGCGGACTAAATCATATTTCATCGATAATGACAGTAAGTAATTAAAATATTGTTATTTGTCAAGTTAAATTGGTAGAAATGGAAATATTGATATTGTCTCTTATTCACATAAGGGGAAACTTCATTACATCTTTCGTCTCACTCTATTTTTTCGTACTGAAATTCCGATATAGATTTTTTTTATGGAAAAGGTTGGAAAATCTGCATTCAGATCACGTAGGTATAACTGTGTCAGAACTTCACAAATTATTTCCTTCAAAATTGTACATAATTTAATTATATTAAGTAATATTTTATACCAATAATTTGTTTACTGTACTGTACTGTACAAAAAACCCATTATTTAAAAAATAAAAAATCGTGGTTCCAATCAAGCAAGTCAAAAAACGCCTGCCGTGATTGACACCATGGTGTCAATCGACTACGTCCTTATTATATGTTACTCGATTGACACCATGGTGTCAATCAGTCAATTCAAAAAGAGTCCTTCCGCGATTGACACCATGGTTCCAATCCTTCGTGGTGTCAGTCGCTGAATTACCCTTTTTTGGGTACCCCGTCCCTGACGGAACACGGCAGGGACGTGTACCCGGAAATGTGTGGATTAAAGATTGCTGTATACGTAACGTGTTTTTTCCCGGACGGGACGGGAAGTTAAATATAGTTCCATACAAAATGTATGTGAATATGCATATGTCGCTGATACACGGACGGGACGGGAACGTGGCCGTGTCGAACAAAATGTCACGTCCCCGTCCCATCCGAGGTATTATCCCGTTGCGTATACAAAGACCTTAAGCCTAGCTCACTTGGGATAGTTGGCGTTGTGTGAACTGTGTAAATGTTATTTGTTTACTAACTGTTACCCGCGGTTCCGCCCGCTTGGAAAATTTCATTATTTTTTCCCATGGGAATCTCTTTATCCCGTGGGCAAAAAGTAGCCTATGTCACTCTCCAGACTTTAAACTATCCCCAATAAAAAAAACATATCAATCCGTTCATTACTTTCGACGTGAAGCGGACAAACAAACAAACACACTTTCACATTTATAATATTAGTATGGATTGTAAAGGAAAGGTGTTGCCCTATAGTGTGATGTTACACTAAATAGGCTCATAAAGTCTTGATATGTTAGTACGGTTTCAAGATTTTTTTCCTTTACTTGTGCTACATGACAATGCTTCTTGCCAAACATGATTCTTAAGATCAAGGTTAATGGGAGCCATGGGAGGTTCTAAGTTGTCCTTGCTAGTGTAAAAATATTCGTCATAAATGGCCATATCTTGCTTTGACTTAGAAGTTTGATATTTCAACTGCTCCAAGGGGTTGTAGATCTAAGTCTATAACTCTAGGCGTTCACAAGCAAAGGCGCTTTGACAGACTAACAACGTTGTATTCTTATGTTGAGAACTTACATTTATTTTTATCTAATACCCGGCCTACTTCCGCATCCAAGATTCTTGTAGTCGTGGATCTCAGAAACTAGTGATAATAGGGAACTAGTTCCTACAACCCTATCGGCGGGCGTCCGTGAACACATCCCATTTTGGGACAGAATACCCTACAACCTCAGAAACTTTACCTCTTTATAAAATAAGTATAAATGTTGGCCTAGAGCAAATGTAAATGGCTCATAAGAATATCTAATATAAGGTATAATTGGCCATAAAAGTACTCGAGGATTAAGACCAACATATAAATTTGAAACGAACAGTGTCGCACCATATAACGGTACAATCAAAATATTTTATGTGTCCGCGATAATATGAACTACCACTGCCTACTCTCAATTTATTAGGCGCTATTAAAAGGCTGTTCTCTGTGGTTACGACTTCCTTGACAGCGGATATATTGAGCTGTTCCCAACTGGTCACAGTTTTGATTTGTCATAGCAACTTTTGAATATAAAATTCCCAACTCGTCACACTATAAAAGTCTATAAAAACAGCTTATTTAATGTTAGATTTCAACCGCGTCTGTGACTGATGAGTGTTATTCATATAAATTATACTTAAAAATAAACTTATTTTAATCGTAAATTCATGGGATAGTAACAGCGAGACTGAAGACGGAGCTTAAAAGGTCCAACTGGTGAACTGTGACAAGTTGGGATTTGCTCGATAAATTGGTATGTTTGAAATAGAGCCCCACAAATATACACGAGGTGGATTGCATTGAAATAATACAAATGTACATTCAATTTTAGATTTTCCTACGATGAAATAGGACCTATTTTCTTGGATTGTATTATAAATTAATGAAATGTAATATCATTTTAATATCTTTTATTCATCTGAATAAATATTTTTAAAAGATTAGTCTCAATAAATAAAAATAAAAAACAGTCATTTTGCAAGTAGATTTACAAGAAATAGTTTTGCACAATTTTGGGCATTTTTCCTCCAGCGTGACTGCTTGATAGATCACTTACCTCTTAAGCAAAAATATATCTATCTAACTTTTCATAATCTAATTTATTATTTTTGATCAACAACCACAGAATATACACAATTTTGTCATTATAGATTGGCAATGACTCTTCCTTTTGCACCCAGAGGGCGTGAGTCCGATCCCCGCATGGGGCAAACATGTTAAGGCATTTGTGTTTGTCTCGAGTTTGGGTGTTTTCTAAGTATTACAAAAAATTCAATAAATATTAACGGTTTTCTGGATATCAAATTACAAGCAGTAAGTTCAGACGTTCAAACTGTCTACAAAATATTTCGTGATTTCTTACAATACACAATGGACATTTTCAATAGATAAAACAGAATAGATTGTGTAGATATGGCCACTTTGAGATTTCTTGTCGCCTGACAAGAAAGTACTGTCATAGTACAAATAGAGCAGTAAGTTTGTAACAATACTAAACAAGCATAACAAAATATTACTCAACGGTTGATGGTATAGGTTAAAATACTAGTGCATTAAGTTGGAATTTGCAAATTGTCACAATCCATATTGTAATGATAAATCCGAAAGTAACTCTGATGAAATGAATTTTTAAATATTTTATGGAATATTTTTTCCCGGAATATCTTCTTTCTCGCTCTTAAAAAGAGAACAATGAGATTGCGTATTGTCGTACGTGTGTATTTTATTGCATTTAGGTTTACTAGCATTACATATTAGTGTTATTATAGCAATCCAGTTTATTTCGAATCGAAGTTAACTTATGGTGCAGCAATAGATCAGCGTCTTTACTGTTTGGTTTCACTATGACAGTATAGTACATATTCGACTTTCACGTAGGAAGCCTTGAAACTTGGGCACACAGTGTTTGTACTAGGTGGGGAAAATGTTGCTTTAAACCCAGTTTATTAATTTATGTTGGAAAGTCTGTTTGTCTAGTTTCATAGTGTAGATAATTAAATTGTAAGTAATTTATTTAATTATATCCATTATGAAACGCAATAGACATGTTATTTATCACGAGGGAACTAATTTTATTTATTAGAATCGTTCAGGTTACAGGGTAGGACAGGGCGGGATAAACAGCGAAGGATGATTAAAACGATTATTAAAGTTAATGACACGTATTATAGCTGTCACTATCAAACTAAAGAAAATATAGCGCGCGATTAAAATGTGTACCAACAACTCACCGTACCACGTTGCCCTTTTAAAGTGTACTTTTTTTGTTAAAAAGTGTTCATTTAAAATACTCGACATTGGCGAAATTGTTTATGTGTCGTTAAGACATGACTGAAACGCCACTAATTAAGAAAGAAAGAAGAAAAGTCCCTACAACTGGCTATTAGTCAACAAATCGGGAACCTAAAAGAGAGAGAGATGGAAGACGACTGATTCACATTGAAGCTTACATGAAAACGCAGCGAATGAAAGGCACGTTCTCTAGTCGATTTTACATATTATTTCAGTGATTTTCAGTACGTTTTGAATATTATTTAAATAAGCCACTCTATAAACTACCAGCAATGAACAACAATTTCAATCTAAGTCGTCACGCCACTCCAATAATGATGGATTCGGTACTGAAACATGTAATGATAGTGGTCTACCACAAACGACGTGGACCATCGACCTGGTGTGGCTAACTTGTCTAACAAGTGACTGAGTACGTATTAGGATTTTTATTCTTTTGTGGTTTTGTTAGCAGTTAGTATTTTTTCTTCTTCAAAACTAATTTCAATGAAAGCGGATACGCTAAGTCAGTTCTTAATTTACAAATTTACATTTGTTCTGGAATTAAACAATAACATAATGTTTAAGTCCATAAAAAATGTCAAAAACAATTCCACAGATAAACTATCGGCATTCTTTTGAGACACGATTGAGACACCATTGAGAGTCCATTGGTGCATTTGTGTTAGTAGAATCGGGCCCCAGATAACTTGTTATACTAGTTCATAATCCTCTTTTTTTTTCTGTAAATTAAGAACGATACACAATTATGTAACTGCGTACATACATACGATTTTCTATAGACAAAATGCGCATGCAGATGAAGTTTCTGACCTAAATATTGCTCTTGATAGAACTGGTATCACAGAAACCCTTTGTGAGGCCAGCATTAATATGTGTGAATGAGCGTTATTTATTGGAATTGAAAACTGTAGTAACATTTATTGACCATAAGTTCTTGTGATATACCGTATTACAAGCGAACATGAAATTAGCGCTGCCATTAAAATCCAATTCACGACTTTGCTAATTATTGTGTACGTAATTACATGTCTGTTGAGTGCATAGTGAAGTCTAGAAAGTTAACTGTCCTTTTGTTTTATCGATCAGACATAGACAACTCTATTTATACATTTATTCATTTATTTATTGCTTCATGTGGTAAATACAATTTGGTCTTACATCTAAAAGTAGCTCCTTGACATGAGCCCTGCAAGGGCATTGCAACATTAATAATTAACTTATATACTATTAACAAAGTTAACTTAATTACTATCACTACCTATATGCTGCGAGTATTATATTATCTGTGTTATTTATTACTAACTAAGTATATGCTATTACAAATTATATATAGGTTTCTTTCCACATTATATTATTTCACATTGCACTTTCCCTTTATAATTTATTTTACATAAGTAGGTTAGGTATATTTAAGTTTGTGCTAGTGGCTAAAATATTCATCCAAAGTATAAAAACATTTTTGGATTAAAAATTATTTTAATCTTTTATTAAATAATCTATATGTGGGCTGATTTCTAACATCTGCGGGTAACTTGTTGTATATTTTTACAGCCATGTAATAGGGACTGCAGTTTAACATTTTAATTCTAGAGGGTGGTAGATACAATCTGTCCCTGTGCCTAGTATTCACATTATGCGTGTCTTTAACTTTTTTGAATTTGTCGATATTTTTATAGACAAACGATGTTATATCATGTATGTATAAAGATTTTAGTGTCAATATATTTAATGTTTTGAAATGGGGCCTACACGTTTGTTCAATGTCTATTTGGGCTATTATTCTAACGCATCTTTTTTGAAGAATAAATACTTGGTCAGCGTCCACACTATTGCCCCATAGCATTATAGCATTATGTAGTAGTTTCATCAGTTAACAAATCTGTCCGCTGAAATTTGAAATGTGTATTTTCCAATTTGATCTTACAAATTTTTTGTGCCCTTATAAGAATGATTTTTTCTAAAAATGTATATGCGGAACATGGTCGACTTCCTTGTTTTTATTAACACATACTTTGTTAAGGAATGTACATTTTTTTTTCTATTCCACATTCATCGTTGTGGGTACCAAAACTACCAAAATGTTTTTTCCATAAGTCTCAACTAGGATGAACCAAGTTCTCTACCACTTGTGTAAGTTACCTGATTTATTTCCAAACAAAAATGGTTTCTATTAAAAACTTGGTCAGCACTTCCGTCTTTGTTTATTGAAATATCATTTAAATTCATCAAAATTTATTGGCATTGAAACATTTAAATTTATACCAAGGTTGTTTCAAAATTGATGTGAACAATCTGCAAATTGTACATGGTTCTGAAAATATTTACACAGGTTATTTGACGCACGCACCGTCAAAAATCGCGGTAACAATTTGCGCAGTTTGACGATATGTAAAGCGTAATAAATCAATGTTGGTAAAGAAGATGGGAGATCATTTTTAGTAGAAAAGTTTAAAAATCAAAATGATTTATGAACGCAGAAGTTAAATATATAGTGAATTCGTGTTTCAAAACTAATTTAGCCATAGCGTGTGCATCATGATTGCGTTGGCGTAAAATATTCTTCGGTTTTTACTTTCCACTAGATATTATTTTGATCTTTTTCGCTGTTCATACAATCATCTTTACATTTTGTTTTCAAAGTAAAGACAAAATAGATTTAATCTTCTTATTAGAAAACCCGATATAGCATTACTGCATATAAAGATATAAACCAACTGAATCATTGCCAAAACGAGACCGGTTTGGTTACAAAATGAAATAATACGGTCATTCACATGACTACTCACCCAGGTCTAAATTTGGTTTAAGTAATTCGCTTAGGTAAAGTGAACTTGTGCAGTCAACTTCTGTTTAAAATACAATACATTTTAAAATTGTACAAACAAGTAAAGTAAAGGATGATTTTCCTCATCGACGTCATAGTCGATTTCCATTGTCTAACTACAAAGAATAACACAACTTTCAACATTCACTAGCACTTCGCAGATGCGAAATTATGAGCAAAATCGAAAGTATAAAGATTCACTCGGCGTATTTTCGTATGCGTGGCGTTTAGTGACATTCTTTGTGTAGTCGCACGCGCCATAGCTATCGCAGTCAATAACTAATAACCTTCCCATGATTTTGCATTAATAACCATCTTAGCGCGATCATCTGCTGCGATCCCACATTCATTATGCACTTCCGAAACATTAATCATCTTTAACTTGCCCAGATGACGATAAGTGCTTTCACTTTCTATCTTACCATCGGCGCTATCAATCATTACATAAGTAACAGACAAAAATTCTAGTAATTTGTTATTAAATAATGCATCTGTACAACTAATCTTATCATCTAGGTTACGAGCGATCACTATTCGGTGTCATTGTCTCCGTTGGACTTTCGAATTTTGTTGAAATAGCCTAAAGTTCTGCAGTAATTTCTTTATATTTTGCTTTGCCATTCACTTTGGTTATCGTATTAATACTATCTAATATAAAAAATGATATTAATTTAATACTCGTACAATTTTTTATTATGCACAAATTGTTAACTGAAACAGTTGAATCTCCAAAATAGTTTTTTTTGCTTACGTGTAAATATGTAATAAATAACATTTCATTAGCTATAAATAGTTAACTAATTTAACAAAAACAAGTCGCAAAAATGCATCACATATATATATTTAACTATGCATAACTAATCGAGTATTCATTGTTTTTTCGTTTTAAGCTTATTAGCATAAATTATTTCTCTGCAGTCTATATTAACATAGCAGTTGTACAAATAATGTACTCTTGTCATTTATTAAATGTTGTTTATATGATAATGTTTTTCTTAATCTATTTTTTGTCCCTTTAAACCGAGGATGTTAAGGTCACGCTTTTCAAAGCATATTCCCAACATTTTTACACGGGAAACCTGTGAGTCAGCTATACCAAAAAAGCGCTGGACACGTTGCGGGTCCAA
This sequence comes from Endotricha flammealis, assembly GCA_905163395.2. Lineage (NCBI taxonomy): Eukaryota > Metazoa > Arthropoda > Insecta > Lepidoptera > Pyralidae > Endotricha > Endotricha flammealis. The sequence goes on along the minus strand of LR990856.1, from coordinate 1,990,666 downwards.
TACAATAACGTTTTCAGGATGATGTTGGGATTGGGATTGCCCCGTTTCTGTAGTGCATCAGCTATGTTAGCTAAATATCAGACAGGTTTTGAGGTTTGTTTGCGCAAAAAGATATCGTCGCTGATATCCAGAATACGGAGCAGTCGTAACAACATCCTGGAAACATTGGCAAATAGATTTTCGTCCCCGCTGTGAGCCTGTTTCATGAGAAGGGTCATCTGCGAAACGCATGATCCTATTTAATTACTCGAATAATAAATTGAATATTAAATAAATATTACATAGAATAAAATAAATATTATATTGAATAATTTATGCGTTGCATGCTACGTACGCATTGTGACGAATAGATACACCTATGAATAGGATCAACTATAAATGTGGGCATGGCATATGTGACGAGTTGGGATTGGGATGAAATGCGAATGAGGCGAATTGCGACTTGCTTTTGCTGAATTTTTTTTTTTTAATGAACGTGATAAAAGTAATGTTTATAAAGTTCATACAAAGAGCAAAAAGTTTTGATTTTTCATTCACATTTTTATATTGGTACACGTAAGTAACGTAACAGGTAATAGTTTTACAATGTTTTAAAATAAACAATATATAACTGAAAAATGAACATAAAATATCATTAGATGTCTAAAATCAAATCATTCTGAAAAATAGAAAATGTAGAACATTATGATTTTTTTCAATACTGACGTTGTTCAAGTTACATAATCCGTTTGTTTATGGGCCGAGGACAGTCAAGTCAAGGGTCGGTCAGCTGGTCGATATGGCATTCTGCCAGCCACGCCAGTCGCGGTCATTGACGTAGTATCGATTCCGATAGCACCACGTGTATTGATAACGGAGAAAAGTCGCTAATGCCACAGAATAAATAATAGTTGCTAATGCCACGCTCCACATTATTGGCTTAACGACTGTCATCCATCGACAGCAGCCGGGATGGAAGGCTTAACGTGCCTTCCGAAGCACGGAGAAGGTCGAGATAATGAAACCCATCCAAATACTGGCTAGGGTCAACGTTTAACTTGCGTGTTTCGGTATTTAATTTTACGCTTTGAGTGAGCAAAGCAGACAAGTGTCAATAATAAAAAATATGTCAAATTAATTTCATTATACGTATGCTTTCTTTATTCTTTTCCTTCTTTGGTCGAACAACAATATTATGTATTTGTTTTCGGCAATTGTTTGTCTATTGTTCTTGTTTACTAATGCTCAATGTTTAAGTGATGACGTGGTTTCAAACGAGACACATTGACCAATCAACTCTAATTATTTGTGGGCATAACATTGATTCACCATCATCATCTTAACTACAAGACGTCCGCTACTACACATAGGTAGGTAGCTATTTTGCATATATGATTTTCTGTTAAAGTTATTATTATTATTTGGAGTCCATGATGTCCCACTGTAGACCAAATGCTTCCATACCCATTACCAATTTTCCAGTAGGTACTCCTGATCTATTTGCCTTTTGAGGTTATTTATTCTCTATCCCATGAATCTAGGTCGTCCCGCCATTGCCGTCTAGGTCTACCGCGAAGTCGTTTTGCGCTTTCGAGGGTCCGGAGGGTGATGGTATTTTTTATTAAATTATATAAAAAAATGACTACTAAGGTGCACAGCACATGCATGCCTATGGACGCTTACTACACCGGGGTATGCCTGACGGGTTGCCAACCCTGTAAAAATCTTTTAATGACCCTTTTGAAGAACCCCAAATTATAGTCTAAAGACCATATTAGTTTTTGTTACTTTGCCTATACAGCGTATTGTGGCGCTCCAATTATTGTCTGATCATTGCATTATGATAGGAATGTGTAGCGTGATTTTATCTATGCTATGATATTTATTGATGATATGATTGTGATTACGCACGGATTAAAACTACTTAGTGAGAGATAATAGCATTCTTTTGCGTATTTATGTAGTATCTTTTAGTGGATGTTTTCAATTCTTTGTGTTACAGTCATTAAATGTTAGATAGACATATTTTAAAGTTATTTTTTATTAATATAATTTTTTATACAAGTCCTTAATAAAAAGTTTTGTTTCGTTTAATAAATAAGTAAATATATCCTAAAATCAGATGTCGGATTGTCACATATCCTGATATAATAAACATTTAACTTATTTTATTGAATAAACTATTTCATTTATGTCCCTACCTAATCCCAACTCGCCATAGTTACGATTTGTCACTGCGTAATAATTAAAAGGTATTGATTTCCTTATAAGTACGTATGTTTCTGGAAAATTACTCATTTAATTAAATTACTCAATGTCACATCTCGAGGCTTTTGAAATATCATTAGTAAATATTAATATTTTGAGTTGACGAGGACTTTAAATAAAACTTTTACTTTATAATTTATACTTTTCACTATTTATTTCTCTCTAACACATATAAAAGTACGCCCATCGAAATAATATTACTACGTATAGAAATGACAGCGCCTTCAAATTTTGGCGCCGCGTTCGGCCGTGCGGGGCGCGCCCCTCCCTGGCCCCGCCCCCAACCGAGTCATAGAATATGACATTACTACGCAGGGGCGACACTTTGTTTATATTCTGCCTATTGGACATCTAACTGATTATTTTATTTTATTACAATATTTTATTTTACTTAATAGAATAAACTTAATAGAAAATAGGTATAATATTAGCTTTATAGGTAGGAAGCTACATTACATTTTTGTTCTTAACTTAATATTAGTCAAAAATAAACTGAGATTAAATCAAAACTTTATAATGAAGCTATTTATATATTGAAGTATTTTGTAATATATGCAAATACTAGGAGACGGTCGCCTGCCAGACAAGACAACTCCTCTTGTTGAATGGTAACGTATCTTTACTCCGAAACTTGTTTGCCCGAATTTCATTTGTTCGAAAATGGTTGGTCGAAATTTAAAATGCTGTTTCGTTTTCCATCTTTTTGTTTTCTAGAAACTATTTTTTTTACTTAGTAACTTTATCCACATTTACGTATTTTTTACCTACTATATAAAAATATTTTGGAAATATAGTTTAAAAAATCAATATTTAAATTACATATTATTTTAAAAAAAGAATTATGAAAATCGGTCCAAAATTGAAGGAGTAATCGGCGGACCTCCAAAAAAAAACAATGAAACATAGAACCTCCTCCTTTTTTGAAGTCGGTTAAAAAAAATAATAATAATAATATGCAATACACAATAATATAATGAAATAAATAAATATTAAAATTTAGAATCTCTATCTAATTTAAATCGCCTTCCTCTCTCCTAATTGCTATGCCCGACAAGGGCCCATAATGTGTACTTATAAATCATATCTGTAACAACTTACATACTGTATGGAACGCAATAAATATTGAAATTGAAATTGAAAAAAAGCAAAAAATTTTCAGAAATAAGTACCTAAATTATATTATAAAATTGACCTACGCTTAGTACCTACGTATCCCATCTGTACGATTACTTTTTGATAATCTATGATTTTCACATAGAAATGGCGGATGCAATTATGATGCAATAGAAAATAATGAAAAAAAATTGTTTTGGTTGGTTTTACTTAATTTTTTGTATACTTACCGATGATAAGTCATGCCGCTATCTTTCTTCCTTACTGTTGAACGGTTTTTACAAGTTTTTATTGAACATGAAGGCATTTTCCAATTTTTTTTTTGACATAAATCCGAGGACCAATCACGATGAGCGTCGGCAAGTTTCTAAACGAGTTGATGTCTATTGGCCTCAACGTATGGGGACAAAAATTTTGTTCGCGGTGTCCGTTCTATACGTAGTAATATTATTTCGATGAGTACGCCCGACATTTTTAGCAGGAAGAAAAAAAAGTGCAAGCGAGTATAGACAATCATCTGTCAAAGATATTTTTTTTTTTTAAATTTTGGATTGGAAGATTGGCATTTTCCAACACTCTTCCTCAATTTTCCAATCCAAATTACAAATCAACTTAAGCATAATAATATTAAAATGTAACTACTTAAGATCACTAAGCAGTCCTTAACAATACATCTTTCTAAACTTAATTATTTATACTCTAACATACCAAATTCTTTAATGAAATATTCTAACTTATTTTTACACATAGGTTTAGTTAATGAATCTGCCAACTGTGCTTCTGTTCTAACATAAATCAACTTTTGTTCTAACTTTTCTTTAATAAAATTATATTTTACATCCATATGTTTTAATCTCTTTTGATCATAATTAGAAACAGCTTTAATTGTACTTTGATTATCCTCAAACATAGGTATACACTTTACATCAATATTCAAATCAAGCAAAATTTTTTTAATCCAACATGCTTCCATAGTAGCTTCACAAAGTGACACAAACTCAGCCTCAGTCGTACTCAATGAAACTGTATTTTGTTTTCTAGATTTCCAAATTATAGTATTATTAAACAATTTAAATATATATCCTGAGGTTGATTTTCTGTCACTGTCTCTGGCAAAATCTGCATCTGCATAACCAATTAAAGGAAATTCACAATTATAATTTTGATAAACTAATGTGTAATATAATGTTTGTTTTACATAACGCAAAATTCTTTTTAGTGCTTGCCATAAATGTATATTTGGCTTTCCCTGAAATCTACTTAAGTAATAAACAGGCATTGCTAGATCTGGTCTAGATCCAACTGTTGCATACATTAAAGAACCAATCAAAGACCTACATTGATGTTCATAGCTCATATCTACTTCTGAGTCATTTAATTTGAAATTTGTATCCATTGGTGTGAAACAACCTTTACAATCTGACATTCCCCAATTTTCTAAAATTTTCTTTAAATATTTAATTTGATTAATATGAATTTCCCCATTAACTTTTGTAATTGAAATTCCTAAGTAATTCAATGTTTTTGTTGTCATGTCCTTCATTCTGTATTTTTCACATAGATACTTCTTCAAAGTATTTATTTCTTTAATATCTGGTCCAATTATCAATAAATCGTCGACATACAAAATTATATAAAGTTCTCCTTTAGTATATAAGCAATAATCATTTTCTGATCTTTTGAATCCATAGTTACTAATTGTTTCATTAAAATGTTCATACCAATATTTGGGTGATTTCTTTAATCCATATAATGATTTAGTTAGTTTCAGTACACATCCTTTATTTACTTCAACTCCTTGTGGAGGTTTTAAATAAACCTTTTCATCAATACGACCATATAGAAATGCTCCTTTTACATCCATTTGATGTATATCATAATTCTTCTGTGCTGCGACTGAAAGTAAAATTCTCAAGGTTTGTAATTTTAAAACTGGTGAATACACATCTTCTGTTACATCTTTTTGCTGAAATCCACGAACTACCAAACGCGCTTTGCATATTTCCTGATCTCCAACATTCTTCTTCGTAAATACCCATTTACTATCAAGTAACTTTTCATTCGCTGGTTCTGGTACCTCTTTCCATGTATAACTTTCTTCCAATATATTAATTTCTTCCTTAATAGCTTTCAACCACTCCTTCTTGTCCTTTTTATGTTCTATTTCTTCATATGACTTTGGAATATTATCTTCATTTGCATACAAACTAAACAACGCATCAACATATTCATCTTCATCAAGGTTTAATAAATAATCTTTTTGCCATTTTGGTTTCTCTATTTTCCTTCTTACTCTTCCTGTTTCCAAACTTCTTGTTTCTGAACTTCTTGTTTCTACTGTTCCTGTTTCTGAACTTCTTGTTTCTACTCTTCCTGTTTCTGAACTTCTTGTATCTACTCTTCCTTTATCACATCTATCTTCTATGTCTTCCTCTTCTTCTGTACTTTCATACTCTTTTTCGGGTGTCTTCAGTCGTTCCTGTTCCTGTTCAGGTAAGTCCTTTCCAGGTATGTGAACATCCTTGTCTTCTTTTTCTCTTTCATCAAATACTACATTTCTTCCTACTACTACACTGTTTGTGTCTTCATTATATAATCTATATCCAGTCTTAGTATATCCAATCATAATCATTTTTCTGCCTGTATTATCTAATTTCTGTCTCAGTTCTTTCGGTATATGATTATATGCTATACTTCCAAAAACTCTCATGTTAGTCACAATTGGTCTCCTGCCTTCCCATAATTCACTAGGTGTTTTATCCTTTCCTGTAGTGGGGCATCGATTAGTTACATAAGCTGAATACAATACTGCGTCTGCCCAAAACTGTTTACTTAATTTTGAATCTAATAATACTGACCTCGTCTTCTCTACCAGGGTCCTATTCATCCTTTCTGCAACTCCGTTCATCTCTGGATTATATGGTACTGTATATTGAATCTGGACTCCATTGTGTCTGCAAAACCCTTGAAATTCTCTATTCACATATTCTCTGCCGTTATCTGAACGCAGTTTTAACAAATTGCAATTGAAATGATTTGTTGCATAATTATAATAATTTTTAAATGATTCAAATACCTCTGATTTTTGTCTCAGTAAATACACCATTACAAAATGTGTGTAATCATCAATAAACGTAACAAAATATTTATAACCCTCTCTACTAGTCGGTGTTATTGGACCACATACGTCCGTGTGTACTAATTCAAGTGGCTTACGTGCTCTATATCCTAACTTATTAAAAGGTTGCCTAGTCATTTTCCCCAATAAACAAGTTTCACATAATGTGTGCTCAATAGTAGACTCTTTTAAATCCTCTAAACCATGTACCATATTGTTTTTAATTAAAATGTTTAAGTTATTAATACCCAAATGTGCGAACCGTCTATGCCATAATCTTGCATTGCCTGTATTACTCAAATAACAATTATCACAATCTGATTTATTATTTTTCATTTTTATTACATACAAATTATTTTCTCTGTTGCCAATCATTATCAAAGAATTATGTTGATAGACTCTAACTTTACCTCTTTCAAAACATACTTTTAAATTTGCACTTTCCATTTTCGAAACTGATAGTAAATTTGTTCTTAATTCTGGTACATAATAAACATTATTAATACTACAGCTTACTGACCTTTTACCAATGAAGCAACTCATCTGTAAATTTCCAATACCCACTGCTTGCAATGTCACTCCACTCTTTGCCGCTGCTATCACTTTAGGTTGCTTAAGTTCAATGTAATCTACAAACAAGTTTTTATTATTAATTAAATGGTCGGAGCACCCTGAGTCAATCACAAAATCTGAAAAAACACTTTCCGCTCTTTCTTCTTTTCTATTTCCTGTAATAAACGCTGTTCTATTTTCATTGTTGTTATTATTCACCCAGTAGGATTGTCCTCTCCTCTGGTTTCCTGCTCCTCGTCTAAATCCTGGCGAAATTCCTCTAATATTTGCACTTGGTTGTCCTCGTCCATGTCCTACATAATGTCCTCTTCCATAATTTGTTGAATACTCTCTCTGTTGTTGTCCTCTGAGACCTTGTTGAAAATGATTTGATCCTTGTCCTGAATAAACTTGTCCTGATCCTGTAGCTGGTTGTCGCCTACACTCATATTTCTTATGTCCGGATAATCCACATCTATAGCATACAAAAGCTGTATTACCTTGATCTGTCTCTCTGCGGTTATTATTACTCAATTTATTTCTCTTTTCCTCTTCTCCTAATAAGCGGTCCTTGACAAAATCCATTTTCAAGTCCTGTACAGTTTCTAAAGTTGTCACTATTGTTGTATATGATCTAGGCATGGCTAGCAACAAGTAATTAATTTTTTCCTCCTCTGTTAATACGCTTCCCGCATCCCGCAATTCCGAAAAAATCTCCTCCATCTTATTTATAAATTCAATCATCGGTGTCGTTTCGTTATATTTTGCATCTGATAATTTTCTCCTTAAAAATATTTTTCCTCTCGTGCTTTTTTTTGTGAAATTGTCTTCTAAACTCTTGATCATCGCATAAGCTGTATTTTCTTTTTTTATATACTCAATATGGCTGTCGGCGACACAACTTATAACAATGCCTTGTGCACGTGCTTCTAATTTTTTGTTTTCTGGCGAAATTGCGAATGACATATCTGTGATTGCATCTTCGCAACTATTATCGCGTAATATACTTTTTAATCGAAAAATCCAATTGGCATATGATGTTCCATTGAACTGCTTCAAGTTGTAATGTAATTTTGCCTCCGCGGCCATGCTGCCTGTGCGCACCTTTCGTGACCGGAAAAATTCTTCGTAATTCTTTCTTTTTGAACTACGCTCTGCTACCACTATTAATATTTTGAGTTCACGAGGACTTTAAATAAAACTTTTACTTTATAATTTATACTTTTCACTATTTATTTCTCTCTAACACATATAAAAGTACGCCCGACATTTTTAGCAGGAAGAAAAAAAAGTGCAAGCGAGTATAGACAATCATCTGTCAAAGATATTTTTTTTTTTTAAATTTTGGATTGGAAGATTGGCATTTTCCAACAGTAAATATTGACAATTATTTTTTATATTGTTGAAAAGTGTGGCAAGTTGGGATTCAATGATTTTTTGTATTTTCATTTAAATAATTCTAATAATATACTTTCTCTTTTTACAGGTAAGTTAAGAACAATTCGTAAACGCAAGTTGCCATTATCAACCAAAATCTTTTTTATATTATTGTAAGTATTGTATTTTTATACCAAGGACAAAAATACCGATATACTAAAAATAAATATTAAAAAAAATAGGTTTTTATTCTGCATTTAAACAACTGACGATAGTTCTTGCAGATTATGGGTTCATTTCCAAATTATCTTGCACATGCAGCTGTTTGCGAGCGCAAAACTTCGGCTTAAACTTGCAGATGTAAACGAGGCCTACGAATTTTACGTCAGTTACAAAGCAGGCATTGTATAAACACGGTATATTTATTTCAATTTGAACCAGCTGTTTAAGAATTATAACGAGTCAAGGTTCCTTAATTTTGTCACTGACCGACCGATCATCAAAATTCAAAGGCACTTCTAGCAGACAGAAGCTTCAAAAGAATATAAGTAGTGTTTAGTGTATGAATCAAGGAAAAACTAAAATATTTTTCAAATTCAGTCTAGTTTTCTAGATACATTAACTGCATAAATAAATAACTTTGTAATCCCATATAAAATATACAATTTAAAAAAAGCTTATAAGACAGAGACGGCTTTAAGAAAATTCGTTGTTGGTATATACAAGAAGTAGAAGGTACCGGAAAGAAAAAAAGTAGGACTATCTACAAAAAGAAATGAGATCCCATAAAAAACAATACTTGTTAAAAAAAACAAGTCTCACAATTCAGTTGTTCTACCGTAAAAAGTTGTGAGATCCATGTAATACCAAGTCGGTTATTAATTTATTCAGTCCCTACTTAAGGGACCTTCTGTCGTCGTCAGTTGTTACGTAATTATCTAACCTAACAACATCTCATAATGACCATAATCAATATAAAAATCTTTAACGTTTTAAATAAGTATAATGACTTGCCAATCGCACTAAACAATCTAATTTATTTATGTACTATTGTGATACAGAGAGGAAAAAAACGACGAACACAGCCGAAAGTTTGATGATATGTACCTTACATACATGCGTTTTGTGCAAGTTTAATTTAAAAATAGTTTATTGAAAAAAAAGGCACTGACCTGCTAATTTTCTACGTGTAGGTATCCCTAATACTACACAACAACAGTGCATACGGCAAAAATACCTACACGGACAGAAACTACTACGCTACGGACAGTCCGTAGGCCACGACACACACATACCTGCCTACCTATTCATTGAAATTCTTATTATCACTTAAAAAATCAAAGTTTTTACATTAAAAACCGAAGTACGTACCGGAAAGTATCTACTACACACAATGCTCGATGTGTACGAGCGCCTCTTATGCCACACAACATTCAAAACCACTAAAGAACTCGTAAAACACTAAACACCATTCAAAACGCCTAATCCATTTAACAAATAACAAATAAAACTAGAAATTTTCATAATTTAGTTTTAGTATTTTACCTATTGACAGAAGTTTATTTATTTGTCACTATGGTAACCGTGACAATTACTATGCATAGCAGGTGCACGTCGAGCTTTATACAATTTTGGCTCCTATGTCATAGAACTTAAGAACGGTACAAAGTCCAATATGTAAAGGTCGACCTGCTCTTGCCTGTACGTAAGGAACAGCTGATTTAGGGATGAAAACACAGTTATTCAAGGAATGTTTGTTAGTTAATTACTCCGAAACTATTACACTTAGAGAAAAAATCTTTCACGAGCATAAAGTAGATGTATAAACCTCTTAAGATATTTCGGGAGTGTCGGTCGCTCTCAGGGCACCCTGTATTGTGTTTTCATACGATGGCCGAGTCAATATACTTATTTAAAACGTTAAAGATTTTTTATAGAGAGTCTGAGTATCATTAGGTTTTGCACTATTTTAAAAAGACGCAAATCTATACTTAAAAATTGTCCAGCGGTCTAGTCTATAGACTCACGTATCTATAGCCTAGACCGCTGATCGTAGAGACCTGAAGCTTGGAGGGCGAGTTCTTTGTATGACGTAGGCATTCGATAAGAAAGGATTTTCTGATTTCACGGAAAAGCGAAATACATGCAGATGAAGTTGCACGGATTTCTCTAGTAACGTAAAAACGAATCGCACTCTTTACTAGAGTTACTACATTTACTATAAGTGAACTCGGTTGCTCATAATTTGAAAATAAATTCATTTTGGTAGTACTTTCCGCTTTAGATAGCCTCAATATCATTCAAGGCAAAGCTATAGCCGTTCCCACGGTTATCTAAACGTCTATAAATCTCATCAATGCCTTTCAGTTTCTAGAAAAAGCAATTTAGATATTTTTATATGGCAACTATACTTTTAGAAAGTACTAGAATGTTTAATCGTTTTACATAAACATTTTTTTATATATAAGCAAATAGACCTTTCAATGTTTCCGACACGACATCTAATTTCTTACTGATTAAATTCGGTGTGAGTTCCAAGACAGCTGTAGTTTCTCCACCGGAACGTCAATAAGCTTCATTACTTTGCCAATCTTAGGTCACAAGAAAATTTATTGCGGGTCTATTCTCGTAATAAAAACAGTTCAATCTCAAGCGCTGTCTCACTCGTTTTATATTTCGTATGAGACTGAGACTAGATTTGAAATATTGTTAGATTCCGTTGTGAGTTTGTCGTGTCGTGGACGGTGGTGCGTTCATTGCGTTCTAGTGTATGTCTACTAATAAATAATCTGTGGAAGTAAATCCAATAAGATTGAATCTCTCCACGTGATTCCCGCTCGTGTGATGCCTCGTGTTGCAGAGACCTAGCTGCAGTGCTTCTTGATTGCATAATTGCATTATCTTTGCTGTCAACATATTTGTAGTGCCCTTGTTACTGATCATTATGTTCATAGTGCCCTATTGTGACCAGAAGTTGACCCGAGTTGGCCGGGACAGTTAATTTCTATGATGGCGATCAACCAACTCTCCTCGTGTGTGATGTTTTAAAAGTTAGTGCTCAAATCCAATCCATATTTGCGGATTACAAATAAAATGGCGTAGCTATGTGCAGAGTTAAATATCTTAACATCAACAAAAACAATCACATAATAATACTTTGAACGTGCACATAAACTTACTTTTAAGAGAGGTAGGGCACAGCGGATAATCCGCTCAAATAAGAGAGGTAGGTCACAGCTGATAATCCGCTCAAATAAAAGAGGTAGGGCACAGCAGATAATCCGCTCAAATCGGAGCAATCTGGGGAAGGACATTAACCTTACTGGAACGGTTGGCAGCGCGTGAGTGATACCCCCGGTATTGCAAGCGTCTATAGGCTACGGTGATGCTTACCATCAGGCGGGCCGTAAGCTTGTTTGCCAACTTTGTGGTAAGTATTAAAAAAAACGTTTCGACGTTTCGACTGAGTTGCATCTGCTGTGGTCACGGGGAGTTTACAATGTGTTCAAAACGCGATAGTTTAAAACATACAACGATCATATAGTTTCATGTCTTTGCTTTCACATCCTCGCAGCATGGGTGCAAAGCACGTTGCTAGTGGAAAAGCTCCTAAGACCTAGCCAGAATGATTTCCAATCTCAAAACGAAACCATTATCTTAATACCACGTTCTTTAATAGCCATATTACAATTCTACAATAGACAATATGAAAGGCTAGTGGGCCCGTTTACACCTAATGTTATCTAATAAGTTTCAAACGTAATTGAAAACGTGTAACGTTAGGCACGGATTCGACTGACAGCGATTAGCGAGCGAGTAGATCGAGGATCTAAATAGCTTTTTTAAATTCCGTAACTGAAATGCACAAATGGCGGAAGTCTTATAAGATCGTTCTAACTGCAGTTTATGAGCAAGTAATTTGACAGGGCTATAACTTGTCTTCTTGCAAAGTTGACCGAGCTTGATCGAATACGAGTAGTGGAGAACTTCGTCGTCTTATATAGTTATATAGCGTCGTTTCGGACTAGTGTGTAGTAACCATTGTAAGTACACGTTCTACATCGTCGTTCACACTTCACGAGCACGAGTCGCGTTGGCTGTGCGCGTGTAAGTGTCGACTACCTGTGTGGCCTACACTTTTCCCGCTCGTAGTAAGACCACTGCCTAAACTGAAGTCAACACTTTAATCTCAAACAGCGATAATTTGAAACGTTTAATGATAATACTTTCGCTTCCTTGAGATACCTCAGCCTTGTACAGTTAACAGTATCTCATTATTGTCTCTAACAACTTATTGGACGTAGTCATGTTTTCATAGATTGTAGATGTAATCGGGTGTAAGTGTTTTCACATTACAAGTGAAACTAAAAGTGCCAATATTTTTATGATGATGATGATGATTTTATGTTTTATATTAGACTAGCTTTTCCCCGCAGCTTCGCTCGCGTTAATTTTGACATAGATCTCGTTTGACAACAAAACAACCCATACCGCGACTTGTGCCGCCATCTGTTGGCCTATACAGCTCCCTCTATAGTAGAAAAATTATTTTCCCATTGGAACGACATACTTTCACGGAATAAAAAGCCTATGTTGGGCTCTGTACCCCTAACAATATGTATGCAAATTTTCATAATGATCGGCTGCTTAGTTAAGCCGTGAAGGAATAACAAACAAACAAACTCAAACAAGTCAACAAAGTAAGGATGCATGAGAAGACAGACAGACAACAAAGTGATCTTATAAGGGTTCCGTTTTTTCCTTTTGAGGTACGGTAGGAAAAGGTAAGGTAGGAAAATCCTAAAAATTACTTATTCGCATCGTAAACTCCAAACTTTTTTTATTAAAATATGCATAAATCGGCTCAAATCAAGCTCTTTCGAATCGTCACATTTTTCCTAAAACTACCAAGAGTTTCGTTCTTAGTGGTGATCATAGGGACGGCAGTAGTGCCAGTCATTGCCAATGTTGATATAGTATGTTATATGTCTTATTAAATTACCACCTAAGCCGTTTGAATTGAAGAGTAGAATCACCCCCTAAAATCTTTACAGTTGATTTTGTTACACCTTATATAGAAAGCCCTAAGTGCTAAATAACGTACATAATTTCCACTTTTGCGGGATTCGAATTTACGGCCTTTACTATAAAGTAGTCTTACCATTCGAATACCGAACCTATCTGTGATATTGATATAAACATCTACACATCTTAAAATCTCCGGTGGTAAAGACCTAACTAAATAAACTGCGACAATGAAACCTTACTGTATATTTTATTGCAACTGAAACCACAAAACCGTTTGACTATGAAACAGAGGTGCTACCTCAACACCTGACAGGCATACATGTAGATTCCTAGCTGGATTTGTTACGGTAACGTGTTCCCATTTAAGTTTACACCGGAACTTATATTTATATGATGTAATAAAAGGGCTCCTAATGTTCAAGTAAGCCTCTCAGATAAATTGACAAACAATCAGTCATACAGACTAGATTTTGTGAGGACTGGACGAGAAAAACGAGTTATTTATTTATTGAACTTTATTGGCCACAATAATTGCATTCATGTTTGCCACCTTTGTGGTATTTAAAAAAAAAACTTTACCAGTCAACCATTGAGAATAAGGAAATTCACGAATGTGACTATAAATTAAATGAAATACTTCTAAGTAATGTTTCATTATTTCTAAGTTATAATCAGTACCGTCCCGGGAGAAAAAAAACTAGAATTCACGAAACTGCGTAGTCTTCGCTGCTTTTAAAACACGTTTCAACAGAGTTAACCCCACTTGCACATACATTGTACCTTAAAATTAAAATTCACGACATGAAGTATTACATTATACTAAAATCAAACATTAAGTTAAAATGGAAACCTACTGTTGTGTTTTCAGTGGTCATTACGCATCTCATAAATATTCTATGTAATATGAAACCGAGTCCAATTGGTACACCATTCCATGGATACCGAACTACAAAAGAAATAGGTTGGCTTCGGACAACGTTAGGTTCCGGGTTTAACTGCGCGCAATCTTACAGACCGCCAGGGGTCTTATAGACCCAGACCGTTCTTATAGACCGCAATGGTCTCATAGACCGCGACCGAACCCACAGATCGAGATCAGCCAAGTATATTCTTGTACTTTTACTAAATCCAAAAATGTGTGGATACTGTGTTGATTAGAATCACGCTAAATAATTTTTTTACACGGTAATGACCGAGTTGCTTTGTGATTTGTTAATTGTGTTTAATTAATAATTAATTATACATCAATTAACCTCATTAAAAGGTATAAACAAGATGAATTTTGTAAATATTTTTGCACCTTCACAACTGGGTGATTTTAATCATCTGTTCTTGTGCGATGCCAGTGTTTTATGACCACCTGAGAGTCACTGATCAGACTTAATGATTGTTATCTATTGACAACAGACAGATAAGTTAATGAATCATGCGCATATGAGTATCAACATTCCAAATAATTGTTAATTATAGCTATTCTAAATGCCATTAATACCGTGCTAAATGTCAAAATGAGCGCACAAACACGCCAGCATTCAGTTCTCGAAAGGCCTTCCTATTTGGCTTTCGTTCCAAGTGGGGCAGTTTTTATGATAATGTCATCTGTATATATTTTGGTATTTATTTTCTTCATTCCGTTCAGTGATATAGCTTTTTTTCATCGAATCCTTCATGACTGAGGGTCGTATGTTAATCATCTTTATGGGTCTGCTGGACCAATTTTCTCCAGGATTCCCGGTATGAAGTCTGCTTAATATGACCACTGAAACTGTTGGCGACCGGCATCGCAAATAACGACTCTTTAGGCAAAATTATCAATACTCTTTTCATATTTGATATTTTGTATAAATATACATAAATAATTAAACTAAAAATAAATATAAATAATTAAACTCTCAACTCTCGCTACATTAAACTCTTGTCAAAAACCATATATAATTTTTATATTCTCAGCAGGAATGCTAAACTTTATAAAAAAACTGTCAATATAGTGTCACGTATAAATAGGGATCTATTCTATCATTCCCTAGTGATTCTTGCTCACCATAGTTTGCACCAAAATTTCAGCAGTACGAAAACAACCCACAGAATAAACGTTTATAATATTTATTTTAGTTCAATAAATGTATCCACAATTTTCTGCTATAACGTTAAATGTTTCAACATCGGCGATCTTTGAGAACATTCTGAGCGCGAATTTTTTTTATAACCTCCAAGCGCGTAATTTTATTTTTCTTGTTATTGTAGTATTTTTAAAAACAATTCAATATTTCGCTGTAGTATATTCGGTGTTCGACTTCAGATTATAAATGGGAACTATAAATTTATAATTTGTGACTTTTCAATATCACTTTAGGCGATTTCACTTGCAAAGGCCTCCCTTCTTTCTTTCTCTGTCGAAGACGGTGTCTTGCCAATCATAGCTAGATTGGATGCATCTAACTCGTTCGGATTTCTTGTATCATAGAAGTTGGTTTGGTTATGCTAGTTATAAGTGAGCACAAAACACCCGGAGATGAAGGAGTCTCCTTAGTCGATAACGTCTAGGAAGTTTATAATATCTTCTAGATCCTTTAAATAAATTATGAATCATACTTTTGACATGAACTAACCACAAAAACACATAAATATCGGGAGTGTGAATGCGTAAAAAAATTGCAAGATTTACATATGGATCCTGAAGTTCAAGTAGAATAAAAATACAATTGTAGAAACACAATTTTGTCACCAGTATCTTTTATATTACCCATATTAATCCTGAAAATATAAAGAGGTATATTTCTCATTGTCAAGTGTAATGCTTGTGAAAATAATGTTTTTCGTGAAAAGCGTACGATTATATGATTTAGGACTTTTCATCTTGTCCCTTGTCTGTCTTGTAAGGATTTGTAAAAATAAAACGAAGAAAGCCTACTGAAAGTTCATCCCACTCCCATCTTAATATTTTCTTTTCGTGCTTCTTTTTTCTTTTCGCTGCGGTTTATGTTTTCCGATCATCTGATAATTACTGAGTTTTCTCAATAACTCTTAATCGTCAACATTCGGGTCTCTGGTGCCCGACAGCTTAACGTGTCTTCCAAGATATTAACTGGGTTTGTCGTTTACTGATATGTTCATTCAGTTTTGACTGACCTGAAACCTGACTTCACGTAGTTTGATAAAATGAAAATATTCAATCTGAATTTTGACTGAGTATTCTCATATGAACAAAGCGAGCGAAATTCCTCTAAAATAGTAACTATCAGGCACATTTCAAAACTCAAAATTCTTAAGCACATTACTCATAAATTCTCTGAGCGGGATAAACTGTCTCATGTCAACCTAGTTATTCAGCCATCCGCGAAAAAAGGTCAAGTGAATCCAACCCGTCCCTCCCTATTTGACTTCTCGTTTTAATCTTTTAAAATGTTTGCTTCTTTATAAAATTTATAATCTTTGAGTGTCAGTAATAGAGGCCTTACCTTTTATTTTGTTTTCTGTTACTTTTCTGTAATATTTTTCAGTCCTTTTTTTCCTTTGTATAATTGCCGTATGTTAATTATTTTCATGTTGGTTGTTTTATATTTTGTAGATCTATTTTTATGAACTCTGAAAGTCCTCTGCAGAGAAAAGGCATCATCTTTCTGTTTACTCTTTGCCCAAATTTTTTAACAAACCTCAGCAGAGAAAAGGTCCATTCTTTCTCTTTACTATTCTATGGACAAATTCTTTAGGTAGATTAGTCGTTTATCTTTTAGGTATTTACCTTTATTTGGGTGTTTTCGGAAAATATTATGCATGCTCTTTAACAACAATAGTATTGTTATGAGAGAAAGTGTTCAACGTATTTCTTACTTATTTTAATTGGGATAACTACATGTTTTCAGGATAAAAAACTTGAAAGTTTCCCAGAATTTACCTGTCTGTGAATATTTTAAAAAATTCTGTAATTTCAGTGAATGATAGATATTTTAGAGACTAAATAAAAATATTTTTATAGTTATGATGAAAGAGATGTTTATGATATTATAAAAAACTTTAAACAACTGCGCTAACATCTCAAGCGACTAGAAAATAAGTTATAAAATGTTATGTATATTTTTATGACATATTGCATATGCTACTGTATATGTCAGACGTACATTCAACTTCAGTAGTCTTAGAAGATTACCCATAACACCATGTTGTATCTTGACGTTATTTTTATTGTCTAATTTCGTAATTTACTTGGTTTTCTACGAATTTAGCTCAGAAACATTAAAGTTTTCTCCTAACTAATTGATTTTAGTACTGAATGTTTCACTTAAAGTTAATAGTGAAAGCAAAAGCTTTGACGGGTGTATGTAGTGTATAGGCAATCGAGTTTTCTATTTGTGTAAAATGTCCCCCAACATATCAGGCGATCAGGGGAACGGTCGTGTGTGAGAAAGTACTAAATTCATTAAGGTGCCAAACGATGACCATATAAAGCAACTTTTAATAGCTTAGCATGTAAGGTCAGAGCTGTAACTGCTCTGCTTACGTAAACTATTGTATTTCTATCATTAAGTGTTAATATTCTTATAATGAATAAAATGTTCCATTACATATTCGAAAGTTGCAAGACTTTGTACATTGTCACTATTAGACCGACGTCTGAACTTCGTTTTTCAATCGTATTCGCTTGAGATACTATAATATTATGATTCGCATTTGTTTTATGTAACTAAATATCGTCATTCTAAATCTCACTAACAAAATTCATCTGATCCAAGCAGGTGTTGCCTCTAATCGCAAATATATTGGAATTTAGTTGCTCATGATGTCAGAAAGATTAAGATTCGGGCACACGTTCTCACCGATGTGTCTCCTGTGTAGCCAGGATCAACAAGGGCGACCTCAGATTGACAATAAGCGAAGAAGCTTATTGCCGTCCCGGGGGAGAAAACTACAGCTTCTGTCTTGGAACTTAAAACGAATTTAATCAGAAAGAAGATAATCAGAGTAGGAAGTATCGAGCCTCACTTGATTTGCCATCTGTAGTATAATGCATTTTGCTTCAAATTGTTGTCTCTCACGTAGTTGTTAAGGAGGGAAGATTATGATTCATTGGTATTTAAAGGTACCTGAACTCACTTCCTGATTCGTTCGACAGAACATGAAATGAAAACATAGCCACTCAATGTCAATACGACTATTATAGTCTCCCAAGATGCGATTGGTGCGTAAAACGAGGTATAGTTGGTCTGTATCGTTTGCCTCATCTATATTCTTGTGCCCTTTGCCTCCTTGATTTAATGTTTCAGTATTATTAATTAATGCAAGTTCGTTACTTCATAAATTAACATTCAATATGGCTTTTGTTGTAAGAACCAAATCATTTGTCATACCGACAATACCGCTATAATTGCTTGCCATTATTATGGGGGCTTCTACTTCCGCTGTGATCGGTGTCGCGTGCTTAGAATATTCTATGCTCTGAGTCTCATTGTATAATTTGTCATCATTCGGGATCGGGAACACAGTAAGTCTTCTTTTTCCTATCTTCCCTATCAGCTGTCCCTTCCACACTTACACTTTTCTCTACTTATTTTCTTTCGCACAGTCGTTTCTTCCAATACGTCCTTCCGTCTAATCTCATTTCTGTCTATCATTCCTCCGTATAATATGCCCAACATAGACGACTTCCTCTCATCTATACCCTGAGTCAAGATTACAAGAATTATAAAGTTTCAAGAATTTATTTCTCAAAAGAATACAGAGCATTTACTTACCGAGACACAACAAAATATGTAATTTATTAAAAATATCATATCACAAGCATAGCATTTCATTCTATGAATAGAATAAACAATGTGTATTTTAAAGGTGGCTCGATAGTATTTTGTTACTATGTAATTTTACTCATACTGGTTTCATTTGTGGTATCGAAGAATGTTACTCTTTTATTTGTCTCCATCATCTACGTCACTATTTATTTGTTAGTTAACTATATTGTCTGATATGCTTAGAAGTTTATTATTGAATAGACTTATTAATGTTACATTTATCAAGTTATTTTTGTTTATCTGTGTATAATTTGTATACACTTGGTTAAACATCATTACGTCAAAAGTAACATTATATGGCCAACGCATCTAAAAAACAATGTTTCTGTTATCTGTCAGGTTAACTGGAACAAATTAGTAAGCTGTAGAACTGGCCCTTTATCGGCTATCTATGTGATATCTGAGAGGAATATTAATTAGCAATATTCAATGTCGTATTTTCATTATCAACTTATCACTAAAAGTTGTGCCGATTTCTAGAAGAAAATGATTGATATTAGATTACTTATCTGGATATTATTATATTCGTGTATCAATTGCTAGAACATACCATATTTATAGTATGCGTTTAGTAGGTACTATATTTAAATTACCAAATAAAAATATTAAACTGTAGAAGTTTTTCTGCGGTTTAATATTTTTATTTGGTAATTTAAAACAGTCTGGAAGCATCTGCTACATTATAGACTTAACAGGTTGAACTTCACCTGGCATCAAATTAGCGCGAATTATATGAATCTAAAATTTATATTTTCTTAGTCTATCCTTTCCTGTCGCTCAGGAATGTCATATGCTAGAGAGAGAAACATAGCGCGAATGTGATTCCACTGCGAGAAATGCTATCGCATCCCCCCCGCTGTGTCATCCCTTCAAGTAGACATAATGCAGTGCAGCAATCCACGCCATCGATTAGCTCGTACATGACTTTTAAATTAATCTACTTGTGGTACTGTTGCAGAAATCACACAACACATTAATCGTATACGTATTGCTATCGGTCAAGAAACTAGAGAACGTGTCAACTTCCTTTGCAGACTGCGGATTTCTCGCAACGAACCTGTTTGCATACCTTTGCGAAAAATTCTAACCTTGATCTGAAGGAAGGACGACTGTAATTATAAAGACGGAAAGTCCATTTCGATTTGTTCAGCGCACGGCAAGTTCAGAAACCAATTTCGCTCTCAACTGCCAGCAGTGTACTTGCAGTAAATAATTTAGTTGAGCGCGTGACTGCGCGCAGGACGGACGCGTGTTGCGGCGTCATTGATTTTCACATTAGACGCTTTCGTAAATTTTGCAACGTACAAATTTTTCTTACCGTATCCGAGGTCGAGCTTTTCATGTGTTTTGTGTTTACTATTTTATTTTTAATGTGGTATAGTTAACGTGATATCTTCCTGCCTAGCGGGCAAATCGTGTTTGAAAACTAGTTACATAGTAGTAATCGGTGGTAAGACTTGCGTTTAAACGCATAAACTACGCCCACAAGTTTTTCAATAACTATAACAAATACTGGATACGTACGTTATATACATATTGGTACTTTGGCAGCATTGGAACACTGTGATTGCGATTTTTTTATGAGAACTAAATATTTTATACCCTTTTCTTATGAAGACGGCAATTCTTTTTTATTATTCAATTTTTTTTTTTCATATTTCTTTAAAATTTTGTAGCACATGAGATTAGCCTTAATTCAACTATTATAAACTTTACTAAACATATCAAGCTCTAAGTCGCTATAACATTTATGTGTATTTGCATTTGAGTGACAGGAAAGAAAAATCTATGATAGTGTAAATTGGAACAATGGATTACGTACAATACATGTGCATGACGTCTGTATAGAGAGGTTTTTCCAAGAGAACATTTTAATAAAAACACATTATCTGTAACACATTTTTACATTGAATAACACCTTAAATTGTAGCTGTCACTGTCAAACTAAAAAGAACTAAAAGAGATAGCTTTAGACTTATTGTGGAATTAAAGTTGAAATGAGTTTTACACACTGGCTGTAAGAGTACCTACCTAAATCGCCGTAGTTGGTCACTTGGTCAGCTGTGGCCATATTAATAAGGTGTGATCGATGAATTAGACTGTGACTGCTAAAAACCCCGCCATAGGATAAATTTTTGTTAGGTTATTTTCTATATGTCACAAAAAATTTTTAAAACTGATAATTGTCTGGGACGAGAAGACGCTGTCTGAATTTATAACTATTAGCATTTTTTTTTGTAGCAGCTATTAAGTGTCTAACGAAACGAATTTCCCCTCAACTTCCCCAATCCTCAATCTAAACATAGCAATTGAGGAAAAATCTATGTTGTATGGAAACCAAAATATTTCAATTATAATACTAACAGATAAAATAAATAATCAATAATTGTTAAAAGCCGATAATCGATGACTTACAATTTGTTTTCCCATGAAACCCAAATGCTAAATATTGATAAATTTTGAGTCATTAAGATTAAACTGAATACCGGGGAATCCGTAATTCATAATACAACTATTATCACCTATAATGATGTTAGATAACATAGTCGTTTTAACGATTGGAAAGCAACGTGTTGTTTTGCGATTGGTTTGATAAAAACATGTCATTGAATGTGAAAAACCAAGCCTACTTCAAAGATAACATCATACAATATCAGGCTCAGGCCTAATCTTTAAATAGTAAAAAATGAAGTCGCTTCCCGCTCTCTGTCTGCCCTTATGTATGCTTAGATCTCTAAGACTACGCAACGGATTTTGACGCGGTTTTGTTAATAGATAGTGATTCACGAGGGGGGTTTATATGTAATACATACAAGGATTTTCCAAAATTCCCTTGGAAAAGCATGATAGACGCAAACGAAGTTGGGCGGGGGCTAGTTCCTTGGATAGAACGGTGATGACGTGCATGCAACCACGTGTTTGTGGTTTTAAAACATGCACAGTGACTGTGTTTAATAAACATGCTATAAATTGTTGGATTATATCTTAGCTTTAAGTGCTTAATTTTTCTACTAAACATGACATAACCCATGGCAACCCTTACGGCTGCTACACACCTTAAGAAAACGAAATTGGACGATACTGTTCAAACTGCAGTTTGTCCGATTTTATAAACTACGAAAACTGTGCAGTAAAAACTACCGTCCAATCGTAACGATTTTCCGTAGCAGGAATTAAATTATCGAACACACTCCCTTTCGTTTCTACCTCTTCAGTCTTGGGTGTTAGCAGGTCAAACTCATATTAGTCCATCACAATTGGAGAGAAAAATATTTTTTATTTTTATTTACTTTAACATAATGTATTTCAAATTCTCATCACCAAATGTTACAAAATCTAAGAATCTGTTACAAAACGTGCTCTTTGTGATAAACAAAATGTGAAATGGTGCATTTTTGTATCTTGTTTACAATTTTCGTTAACCGTGAATCATTTTTTCGCTCTAGTGAATCACAACATCATTTTATTTTATAAACTTGCCATTGTTGCATTTCTTTTCGATACGCATTGATCCTGCAGCTATTCCAACTCAAAACTTTTTAATCAATTTAAAACGGAGATAAGAAAATTCTATTGATCGTATATTTTATTTATGATAAGTGGTATATAATCGAAAATATAATAACATGTTCTTAAAAGAAAAGTTCCCTTATTTTCAACACGAGTTTTGTTGTGAAAATATTAAATATTGACAACCTCACCTAACCACCTAAGGCTGGCTGATTGGCGTTATTACTTGTTGGCGGTTCCGATAAAACATTCTTGGATGCTACTGCTGCTTAACAGACGTGTTTTCTTATATTATGGTCAAAATAGTAAACCAAAAATATTGCATCCAAAAAATTTTCGACCTTTCTTGATTTGTCATCTCTTTATGTTTCAAGTTACTAAACGAGTTCATTTCAATCTTTCCTACCTTATTTAATATCTTTCCGATTAAATTATCTGAAGGTTAGCCCCCGGGACGGAAATCTGCTTTACTACTTTTTGACAATTTATGGTCGCCGCTGAATACTGGCTGTGGGGACACAGCGGTGGATGGGTCGACTATTATCACAAAAATGTCATGGAAACCTGCATTTTGTCATCCTAATGCAGTAAATGCGGTATTTACAGACTCACCCCACAAGCCAAGGAGCGGCCTAACGGTACTCCAAATACTTGAGTAAAGTGGTCTGGTTCTATCTAACTCAGGTCAGCTAAATCTGCACACAAAGTCTGTCTATTTCTGTTGCAAGTGATCGATTTTGCCAATTCTCGCTTGCTCTTTAATAGAATACTAACTTTTTTGCCCGCGACTTCGTCCGCGTGAAGTTCCGGACCCGTTCCCGTAGGAACTACATTGAATTTCGAGAAAAGCGCTATATCACTCCCTGATAATGTAGCTTTCTACTTGTGAAAGAATTTTTGAAATCGGTCCAGTAGTTTCGGAGCCTATTCATTTCAAACAAACAATCAAATCTTTCCTCTTTATAATATTAGTATAGATGACAAAATGCATAATCTCTAGAGATATTTTGTCCAATGAAGCTACCAAACTGTAATAGTGAATGACCGCACAATACCATTTCTCTTCGTGCTTTCGGGAATAAAAACTTTCCTAGATTCTTCCCTGGGTATTAAACTCAAGCACAACCTCAGAAAATCTAGCTTCACTAGTTGTAAAGGTGCCAGTAAAGTGTCCTTTGCCGGAAACCACATGGCAACGACATCTAACTTACAAAATAATTTCATATGTTGTGTAATAGCAGCCTCAATTCTGGCCCCAAGAATCTAGACGACCTCGCTGCTGTCTAGACCAGATCCGATTTTGAATCTTAATCTTGTCTCAAGAAAAGTTGCAAAAGCATCTACGATTGATTGTCTTTGTTTATCAGTTCTATAATGTCATAATTTATTTATATTTTTTTATTTATAATGTATTGCGATCATACTTGAAAAAATAATCCAATATAATCTTCCTCTATTTTTCTTCCTTTTAGGATGTTACCAAACTTCGACCTGTCAACCTGTCCTACCTTAAAAATCACCAAAAAATAATGGACTACACTGTAAAAAGTTACATTGACTTGAACCTCCTCAATTTTTTGTTTTCTATAAAATTGTCCAATTATGCCTTTGTACTTATTGTTTTCTTTATAATTTTCCAACTAATAAATCCAAAAATATAGCTTAGAAATTACTTAAACCTTGATTGTCGACAGCTCATTGGTGGTCCTTATTAGCAAGTACAATCTGTATAAACATGTTTGCCTATTCACTTTGTTATTTATTCTAAACTAGCAGCTTTGGCCGCACATTTATCAATCTCATGAACACTTTAAAAAAAAAGAGGATTACAGAATCTATGATATCTATGAATCCTTGCCTTTTAATAGCTTGATATTTCGTCTCCATTTAAATGAGTGTTTGAGTTCACCTAACGACACGGAATGTAGGTTAATTAAAACAAATTATCTAGGTTGTAACAACTCCAGATGGTGTATCGTTTCTAATAAAATCTACACAAACATAATAAAGTCTGCTTTTTCGCTATAAAAGTGTTTTAACGTCTGTGTCATTATTAGCTCAATTTGTTATTTCTCACGTTTAAAGGGGAGTTGATGTTACAAATCTTGCTCTGAAGTGTTTTCCGATCAAATTCGTGGTGAGTTTGAAAGCTTCCATGGTTTAGTATTGTTACTTAGTTAGCTGTTTCTCTTTGGATTATACAAAAATGGGGATTCCATTTTAGTAAAGTATCTACAACATACTTTTTTATCACTGCTGCACGACTGGAATATAAATCATTTTAGTGAAAGAATAATGAAAATATTAAGCTAACAAATAAACAAAAAATTTTGAAATGAAAGATAGATAGAGCTACTGAAATGTCTGCAAGTAGAATCTGAACGGACTGGCAGCAAAACTATTCGAAAGAGTTTTAATATTTGAATAATAGATTAACACCACGACTTGATTGCCGAAATGATGGGAGCAAATCAAGTGAATGAATGTCACAATGAAAACAATAAAAAAGGTATGAAATGTCACAACAAAGTGTTGATTGGTATTGGTTATCTATAAATACTTTTAATTTTCACAATTGGACCGCGCAGATGACGAGAGAGTAGGACGAAATGATTCAATTAATAAGAGCAAAAGAGGGACAAGGAGACTCAGACCGCTTATAAATCTACACTTCTCTAATAACCATTGGTAGTAAACGAATATTAATCTCAGGCTATAATTAACTGATGTCAGAAACCCATCGCAATAGAATTGCGCCACGGTACACAATAGTCGGCCAGAAGTTATTGCTTCGGCCAGCGTTGCATTACAGCGCCCACGGTGGCACCATATTTGCGAGGATTACTGACTACAGGGCGTGGGCTTTGGGGTCTACTCTATTTCAATGATATCGAAATTTCTGTGAACCGCCGTAAAATTGCTAACGACCATGGTATCCTGTTACTTTTTCATAACATTTCATTTATTGTCTTATTACAGTATCTTATTCTGAATATCAATGCATAGTCAACACTACCAAGTAAAAGAAAGCTGTGAAATAGAGGTAACTTTATTTTGTTTATTTTTCAGGAGTTTTTTTTAATAATGCATCCTTGCAAAACCCACGCAGGCAATAACGAAAAATAACATTCCGTACCTAGGAGAGAAGGACGACCTCTTAAAAGTTTCTAAAACAGTAATTATGTAGACCTAGAGAAAGAAAGAAAATTATAAAGGTAAAAGTATATGAATTCAATATTCTACGAGGTAGACTACGCAAGAGAACACTTAAGGACGATAAGTCAAGAATTTTGCCCTTCATACCATAAACGTAAGCGAACGGACTTTGGGGCGAAAATTACGAGACGAAATGGTACGGGACCATGTCAACTTATAATTTACGTAGTTGTTTGTGAAATGTTTCAAGCAGCTTATCGCTCGGCTACCCAAGACATCGTCAATAATCGTTTAAATCCATAACGGCAAGATGGTGGGCGCGGGAAAGCAGTACTTAGTCACGGTGGTAATCAGCATACTGTGTTGCTGAAACCGGTTGTTCGTTCACAATAGTATTTGACGCAAATATTTTAGATTTCTGCATTATTCAGGCATTAAAATTCTAAGAATTCACAAATAAAGCTGGTAAACAAAAACGCTTAGGCAAACCGAACTCTTTTCTCCTTTTTCTCTATGCTTTTTATACGCCTTTTTATATTGACACTTATTAATATTCACTTTTTTCCTCTTTCAAAAACTCTCACCTATTTATAACTTATCTCCATTTCTTCTTCAATTCTTTTTCCCTCACCATCCGCAATAAACGCCCTTGTTTTTTTTTTTTCTTGTGCATTCTTTACAATTTAGCCAGTCTTAAGTAGCACCGTCCTAACAACTCTTGTCTATTTTGCCTGCCGGTTTTATTTCTTCGTCTTCTTTTCCTAATGACAACTCTACAATCGATTATTGTTTAGTGATTAAAGAATAAATAAAATTGATAGTTAGTTAAAATAGATAGATTTTAATGCATATCGTCACGCCTACGAAAGGTAGGAAATTTCTAACGAGCAGCACAGCGTGTTGGATTTTCTTTATTAAAATCGATGGGCAAACCGAACTTATTTTTAGGGTTCCGTAGTAAACTACAAGGAACCCTTTATAGTTTCGCCATGTCCGTCTGTCTGTCTGTATGTCCGCGGTCTAGCGCCTAGACGCTTAATGCTAGAAAGCTGTAATTTGGTATGTATACACACATTAACAATGCTAACAAAGTGCTGGAACAAAATTTTGAAAAATATTTTTTTTGGTGTGCCTCCCCTACATGTAGAGGGAATAAAATTTTTTTTCGCAACCCCATGTTGTGGGATACCATTAGATAGGCCTTTAAAAAACATGTGGGTGTGAGAAGATCATTTTCCGATACAATGATCCGTATGTGAATTATTTACATTTAACGAGCCAATTTTCGTTTTGCACGGTGGTCCCTCTATCTCCGAAAGTCTTGTGTTTAGAAATTCGAAAAAAAATATGGTAGTAGTACACATTGTCATAGTGAACCTACTAGGAAAACTATAACGATTAAGGCTCCGTTCACACGGCATTGTCCTGCACGTTTTTTTGCAGTATACGTCTTAACGTATAAATAGTGACCATACAATGTACATAGATCCATTCACACGGCGATTGTACTGCAAAAAAACGTATACCGCTTATACGTTGGAACGCATACTCAACGGACTTGTCAAGCAAATCGAATGAACTTTAACGTATTCGGTTCGTAGTGGCATATGATATAGCTTTGTCTCCTTCACACGACACGATGTTGTACGTTTTTTATCGAATAGCAAACGAAGAAGCGTTTAGTGTACTGAGCGATCTTGGAGGGGTGGCACGTATTTTATGTTAATTTGTTTTGATAGGTATTCAAAATGGCTGAGGAGTCTTCTATAGATAACGAACTATTAATTTCTTTAGTGCAACAAAAGCCCGTTTTATGGGATAAAACTCTGGAACTATATAAAAATCGCGTCGCAACTCAAGCGGCTTGGAAGGAAATCATGGTAATAATTGATCCTAATTTCGAGACAAAGGAAGAAAAAACAAGACAAGCCATAGGTATGTATCTTTTATTATTAATAATAAAAATTGCGTTGCAACATACAATGTGTGATTTGCACCGCAGCGAGCGTCACGGAGTTAAGTGGTAAGGATATGCGTAAGTGGCTACGCTTCTTGCAGACTTTTGAGACTACTTTGATTGGGCGAGTCTCGAAGCAATTTTTTATATTTTTTTTTGGTACCTTTTTTTAAAACTTCTACATAGGATCTAAATCCTCCATAACGCTCGCTGCGGTACAAATCAACACACTGTATTTTACCTTACTCTGCTTAGTTCTAAATATATTCGTTTTGCCATGGTACTGATCCTTCGTCTGATAAAAAATATTGACTAAAAGTGGACCTTACGCTGTTTGCTTGAAAATTTCGAACTGATGTACTTTGAATATTTTCAAATAATGCAGGATTTGCCACATCTTCAAAATTGTGTCCATCATTTTCACGAACGTAATTGTGTAATACGATGCATGCTTTTATGATTTCGGTCAATAAACTTGGTGAAACATCAATAGCTCTATGTAGAATTCTCCATTTTCCTGCCAAGATACCAAAAGCACACTCCACGTATCTTCTTGCTCTGCTCAGGCGGTAATTAAAGATTTTTTTACGTAAATCTAAATGTGTTCCTCCAAAAGGGCGTAGTAAATTATTATGTAGAGCAAATCCCTCATCACCAATAAAAACGTAAGGCGTATTTTCTCCACCTTCTAATAATGGCATTGGTTTGGGTATATTCAGCGAACCATCATTAACTTTTTTCCATAAAATGGAATTTTTTAAAATAGATGAGTCACAATCTTTCCCGTATGATCCTATGTCTACATATATAAACCTGTATTCCGAATCAACTACCGCAAGTAGCACAATTGAAAAATAATCTTTATAATTAAAGTACATGGATCCACTATGCGGAGGCTTTAAGATTTTTATGTGTTTCCCGTCAATTGCACCTAAACAATGAGGGAAATTAGTCTTTCTTTCAAAACCTTCCACTATTTTCATCCATTCACTTTCTGTAGAAGGCGTTTGAAGATATTTTCCCTGAAGGACATGCCAAAGAGTCCAGCAAACATCCCAGATGATACCACTTATAGTCGATACTCCAACTTTGTATGAATAGTGTAAATCTTTCATGGAACATCCCGATGCCAAATACCTGAAAAAAGAAATATATATGTACATTATTACAACTATGTTTGTATTTTACAGCTAAAATGATTATTCAACGGTGGACTCATATAAGAGATAATTATAATCGATCATGTAAAAAGATAAAAGATCAGAAGAGCTCAGGAAGTGGCGCCAAAACAGCGAAACCCTATGTATATAGTAAACAGTTATCTTTTCTGCAGAAAGTAATACAACCTAAAGAGACAATAAATAATGTTACTACCGAAAATAACAACATGGAATCCAATAAAAACATAGAATCCGAAATCCAGAACAATAATTCGGAGGGAGGAAATGAAACATTGGAAACAAACTCTATAGAGACACATGGCACAACGGCGGCAAAGAGCCCTATACCTAATCGTGTACCTAAAAGATCTCTAAAGAATATAATTAGTCCTGTCGATGCAAAGATGATGAAATTTATGGATTCTTTTTCAAATAACGAACCTAAAACAATGAATCGGCATCTTTCATTTTTTAATGGAATATTACCATCATTAGATAAGTATAACGATGATGAAGTCCTCGAATTTCAAATGGGTGTGCTACAATTAATGAAAAAAATTAAAAACAGTCGCCAAATATGTGAACCGTCGTCATTCCATATCCCATCAGATCACAGAGGATATTTTACACAACAATATCAAAATAATATACAAGAAGCTACAAATTCTATCAGTACAAACATGACTACAATGACTTCTGTTCAAAGTCCATCCTCTGTAGAATCAGCAGCTTCTCTTCTAAATCCGTCCTCTGTCGAATCCTGCTATTCTAACTACACGGATGTGGATTACAATGACTTTTAATATGAAAAAATAATACTGATGCAAATTACTTACAATACAAATTGATCAATAAATATTTTTTTATTAATAAAACTTAAATAATCACTACATGTGTATTTTTATTTGTGTACTCACCTTAAGCAGATGGCTAATTTCATTTTTGTTGTAATGCATTTCCGCATATTCGTATTACATTTTGGTAGGCTTGAATTTTCCAGTAGATTTAACAACTTTTCAAAACTTTCAATAGACATCCGAAAGTAATTAAAAAACATTTTCTCATCGTTTTTAAGATTTTCGAATAGTTTTTCAAATGTGCTTGAACGCACAGATTCTTGATTCATAGGATGTACCCAAAACCTTCTATTTCGTCGGCGGCGAGACCGTTGGCGCCTTCGATACCAATTTAAAAGTACAACCAAGCGTGGATCCATCACTGACGTCTACTCACTGTGACAACTGTGTGGAAACTGCAGCTATTCGTTCTTTACACGCTACGTGAAAAAAAAACGAATACAAAAAAACGTGCAGGACAATGCCGTGTGAACCTAGCCTGAAGTATTCGTTAAAAAAACGAATACAAAAAAACGTGTAGGACAATGCCGTGTGAACCTAGCCTAAGTAGGCTCTACTAGTTACCGAGTAATAGCCGACGAACTAATGAAGTAAAATTTATTTGATGAAAACGTACAAATGTATAGAATATGACATAGTACTCATCTGCAAGCAACCAAAGCGTAGCATATACGGAACCCTACATTGTGCGTGGCCCGACACGTACTTGCCCGGTTTTTTATACATCTTCATATTCTTGCCTTTGCCATTCACTTTCGTTTTATCGACCTGTTTTCACTTCTCTTATAATAAAAAAATATACTAATTTTAAAAAATCGGTTATTTATTTATTACATTATTAATCTCTCGTTAAATAATATGACTACCTTTAATTGAACATAATTGATTTGTTAATGTTTTAATAGTGACATCAATTAAATATTAATAGATTTAATGTGTTGTACAGATGATTATGTGATCATTATAATCATGGCTATGTACTTCATGGCTATAATCGTTCATTATGTTGTAAAATTTAGAAATTCTCTACCTAGTTTACACAAGTTATGTAATCAATACATATAAATAAAATTGAAAAATATGTTTCTAATGTCAAAACACTTTTTTGTACTAAATATATGACCAAAAAGCCATTTTTTTTAGCTGTCTGTTATCTTATGAGTTATTATGACTATTAATTGATAAGTACCTACACATAAAATAATATTTTTAATAAAAACTCAAATAGTGTTTATGCCAGAAAACTAAATTGTTCTGTCTGCTTTTTCATGCAGATGAAATTTTAAAAGTACGGTAAGAGATCCTGAAGGAAATGGGATAGTTTTGATCCCATCTAGGGCGGGGGGAGGTGAATTTTTTCTTTTAAAAAAATCAAAATAGAATAGTATTTCCTGTAAAACAAAATAGTAGGTTTTTGCGGGCATACCCACAGGTATTGTTTGGTAAATATCCCACACTGAAGGTCATACGATTAGTCTAATAAAAACCGTATTCAAATCAATTTAGGCATAAATATTAGTTGAATTTCTTGGTTTGTATCGGCTTATAAGCTAGTAATTGATTATGTACGTAGTACGCGAAACATTGGGCGTGAATATGTTTGCATGGTAGGTAGAG
Source organism: Endotricha flammealis (assembly GCA_905163395.2). Classification (NCBI taxonomy): domain Eukaryota; kingdom Metazoa; phylum Arthropoda; class Insecta; order Lepidoptera; family Pyralidae; genus Endotricha; species Endotricha flammealis. Next base: position 1,959,191 of record LR990856.1, on the reverse strand, counting down.
AAAATATAGTTCAAGCTAAAACTATTAGGGCACCAAACAGCCCGTTTTTGAAACAAATTTTAATTTTATGTCTAGAAGAAGAAAGAGATAGCGTGAGAGTTAATTCTCAAGCTATCTCTTTTTTCTTCTTTAGTTTGATAGGGACAGCAATAATTTAATGTGATGTGGCGTTAACCTTAAAAATACCTTTCAGAAACTAAACTGGCTATCAAATATATGTAGGAAAGAGGCTTTTTAAAATTTCCAATTTAGAATAGTACCTAATCGATCGAAATGTTTTTTTCCGATCTGTCATCAACAAAGTCACCACTGAGGTGGATTCAAGGAGATATGCGAGAAATTCACCACCTTTTTTATATTATACCGCTGGCAAACAAGCGAGTCCTTCACCTGGTTACCGCCTCCTATGAACTCTACTCATAGTTCAAGCTATGCTTAGTTTGGGAATGGTGTTGTGTGATTCGTTCAAATGATTAAAAAGAGTGGAAAGGAGAGGGGAGATTTTTTCCTTATGTTGCGAGATAACAGGCTGATCATAATAACATAGAAATAGGTCCTACACGATATGTAGTCAGATTAAGTAGTAGTCACACAGGTTTTTGTGCTATAAATACATTAATCTTTTCAACTCGTCTAGAATTTCTGGTTTCGTTTCGACATTCAATTAAACAATTGGCTTTCGGACTGCAATTATAAATTGTATCTCTGTGATTTGGACATCAGACCTCGGCTGGTTTAAAGCGAGTTGTACAAAAATTACATTATCTCAAGGTACAATTTCCAAGACGGTTCGCACACCTGCACAATGCAAGCGACGTACTAAATAATTTATATGTATCTCAATGAAAGTGATTCCTAACGCGGCGACATAGAGATGCATAGAATCTAGTAGTGTTGCTGTCATTATCAAATATAGTATGTAAAAAAGAGAGAAATTGAGAATGGAATTAAGTAGGCAGCGGTGGCACAGTCAGTAAGCCCTAGGAAAATAGAGCTGGATAGACGTACTATAGAAATTACCTACAAGATGTTACGTTCACATAGGTATAGTGTAAAAAGTGAAAATAACAGTCAGAACATTTCATTTCTACCTATGTCTTTTTTTAAAACATGAAGTGCTGCGTAGAATATAATTATTTTGTAGTATTTTAACTCTTTCTTACAAGTATCTTTGATTATCTTACAATATATACTTATGTAAACATATTGTTATGAAAACATTGACTTTGGCTTCTATTCAAAAGTTGGATTATATTTGGTTTTTGCAACAATGATGGTATGTCCAATAACTTTCTAAATTAATGAATTTTCACGTTATGTAACAACTACGCAAGCTGTTATCGTGTTCGACCTCGTGTTAATACTGTATTAATTATACTAATTTAACCGTATACATATTGTACTCGTTATAATTAATTCGTTAAACTCTGGTCTCCTTTAAATGTCATCGAGAGCATAGAGAATCGCAATAATGGTAATGTCGGTAATGTACTAGGATCGACACGTCTACACCCACTGTATACCACAGTCTGTGTCTATACTCCAATGTCAGAAAACACTATCCCCCATAGAACAAAAGCCAACGATCAACCATTTGTTTTGTCACTTTCGAACTCATTTGAATTCACGAATGTCAGTGAAAAAATATGTTTTAGTTAAGTTGACTTATTTCATTTTTTTTATACTTCACCGTTATACATTTTACACTTATCTTATTTTTGCGTTCAAGCTACAGTAAGTTAGGGGTGCGGTTTCACTGGGCGCCGGCTTGTGAATTGACCAGTCTGCTCCTCCGCCCAACTCCGCGTCAGGGAAAACTTTCTTGACCTTTTCAGCATGATTGTGATAGGATGTGCGCGACGCGTAGTTTTAAAACTCTTTTGCTGCCCCTACTCTAGTTTCACCAGCGAGGTCGGGTTTAAAGTGGGAGTAGCAATCGTACCGAGCTTAAGCTCATAAATCGCATAGACGTCTACCCACACAAATAGTAAAAGGGTAATAATATTGAATTATGTATTTACGGACAACCGGGGCCCGTTTAGTAGGATTTAATCTGGGACTCGAGAGAAATTTGAACGACAAATTGATTGCTTCTCATTAGTATTGTCGTACTAGGTTTACGCAAAGTCTGGCGCGAGCATATGATTTAGTAAGCTGAATTAACCGCTCGTTATGATTTGTAATGATAGAAATTATTGGAATGTCGATTTGTATTACAGCCAATTGCAATAACGCATTTTAAGCATAATTCCACATTAACATTTTCATAGTCCCCTATACTAATTCTTTATGGTTTACAACCACGCACCACGTTTTAACTGTTTCTGAAAAAAAAACAAGACTCAAAATATTTTTATTTAAATTGACCTAGACAAGCTCTTTCAGTGTCTTTTCAAGTTTTTTTTGATAAACAAAATAACAGATTGAACTCGCAATTGGAGCAGTTATTCCAAACTAAACCGGTCGATCTAATGAACATCCATTAACGTTATGTTTTACTATACTATTGATCAAAAACATGTTTACCTTGATATAGTTTACAACAAGGATACAACTAATGCCATTGCATTTTGATGTTACTTACATATTTTAATTGAGCCGGAAGTCCGCTGCCGTTTACATAAAATTAGGCCTGTCCACTAAAGTGGATCTAGGTTCAGCCAAGTGTGCTCGCAGGTTTTTATAGATTAAAATGTGGTAAACAAGACGCAGCGAGAGGTAAAAAATATGATTTATAGATTGGTTTTTCGTAGAAGTTACAAACCAATCATCGTTGCACTATTAAAACTGAATGACTACTGAGGTGTCTGCCAACAGAAAAGAGTAATAAAATAAATAATTACAAAGTTATTCAAAAACTCTACATTACATAAATTACTTGTCAATTTTATAAAATGATTGGAATCCGTGATCCACGCCTCAATTTTCAAGTCTTGAATTAGGTAGGCCTGAACTAGGTAGGTCTTACAAAGTAATATTTGCCAATGCAATAACCATTCGTCAATTCGATGAAAGTTGAAACTGTCTAATTTCTTTATATTTATGAATATAATACGAAGTTTCACTGTAGACATTGTAGTCCTGAGCTGTCGTACATCCTGTAACGACGGAACACTTATAGAGCATTCGCTGACTTGAGAAAGCCAGAAGACCAAGTAATCCATGTGATATAGTTTTATTGCGTTGAGTATTAGATTAATCCTTACATACACTCTACTTACTTTTCGAAATTACTTTGGGACTTCTATCATCTCAATATGTGTGATTTGGCCCCATATATTTATTTAAATTATGCTCTTACCAGTTCTTTTTATTATCTCTCCAATCTAAGGTCTGGAAGGTTGCTTTGCAATAAGACCGCCTGTTGTACTTTTCTTGAATATTACTATTTTTTGTTATATTTATTTTGGTGAAAAAATAAAAATTGTATTTGTAATATTACACGAATTTGAGTGTATTAGCCTCCCTGAACCCTTAATTCGCATATACGCGATGGTGTCTCGCAAGGCAGCGATCTTGGCGACTGGTTTGAACTGTGTGAACTCAGGGCTCGTGGAGGTTGTTGCACTCAAATTCATGTAATGTCACATGGACTTATTATAAGAATTCAGAAAAGTAAGAATTCGGAGTTAACCATTTCATAAAAAGGTTAATATAATGGAAAAATAATAAATGCAATGACTACGAAATTTTATGAATTAATTTATTCAGAGATTTAGACCTTACTTCGTTGGGTTACTTGGCCCTTTATTTTTATTATACTAAAAAGCTTTTCTTAAATCACTCTCTAGCTCTGAAAAAATCATGAGTAGTTTAAAAGAGTTAAACGAGCAGACAGTAGAAGCGACTTCGTTTTATATCATGTAAAGATTAATAATCCGTGAATATTATTATTGTTATCCAAAAAAGGGTGAAAAATCGAATTGGTCGCTGTTCGCGCGTCGACAGTTTTTGGTAAACACGTCTGATAGAATTCGTCCCTGTGCGTCGAGTACGTACTGTCGACGCACGACCAGCGACCAATTCGCTATAGGGAGTAGAGGACAGAGGTCCTCACCTAATTATCTTTTAATACACGTAAAACCGCCACCCAGGAGGTCCCGGGTTCGATCCCCGGTCGGGTCATGATGAAAAACGATCTTTTTCTGATTGACCTCGGGTCTTGGATGTTTATCTATTTATGTATTTGTTATAAAATATAATATCGTTGAGTTAGTATCCCATAACACAAGTTCCGAACTTACTTTGGGGCTAGCTCAATCTGTATGAATTGTCCCTATATATTTATTTAAAAGTACAATAACAGTTTACCTTATCTGTTAATTACTTTCTAAGTTATTTTATATTCAAAACATTGTCACGCTCATTAAAATCCAATTTAAATCATCAACAATTATCTGTTTTATAGGCATGACATACCTGTTTAAATATCTTTAAATAAATATGAATATGTACACATTGATATAATGATTTGTTAATTGTAGCATTATTAATGGTAAAATTGACTTTACTGGAATCTTAATTCTTAACGTGTATCACCTTTATTTAATTTTAAAATTGAATTTCCCCGTATTATTCTTACAGGTACTTTTTTCCATAAGATTTGTTAATTGTAGCATTATTAACGGTAAAATTGACTTTACTGGAATCTTAATTCTTAACGTGTACCACCTTTATTTAATTTTAAAATTGAATTTCCCCGTATTATTCTTATAGGTACTTTTTTCCATTCATAGTTCGAAATGTTGTGTTTTGAGAATTTTCAAATAAAATGTATAAGAGACGATCGAGGACCGTGAAAATTCCTATACAACAGTCATAGTAAGTTTTTCCCTACTTAGCACCGTTCTCGAGTTAATTGTGAGAACAGGCTCAACATTCTTACATAAAATAAAGCTTTTGAAATCATTATTATGCAACATACTATCAGTTACATATTTTTCTACCAATTTGCATAAGTAATACTACAATATTCGAAAGCATGGAAACTGCTTATAACTTTGTCATTCGCGAGTTTTAAAATAAAGTAAACATAATAATATAGGCTTTAGGTTTTATGTGCGTTATCTATCAGTGACGACATAAAACATATTATGTACATAGTATAGTAAAATTGTTTTTTTATTTTACGTATATAAAAAATATGAAATACTACTGTTATCTTATTAGGTATTATCAGAATTGTTGGAATAGTAGTACAAATATGAATTTGATGTATCATTTTATGATTCTAAGGGATTACATTAATTAATTATTGTGTTAACACACACAGAATTAACTAATGTAATCAAGATAGGGAGATGAGTCGTAGAAATAGAAGATGCGGTCCCGATGTAAACTCGCATACTTTGACACTTCTCATATTATATATTTCCATCATATATCAGCTTCTGTGTTTCTTTCGGACTATGACATGGGACTATTTAAGAGGTACATTAGAGGTCTCGTTAGAACGCAACGCATTAGTAGCGTCCCTGGTGTTGCTGATGTCCATAGGCTACGGTGACAACTTTACATCAGGTGGCCCGCTGGCCTGTATGTCTGAGTATAACATAAAAATAAACTTACGGAATACCAAATGAACGAAGGAGCGTCAGGTCACACTAGACTAGATAACATTCATTGATGCTCCATTCCCATTGGTCGTTGCGTGATGATGATGATTTCCAGACATTTTCAGCTATGACGACTGTTTGTCATGGGCTCGATTGTAGCTAGTGTAATCAACTATGCTTTAAAAATATTCTGGCAAATTGAGGGTACAAGTACAAGATTCTGAAATTAGCAGGTTTTTTTTTGATTTAACAAACTGTGTTGCTCGAGTTGATGGCTTCTGTCTGGTTATGGTGGTTGGTAGTGTCTTGATTATGTATTCTGTGATTTTGATACACGCTACCGGACTTTTGCTATATCAAATCCCTTTAGCATGATAACAACCGGCTTGCATACTTTGTAATACAATTTAGCAAGATTTCTTGTTACACAATGTAAAGCAAGTTATGTTGTCACTGTGAAAGCCATTGTTTATTAGCTCGCCGAACAATCCGACATTTGTAAATAATCTTTAGATCGTAAATATGACAGATCAACAGCTTTAGGTACGACACAATACAATCCAAATACAATTGTTGCTGATTCAACTTTGCACTCTTGCATTTCACCTTTTCATTTTGGTTTTCATAGTACAAATTGTAGTACATAGTTACAAAATCAATTGACTTGAGACTAGCCTAACAACTAACTTGATTGTTACGCTCAGCTATACCCGCATCGACGAAAGGAACTGCCAAATAGTTGTCTATTTTTTAACGCATTCACTGCCGGCAACGCATATATGCGTTTTCGTTACTTTCACCCAGTGCCTTGAACGCGTCTGCGAGTTCATATATTTTGTGAGCTTCGCCCAGTGCCGTCAACGCACATGCGAGTTCTATTAATTCTACTATGCTCCACTTATGTTTAATACTAGAACTCCTAGTTTTAGTCACAGCCCGGACACTCCATACAACGAGCGTGAAATAATTACCTTTTTCTACTACATATGCCAATGTCGTCTGTACACGCGTATGCGCACACGTATACACATTCGTTCACTAATCGGACACCTTTACGACTGTACCCGCAACGGTACCCGCCTGGGGTTGAGGTAACGCGTTTCGGTGACGGGGCGGAGAGTGGCTAATTTACCTCGGGTTATTACTTATTCTATGATTTTGTTTGATATTTTCGCTTGACCACGCGGGCGGAGCCGCGGGTAACAGCTAGTGTTTCATATGTTACTCCCTTTATCTGAAGACATTGACAATGGCGTTTCTCTTGTTAGAATAATTGGTACCTACCATAGGGAACAAATCAACGTCAAAATAGTATGAACTCACATGTGCGTTTGCGGCACACAGAAAAGTGCGGCACGGCACCTGGCGAAGGTTTAGGGGTTTCACCGGCAGCGAATGCGTTAACGCCCGAAGCAAAAATGACAAGTGATGTTTGACTTGTTTAACTGTGGCATCTTAACATCTAAACGATGATCCGAACCTTTTTTTTGTTTAAATGGTAATGTGATCGATAGTGTTCTTAGATATTTTGCTTAAGGAATTGAAAGTATATATCTTATGTCATTCTTCAAACATTAAAATATACATACCTGCAAAATAAAATTCATTGGTACCTTTCGAAGTGAAAGTAAAACAAACAAGCACTTTTATAATATTAGTGCTTACCTATGGAGATTCTGTTGTCTGTGACTTCATCTGTCTTTCGATTCCTAAGAATTAACCGTTCCACTTAATTATAAAGGTCGTTAGATTCCCATACTAATTCATTTTCACATTTGGCTCTAATGAGCTTTATCTTGCATTGAAATCATATCAGTCTGCAGTCTGCATTTATAAAAAGTTACTTATAGCCTTATAGGTTATATTGTTAGATTACGATTTTCTTCTTCGCCCTAGTTTTCTAATTCATTAGTACTATTCTGCTACATATTATGTTCTGCCCGTTTTACACAGCGCAGGTTGTTTAATATCTTTCTGATTAAGTTCATTGTGAGTTCCCAGACAGTTTCTCCCCCGGGTCGTCAATAAACATTACTTATTGTTGTCAATCTAAGGCCGTCGTTGTTGATCCGGGCTTTACAGGAGACAGCGATGGGAATGTGTAGTGGCTTCTACTGTTGTTCTAACTAGTGTAATTCGACAGGCCTGGTGGTCGATTGGCTAGCAATGGTCACTTTATTTCGAGGGCCGCGTTTTCGATTCCTGCTCAAAGTAAACATTTGAATGAACATGTCTGGTTGTTTTTTATGTATACTAAGTATTTATTTACAAAAAAAAAGTATTGTAAGTATATTTATCAGCAATCTAGTACTCATAGTACAAGCTTAGTTGCGTAGTTTGGGACTAGATGGCGTTGTGAGATTGGTTAAAGAATATTTATTTATTTATTGCAAGCTCCGCACTATATGGGATAGTGCCGTTCGTTGCTGCTATTAATATATGTTTAAAACAGTGTGATATTAGGTATGTTGTTAAACGAAACAATTGGTCATATGTTCGATCCGGTACCATTAGTAAAATCGCAATCACAGTGTGCCCATTGACCAATAAGTACCCTATTACTTCAATTGCTTCAATTTATTTATTAAGATCGTTGCATCAGAATGGTTTTCCAACAGGACAGTGTAGTTTCTCCCCCGGGACGTCAATAAGCTTCATTGCTTATTGTCAATCTGAGGTCGCCGTTGTTGATCCTGGGTCTACAGAAGACGACGGTAGGAATGTATGGTAGGCTTGTCCCGAGTTACTTAGTTTGTATCGTGGTATGTTAACGGTAACAAGGACCATGCCTGTCAGATCTCTGTGGTAGTTTCCTAATCTGTGGTAACTATCAAGTTCATCATTGAAACTGATCTTCATGCATACGATACAAGGCATTGTGTTGGTTCTCTCACAAACAAATTGGAAAGCCAGAATGACGCATATGATTCTTAATTGATATGCGCCATGACAATAAATATTTATGTATAGACGTCCAGTTGCGATAGAATAATACAACAATTGCTATGTGAGAACAGTGGAACGCGTAGAACAAGTGATTATTAGTGGCAGGCCCAAAAGAAATCAACTCAATCTTATCAATTTAGTTTGGAACTATTATTTTTCGTACACTTTTGTGTACGAAAAATAAAAAACTCGCGGCAAAAATAAGTAAATTCGAAATAATATAAGGGCAAATTCAAATATTACAAAAATAACGGACAGTTAAAAAAATTATATAAACGCCATCTAGTGGTGATTTTGAACACTGGTGTGTCATTGTCGTGTGAGTGTTCCGTGATAGGTGCATCGGCGCATCGCCAATGCGCCGGCGGCGTATGGAGAATGTCGCCGCCGCGGGCGCTCCTGGCGGTGCTGCTGATATGTCAACTGCTGTCGTTCGGTGGCCACCAAGGACTCACCAAGATATTTTACACGTAAGATCACAATTCAAAAGTGTAATTTTTATGCCATATGTGCTCCACCACCTACGCGAAGGCAGACCTCAATAATGCCACGACTACTACTGTAGAGTCTGTAGATAAATATTTCTCTATTAAGGTATCAAAGACCCAGTAGTTACTAGACAATTATTCTTAAAGCTAGTGTAAGTAAATTACATTTAAAAACTAAAGACAGTGCCTGGCTGCTATCACCAGTCGCCGGCAGCATGAGCATGCCGCCCTCTATCCACTTCGCCGGTGTCTGTAGACATTGCACGATATGCAAATATCTTTTTGTCAGATAGTGCATTAAAATGAAGAAGACTATAATAAAAATATGGTAATGACCTATACCTGTTGCTCAAGGGCACATGTGTTGTATTTGTTTGGAAACTAGGTGTTTACTATTATGTGTATCATAATATAGGTAAAACATAAAAATATTAGTATTCGTTGAAAATTAATATTTCTGATAGATTTTCTACCAAACATTATTGACACAATGTATTTTGAGTAAAAAATAAATCATTACCTTCGTGGAAAATAAGTCAAGCAAGGCACAAGAAACTGGCAAATATAGGTATAAGTCAGCAATATGAAGTAGACCCTAGCTTTTGCGAACGATTCTACTTCTGTTGCTGACCGTACATAAAAATATAAATGGTTTCTAGTGCAGTAAACATAGACCTAGGCGCAGTCAAACTACGCCATTTGTACTGCCCCAAAACACCTTGGCAATAATAACAATAACATGAAGATTCATCCAAACTAAACACGAGCAAATAGTGATAATAAATTATTGTACATTTATAACAGATATTAAGTTGAATTCTATGAAATATTACATCCAACGACTCGTAAATATAATGAATCAGTTGAAATTCTAAGAGCGCATTCAATTTTACCTATTTATTATATTCTCCTGATATCTATAGCTTATCCGTCAGATAAATTGCCAGTTTGTATCATTTATACAAAATAGATGTAACTGTTACTTATCAGCAACTGATGGAACTTGCCCTAAACGTAGGGGCAAAAGATGTGGGCGTAACAAAAAAGAATTGATTGTCTCAATTGGACAATAACACCGCAATAATGTTTGATGTAATGGTGTCAATTTTCTATTCAGATTTATTTTTACGTTGTTCAATGGTTAATGAACTCGGTAGAGACCTTGCAGGTTTTTTAGCTCAGTCGATAGCGTTTCGCAAACGTTACTTATATTCAAAGTAACGAAAATTTTCTAAATTAGCATTAGATATTTGCACTAAAACAGAATTTAATATTGAAATATGTTTGTTTCAGGTTACCTGACACCGGACAACCTCCGATCCTCATCTCTTTAACAGAGACTGCCAAGTTGGAATTGAAGAATCCAGACGAACTTTTATTCGTCAACGATTCGGAGCAGCACAATGATACAAAGACATTCATCATCGTCGACAAAGACGCTTTGCAGGAAAGAGACAAGGCAACAGAAGATGAGAAGGATTCTACGGAACCGCGGCTCATTGTCAAAGCGAAGCCCATGCACGAAACCAGACACACCGATGATGCATTTCAAGCAGCTACCCCAATCCCCATAGAAGAAAACGCAACTGAATCTCAAACAGAGGAACTGAAAGAAGAGAGTGAAAACATTCCAGTCAAACCCGACACGCCTCAGGAAGACATACCCTCATTCTCGGAGTGGGCGCAGAAACAGCTAGCAGAAGCTGAGAAGAAAGACACTGTACTCAATCACTCGAGTCAACCTAGTCATAGCAATACAAATTTTAGTAGTAAAAGCACTAAATTACGGTCAAAAAATTATGCCTCACTTGCGTGTGGCGCTAAAATTGTAGCTGTCAACCCCGAAGCGGGTTCAGCTAGCTCCATACTGTCTCCTAACAGAGACGAGTATATGCTCAATACGTGCAACAGCCGCATCTGGTTTGTGGTAGAGCTCTGCGAAGCCGTACAAGCTCAAAAAATAGAAATCGCCAACTTCGAGTTGTTCTCCTCCACACCCAAAGACATTGCAGTGTACTTCAGTGATCGTTTCCCGACGAGAGAGTGGGCCAGCGTCGGTCAGTTCAGCGCCAAAGATATGAGAGACGTACAAAGTTTTGATTTGTACCCCCATTTGTTCGGAAAATTTATCAAAGTAGAAATGCAGTCCCACCACGGCTCCGAGCATTACTGCCCGGTCTCGCTCTTCAAAGTTTACGGCACCTCGGAATTCGAGGTGTTGGAAAAAGAGAGTTCGCAACACTCTGCGCACATCGATGAAGATGAAGACGATGAGATAGTGGACGTGCCGGGCACACCTACCGCGGAGACGGAGCCTTCAAAAAACCTATTTGGCTCAGCGAGAGACGCAGTCATGTCGATAATGAAGAAGGCTGCACAAGCGTTAGGCAAAACAGAAGTTCCTAAAAATATGTCGTGTGAACACAACGACACGTCGTCAATGGACAAAATGTACAAACGATGTTGCTCTCCCAGCCATATTATTGTATGTGATAATTGTAGTGAAACGCTTTTCAATGAAGTGTATGAACTGATTAGTTGCAATTCGGACAAGTTAGTCAGTTTAGTGCGCCAAGTATTTCTTCGTGAGACGCTTAAGTGTACGGGGATATGTCAGCCCTTCGGACTAGATTTTAAAAGTACAAAGACTATTGAGTTTAGCCATAAACGTGTTGCTTTTATGAACGCTATGTTTCCCAGAAAGTATTTAGCCGCTTTGTGTAATATTCTAGCTATTAAAGAAAAAAAAGTTGTTTTAAATACAAGTTTTGAAACAGAATTAAATGTTACCAGTAACAAAACTGATGAGGAGGTCCCTCAAACACCCAACAGTGAGACGACAGTAGAACAGGAAGTACAATTACAGCCCGAAAAAAGTAATGGTTCCAGCGAGGACAAAAGTAATGAAATTGTACAACAGGAAGAGAAGCTGGTTATTTCTGAGCAAATTGATAATAATCCCAATGTAATAGAGTTACCTAAAGAAGAAAATGTTAAAATAGATGATAAAAAAGAGGAACCTGTTCCAATTTTAGATGAAACACCAGTAGAACAGACAACAGAAACTCCAGCGAAGGAAATAGAAAAACCGGTTGATACAAATATAGAACATGAGGTTAAAGATTTGTCTCCAAAACTTGATGGTAAGAACGGGAACCCAGAGGCTGGAGCAGAGAAACCAAAGGAAACTATTGGGATTTCAGATGAAATTAGTGATCAAATGATTATTGATAACGATAATTTCATATCTGATTTTGATCAAATGGCAGTTGACCCTACGCCGATGGGTACGCAGCCCACCCCAAATCAAGCACAAAGTAGCACTTTCCAAAAGGAATCGGTATTCTTACGATTGTCAAATAGGGTGAAGGTGCGTATCATTATTATGTTATTTTACATTAATTAATTCTACACAATCCACACAGCGCCACCTGGTCCCAAAGTAAGCTAGGCTTAACGTACTTGTGTTGTTAACCAGACAACGGATATATTATTGAAAATAAATACATATAAATACATAGAAAACACTGAGACTCCAGAAGAAACACAAATGATATCATTATAAATGTTTGGCCCGAGCGGGAAACGCCCGCGCGCCCTCTGGTTCCGATTTGTAGGATCACTATCAACTGACCGGGCTGACAATACTAAATATAATATATTTTTGTGGGTGGTGTATTGTAACGGTAAAAAGTTATCAGGATGAAATACGAATTCCAATGACCTGACTGTCACGTAAGCGGTTATTGTCATACTTTCACTATTAGATAGGATTTAATTACATTATCTGCACTCTCACTTAATTTCAAAAGTAATATAAAAATCGTTAAAAATAATATCTCATAAAAAGATAGAAGATTGACTATTGTATTGCATTAATTATTGTTTTTTTAGTCGATGCCATTATCTACTACAATAAAAACTCAGTTGAAATCTTTTTAATGTAAATTTCCAACACGATGTGAATTGTTAAGGAATAAATGAATTATGATTAATATGAGTTGTAAAGTTTTGCAACATAATAATTGTCTTTACTTTCCTTCCAGACACTTGAAAGAAACATGTCCCTTTCGGGACAGTACCTCGAAGAGCTGAGCAGGCGGTACAAGAAACAAGTGGAAGAAATGCAGAAGACTTTCGAAAAAACCGTAGCACAGATGACGGAGGAGAGGCGAAAGAGCAACGAGAGAGAACAGAAGTACCTAGAGCAAATGACCAATCTGCAAGACCAGCTCAGCGACATGGCATCTGTCATGAAAGTACTGATTGAGGACAGGGAGAGTTGGCTAGGAAACATAACATTCTTCAAATTCATCATCCTCCAAATGCTGATCATAATTGCCGCCTTCTATTACATCACAAGGGTACGGAAGCCAGAACCTGTCCTCGTACCGATCAGTAAGAGATCCAAAAAGAGGCAGGACAAATTTAGGAGGAAATCCGTTGAAGGTGTCAGTGGGCATGAGACGCCATCCGCTAAAAAAAGACGGCCGAGCGAAGAAGCCCTTCAAATAGCGCGGCAATCGGAAGACATGAACGTGGATGATGATGATGATGGTGAGTGGCAGATAGCCAGGAAAAACAGAAGAAGAAAAACATCCATCATTCACAGAAACACAGAGACAGAAAAAGTAAATTGGGGACGACAAGATAGTATCGTCAAGCTGCAGGAAAACATAATACCCTTAGACGAAGCGGAGTTTATCGCTCCCGTCCCGGAACCAAAAGAGTTCAATGAAATTCCAGAGACTATAAACAAAAAGGAATTGCCAAAGACGAATGGGTCATTCTTTAACAATTTAAAATCGAAGACTATGAAGACGAGGCGGCTTTCGTCGCCGGCTTTCTTGCGTACTCTCAGCAGGCAGAGCACTAGGAGCACACCAAGTCCTGTAGTGAGAACATTGGAACCGATTTTCAATGGCAAATTGAGCAAAAAAGCGTCCTCTGAGTCCCCAACCGGCAGTCTCTGGTCAGAGTCGACGGAGATCTCACATAACGGTCAGCCGGACACAGAGAGCGCTGGCGGCAAAAAGAAGAAAAGCTTGAAGAATATACTAAAGAAAGTGTTTTGAGGACAATTTATGAAGTCGAGTGCCGGCGAGCGGCTGTTGTAATTTATTTTCTTGCGAATATTAACTATATACCATTTAAATTATTGTTTAAAATATTTGTAATATTGTTAGACCTCTCAATAGGTGCCAATTGTGATAAATTAGGGAGCCTAATGTTAGCCTGTTACATTTGAGTTATGCAAAGTCTGCTTGTGAATGTTGGACGGAAGAGTGACAATAAGCGAGGAGGCGACTAGTCGGATGGGTGTACGGTAAACAAAGAAACGGCATTAAATGCATTCATTTTATTACTTCGTTTCATTTATCTTATTATCACAGTAAATTATACATGTAAATATATGTTATTCTTAAATTATACATAAAATATAGTTATAATCTAATCTTTCAAAACAAAAGCGAAAGGTCACTGACTGACGCATGGAACACAAAATCTCTAAGTATTTGATTGATATGAAGTAGCCAAGTATGAATTTATAAAGACTATTTAAATTTGGCAAAATTATAATACAATAGCTGTATTTCTTTCATATTTAATTTAAAATCAACAACCTAAAAATATAATTCAGCAACTACTGTCAGTTTCATATTATTTTACGAAACAATAGTCACAGATTGCAGAAAATCTTTCAAATCTATACACTTAACATCTACCAGGCGTTTCTGACGTGCTGCCGAGTTTAGCGCCTTGGTTGCCACCTCCAAGTCGTCCATCTCGTAAGACTTCTTGCTCTTAGTGGCAAATACTATTTCGTTGACTTCTTCATATAATTTTACCGTCACAATATGCTTAAAATGTTGTTTTATAATGTCCAGTATTGACGCGTGAAGCGTTTTGTCGCGACAGACCAGATTCAAGATGAAGTGACCTGAAAATTATAGTCATATTGAAAGATTTGTGTCAAATTTACATTATATTTACGAATTTACTTAATCAACCCATCATCATCCCATCAGGGATACTGGTCTCCCTTAAATCGAAAGAGATTAGAGGGTACTCTGCCACGCTGCCCAGTATTTCAAGAAGCCTGAAGGCCACCAATGCTTAACGACTGTCATCCATCTAGATACTGCGTCGTAATTTGCATATATTATAGAGAGGTAGGGTAGCCAAATAGCATTGGTCTCGACCATGTTGTGTTTCTACGGTAAGTAAGGTCTCCAGAGCTCCACTTTTTGGCGACGAGTGATACCCCCGGTATTGCAAGCGTCTATAGGCTACGGTGATGTTTACCATGAGGCGGGACGTATGCTTGTTTGCCACTTTTAAAAAAATAGTTTTTAAAAATGTGATAGTGTGACATAGCAACACAAGCGGCAGAATATATTATATTTTTACAAAAACCCGTGCGAAGCTGGGACGGGGCGCTAGTCGGCTATTTGAAGAGTACGTACCATCATCAGCAAGTATAGATTTGACATTGTGGAGCACATCCTCGTCGAGGAACTGCTTCGGCGGACACGAGAGCCCCAGGGTGCGGTCCTTGCTGTCCATGTCGAACAACACCGCCTCGTACTTGTTGCCTGGAAAGAAAAATAGAAAGATTTAAGAAACGTCTAGATTTTATTTTAAAAAAATGGTAGGTATGTACCTAGAGTAGCTAGCTATGGGTATATTATATCTATTATTTTTTGTATGTAATTTATTTTATAACCACATTCATGTATATCTGCACTACCCAAAGGTTGACTGGTAGATAATGCTGTTAGCGTTAAGTCCGCCTTTTGTACCCTTATATTGTGGTCAATAAAGTTTAAATAAATAAATAAAATAAATATATTATCCGAAAAGCTGCGGGTTCGATCCCACACAATACAAACTGTCGTCATGTAGATTTAAAACATTTATTTAGAGAGTCTTCACTCACAGACACTCGTACAGTAATAAATTATTTTTGTATTAATCTACTCTATAGAGCTACCATTTCGGAAAGAAAATCATTTCATATTTTTAAAATATTGTTTGTAAGTATTGTTGTGACAAACTATGTTATATTTTGACCGTAACCGCCATACCGCACCGCTAGGTAAGTGCCGCTAGGCGAGTTGGACGCTTTTCTGAAAGATTGAGAGTCGAAAGCGATTGATTGGAGAAAGAGTGGGGAAGCCTTTTCCCTATAGTGGGGCACGACAGGCTTATTATATTAAATAGCCACGAGTTGACTATACTATAAAGTGGAAAGATTTGATAGTTTGCATTAAACAGGCTCCGAAACTACTGGACCGATTTCAATTTTTTTTCACTATTAGGAAGTTTCGCTATCCTCGGGTGAAATAGGCTATAATTTTATTTAAAAAAATATTTGGGATTCTCACTAAAAATTAGTGCGAACCCGTGGCGAACCGCTACCTAGTTATTTAATAAAAAAAACTATTTTTTTTTACATCCAAAAAACCTACCACTCTCTGCTTCATCCTTCAAGAAATCAATGCCATCTTTAATCTGGACCTCTAGTTTTTCATCCACTTTCAGTTCGAAGTGTT
This sequence comes from Endotricha flammealis, assembly GCA_905163395.2. Taxonomy (NCBI): domain Eukaryota; kingdom Metazoa; phylum Arthropoda; class Insecta; order Lepidoptera; family Pyralidae; genus Endotricha; species Endotricha flammealis. The sequence goes on along the minus strand of LR990856.1, from coordinate 1,942,646 downwards.
CTTGGGCTACTTTCAGGATATCTGGATCTAGGTCTACGGCTGTGACTTTGAGGTGATCGTAGCATTGTCGCAGGAACATGCAGAGGCTGCCTCCGCCCAGACCGAGTACGGCCACCTGGAACAAAATTGTTAGATATAATAATTCTAAAACTATATGTTTTAAAAGAAAATAATATGATTTATTTTGCAAGTAGATTCACAGGATATACTTTTGCACGTCATTTTTTTATCTTACTTGCACTTCCGACGCGAATTGCCTGTTGAGAAGTGCCGCAAGAAACTCTACAGTTAGTATTTTTTTTTTATATTGCATAATTTGTAAGAATGAGAAGCAAATGATAGTGACCTATTTTATCTATAATCTTCTATTTTATAATAATTCCGGATCTTTTACTCGCCGAACGAAACGCATTGGTGCTTCACGTCTATATTCTGTGAGATGGTGGTACTTCCGTGGTCAAGCTAACCTATTTCATACATGCTCTACCACTTCAAAAATGATAGTGTTTGATGTTTATGAATAAATAGATATAATAACTGGATTTTCCCCGCGGCTTCGCTCGCGTTAAGGCCGTACCAACAAATTTCGCTAAAATTTTGCTGTTTTTCAAGTTGTCTCTACTCCTAGCTACCATAACGAATAACCACCAAAAAAATATATGTTGTGCTATAATCATTGTACTACATTTATGCTGCTCGAAATTTGAAATTACTGAATATTTATGGAGTAATAAAATATTTAAGGAACCTAGTAATCAAAGAAAGAATGCGATTCAACTTGGGTATTTATGCATCGATTCGTGTAAAATTTACATTAATACATAGGCAATAATATTATCTACTTATTTGTAGCTTGGTTTTTGAATTTGAGTGTATTTCCACCAAGTCACAAGCAATTTTCCGTCAATTACGTAATTTCTGGATAGCGGGTGACTGGACACAAGGTAATCAGTGCGCTCCCACGCTTTCGGATGGATGGACGTGTGCCAAATTTTCGCTGCACCATGCATGCTCTCGATTTTTTATTATTATGACGAAAATATCGATTGTATTGATATTTTCGTCATACAGATTGAGCTAGCCCCAAAGTAAGTTCGAAACTTGTGTTATGGGATACTAACTCAACGATATTATGTTTTATAACAAATACATATATAGATAAACATCCAAGACCCGAGGCCAATCAGAAAAAGTTCGTTTTTCATCATGACCCGACCGCGGATCGAACCCGGGACCTCCTGGGTGGCGGTCTGGCGTGGTAACCATTACGTCACGGAGGTCGTCAAACCAAATACGTTGAATTATATATTATGACGTATATTATTTTATCCACGATAATGATTGTGGCTCATTACAGCGCCACATACAATACATAAATTTCGCAACTTCTCCTATTGGTTACATGGATTTGTGGTAGATTCAACAAATCGCTAGTTTTAGTCCCGTGTCTCCTGGTTCGATCCTTAGGTAGGTGCTCATACTTTTTGATTTTTATACATTTTTTAACAATATAATTTTATGATTTACTTTTTACCTAACAATTACGAACAATATAAAACTATTATAAAAATATGTAATAGAATGCCCTCAAAATTTTAAATAGGAATCTGATATTTACACATTCATTAGTAAATAATATTTTTCGAAATTTGAAATTACTGAATATTTATGGAGTAATAAAATATTTAAGGAACCTAGTAATCAAAGAAAGAATGCGATTCAACTTGGGTATTTATGCATCGATTCGTGTAAAATTTACATTAATACATAGGCAATAATATTATCTACTTATTTGTAGCTTGGTTTTTGAATTTGAGTGTATTTCCACCAAGTCACAAGCAATTTTCCGTCAATTACGTAATTTCTGGATAGCGGGTGACTGGACACAAGGTAATCAGTGCGCTCCCACGCTTTCGGATGGATGGACGTGTGCCAAATTTTCGCTGCACCATGCATGCTCTCGATTTTTTATTATTATGACGAAAATATCGATTGTATTGATATTTTCGTCATACAGATTGAGCTAGCCCCAAAGTAAGTTCGAAACTTGTGTTATGGGATACTAACTCAACGATATTATGTTTTATAACAAATACATATATAGATAAACATCCAAGACCCGAGGCCAATCAGAAAAAGTTCGTTTTTCATCATGACCCGACCGCGGATCGAACCCGGGACCTCCTGGGTGGCGGTCTGGCGTGGTAACCATTACGTCACGGAGGTCGTCAAACCAAATACGTTGAATTATATATTATGACGTATATTATTTTATCCACGATAATGATTGTGGCTCATTACAGCGCCACATACAATACATAAATTTCGCAACTTCTCCTATTGGTTACATGGATTTGTGGTAGATTCAACAAATCGCTAGTTTTAGTCCCGTGTCTCCTGGTTCGATCCTTAGGTAGGTGCTCATACTTTTTGATTTTTATACATTTTTTAACAATATAATTTTATGATTTACTTTTTACCTAACAATTACGAACAATATAAAACTATTATAAAAATATGTAATAGAATGCCCTCAAAATTTTAAATAGGAATCTGATATTTACACATTCATTAGTAAATAATATTTTTCGAAATTTGAAATTACTGAATATTTATGGAGTAATAAAATATTTAAGGAACCTAGTAATCAAAGAAAGAATGCGATTCAACTTGGGTATTTATGCATCGATTCGTGTAAAATTTACATTAATACATAGGCAATAATATTATCTACTTATTTGTAGCTTGGTTTTTGAATTTGAGTGTATTTCCACCAAGTCACAAGCAATTTTCCGTCAATTACGTAATTTCTGGATAGCGGGTGACTGGACACAAGGTAATCAGTGCGCTCCCACGCTTTCGGATGGATGGACGTGTGCCAAATTTTCGCTGCACCATGCATGCTCTCGATTTTTTATTATTATGACGAAAATATCGATTGTATTGATATTTTCGTCATACAGATTGAGCTAGCCCCAAAGTAAGTTCGAAACTTGTGTTATGGGATACTAACTCAACGATATTATGTTTTATAACAAATACATATATAGATAAACATCCAAGACCCGAGGCCAATCAGAAAAAGTTCGTTTTTCATCATGACCCGACCGCGGATCGAACCCGGGACCTCCTGGGTGGCGGTCTGGCGTGGTAACCATTACGTCACGGAGGTCGTCAAACCAAATACGTTGAATTATATATTATGATGTATATTATTTTATCCACGATAATGATTGTGGCTCATTACAGCGCCACATACAATACATAAATTTCGCCACTTCTCCTATTGGTTACATGGATTTGTGGTAGATTCAACAAATCGCTAGTTTTAGTCCCGTGTCTCCTGGTTCGATCCTTAGGTAGGTGCTCATACTTTTTGATTTTTATACATTTTTTAACAATATAATTTTATGATTTACTTTTTACCTAACAATTACGAACAATATAAAACTATTATAAAAATATGTAATAGAATGCCCTCAAAATTTTAAATAGGAATCTGATATTTACACATTCATTAGTAAATAATATTTTTCGTTCTCTTTTTTTTAAACATTATTTAAAAAAAAGAAAGAAACATGAAATTAATCATATGAATAAAAAAAAGTATAAAATCAAATAATAAAAGTTTGAAACTGGAGACCGCACATTTTTTATTTACTAATGATTTCTTGAATCTACCATAAAGCCACCGTAAACAATAAGAGATGTGGCGAAATTTAATTATGTATTGTATGTCGCAAATAAAATTATGATATAGATTACGTCATTTATTTGACTAATAGTGCCTTTCATACCATACTAGTGGGTGCCTGCGTGGAGTTTGGTTTTTCTAGTTTTACGCATTTCTGGGATAAAAAGCACAACTCTAAATGTTGACTCGAGATCTCCGTGTAAAATTTCATCAAAATTCATTCTTTAAATTCAGTGGTTTTTGCGTGATACGGTATAACACGCAGACGTACAGTTTTTTTTTGTTGAAAATGACTATTTTGGTACTGTATCGATAGTAAAATCCAGCCGATCAATATTTCAAAAAAATCTGGGAAAACCGGTACAACACGAGTTGCAAAATGACCTTTTTCATTGAATGTGAAAAAGAGAAAAATACCCAATTTTTCTGTCTAATCCATATTTTGATAGGGCTTATAGTTCCTGAGATAGTATGGTACAACTAGAGCAAAAAAACGGGTTTTGTTAAATAATTTTGTGTAACCAACCAAATACGACATAACATACATCGCCTGCAAAATTTCATTTGCAATGTTAAGATTTGTTTTTAATAATATATATTTAGTTCTATCATAATTCATATATCATTTTAAAAGTGTCAACTGATATTGTTTAGTTCTAGAGGTCTATGGAAAGTGTTCAAATATTTTAATAATTCGCTGCTTATAAACTAAAGTGCCACAAAACAAAAATTTCGAAAATGACTTTTATTTCAAAAATGTGGTCAAAATCACCATAGTTTTTATGTTTCACGAAGACACTCGTCGAAATCGGTTTATAAATCACATATTTACGTAAACGTCCGTTTGGCATTTTGGGACATTGGTGGTTAAGTTCAGAGCAAAACGGCCATATTTTCGGATGCAACCCGAAAATTGGCGCGAGCGCACGTCTGTTTTGTGCTAAAGGGCCACATCGCGAAAAATTAACTGTATCGTGAGTGAATTTTATAAGCATCAGGGCCACATTTCGGATTGCGTTTATTTCGCACATAAAAAAATGTAAGTACACAAATTATTTTTAATACAAAAGTGCCATGTTTTGAAAAATGGCCGTGTAGCAAATAAAAATGCCTAATTATGTTGTTTTTTATTATAAGCTTAGAACTTGTTTTTGTGAAACGTCTGTTTTGCCCCAAACATTCGTTGTGTTTGGGATGTTTTCTTTAGAGACAAAATGCTTTATTTCTGTTTGGTGATGAAATACTTTATTTATTTTTTATGATGTTAATTAATAATTTATGATTTTTATTTATAGTTGTTAGGCAACTAGCCATTCATATTGTGAAATTGATTTTTTGAAAGAAAAATTTCACCTCTCTCCCCCCCAGGTGGGATTTGAACCCACGACCCCTCGATATCCAGCCGAGTGCTCTAACCACGTGGTTAGAGCACTCGGGGTCGTTTCAAAATTAATTAATAATGTTATTTTGTGCAATATAATAACAGATTTACCATAATATAATTATGTTGCGCATGTTAACTTGTGCAAGTTTTCTTTCTAGGGGACACTTAGCTTTAAACTAGGTATATTATTATTAGTATGGCACTTTTCATAAGATCATACGCTAAAACGTGTAAGTATTTATTAACTTCGAACGTCCCTCCCGGCTTCTTCAATTCAATTCACTCTTCTCTCTTTTTTAGATCCCACACCTATGCATTCTTGTCTCTGATTCTTGTCCTGTCTTTATCTGTCAACTTCGCCGGCATAATGTTATATGAATTGATTTACTTTTTCAGAATGGACAGCAGAACACGAAGAATTTTAAGCATTGTTGGGAATTGTGCCTGATGAGGTTTTAGAAGTGTTTATTTTTATTTATATCCTAATTTTTATGGTGCCAAACACTTGTTTTGTAATAAAAGTTAATATTTTATTATTATTTTTAAAATTTTGCCTAGCGAAGAGAAGAGGTTTTTGTGTTCTATTTTCTAGTTATGAGTGTGTTACTATCCAATAAGGTTGCGACTATTTTTCTTAAATAAAACATTTTATTTTTTCGACTTGTGGCCTTTTAATCAAAATATTAATATATTTACTAGATATTTTTTATAAACTAAAGGGACTTATGTGCTGCTAGTCGTCGTTGGGTTCTAGTTAGCACAATATTAAAATAAACAAGTTATAGGAATTTAAAATACGCATCGAATGATATAAAGTTACACAAAATAATTGTAAGTATGAGTACCAAAAAAGCAAAAAAAACGAAATTAAAATTTTAAAACGCTCTCCTGAAAAAAACAAAATTTCGAGTTGTGGCACTTTAGTTTATAAGCAGCGAATTGGTTTCTCAACTAGATGTCGTTAATATTACCGCGCCGCGCGTCATTGCCAGCCCTCTAGTGGTGAAAAAGGCAAGGTTTTTATCAAAACTTAGTACTACAAAATGATCAATAGATGTCAAGTTTTTGGCATTTTACGTAATATTAAAGCGGGGTGAAGGGGTGAAGTAACGTTACTTAGAGGTCAAATCCTCAAGGTCATCGGCTCCTTGGAGCCCCTTAATTTTATGACATTAAAATAGATCTCGTTTAACAACAAAACAACCCATAGCGCGACTTGTGGCGCCATCTGTTAGCCGATAGCATCCCATACAGCGCCCTCTATATCAGAAAAAATATTTTCCCATTGGAATGACATACTTTCACGGGATAAAAAGTAGCCTATATTTTGGGCTCTGTACCTCTGACAATATATTTACAAATTGTCACAGTGATCGGCTGATTAGTCAAGCCGTGAAGGAATAACAAAGAAACTCACTTTCTCATTTATAATATTAATATGATACACATGCAAGTGATACAGAAAACAGTCTAGTGTATTAACAAGGCGGCCTTATTGCTGAAAGCACCCTTTTCAAGTTAACGAGTTTCTGTAGTATGGATTAATACATTAATGTACCTTCGTTATTGTGGCTTCAGCAGCGGACCTCGCCAGCTGAACTCCGACACACATGAACGAGTGGTAGAAGGATATGTGCCCGAATTCCACGACCAATTTGCTTTTATTTTTCCTTTTCACTGGAAATATTAAAAAAAAAAAACATTAAATTGACAGGCTCGGTGGTAGAGTGGCTGGTCAAAATTTGTCATAAGGGCCGCGGGTTCGAATCCTGCGCAAAGCAAACATTACTAATTACTACGAGTAAATGCGAAAGTAACCTTTCTGTCCTGTGACAGCTCTGTCTGTCTGTTACCTCTTTACGACAACCGGAACCCGGAAATCACCCCACAAAGGGTGAAAACTGGGTGGAAGTTTGTATGATGTATTTTATTACTTTGTTTAGATTTACTTGAAACTTGGTTGTAATGTTCTGAAAGAAGATATGGGAGAGAGACAGGTCTTATTTACTCACCAGTTTTTAACTTAGCCTCAGACTGCACCAGGAACTGGTTATCAAGGAACACGAGCCGGCGGACAGTGGCGCCCTCTACGGCCACGTCCTCCACCACGTAGGCGCCGGACAGCGCGGAGCTGCCCTCGTGCACGGACACGCGACGGCCCACGTCACTGCCCAGGGAGACGAATGGGATCTGAAATAGAGAAAAGTTTAATATACAAATATTCTTGGACGAATCACACAACGCCATCTAGTCCCAAACTAAGCAAAGCTTGTACTGTATACATACTTTTACTTTTTTTTTTTTATATAGGTACTTATTACTTATGCATAGAAAACATATAGACTAAGACAAACACATAAAATGATTCGAGCCGCGCCTTTGGGATAAAGTGACCATCACTAGCCGCTCGACCACCGGGCATGTCAATTCAATTGTACATTCATTGAACGATGATTGTAATTAGTGAACTGATCCGTCAGTCATAATATATATATATATTTTTTATATGTCAAACAGTAGACAAACAAGCAAGCGGGCCACCTGATGGAAAGCGGTCACCGCCGCCTATTAGCCAGTAACACCAGGGGCGTTACCAATGCGTTGTTCACCAAGGAGGTTGGAGGAAAGGAAGGAGGAAGAGAAGGGAAAGAAGGAGGGGGAAAGAGCATAGGGAAGGAGTTGGGATAGATTTACGATGATCAATTTACCTGTCCCACAAATCCGTACGGTATAAGCATCTTGGCTGAGTGCGCCAACTCCTCCTTGACGGCGTCGAGGCTCTCGAAGTGGTGTCCGCGCCGAAGCACTGCCACTACCAGGCGGCCGAACCTCGCCGAGTCTTGTAGCTGCCTCCTGCCAGTCGGTGTGCCGAACAACCACTCTGATTCTCTGTAATTTTTTAATTAAAAAATATTAAATGTATTGTTTTATGACTAAAAAGGCCGTAAGTTTTCTTTCACCATTTCTTTTAACAGTGGTCATTTTGCCTTTCTCTCCGTAATGTTAACTTTGTAGGTAGTTTATGTAAGTAATAGTAATATGTAATTAATCTACTCTATTAATTACACAAAATAAATAAATAAATATATAGGGACAATTGAGCGAGCCCCAAAGTAAGTTCGAAACTTGTGTTATGGGATACTAACTCAACGATATTATATTTTATAACAAATATATATATAGATAAACATCCAAGACCCGAGGCCAATCAGAAAAAGTTCGTGTTTCATCATGACCCGACCGGGGATCGAACCCGGGACCTCCTGGGTGGCGGTCTGGCGTGGTAACCATTACGCCACGGAGGTCGTCTATATTATTTTAATGTAATTTTTAACGAGAGAAAGTATCCGTGAAGACTTACTCTCTAAATAAAAGTATTGAATTTTGTATATTTTTTTTGTTTTATCGGGGATTTCATCCCCGAACTTGCAATAAAGGCAAAATAATCCCCTCTCTTTCTTGACCTCCCCTCCTTGTTATTTGTTGACTGGTACGGTCAGCAAGCAACAGAAGTTAACACTTCAGTACTATGTTCGTTCAAAACAACTGACAATAGCCTATATTCGTAACAGCAATAGCACTTTTTGAAATGGTACTAAAGTTAATCTGCTTCTGTTGCTGGCTGTACCTATAACACAAGTAGTAGTTACAAAGAAAATTTTGCGTTGGAATGGACTTTGCATGTTTTTTACAGTTATTTTTGATAGTGCATTTCGTTCAGCGATTTTTAGCACCGACTACCGTGGGTGGAGAAAAACAACTCGTTTATCGCTTACTTCCTTTGACCTTGGTTTTATAATTAGCTATTTCATGTAAACAAACTTTTATTTTGGTTATAGTGTTTGTTATAGATGGTTTAAGGCCTATTTCCACAAAAGCGGAGAGAACAGGAGAGGAGATGTGCCGCTTGGCTACACACATCTCCGTTCGGCCCCGTGCGTGTCCCACTTGCTCGCGTGCGTGCGGCACAAGATTGTATAGAAAAAATTGAAATCTCTCCGCTTTGGTGGAAACCGGGCCTAATTGCAGAGTTTTTGAAGCTAGAGGTCACAAACCACTAGTAACACACTTGACGCAAGAGAAGTTGCTGATCTACAATAATCATGACCCCTATTAAGAGAGGTAGGGCATAGTGGATAATCCGCTCAAATCGGAGCAGCCCGTCTGGGAAAGGACCTCCACCTTACAGAAGATCGTAGCCAAATAGCATTGGTCTCGGCCATGTTGTGTTCCTACGGTGAGTAAGGTCTCCAGAGGTCCACATGGGGGGGTTGGGAGGGTTGGCAACGCGTGAGTGATACCCCCGGTATTGCAAGCGTCTATAGGCTACGGTGATGCTTACCATCAGGCGGGCCGTATGCTTGTTTGCCAACTTTGTGGTATAAAAAAAAATCTTTAAGACAACCAAATTACACGCAGTTCCGTTATTCCCGTTCCCTTGAGAATTTACCAACATTCTGATTAATAATGGACTTACAGGCGTAGGTATAGCCGAAATCACTGAACCTGGAAAGACGTAATACTACACAAGTCAAAACTGTTTTAGTAACGCAATTAAGCAGGAATCAGAAAGGATGTTCGAAAATTAAAAATGGGAATCAAGTGACTACGTTAATACCGCGTGTGTACCTACTTAACGTAATTAATATGATATTCAACCGTTAATTTCATAATACCGCGGACAGAATTAGCCGGCTTATGCGTCGTATCAATCATAAAAGGTGACAAATGGCGGCCGAGTGGTCTTAACTGCCGTCGAGATGGATGGGGCGATATCTTGGTGACAGCCAAGCGGCATCAGGTATCTTTAAATTGGCACTATTTAACTGTGCTGTGTTTAGATATGATAAAAATAAATAAAGTTATAAATTGATATGTGCATATCAATCTAAAAAATCACACTCAGCGGACGAAGTCGCGAGCACAACTAGTCAAAAATCTTTTGGCGTCCGACTTCTCTTCCACATTTAAGAGCCGCGCTCTTGTCGGAGTCTCATATCAACCCACAATCATCCCACTGCAGGAATACGGGTACTCTGCCACGCTGCCGCAGATTACATAATAGTCACTAACGCTGCTCCTTTGCGGATTGGAGAAGGCCAGTGTTACAGCGGTCTGAAGGCCACCAACTTGGTTTAACGACTGTCATACATCGAAAAATAACGGCTCAAGCGTCTGTTGGTTAAAATTCTCTTTACGAACGGTCTTTTGAACGGCTCTCAGACATCGTAAACACAGGTGTGGAGGCGTGATATAATTGTTCCACATCGGCCAACGGTGACGCACTAATATTTTGGGTTAAATCGGGAATAGTGCAACAAACAAGACGAGAATAGTACGCAGGAACAAAACACCGAGTGGGCGGTGATAGGGACAACGCCCATCCGATAACCGCTCAACGGTAAAAAAAATTGGTGGGCTTGCCAAACGTATTTTTTTATACTAAGGTGGCAAGCAAGCATACGGCGGCCTATGGATTTTTTGAATACTAGGAGAATTACTAACGCGTTGCTGACGCTATAAGAACTACAGACAGACCCTTTTGTGACCCCATGCTATAGACACCAGGGTGATGTATGAATGGATGTTTGTTATATATATATATACATATATATATATATATATATATATATGCTTAAAACTGGGATTAACATATGCGATGCAACAACGGGCAACCGGAAGTAAAAAAAAATCTGCTTAAAGTGCGAGTGAATATATTGTGAGTTCTTGTTTCGGGATTTATATCCGGAACCACAGAAAATATTTAAAACATATATGTACCTACATTCCCCATTAATTGAAACGTTATACGTAATTGTACGTTCCGGTGGAAATTCTAAATAGGGAGTTTGAATGCGCCAATCTTGAAGAAATATAAGTTAGTTTTGAAAAAATATTTTTGCATTTAGATAGTTCAAAACAAATTATGAACATTTAATTGGTTACAAATTGAACTCAACACTCGTACATAACACTCTTCCTAATTATGATGAATCTTATAATTTAAAGTAATATAGAAACAGACAGCAGAGACAAGTAACTATTAGTAATGTGTAGCAGATAGAGATAACTAGTTAAAGACGGACCTTTATCCAAAAATGGCTAACAAGCTGACCGCTGTACAAATCCCTCCACTCAATGTCTATTAACAATGACTACTTAAACAAATACCTACCTTCAAATGTTTTTAAAAAAAATCTTTTTTAATTGTTTTCGGGCCTCGTGTCCGTCCGTCCTGGCGGTAAGTCAGACAATTATTGAAGTAGGATCATGTATGTAGGATGCGGAGCGGCGGGCGATGATCCAAACAGCTCTTTATAACTAACTTCGCCCGCTTTAGTTTACGTACAGTCAACAAAAAGAGATAAACAAGAGAACTAAGAACATTTTTTTTTATACCACAAAATTGGCGAAACAAGCATACGGCCCGCCTGATGGTAAGCATCACCGTAGCCTAAAGACGCTTGCAATACCGGGGGGTATCACTCACGCGTTGCCAGCCCTCCCAACCCCCCAAGTGGAGCTCTGGAGACCTTACTCACCGTACCGTAGGAACACAACATAGCCGCGACCAATGCTATTTGGCAACGATCTTCTGTAAGGTGGAGGTCCTTCCCCAGAGGGGCTGCTCCGATTTGAGCGGATTATCCGCTGTGCCCTACCTCTCTTGAATACACACAGCGCCACCTGGAGGGCTACTACAAAACGTAAATCCGATCCGAAGAATTTTAACTATGAAATACAAGGCTTTTTCATGGTTATTTTAGTAATTCCTTGTATTGCATGAAATACCTTGTACTTTATGGTTATTTCAGTAGTTACTTGTATTTCACGTAATTAAAACTCTTCTGTTTCGGCCCGTTTCGATTTAACTTTCGTAGTAGCCCTCCTGGTCACAAAGTAAACTGGCTTAACATACTTCTTTTATGGTTACCTATCAGGCGACAGATAATTATTTTAAATACAGTCAGACTCGAGAACAAACACAAAATGCCATCACTTAAATATTTATCCCCGAGCGGGAACGAGAATCGAACCCACACCCTATAGAACCGAAGATAGGATCATTACCACCGCGTTCTCAAATTTTTATGCTTTAATGTTACACTATAAAACTTTTGAATAAATAACGTAAATCTCTTTTTGGCCATAACAGATAGACCTTACTCCCTTATACAACGTTTATTGCCGTTTATTGGCGTGAACCCAAAATTTATTTTTCATCAAAATCTGTTAGTAGTTAAAAACATAGCAGACAGTTATTGCAGCATTTATTATATTAATATGGATTCTTCTGAATATTAGTATATTTGTGTTTCGTATAGGTATTTTGGTAAGTTTACAAATCGTGATTTATATTAATGGCTAACAATTTGGCGCCGCAGAAGTTAATTCTACTAATATTATAAAGGCAAAAGTTATGTGTATGTTTGTTACTTCTTCACGCTCAAATGGCTGGGACAAGATTAAGATATTTGGTATGTGCGTAGCTGATACCTTGAATTAACACATAGGGTACTTTTTATCCCGAAAAGTACGCGATTCCCGTAGGATTTGGTCAAAAATCTGATTAAGATGCTGTGCAAAAATTTAACGCGGGCAACACCGCGGGCAGCAGCTAGTAATAAAATATATGCCTCATTGCCCGTGTTAATGTTTCATCTTTTTATGAGTCAGTACTAGTCATACTACTTATGAACTTTTTAACTTTTTTCTGAACACAACTTTTTTTTTTATACCACACAGGTGGCAAACAAGCATACGGTTGGCCTGGTGGTAAGCCGTCACCACAGATATCAGAATACAATACTTCTTTCTGTGTTCTGTGGCCGTCACCGTAGCCTATAGACGTAAGCAATACCGGGGGTATCACTCACGCGTTGCCAAAAGTGGAGCTCTGGAGACCTTACTCACCGTAGGAACACAACATGGCCGAGACCAATGCTATTTGGCTACGATCTTCTGTAAGGTGGAGGTCCTTCCCCAGACGGGCTGCTCCGATTTGAGCGGATTATCCGCTGTGCCCTACCTCTCTTAAAAACTACATACAACTACATACCTACTAGCTTTATTCTTTCGATGGTTATGTTGGTGGCCAAATAGTTGCTCAGGCAGTACCTACTACTTTTTAGGGTACTTACTGTCGAATTAAAAAAAAATATGTAAATCCTGCTCACGACAGGTAGCGGACTAATAGTGTTCAATACAGAGTGAAAATAGCATAGTCCCAATTTTTAAAGGGTGACATACCTGCCTTGAGGAACGATGAAGACAGCATACTTGTTGACGGCTTGCGCTCGCTTCTGGTCCACAACATAGAGCGTGTAGCGCGGGGAGTCCTCGCCGGGCTGCATCAGGTCTAGGGACACCTGAAAAGAATCATGATTAACTGTTGGCCACATATTCTTTAATAGCTTAATCTTCTTCAAGAAATAAATAGGCTACGGTGATGCTTACCATCAGGCGGGCCGTATGCATATTTGCCAACTTTTATGCGTAAAAAAAAGCTGTCAAAATAAAAAACTACTGATTTATGAGATTACCTCTTTAATACAAATCATGCTACTCAAGACTTAGTAAAAGTCAAAGATACAACAACTCTTTCCCCAGCACATCTGGAAATTCTTAGAAGTAACCGGTCTGGACAGAGAAATTTAAACAAAGGGCACTACAAAAGACCAGCAATGGTCGAAGCAGTGGGTATATAGTACTTTTTAAAGCTCTATGCCGACAATAATAATCAACTATTTAAGGCTGCCGACTCCGAAATACTCGGAATCCATGGTGCGTACCTCATAAGGTTGGACACGAAAGATCTGCAAGAGATTATCAGGATCTTTTAGATCTACCCTACAAAGATGTTACCTCCTCATCATCCAAACTAGTCTTGGCAAGTCCATTTGTAACAAATGCCGTGTCCTGTGCTGATTTTACATATTCTTGGACAGCGTCTGGTGTCGTCACTCTCAGCATCTTTTCACCAGCCATACATACTTCTAGAATCTAAAAGAGGTAGAAATAAATGTTAATAACACCACCAACAGTCGCAATTCCATATATCTATTTAAAGCGTTTTTTTATTACTACAGTCTACAGTGCAACAACAATATAACAAATCGGAATGGAACAAGTAAAATATTCGTTATATCAAATAATTCGTTGAACTGAGGTAAAAAAAAAAATATTCTCAACATTATGTACGGTGGCCTCGAAGATAGGAGGACCATTTTAGAAAAAAAATGCTTGCACATCTTGTAAGCGGATCTTTTGTCAGCTCCGTCCTTTTCTTTGTTACCGAACAGGGTTTTTGTTTATTAGAGCCACATGTGTCCACTAGGATGTTGGATGTTGCAACCAAAAATCATCCTAAAGATGGCTGCTATCCTCGAGGCGACTGTACCTACTCATCTTGTTATAGCGAACCACTTCTACTAATAAATGATAACACTTTTTTAATCAAATTACTGTAGGTGTGTATTTTCTATTTGAAAAACAATTAGTTATTTTTTTTTTCTTAAATTAATACCTAATCAAAATTAAATGCAATAGGTAAAATCCCTAAAAGTAGGTACATATCTTGGTGGTACATTACATACCAACATTATGTAAGTATAAATTTAACGTTAATTTCGAAGATTCGCACAACAAAACTCACAAATTAAAGGTAAACAAGAATCATATACTATGAGATTAAAAGTCATACATTTGTGGCAACTTTATACCTACATATTAAGGGTTTGGGTGTCCATATTTATACTTTTTTTTCTTGAATGTAAAAAAATCGTTTTATAAAGGTTGTTTGCAATGTAAAGGTATATTTTACATTGACTCTTATGGACAATTCAAGGGGATCACGAAGAATTTTGTTAAATCGAGGAAGTCGTTATATTGAGGTTCGTTATATTAAGGTTGCACTGTATTAGCTCATCTGACGGAATATTTATTTATTTTATCTATATTATATTATAATTTTCCGAAATTTCTACGTAAAAACAGGATAGGTACACGCAAACAATAGAAACACGTTTATCTATAAGCACAAGCTTTTGTCCGTCTGTGAATCTGTTTTTCTCATTCCCTTTCAGAGTTGAAATGGTAATAGTAATACTGTTAAGGACGCTGTATACGTAAAGTGTTTTTACACGGACAGGACGGGAAGTTAAATATAGTACCATACAAAATGTATGTGAATATGCATATGTCACGGATACACAGACGGGATGGGAACGTGGCTGTTTCAAACAAAAAGTCACGTCTCCGTCCCAGTATTATCCCGTTGCATATGCAGAGGCCTTTAGTATAGTATAATAATAAGGAGCCATCCATAAATTATGTTGACCATTTCTTTTAGCATTCTTCACAGATTTTTTTTTACTATTTACAAATTGCAAGGCTACACTTTCTTGACTCTTTCATCTCTTAAAATGTGAAGTAATTATACTCTATGAATGCCTCCTAATTCAAAACGCTTATATTTGCAACCTTACTTGTTGTGGCATCTCCTTGAATTTTGTAGCAACAACAACAAACACAGGCAACGTCGTCCCATCACCGTTCTCAGCGTTCTTCTCCTCGGCTTCATGACACCGTACTACTCTGAACATCCAGCTCTTATCGCAAAATACCCTTAACAATTTACTCAATATATGACTTTGTAGTAACGTTACACAAACATAACGACCTCCAAGTTTTAAAACTCTTTTTATTTCTGAGAAATATTTATCTATGTTTTTATGCGTTTCTTCAGCATCATCTGGCATTAATGCATCTAACGTACCTTTATCAAGTACTACATTAAATTCATCATTTTTAAACGACATATTAAGTGCATCCATATAAATAAATTTCATTTCTGTTCTATGTGAATTGATTTTGTTCATTTGTTTGATAACGACTTCGGAAACGTCTATGTTAGTTATATTGTGATACCCAACGTCATATAGATCAGAACTGAGCGACGAGTTACCACAGCCTGTGATAAGTATAGCATCTTTTGGTTTAATATATTTGTGTAGTTGTGAACATAATTCCAAATATTCTCCATACCTAAAAATATTTTTTTATTAAGTATTTAATTATTTGTTTAATTTTCTTTATTTTTCATGGTACCTGGGATATACTAGAATTTTTCAGTGTCAGACTCAGTCTCATCAAGATTATAGAACTTTGAATAGTTGAAATAGTTTCTAAAACATATACCAGCTTCTTTCAGTATTATTTTGGTATTATGTTTACAGTAGAAAAACATACCATTCAAACGCTTTATTTCCACGTTTTTTGAAGAACTTATTCCAATAATCTTTTTCACTGAATTCTTTATGACTTTTTGGGAGTAGGTTCATTGTAAAAATATTAAAATCTAAAAATTATATTGATAAATTTAGATTTTAGGTTATTTAATACAAAATTAAGGTGGTGAAGAGTGGATTTTCAGTATTATACAAAGTACTATTTGGAGTGGATGGAACTATACACTTAGTATAACCGTCAATTTTCATAGGCAACAGCGACATTTGGGTGATTGGTGGAAGAACTAAAATTTAAAAAAAAGCGGCGGCCATTTTGTACTTCACTTATCGTCTGACGAATCATTCGATAGCATTGACGTTATTTATTTACATAAAATGTAAATAAAATACAAGTTGAATACTTAAATACTCAAAATTTTATGTATTCCGTCGAATGGGGGACTTCTTTGGGGCGCTAACAAAGAAATATAATATATTCAGAAATTATAGGGAATGGTATACATACTATGTATAGCTATAGTTGAAATTTTAGTTCACCCACCAATCCCAGCGGTGGCAGCTGTTGTAGGTTTTATGGAATTGTATTTGACTGGCCGGTTATAAAATGTTTGATATGAAGAAAGATTTAAAATTGGAGTTTTTCTAAATTAGACAGACAAGACAAGTTGTCTAGATTTCAGTTCAGTCTTTTTATGACACTTTAGTAGGAAACATATATTTAGATAAAAATGTATTTATAGAGTCTTTTCATGTTTAGGATATAAATCTTGATTAGTAAGTGTTTAGTAATGGGGAGATCAAATTGTTTTAATAAGTGAAGTTTTAAAAAAGAAATACATGAATGTTACGTAAAAGCTGTGTGTTTCTATTCCAACAATCACCCACTACAACAGGTTATGGGCCCAGTGGGCATAACAATTATGATGTTGGAATAGTATGGTAGAGAAATAACTACAACAATGTGTGAATCACAAGGAAGAATTCCCAGATTGGAAAATGAAGGTGAGTTCTCGTTATGGAGGAAACAATTAATGATTGCATTGGCAGCTAGAGGGATTTCGGATATATTCAATGAGGAAAAACCGAAAGATTTTGAAAGCAAAGATGCACAAGCAAATTAATTATTTTTGCAAATATTGCTGAAAAATATCTATGTCACATTATAGATATAGATACAACAAAAGAAATACTAGATAAATTGAATAGAATCTTCTGTGGCAATTCCGATACGGAAAAATGTAACCTTTTAGAACAATTCTATAATTATAAATTTTCGGAAAATGATATTTTAACAGACATTAGTAAATTAGAGAACATAACGACTAAATTGAAAATTCTTGGATCTGAAATTGAAGAAATTCAAATTATCTCGAAGATCCTCAGCGGATTGCCAGCGAGCATGAGATTCTTCAAAACTGCGTGGGAATCTACGCATAAAGATGAGAAAACAAGAATAAATTTAATTTCTAGAATAATAGCAGAACAAAAGAATAACATGAAGAATGACATTGAAATGTCAGAAAATAAAAGAAATGAAGTTGAACCAGCGTTCCTAATTCAAAGGAAATGTTTCAAATGTGGAAAGATCGGACATATTTCAAAATTTTGCAGAACATACAAATTTACAGAAAATAGAGATAAAACATGTTTCAAATGTATGGAAAAAGGACACTTGAGCACAAATTGCACAGGAAAGTACAATTGCAAATATTGTAAAAATAACTCGCATTATTCCAAGTTTTGTCTGGAAACGGCAAACTGTTCTAATGTAAGTAATTTACCTAATTTAACTTCATTTGGAAAGCAAATTGAATTTATTATAGATTCTGGTGCAACGTTTCATATTATTAATTCGGAAGAATACTTAGAGGAGACAGAGAATTGTTCATACAAAATTTTAACAGCGGATGGAAATATACATTGTGTGAATAAATTAGGAAAAATATTTACCAATAATGGAGTCTATTTTTCTAATGTTTTATGTGTTCCACAGATTAAAAAGAATTTAATTTCTGTCTCAAAGTTAACAGAGAATAATTATAAAATAATTTTTTTCAGCGACCAATGTGAAATTGTAGATTCAGCCACGAATGTAGTCTACTTAAGTGGTACAAGGAGGAGCGACGGACTGTTTTACGTCAGCGTCAGTGCATCAGCAGCTAACAGGTACACTGTACGGGATAACAGGTCAGTCAATGCTTGTATTACTACTTCAAAATTGGGGAGAAATTTAAACTTTTGGCATCGAGCTTTGGCACATACGCCAGTACTAAAAACGAAAAATTTGGTAAATGGATTGGATATTGGAGATAATAAAGAAGTGGACAACTGCGAAGTTTGCATTAAAGTCAAACTTTGTCGAAAACCATTTTCATCTGTTAGACACCGAGCTACAGAACCTTTAGAAATTGTTCATAGTGATATTTGTGGACCAATTACTCCTGAAACATGGGATGGCTATAGGTACTTTATAACTTTTTTAGATGATTACACACATTTTGCGAAAATATTTCTTTTGAAAACAAAAGATGAAGCATACACAAAAATTATTAATTACATTAATTTAGCGGAAAATCATTTTAATAAGAAAGTTAAAATATTTAGGTGCGATAACGGTGGAGAATATAATAATAAACGATTTAAAAATTATTGCATACATAAAGGTATTGAAATTGATTTTACAATTGCGCATACTCCTCAATATAATGGAAAGTCTGAACGTTTGAATTTAACAATAATGCAAAGAACAAGAGCTTTACTTTTTGAATTTAATTTACCTAAAGCGTTGTGGGGCGAAGCAGCAATGACTGCGACATATTTGACAAATAGATGTTCAAATACTATTAATAATAAAACGCCTGCAGAAATGTGGTTTAATAGAATTCCAAATCTAAAACATTTAAATATTTTCGGTTCGTTAGCTTATTTTAAAATAAATAGTGGCTTAAGGAAGCTGGATTCGCGATGCAAAAAGGGTTTGTTAGTTGGTTTTACAAATAGTGGTTATAAAATCTGGAATCCAATTGAAAATAAAATATATTACTCCAGAGACGTAACCTTCATTAATAACGGGAAGATGGTTGCTGATTATTTGAAGGAATGTGATTTAAGTAAACAGCAATCGGGTTTATGTGAATTGTTTAAAGATTATTGTGATCATGTTGTTGAAAATTGTGAAAACAACGATGTGGAACGTGGACTTCGTGTTAATGAAGCAAATGGTGAGAGAGGAGTTGAGAGGGGAAATGAAGAGTCTTTCGAGAGAAGCGAAGAAAGGGAGTATAATAGTTTTTGTAACAATGAAGAGTTGGAGTTGGTGGAAGACAATGAAATTTTTGAAGATAGTATTGGTGAGGAAGTGTTGAATAATGGAGATGGAGAATTTAATGGTAATGGAAGACATTCAGTGGAAGAAGAAATTGGTGATGCAGTAGTGGAAGAAGAAATTGGTAATGCAGTAGAAGAAGGAGGAATTGATGATTCGTTTGAAGATGCTAGTGATGAGATGGAGGAACAGTTGGTCAGTGAGGAAGAGGAAGAAATAATAAGAAGAGTTGTACCAACGAGAAATAGAAGGTTACCTGTGAGGTTACAGGATTATGATTTGGAAAGTTCATTTTTAACTTACAGTGAGGTTTTGCAAAGTAAAGAAAAAGAGCTGTGGAAGAAAGCGATCCAAGAGGAAAAAGATTCTTTAGAAAAGAATAAAACTTGGGAAATTGTAGAAAAATCAGAAGCAAAAAATAGGAAATGTATTACTAGTAAATGGATTTTTACGATAAAGCCTGGAGGTAGATATAAAGCACGTTTAGTTGCAAGAGGCTTTCTTCAAAAGTATAATATAGATTATAAAGAAACGTATAGTCCAGTGGTTAATGCAACAAGTGTAAGATTATTGTTTGCTATTGCTGCACAAAGAAAGTACAAAATTAAGCAATTTGATGTAAAAACTGCCTTTCTTTATGGAGATTTAAAGGAAGATATTTATATGGAAATACCGTCGGGATATAATGAAAATAAAGAAAAGAAAGTGTGCAAATTAAAGAAAAGTCTATACGGTTTGAAACAAGCACCACTTATGTGGAACATCAAGCTTACTGAATGTCTCAAGAAATTAGGTTTTGTATCAGTAAAGTTAGATCCTTGTTTGTTTGTATATAAAGAAAAGGAAATATATTTAGCAATTTATGTTGATGATGGTATTTTAATTGGTAGTAATGAGAATGAACTAAATGTCATTATAAAACAATTAGAAAAAGAATTTGAAATGAGGAAATTTGATAAAGTTGAGAAATTTATTGGAATTGATATTTTATTAGATGAAAATTATATTAAATTATATCAGAAATCTTATATTGATGAATTATTAAAGAAAAATGGTTATAATGATATTAAAGAAATCTGCTCAGCGGATATCTTAATCGACACACATCAAGAGGGGAAAGGTAAAGAGAGTGATGTGCATCGATATAGACAATTAATAGGTTCTTTATTATATCTAGTTAATAAAACACGATTGGATATAGCTTTTCAGGTTGGTTATTGTAGTAGACATCAGGAATGTCCAAATTTAAATGATTTCTCGAATACAAAAAGTTTATTTAGGTATCTCAAAGGTTCTGTAGACTCAGGAATTCGTTATCTGCAGGGAAATGATTTGACACTGAGGGCATATTGTGATGCAGATTTCGCAGGTGATCCAGATACACGGAAAAGCACAACTGGCTTTGTTGTTTTGTATAGTGGTGGACCTGTACACTGGTGTTCACGGAAGCAGTCCGTCACTGCTCTTTCGTCAACAGAGGCAGAATATATTTCTGCTGCAGAATGTATTAAAGACTTGTTGTATGTTCAAAGTTTATATAAAGAATTGATCGGTAAAGTTCCAAAAACAGAATTGTATGTGGATAATCAGTCGCCTATTGTTTTGATTAAAAATGGTATATTCAGTAGGAGAAGTAAACATATAGATGTTAAATATCATTTTATTAAAGAAAAGATTGATCAAAATTTAATTGAAATTTTTTATTGTCCGACCAACTCTAATATTGCAGATATTTTAACAAAAGGACTTGATAGAACTAAGTTCTTAAGATTGAGGAAGTTTATTGTGAGTGATCAGTGATAATTAGTTAACTGTGGACTCTAATTATTATGTTAAAGTAGGTGTAAGATTTTGGAATGATATTCAAAATTTAGTTCAATGATGTTATGTTATATTTTAATTATTTTAATTTGATTGTTAATTAATAATTTATAATTGGGTGGATTTGTATTATATATATTTAGCTATGATGTAGGTAGGGACATATAATATGGGTTTTAAGAAGATTAGTGTTGAAGAGATGTTGAAGAGGTACATAAATAGTTAATTGTATTTGAAGTAGTTGATATACAATTCAGAGGGGATGTTGTAGGTTTTATGGAATTGTATTTGACTGGCCGGTTATAAAATGTTTGATATGAAGAAAGATTTAAAATTGGAGTTTTTCTAAATTAGACAGACAAGACAAGTTGTCTAGATTTCAGTTCAGTCTTTTTATGACACTTTAGTAGGAAACATATATTTAGATAAAAATGTATTTATAGAGTCTTTTCATGTTTAGGATATAAATCTTGATTAGTAAGTGTTTAGTAATGGGGAGATCAAATTGTTTTAATAAGTGAAGTTTTAAAAAAGAAATACATGAATGTTACGTAAAAGCTGTGTGTTTCTATTTCAACACAACCCACTACAACAGCAGCACCTTCCATAGATGCCGATTTCACCCCGGAGAAAGTTGCCACTCTATACCTACCAATGGGGAAGAAAACTGTCAAATAGTTCATTGCAGAGGGCGCCCCGTGCTTGTTACAAGGAAGCTGTCAAACTTCATACAAAAAAGATAAATATTTCCGATTTCTTTATTTTAATGAAAAATGGGTCGGTGTATGGCTTTTGGATGTGAAGAAATACGTTCACATAAGTTTGTATAATGCTATGTAGTTTTAAGGAAGGTATTGTAAATAAAATTAAATATGATATATAAAAAATAGTTTAATTCCATTTTAATTCATAATTTCTTTATATATACGTATTGAAAATAGCTTCCTTGTAATAAAATATAAATAGTTAAATTACAAACAAATTTACCAGTAACAAAAAATTGTCCCTGAATTTGGTAATGTTTCATTAGATAACTCCATCTGTGGCTTCGAGCTATTTTGTCCACTAAGTGTAGAGGGCATAAATGTCTGTGATCGGCCATCATCGCGTATGATCATGCGGAATCGGCGTTGTGTCGGAACATCAAATAAGGGAATTATGGCCCATGATTGCATGCACGTCTACACAGCGACGTCTGAGCCACAATGAGCAACAAGTTAAATGAAGACTACAAAGGAAAAGCGAAGACGAAGTAGGATGAAGTGCTTTTTCACACTCTCGTTTCGCCCAAACTCAGCCAACTTCGCGAGTAGAGCAGCAGTGACAGTAGCTGTGTCGCCTGTGTCTAGTGAGTGAGTATTGCCATTTATGATTTATTCGTTTTGACTTTGTTCGTGTCGTTCGTGTTTGATTTTTATTTATTTATTTATTTTACGATCCTGGTATCTGATCTATTTTCATAATGTGTGCATTCGTGATATCGTGAGATTCTTAAAAATGGACAGGAGCTTTAGTGAAATGAAATCTTGGATTTAACATCATCTGCGAATAGAAAAACGCATCGCAATGGAGAGGAGCAAACAGGATAAATGGAATAGTCTGGAGACTATCAAAACTTTTGATTTAGGTAAGTATAACTTTTTCATTAATAAATAACAAAATTGTAAACATTAAAACGTCTAAAATGTTTATATTTACGAATTCCTTGGGCATTATTCTTTGTCCAAAATGTATTTTTTACCGCGTTGTTATTCAAATATACCTTTGATCAGTAACATAGATCGAAGCTTAGATGATCGAAGTATTATAAATTTGTATGAATTACCTTGGTTTGAATTTGAAAATAGAATCACATTAAAATAAAGATATTTATCTAAACTTTCAAAGTGTTTCAAAGCATGAAATTATGTATGATTGTGTCCTCTATGATGCAATAGGCTACCTACCAGAAACCACTTCGTTGTGGTACACAAAGATATTGTTTTATATGATCTAAATCTACAACTCATCAATATTCAATAATCTTAAGACGCCACCACTTCTTTCAATCGCTATAAGGCCTGGCCCATTCCCATGAGAATTCTGAATTCCTAAAATAAGCAATCTACTTTAGAAAGTTAAATTTAAATCAAAATCAGTCGGAATAGACATTAGATCATTCTGACAAACAGACCCAAACCATTTTAATGGTTTTTCATGTTAAAATTGTGTAAAAATTAATATTAAGTTAAAAATGTGTTGTGTGTAACATTGAAAATTAAACAATGGCTATGTGCAAGTTTAATTTTCTCTCTCCTTGTGTTGCAGGCGTCCATAGGCCGCTTGCCATCAAGCCATATGCCTGTTTACCAACATAGTTTTATAATAAAAATAATGTTTTTTTTACATTATTCTAAATTAACCCTAGTTTTTGATGACTTTGGTCAGTTTTGCTTTAGGTTTTCTAATGAGGGAACAAAAAAGTAGGTAATTCAAAATAGAACTTAATTCTAGGTGTCTACATAGGTGTAGATACCTTATTATGATGATGAAATATTTTACCTGAGTGTGGAAACAATGAACAAAACCTGTACATACATGTCTGTGATGTTCAAGGACGTACTTATTCCGATGAAAGTATAGATAAGATAATTTTTATTGTGGAAATTGTATTATGCAAATCTTAATATCTATAGTATTTTATGTATGTAGTAGTATCATTAAAATGGATATTGTCTAATTTTCAGGTACATACAACAGTCGTCATGAATCATTATTCCAACAAACACAGCAGATTGACATTATCAATTCATCAGCGACCACACCAATCAGTCTCCTAGTTCAATCTCTTGTTAAACAATTATGTTCACTTCTAGAGAAAGATATAATAAAAGCCAATCAATTGTACAACACCATCTGCGAGAAACTGTACAGCATGAACCTCATAGATAACTCATATTCTATGGGTGAATTTGAGGCCATGAGAAGCCAGTACCAAAGAGCCCTCTACCAGCTAGTAGAAGTCACAAATGGTTCAGAACTACCTATAACAATACCCACCACAATTCCTATCTTCCCACCAACCGGTCTGGAGTGGTCTCGCTATCATAGGGAGTTTGAAGAAAAGCTCTTCATAGCCAAAGGTGGTTTTGGACACGTATTTAAAGTTAAACATAGGTTAGATGACGTAGAATATGCGGTTAAGAAGATCTTTATTAAATCATCAGGTATAGCTTCAATACTGAATCACTTATCTGAAGTTAAAACTATAGCCAGTCTTGATCACCAGAATATTGTTAATTATAAAGCTGCTTGGCTTGAACCACTTATAGAATCAACTTTTAATGCAGATTTTGATAAGTTCAAAATGGAAACTGACAGTGACTCTGAGGATAGTTCTTCGAGAACAGAGATGTGCTCAAAAGCACATCCGAATACTATATCCTCATTCAAAACTCACAACTCCAAGGAATTGACGAAGCAGGCTTCTTTATCTGACTTTATTATATCGTTTAGAGATTCAAATAATTTGGATCAAAATTCTGATGATTTAGAGAGAACGGAAAGTGATGATGAAGCCCCTTCATCACAGGAAGAGAATGCGATCAAGGTGTTTACTAACAAGGACTTGGAAGCTTGTTCAAGGGTGAATTTGAAGTGGGCAACACTGTATATTCAGATGACATTCTGTGAACAGACCTTGAAAGAATGGCTTGATCATAGAAACCATCAGGCGACACTTACAAGGAAGAGTTCTGAAGACTTCTCATTCCATTCTGATAGCTTGGATTCCTCTGGGAGTTCTACTTACCCATCGTGGTCACATATAGACAAACTTGTGGATATGTTTACGCAATTAGTTCGTGGTTTGCATTACATACATTCAAGAGGGATTATCCATCACGATATTAAACCTAGCAACGTGTTTGTGGAAGGAAATGCGAAGTCTACAAGGGTTTTGCTTGGAGACTTTGGATTGGCATGTCCCCTGCAACGATCTCACAAAGGAATGAGACTTGGAACTGAAATTTATGCTGCACCTGAACAACTTGAGGGTCAATGTAATCCCAAGGTAACTTATAATTTTATTTTAATGTACCCTTTATACTATAAACTATTATTGGCTTTCATGTTGAAGTACTCTACATGTGATTGATTTTAAACGCGCAGACAACGCGCAGATGCAGCTTCTAACGAGATTTGAACGCAACCTTGTATTGCATGCGCATATTAACTTATTTACGCGTGCGAAGGCGTGAACAGATGCGCCCCTATTTCGATACAAATGCAAAATCGGTACCTACGGCGTTCAAAACGCGCGATCCAGAAACGCGCTTCCACTGCGCGTTTCTTTCTCTTAGTTCTCTTATTTTAAAATGCAAATTAGTGGTGTCTGAAATCAGTCATTTGCTTTTAAGTTATGAATAGATTATTAGATATTTTCTTATAAATATTAATACTTTCCTGTTTGTCCATTTTCAGAGTGATATGTACAGCCTTGGTATCATACTCCTCGAGATGGTGGAACCGTTTACTACGGACATGGAACGAGTGAAGACCATAACAGCTCTTCGGAAAGGTCAGATTCCGGCTAATCTCACTGCCAATTATCCAAAAATAGCTCACATCATCGGGAAACTAGTCCAGAGACGTCCAAGTAAGAGATTGGACACTGATCAGCTTTTGGAAGAACTTACGGAGAACAAAGATGATACAATCAAGTGTTTGAGAGACGAGTTAGCAGCAAAGGATGAGGAGATAGCTCATTTGAGAATGATGCTATCTAAAAGTAATATTAATAATTAGTTAATTACGAATTATTAATATTATTTATTAGCTACTTAATAGTTATTAGGTAACTTAGTTACGGTTAAAATTATGCTATTAATAATAATATTTTGGCATTTCCATATTATTTTATAATTTTAGAAATGTAAAATTGTATTGTGTGTGAATCGTTTTATTTGTCTTTTTTGTACATCGAAACGACGAAATGGATTGATTAGTCGGTGAAAAGACCCAATGTAATGATTCGGTTACAACTATTTGGTCACCGGTTTCACCGATTTCATTCTTGTTTTTATTCAGTAAGCGACATTATACTTAACCGTCTTATAAGTAGCAATTTACTAAGTGACATTATTATACCTGTGTTGTTGTTGTATTAACTAACCGTAACTAAGTTCTCTAAGAGTAAGGTGGCCGTAACATGGAAAGGTGACCATAAACTATGACGATCTAAAGGTAGGACCGCACTACGGATACATTGTATCGAGACTAGAGACTGTGTTATCGAGATAATCAAATAAACGCGTAACTAAACGCGTCACTGTGTGAACACATGTTTGAAGATTAAGTGCGGTATGGGACTTGAAAAATTTTGCATTTTTTCATATGGTGTGGGATAACTTCAAAGTGTTTAAGTGTTAGTATTGTGTCAGACGGAGTGAGCGATGTCGCGATTGTGCGTCCTAGTTGACATACGATTAATTGATTGTATCGTTCTCTATTCTATATTGCAGTCCTGTCTAGTATGTAACTACCTTTATCTTTAAATTGAAAGACATTAATTTTAGTTATTAAAATTTTCATATCATATGATGTAGTGTATGCACCAAAATAATAAGGAACTTGTATTTTCCTGACGATAATTCCCAAATATGATACCCATTATGTTTGAAAGGAATATCATCGTTTTAAGCGAGTAACAGAGGACGGGTGCGTGGCGGGCGCGTGTCGTGCTCGAATCTATTCCATTTGGTTTATATCTTTTTTATTATGAAAGTAGTTGGCAAACGAGCATACGCGTCGCCTGAAGGTTAGTGATCACCGCTGTCAATAAACCTAGATACCATGGGAGTCCCTGTTCACTGCTTCAGGATCCTCCGAACGAAACGCATTCCTGATTCGCGCTCGTGCGCCCATACTTTGTAGGAGTTTCAAGATGCGTTTCGTCCCGCACCCGACACGCTCTCCTCTAGGTGTGTTTTAAGCATTATTTTAATGTTGGATCGAGATTAAAATTTGTGTGTGGTTGTGATATTAAAATTGATTATATCAATGATAAGTAGTATTCATTAGAATTTGGAAGTGTACTTACCTTTACTGCCTAATTATTTTACTTTTTTGTAATAATGTAATGTTGTGATCTTGTGTGTATGTTTATAATAATAAATATTGTGTTATATTTAGATGGTATTTTACTTGATTTTAATAAACCTAAATTCCACCAAAAACATTCTGTAAAAAACTAGCCAAGTCTCGACGGAGCTGTTTGTTTATCTCTAAAAAGTAATGAAATCTGGACAAAGTCGTGCTAAGTCTAAGGTTCCTTACTGCGATTTCTTTATTATTATAGTTAATGTTGTGTGACTTGGCTGTTGAAGGGTACACAAGGGAAGTCCGTCTGTACTGGAAATATTTTTATAAACTGTTTGTTTCAGGCTCGCCTGTACATAAGTATTATTGAGACTGGTTATTGAATCAACGTTTTCCAAGTGGCAATTTTCCATCGTCAATGGGTAGCGGTTCTGGCTACAGATTGATGCAATGGTGTCATAGAGCACCTGGTTTTATACCCTTGCGTACAACACGCGTAGTGTGTTTTCGAAATGAAAAAAAAAAGTCAATTTTTAATTATGAGTTTATTTACAAAAACACTAACATTTTGTGTATAAATTAATACTTTAATCTATTTATATTTACAGTCTTAATAATATTAAACATTAAAATAAAATTAAAGCGATAGAGAAAACATAATTGGACACCGTTAATATATAGAATAAAGCTTGTTCACAGGGACTTTATAAACATATTGTATCTCCTCACATGAATTACAAATACATATTACAATTCTAGGAGAAGGCACAAATATTTATCTACAAAATGGATATTCAAAAGTACAAGTAGGTAAGTAGTTCGTAAGAATCTCAACCAAATACAATTTAGAACTTGGATTTTTTTTATGTTAATTCAACAAAAGTAACTGACCTACCATGAATCTATGTCATGTTTATATGACATAAGTAAATTCATAACATTATGAAGTTAAAATACCTATAAACGAAATAACGTTTTTTTCTGTTGCCATGTGAACATGCCTTATATTTTAGGGGGCACAAACCACTTGACCTAGACTAAAAGCGTGGATAAATCACAAATTAGAAATTGCTTTACACAAACCTACGCGGGACTTTTACCGATCCTTACCTCATCACCATCACAACATGGCCCCAATGGCAAGAGTTACGTCATATCCATTTAAGCCAATTTCTGGTCTATCGAGGGTCTATAGAGTAGTGGTTCGTATGTCAGCATGTAGAAGACTACCGTGGAAGTAGTACAACAGCCACATTTAAAAGTATCTCTCAAGTCCATCATGATTCATTTGCCATGAAAAATGTCTTTCTCGTCCTGGAGATAAGAAATCAGGTATACCAAATACAAATCTGACTTGAGTGCCGCGTATTATCGGTCGCGTAATATCGGTACAAAAATATTTTATCTTCAGAGATGTACGCGACGTCACAGAGATGGTGTATTGACACTGCTTGTTGGAAGGCAGAACATACTATGTTATAGGTACATTTTATGTGGTATGAATGAAACTGCAGCGGTACCTAACGCTCAAGTACCGCAGCGGTATCGCTCAAGTACTGCATCGCTGTCGCAATGGGTCGCGTAGAACTTCTCTTAAATTTTTAACATTACCGATGATGTGTTTACCTGCGTGCGTCATGATTTGTAGTGTACTTTAAGTGAAGGATAATACCGAAAGTGCTTTACAAGTTTGTTATGCGTTCACATCAAAAACGTTAACGAAACGCACGTTTAAAGTTTCAACGGTCGCATCGTGCGGTAGATCTAATCATCGTGCTAATCATGTATTTGGTGTGATGTGTGGGCGTAGCTAGGATTCTGATAAGTACAGACCAGAGCCAGATACTTCCAGGGCGGCAAGCAAAGAAATATATCAAGCCAACAATGGAATGATGGATGTTGTATAATTTTTTAATGAAAATATCATTCAAAAATTATACAACATTCTCTTTCCATCTAAGGAAAGTGCAGCTCCATAATAGGCCCCCAGCTACGCCCATGGTTGCGTGACTTTCAAAATTGGATGCAAGCAAAACTGCGGGTTATTCTCATACAAATAAGTAATTAAAATAATCGTTTAAGTCAAGTATCTCGATCAATCTCTAGCGTCATCTCGCTCACACGAAATGTGAAATGAGCGATATGGTGAGCATGAAAATATATTTTAACTGTTTTTGTTACGAGAATAGACCCCAATGGTGGATTACTGATTAATATATAACCTGTCAGATAAATTCATGAATAGATACTTAAAATTATCCAACAGATTAACTAAATCATATCAGCCACCATAACTAGTGTATTATAAATAGGTGTAGTATCAGAAAGATGGGGAAAATGCAAGCTTCACTGAAGCCAATTTGACGGAGTCCAAAGAGTATTGAGTTCAGATAATGTTGTCTATAGCATGTATGACGCCGTTCGTTGCAGGAATATTGTGTGTCACCACTTGTGCGTTGTTCACTTTAATGCGACCTGTAAATTACATAGTATATTAGAATAATATTCCATTAGAGCTGGAAATCAGAATTAGCTCCTATCTCGAATATTTCCTTTTTTAAGCAGCGGAAGTCATAACAAAATAGTCCGCACATCCTTGCCAGACGCGGTGGAAAGGGTGGTAGACCTTGAGGTTCAACCTCAAACTTTTTTATCATAACTAGACGGAGAGCTCGACAAACCTCCGCGGCCCCGTCGCTACCCCAAGCGGCGGGACTTTAATCATACAAGGACATAATGACAGTAATGCATTGTCTTAAAAAAATAAATGTCGATATTTCCTTTTCTATGTTGGGTCCTTTCTTTCGTTCTTTTTTTAAGTTGGGTGGTAAATTCGTCTTTGAACTCTTAGAAAGTTGGTACAACATATTATTTGCTAACCATTAACAAGACCCTCTAATAAATAACTGTTTCCACTTACCGGCATTCTTCTGCAACGTTAGTGGTTTCGCGTCCTCCATTGAGTTCCTCAGCTGGTAATACCTCATACCAGCACTGTACAAAGTGCCAGGTAGGACATGCCTCGCCACTAATGCCTTCGCTGCCGATTTTTCTGAATATTTTGATAGTTCTGTCGGAGATAACCGAGCGAATGCTGCGTCCGTTGGCGCGAAGATTGTGTAAGTTTTGCTCTCTGAAATGTAATTATTTTATTGAGTTCATCATGATAAAGCTACGATATCCGAATCGAACAACTCCGCTGTAGAACTACCGCTGCCTACGGGCGATAGGTACTTTACGGCAAATTTTTTGGTGCCTTAAAGCTAGGAATATACTATGTGTCGCTAGCGACATCGGGTGACGTCAATGTTATCGCCAGATATGTTATGTTATGCGAAGTTTCTCGAAATCGCACGATTTTGTATTACGGCGTTACTGATAATAAAGTGTGAAAGTGACAATAAGCATGTAAAACCTTGACTGATATTGGTACGTTTATTAATAACGAATAAACGTTTTATAACCAAAATGTTAGTAAGCTTTTAATTTTATAGCTTACCTGCAAGAGTCTCCGCGAAACCGCTAGCGAAGATTGCTTTCAGGAATGTTGTGAATCTTCTGTCTCTGTCTGCCTGTAGAGTCTGGACTAAATCACCAACAGGCAATGGGAACATCACTCGGTCTACTGCGTGTGCTATGCCCTGAAAACATAGATAATAAATCAATTGAACACAAGTCACACACAGCTTTAGTAGGAGTACCTATGGGTCGATAATAAGAGTTTTAGACCCTTTTAAAACGAGTTCAAGATGAGTCCACACGAAAGATCTTATAGGACTGTATCGTCATATCTAATGCAAATAGTTACCTGCGGTATATGAATATCTTTCTTGTCCTCCAAAACTCTAGCTCCATTGATGGTGGTAACCCGAACCTCGTTCCACTCCACGTCATGCATATCGTACTGATTCACTCTAAGCTGTGTACCAGCCAATGATACTCCAGTCATTTCATCTTGCAAGGAACCAATGTCGAAAGCACCAGGTATCACATGGTGTAGGAGAAGCTAGAAAATAAATTATAAATTACTAACGATAACCTCATTTGTGTGAAGTTCGCTATCTCGTGGAAGTTTCGAAAAGTCTTGTTTTTTGTTTACATTAAAGGGATCTCTGTGCAAAACCACGGCTCATTTGGTGCAAATGTTTGGACTGGACGATGGTCAGACTCAACACTTTCATTTATAGATACTTAATCGTAGTAAAGTTTAAAGATAACTAATTTAATCAATATTAGGCATAGAAATTGTAAGATGTCTGTGAGTGTAGGTTATTAAAAATACTTACTCCACTTAACAATCTGGGGTTATCACGGAACTTATCTTCAGCTCTATCAGGCCCTCCAAGCTGCACCAATAGTGTTCTGAAAGCTTTGTCTGTAGGTGCAAAGATTGTGTATGGTCCTGTTTCATTCAGAATAGTATCTAAGCCGGATTGTCGAAGATATTTAGCGGTTGCGAATAATCCATTTTCTTTTAGAATATCTACTAATCCAGGGCTAGATTGTCTCCCAAAATTGTGATGTGAGTGGATTTTTTCAATTGACGGTGGTGTACTCGATCCTATAACGATGAGGTCTTCTCCAGATTGTCGATATGAAGGTGTCGTGCTAAGGATAGATCCGAAAGTTGAACTTGGGAACGATGGCTTAGGAGATGGGCTATGGCTATTTCTGAGAGATAATACATCATATGCCGGAGACGTTGATTTAGCGATGTATCTTTCAGTCGATGTCACAGGTCGTGTGGACGCCGTAAATGTTTGAGTTTCTGGCTGAGATGATCTAGTAGATTGTATTATACTGCTACGGAAAGCATTAGTTGTTGGAGTCGTATGACTTACTGGACTGTAAGACGCTGTGGAAGCAGTCACGAAACTGGAGTAACTTGATGGCAGATGAGACGGTTCTGCTACATAATCTGTAGGTTCAGTAGATGGACTAGGGGTTGTAGAAGAGAAAACACTATTAGATAGTTTTCCTGGCAATTGAATTTCACCTTTTTTAATTTTGTTCAAAATATTTTCTACCTCAGGACCCTCCTCGGTTTGTTGACCATTAGCCTTTACACCCTTTACTTTGAAAGAACCATCGTCTTGCTCTTCCAGGAAAACAAAAGTTACTTTCTTTTTATTTTGCAACGTATTTGGGATTTTAGATACTTCTTCTAATTTACCGTTATCCGATTGTCTGATAAGTTCAAAATTTGCGCCCGGTGGAAGTACACCTTTAGTGAGATCCTCAAACGAAACTCGACTTTCTTTTTGGGGCTCTTGCGTTGCAGCCATAATTTGAGCTAAGTTTGCACCATCTGCTGATATTGCTCCTTTAGGAATCAGATTTGGATTAGTAGTTCGAATAACTTCGAATTTTTGTCCATTTAACGAAATTTCACGAGAGGTAAAATTCTTTTCATTAAAATCTTCGGGATTTTCAGCGAGAGCTACTTGTAATTGTTTAAGAATATCAGGTTTTTGCAACAATGCTACACTTTTTGCTCGTAAGTTATCATCAAAACCTTTAGTTTCACTTTCTTCTAACAAATTCTTAATTTCGTTGTAAAGCTTTTGCTTGTTCCTGTCTTGGGGAGGAGTTCGAGGCTTAGGTTTTGGTCTAGGTTTATATCTAGACACAGGAGCGGGCGTGGTTGTGGTGGTAGTTGTAGTTGTTGTAGTCGTAGTGGTAGGGTGATCCTTTTCGTAAATTTCCACGGCCTTTCTAAATAAATCAGTTTCATGTGGTAAAATGGGCCTGCGCTTATCTTGTTGAGTTCTTGTAAAAAAGCTTTCATAGTTCTCTGTTGTGGGATATGTGGGTACAGTTTTGGTCGCTTGCTTACTCAAGAATTCCTCGTGCAACTTCTCAACTTTCTCTTGTTGCTTCTGTTGTTGTTTTTGAACAAATTCTTGATGCTTCTGGATTATCCTATGTCTTTCTTGTAATTCCTTGAGTTTTTCCAAATTCTCTTTCGTTTGTTGATCAAAGAAATTTTGAATTTGCGAATTTTGGCCATTCGAAAACAATGGTGTTTGTCCGAGGTTTTGTTGGAACGGAATTTGGGCATTGTTCAAGTTAAGATTTTGAGGGGCTAGGTTTGGAGCTGGTTGGATTGTTATTGGGTTAGGCTGACTAAACACTTGCTGGTTTGGTTGAACTGGAACAGTTGGAAGGAAAGCAGGTTGAGTAGGTCTTTGTTGCCCAATATTCACAGTGTGGCCATGATTAAATGAAGGTTGATTTGAACCTAACTGAAGGCCATTGTTAGGGAACGTTGGCAATGTTGGGATTGGCTGTGGGAGTATGTTTTGGTTTTGTTGGGGTATAGGCCTCAAATTTTGCTGGAAGTTTTGTAAAACAGGTGGCGCTTGTGTGAAATGGAAAGCATTGTTGGTTGGTAGGCCCAAATTGTTTGGACTTGGTAGGATACTACTGAATGGCGGTACGAAAGATGGCTGTGCTTGCTGGTAGATTTGCGGTGAGAATTGAAGCGGTGTTGGGGTGGGGTTGCTCAGCAAGGTGGCTTGCGGTTGGAAGCTTTGTAGTGGCGAATTCAATCCAAATCTAGTCTGATGCTCGCTGAATCCAGGGTGCTCTAACGACACTTGTCTTCTTCTGTCGAAATCATTTTCCAACTGAAATAAAAGAAAAGATTTTCTTAGTTTGATAAAGTTCCTTTATGTTACAATGTGTAAATACTATAACATTACTTTCTTAAAATTTGTATTAGGTGACATAAAGTTCTTTTGATGTCGAACTTCAACGGTTTATTCCCATACCCTGGGTGGTGGTTGATTGGGTTTAGGATTTTGTTTCAAGGTTTAGTTTAGAATCAGTCAACTTTCGTATATGTGATTATTGGTATGGTCTTTGCAAAGGATTAAACTCGTCATAAATATTTAAATCGTAAAAAATGATTCCTTAGGTTTTTGATTTGTTAAAGCTTATTATAAGATGTTAATTAATGACAGTGCAAAATTGCATTAAGTATGAAGAATATTTACTCGCATGCAATGCATAATAACTATAAATTTTGCTATAAGTAAATAGATATGAAAGGTGCATGAAAAGCTTTCAATAGTCATTCAGTCATTCATTGGTAATACCATTTTGTCTAGTTTTGTTACCTAATATGAGGAAGCATCATTCAGTTTATAATGATTGAGGAAGAAGGGTTATTACTGGTAATGATTATTGTATTTTATGGTAACTTATAAAGTCAATATTACGAAAATATATTGAACTTTCATAATAAAAAATTTCGTCACTGACGCCTGCGATATTAATCGCCATCTTTCTTAGCACAACAACTTTGCTAACACATAACTCTGTGTAATATTACTTACGTACGTACGGTAGTTTATAGCAAATCTATCAAGAAAAAGAAATCGTTTTTAGTTTCACCTGTTCACCCTTTTATTTGTTGACTGTACAGACAGCTGCAGAAAAACCTGGGCTACTACGAAACGTAACTCCGAAACTTCGGCCGAAGTATCCGAAGAATTTTAACCATGAATTACAAGGTATTTCATGGTTATAATTCAACGAACGACTAAAATATATATAAAGTACAAGGTATTAGCTACATGGATAGTATTCAAGCAATTACTAAAATAACCATGAACTACTTTTTATTTCATGGTTAAAATTCTTCCGATACTTCGGCCGAAGTATCGGATTTACGTCGCGTAGTAGCCCTCCTGACCCTCCAAACGAAGTAAGAATTAATTTTTTTTAGGTAACTCTAATCAGATTTCAACGAAATTTCATCGAATAAGTACTAGACGTTATTAAAATGTACACTTTTATAAATTTTCTTTGAAATACTTTGAGAATTACATGAGAAAACCTAATTCTTACTTTATTATCTACTGTTCATCTGCAGCTGTCTGTGCCCAAAATTTATTTCAGGATCTTCAGGATACCGAAATTCTAAAATTTTAGGCCTAACGTCATTAGACCATTGATATACATATAACACCTATTTACTAAGAATAGTTTCAAAACCGTAACGTTTGTGTATAATGCAAGTATAATTTATATGTTACGGAGCACTCGCAATCTGTACGCATCACTAGCAAGAAAGTGCATTCTTGTTAATCTTGCGGAGAGATGCAACGTGTTGCAGCCGATATTAGTTATATGGAACTATACACTGAGATTCTAGGTAGAATCCCAAATTCTAACGATATAAAAATATATAAATCTATATTCATGACTATGATGTGTGTGTCATGTCGGTCGGTACCTACCATAATAAAAAAATTGTATGTTGGTACTTTTGTATTTCATCTGTATTAGTATTGTTAGTCCTTTCAATACTTCCTACTCCGACTATCTTCTTTCTGATTAAATTCGTTGTGAGTTCCAAGACAGCTGTAGTTTTCTCTCCCGGAACGTCAATAAGCTTCATCGCTTATTGTCAATCTGAGGTCGCCGTTGTTGACCTGGCTACACAGGAGACACATCGGTGAGAATGTGTGTCTTGTCCCAGTATTACCATCCGATATATGACTGACCAACCATACTGGAAGTGTTTGGGGGAGGCCTATGTCCAGCTGTGGACTTTTTACTGTTGAGATGACGACAAAACAATATGGTCATGAGCGAATGGCTCAGTAAATTAATTAGCCTTTGAAGATGAAAATGAAATAATTTGCTCAGATAAGAGGCCTTCACAGAGACGTGCTCTTGTCATGTTTTACATTTTATTATTCTATAAGGAAGCTTTATAGAGATAAACTACAACCATTTCGGAAACAAAGCAAATTGATCACAGGGAAAAATAATGGCGAAAGAAGTGGTAGTGTCTGTCTACTATGAGCTCGTAGCTGGCAAATGGGCTGGCTTGACCGGGGCAGCATCTATTTCACAGAATATCGACGTGAAATATGTGAGAGAGCCGGAATTCTTCTTCCTACATACCTATTTCCTCACCCTCTCCTCGACAGTGCATAGTATGGTGACAACCTTAATGTGCGTGTCATATAAACATTAAACATCCCAACATCTTCTAATTAAGGAGTGATATTGAGACAGTAAAAATAACAGATTGGTTGCAATGAGATTGGTTCGTTTCGTATCGTACAATGAAATATTGAGATACGAATCTCAATATTTCATTGTACAGTCAGGTGCACGTCGAGCTTTACACTTGCAGCACAGTTTTGGCTCTTATGTCATAGAACTTAAGAATGGTACAAAGTCCAATGTGTAAAGGTCAACCTGCTCTTGACTGTACGAACTGCTGCTTGACGTGCAATGAAAGTGTTAAGTGTTTAATGATAGCTCATGCATTTGTTAGCTATACAAGGTTATTAATTAATATTTTCTTCTAACTACTGGAATTATGAACCTTCCTTCATAATATTATATCAACTGTTTTGTAAAATTTGCATTTTTTTAAATATTTATAACTAAATTGCAAATAAGTAAAAAAAATGTAGAGACCACATCTCTACATTTTTTTTAATTATTTGCAATAAACTCCAATTCAATTCATTTATTTCCTGAACATAGGTATTATGGGTAAGGTATTGTTAGGGGGGGGGGGGGGTGGTTCTCTATATCCCGCCGAGGCATAAAAAATTGCCACTAAAATAAAGGTATAAGGTAAAGCAGCGAGGTAATTATGTAGTAGGTAGGTATATCATTCAAAGCTGGGATTCAGGTTTTCTCGACTGAATATACAGTCTCTGAGTCAAGACGCCCCGAAGATAATAAAATTTCTTCAGAGGAGGATTTTGAAGAACGTCGAACTTTCCACATGTCGTCAACGTGAAGACGGTTTTTCCGTCCGTATTTTTACGGCCGCTATAAGTACTTCTATTTTAGTAAACCATTCCAGTTTATTTTACGCTGAATTTGCACGTTGCATGCGTTAAGAGATCATGGCCGCTACTATAAGGACAGTCACGATGTGCTCTTGATAAATTCGTATATCGTGCGACTTTTACAACTATCTAACGTGATAGGAATTTCAAACGATATTGTTTCCAACAAGTTTTTAGTTTCAATGAAATAACGAAAGTCACTTTCCACTTCTCGCGTTTACCTAGCTTACGAATGTGTCTAGATTATTAAATAAAACTTTACAAATGTTATGGAATAGAGAGTTAGAAATAAAATATTATCATTTAGATAGATAGATAGAATACGCTTTATTTGCAATAAACAAACATGAACAAACACTGAAAAATATACCTACATTAAACATAACTTACAAACTTTCAATACTTCCTACTCCGACTATATTCTTTCTGATTAAATTCGTTGTGAGTTCCAGGGCAGCTGTAATTTCTCCCCCGGGACGTCAATAAACTTCATCATCATCATATCAACCCATAATCATCCCACTGCTGGGATACGGGGCTCCATTCAATCGACGGTGATTAGAGCGCTCTAATCACCTTTAATCCGCATTGGATTGGCAGGGGCCGGTGTTTTCAAACCGCCCTAAGGCCACCGACGTTAAGCCAAGTCGGTTGGGGCGGCTTGAAAACATCGGCCTCTGCCAATCCCCATTGGAGCAGCGTGGCAAAGTACGCTCTAGTCCCCTTCGATTGAAGGGAGACCCGTATCCCTGCAGTGGGATGATTATGGGTTGATATGATGATGATAAAATGTTATTTATCAATAGTAAGTATTAAGTAATCATATTGTCTGACCCCCCTGTATATGATTATATGAATACTATTGATAAATAAATTTTCAAGTAAATCCCTTCACGCAATATTTAGAAAAATCTTTAATTATATATACAAGAGTACTAAGTATGTAATTACAAAGTATCATTACGGCGACGTTTACATTTTTAGCATAAGAAAAATTGTCCTAGTTTTCTTACTTATTACTTTCATTTATTGACTATACTTTTATTTTCTACTTATTGTTAGTAGAGAACAAATAAGTTAGTGATCATTTCCATCCATTTAAAAAACATTTAAAAAAAATGTAGAGCATCGAACTTGTTAGAGTCGTAATATTTCACTGATATCAAATATTATACTTATCCATTTATATCACAATAGTTTATGACATAAGATGATCAGAAAGTATAATAACTTGTTACCTAATCAAATCAGATACCATTTTATGATTGCTTTGCGGCGAGTAAACCACAAAAAATTCTTATATTGTTCTGTATGGTTTTGCATAGTCACAGATTACTTAATAGTTAATAGTAACGATGCTGAGTATTTTGTAGGTCATGTTTACTTTGATTTTTAACAAAAAAATACTTAAAATTTGTTACATACCTGAATTTACAAAGTAACTATTGAGTAATCTGTGCATGGATTCACAGATAGGATTTTTACGTCCGACAGTTCCAGTCGGAACAACTCTATTTCGATGTTACCTAGAATCAGCTTTTTTTACCCGGGGCACAGATATTATAATACTTAACAGTACCCGGGGAATGCCTTATGCACGACACCCTCCGCCGCCGGGGGACGCAAGGCCTGTAAGGGACTCGCATCTCACCCACTAAACTAAACCCCGCGGCGCGGTCCTGCATTGCCAGAGTGGAAGTGTCATGGGTACAGCGGAGCCTTAACTTCCAGAGCACACCTGGAATCAGCTAGTATAAGTAGGTACAGACAGCTGCAGAGAAACATGACCCCCCCAAAGAAGTAAGAATGCATCTCATGTAATTCTTAATGTATTTAATTAAACGAAAATTAATAAAAATGTACATTTTGATTACGTCTTGTATTCGACGAAATTTCGATGAAATTAGAGTTACCTAAACAAACTTAATTCTTACTTGTTTGGGGGTAAGTTTTCACTGCAGCTGACTGTACCTAAATCAGACCAAATAGGGAAAAATAACTTTATGTATTAAGTCACGGTTACCTGTGAACAAATTATTGTGTTCCGAAGCGTATAACTGACCTTTAACAATGGTAAAAAGCATGCGTTGACGTTTGTACACACGCGAAACCGAAAGTTGTTATACCGGTCTCCAGAGATAGTGATGTGACTGGGTGATTGTTCGTGAAACGAGTGGGAGTTACACTAATAAGCGAGTAAGTATATTAGAAATCGATACTTGTTCAAAATTTTAACGATTGTAATAATAATAAAAACGGAACAAGCCCACCAGTTATTCCCGCCGCTGTCTTCTGTAAAGCCAGGATCAACAGCGGTGTCATCAGATTGACATTAAGCAATGAAGCTCATTGACAACGGAGAGCAACTACAGCTGTTTTTAAACTCACAACAAAATCAACAATAGACAGAGTGAGTAGGAAGTATTGAAAGAACTTCCCTCCTAAGAGACAGCAAAAAATAAAATAAAGTAATAAGTCTATTACATATATAAAGTGAGAGTTTGTGACCTATCTGCGCATAGCTAGAACAACGGCGACTAGAACAGAGCTACCTACTTAAAATTAATGTGGTCCATACCATGAACTACTTAGGCAGAAGTTTTTTCGTTACCTAATTATATACCCACCTATTAGTCACGAATACATAAGTATGTAAAATTTGTATATTAGTGACAACGGATGCTGTTGTTTGAAGAAAATACTTAATTATGAATACTAGCGAAAGTCGCGAAACTAACTTTTCCGTAGTTTCGAAATATCATTTCTACGGATGTCTGCCTCACTGCCTACGTCATTCAAAGAACACATCCTTCAGTCAGGTTAACAAGGGGTTTCAGGCCTCTACAAACAGCGGTTTAGGCGGCGCTGATCACTTTGTCAGTCAGGACTCAGGACATAGTATTTTATATGTTTGATAGATTGGAATGAATTAGGCTCTACTAATCTACTTCATTTTTTTTTATACCATTAAGGTGGCAAACGAGCATACGGCCCGCCTGATGGTAAGCAGTCACCGCAGTCTATGGATGCTTGCAATATTTTATTTATTTTATTTTACAGTTTTTGGAAAACTTACGTCTAACAATTAACAACATTTTATTCTGTAGAAAAAGAAAATGGACAATTACAAGTTCTCACTAATATGCACTTAAATAGCTAATTATGTTCAGATAAACATCAACCAAAAAAACACAAACAAATCAAAAACATTATGAAAAAAAGAATTTATCGCTCAAAATTTTCCTAATAGTAGCAACTTTGCTGTTAAATAAGTCTATGTCATGACTATACGCTAAATCATTAAATAATTTACTAGCTCGTATGAAATATGAATATCGGGGGTATCACTCGCGCATTGCCAACCCTGTAAAATAGGAGCTCTGGAGATCTTACTCACCGTAGGAATACAATATGGCCGAATTAGTTCCTAATTGCAAGTAAACTACAAAAATATTATTTGACCATAGAGTGTTTTGAATATGGTTAATGGTCAGTAACTGTAAATAGTCTTTTATATTTCATTGTTAGGTCTTGTGCCTATATCTAGCGTGAAAATAAGATAAAATAATGTGTTTTGCGTGCGTGAAGCATACGGACCGTGAAATCTTTGACATAAATGAAATTTTATGCTAAACGAAGTTTAAGTATAAACACTTGATATGATTGAACATGTAATTGGGCGTATACCTATAATACCCGACGTGATAGGCAGAGACAAAAAATTATTTAGCTAACGTAGAAGTAATTAATGAATATATAATAAATTAATGCTCTACAATTCACCTGATCCCAAAGTAATGTATTATTGTAAATATGTCCATAAAATATAAATAAATAATATTCATAATGTATTCTATTAACATTTTGTGGCATTATTTAACCCAAAAATCTATTACTGGTTGCGTTGAAATCGTTGCAACTAATTTTATTAGTTTTTTTTTGCAGTTATGTTAATAGTTGCTTAAACGAGACTAACAACCCGCTTCTAATACAAATCTTAATAGTTTTGTTCTGAAATATACCCAGAACTAATAAGCTGTTCATTTTGTTTGATAGATACTAATTTCTAAGATTTTTTATGGCATTGTGAAATTATTGTCAGAAACGTGTTTCAGATTATTTTTAACTAATACTTTGTATGATATTGATGGAAATCTCATATAGGCAAGAAATAAAAGAGATATAAAAATAGACACGTCATTTACAACATAATAATATTATCATTTTGTATTAGGGATTAGGGTTGGCAATGTATGAGTCCCGCCCCCCCCCCCCTCCCGGTATTGCAAGCGTATATAGGGTACGGTGGTGCTTACCATCAGGCGGGCAGTATGCTTGTTGAAGTGGAAGTAAAAAAAAAGATAACGATTACATATTATTTTATTTCAATAACAACATTAAAGCACATTGAACTAATATGCTAATGTTAATAAATTATAATTTAGCTCCTTTATAAACGTTTTCTCATTTTAATGCATTATTATGATATGTCGAGTTATATAATAAATAAATTGAATATTCAGTAATGTGCATAATTGATAAATAATATTATATTCTTTATGAGATAATAAAGTTTCATAAATCTATAAAATAAACCTTATCTAAAACTGCCTTATATTTTATTCATTCATAAAATCACAAGTGAATAAATACTTACTATTAAGTATTAATTAATTTATGAGATAATAACACAATGGCTTGCTTGCACCTGGCAAATAAATAATTTTAATTGTATATTTTTACATTGAATTTTTTTATATACATACATATAATACGGTAAGCAAACAAGCAAACCGGTGACGGAAAATTAGGGATTTCCGCTACAAGGAATATGCAAAATATGAATAGGTATATATAAAAGGGATAAGTAGTTGAGAAGAAGACAAAGTGTTCTAGTAAAAATGAAGTAACTAGTCGTTTTCTTAAACGAACGAGTACCTACCTCAGTATGTCCCTCGCACATTCACGATATTCACAGAGTGAGATGGGTCATGTATCAACCGATAACGCTCGCAATCCTACTCGTTTCTCAATCAAATCAAAAATACTATGTACTTCTGACAAGTATCAAAATAACTTATTTTGATACTTATCTTCGTATCATATATATATATATGCTATTCTTAATTGACATAGTAATAAATAGAAGTACCCGTCGATGTGATGAAATGAAACCTACTTACCAAAAAGGAAACAACTAATATAAAAGTAGAAAGAAGCATTGGGGCTAATTCTGTTGTACATTTAACTAAACAAATTTTGTCAGGACCAAAGGTGTTGTTGTCCTTCCTTGGTTTACAATTAGTGACAAGGATAGCAACACTTCTAGTCCTGTCAAAATTAGTTTAGTCTAGTTAAATGTACAACGGAATTAGCACCAATGTACGTTTTTTTAAAACCTTATTCTCACACGCGTCATAAAATAATTGTGTACACGCACTAAACGTTCTACTATCTATAAATTCACCTACAAACATAATTCCCATATTTGTTATAAAAATATACCATGAAGTGTTTTCTTTATGGTTATCTGCGGAACGTGTTGTCTATGGTATGGTCATTAATACAATAAATTGGCGGCTCGCGTGTGACAGCACAATCACTACTTTCACCCGCTGCTGCTGCGCTCGAGCATCTTTGTATGCAGTACTCAATAACAAAATGTCATCCCATTAGGATTTTCATTTATATTTTACTGAGTTTTATGTCGTATGTTTTTATTGATTACTCTCGTAATTATGTCGCGAATCGCATACGTTCTCAGTACAGTAGTACACTAGCGCACCCGCACAACTTCGCTTGTGTGTATCCCAATTTCCCGTGAGAATTTAGAAAAATCCTTTTTTCTCGGATGCCTACGTCATACAAAGAACACAGACTCCAGTTTTCAGGTCTCTACGATCCGGTCTCTACCGTCAGCGGTATTAGTCCGACACAATATAAATCTCTACAGCCATTCATACTTATATAAAAAATACTGAAATGATTTGCCAATATTATAGAACAGCTAATTTTAATAGTAAATAATAAAATCATTAATCTCGATTTCCTTATTGCAACTGCATTTCAAAACTTTAGTTGATAGCAACCAGGTCAACGACATAGTAATTTTATGACAGGCACCTACTTTGGAATCAAAATGAAAGAGAATTTGATTTAGATTACGCATGGATTACGCTATGACGAAAAAGATGAGACGAAATCATCGAAGAAAAGTAAAAGACAAATCGCTAACTGTTTCCGAAGTTTCCCGAGGTTAGCCGAATACAAAAATGTGGAGAGGCACTATATCTTTTGTCTTTCAACTTTGTCTAACTTTGCTTCGGTGTACAGTCGCTTTACCCCGGCTCTACAAACCCGCGAAGTTTAGCGAAATTGAGAGTGTGGACGGGCTGTTCGTCCTACTTCGTCTTTATTTTTTTACCCTCTTTTAATTTCGTCTGACTTCGCTTCGTAGAGCCAAAGCCAAAGGCAAAGGCTAGTAATTCGCAAAACATTTTAAGACGCAAAACCAAATTGTTTACCAGACGTTTCCCGCGCATTTCTACTTTCTACCGATGCATCATGCCGAGAGTTCAAGTACATTTAAATGTATGACTTGCGCCGGCGCATATAATCGCGTTACATAAAACCTACATTAAGTTTAGTTATGTCCGTAATATTTAATTTTTGAACGGCCTTGATAAAATGTTTTTGTTTGTTTTAAATAATTTATTACATCATAAAATGAATGAATTATTTTAAATTGAAAAGAGAAGCAACAATTAAAAATAAAGTTTAAGATTTTTTTTCTTGATAGTGGCCATTATCACAGAAATGTATGCCATCCACGTAACTATAGAGTCATAAGAGTAGTGTACTTGCACATCAATTTTGCATTAGACTTTATCTTTTGTTCGACCATAACACCAAAATAACACAAAAAAATAAATGCTTTCATTTGTACTGTACGTACAGTCCAGAGCAGGTCGACCTTTACATCGGACTTTGTACCATACTTAAGTTCTATGTCATTAAAGCCAAAATTGTACTACAAGTTCGACTCGACGTGCTCTTGACTGTATGACAAAATATTTAAATCCCAAAATGTTTAATTTTAGTCACGATTGGAAAATACTTGACTTTTTTATGACAGAAGAGCTAGCCTGTCACCTGATGGTAAGCACTTGCTGCCAATGGACATC
This sequence comes from Endotricha flammealis, assembly GCA_905163395.2. Lineage (NCBI taxonomy): Eukaryota > Metazoa > Arthropoda > Insecta > Lepidoptera > Pyralidae > Endotricha > Endotricha flammealis. The sequence goes on along the minus strand of LR990856.1, from coordinate 1,898,084 downwards.
CACGACTCCGAGAATCTCGGAACCGTTGCCCACCTATGAATTAATGAAAAGGAAGGGAGGAGGCAGGAAATAGGAAGGCTCTCTCAAAGTACACTTAAATAAATCATGTATGATGAAGTGTGAAATAACATTTATTCCGGTTTTCATATTTTACAGTTCGATAGACTAATTTAGTATTTATTCATTAAGATATTAGTAAAAACTACCGGAAAATACTATCTTAATGGTCATGAATAATCTATTGTGTGGTTTATATCTATGGTCAATGGAACGCAACGGCAATGAACGATTTCGCGCGGTCGAAATCGATTAATGTTTACTCTAATTAAGCCGCAGATCCATTGTTTCCTACAGATGTACACGCCACGCATCTTATATAGAAGAAAATAAGTTTTGTTAAGTGTCGGCAACTAAATCGATAGTCGTTAAATCGACATTATAAATTGCGCTCTATAATTTGGTAACTATCACGAATGAAAAACTAATTCCAGATTTTTTAAGTACATTAATAGGTTTTAAGATCTCTATCGCCATTCAGCGAGGTAATATACCCTGCCCTTACCTTAATATTTTTTTATATTAGTTATAAGTTTTGACATGTAGTAATATCTTTGCATGTGTTTAATCTTCAATGTTGGTTTAGTTTTTAGTTAAATTTTAATGTTATTTATTATGTAGTAGTTTATTAGCTTTACTTGAATAAAATCAGAACTTTCGTTATATTGGGTGTATCCCAGTAGTTTCCCATGATTTTGTTATAAAACTGTTGGGACACCTACCAAACATAGTTTTCTTATTTTAAACCTATCTATTTACTGTGACTTATACCTACTTTAGGCTCGTGGCTTTTTTCCGAACTGTTGAAATACTTAAATTTAATATTTCATATCAACCGATATTCATCCCACTGCTGGGATACGGGTCTCCCTTCAATCGAAGGTGATTAGAGCGTACTCTGCCACGCTGCTCCAATGCGGATTGGCAGAGGCCGGTGTTTGCAAACCGCCCTAAGGCCACCGACTTGGCTTAATGACTGTCATCGATCGAAAACACTCGGGACCGACGGCTTAACGTGCATCCGAAGCACGGAGAAGCTCGAGATAACGAAACCCATCCAAACGCTGGCTAGGGTCGACGTCGCTTAACTTGCGTGTTCATATTAGAGTGCGACACACGGCGACGCCATCGAGCTCCTGTTGAACTACCGTTTACTGCCAAGCCATAGGACAAAGTAGTAATCCGGTTCATTGTAGTCCATAGTCCGTGATTATACCATGGAGATTAAAAGGTGTCGCTGTTGAAATACTTATTGGAACATAATGGACTTTTTTAGCCACCAGAAACCCTTATACATGTAGGGAGATGAGAAAGTGGCAGCTGGTACACACAGCCTAGGGGGGCTGTGTGTGACTATAAATCCACCACTGGTTATACGGGGTTTTTAGAATGGGTAGATTAAAATTCACACAGCTGTACCTGAGGTCAAAGCTAACATAATTATATTGTATGTTAATTAATTTATACTTACAATTAATTAACAAGGTAAAGTTATCTTTAAAATCTTAAGGGACAGTTTTGTTTGTTATGTAATTTGTTAAGACTACATCGTTAACAATTTACTATATAATTATAATATATATCCTTGAAATAGCTTAGGCTTAGTGTGAAAAATAAAACAATGCTCAATGTAGTAACATTTTTACAACTTTACCAAGTATGGGATTCGCAAACGTGGAGGTTCTCAGAGTAACCTATTTACAAGGTCTAATCTCGACTTATACCATCTATATCTATCATCGGTTAATACTCAATAGGTATTTATTGCTTCCTTTAAATACATAATCACCAGTATGTACAATACATAAGAATACACATTATTACAATAGGAGGGGAGGATGGATCGCAATTTCTTGCATATATTTCATGTTTATTGTAGTTTAATATTAATTAATTCTATACGTAGGTATTCTCAAAGTCAAAATCATTTTTTTAATTCAAATATGCCTAAATATTACACATTACGAAAACAAATGATTACGTAGAGTAATATTCTCAACAAGTTATGCAAAATAGCACTTAATGAATTTGCTTTAAAATAATTAAAAATAATCTCTCACAAAAGCAGGTAACTATGTATGACAGTGGGTAATGGTAGTTTAACTTCCTAATTTCAATGACTCATGTAACATGCATCAAAGAAAGTTAATTTTGCGTAAAAACTGGTCCAAGCAGGTTATTACCGAACCTTACTCGTGCATATTCATTGTATGGACCAACTCTCGCTTGGAAATTGCTATGACAACTTTTTTTATACGTAATTTTCAAAGAAATGCAAATTAAAAATTATGGTTTTATTATAATGAAAGTTAAGTTTATATATTTAATTTGATGTTTGATATTGATCAGTTAGAAGTATAAAGCTTTCTCTAAAATTAGACAATTTGTCCAAACAGGGTAACAAATAAAATTGTCCAAATTTGTCAAAACCAAAGCACGAAACACGCAAATTCGCAATTTTTAACCATCCTTTCCTATTGAACGTTTACGTCATACAAAGACCACATCTTCTAAGTTTTAGGTTACTTCGATCCGCAGCGGTTTTAGGTTGTATTATTTTATTATGTAATTAAATAAAATTTACTATAAAATATCATAACACTGACACAACCGGTTTCGTTACCGTATAAGGACATAATTTGTAGGACATGAATGAGTACGTTTGGGGAAGGCCTATGTCTATCAATGGATTTCTTGAGATGCCGAATGAAAACCTACAAAGGTTTTCATCTCATTTCCTCTCATCTTAAAGCTGGTATCCTAGGCTTTACAATGCCACGTTGTTCATCGAGCTATGGGTTAGAGGTCAATATTTTTAAGTCACATAATAGTCACCTTCTTGGCCTAACGTAATCTTATGATAGGAGACGGAGGAGCTCGAGAATATGAAACACATCCACATATAAGTTAGTTTGTCATTTCTTAACCTTAATTTTTTTCAAGCTTAATAATCTTTAAGGGAGCTTCAAAACGGTTCAATGTCCGCTCACAATCACAATTCACAATTGGTATTGTTGTGTGTTTCGTTAGTTTATCTGTCAAATATTAATAACTTATCAGAAAATTATGAAACCTTCTTTGAAAAAAGTTAACAAAAACTTGTGTTTATCTATTCTTTTAGGTATTCTTTTTAGAAACTTCTTTTACCAAATCAACAACGGCGTGCATAGTACAATGGTTACATTAACGCTTTTTTAATCATATTCATAAAATATTTATATGACTTTCCTATTCAATAATAGAAAGTTATGATTGTTTAATAATTTAATAAAAAACTTATTATGTTTTAAAAGAACAAGTTTATAATTGTTTTAAAAACTTTTGCTATAACTTTCTTTTTACTAGTAAAAAAAAAATAAGTCAAAATTAAATATTTTTATTCAAATATGTCTAATAGACATTTATTCAAATATGTCTAATAGACATTTGAATAAAAAGAATCTTTCTAATCGCAACATTTTTTTCCTACCACCAGAGACTTAATTAATATTTTATTTATTTATTTCGAAAGACAGTACATTTTATTAAATATGATGTTGCCAAACTATTGTTTTATCCAGCAGTTCTAACGCTAACGCGGCTTAGTAATCTCATTGACAATTTAAAGCAAAACTTATAATCTACATTTTAAACTAAGAAAAGTGTGTATATTTTTGTTGCAGTCTTGGTACTCGCTGGATGAGAAGTATTAGTGGGTATAAACAAAATTTGTACTAAGAAGAGGCAAGAAACTTACCACATGCTTTTTTTAAATGGTACCTACTAATAAAAGTTACAATTACAATATATAACATACATAACGCAAATTTACTCACCCTAGGTCCTGTGATCGCATATGCTGCATGCGCCAACAGCAAAACTTTACAAATTGTACCCCTCATGCTGCACTCTCAACAAATAGAGTGGCTGAGTACCATGACACACAACACAACAGTTCAACAAACACCCCGCACTACTATCGATACAATCCGCGTGAGAATCCAGGACACTGCACCTCACTATTAATCCATAGACAAGATTATTTTTTTTTTAATTTTAAATCTCACGGCAAAGGTGACCGTGGCGACGACTCCGACAGCAATAGCGCGAGCGGCCGGCAGCGTACCGTTTTACCACCCCTACTCTCAACGGTACTTAGTTTCGAAAGGATCCACAAGATGAGATTCGTTTAAAATACTTACTGTAATTGTGGGATGTTAATTGAATGTTGCATAAAACCTGTCTATGGTATTATAGGTTTGGGTCATGTAACGCGGAAACTGCGGTTTTGTTATTAAGATATTTTATTAATTTTATGGAAATAAGTGAATTATTTTTTGTTTATCTCGCAACTGGCATCCTCGCGGTATCACCAGCGCAACTCCATTTCTATCGCTCCCATGGTAATTTGGATAAATGTTTATGCTGCGAATAAGCACATAGGACGATAGACGTGGATTTATTTATTATTTGACAAGAAGAAAACAACTTTCAATTGATAATTACTTAAAATAAAGCCTGAAATGCGAGCCCAATTCTCGCATGCGAAAGAATCTGTTTCAGAGTGCTTTCTATCCTAATTTAAAATGTAGATAATAAGTATCCTAATCCAATGTTTTCTTTTATTGAAAAAATCTAAAAGGGCTTGGAGTTAGGACACAAGTAGGGCTGTGTAGCGCAAGCCATTTATCTACAAATCGCAAGTTCAAGAATTGCATGATATCTATTGCTACTAGTATATACTAAATCTATGATTGCTACTGCTTGTTGGGCACGCCTCTATTGGCCGCGTGCTCTCTAAACCCGACAGGCCTAGAGCATCACTTGATTTACAACTCTGTTTAATATACATAAAACTACGATTGCAGGGCTCATGTCAAGGATGCTAGTTCAAGATATTCCAAATTGTATTATACTACATGAAGCAATTAATAAATGAAATAAAATGGTACTTTCTGCATCTAATCCTAGGTAGTAGGATTTAGGCTGTGCAGAAAGTGTCGTTGTGAATGTATCCAATAATGTAATACCTATAGGTAAACCGCTTAAGTTATAGAGTCCAGTTTCTAGAAGTGCTGATTCCTCAACAAGTGCACAAAAGACACGTAATAACGCTTATTATAAATCTGAAAATGTAATTAAGATAATAAGCAAAAAATTTCGTCAATACTTTTTTGTAAGAAACATAGTTTATATTGATGAAACGGGCGATCGAAATTTTGCAATCGTAATGTACCATGAAGACAATAGGTAGAAAACTAGTTGAGCCGTGGTTTCGTGAAAAGAATAGTGGTATATGTCTCACACTTTAATTGGTGTACAACAATCGTTTTAACTAAAACCTGGGTGTTGCAATATTCTTATCTATGTGCATCACTAAGCGTAGTGTTGCATGCAAATATGTATGAGTTATGTGTGAATTGGATATTAAGGTTGATGTATTGAGTAATAAAATTAATGAAAACCTTCTCGGGTTCTTTCAGAGGATAGGGTAAGGACAGGCCCGTCAAAGTAGCGGACAGTGAGATATTCCTCTCGTGAAGGAAAGGTACGACTCCACAGACGAGACATACAGTAACTGGAGGGCTACTACGAAACGTAAATCCGATACTTCGACCGAAGTATCGAAAGAATTTTAATCGTCGAATACAAGGTATTTCATAGTTATAATTCAACGAACTACTAAAATAATCATAAAGTACAAGGTATTTCATGCATACAATTCAAGGAATTAATAAAATAACATGAAAAAACCTTGTAATTCATAGTTAAAATTCGGATTTACGTTTCGTAGTAGCCCTCCTGTAGTTGATCATTTCAAGACTAATAAAGTACCAAGGAGATTTTAAGTAATTTTCAGATACTTATAGGGAATAATAAATAAATGTGTTAAAATTTAATACAAATTTTTACTTATTACGGTGATGAATGTCACAATATCTCTATTTTTTTTGGGGTTTCTAATTAGAAATCAAAATCAATACAAGTATTCCAAGGTAAACTTTCGAAGCGTTTTGTTTCATTTTCTTGTCCATAGTCTTGTCAATCAAAATTATCGAAATCTATACAAATAAGTAAATAACTTCGATAAAAAATATTTTGTTCGAAGGTGACGAAAAAATCTTCACTTAAAATACTTACAAAATGTTTATATACAACACAAATACAACTGAGTCACAAACATACATATACACATTTGTATTAATAACAGAACATTCTTTTATCGGATGTTGTACCGCAGTGACACATAACATCAATAACTTTAGCGTTATATCACATTAGAGATTGTTCAAACAGCAAACACTGATTTGTACGCACTTGCACGTACGTAGACAACAAAGATTTGCTCGAGAAATATCGCAGGAGGCCGTTGAAATATTACAAATACTTACTTTTTAACAAAAAATCGATAAATTGTGCAGCAGCCGAGACCAATTAACGCCTATTAAAGTTTCCAAGTTAATTTCACAATAATCATAAACTTATATTTAAATACGAAATACTGAAATCGATTAATTTTATAAGTTTTCATTTTGCCAGATCAATTGTCTCTATAATAATTGTGTTTAAGTATTACAATCGTTTGTCTTTTAAGTAAATAAAACTTAGTTTGTTAGTTTTGTTACAAATTGCTTTATGTCTTTGTTTAGTTGATTTTTGGGGATAATGGAGCGTAATGAAGGTCGGCTACGGTTTAATTTTGTTGACAAACAGGTTAATTTTAATTTTTGTTAAGTTATTTTGTATTATACTTTCAAGTGACTTAAGCCTATGCTCCAAGCGGTTTAAAACATTGGTTTGGATTGAAAATGAGGCTAGAAACATTGCAGACAAGAGCATATCAATTATGATAGACGCTAGCAATGCGGTGCCTGCTACAAGGAAGGGAATAGTCAAGGGATAAGGGAAAGGCTGGATCTCTCACTCACGCGTTCCTGCTTTACTCCACTCCACTCCACTGCTACTGCACTCCGATCCACTTATAAACTCACTCTTCTAATACCTGTTCATTCTTCCAAATTCTTCGATCAATCCTTCACCGTCCAAGCTGTCAGACTATGGAACAGTTTACCAGTGACTATTAGAACTGCCAAGTCTATCGATATATTTAAACGACAAGTAAAAAATCATTTTCTTGCGCCTTGATTGCTATCAATTCACCGACAATATGTAATAATATATTATTAATTTATTGTATTTATATTATGTATGTGTATTTATATATTATATATACAGTAGGTATATTATATGAATACTGACTTATATATTTTATATTTTTTTATTTATTTATTTTATTATTATTTTTATTTAGCAATAATTTAGCTTTAGTACCTATATTGTGTTATTGCACCTTATTGACCCTGCCCACTCCATTCAGAAATTCGTTACCCTAAGGTTGCCTTGAAAAGATTGTTTTTAGCAATAAGGCCGCCTTGTTGCACATATACTAGGCTATAAGCTTTCCGTATGTTGTATTATTTAAAGATGTAATGTATATTGCAAATAAAGTATATTCTCTCTCTCTCTCTCTTTACACCGATATTTAGAGCGAGTGGTATTTCCCCGGTTGAGCTAGCTCTCCACTTTCGTAAGTTCAAATTTTATATTAATACACATTAATTTTATTTATATGTAAAAAATTAAAGTTTTGTATTTTTCGTAATAGCAAAATAATAATAATTTCTTTCAATATGAATAAGTGAACGGTTGCACATTCTCACATAAAAAAATATTGTAATTTTGCACTATTGACATTGGCAACACACTAACAAGGTACAATAATGTTTGTGAAACTAAAACAACAATTTGTTAAGTATGTTAACAAAATGAAAAGGTTTTATGATAAAATTACGACAGAACATAAATGGATCGAACTTTTGAATAGTTTTCGTGATGTCTTTCAACCATCTTTCGACATAATAATATGACTTATTAGAACGTCGTCCGTACCTCATTTATCGTACCAATAGTAACATATATCTAAACTATAATATTCAAAGAATAAAATCGTTTATTCAGATACGTTTACAGTCACTTTTTGTAGTCGAAGTGTACATACAAAAATAACGTTTAATTAATCTATTCTACAAGCTATCACCATTGAATTAATTGTTTCGAATTAGATCGTTTTATTTGAGTAAGTATTTTAATTTTATTATTCATCAATGGGCAGATTTTATTCTTTACATGTTTTTGTACACCTTCACCTCTCAAGAGGACATGATTAGATCGAAAAAAGAGGTTTGGTAGACGTCCTATAATAGTCTATGTCATTGACTCTATGACTATCAATCATATTTGAAGAGTATTCTTGTTATTGTGAGATTTGTAAAAATAATAATTGACAGGTTCATAACGAGTTGTGGAAAGTGGAAATAAGCCCAAGTTCACCTGGGTTGAATAACTATTACCGATCTCGAAATAAGTTACAATTTATTGTAACATAAAGTGTAAAATAAATTATATTATTAATAAGAGTATCAGGTATAAAAATGGCCAACATATAATTTTTTTTAACATTAAGCCTATTTGAGGCTGCGGGCAGACGAAGAGACCGCTAGTTGACACAGTGTAAAAGGTTTTTTGTTAAGTTTAACTACCTACCAATAAAAAAAGATAATTAAACCACTAAACCAAAAATTAACTATAAAATTAAATCATCATCGTCATCTCTGCCATAAGAAGTACACTGTCAAATGTCAATAAAATTAAATGAAGTGAGAAAATTCCAAAAAAGGTTTTAGTTAAGTTTTGGCTCATATTTGTTTATAAAAAAGTGTAGACTAGAATCTCAAAAGCTATATTTGTTTACCACCTCCTCCAATACAAAAAATACGCTACTAAATAATTTCAAAATCTCAAGTGTACGTATGGGTCAGATGACAAGAGTTATGCAACGGACGACGGATGTGGCACAGTTTCTAACGGAACTGATCTTATTGTGCCGATACTGCGACCACAGATAACATCTGACATATAATTAGCATTGTTTTCTTTTAATTTATAATCTGTGGTGACATTATCTTCAACTGATAAAGAGATTACGAATATTTTTTATACGTACTTATAAAATAATTAGCGCATTTGACCATATTTATACGGTGTTTTATCGCAGTGCCCAATATACAAAATCTGTTTTAGCATTGTTTCAAGGAGAATAAAATGAAGTGCGAAAGTAACAAGGCAAGTTTTAGACTGACCTAGGTGAATAGTTTATTCTTTGACACCCTATCGAACTAGGTCCTATTGATCTTATCGGTAGTATCTTTCACATAAAAGCGATTTAATTGTAATAGTTGTTCATGGTAGATTTTAACTGTCGACCATTCCGTTCATATTCCAGTGAGACTCTATAGTCAATACATTTAGATACTAGTTAACTTTTAGCAGAATACCAAATTTGGCACTATTGAAATATAATGACAATAGGGTGGTGATGGAATGGCAATAGTTGGTCGCCTAATTTAAAATGGCAGACTTGGGCCCCAGGTGGATCGCTTGCTTGTTTGATAAAAATATGTGATAAAAATATATAAGTAGAATTGGCGTGTACGCGGTAAGCAGAATTATTTCGCAGACTGTTCCCATGCTTTCACCTTCAAGGTCGGTAGAAAGTGACGGCAGATGATACTAAGATACAAGTATGTGTGCCGTGACGATTATTGGTAGTTATGTAATTTGATTTATGTAACATTCCATAGTGGCATAGACAAGATCAATCTTAGCATCTCTAGCGAGGCATAGACAACTTCAGATATCTTTGTTAGTGGCTCGTAAATGGGCTGTCTCGACCGGGGCGCGCTTTGCCAAAATGTATATCAACACAGACACCCATAGTCTGTACTCGATCACTTTGTGCTCATTAGAATAACGAATATTCTAAAGCAAACTACGTATGAATACAGACCAATCTGTATTTCTAAAGCAAAATATGATCATGTATTAAAGGTAGCTAGGTTGCCTAAATGCCTAATATATTAATTGAATTGCTATTTGCTTTCATGATGATTATGATAAATATATACTATGTATAATGACCAGAGATCGGATATTCTAGTGCATATTTACCTAAACTTCGACGAAGTAGTAACATACAGTGAATAGTACCACCTCTGAAATATAAAATAATAATTTTTAATAACGAGATTTTATTCGATTTTATAGAAATTAAGTTAATAGAAAAATATTATTACTTTTTTGAGTTTCGTATACTAAAATTTTATAAAATGTTTTATTTTAATTACCTAATATAAACTAAGTTGGCATTGTTTAAGTGAATATTAGGTTAGATAATTGTCTGTACTCGTATGTTTTTTGCTCTTAGAGATTAGAGCAAAATGTATTTTATTTTATTCTCTGTCTGTACTGATATGCACTTTGCTTGCCAGCGACAAGAGCATATTGTATGCGATTTCAGAGCAACTCCTGTCTGTAGCAATGTGTAGTGGGCATTTACCGGGTGATTTCAATAAAATCTCTTTGGGGAGGAATTCGACATGAAATAGCAGCGATGTGCCGATGAGTGAGAGAACCGGAAGTATACCTGTCCTGCTTCCTGTTTACTTTGTGGCGACACCTATCGCCATACAGAAGAACTACAGAGTGAAGAAAAAGTTCACAATGCGAACACATGACGTCATATACGACGACACTTAGAAATCCTGAATCACGCTATCGAAGTTTCTACGATATGGAGATATATATACAACCTCCGACACATACATTGTCGGAGCCGCGGTTCCCCAGGCATAGCACCCAGCCTGGCCGGGAGATCTTCCCTTTGTGGCGGTCGAGCACATCGCCATCGCTCCCGCTACAGTGGTGACCCCGACGTGATTGGAAGCAGCCTTCTTCATCATATCTCCTCATCAGCTCTGACGTCATCACATTCTTCACTCCTCAACTTGAAGCCTTCATCATCAGCAGTCTCACGGCACTCCAGCTACGGGGAAAATCAGGTTCATCGCAGCCGACTCATCGAGCTACCTGTTCCTGCGCCCCTTATCCCGACTCACTGGGATAACCCTCATCCCGACTCACTGGGATATTCCTCATCCAGACTTACTTGGATAACCCTCATCCCGACTCACTGGGATATTCCTCATCCTGAGTCACTTGGATATTCTGCATCCCGACTCACTGGGACATGCATCATCCCGACTCACTGGGACATCACTCATCCCGATTCACTGGGATACATCAAGCACGCACGCTCACGCCCGACTCACTGGGACACTTGGAGCACGCACACTCAAGCCCGACTCACTGGGCAAGCTAACGAGGAGCACAGACTGCTGATCATCATCTCATCGGACCTTCGATCCTGGAGGGGAGTACTGTGGCGACACCTATCGCCATACAGAAGAACTACAGAGTGAAGAAAAAGTTCACAATGCGAACACATGACGTCATATACGACGACACTTAGAAATCCTGAATCACGCTATCGAATTTTCTACGATATGGAGATATATATACAACCTCCGACACATACATGACACCCAGCCTGGGCCTCAATTCTCTTATTTTACCACAAATTGCAATGTCGCAGACATGCCATTGATTTGCCAAGGCCATTGATTTAAAAACGGTATTCTACTAATTTTTAGAAGAACATCGTCAGCATCGCGCTGGCACGTCGTCATTATCGCATCAGCTTGGCTTAAAACCACAGATTAAAAATTAATTAATTCATAAAATAATTTTGAATTTGTACAAAAGTTTTGATTTGAGTTTTGGTCTAAAGTTTAATAAATAAATAGAGTACATAGATAAACATGTCAGCGGACACAGTAACGGCAAACTGTCCCACAAAAGGGGCTGAAGCCTGGCGCAATGTAAGCTGTTATTATCTATAATTTACATTGGTGAAAAAACAAAATATGCTGTACATAGGTACATTAAATTGAAATATACTTTTATCTTTATTTTAGTACTATGCTGATTATAAATCAAAATTGTTTTTAATAAAATCCGTGTCCGACATTACAACGATATTCCGCCTCAGTAAAGCTTGCGCTCGACGACGTTGGAGCCTCTCTTCCCGACGCCGTTCCTCCCTGCGTCAATTCCAAATATCTCCACCTTAAAATGGGATGAGGCATTGTCGTTTTTGTCATTTTAGAAAAATGCTAATACGATCGATGAAGGAGAATGTGAGAGAAAACGTATGGCTGCACAATTGCTTCTCGATGGCCAATTTTGACAGATGTCGACGATGCCAACGCCATCGGCGCAAACGGGAAATAAGAGGAGAATACATATTTAGGTTGCCGTGCTGACGCTATTGTGACGCCATTGGTTAATAGAATTCCTAAATGTATCAATAGCGGCTGGGTAGCCGCTATTCAGCTTTCATAACAGGAGCAGAATACCAAAAGTGTCATTTTATGCTAGTGCTATGCTGACGACGTGCAATTGAACTACATTACATTTAGCAGAATTGAGGCCCTGGGCCTCAATTCTCTTATTTTACCACAAATTGCAATGTCGCAGACATGCCATTGATTTGCCAAGGCCATTGATTTAAAAACGGTATTCTACTAATTTTTAGAAGAACATCGTCAGCATCGCGCTGGCACGTCGTCATTATCGCATCAGCTTGGCTTAAAACCACAGATTAAAAATTAATTAATTCATAAAAGCCATTTAAAAAAACGTATTTTGTTTTGAATTTGTACAAAAGTTTTGTTTTGAGTTTTGGTCTAAAGTTTAATAAATAAATAAAGTACATAGATAAACATATCAGCGGACACAGTAACGTTGGAGCAGCAAGAGGCTCCTATAGAGTTCGTGGAGCGTCATAAAGAGCTATCCCTGAGCAGATTCAGCCGGACCAAAGAAGGGCGCAGTTTGTCGAAACTGCTATGGGTGGAATGCGCTAATATATTAAACAGTGTTTCGGCAAACTGTCCCACAAAAGGGGCTGAAGCCTGGCGCAATGTAAGTTGTTATTATCTATAATTTACATTGGCGAAAAAACAAAATATGCTTATTGTACATGTACTTATTTAAATTGATAAATACTTTTATCTTTATTTTAGTACTATGCTGATTATAAATCAAAATTGTTTTTAATAAAATTCGTGTCCGACATTACAACGATATTCCGCCTCAGTAAAGCTTGCGCTCGACGACGTTGGAGCCTCTCTTCCCGACGCCGTTCCTCCCTGCGTCAATTCCAAATATCTCCACCTTAAAATGGGACGAGGCATTGTCGTTTTTGTCATTTTCGAAAAATGCTAATACGATCGATGAAGAAGAATGTAAGAGAAAACGTATGGCTGCACAATTGCTTCTTGATGGCCATTTTTGACAGATGTCGACGATGCCAACGCCATCGGTGCAAACGGGAAATAAGAGGAGAATACATATTTATGTTGCCGTGCTGACGCTATTGTGACGCTATTGGTTAATAGAATTCCAAAATGTGTCAATAGCGGCTGGGTAGCCGCTATTCAACTTTCATAACAGGAGCAGAATACCAAAAGTGTCATTTTATGCTATTGCTATGCTGACGACGTGCAATTGAACTACATTACATTTAGCAGAATTGAGGCCCTGGCCGGAAGATCTTCCCTTTGTGGCGGTCGAGCACGTCGCCATCGCTCCCGCTACAACTTCTTTCCTTTTTCATTCATTTATATTTATTTATTTAAACTTTATTGACCACAATATTATAGTACATAAGACGGTAAAACGCTAAAAGAATTATCTAACAGTCAATTTATTATATGTGGGCAATGCATCCAAGAATCTCATAGTCGTGGATGTCTATGGACAGCGGTGATTGCTTACCATCAGGTGACCAACCAGATCGTTTGTCCTACTCTGCCATAAAAACAACACAAGAAATGGAGACAGTCCAAGATCTAGAGAAGGACAAAAGAACAGGTACAACAAGATGTACTTACCATTACTTTCGATCAGGTGACTTGGTAGCCCGTTTGTCCTCTTTTTAAAAAAAAAAAAAATCTTCTTTTTATACAGCATAAGTCAGCAGTATAAAATTATTATTTGTAATATTCTATACTGTTTATTTTATCTCAAAAAAACAAAATTTCGCAAGCTGCACCGAACTCCGTGAGTGACGCATTGGTTATCGAGTTTGTTCCGTCTTGCTTCACAAAACTGACACAGTTACAGCAGTTCCGTTCTTGAATTGAATTATTTCTAATCTCGATCTCATTCATTAGTCACCCCCTTGGGAATTACAGGTGTAAGTCGTATTACTAACTACTTAGGGTTATGTAGTAAACTATCAAGGATGCTTTATAGTTCGCTATGTCCATCTGTCTATCTCCGAGACGCTTAATACTAGCAAGCTATAATTTAGGTAAACATATTAACTATGCTAAGTCAGTGCTAAGGGGTAGGAAAAAAATTTTTTTTTGGAGGTGAACATTTATTATATTTATAATAATTATAGGAAAGGTATTACAAAACGAACTCTTTTTTTAATAATTATATTTTTATAATACTTTTTTTGTCTATGTTTTATATGTCTGTTGTACCATTGTCATTCATCTTCACCTTTTTAACTCGTCGTTGTCTACATATCACTCGAAAATATAAGTTTTCTCCATTCCTTACTGTTTTCTTACCTCACCACCCTTAATAAAAGGTATTAGTTTTTCAGACAACTCACTCATCGAACGACAAAACAAATGCACGTGCAACCCAATTGCAATAGGATGCCCCGATAGAGCTCGCAGACCGTTCGTACGGCTCGCAGACCCGTCGATCTGCTCACTTGTTTGCAATCTTAAAGTTGTTGCTTGGCCGTAATGATCTTGTCAATGTTTGGTAACACTTGTGTTGTTGAAAATAACAATAATCCTCTTAAATTTCTTAACACCAAATCCCTATTTTAAAGATGCATCAACTAAACCTTTTGTGAAATTCTTTAGCAACACCTAAAAATGGTCCTTCAAGGCCGTACACATCATCAGTAAAAGTTTGGACACTTGCACTTAGAGACCTTCAAACTTCACATTTCAAAACACACACTTGACCATTTAAATAATGATTTATCTAAATATGTGCAGACAAAGCATCTTTTATGAACGCATTTTGAGTGCAAACCACTAATGACAGGAAGATATTAGTCACGGCCCCCATTATTGGCATGGAACAAGGGACTCCTCAAATTACACGAATCTTCGGCAAACCTAGGCCTAATCAGGTGTGACGAGGTATGTACTATTACAAAACATTGTTAAGCTCTTCACTTAACATCGGCGCTGTACAGCTCTGTAGCTCTCGGAATGTCTAGGTTTAGAATGCCTCGGCATGTTTTGTCTTAAAGCCTAAATACAATTATCGGAACCGACAGTTTAACGTAACCATCAGTGGCATGGAGGAGCTACAGATTTTTTAATAACCCATCATTATAGACTCTTATAATGCTTGCTTAACCTGCAAGTTCAGTTTTGGTTGCAACGACATCTGGCTCCTTTATTATGTGAAAGAATGTATTAATTTTTAAAAGCCTTGACCTGTCGTAACGTAAGTATCATGAAGACCCAATGCATTATTTTAATGGTTTCTTGTCATAAATTGACTTCGTTTCGGGTCACTGTTCTGGTCACCTGTCACTCATGTCATACCGCATCATCAGTTTCATACCAGACTGTCAAATTTCTTCATCACCTTGAACTTTATTTTACTGAACGCAAATTTTTGATTGACTGAATTGCACACTGATCGATTTCACTTTTATTAACTGACAACATACTGAACTGATTCTGTAGTCCAATATCTTTATATAGTAAAATTAAGTAGTCGCTTCCGCTGCTTGATCGCTTAGATTTTTTAAACTACTCATCGGATTTTAATGTAATTTACAGCAATAGACTTCTGTCTATTGCTGTAAATTACATTAAAATCCGAATTCTGAATCCTGAATCTTAGAATCCTGATTCAAGAGGATGCTTTATACGCTTGTTACTTATCCGTATTATCATTCCGAGGAGGAGAAAAATGGGATTTCACGGATTTAAAAAAAAATCGAAACATAAATAAATAAAGCATCAGAGTGCTTAGTACGAGTGTTTACGTTCATATCGACGTAAACAAACCGACCAAATAGAGAAGAACTCACATGGTGCGAATTTATAAGACGCGTGTTACATATCAAAATTATGTGGCTTACTTGCTCACGTTTCGAAGTGAGTAACCCGGCTAATTTGGATAACACGCGTCTGGTAAATTCACAATATGAAAACTATTTTTCAATTTGATCGGATTATAAACGTTAACACGTTCGAATGTGACCAAAAAACTCGTACTATAAGCACTCAGCTAGTTCCCAATAAATCTAGTTATGATGATGATAAGATGACTTTCCTCTAGATATTCCGATCGATCAATATCTTATTACGTTACATCATTGCTTTACCATATTACGGGCAGATAACACGTCAACCATTGCTGTTTCCTAGTTAACGATGGACCGCGTAACTGCAATGACTCGATATCTTTTTTAACAATATACACAAAGTTTATGGTGTAACAACTAATATTGCTAACTACTAAGAATTTTGTAACAATATTTCATAACAAGATGAATACTACTTTTTTTCCTCTTAGTCAAATAGCCGATTGCGGGAACAGATGGCTCTTATCGTTTGTTACCTTACAAGACTTCATAGCTTCATCATCATCATCCCAACCACAAGAAATCCACTGCTGCACATAGGCCTTCCCCAAACCCTTCCAGTATGACAGGTTGCATGCTGAAGCAAACCTTTGCATGTTTTCTTATAAATCAAAATTTGCTCGTGTAATGGAATGCAATTGAACCTTCGAGTTATGTGAAAAAGGCCACGACAGGTTGAATAATAGTTGATAACATCACCTCATTGTGCGGTTTCCATTGGATCGAGGAAGCTTGGTTTGTTCACTGCGGTTTTTGCTGCACCTGCTATTTTACTGTGTTGTAATAGTGACGTGATGATTGCAACAATTTTGATAAAACCTTTTTTAACTTTCCCTTTGCACATAAGGGGTCGACCATTAATTATAGGATGTTTTAGCTATATTCCATGGACAGTGGTGATTGCTTACCATCAGTTTGTTTCACCTTTGTCATAAAAAATATATTTTCTGTGTTTCCACCATTTTTACCCCCATGGTGGTGTTTTTGTCCTATATGTATGATGTGAGTTCTAAGTTTTACTTTATTTAAATTGTTAATTGATAACATTTCATCTAATTTACATTATATTTCTAGTATTTATTTTATGTGCATCAACACAATATTATATTGTTTTCGAAATAAATTAATATGTATATGAACTACGTTAGTGGGATTATACAAAAATGAAAAACTTGCATATCACTTGGAAGAACTTTAATCAATAGTAATGACCAATTGAAAACAATTACTGATACATACATTAAATACTCGTATATTGAGGCTGAACAACTTCTAATGCTATCATGAAAATCACGAACATTAAACTACTAAATGAACCCTTACCTCAATTCACAGTTTGGCTTGGCCTAATTACGATAACTACTATTATATACAATCTTAGACCATTTGCAGTCCACTTACGATATACTCCACCGGGTGATTCGTTGTTTTTTATAATTATTTAGAAAGAATTTCTTTGAAAATGTTGATTATGGAGAGCATTTTAATATTTTTCTTATTAATTTCAGTTGACAACGTTGGACAGACTTACTGGAATTCAAATTATGTAACAATAAAATGAAAGAAGAAACTTGGCAATAAGGTCGCCTATTGTACATACTTTTAATATTAATTTTGTCTGTCGTTATTGTACTTTTTTTGGTGCTTTATTGCACCAAAAAAGTACAATAGTTTTTGTATTGTATTGTAATAAATGTCATTTTGTTTGTGGACGAATTATACAACGATGATATTTTTCTTTATTTATTTAGCTTTTGTTGGACTGTAACCGCTGTACCGCGCTCTAGTTATGTGAAACGAGGCGGGAGGAGCGAAGGAAAGAGATACAACTATATATATGGACTAACAGAAAGAACTGATGCGGTCTAGGTCTAACTTCCACATCGGTGAGCAGCTACCTAGGACGCGGTATAGCGGTGATAGCGGTTTCGGTCATGTACAACATGTCTTAATGCAAAAAACTGATATTTAAGTAAAATACATTACAAATGTTTGTCTTTTGCGGGATTCGAACCTATAAAGAAATATAATTTCCTTAGATATTTTTTCACGGTAGCTTACACCCAGTGGAGAAATGTCTTAAAAATAAAATTCAATACGTTTGTTGAAAACATCAAATTCGTAACAATAATTCTATTTTTTGTTTTTTTATAAGTACAAATACTAACTATTCATGTATTAGAGTGCTAATGATAAATAAGTACTTTTAAATTGTTTTTATTTAGTTTTCTTGAAATGATAAAATCTATGTCTGATTTGTTTTTATAGATGTTTTACAATTAAATTCACAGATATCATGGCGGTTATTGCGCTTGTATATTTGCAGATTTTAAAAGTACCTACCTATTGCCCAAGTGTTTTGGCACACTTTTTTTTGATAATAACGCTGTTGTTCTTCTGTGTGTAATGTTGTTCTACCGGAAATGCTAATTTATTTTTCATAAATTTCTACACGCTTGTAGTCAAGTTTCAGTGAGAAATTTCGAGTTACGGTTTTATTTTGTCATCTAAATAGATAATCAACTTTTATTTATAAAAATTTCATCTTCTGCGCGAGTCTGACATCTTAAATAAAAATCAGTAATTTTATCATTTCAATATGGTACAGATATTAATAAATTATGTAGTTGAAAGCATCCTAACTAAAGTTATATGCAAAAGAGATCGTGAAATAACGAGATCGATACAGAATTTCTTTATGAAAAAGAAAATTAGGACCTAAATATTGGTCCATTTTAAATCCATTTATAAAATCTATTAGAATAAAGATAATATTTTACTAGTTTATTATAACTATGAGTGGAATGCCTAAACTATTCACCGAGAGACTCTGTAGAACTTTTTGTCTTGCTATGAATTTATAGTTTACATAACATATTATGTAGTTGAATTTACAAACAGCGACGATGCGATTTTACATACATTATATACCTACAAGTATCATTAGTTTGTACAACACAATAGATATGAATTAAAGTTGAAAAATAGAATAAATCATAGACTCCACACGATGGCGTCGGCGCGGGGCGGGCGGCGGCGACTGAGCGACACGCACCGCCACAATTTTCCGGGGCGATAAAAATCCAAACCGCACCCGTAGGGGGTTTATACAGTAACAGTTTATACAGTCGTGTACATACAGGTAAAATTATGAAACGTCTCTTAACCCTCATATTATAGTTTACTAGCTGCTGCCCGCGGTGTTACCCGCGTTTAATTTTATGCACAGCAGCGCCATCTATATCAGAGTTTTGACCAACTCCTGCGGAAATCGTATACTTTTCGGGATAAAAAGTATCCTATGTGTTAATCCAAGGTATCAGCTACCTACATACCAAATATTATAAAAATTGGGCCAGCCATTTGAGCGTGAAGAAGTAACAAACATACACACAAACATTCGCCTTTATAATATTAGTAGGATTTTAATATCAAGATTTAGTTTTAAAATTCTATATATTCATAGCAATAAAAAAACTCCATTTAAGCTTAATATCCTAACTAGAAATTATAAAATCCTACACATCACATTTACTAACATTATAATGTCTAAATGACTAGATACCCGAGGTTTTTACTAACCCTAATTTATTGTATTTGTATAAATTTTAAATATTATTTTTACATGATTAATTAAAAATACTTTCGATGATAACATATAAAAGCAATTACATAATATAACACAGTGAGCGCGGACGCATTAGAAAAAAAGTATTTTATACACAGTAATTATATTATATTTTTTAAACTAACATTTTGAAAAAAGTTCATTTTATATTTAAGTAGGATACTCAAAACAATATTTCCATTTATTTTTATTTTAATACTGTCACTTCCGTGAAGTTCCGTGTCATCGCGTAAGTATATGGAGTTAAGGCGATAATTATATAAATTAAAAAAAGTATAATTAAGCACAACATGAAAAACTATGATACTATATTTATATGTATACGCTTAAAATTAAAATTACATTTATTTCTAATAGCAACAAACATTAAAACATTTATGATAGTTTCAGATGTTATGTTTTTTGTTGAAGTCAAGTCTCTTTGACCTAAACTTAGAGTTTTTGATCTTAATTAATTCTATTCTAAATCAAAGAGCTTAAATTATTAAAGCTATTATTATTAAACACGCTTCACAGTAACGCTGTGGACACGTTTCAGAATTTTCAGGTCTGAAAAATTGCCCAGAGCATTTGATGTGTGATCGCCTAAGAATCTGCATCTTAATCAAATCATAAATGTTCTCTGTTAAAATTCCAGCAGACTAGCTATGGTGTAAATTCTAGAGGTTGTTATTGGGTTTGTAATGCTCGAGAAAATACTTAAGTCATCGTTAAAATATTGATTTAATTGAGCAAAGAATAATTAGCCCACAATTACATCGAGAATTTATTTTTATTTAATTTTAATGACCTTGAAAATTTTCATGACAATGTTTCGTTAAACAACGTTTTAATGAAGTCGATGTTCTAATAAATATTTTAACTAATCGTTCATTTGATATGACGTACAGGAGACGTATACCTTCTTGTACTATTTTTCAGTCGAGATTATAATTTTGATTTAAATTTTTGACCTATATTGAGTCGTGATCTAAGTAATGATCAGTCAATATCCTAAACATCTCTTTGGCACTAAAGAAATTAAAGCAATTATTAATCTTCATAAATTATTAAGGTGTAGATAAGGGTAAGTAGTAGGCCCGAACCCAATATGCGATCCTTCTATCCTTTTTTTTCGATGTCACATTGCAAAAGTCACAATACGCGTCTTTATAACCAATCGATGCTTTGCATTTTAAAATTTTAGAAGTAAACTACCAATCAATACTTCCGTCAATCACGAACAATCATCGATAGAGTATTGGGATCGCATATTGACTATTTTTAAATAATCCCCAAGCTAGAGTATCTTTGGATACAATTCTGATTACTTATTTGAGATTTCAAACGATTGCTTTTATCAGAAAATCTTTAATTTTATTCATACCACTTATTTTCAATATATCAAACGGATGTCCGAATTCATTATAAGTAATTGCTTCCCTTTTATGATATACATCTCAATTTGGAATCTTGAGATTGCGTTTCAACATTCGTCTTAATGAAGCGAAATTGTGCAACAGTGCAAGATTCAATGCATCGGAGTAAGTAGTGCATAACACCGCATTATCTTGATTAATATCTGCCCTGATATTGGGAAAGGCGTTATGGATCTCAATATAATCTATGTAACTCTGTCGTCTTTCATATTCATTTATAATTTGACGTCTGCACAGAGTCTGCATACTTTTGAGATCGTCGTCCTCATTTTTTAAACAGACAACCAATGAGAGAAGTGTGTAAATATGTCGAATTTTTGTTTACAAATAGTACTATCACAAAGTATCGTAATAATGCATAGATTATTGGCGTTACAATCTTTGTTCTTCGTTCTCTGGTTACTCTTATCATTTGTTGACTGTACATAATCGTGCCTTTTTAAAAGATTCACACCTGAGTCCTGCATCAAAACATCGTCATCGTCATTATGTTTTGCTAAGCCAAACAGAACATCTGATAAATAGGCAAACAAATCTCTCGTCTGTACATTTCTTTTCTTCTTCTGCTACTTAAATTTGTAAATTTGTTTACACGTCTCTCAAATCATCTATGTTATTTTGTTTTAGAATAATACCTACTGCTGCTTCTTTGATATTTTTTATTCATATTCATCAAACTTCAATTTGAGATTCAAAACATATTATTTCAATTGCTTAAAAAGTGAAAGTTATTAATTTTGAAAAATAAAGAAAAACAAGTAATAATTTCTTGGCGAAAGTAATACAGATAATAATAGCAATATATTATATTGGTTATATTATAATATTGCATATTAATTGCAGAATGTTTAAATGGGCTGACACACATTCCTAAATAATTATGATGAGCTGTGTTTTGCGTGCGTTGATGCAATTTTACAAAACTCGTCAACCAAATAAACCCAGATGTTGATACAAATTACTAAATTACTCTTTTATCTGCATAATATACTCAAGCTTACGAACAATTTATGGGGCTGAACATTATATCATCAGAATTGAATTCTCCTCTACAACATGATCTGGAACTATTTTCTGGGAAGACTGATGATTTCGTTCCGGTAACATTATTTCACGGAAGCTACGACACACAACATCAAAATTTTCACATATTAAGGATCATAGTACCTGATTATGTTGTTCTAAATTTTACAAGTCGGACATAAGTCCAAACGATTCAAAAATAACATCTAAACATTCAAATTCTAAATCGTCCCTTGGACCTCTATCAATAATCATCTAGGTACCTATTTTAATACAACTCAAATTCTTGAGTCTACTTAAGACTTTTGACCAAGTATCGTGCCTTGGCTGCAGAGATGGGGTTAACTATAGTAGACCACCAGATCCGACCCTTACTCAGCTGTCGCGAGGTCACGCCCTTCCCAGCATGGCGGCGACGTCCCCCGCGGACTGGGAGTGCAGGAGGGCACTCCTGGTGGGCCTGGGGGGCGCCAGGCGAGGGAGGGCCAGCATTCCAGACGGGGCAGCTCCCAGAGGACATCCCGTGACGAACTCGTGTCTAGATGCCTCTGTAGGCGTGATACGTCGCTTTGGGTCCCATCTGCAACAATTTATTTGCAATATTAGATCATAATTTACGCCTTGTAGATGTATCTTCAACCATTATTAAGATTTTGACATTAATAAGTATTAGTTAGGTATTATTATTATTTTATGGGATGATTAGGGGTGATAATATTTTAATGAATGAATTTGGCTGTTTCTCTTGGAGGTGGTCTAAGTTTTCTGTGAGGAAGTTCTTACGTTTACATTCACTTTGTGATACACTGACCTAATGGATTGCCACACCAAATCTTATATGGCTATGTTTAGCTTTTGAAAGTCATCCGATACGTAGGTAGACACCTTATAAAACCTAGTTTTTGCTCCAGTTTAGTACTTAAATGGACATGATACATAATGATAATAGGTACTAGTTTTAACATACGAAGGCTATGTGTCGTTTGGTTATATCATATTTATAATCTGAACTTTAATTTTTAAAAGGAATGCACTGCAACTGATCTTTATATATTCAGGAGGAGATGCTGACTACCAATACTCATAACTCAATAAGACCACAGATAGACAATAAGCAGTGAATCTTATTGACGTCCAGAGAGTAACTACAGCTGGCTTGGACATCTCAGACTCAGAGAATTTAATCAGTAAAAGTATTAGACAGTGTATGAAGTGAACGAATAGTAATACAAACGAGAATGGAATTTTAGAAATTCTCATAGGAATTCCTGTTAGTAAAGAAATAAAGTAATTGCAAAGTCAAACAGACATGACTATCCGTTTACCGTTCCAATTTAACTATGTTTAATAAAAAACATATACAGCAGTCGACTGTGTATGTAGGTAATGTTTTTGCTATACGTACGATTATAATTGCTTAGTGTTTTGCTATGATAACGACAAGAACATGTGTGATGATAGATCTTTGGATAAGGCACATAGTTTTTTAAATAAAAATAAAAAATCTCTCAAATTCAAATAGTGCATGTATCGTATATCCCTTTTCAAAGCTTTAATTAATTTCCT
This sequence comes from Endotricha flammealis, assembly GCA_905163395.2. NCBI lineage: Eukaryota > Metazoa > Arthropoda > Insecta > Lepidoptera > Pyralidae > Endotricha > Endotricha flammealis. The sequence continues at coordinate 1,874,254 of LR990856.1, read as the reverse complement.
TCTTATATACCCTTAAATTGTACATACACTTTGTTGTAAAATGTTATTGGCAAAATAAAGATTTTTATTATAACGGTGGACTCAAAAATTTTTGTCTCGCGAATTTTATCTTCTCTTGTGGTCCAATAGTTTTACCTTTATTCTCAAAAGTCCTTTTATTAGTTCCTTTAAAACTAGCGAGACTTTTTGTCTCACTAGCTAGTTTTAAAAGAATGATAATTGAATAGAGATGGGTGGAAATATTGCGGCACTGATCGAAGACACTGTCGAAATAAAGTATTTCTTTTAAAAGTAAGATCTAGATTGAACTCTCAAACTAATTATCACCACACCCTAAAATAATATTGTTACCTACGGTTAGACAGAATGACCAAGCCCATTGAAATGTTGAATTGGACAACAATACTGGACCAGAATTAAGTTTATCTTACACAATTATTTTATTAATTCAAGTTGACGAACAATGAAATAATAATAATATTAATGCGGTAAATAAATATTGTGTGGCGACCAACAATATACGACGTAAAATGAGTTTTTTGTTAATTAATGAGTTATGTTTAAGAACTGCACAAAACAAAGCAATGCTAGAGATCATTAGATATGTGAACGATTAACTTTAAACAGACAATTACAATCAGCAGTTAGCCAGATTCTGAAGCGCATTTTCAAATTTAATGTCACATTAAGTTATAGCTGTCACAATAAAGAGGAACCCAGTATGGTTGATCGAAGATATATGTAAAAAAATTAGTTTATTACAATCAAAATGTCGTATCTACGATTTATAAGATCACAGAGCGAAGTTAGGCGATCGATAAGCAATAAGCAGCTCAAGGCTCGCCATTACTAGACCTAATTGAATGAAGTGGTACAGTTGACAAGATTTATGATATACCGATTTATAGGCGATTGAGGTCTGGTTATTACGTTATTATAATCATAAAATCAACAATCATATTTTTTATGTAAGTAATAATACATTTTTATGAGCCTTTGTTTGTTATCCGCCGACTTCGATTTTCAAATAACTAGTTGATTGGAATTGGATTGGAATTTGAAAACGATTCAATGTCCCCGAATCGTTTTTAAATTTTCATAAAAATGTTATACAATCGTTCCCCGTATACCAACTACGATAACTATTTTTTTTAATTTTGGAAGATTTGCATCAAGACATGTATGAGTGTAGAAGCCCGATCGCTACATTACAGTTGTAAAAGAGAATGAACACGCAAGCAAAACAATGATCCTAGCCAGTATTTAGATAGGTTTTAAAAAAGTCTCCAGCTTCTAGCGATATTATCTTTTGATGCGTCCACCCCGATTTCGTCGTCGTTATTGTCTTTTATCCCGGATCTAAAAAGTGGACTGAGGTTAAATACAAGAGTTTAGAGAGGGCGCTTAGTTTAACCTTTCTTCTGTCTTCTAACTTCGTTTAACTTTGGTCAACTGAAGTAAGTAGAGACAGGGTTACGTTTGAGAACTGAACAAAACGGCAAATGGCAATTGAAGTCATGGGATATAACTAGTTACTTATAACTTAGCTTTATGTCACGGACAATGTCATCTTACTGGCTGAACATCTTGCCAGTAGTGCGTGAGAATTTGATTTGAGACATTGACACAAAAAGAAGAAGAAGATAGCTTTGTACCACACACGTTGAGTGGCCGAGAACCCCCTCTTGTCGTCTCCGTTCGCGTTCGAAGGTATAAGATGCGTGTGCGTCGAGTCGCGGTAACCAGTGAAAGGTTACCGGATGATGCAATGACGAGCAATGACCCGACAATAAATTCTGTACAGATGCTACACTATTAGGCTGTTCTTTGACCAGAGAAGTGCAAGGAAGCTGAATGGTCATCGCTCTGGTCGACAACAGCCTATATTATGGTAGAGGAGGATAATAGAACGTTTTATAAGAAAGGAGGCCTTTTGAAATTGATCGTAATTAAAAAATTTAATGAAGTGAAATTGCAAAATAGAACACAACAAAATTTAATTATGAATCACGTTCATTACTAATTTTAAATTTTCAGTTCCAGTCTTCAATCCATATAAATCTATCTTCATACATAGCCAAGTTACCAACTTTTCCAGTGCTATATCAAAATAAGATTCGTATCTACTTCTTTGTTGTTAATTGATAACAACGTGCAACGGTTTAGTGTTGGTATTATTTTAATTCATATGGATGTTAATGATTAAAATGCACGCGTAATTTTACTAATAATTGATTTGTAACACTCTGTTTGTAATCTATTCTATGTACATTAATCTAATCCGCATTGGGTTTATGTAATGCATTGATGCGAAAACAGTCGCGGTGCGTACTTATCTTTAGATGTCCGATACGGTATTTGAAGTTAATGTTATGTATTTTCGTCGGTAAGATGACCTACTTTCGTGTTCTTTTAACATAATTGCAAATTGTAAAGTATAATCTATCGTTGTTATGTTTGCAATGGCATTTATTTATGACAATTTGAAAACGGGTCACCTATTTTTATTATTTCAAACATTATTTAGTCTAAGCATAAAGCATGTTTAAACATATTTGATAACTCTGAGAGAATTACCTTCATCATCATCATCATAATTTCAGTCTATACACATTACACACACTACTATGACACCACAACTATACTAGTCCTGAAAACTACCTTATTCCAAATCAATGCAATGTTCATACTTCAAAGCTGCTTTAAAGAAAAAACCATTAAGTCGTCGGTCAATATTTCACAAAATGTGTAAAAAGTGACTAAGTGCTTCGTTTAATTTTGGGATAGGTTATTTCTTTTTTTCAATATCCAGAGTCAAAATCAAATCGAATAGAGTAATAAATAAAACGCATAAAGTCAAGACTTTCGACTGGATTTAGCTTAAAGGCACGCCGTGGCCAACAGGGCCTGCACTTTCACCACATCTCGCGTACAAAGGTCGAACACCGAGATGTTCAGAAATTACTGTCATTGGCCGACATGAAGATGGCCAGTAATTCACGTCAACAAATAGCTTTGTAATTAGCGTGAGACGTGACTGATATACCTCTTATTAATTAGTGAGAAGTGAAAATTTGGAAAGAAATTATTCAAGTGAATGGAAATCTGTTTCATCGGTGCGATGATAGTGATGTAGATATACTGATGGTACCAATACCACCTGCTGTATTCCATCACCGCACTACTTGTTAGCACTGCTATCACTGGCAGAAGTTTATATTTTATCCAAACCATCTTGATTAGTGACGAACGTCTACGTCCACTGAATTATGAAATTAGCTTCCACTAATGTGTTTCCTGATAATTATGATTTGGAGCCATTTCAATCTAGAGCGATTTTGATTTTTCATGGAGCGGCAACACAGGAGAAACCTGACATCTTATTAGTTAGGTCACACGTCTCAGGTTAGGTCATACGATATGATATCAATATTGAAATAATGATTGAAATTAATTATGTAAAGTTATTGTCTTCCAGCAGTACCTTGGCTTCGTTTACTTGGATGTTGTTTTCCTTTACTTATTGGCTAAGGTATTCTATAGAAGCCACGGTATTTTCAGGTCAGTTATTACTTTCAGTCAATTATTACTTTATTCGATTATAAACTATCTATGTTGTCTTTCATCCAAATCTATTGAGCAGTTTTTGCGTGATTATATAACAAATAAACATTCACATTTTTAGCAGGATGTTGTTTCCGGGCCAATGTTCTTCGATGATAAAATATGTCTATAAATATATAAATTTTAATTGATTCCTCTGTGAAACTGTTATTCAATTCATTAGGAATCTATGCGGTTACCTGATCAGTTGGTAGATTCTTAGAAATAATTTTCATAATGGCTTCAGACGAAAGATACAGATAAACGTCTTTACCTGCTTTCTTTCTGTTTGTTCTAATTGTTTTTATTAAACTGCTTAGAAAAACTATCTGTCCATATTCAGAGACAGGCATAGCGATAATTATCATGTAATGATCTGTTATGGAGTTGCAAATACAAGTCTTTAATTTTCCTTAATCTCCTTCCTAGCTTTATCCCGTTCTTTAGTAATCAGGTAAAGGACCTGGGTCCTTAGGAATTAAGTGAAATTCCTCATTTTTACATAAACCTCATCAGACTTTTTTTACATTAGGTGTCACGTTTTTTCGAAAGTGGCTTTTCTCACAATATTTTAATTTAGCAAGGCGTTAGTGTGTCTTAGAAATTTCTGAAAAGACTAATGCTATGAATCAGGAACCAGTCGATTTATAAGCTAGTTTGGTTTTCACTAGGCTATCACCATTTCTCAAGTACCTATTCATCAATTGTGCAGAAAATCACCGTCCAACCGGTCATAAAGAGCACTATCATTAGCATAATATGAAGATATTTTAGAAAAAACTTCCTCGCTATTCACCTTCAACCTATTATGTTCTATACAAACTCGCTTCTATCGCACAACAATACCCAGTTTCCTGTTCCACCTCTTGCACTTGACGATTTTTGTCGTAAAAAGGTGTGAACTTGAGTAGAAAGTTTTGTTTTTGTTGGCTTCATTCACAGTACATTTACTTAAACATATTTATTTATTCTCATATTATATCGGAGATGTTCTATTTTGGACTTTACTGCTTCTAAAATATGTGTTGTTTGCATAACATCATTTGTCAGTTCAACGTGTAGTTCAACATGCATTCATAAAATATCATCCACGGACGTTGTTTTCTATTCTTTTGATTGTCAACTCTAAATGTTTCAATCTAAAGTCTTAATTTGTATGAATTGAAGTTATATTGATGATCACGATCAGTAAAGTGTCATGAGCATGACTTATTATAGCATACTGACATACGCTCAAAATGTTACGTGGTCCAGTTAAAGATATGTCACGTGCCTACCATAAAAGGCGAGATAAACATTTTTGATGATAAATCCACGTTGACATAATACAAAAAGTTGATGACATCTATGATGCAATATGATGAAGACGAGAAAAGCCAAACGGATATTATACATCAAAAAAGAGACCACGGTTTGATGATGTTACTAATCAAATCATTGACATAATCAGAATTAATATTTAAATTCATTTAGTTAAAAATGTTTGTTTAAATAATTATAAGTTTCGGACAACTAAAAAATATTTTTTGTTAGTAAAACTTACATTTAGGTGTGTTAAGTTAGCCATTTTGACCAGTTGGATTTCCATTTACGAAATTATTAATCGACACTCAACTAGGAATAAAACAATCGTAAAAAAACACGTAGGAGACGTAGTAAATTATTAAAAATGATGCAAGTAAATCCAAATTGAAAGAGCCAAGTTTCCCACACAATGGTATTACATAACGATGACCAATAAATGTTTTAAAGTTAAATATTTAACAGAGGAGACCTAATCGGCAATAATAAAAAAGAAACAAGTTTTTCTATACTTTCTACAAACATATATAAAGAGGTGTTATATAAAATAGAAACTGACGTATCAGAACTTACCAAGACGTGTACAGTAGGAAATCTGATTCAAGCCTAGGACAATTTGTTTAATTATATTTATATTAGCTATATAGTTTAATTAGTTCGATAGCAAGACAAGTCTTACGTGGACTTAATCGTGAATCAGAAGGACCATAAATCCTACTAATAATTATGGCGCTTTTTACATCGATATCTATACTAATATTATAAAGAAGAAAGATTTGATTGTCTGTTTGTTTGCATTGAATAGACTCCGAAACAATTGGAGGGATTAAAAAAAATCTTTCAAGGCTACACTATACCCGTGTGAAGTAAGCAATATTTTTTTGAAAAAAAAACATGAGATCTTTACTGAGACTCCAAGCCGGTGTGGCCGCTAGTTCTTAAATAATTTATTACTTTATTTTAAAATGTTCTTGGACTTTTTATTTTGAGTTAGAATGACCATTTTAATCCAAGTAATCCCAACCTAAAAAAGATCTGGTTTCCTCTCTGGATTATGGAGGTTTGATGGTTGTTCGATTATTTAAAAATCAGTATCTTCGTCAATATTTTACACCCCGCAAATTCTAATTGAAAACGGGGAATAACTTTAAGAAAAAGTCTGACCTGACAGAGTAAACATTAGTCTTCTTGTATAAAGAATATGCTAAAAGATGATAAAGTAATAGGTACATGAAGATCATGACTTTGCTATTTCACATCGCTGAAGTTACCAAAACTTTAATGAAACCAATTTGCATGTAAGATTAATTAGGATTATTTTAAAAGATTTTGCAGGTCTAAATACTAGTAGGTCAACATTGAGAATTGCGTTTGGTAATTGACAAGTAAATTAATAAAATTTAGATTATGTACAGAACTTTGGTCATAGAGTCACGAACTCTTATGCAAAATGCATAGCTACTGAGTATTATAGACAAGTTACGTCATATCAAGGTGTATTAGTTGGGAATCACATATGAGTATAAGTTGTACAAGATACCTTCATTACATAAAATCCAGTTAAACATGGATTTTATAACCAATATGGGTACAGTCAACAAAGAAAATAGGTACATAGAGAACCAAGATTTTTACGCTAACAATGTAAGTTTCATAATGATTTATGAAACTTTGTAATTGCATAGTCAATTAATTAATAAGTAGTGTCCAAAACCGTAAATATTATTCAAGTTTTGTAAATACTGCGTGAACGAATTTACTCCAATTTTATTTAGCAATAGTATTCATATTAAGACAAAACATCGGCTTCTATGAAAATAAATACTGAATTTCATTCTTTTTTTTAGTTTATCCAATTTCATGTTAGTTTAGTTTTTAGATATATTTTAAGGTAATTATAAAGTAGGTTATTTAAATATAATTTTAATAAAAACATTACTAATTCTAAGATTAGCTTCTAATTCTAATGACAACTTTATTTCGAGAACGCTAAAATAGAATACTCTATTCGTCAACGTAAAAATATTAGATCGTGCAACACTCAATGCTAAACAAATAACCGTAACGTCTACTCTTTGTGTTGATATACAATTAATAGCAGGTCCCGATGAGCGGTGACCCGTGAACACGCGTAAGTTCACATTACGCAAACTAAGCTATGTAATAAACAAGCTCGAACGCCTCTTGGACTACATCCAGAATGAGCGATACTTTTCCGCGTTTTAATTACACCATTGTCTCTTCATTGGCAGGTATGTTTGTTTCCTCAAGTAATTTAACAAATTTCAAGTACTGTTATTACATTCTCAATGAATTCTTAATGTAAAAGAAAGGTTGGAAGAAGGAAGATATCTTGGCTTAAAAACATCAGGGAATAGACCAGGATAGTTAGCGCAGTTAAGCTGATCTGGCGTACGAAGCATAAAGAGGACTATACCAAGCTGATCTTCAACCTTCACTAGTTGGAGGGGCACTACAAGAGACAGAAGATTAGATTATCATATGTTTGTGATATAAAAGCCTTTAAGAAGTCTCTTTCCCTGTCTGTCTGCTAACTTTTCTTATATCAATCAAGGGATTTTAAAGTTGCAGATCTAAAATATTTGAGCAGTCAAAAATTATCAATAGCTTCAAATAGAAGACATAGGTACCCTAGATTGACAGGCAAATAAAAAAAACGAATCATTCATCCGCATCACACACGTAGTAATACATAATGGGTCGTGAACTGTTATGCAATAATTACGAGCAACTGACGTTAGTGACTTTAGATTTGCTCAATTAATGCCAATTGATTTGGTTCTTGCTCATCTTCGTGATGAATAAACGGAAGTTATAACTTGATTACATTTTATATCATTCAATTATTTTGTTTTTATTGCGTAGTGTAATTTTGAAAGATTTTACCATTAGTTATAAAAGAACGAAATTTAACATTGAACTTATTGTAATAAAAAAAATTGATGAAAGCTCAACCCAAACACTTGGACCTAGGGACCTTTTTTTTTTTAACCGCTGTACCTATGTCAATGTAGGTGATCTACAACTTATACCGGCGCCAGACACAAAATTTTGAAATATGTGATTGAAGATTTTACGGAAAGGTATTAAAAATTGCAGCGTTTTCTTTAAACTCGTGGTACATTTCACACAGCAATGAAACAAAGTACATTATTTACAAATAACGAAGCTTTTAGTAATAAACTACATATCTACATATTAAACGACATGAAATGTACTAGACAAGTCAAAAACATGAAATAAATTTCTGGAAGATCCGCGTACCTAATTTTACTCTCAATAAAACAATATTCTTGATTTACAGTCTCCAATTTTTTTAATTGTTATTGTATAATGTATAGAGTGTCATTTCAATACGAAAAAATGTCTAATATCATTAGGAGATTCGTGATACTTACTCCAGGCATCTGTGCAGGAAGTGAAGAAAGGCGGGGTCATCGGTTCGGACTGCCGCCGCCAGCGTCCTGGAACCGGGTCTCCGTTTACGGCCTTTGGTATTGGTCACACTACGCGGTGAACCTTTCGAATCTGCAATAATATTATATTATGTAATAACAGGTAATACTCACTAAATAATATAACTATTTTGATAGCACATAAACTTAATTTGATGCGTTATATTCACAAACATATAGTAATCAATCAAAAAACGTTTAACTAAGTCAAAGGTCATAGGAGAAACACATTTTCCGTGTATTAATGAATGCATTGGTACATACCTACTATGAAATTACGCGATGATTTCTATAAAGCTTGCGATACTATTGCGTTATGTTATGATAGAAAAGATCTTACCAAAAAAGAGGCGCTTCCTTGTTGCATGTATGAGAAGGTCTGGTGGAGGGGGTCCCAGCAGTTCCATGATACACGCCAACTGTTCAGCTTCGTTCTCCCCAGGGAACAACGGGTAGCCAGTATGGAGTTCCGCAAGGATGCATCCTAGGACATGCAATATTATTTTAGACATAGTACAGTTTTTAAACTTTTATTACACATCAGTCGCTATCTGTAGCACTAAACTGTATACTGATGCCAATTTATGCAGCAAATAAAGCGGTTACTAACGATAGTTAGTATTACATCAGTAATTTTTTATGACTTAGATACTTATAGCTAGATAAATCTATTCAAACAAATAAAATTTAAATGTCCGTTTCAAAATGTCAATATAACATCCTTATTTTTGTGATTATTTTAATGCGATACACAATTTTATTATTTAAAGACAACATATAACAAATATTTTTTCAATATTCTGTCCATTTTTTATTCCTACCAATTTACTGTCGCACTGGTTTTGACCGAAAACTAGGGTACATAGGGATAACAAGAAAAATCAAATAAACAATTACTATGATAGTATTATTATGTGCAATGTCACCTACAAATATAAATAAAAAAACATTACATATACATAATTAATAATATAGAAAGTTGTGCCCTCAGGTTCAATTGAAATGCCCAACAGGTTATTATTAAGTCAATTTATTGTACAAAACATAAGGTGCAATAAAGTTATTGAAAATTTCCATGGGAGTAACACCGTGGGCGTTTTGTAGTATCTTTTTATAGATCACTAGCTTTTGCACGCGGCTTCGCTCGCGGTTAATTTTATGATTAAGATCACTTATAGCGCGACTTATGGCGCCATCTGTTGGCCGACAATTGTGAATTTCAGCGCCATCTATAGTAGAAAAAGTATTTTCCCATTGGAATGACATACTTTCACGGAATAAAAAGTAGCCTATGTTGGGCTCTGTACCCCTGACAATATGTATACAAATTTTCATAATGATCGGATGATTAGTTAAGCCGTAAAGGAATAACAAACAAACAAACAAACAAACAAACAAACAAACAAACAAATAAACAAACTAACTAACTCACATTCTCATTTATAATATTAGTTAGGATAATCTTAATAGCTACATGATTGTCATAAAATTTTACACGTCCTATGACTGAATTTTGCAATGAATGTTACACCACGTTATTCGATTGAGTTCAGTCAGTTTCTAAAAAGCATTTTAATTCTAGTTCCGCTTTAAGTCTGTTAAACTATCTGACAGTTATAATTAAATGTGTCATTAACTTGAAATATTTAACAATTTGTGAACGCACCATGGTTAGTGAAAAACAGCGAAATACTCGAATATGCGAGCATTCCTACCTTCCAAGAGGAGGTGGAGAAGTATAGAGGGCGATATGTGGAGAAACTATCGCATCATCGCAATCCATTGGCTGACGTGCTCGTGGACCACGTGGTCATCAATAGAGAGATCCGGCCGAGGAGTTGCTCCCTCCACTGGAGAAACGGAGGCCAGCTAGGAGAATTTTATTTAAAAAAACCAGTTGCCCCCCAAGGGACGAAGCCAGAAGAAGCGAAGGGGGTAGCTGGGATACACGGCCTGTGACTCTATGAATATTAAATATAACTTTGCACTACATCGACATTCTAATCAGCATTTGCAGTAATCAATCATCTTCGCACATAACAAGATTATCTCGCGATTGTAAAATTGACAGATTAGAAATTTAATTAACCTATTATTTGTTTTCTTAAATTTCCATTCATTAATATAATGGTTGGTATTTATATAATAATGGTGTTCGGTGTTTTTTTGAATTTATAACAGTATTAACATTAAAAAGTTTTGAATGTTTTATTCTATCTTACAAAGTCAGCTCAGCGGATTTGGAAGAAATTAAGAACGGTTTTGAAATTATAGCTGTCACTGTCAAACTACAGACGAAAAAAGAGATAGGTTGAGATTTAAAACGGAATTAAAAGGTGTTTCAGAAACGGTTTATTATTCTCATTCATTGCAAAAAGTTAAGGAAACTGTATCAACATAATTAGTAAAACAAAAAATGCGTTCAAAATCAGGACCGGAAAGTTATGTCAATCCTGTATGACAAATATTGCGTAAAAACCAGATTTTTTATTATTGTCAATATTCGTCGAGGCTGCGAGCGCGGTCACCTTTCTCCGCGCTTTCTACAAACTCACGAGTTGCGTAATGCTGATGGGTCAGACAGACTGTTACCATCATATATTTTACTATATTCCCATCTCTTTCTTCGACCTTATGTTCGAAGAGTTGAACATGCTTGTCGATTGTCAAATATTTAAAGTATCTTATTGTTTGTCCAATAGTTACATGTGTCTGATTACTTGACGTCTGTGGTCTTTTTACACGTTATGGATAACTAAGGGCTTTGAATATATTGGTTTATGATTATTGAATGCCTCCGTACTTTGAAAGGCAAAATTATGAATGAGCTGACAGTTAGATTTAAAATCGATACGCTGAAATAATGACAATTATGTTTGAACTTCTGCAATTGAACAACGGAGTATTATTTAAACCCCTAGGAGCCAAGACTATTTCAGCTTAGAATACTTAGTCAATTAATTTTCTGTTCAAATCTGTCAAGCAAATGCGTGAAGGAGACATCTACTTAATATTAGTAATAAGATAGATAGATTACCCATACTCCACATATCGATGGACGTGCCATACTGCAAGCCCAGGATGACCTCTGGACTCCTGTAGAACCGAGACTGTATGTAGGTGTAGACCCTCGCGTGGGTGTAGCACGAACTGCCGAAGTCTATCACCTTGATTGAGGAGCTGCCTCGTGCTTTTAGTAAGATGTTTTCCTGAAAATAGACACAAAATGAATAAGTTAAATTCTTTACGAATCAATCAAACATCAATTTATATATGTACCGAAATGAGTTCATTTGTCATCTTACATACTTTAACTGTTCAAGTGATCATCATAAAAATTGATATAAATTGGCAGATGTACCTACAGAAAATTATCGAAAAATTTAATAAGGATTGTGAATTTTGTGACTTATATATTAAAGATCATGTCATGACTATTTGTAAGAAAGCTTATAGGAATTTGGGTTTCGCGTTACATACAGTCATGGGCCACTACTATAGCAGAAAGAATAGACCTACATATATTTAGTTAGACGGATTCACATATTATAATCTTGAGTTACGCAAGCTAGATATAACTAGAGAGGTAGGGCACAGCGGATAATCTGCTCCGCATCTTCCGCAGCCCGTCTTACCATCAGGCGGGGCTGCTTGTTTGCCAACTTAATGGTATAAAACATATATAGTGGTGAAAAGTAGAATGTAACGCAGCTATTAGCTATTGGGATAAGTATATTGTAATTACTAAAGTTGTAAGAGGAGACAAATAAATAATTATTTTACTCACCGGTTTCAAATCGCAGTGTATAATGTTCTCAGCCTCCAATAACCTCAGACACCTGAGCAGCGAACTGGCGAACCTCCTGATGAGGCTCAGGCTGAAGCCTTGGTAATTGTTCTTCTTTATTAACTCGTACAAATTAATACTAAAATAGAAACGGGTAACAATTATGTTAGACATACATGCATTACGTATTAGAAGACCGCCTGAATTTTGAGTGCATAGAATATAAAATAGAATAGTTTGCGTGTATCCCGTTTTCCTGTTGGAATTTTGGAAAATCCTTTCTTATCGGATCCCTATGTTTGTCTCATAAAGAACACAACTTCCAAGTTTCAGACAGTCAGCCATTCGGGACAAAACATTATCTACATATATAGGGTAATCTTATTCAAAAGTAAACGTTACTTTTTGTAGTCAAAAAGGAGTAATATATATTACACGGGCACCAGCACAAATCTGACGCGAAGACAGATGGTTATTTTCAGACCGACTCGAAGTCGATTCTAAATTAGTACATCTAAGTGATTATCTTTATATCGTAAGGACTTAAAAACTCACCTCATAAGCTCAAAACTGATGCACAAATGATTCCTAAAGTAGAAATAGTCGAGCATATGTATCACGTTGTGCGTTTGGTCCTTGTCCTTCAGTCTGAGGTGGTCCAGCACCCTAACCTCGACCAGGGCCTGGTGGTGGAACCGTTTCTTATTCCTGATGATCTTGATTGCAACCTGGTTGCCGGTGCGATGGTCGTGCGCCCGGATCACTTGTCCAAAAGAACCTTTCCCTATTACCTCCAGTATCTCATAGCGGTATGCTATGTGGTCATGGATTTGCTGGAAAGAGGAATGAAATTCTATTAAATTTTGGGTATAGAACATTATAATACAAAGGAGGAAGATGGAGTTGTTAAGCGCGGTAAACTGAAAACGTAAGTATTAATGCTTTTGTTTTCTGGTAGATATTGTAATGTAACTTTTGTTATTACCATTTTAAAAAATCACGTGCTAAGTTTCTTGTCAGTTCTTTTTAGTACGAATCTGCTGTCTGAACTGGTGGTAGGAAAACATTGTGACGATTAGAAGGAGCTTGTAATAGAACTAGTAACTAGTTTTAGTTTGAGTTAAGCAACAGCCATCCTGCAGACAGTAGTTGGATGAGTTTAATATTCTCGAGTTTCGGAGGACACGTGTTTTTTAACTCTCTCCATCGTAAATATATTAATTATTTCACTAAAACTATCAAACAAAGTTTGAAACCAGGGGCGTCCTTAGTCGAAAGTTGTTATTGACATTCAAAAAGTTAATTTCGCAAGAACTTTTGAAATTAATAGGTCAGAAGCAGCTGCTTCGTCTTATAAAGTTAAATATTCAACCTTTAATGAAAAGTCAAGTAAAAGAGAAATTAGCATATATTCATGATATACATATTACCTCAGAACACAGAAAGAAGAGAAATGTAATAAGACAGTTTTTGTACCGGAACCGATGTCGCCACTTACACACACAGTTACATTTTAACACATTCATAGAATAATCTCCGACAGTCACACACACACAAATCGTAAGCCCGTGATTTGCAGTTCGATTACGAACACAGATGTAAGAAGTGTATTATAGTGACGGGCACCTAATGAAAAAGGGCGACAAGCATTATCGATAACTTTACCTCTCGATATTTTACAATAACAATTTATTACGGACTACAACTATGAACCATAATACCTATTTAATTTTAAATAATTAAAAAAGAAAAAAAAATTACCAAAGTTTTTAGTTTTTATTTATTTTATTTTTGGAAAATAGTAATTTTTATACAACCAATTAAAAGAAAGAACTTTAAAAAAATTAGTACATAATAACAAGCGATTTTTTTAAAACCAATCAAATGAGTTTTTAGGTGAGCTACTTTCCCCTTGAGTTTGATCCAATACTTATGGGACTAGGACACCCTGTACAAGGAATGCACTGTAGTAAAAGTTTCAAATTATTATACTTTCAAAAATTAGAAATACAAAATTATCGATACTAAAATATTCTACTTTTGGCAGCACTACATGGCTTGTGCGACGGCCATTATTACTTTGACAGATCGCGGAAGCTACAAGCGGCGGTACCACGATATTTTCACAACATTGTGATTATCGTTACGTTTGCATTCCATTGTACGTGCATACCGCAAAACATTGAAAAACGCGTATCCAAAACAAGCAATGGACAATATTTTTAACGGAAGTATCGACTATGCCGTATATTGTTTAATGATTTCTATGCCTCAAAAATATTTCGTTAATTTGTCATTTATATAGAAAAATATTAAATAAATGACTTACCTATGATAAGTAACACCACTATTACTTGAATTTACCGTATCACTGCGATTTTTGCACGTAATTAAAGCACAAGCCGGCATTTTTGTTGACATTCACGGACGTGTGTTCGCGGAAGCGTTGTTTTGTGAATGACTTAGAACAATCAAGTTCCTGCACATTTGTGCAGAAAATGGCGTCACGTGCCCCGCCCACAAACCATATCTCTTGTATTCTGATATCTGTGCATATTACCGATATTATAATAAATTGATCGATACTAATTTCCTTAGTATATGCCTACCTAACTAAATCCAAGATGAACTCAAATATATGAGAATTTTCAGATGCTAACACGTTTACAGCTAGTTTCTCAAACGCATATTTAAAGTTATTGATAGATTAAATAATAGCTGTCACCGACACTCGAGACTTGAACTAAAATGCATTTCAGAAACTATGTAGTTGTAAGTGACATAACTTTAATTAAGTGAATTAGGCACAAAGTTAGAAGGCAAAGGAAAAGTGAACCCGAAATAAGACGAAGAGCAGTTCTTCCACACTCCCGTTTTCATTCAATTTCGGGAGAGTAGAGGCCGTATGAGGACAAGCCTACCACACATTCCCACCGCTGCTGTCTCCTTTATAGCCAGGATCAACAAAAGCGACCTCAAATTGACAATAAGCAATGAAGGTTATTGACATCTCGGGGGAGAAACTACAGCTGAACTCATATTAATCATAAAGAACATTAATTTAAACATAAGAAATTTGACGGAGTATGAGGTATTGAAAGAACACTTCGCTCCTTAACAACTACGTGAGAGACAGCAATTTGAAGCGAAAGGCAATAAGCATAGAGAGATGACAAATCAAATGAAGCTCGAGAGAGTTGGCATTACAGACGTCGATGTTTAACTATTTAATTTGGCACGTGCATAATTATCGAGCTCATTAAATGATGAAATTATAAATTAAAAGCTAAACGGCAACGGGAGAACAAAGCACTCACAACTGGAAAAGTTACCAAAGAAACTCAAGAGACGGAGTAACTTTCATATCCTCACTCAAAACATCATTATACTCGAATTTTGTTGAGATTTAGGTCATACATCCACGCGTCAACTTACAGACGATTTGAGTATGATACATGGGACAAAACAAAAGGCAGATGTCAGCGAATCTACAATGTTTAACGTTTTTCATTGAGAATTGACGTGTGATATCTAAATGTCGTGGCAGATGAATATCGGTATGTCACGACACACTATGGTATGAAAAATATATAACATGACACACCAGATCATAATAAATATGGTATACCTTTACTGGTATATCTAACATAATGACATAATGCGTGTACAAAGGGCCTTTTTAAATAATGCTTATATTCTATCAGAAGTGTATAGCTGTCAATCAACACTCAAATTATGGTGTGAACTTTTTAAGCTGCTTATATTTGCTTCCATTCTATACTGCTCTTTATACTGCTATCCTTCTCAATATACTTTAATTTGTTCATTTATAGCGTCGCTGTGTGTCGCACTCTACAACGAACATGCAAAGCAACGCAAAACTATTGGTAGCGCTTATAGGTATTACTGTTGTTTATTAGCTAGCCCAATTGCTTGTTTGCCTGCGGTATGATATAAAAAATAGCTACTCTACAAACTACCATAATTTCGGAAACAAAAACACTTGTTTGTCACATTAGGAAGGTACCGTAAGTAAACGCACACTGCACACACTCAATTTTATAGCGTAGAAAATTGACGTGTTTTCATGTTCTCTGAATGAATTTACCAGAACAACATTGTTTGTTAGTAGTGTAAGTGCATTATTATAATCCTACTAATATTATAAAGGCGAAAGTTATGTGTATGTTTGTTACATCTTCACGCTCAAATGGCTGGGCAAATATTTATGATATTTGGTATGCAGGTAGCTGATACCTTGGATTAAAACATGGGGTACTTTTTATCCCGAAAAATACGCGATTCCCGTAGGATTTGGTCAAAAATCTGATGTAGATGGCGGTGATGTGCATAAATAATACACGCAAACGAAGTTGCGCGGGTTTCACTAGTAAATAAATCGTAGTCACTAGTTAACAGTTTCTGAAACTCATTTAAATTTTAATTCCACGTTGATACATGGTTTAAAACCAAGTCCGAACTTCAGTATATGTGTTGTGTCGCTTCGTTAAACGCTTGCCCTGCTACGAAGGGCGCCGGGCGTTAGAAGACTTGTTGGTATGATACTTCTTGTCTACACTGTTTTAAACGTATCCAATCAAATCTCAATTCTTCCAATCAACTCGCTCAATTCCTATTATGTATGAGTGAGACAGCGCTTGATTGACATGAGATTGTAACTAGTGTATGTATGTTTTTGTTACGATAATATTATTTTTATTCGACCAGCTCAGATCATGGATTAGTAATACACAAATAAAATTCTTTATACCTATTGTTTGTTTACAGAAACATAAAAAAAAAACACAAGCACAAATTTAAAATTGATTGTTCATCAGTATGAACCTTCGAGCAATGGTTCACATACAGAAGATCAAATCTACTGTATAATAGGGCGGCAGGTTTTAGCCTGCCGTCAGAAACTCGGAGTTTATGTTTTAAACCGATCCAAATACTGGTTAGAATCTTTTACTGCAAATACTGCAATGCACATCTCTGACTTCGATATACGCAACACAATTTTCTTTATAATTTATGACCCTCTAACAGAAAAAAATATTGAATCTCAAAGCAACGAAGCATAATCCACTTTGACTGAAAGCCCTATTCAATTTAAGACACAATTGTGTATAATTGCTCGAAAGAGTCGGGATAATTTTATTCAGGCATGAATAAGAGCTGAATAGGCTTTCTTGTGATGCCCGGGACTCAAAGAGTATACTTAAATCTTTTGAAGAATTTGTTTAATAGCTTATTTGAGAAGATGATAAAATTCAGACCACTGCAGACGGTATTAAAATAAACTAGCGAAACCCGCGCAACTTCGTTTCCGTCCGCTTTCCCGTGGGAATTTAGGAACTTACTTAAAAACTTTCCCATTGAATCACTTTATCTATTTAAAAAAACCTCATCAAAATGAGTTGCGTAGTTTTAAAGATTTATGCATACAGACGCACAGACAGACAACAAAAGCGACTTCATTTGATACTATATAAAGACAAGCGAAACCAGAGCAACTTCGATAGCGTCTATCCCGCTTTCCCTGTGGGAATTTTCGAAAAATCCTTTCTTATCATTTACTTCATACAAAGTATACAGCCTCTAAGTTTGGGTCTCAATGATAAGCGGTTTAGGCTGTGTGTTGATCAGTCAATTTAAATTAATATTCATCATCATCATCATGATCTCAGCCACAAGAAGTCCACTGCTGGACAAACGCCGCAGGAGGCCGCTGGATGCATGCCGCTGCCAGCAGGTCGCATTGGATATTGCAAAATATTTTATTTTAATGTCTCGTATACAATAAAAAATCGTCAAAAAAAATCTATGGCGTAAAGTTATATAAGGTTTGCAACTTTCCCAAATGTGAGAAACTTAGATCATCTTGTGACAACATTCGTGGACCGGTTGGAAATATTTTTAGGGCTCTTTTTAGGGTTCCGTAGTAAACTACAAAGAGACCTTATATTTTCGCCATGTCCGTCTGTCTTTCCGCGGTCTAACGCCTAGACACTTGATGCTAGAAAGCCGTAATTTGGTATGTATACTCATGTTAACAATGCTAACAAAGTGGTAGAACAAAATTTTGAAAAATATTTTTTTTTTGCGGTTACATGTAAAGTGGAAGTAAATTTTTTTTGGCACCGACCCCATGTTGTGAGGTATCGTTAGATAGGTCTCTTAAAAACAGGGTGGGGAAGACCATTTTCCGATACAATGATCCGTTTGCGAATTATTTACATTTAACTTGTCAATTTTCGTTTTGCACGGTGGTCCCCCCCCCCTCTATCTCCGAAAGTCTTGTGTTTAGAAATTTGAAAAAAATCATGGAAGTAGTCCATATAGTGAACCTACAAGGAAAACTATAACGGTTAAGTAGGCACTATTAGTTACCGAGTAATAGTCGACGAACTTATAAAGTAAAATTTCTTTGACGAAAACGTACATTGTACTCATCTGCAAGTAAGAAATGCGTAGCCATTACGGAGCCCTACATTGTGCGTGGCCCTACACGTACTTGCCCAGTTTTTTATGACATGGCGGGGTCGATTGACTGAGAAAACAAGTGGTAAACATACATCATATAAGTAAACGATTGTATATAGGCAGGACATGATAACAATATTGACGGATAAATAGGTACTGGGGACTGGGACAACTATGTACATTTTTATTAAGTAATTTTCTAGACTGGTCCGTGACAGCTGTAGACAGGGACGTGTGGAGGGAAGGGGATGCTTTTGCCCAGCAGTGGGACATACATGGTTGTTAAAAAAAAATCTAGAAACTCTATTTCACCGTTGGTATCCCAAACTATAAAACGTTAGGGTACAGCTGGCTGTGTTTTCAATGAAGGAACATATTCTTGTGTCGTACATAATCATAAGTAAAACGAGGACTCACCTTGTTATAGCTTCCATTTTCATCGTCAAACCCACAGTTGTTCGGCAGATTCGACTTGGCCTGGATCTTGCTTGCCTCCAAACCCAAAAACCACACTTCTGGATACTTTCTCACTTCGTTTCTCTCCCATTCTGTCAGTCTATCCCCGTGGAGTTTCAGGGCTTCTGTAAATAACAAAAATGTTAATCTAAATCTAAATACAGCACCTTACACACATAAAAAGAATGCACGTGGAAGTGTAATGTAGGTAGGCAAAAAAGCAAGCGTGTCACCTGATGAAAAGTGGTTACCGCCGCCTAAGAACATCATTAATGGTAGGCCAATGCGTTGCCTGCTACAAGAAAAGGAATATGAAGAGAAGGTATAAGGAAAATAAGAAGAGAAAGGAGTTTTGTATCCTAAACCCTCACTCACCGAACGAAACGCATTGCTGCTTTACGCCGATGTTCTCCGAGATGTTATATATATAATAACTAGTTCATATAAATGCCCTACCACACCACAAGTTCAAAGCAATTTTCCTAAAATCTTCTATGTATAGACATAAAATGTGAAAAAATATCGTCCATTTGTCAAAATACTGATTTCGCTAAGCGTTTCCTGTCTCAAGAGAGGAAAAACAAGAAAATACATTTTTTATACTGTATTTCATACTGTAGTTAGATATCCGTTGTATTTATTGTGTTTCCCAGCGGACATCGATAGAGACACTAAATGTATTGCTATTGTTTTACAAATTACACGATTGCTATCAAAATAAGGTAAGATAAAAATAAAATAATTTATTTTGCAAGTCGATTTACAAGAAATACTTTTACACGTCAATTTTTTTTAAACCTACTGGCACTTTAGACGTGAATGGCCTGTTGAGAAGAAGTGCCGCAAGAAACTCAACTATAGCCTTTTTTTTAAAAGCCATTTTAACATTTTTTAATTTTTTATTATGCATTAAAAAAAATATACATCTAATAAGAAAAAGCAGAGGAGCAAATTATAGTAACCACATTTTTTTTTTCTTTAAAATTATCTTCCACTTTATAATAACCACATAATAACCATTTTTCATCAAGCAACCTTTAATCGTGCATTTAAATTTATGTAGAGGCAAATCTATAAAATTTTGTGGCAGCCTATTGAAAGGTAAGGTAAGAGGATATTGAGAAATTATGGTAAAGTTCGCGCGCCTAAATATTTAGCGATACCTGGTGTATATTTAATGTAAGACCTACATTGTACATTAATCTTGCTAATAAACGATTGAACTATTCTTCTTTTCGTGTCAATGACTCAAATAAAACAAAATTCCTACACCCTGCTGGCAAGATGTTCAACCAGTAAGATAGCATTATCCGTGGCCTTCCACAAATCTGTGAAGGCACAGACAGTAGGACAACCCGGGCTAGATAGGTGTATGATGACATCGTCTGCGGCGCACACGTGTTGCCAATGTCGGATTAAATTGAAATTGAAATGATCTCAGATTTTTGTACGGGCCGGGTGGTGGCGCGCTGGAGTGATGCCACCTTGGGCCCTATTTATTTAAATTATCAACCTCTCTCTATCGCTATTCTAAGTAAAATTAAATATACTGTTTGTAAGTACATAAAAAAATATTTTTTTATGTACTTACATCTTACTGGTTGAACATCTTGCCAGCAGGGTGTAGGAATTTTGTTTTATTTGAGTCATTGACACGAAAAGAAGAATAGTTCAATCGTTTATTAGCAAGATTAATGTACAATGTAGGTCTTACATTAAATATACACCAGGTATCGCTAAATATTTAGGCGCGCGTACTTTACCATAATTTCTCAATATCCTCTTACCTTACCTTTCAATAGGCTGCCACAAAATTTTATAGATTTGCCTCTACATAAATTTAAATGCACGATTAAAGGTTGCTTGATGAAAAATGGTTATTATGTGGTTATTATAAAGTGGAAGATAATTTTAAAGAAAAAAAAAATGTGGTTACTATAATTTGCTCCTCTGCTTTTTCTTATTAGATGTATATTTTTTTTAATGCATAATAAAAAATTAAAAAATGTTAAAATGGCTTTTAAAAAAAAGGCTATAGTTGAGTTTCTTGCGGCACTTCTTCTCAACAGGCCATTCACGTCTAAAGTGCCAGTAGGTTTAAAAAAAATTGACGTGTAAAAGTATTTCTTGTAAATCGACTTGCAAAATAAATTATTTTATTTTTATCTTACCTTATTTTGATAGCAATCGTGTAATTTGTAAAACAATAGCAATACATTTAGTGTCTCTATCGATGTCCGCTGGGAAACACAATAAATACAACGGATATCTAACTACAGTATGAAATACAGTATAAAAAATGTATTTTCTTGTTTTTCCTCTCTTGAGACAGGAAACGCTTAGCGAAATCAGTATTTTGACAAATGGACGATATTTTTTCACATTTTATGTCTATACATAGAAGATTTTAGGAAAATTGCTTTGAACTTGTGGTGTGGTAGGGCATTTTTATGAACTAGCTCGATCGGGGAAGTACCATCTCGAAGAACATCGGCGTAAAGCAGCAATGCGTTTCGTTCGGTGAGTGAGGGTTTAGGATACAAAAAATCTGTGAAGGCACAGACAGTAGGACAACCCGGGCTAGATAGGTGTATGATGACATCGTCTGCGGCGCACACGTGTTGCCAATGTCGGATTAAATTGAAATTGAAATGATCTCAGATTTTTGTACGGGCCGGGTGGTGGCGCGCTGGAGTGATGCCACCTTGGGCCCTATTTATTTAAATTATCAACCTCTCTCTATCGCTATTCTAAGTAAAATTAAATATACTGTTTGTAAGTACATAAAAAAATATTTTTTGTACGCTTATCTAACATCAGAAATAGTTAAACCTTTTTTATCTGTAATTTTTTGAGCGGTTAAGTAATGATAGAAAGAGTAATTTACAGCCAGTTTCTGAAACGCATATTTTTTTTACCACAAGGGTGGCAAGCAAGTATACGGTCGGCTTGAGCCGTCACCGTAGCCTATAGACGCTTGCAATACCGGGGTATCACTCATGCGTTGCCAACCCTCCCAACCCTCTCAAGTGGAGCTATTTGGCTACGATCATCTGTAAGGTGGAGGTCCTTCCCCAGACGGGCACTTTTTAAGTTAATGACACATTAAATTATTATAGCTGTCACTCTTAAACTAGATAAGAAAGGAAGAGATAGCTTAAGATCTAATATGGAATTAAAATGTGTTTCAGAAAGTGAATGTTGTTTAAGCTACTTTTAAAGAAAACATTAGAAAAAGACCATCAGCAGAATTCCAATATTTTTTGATATAAAAACTAGATACTCAAAGTAGAGGTAAAATCTCATCACACGTGAAACTCATTAATAAAAGCTCAGAATCGCGTACGTCATTATCTCCTGTGACGTGATAAGAATACCACACGTGACGTAACGTGTTACGTGACGTCACGAGTGACGGGACACGAGCAGGATTACCGGAGGCTTAAAATAGGTCAATTTCTATAATAAGATTCAACGTTACCTAACAAAATATTACGTATTATTTTATTTTCGTAAGCTCAAAAACCTTAATCAGGGTAGATTAAGGTTGAATGGAGAAAGGAATGAACATGAATGTTAAGTGATATTTCAGCCAGTATCTGGATGGGTTTTATATAAACCCTATGCTTTGGAGGTACGTTAAGTTATTGCTGTTGCCGATATACAAAACATGCTAAGTCAGAGGTGAGTAAGAGAGAGGTTGTATGAGAATATTAACACCAGCCGCCGCAACCGCGGTCGACAATGACTGTTTGCGTAACCTTACAAAATTTGCGCCTGTCAAAATATTAAAGAAATTTTAATGTTGTAATAATTTGCTCCTAAAATATTTTCAGGCGCATAATTTTATGTTGCTTCCGGCAGTAAAAGACAAAATAAACTGTATAATGTTAGGGTTGGTTATAATGAGAAGTAAACTGTTAAACCTAACAAAGGTGACCTCGACCTTGGAGGTCCCGGAGGAGCCATTTAGGGTCCAGAACCTTTAAAAATTAGGATCTACGAAGTTCATTCTCGTTGTGTTATTGAGATAGTAAATAATATCGCCTGTGACAATAAAACACCACATATTTTGTTGTGAACCTCTTGAAATTTATGATACAATGGATTTTGATTGGTTTTTCAAACTGGATACTCATTTCATTTGATTATGCATACCACTTGCGAGTGAGAGCTCCTTAAGCCTAAATTCTTTCCCTTCCTTCCCAATTCCCTTTTTTTGTCGCAGGCAACGTAATTAACGTTAAGCGGTTATCGGTAGCGCCTTTGGTCATGAAAAAAACATGTCAATTATGTAGGTACAAAGTCTTTTGTTTAGAATTTAGTCATTGCATGGTCATATTGTACAGGCTTCGCATAACGTACATTAATTAAATGGGATACAGTTTCTGAAGATTAATCGCCCATTTTGCGACACCCCTGACATTTTAATGTTAACTGATTTAAATGAATGGAGTTAGAAACATTATCTGCCTAACTGTTGTATTTATTCTCGCGAAAAATTGTATTTTTCACTGTTAATACAGTTTCCGAAGAATTCTCAGAACTGGAAATATAGCAATTAACATTATTGGATTTTATTTCATGAATTCTCTCGTGAAATTGCGATAAACTAACTGACAGCCCTGTCATACAAATTAAGGTTGGTTTTCACACCCTGATAACGCTCTGATAGTCTATCTGACATAAAAATAAATCGTGTTATTTTACTTGACAGATAGGTATGAATTGGTAGGGCGGGCGTTTATGAAATCGTTCAGCTTGACCAGAGAAGTAGGTACCTACCACTCTCTCACGGAATTTCGGCGTGAAGCAGCAATGCTTTTTGTTCGGTTGGTTAGAGAACCGGAAGCTCAACTTCTTCCCTATCTCTTTACTCATTTCTTCCTTTTAAACACACAATGTCCAAGAATTTTCGTGGTATCTCTGTGCTTTATAGGCAGCGGTGATCACATACCATCAGGTGAGCCACATGCTTGTTTGTCCACCTCTTGCTATAAAAAAGCCTAGGAAGGAAATTAGTAAGGGCAAAACACACTGCCAGTGGCATGGAGCATTTGTATTTCATATATTTGTGTGAACGATATCACACTAAAAGCGATGCGGGTCGGCGGCGGCGGTGCGGCTGTTATCGGGACTACGACAGAGCGCGTCTCCCGCTACCGACCTGCTACAGCTGCCACAGGTAGTATTTTACCTAGTAATACTTAGGCTGTCGGCCCTAGAATCTTTCTCTACTCATCATCTCATCATCAGCCTACATTTGTCCACTGCTGGACATAGGCCTCCCCAACTGCACGCCACCGCGCACGATCCTCGGCCACTCTCATCCAGCTCTTGCCAGCCACCTTGCAAAGATCATCGCTCCACCTAGTCTGAGGGCGTCCTACGCTACGCTTGCCGATCCGCGGTCTCCACTCAAGAACTCGTTAGCCCAAGGGCTGTCGGTTCTTCGGCTGATATGGCCGGCCCACTGCCACTTCAGTTTGCTTATCCGGTGAGCTATGTCGATGACTCTGGTTCTCTGTCGGATCACTTCGTTCCGAATTCGATCCTTCTCTACTAATACCTAAAATGGAAAAATTGAAAAGTTTTCCTAAACAACTCCATATTAACCTTCTTACAGCTTGCTTCGTATTTCGCGTTAAATATTTATGAAGCATCGGATAAAAAATACTGATTCTCACAAGGAAAAGCGGATTATTCCAAGTTTTACGTAAAAATGCGGATGAAAGGACCAACAAAGAGGAAAATAACTTTATATTCCACTTAGTAAATACCTAAGTTAACAATAGTAAACAGGCTTGCTGGTCGAGTGGCTGGCAATAGTCATTTTATACCGAGCGCTGCGGACTCGAATGAACAGGGAGTATTTTAATTTCGATTTATCATGTGTAATATGAAAACTTTCGGCAAATATTACTTTAGGAAAAATTTTTTTTTTTCACGGAAAACTACACCGGAATTTTTTGTAGTTAAATTCGTGGGAAACGACTGCCTTTTTGATACAATATAGCAAAGATGATAATCATACGACACTATAAAATAATCCAGCAATCTGTAAACAGTCAGTTCACGACTGAAATATGTGAATATCTGCCAATTCACGTCGCAAACTGACGCGCCGAATAACAATTCACTCGAGCCGCGATTCAATCCGCGAAAGTGGGCGGCGTGACTCGCCACTCCATTGCTACTATGGAACCAGAGTATCTATATACTCGTAGATATAGAGAGGTCTATTGTTTGATATATATTTTTTCATTTTGAATTTACATCTTTCACTGAGAGTGGTTATAGCCTAGTGGATAATAAATTCTACATAATTCACAAAGCACTACGTGGTCCCAAAGCAAGCTAGGTTGTATTATGTACCTGCTTGTAAAATATATCCCACCAAAAACATTCTGTAAAAAACTAGCCAAGTCTCGATGGAGCTGCTTGTTTATCTCTAAAAAGTATTGAAATCTGGACAAAGTAGTGGTAAGTCTAAGGTTCCTTACTGCAATTTCTTTATTATTATAGTTAGTGTGTGACGTGGCCGTTGAAGGGTATCCGATGAAAACTATCACGGTTAAGTAGGCTCTAAGTTACTAAGTAATAGCCGACGAATTTCTTTGATCAAAACGTACAAATATCATAGAATTACTTACCCCCTACATTGTGCGTGGCCCGACGGTCAGACACGTACTTTCCCGGTTTTTTTATTATGTAAGAAGTTGGCAAACGAGCATGCGGGTTACCAGATGTTAAGTGATCACCGCCATACGAGCACAGATACACTGGAGGAGTCACTGAGCCATTGCCGGCCTTTAAAGTAGATATTGCTTTGCCCTCCTCTGATTTTGACTATATTAGATACTTTGAGTTAAACTTGAGGCATTTTTATTTCATTCAAAAAGTGGCTCACGTGTGCATCATTAGTTTAGTGCCGGGTCGCATCTTGCAACTTTTCTTCCCCCAATTAAGTGCGGGGCGCCCTGCTGACCTACTTCCGAGGGGCCCTCGAGATAAACGTGCCCGCAGCCTCTCTTCACAATCGATATATTGTGTCGAAAACTTGTCTAGCTCTGACCCAGATTGTGACACTGAAAATTTAAAGGTCATACGCATTTTACGCTACGTGATGTTTTACAAATAGATAAATTAAAAATTATTGAACAAACCACACGACGACATCTAGTTCCAAACTAAGAAAAACTTGTACTATAGGCCTGATAATAAATAGAGATACACATAAAAATTGTGACGATTTGAAAGAGTTTGTAATAGGCCTAAATTTGAATAAAAATATTTAACTCTATGGCACGTTACGGGCAAGTGAGGATACCGTTCGTCATGACATGATAATTGATTGCCGCATGTGGTCAGGCTTTATTTCGTCACGCCAATAAAGAGTAAAAGACAAGATTTTGTATTTCAATGTTTTATTGTGTTCCTTCACAACAAGAAATGATAAAACATAGCAAAGTTATTATTACATACAATTAGGTTAGAGAAATTTTGCTAACTTAAATAATTTTGGTAAATAGGAAAAGTTAATAATTTCCCCTGAGCACCACTTTCATTGTGGAGTGGGTTGGAGGGCCCTGTGCTGAAATTAATGGAACCTGCGGCCGTCTGTACACAAATATAAAATCATATAAAACACAAATTAAACAAAGAATTAGTCTGGCTATTCAAAGGGGGAACGCTGCCAGTATCATCGGAACCTTGCCTAAAGGTTTTTAATAATATATTTTAGTTATTTTATTATATTTTTTAAGGTTTTTAGTTTTAGGTTCATTATAATTTACGTTTATATTAATGTTTACTTTAGTTTTAATGTTATGTACAATAAATAATATTTATTTGATGAAAACACAAATTAATAACTACCACTACCTACTATGTTTTATTCAATTACCTGAGAAAAATGAAAAATATCTCTTTAGAAAAGATATTATTTGTAGCCTAGCTGCTACTATGAACTCGTGGCTCATAAATGGGCTGGCTCAAAAGAAAGTGAGTGAGAGATCCTGAAACCCAGCTACTCTGCTATTCCTTTTCTACTTATTTCGTATGTATGTAGACTGTAGAGTTCATGACATTATAAATGGATTACAAGCCATAATAACGCGTTGGATTAACGAGAAAGTAAGTGGGTAAATCAACAATTTTATGATACCCAGTGTAAATTGGAAGCGTACCTTAGCCGTTGTAAGGATTCTGTAGGTCAAGGATGGGTCGGAGGGTGTCAGGTACATGATAAACGAGTGATATCGTCAGCAAGGGTATTACGAGGATATAGCCTCGTATGTCATTCCATTGTAATACTTCCTCGGCTTCATCTGGCCTGACATAATCTCATTAATCCTTTCCTTATAGGAATTCAAAAAAATCCATTCTTAATGTTAGGTCGCATTTACATTTAATTTTGTAATTTCTTGCGGATAAACATCGTTACAAGTTATGTTTTCTACGATTTATTCTTCTTGCAGTCTGTCGCCGTTATCATATGTCATGTTGTCTGATTTAAATAACTCCATTCTTTTAATATTATTAGTTAACTATTCCAATAAAATCACAACCAATTGTTTTATTTCGAAAATACCAAATCGTCCATGATATCCAAATAACTCTACTTAAGGCTGTATGTACCAACAAATTTCGCTAAAATTTTGCTGTTTTTCAAGTTGTCTCTACTCCTAGCTACCATAACGAATAACCACCAAAAAAATATATGTTGTGCTATAGTCATTGTACTACATTTATGCTGTTCGAAATTTGAAATTACTGAATATTTATGGAGTAATAAAATATCCTAACCTAGTAATCAAAGAAAGAATGCGATTCAACTTGGGTATTTATGCATCGATTCGTGTAAAATTTACATTAATACATAGGCAATAATATTATCTACTTATTTGTTGTTTGGTTTTTGAATTTGAGTGTATTTCCACCAAGTCACAAGCAATTTTCCGTCAATTACGTAATTTCTGGATAGCTGGTGACTGGACACAAGGTAATCAGTGCGCTCCCACGCTTTCGGATGGATGGACGTGTGCCAAATTTTCGCTGCACCATGCATGCTCTCGATTTTTTATTATTATGACGAAAATATCCAAATATAAAAAATATCAACTAAAAAAATACAATAAATGCATGAAAGTTATTTATCTTTATAAAATAAATATTTTATTTTATTTTTAAAAAGATAAATAACTTTCATGCATTTATTGTATTTTTTTTAGTTGATATTTTTTATATTTGGATATTTTCGTCATACAGATTCATACAGATTGAGCTAGCCCCAAAGTAAGTTCGAAACTTGTGTTATGGGATACTAACTCAACGATATTATGTTTTATAACAAATACATATATAGATAAACATCCAAGACCCGAGGCCAATCAGAAAAAGTTCGTTTTTCATCATGACCCGACCGGGGATCGAACCCGGGACCTCTGGGAGGCGGTCTGGCGTGGTAACCATTACGCCACGGAGGTCGTCAAACCAAATACGTTGAATTATATATTATGACGGATATTATTTTATCCACGATAATGATTGTGGCTCATTACAGCGCCACATACAATATATATATTTCGCCACTTCTCCCATTGGTTACATGGATTTGTGGTAGATTCAACAAAACGCTAGTTTTAGTCCCGTGTCTCCTGGTTCGATCCTTAGGTTGGTGCTCATACTTTTTAATTTTTATACTTTTTTTAACAATATAATTTTATGATTTACTTTTTACCTAACAATTACGAACAATATAAAACTATTATAAAAATATGTAATAGAATGCCCTCAAAATTTTAAATAGGAATCTGATATATTTACACATTCATTAGTAAATAATATTTTTCGTTCTCTTTTTTTTTAAACATTATTTAAAAAAAGAAAGAAACATGAAATTAATCATATGAATAAAAAAAAGTATAAAATCAAATAATAAAAGTTTGAAACTGGAGACCGCACATTTTTTATTTACTAATGATTTCTTGAATCTACCATAAAGCCACCGTAAACAATAAGAGATGTGGCGAAATTTAACTATGTATTGTATGTCGCAAATAAAATTATGATATAGATTACGTCATTTATTTGACTAATAGTGCCTTTCATACCATACTAGTGGGTGCCTGCGGCTTCGCCTGCGTGGAGTTTGGTTTTTCTAGTTTTACGCATTTCTGGGATAAAAAGCACAACTCTAAATGTTGACTCGAGATCTCCGTGTAAAATTTCATCAAAATTCATTCTTTAAATTCAGTGGTTTTTGCGTGATACGGGATAACACGCAGACGTACAGTTTTTTTTGTTGAAAATGACTATTTTGGTACTGTATCGATAGTAAAATCCAGCCGATCAATATTTCAAAAAAATCTGTGAAAACCGGTACAACACGAGTTGTAGCAAAATGACCTTTTTCATTGAATGTGAATCAGAGAAAAATACCCAATTTTTCTGTCTAATCCATATTTTGATAGGGCTTATAGTTCCTGAGATAGTATGGTACAACTAGAGCAAAAAAACGGGATTTGTTAAATAATTTTGTGTAACCAACCAAATACGACATAACATACATCGCCTGCAAAATTTCATTTGCAATGTTAAGATTTGTTTTTAATAATATAAATTTAGTTCTATCATTTTAAAAGTGTCAACTGATATTGTTTAGTTCTAGAGGTCTATGGAAAGTGTTCAAATATTTTAATAATTGGTTTCTCAACTAGATGTCGTTAATATTACCGCGCCGCGCGTCATTGCCAGCCCTCTAGTGGTGAAAAAGGCAAGGTTTTTAACAAAACTTAGTACCACAAAAGGCTCAATAGATGTCAAGTTTTTGGCATTTTACGTAATATTAAAGCGGGGTGAAGGGGTGAAGTAACGTTACTTAGAGGTCAAATCTTCAAGGTCATCGGCTCCTTGGAGCCCCTTAACGGGTAATCAAAACTTATATTTGCCTAAAATTGACAGACGTTAAAAGAAAAGGGAAAACTAGGGGAGAGCCAACTCTTTTATGTTTTCTTTCATGGAATATGTAAGTTGCCTCTGCCAAAGCGAACAACGTTTTACTATCGGGCAAATGTTTGTTTTGGTCCGAGTGGAAGCCGTACGTTCAGCTCGAATACTGATTGTAGCAAATGCTTGAATTTCTGTTACAATCTGACTTGAATGGATAAATTCTTTTTGTCGTTTTTTTTATGGGAGAGATTGGCAAACCAGTTTTGCAAGTCTCTCTGTCGCCCATTGAGAACAGGCAAGTCTCCAAGCCTATGAGTCGTTCTCGACTTTTAAATGAAATTAAAACATTTATTTAGAGAGTTAGCCTACTTGGCTTAGGTACATATTATTTCAGTGTTATGTTTTTTTTATTTATTGTTCAAATGTTTTAAATCTTTACAAAGTATAAAATGAAGTCGCTTCTGCTGTCTTCCGCTGTCCTTATAGATTAAAATATTCAACGGATTTTAATGCATTCAGCAATAAATGGAAGTCAAGAGGAATTTATATATAAAATACACACTATTTCCTGTTGGACCAACTATTACGCACACACAACTAGTTGATTCAACAGGAACAATTCGCAAAAAAATTCCTGTTCGCACAACTAACAAGGATTTTCTGAAATTCCGACGGGAAAGCGAGTTACAAAGTTGCGCGAGTTTCGCCAGTATTAGTTAAATAAGCTATCCTATAAATTGCCACCATTTTGAAAAGAAAGCAAAATTACCATTGGGAAAAGAAATGGCTAAAGAAAGAAGTTTTTGTTATTATTGTAACTCCATTAATGAATATCTTTCTAACAAAACCTTGACATACTAATTTCAATTAATACTTTATACATATATTACTAATTTATTGGTCCTAATTCTGTTGTACATTTAACTAGACTAAACTAATTTTGACAGGACCAAAGGTGTTGTTGTCCTTCTTTGGTTTACAATTAGTGACAAGGATAGCAACACTTCTAGTCCTGTCAAAATTAGTTTAATCTAGTTAAATGTACAACAGAATTAGCACCATTGTTTGATTTTTATTATTTAATTTAATGCATTTGATTTATGTTTTGTATACCTAAATTAACTTTTATTATTAAATTTTGCACGCCGTAAGGTAAAATGTAGTCGAAACGTATTAACACCTAATTGATGTACCTACCTACATTTGCAAATAAATGAATTGAAAGTTTAGTATTCTACCGCAATGCAACACTGATTGTAACGGCCTGGTTCCTGATGCCATGGACAAACATTTGCACTGATTAGCATAACCGTTCGTGTACAATCAGAGACCGCCTTACAGCGGCGAAATCAATGGAAGACAACCTTTAATCGGGTGAGTAAATACCACAAATCTATAATCAATAAAGTTTTAAATGTTAAATTGAGTATATTATCGTTGTTTGTTATTCCTTCACGGCCGTCGTCGTCGATTTATTATCAGACATACAGCAAGCCCCTGCAACTCATTTTAATTCCACATTAAATCTCAAGCTATCTCTTTTTTAGGGTTCCGTAGTAAACTACAAGGAACCCTTACAGTTTCGCTATGTCCGTCTGTCTGTCCGCGGTCTAGCGCCTAAGCTGTAATTTGGTATGTGTACACATATTAACAATGCTAACAAAGTGCTGAAACAAAATTTTGAAAAAAAAAATTTTTTTGGGTTGCCTCCCCTACATAGTACAATTATGAATTCTGTGCCTACATGTAAAGTGGGAATGATATTTTTTTTTCACGCCGACCCCATGTTGTATGTGTCATCATCATAATAATATCGTTAGATAGTCTCTTAAAAACATTGAGGGTGTGGGAAGATCATTTTCCGATACAATGATCCGTTTGCGAATTATTTACATTTAACTTGGCAATTTTCGTTTTGCACGGTGGTCCTCCCCTCTATCTCCGAAAGTCTACTGTTTAGAAATTTGAAAAAATTCATGGTAAAATTCGTAGTCCTTGCCCAGTTTTTTCTTCTTTAGTTTGACAGTGAGAGACATAATATATAATGTGTCATTAACTATAAAAATGCTATAGTGCAATTCACCGATAGAGAATCACAGGCTGGCTGCACCCTGACAATGGCATTTAGAAAATTATTTTATTTTGTAATTTACCTCATAAAACACATATTAAATTTAATGACCCATTCATACATAGCTTTAAAAATAAAGAAATACCACGAAATACCTAGCTTGAAAAATATGATATTAATTTCAAAATGTTTCGTGCAACTTGTTATTATAACAAAAATAAAATAATGAAAACTTCCAACAATTCAATTCCCAAAACTAAACAGTGGCAAATCAGTCTGGTTTGGTATTGATCTGACGGACGTCTAAAGGAACCCAGCTTCTGGTAAAGGTCAGAGGTCGAGTGCGTTGCCCGAACAGCGTTTCCCTACAATTAATCACAAGATTGATATTAAATTGCCGAGTGATTGATCCCTATGGAATAATAAATTTACTAATACTTTTTGTTTTTGGATTGAAGTTTTTTTATTTATATAAAGCAGGCAAACAAGCACCAAGATGGATGCCGCCACCTATGAATTCTTCGATTTATTAAATAATAAAACGTCCTTTTTTATATTAATTTAAGCTTTAAATTCACTAGACTAGACAACTTCCATAATTCTTTTCACGTCTCTAAAATACAATAGTTTCGCTGACATTCCCATGGGAAAGCGGGATACACGGGTAAAAAAAAGTTACGCGTTTTTCTAGTAAGGTGATAAATACAAGTTATTACTCGTAAAAATACAGAAGTAAAAAATAATACACACTTAACCAAATAAACAGGAACATTATGGCACTTATTCTTGTACTCAATCATCATAAACGTTGAGTGAGTACCTTTACTTACTCTAACTAGCTGCGAATATAATATAACAACTAGCTACTGCACGCGGTGTCACTCGCATTTTATTACATTGCACAGCAGAGCCATCTAGTTTATACAACGCCATTGACTATCAGACTTTTGACACAGAATAAATAATAGTTGCTTTTGACCAAATTCTACGGAAATCGCATACTTTTCGGGATAAAAAGTACGTAACTAGGAATAAAGACTCGAAGTGAACTTATACATATATTTTTTTATGTGTAAAGTGACACTTCTTCTAAACATTCCTGTTTTTATTTAAAAACGAATGATGTATAAAACGTGTGTACATAGGAAGATAAACGACACAGCCTATATTATTATGATGACTTAATTCAAAATCTTTGGAAATAATCCTTAGGTATATTCAAAAGCACATGTGTGATATTGTGAACGAACGACCCGTGTCATGTGCGATCACCCTTTATGTCCTCGACAATGATAAGAGACAGTATCGGGCAATTAAATTGATAAATCAATGAGCATATTATTGGGCTACCTGTAATTCGAAAATGCTCAACAATTTCTCCGAAGAACTCGTCGAGCTCAAAAGACATAAGAAAACTAGTGCTGTGACAAGAATACTAACAGGACTCTGCAAACTAAATAAATACCTGTTTAACCTGAACATGAGCTAGTCTGCGATGTGCAGATTCTGCCAAGAAGAAGAAGAAAGTGCCTTGCACATACTCTGCTTTTGCCGACACCACTCATGTATAAAAGAAGTAAATACATAGGAAAGCATATCTTACTTCCAGAGGAGATATAACAGCTTCTGCCCAGCACATCTGGAAGTTTCTAGCAGCAACCGGTCTGGACAGGAAAATTTAAATAAAGGGTAACCAAAGACCAGCAATGGTCGAAACAGTACTTTTAAAGCCTAAAGCAACAAATAATAATACTTGTAATTCGGCATGAAAATAAACGTCGAAAGTCTCTCTGTCTGTCACAGCACCACCATTACGGTTTTATCCTCGTAACAAAAATCGTTCAAATCTCATGTCCATCGCCATCCAGCTCAATCCTATTTCATAAATGTTTGCATATATCGAATCCGCGCCCTCTGGTGCTGAAACTAGAGTTACTAACGCGCCACCGGGCTGTCTAGGTGCCCAATGTGTCAATATTCATTTCTAGACTTATATAAAAAGCAGATTATAAAACCGAGGTCAGGGCAAGGGGTCAATGACAACCTGAAGGACATTCACGTGTCACTTTCGTTATCCGACGAGATTTCACAACGAGTAATTTAGTTGTGATAAGCAATGTTAAAAATATGTATATTTTTTTACTGGAAGGCATGTGATGCCGGCACCAGATGCCAGATGGGCCGCGGTCACTGGGGTCCAGGAAAAGGAGCGACGAGACATCCTTTATGGTGTTCTGGTTATGGTGTTGTGTGATGGTTCTAGTATGCCTAGAAGTTGCCTCTTCACGCTCTGCTTGAAGGACCCCATCCCATGTCGTACACGTGTGGTGCAGGGAACACATCGTCGGGCAGCTTGTTCTACCGGATAATGGTTCGACACAGTTCGACGCAGATAGGTCAAAGGTTCAAAATTGACACAAAATGTTTCAAAAAACAACGAAACTTAAATCGAGCTCAAACAGGTTAGGTTTTTTTAGTAATTCGTTGAATTCTATCCATGAAGTACAAGTACTTTATGGTAATTTTAGTAGTTCATTAAATTATAACCATGAAATAACTTGTATTTTACGGTTAAAATTCTTTCTACTACGAAACGTAAATCCGATACTTCGGTTGAAGTATCGGATTAACGTTTCGTTACTGTTATTATATTACACTCCTGTCATTATATCACACACGTCATCTTTTAAAAAACAGTGTTCTTCATCGTTAATCAATTATTCTTGTGGCTGAAAATCAGTGATTTGCAACGAGAAATCCTAACCTATTTGTATCACTGTGGCACACAATTTTCTACTGCAATTTTGTTATTGTCAACTTTCAATTCAAATATTTTTTATTTCAATTCAATTTCTTTATTAAAGAAATTATAATATAATACATAGGTGAATAATATAATGTGTAGTAGCCAAGCCATATTGCCTTTTGACATTTTTCTGTTCACTTATAAAATATGTTTAAATGTCTTATTTATCTACACACATTTGTCTCGCATTTGCTCTTTGTCATTGAATCATATAGTTATTTATACGTACTTATTAGGTTATATGATCGTGCTAGGAACGTGTCAGGCAAAAAACGTATTTTTTGTATTGATGGTGTGGTGATTAAGCTTTAAGGACTCTTCCCACCCGACTACCACTACAGTATTTGGACAACATTATTGACAACTCACCCGATGAATAAAAGGGTCGCCTCGGGGACGGTGGGGGCTGCTGCGGTGGATTATGGTTGTCGTCACGAGGCGGGCTGGCGACTGCGCCCTCCGAATTGTTGTTGACTGGTGGCCCAGGACCTTCGCCCGCGCCCGCTTCCAATTGCAACTGAAACAATATTATTTATAGGTATATTGTCTACTAGTTCTCGATATCACGTTAAACGTGGTTATACTGTCTTACACTATCTTTTGGAAGAGTTGGGAAGCTTGAATTGGACAGTTGGTGTAAGGTCAGTGTATCAACTTAGGGTGGCGGCGTTAGTATTTCAAATACCAACGAGGCAGCATCCACGCACGGGCCTTACTGCTCACCCACCGATCTGCATTGGACAAAGCCCTTTGTCCAGCAGTGCGATAATTTAGGTTAGGCTTAACAACAACATAGAAAAAATACACTCAAACTGAGAACCTCCTTTTTTGAATTGGGTTAAAAATATGTTAATGTAGGTAATTCTGTCGATGTTTTTATTGCTTAATATTAATAGTTGATAAGTTTATTCCGCCAGCACTACATATCGTGTTCACAAAACTTTTTTTTATAAACGACAAGACACGGAAACTCTTTGAACCCACTCAGTCAGGCGATTTCGTAATTATCGTTAAGGGGATGGCAACTGTAGAACACGGAATTAGAAATTAAAATAGATATGTCGTAAATATAAAACTTAAACAGTTCCTCATAAGTAAAGCCTATTATAGTGTGCAACAATACATAACAGATATTTTTTTTGTGTATGTGTTTATTTATTTTTTAAATTGTATTTATTTATATTTTCTATACAAATGTGATATAAATCGGTTGACATAATTCGTAAATAATTTTGATAAGTATTTTAATCATGGAAATTGTAATGTAAATTTAATTAAGTGGCTTATTGTTTTTACGGCTAGGATCGGAACATGGTGGTCCCCCTGCTCTAGTCCCAAAGTAAGCTAGGCAACCATGAAAGTGACCATCCGAATCAACGAAATACGTAGTACTTCAAATTCAAATTCAAAATATTTTTCTTTAAATAGGCCTAATATAAGCTCTTTCGAATACTGTCAAAAAAGACATTACTAGTTAGAATAAGTTTAGTTTCACAAAACTGGCAAGAATTCAACGAAACCGTCCATATTTTCGGAATTTTGTTTTGATTTGATTGTGACGACCTCCGTGGCGTAATGGTTACCACGCCAGACCGCCACCCAGGAGGTCCCGGGTTCGACCCCGGTCGGGTCATGATGAAAAACGAACTTTTTCTGATTGGGCTCGGGTCTTCGATGTTTCTCTATATATAAGCATCATTGAGTTAGTATCCCATAACACAAGTTTCGAACTTACTTTGGGGCTAGCTCAATCTGTATGAATTGTCCCTATATATTTATTTAATTATTTGTGTGAATTGAAAGAGGAAAGAAATAAAAAGAATGCCAAGAATAGCAACAAAGAAATAGCATAAAGCCTCTGTTTCGCCACTAATGTTCTATAATTAGTTTGAGTAGTCTTGATCTTGGTGAAGCCCACAAAGTGTATTGACCTTGCCAACAGAGGTTAAGTTCAATTACGTTCATCAAGTACAATGTGAAACGTGACGTTACATTTTACGTCAAAGTGCATTTCTATTATTAAATTATATTACTTTAACTTCCTACATTATATGAATCTTTAGTAACATTGCGCCGTCTATATGTTTTGTTTGGTGCATGAAAAGTGGATAGAAGAAAACACTCAATCAAAAATATTCATAAGTGAATTAACCGGTGAATGGTGACAGATTATTTAAAATTTGACGTTTGTACACATAAGAAGTCATACATTTTTTTAAAACTTCCTAAATACTGAGTGCTTAGTACGAGATTTTATTTTATAT
Source organism: Endotricha flammealis (assembly GCA_905163395.2). Taxonomy (NCBI): domain Eukaryota; kingdom Metazoa; phylum Arthropoda; class Insecta; order Lepidoptera; family Pyralidae; genus Endotricha; species Endotricha flammealis. Next base: position 1,837,050 of record LR990856.1, on the reverse strand, counting down.
GATACTATTATTTTGTTTCTTGTCCCTAATTTGGTATAAAGTCATCTCTATTGAGATACTGAGATAAATTACAGTCCCTTTGAGTACACGCGAATTATACGAGGCTGTTTGTGATCTCCGCTCAAACCGAGTCCCAAGAAAAACTTAATTAAAAGACGTAATCTTTTTTAGATTAAGTTTACCTGGAAAGGGTAGCTTTACTTAAAAAAATTCTTGCTATTTTCAACAAATTTACTTCTCTGTATTTATTTTGTAGCGCGCGTATGATTAATTTTATTACATAAGGTCCTAATTTATTAGTTAACTTCCTTTTAACACATGATTATTTAGGTTACATATGATCGTTTAAGCAAGGAAATAATGGTCTATACAAACTTTTTTTTTACTGAATACTAGATTCAGTAAAAAAAGGGTTGTATTGTAAATAGTTAGAAAAATGTTGCTTACTACATAAAGCCATCCATATTCACTGAATACTAGACCATTATTTCCTTGGCTAAACGATCATAATATGTAACCATAGTCATGTGTTAAAAGGAAGTTCATTAATAAATTAATACCTTATATTTAATGACTCTAATAGCCTTCTACAACTGTATATTTGATTGCAAATTCAAGTTCGATCATTTGGACATAAACAAACCGACCAAATAAAGAAGAACCCTCATGTTGTAAAATAACATAGGTGTTACATATCGGAAATATATGAGCAACACATTTTAAAGTGAGCAACCCTAATTTGGATATGTCACACGCGTCTGATAAATTTTACAATTTGAAACTTTTTTCAATTTGATCCGCTTGTAAATGTTAACACGTTGGTATGTGAACAAAACCTCGTACTAAGCACTCAGTTTGAATAACCCTTTAGTCATGTCTCAGAGAGATTGGAGTGAACCCTTCATTTGATAAACAATCCATTAATTTCTATTCACATGGGTTCTTTAGTCTGGTTTTCAATAAAGTAATTGACATGTTGTCAAATTAATTGATTAAATATCTTATCCAAGTTATTAACTTCGTAACTTTAAGTTATCGTCGCATGCGACAATGAAATCACGCGAGCGGGTTGTAATACTTGTAATGTTTGCAGTGAATTTTACATAAAAGAAATCCCTGACTCTTGGTCTGAAGTTTTTAAAGGCTTTTCATAAACGTTTTCAACCGGTTCTCAAAAAACATTTCTTTTGTATTGATCTTGGTTTACTTGATGAGAGAATATTATATACACAATAACAAAATATTCACTTATTATTAACATAAAGTAATAAACAATACTGAAAAAATAAAGCCATTATGGAAAAATCTGATTCAGCTAACATAAATATAAAATCTTTTATCTGTGGCACACAAACAAACAGGTTGCTAGTAGGTGCTTTTATTAAAACCACGAAAATACGGGTTAAAAGCCGTTCCGTGTAGTGCCGTGCATTCTACAAATAAACGACTCATTGACGTTTCATTTCGAGCACGACAGGGTTAATACAGCACGGGGCGCTTCAGGGCCCTTCCGGCACTGTGTGTCAAAATGTATTGTACTCTCAGATTACGCTTATAGCACAATATACCATCTATAAGTACCATATCAACCCAGAATCATTCCACTGTAGAAATACGGGTCTCCCTTCAATCGAAGAGGATTACAGCGTACACTGCCACGCCACGCTACTCCAATGCGACTTGACAGATGCCAGGGTTTTCATACCGCCTGAACGCCACCGACTCGGCCTAATGACTGTCATTCATCGACAACAGCCGGAACCGACGGCTTATCGTGCCCTCCGAAGCACGGAAAAGCTCGAGATAACGTAATCAAACCAAACAATGTATAGGATCGACGTTACTAAACTTGTGTGTTGGATTTAGAGTGCAACACACAGTGACTCTCTAAATGTATAATAATACCCTTAGATTGAGGGGAGATCCGTATCCCTGCAGTGGGATGATTATTTATATGGTTGACTAGTAAAATACTCGTAACTTCGTTTGAGTATATCTCGCTTTCCCGTAGGAATTTTGAAAAATCCTTTCTTAGTACACCCCTAGACGTTGTAAGGAACCTACATTCTAAATTTGGAATCTCTAGACCCAGCGGTTTGGGCTGTGCATTGATATATAGTTAAGTCAGTCAGTCAGCACTTTGAATTTTATATATATAGATGTGATAATGATGAATCTCCGAGAATTACGATCCTAATTAATGCTTGACACCTCATCACAGTAAATAAACATAATAAAATTAATTAGCATTAATACGTCCGGTACCAATCGCTTTTAATGACGAAGAAAATGAGCTTATGGCAAACAATAAAACGTTTTACGAGTATGTCCATTGTCCAAATAAGTTTCCCCTTCACAAGAAATAATATGAGTATCGTTTTGTCATCACTGGCCCCAATTGGTTAGAGTTTCCTTCCCTAGATGGCTCAATAGGCTAGTTGCCGTAAAAAAATTAATTAATCCGTATTTTAGATTATTCAAAAATAAGGGCAACTCATTTTTTCATTTGTAAATTAGACCAAAAATGACAAAGATATAGCCCAAAGATATATATATAAAGATACGTGTGACGTCACGCCGCCGCCGTGTGGCATTTTTTCGCACGGGGTGACGTGAAAGGCCCCAACTCCTAAATTTTTATGTCTAGTATCTTTGTTATTTTTTGTTTAATCGAGAAAAGAAAAAATACGTGTCTAATATTTTTTTATAGGTAATCTAAAATACGGACTAAATATAATGTAATTATTTTCACCCTGGAAACAACCCTATTAGAATTAGTTTTATTAAGAGCTTCATTACAATTAATTATGTATTGTGAAACATTTTATTCACATATATTATAGTTTGACTATCGATAGTCTCGATACTATTTTTAATCTCGAACTATCGATAATCTATCGAACGCTATCGAAAGTTGACTATCGAGCGGCAACACTATTATAAATAAATAAAAAAATAATAAAACTGGATCAATTTTTTTTTAACGAATGTATACCTTATCGTGCTATTTTCACACCGAAATGAGAAAATAAGGTAACCGCAGTAATTGACACCGGGCGGCCCCGTAATTCTTTTCCCTTCGCAGAAGTCTACGGAACGAGTTCGTAAATCATGGCTATAAATAGGTCGCAAAACTGGGTTTCATTTTTATTTTGATTAAGAGAAATTACTCTTATATACCAAGATTAGACGCCTGCAGTTTTATTATCAACGCAATTCTGTTATTATTATTTTTATATTTATATCTTTTTACCAGTGCAGTGGCCATTTTGCTTTTCTTTCCGAAATGATAGTAGCAAGAGTAGATTAATTACACAAAAATGATAGTTACGGTTTAAATAATTGATTATTACTGTATGACGAGAGAAAGTATCTATAAAGAACAACTCTCGGACGTCAAATGAAGTCGTGATGGAAAGTGGTTAGAAATTTCCGATGCTGACAGTACATTAACAATAGTTATATAATATCTTGAAAAATAAAGCCCTGAAGGTTGGCCCTTTAAAACAAGGGCCCTTGGCCTCGGGGTGTGGTTTGAGATCTGCGTCATGGTGACGTCACGTCCGCTATAGATCGGTCCAGACCAGAGGCTGTAACACGAAATGAATTTTATGTATTCTTGGTGAATAGTTTAACAAACCGAACGAATACGCAAGTTACTCTACGTGCTTCGGATGACACGTTTAAATCGTCGGTCCAGGCTGTTCTCCGAAGCACGGAGAAGCTCGATATAACGAAACCTATCCAAACACTGGCTAGTCCATTTTGGAGCGCGACACACAGCGACTCCATCGAGCGAGTGTTATAAATATTACATATTTGGTGTAAAACAGTTGTAAAAAAAACCTTACCGAAGTTCCACCTTACAGAAGATCGTAGCCAAATAGCATTGGTCTCTGCCACGTTGTGCTCCTACGGTGAGTAAGGTCTCCAGAGCTCCACTTGGGGTGTTGGGAGGGTTGGCAACGTGTGAGTGATACCCCCCGATATTGCAAGCGTCTATAGGCTACGGTGATGCTTACCATCAGGCGGGCCGTACGATTGTTTGCCAACTTTGTGGTATCATACTAATATTATAAATGAGAAAGTGAGTTTGTTTGTTATTTGGGGTACAGAGCCCAACATAGGCTACTTTTTATCCCGTGAAAGTATGTCATTCCATTGGGAAAATATTTTTTCTACTATAGAGGGCGCTGTATGGGATGGGCTATCGGCCAAGAGATGGCGCCACAAGTCGCGCTATGGGTTGTTTTGTTGTTAAGCTAGATCTATGTCATAAAATTAACGCAAGCGAAGCCGCGGGGAAAAACGAGTAATAAATAAAAATAAGTTACTCTAAAAACTACTAACATTTCGGAAACAAAACAGATGACGATAGCGAAAAGAAGTTGAAAAAGAAACCATTTTGCAAGTACTTCGTACCGCATGAGATTTGGATTATACTCGTGATAAGAATTGAAAAACTTTAAATTGAACTCGATTTAATATAACTTTCATACTATTCTTTGAACAATAAAAGTTTATGAAAAGTTATCGAGTTGATCATTACGTGTAATTTTCCAAAAATAACCGGGCGACGTGCGCCGGGAGGTCCACGAAACTTATCGAGTTTGTCGCGAGACATTTTGGGACAAGTCACGTTTAAAAGTTAACCGTGTTCAACCGCTTTTTTAGGGTTCCGTAGTAAACTACAAGGAACCCTTATAGTTTCGCCATGTCCGTCTGTCCGTCTCACGGTGGAACGAAAATGAAAATTTGGGACATAGGGATTTTTATGCATATTTTTGAATTATATGTACTAATACGATAATTTAATGTCATATAACATTTTTTGATATATTCGATATTTTTGGAAATATAACACTTTAAAATTTGTATGGAGATTTTTTTTTTTATTTCTGATATTTTTAGTATGTACCGTGTAAATTCAATAAAAATCTTAAAATGACATTCCACACCACCAACAAGGCTCTTTTTATTGAATTTGAATAAAAAAAATACATTATTTGTTTAGAAGAAAAATGTTTTTAGTGACAAAACAAACAATGTCAATTGTTAATAACATTGTTTTTAGTAACAAACGTATAATGTCATAAGTTAATGCCGTCGATTTTATTTAAAAAAAACAACGTCATTTATTAATGACGTCGTTATTAGTAGCAAAAAAACAACGTCATTTGTTAACGACCTTGTTTGTCTGATAAAAACAAAGGACGTCATTAGCTAATGACGTTTTATGTTTTCTATCATTCCCCCCTCCTCTCTATGTCGGCCAATCAGAGCGCAGATAGCCATGACGTGTCTTATTGTCATTGGTTGATCCAAATCAATTAGGAAAAAGTTCGGTTGCGTTTGAAATATCAATGTTATATAAATTTAAAACATTTAAAATAACGTCCAGTACGTTGATACATAACATACGGACTACTTTGCGATCAAATTTTCGGGAAATATTTAATTTCGTCAAAATGTTTAAAGATTTGGTGACAAATATTGACATGTTTGTGAAATTACAAAAAAGTGGCGGTATTAAAAATAATAATTTCTTATACGAAACTTTAAAATCTCGACTACCTGTAAATTTAAATATTGAAGATGATAAAAATCTAAAAGAGTTTTGCTATAAATACTGTTTTAATCTTCATAGGAGGTGGATAAGTGCTAACCTAACAGAAAAGAAATTCAATTTAAAAATAATAATAGTCAGTGGTTAGAGGCAAATATAGTGTGGCCAGAAGTTATTACGAAAGTTTTTGAGACCTCGACTAACCAATCTGGACCGAGTACGGTTATTACGGGAGTGGAAACATGTGATCAACCTAGACCAAGTACCTACTCAGTGTTCAGTACAAGAAAAACAAACAATAGGGACATCGCCTGAGGTGAGTCCAAGAAAAATATTTGCAGAGTTGTCAAATAAACAAAAAAAGAGGCGTATAGAACATAATATGAGCACAACTATGTCTTCAGACGAACTTACTTTTGCTTACGTTTCAAAATTAAAAAATGATGGTAATAACGACATTGCACAAATTCTTGAGCACTTGCTTAAAAATACACAAGATGTGAATCGGGTAAAAAATTGCATTTTTGAAAATAAGAAACCTCAATTTTCTCCGGATAAAGCTCTTAGTTTAATGGTATCATTAAAATTATCCAAATGGCAGTATAATACATTACGAAAAAGTGTCGAACAAAAAAGTCATAATTTATTTCCTTCATACTACACTATTCAAACCGCAAAGCAAGACTGCTATCCACCAAAAGAAGATATTACAGTAACGGACACAATAGCGAAAATAAAGTTGCAGGCCCTTTTGGACATAACAGCAAAAAGAATAATAAAATCAATCGCATATGACAACGAATGTAAGGAATTAACAATGATTAGTAAATGGGGGTTTGATGGTGCTTCTAACCAAGCTAACTATAAACAGAAAACGCTATTAACTGAAGAGGAACACTTTGATGATTCGAGTATTTTCATGGGAAGTTTAGTACCAATTAAAATGATTTCTGGAGATCATGTAGTCTGGGAGAATGAGTCACCTAATTCGCCATATTGGTGTCGTCCACTCTTCTTTAAATTTATTAAAGAAAATAAAGATACCATATTACAGGAAAAGAATGCCATAGAGTCAGAAATAAATGATTTAACTCCAACAAGAACAGGAGAAATAAAAATATCACATTCATTGCTTCTAACAATGATAGACGGTAAAGCAACATCAATATTGTCGCAAAAGCGCAGCGAAGCGCAGTTACAGACGTACCTTAAAAATAGTAAAAAAAAAAGTATAATACAAACCTAAAATCATTTTTTTGAGAGCTCTTGAGATTTCGGAGTTTTTAAGGAATTTGTTAGAAAAAAACAAAAAAAAATATTGTCGCAAAAGCGCAGCGAAGCGCAGTTACAGACGTACCTTAAAAATAGTAAAAAAAAAGTATAATACAAACCTAAAATCATTTTTTTGAGAGCTCTTGAGATTTCGGAGTTTTTAGGGAATTTGTTAGAAAAAAACAAAAAAAAATATTGTCGCAAAAGCGCAGCGAAGCGCAGTTACAGACGTACCTTAAAAATAGTAAAAAAAATAGTATAATACAACCCTAAAATAATTTTTTTGAGAGCTCTTGAGATTTCGGAGTTTTCAGGGAATTTGTTAGAAAAAAACAAAAAAAAAATTGTCGCAAAAGCGCAGCGAAGCGCAGTTACAGACGTACCTTAAAAATAGTAAAAAAAATAGTATAATACAACCCTAAAATAATTTTTTTGAGAGCTCTTGAGATTTCGGAGTTTTTAGGGAATTTGTTAGAAAAAAACAAAAAAAAATATTGTCGCAAAAGCGCAGCGAAGCGCAGTTACAGACGTACCTTAAAAATAGTAAAAAAAATAGTTTAATATAACCCTAAAATAATTTTTTTGAGAGCTCTTGAGAGTTCGGAGTTTTTAAGGAATTTGTGTTTTTCTCCATACATATTTTTTTTAAATAATTCATAACTAATAAAGTATCGATTATATCAAAAAAGTGTACAAGTAATTAATGTCTTATATTTGATAGTAGAATCGAAATCCATCATAATTTTTTTGTATAATCGAAGTTGGTTTTCGATTGTCGCTATGTCCACTAGCGGCCGTTTTCGTTCCAACGTGCGTCTGTCCGTCCGCGGTCTAGCGCCTAGACGCTTGATGCTAGAAAGCTGTAATTTGGTATGTATACTCATATTAATACTGTGGTGTCAAGGAAAAAGGAGATAAGTACATTCACCTTAACTTTTCAATACGAGCAAATTAAGAAAACAACTCGTGTGATTTATTAGAAAAAATTAATTTACTTAAATATTTAATTTACTTAATTTAACTTTTAGTGTTTTTTATACAATAGGTAGCTGTAAGAAGACTTCGCTTAATTTTTTTATAAAAAAGAATTATTAAATAATAAAATAATTGACATGTCCCATTTTAACCTGTCGAGATTTTATTTTTAATAATTTAATTTAATCACTTATCTCGTTATTACATACCAAATGTTGCAACTATAAACATTTAAACTGCCAAACGGAATCGTCTTAAATATCATTAAATTCTTCTAAGTCAGGGTCTACATCATGGCTGTTTAAATTGGTGTCCAATTTGTTATAAAATTCGTGGCAATCACTATCGATCAAATGAAGAATACTAAGGAGATCTTTTTTCTTTTATTGGCTTATAGGTAATGGTTTATCGTAACATTTCTGGGGATTTAATGGTTCATTTGCTTTGCCTCTTCTGCAAAACGATATGTTTTTAAATTCAGTCAAATCTAAGCGTGTTTTAAATTGTATTACGCCCGATTCATTATCGCCGCTGTACCGAAACCATTTCACATCATGCCAAACAAATTTTTCTCCAGATGAATCGACTTTCCTCAACTGCAGTGGACCCTTGTACAAATTTGCAAAATCAAGGAATGTATTATTTTTCATGACTATTACAGTTATATTTGGACTTGTTAATCTAACTAAATTGTACCAATCTCTAGGCAAATGTATAGACATATCAGTATGTTTCTTCTTTCGCTCTATTTGAGCGTGAATAGAATCACATTCCATATGAGTATGACCTGGGGTTAAAAATTTGTGATCAATTCGTATGCCCGGTATAAGTTTGCTTATACAAAGAAACATAGCAGCGACGTGGCTGTTTTTATTTTGTCCACCACATGTATCCGAGTAGAAAGTAACTTCTTTTATATTGGAAGGGAGTGATTTAAAAAAAAGAAACAAACAGGAAGCTATTTGGTTTGCTCCACGGCCACCGTCTGCTTCATGCCACATATAGCAGAAACTTTTTTTGCTAAAGCAATCATAAATGGTTAGATTAAAGGTCCACAATTGCCGCTTGTAAAATACAACATTAGTTTTCAAGAAGGGTGTTGGGAGACATTGTTGAAGGTCAAAGCAATAAACTCTCTTCTCGTAATTACAGTCCTCTTTATCTTTCTTCTTCATTGCATAAGCGGAATCTGCTTCCAATTGATGGGGCTCAAGTTCTTGTTTTACAGTCTTTTTACGGCAACCTGATAAGGCGGTAACTTTTCTTGTCGGAACAATTTTGCCTTTTTTTGTTTTATATGATTGACCTTTATTTCTTTTAACCTGTATAGACTTTCGTAAATTTTCTCCCTTTCGTTTTCTTGTTGTATTTACAACGACATCATTGTTATTCGTATTTTCTTCAGGCACCTTATCAGATGACATTGAGCTGTCTTCAAAAGATGAACTTTGTTCTAATTCTGGATTGAATGTCTGATCACGTACACTATCGTCAGAATCAAAATCAACTGGTTCAGTTTGCTCCAGATCAAAACTTGGTCCAGGACTTCTAATATCAAGTGCTGAAGGCGGCTCATCATTACCATTTCTATTTACTGATGTTATACCTAAATCTGAAAGAGTTATCAAATTTTCTAAAGATTCTGCAGCCTCTTTTTGTTCTTCGGTAAGCTCACTGCTAACTTCAGATATGTTTGAAAGCATACTAACGTTATTATCTGAAGAACAGCGTTCTGATACTGTAAAAAAACAAATATTTTATTTTAGTAGGTAGGCATTATAATCCAATAAGCATCGTCAAATAAACGAACAAAAGCCGCGCGGAGCGTAGGTGTATCTCGTATGTAGGTAAATATGTTACAGCATAGCTCACTGTACGTGTGTAACAACCTATGATACTTAAATATTGTTATGATCTGTATAATGACAAAAAAAAGTCATAAACATTGAAATTATAAAATTTCAAATGAGTGGCGGCTGAGGGTACAAACTAAAATTATAAAAATATGCAATACTTACGTTCATTGGGTCTTTCTTTTAAGACTAATTTCATTATCTTATTAATTCTCTTCATATTGATGTGTATCAAAACTTATAACGTGATAAAACAAATTTTAAAGATAATTTTTGTTAGAGTAACACACGACAAGTCAAGCATACGTCACAACTGATCCAAAATATCGTCGCGTACTTTAGGTATGAGTCGACTCATCTCACTATGCATAACTAAAATTCTAAACGGTAAAAAGCGCATACTGAGGTAACTCGATTGAACTCTCTTTACTTAATTATACATTTAGATATTATGACTAGTCTCTTTATGACCGTAGGGTGTAAAAATAAAAATATAAAATTTATTGACTTATCTCCTTAATGCCGTGACAGATGTTAGTGTTTTGAACCAATAGGTGTAAAAAACCAATTTTTCGATTTTTTTGACTCATCCCCTTTTTCCTTGACACCACCACATTATTATAATGCTAACAAAATGGTAGAACAAAATTTTGCAAAAATATTTTGTTTTTTGGGTGCCAAAATTGTGTGGAAAAAATTTTTACGCATCGACCCCATCTTGTGGGGTATCGTTAGATAGGTCTCTTAAAACATCGAGGGTGTGGAAAGATAATTTTCCGAAACAATGATCCGTTTGCGAATTATTTACATTTCACGTGTCAATTTTCGTTTTGCACGGTGCCAACATGCCTAATTACAGCTTTCTAGTTTTAAACGTCCCGGAGCGCATAAAAAATCCCTTTACGGACTATTTAGAAAAATTGAGTCATATTTACTTACGACTGTACTCACCTCTTTGGCTGACTGTACCTACTATGGAACACTATAAAACCAAGAATAAGTTTTATTTTTATTTCGGGTGAAAGTAATTTTTTTTTTATACCACAAAGGTTGCAATCAAACATACGGTCGGCCTGTTGGTAAGCCGTCACCGTAGCCTATGGACGCTTGCAATATCGGGGGTATCAGTCACGCATTTCCATATCCCCCCCCCCCCCCCCCCCCCCAAGTCGAGCTCTGGAGACCTTACTCACCGACTCACCGTAGGAACACAACATGGCCAAAACCAATGCTATTTGACTACGATCTTCTGTAAGGTGGAGGTCCTTCCCCAGACGGGCTGCTCCGATTTTTTTACCTCTCTTTAATTTTGTAATTTCAGTGACGTTGTGACGACTGCTCGAATTTTATAGAATTCACAGCAATATTAAAACTCAATTGGAAAATATTGAAAGTTTTGATTGGCAGTCCAATTGAGCTTTCACAAGAATTTCGATGACATTCGAAATTACATTTTCAATCGTATTACAGTGGCTGTAATCGATAGTAGTTATAGATGTTTATTTACTTTTTGTGTAAACTACACTGACTTTATTCATTGGTAAATTACATTTTTATATTTAAATTTTATTTTTTTCATAAATATATTTGCCTCTTTTTCTTAAAATAACATTACTAATACTTATAATCTACTTAAAACTATTTACAAACTTAATAGAACGTTTTTTTTTTTATAACCATTTATGTCCCAATTCTTTTACCAATAGAAAGCCATGTGATAACATTACATGTATTTGTGAGTGTGTAGGCTATGTGAACCCAAAAAGTCCATGAGGGCGATACTGCCGATAACAGCTAGTAGATTTATATAAATCTATTAAATTATTTATTTCTACGCTCTCTGGTAGGTATATAATGTAAGGTAGTAAGGTAGGCAATAAAACACCAGTAAATACAAACAACAAACTCAGTAGGTATGTTTGCCTTCAATCGGACGATGGTTTCAACGAGATTTGTTTTTAGGTTCATTTACATTTCAAACAAATTCATTTGTGTAAAGTTTACTTACGTTTTGATGAAACAAATATTTTCTAAAACACTCTTTCTGAATATTTGGTACAAATACCTACTTAATATTTAATTCTATTTATAACTGTTGTACATTTAGAATAATTTTATTGCAAAGGTATTAGATACCCGCATGTTAGGTGTAAATAAAATATATTTACATTTATATAAATTAAATAATGCTACTAATATTACAAAGGTGAAAGTTTGTGTGTCGGGGGCGAGCGGGTCCGGCTGGTACCTTGGCCGGACGGCCCTGGCGGGGTCGCGAATATGTCCCTGTTCCCGTGGCCCCGCCACACAGGGTAACGCACAAGCTTCACCACAGTTTGGCCTGCGCAAACTTCTCGCACGAAAAAACTGAACACTCCGTGTCTTACCACACGGTACAGTTAAGTACGCGCAAGCCCCGCGCAAGCCACATTCTTGTCGAAATCCTTGGCGTCGCAACAATGTTTCCCAATGAAGAAACATTTATAATGCTAATTATTTTTCAAGTGTTTGCTATTAAAAAAAAGACAATGCAAAAGTCAAAAAGTAAGCGATCAAAGTAGACAAAAAAATGAGTGTTGAACAGAAAAATACATACACATATAAATCTACTGTAGGATTTAAGAGATGATCCAAACGATTTTCGCAAAAAATACTCTACCACTTATACCCAAATCAGCCATTTTTGAGTGACAAACGACTTCAGCGAACTGCGAGCGAGCCTCGACTGTGGCTTGAACACTGAACGCCCAACCACACGCACAGACAAGTACGCGCAGGCCGGGCATGCGCAGGCAAAATTTCAAGCAAGTCGAAAAGTCGCGAGCCGCGCTGTGGGGTTTGCGCGTGATACAGTTTTACCAACCACACGCTCCGTGTTCCGTGTACAAACCGGCCTGCGCAGGCAAAACTGTGGTGAAGCTTGTGCGTGTGGTAGGCCCATAAGAGGCATTCCGTCAGTTTTAGAGGTAAGTTCCACAGTCCCTACGCGTGCTCCCCGGGCGGTGGGGATGCTACAAAGCATTTCTCTGACGTAAAAAAAGGCTAAATGGCTGGACCAATTTTTGTGATATTTGTTATGTAGGTAGCTGATACTTTGGATTAACACATAGGGTACTTTTTATCCCGAAAAGTACGCGATTCCCGTAGGATTTGATCAAAAGTCTGATATAGATGGCGTGCATAAAATTAAACGCGGGTGACACCGCGGGCAGTAGGTAGTAATAAATAAATTCTGCAAAATTCACACAGCGTCACCTGATCCCGAGTTAAGCAAGGTTTAACCTGCTTGTGTTATGTGTACCAGACAAGGTATATATTATTGTAAATATATACTTATATTACATGGAAAACACCCAGACTCGAGAAGGAATAAAAATGCCATTATATAAATGTTTGACCCGCATGAGAATCGAACCCGCGCTCCCTGGTGCTGAAGATGAAATCACTAACAAAACCTTTTGTATGCGTTTCGTAACGTTGTAAAAGGCATTTTCCTTTTGTTGTAACCCTAGAATTACCTAACGTATTATTACGCTTCAGAAAACCCAGTGCTTTTCGTAGATATTCTACAAAGGGTTTAAGTACCCCTTATTTTATTTCAACTAGACTCGTACCCTTTGAGCCATTTGTTTTTCGGCTATTTTCAATATTGAAAGGCTTTGGAGAATTGTGAGAAGAATTTAATCGCGACTTCACACGCCATTTCTAATAAAATGTTATTACAAATCCATACTTCTATACTAATATTATAAAGAGGAAAGATTTGATTGTTTGTTTGCATTGAATAGGATCCGAAACTACTGGACCGATTTTAAAAATTATTTCACCAGTAGAAAGCTACATTATCAGAGAGTGACATAGGCTATAGCTTTTCCCGAAATTCGATCTGGTTCCCACGGGAACGGGTCCGGAACTTCACGCGGACGTAGTCGCGGACAAAAAAGCTAGTAATATTATAAACGTGAAAGTGTGTTTGTTTGTCCTCCGTTCACGTCGAAAGTAATACCTAAACGGATTGATATGTTTTTTTGGATAGTTTAAGGTCTGGAGAGTGACATAGGCTACTTTTTATCCCGGAAAAACATCTTATTACTGTTATATGTATAACTTGGTCCCCTGTTAAGGGCAAAACACACTGCAAGCGGCAGCGGGTGGGGAGCGTCTGTATTTCATATATTTGTGTGAACGACATCACACTAAACGCGCCGCGGCCCACGGATCAATGGAAACGCGGCGGCTGACATCATGACTGTGACAGCGAATAACCCTACATATCTCTACAACTTTTTTTAAAGAATCTTACGAAGATATTTAAAAACTTGTTGAAATGAATCCTGCGATGAGATTAAATACAAATACGAATTTCTATTTATTTAGAAGAAACCACATCGCAAAGTTTTGAAGAACAAAGAATCGGGAAATACGATCTCAAATCGTAAAGTAAATAAAACATTATTCTGTGAAATAAACAAGGTACATATTTATTGGGTCAGCTCTGTACTGCCAATGACGTAATATACAAAATACAGATTGGTTACTTAATACAGTAACAAATACAGTAATCTGTGCTTTAGCTCGCAGTGCTGCGCGGCGACGTACGTCGGCCCATGAAAGAGGTGAGCAGGGCCGCAAAATATGATTCAAGTTGTTTAAGTATTGCAGGAAGGATTTACTTGTATTTATTTTTTCAATAGCATTCATATACTATTTACAGTCGGTCGGCTCGAAGATAGCAGGACCATTGTTAGGATGACTCTTGGTTGCAACATCCAAGATAGCGATTTTTGTTGTTGACCAGTAGAACCGCCCGAAAGACCATCACAAATGTTTTAAAGTTTATGACTGCTCATTCATTTAAAAAAAACTTTGTTGAAAAACCCCTAACCTCTTATTATCTAGTGGACACATGTGGCTCTAATAAATAAAAAACCTGTTTGGTAACAAAAAAAAGGGCGGAGCTGACAAAAATCCCACTTACAAAATGTGCAAGCGAATTGTTGGGTTCAGTGTGTATTCTCATAAATGAAAATGTTGTTTATATAAAATAAGTCTATTGTCCCAAAATATTATCACTTATCTATAACAATGCAATTGGCTTATATGTGCGGAACCCTACGCGTTTACACAAGATGTTCGACACGCGGCGGACGTATGGTAACTGAGGTGCGAACGGCGCACACGCCCGTTCTATTTACATTTTGCAACGTAGCCTGTTTGTGCGAGCCCCTACACGAATGGTCCTCCTATCCTCGAGGCCACCGTACCTTATTCACTTAAATTAAATTAACGATGCTTACATTGTTAGCATAAACAAAAATGGTTTTAGTTCTCCACCCTACTCACCTTTCTTATTTGGCTGTACGTTCCTGAAACACACTGCGCGGGTGTTTAGTGTGATGTCTACAAATATGTGTATGTATTAATGTATGTAAGTATGTATTAATGTGAATTAATTTTTTTTATTTTATAATTTTCTACTACCTATTGAATTTGATATATTTTGCATGCCAGAGTCTGGTTAAATGTGTGAAACTTATGACATTTTCAAATATCTGTATCCACCACATTTTTAGCAGAATAAAGTTATTTGTATTTGTATTTGTATGGGAAATACAGATACTACCGGGCTGTTCCAATCCACTGTCTTTAGCAGTGTGTTTTGCCCTTAAAACCTATCTATTTTCTTTATATAACATCTTTGGTTATTGCTGGCGCAGCGTGGGCGAGTTTACCACGAAATAAATGCTTATGGGGTAACCGGGTAACGATTTGTCTGTTAGATAAAGCAATAACACTGTTCCTAATGATTTCACGGTATTTGGACTGCTATAGTCTATAAGTTAATTTAGTTCTAATTTTGTCCTTACTCCGTTGAAGAATACAAATATAATAAATCACACTATTTTGTATAATAGAAAAGGTTTTAGAAATGTGTGAATTCCCACTGGAACTAATTGCTTCAAGTCACTAACGCAGTACAAAATGAATAGTTTTAAGGCTATTTAACTATAAAAAGAAATTCGTAGGTATAATAAATAGCTTTGTTTTTGTCATTTGTTGTTTTTTTTTGTTTTTGTCAACTTACTGTGCCACCTATCCCTTTTTTCTATGGCAACGTTCCTTTGCAATTAGGTTGCCTGGAAGAAATTGCATAGCGATAAGGCCGCCTATTGCGTTCTCTTTTCATTATTACTCTGTTCTTTTTATGTAATTTATTGGTGCAATAAAGAGTTTGTATGTATTTATATGTATATAGTACATAGTCAGGGAAAATTCTTCAGTTGCAACTACTACGATATTCCGTTACGCTACATCATATGACAGCTACGACTGCTACGAGAAGTAACACGTGCTACGATATCCTGTTGTAGCTTATGCTACATCGTAGACACAGTTACGACTGGTACGGGAATTGCAACTTGCCATATCCCGTTGTAGCTTACGCTACATTGTATACGATACCTACAGTCAAGAGCACGTAGCGTAGACCTTTACACTTCCAATATAAGCTGGTCCTGTGTAGCATGCGGCGTAGCGGCTACGCGGCACCAGCTTAGGCAGCTTATATTGGAAGTGTAAGGGCGGCTTTAGACATAAAACCAGATGCCGGAGTAGTGGAGAAGCGCGTATACTAAGGTATGAATTTCTACATCGGACCGGCAATTACCGGACCGAGAAAAATCGGATGCCGGAGTAGTGGAAAAACGCCTTAAAGGTCTACGTGCTCTTGACTGTACGACTGCCGGCACTACGAGAAACATTGTGCTACGATATCTCGCTGTAGCTCACGTTTACGCTATATCGTAAGACAGCTACGACTGCTACAAGAAGTGCGCTACGATGTCCTTCTACACCTAATAACTTTCGCTACATTCGT
This sequence comes from Endotricha flammealis, assembly GCA_905163395.2. NCBI lineage: Eukaryota > Metazoa > Arthropoda > Insecta > Lepidoptera > Pyralidae > Endotricha > Endotricha flammealis. The sequence goes on along the minus strand of LR990856.1, from coordinate 1,820,507 downwards.
AGAGACTAGACTGCTACATGGCGTAGCACGTGCTACGATATTATGTCTATATAATTTATTTGATCAAGAACCTCTAATTTAATCTGTATTTGGAAGAACATTTTTAAACTTCTTCACATTCATCTGTCGGTTCAGGTTGTGCAAAATGGTGTACCAATTGTAATATTTTAAGACCTTTTGTAACCTATTTTTTGCAAATAAACGCTTTGACTTTGACTTTTCAGTAATAAAACACATATTTCAGCAATGAGATGAGTAGAGGTTATTGTTAATGTAGGAAAACAATAACCCAAATGTAATCCACATTATATCCTCATAATACACGTAAATAAAACAGTTTTAATGCATGTCTCACCTACAAACAAATACGTGCGTGAATATATTCATGAGCTGGAATTATTCCGAAGGTCGTTTCTGTATATGAATTTCAAAATACCGTTGCAAATATTTCAGAGGAATGTTCGATATTATTTTATCAAAACGTAACGTTATCAATAATCAATCAATGAATATATTATTATTCTCCGTGTAAACGCTAATTGAGTCGATTCCCGCTCTGGGCAAAAATTTGGTATATGTTTTTTTTCTACTCTGGTTGTTTTCTATGTATATATTTACGATAATATATCCTTTGTATGGTATACATAATACAAGCATACTTAAGGAGCTCGATGGCGTCGCTGTGTGTCGCACTCTTAAAATAAATATATAGGGATAATTCATACAGATTCAGCAAGCCCCAAAATAAGTTCGAAACTTGTGTTATGGGATACTAACTCAACGATATTATATTTTATAACAAATACATATATAGATAAACATCCAAGACCCGAGGCCAATCAGAAAAAGTTCGTTTTTCATCATGACCCGACCGGGGCTCGAATCCGGGACCTCCCGGGCGGCGGTCTGGCGTGGTAACCATTACGCCACGGAGGTCGTCTAACATGAACACACAAGTTAAGCGACGTCGACCCTAGCCAGCGTTTGAATGGGTTCCGTTATCTCGAACTTCTCCGTGCTTCGGAGGGCACGTTAAGCCGTCGGTCCCGGTTGTTGTCGATAGATGACAGTCGTTAAGCCAAGTCGGTGGCCTTCGGGCGGCTTGAAAACACCTGCCTCTGCCAATCGGCATTAGAGCAGTGGCAGAGTACGCTCTATCTAATCCCCTTCGATTGAAGGGAGACCCGTATCCCAGCAGTGGGATGATGATGGGCTGATTATGATGAAGCCTAGATTACTTTGGGACTATATGGGCTCTGGGGCAATTGTGTATAATTTATTTATTTATTATATTATGTAAAACATTTATATCAATTTAGCTCGTGTATATCGATGGCGCAGTAAGGTAATCCTTGCTAAATTGGAGATTAAGGGATAACGTAGACGGAGGGATATTTTCGTAAACAAACTGACGCGCGACTGAATAGTTATGGATGTAATTAAATAGGTACTGTGGCTTTGTTCACATTATTAACATGATTTATTTACGCCTTTTTATTTCGAGCAACAACATTTTTACTCTATATGACCATGCAACCTCCAACTATGCATCGTACTGTATATATACACTTAATACAAGAACCCTTAGAACTCAAGAAAGGCAAATAGAATTAGATTATAATAATATTATTGTTAATAATAATCATATTTTATCATACTAATATTATAAATGAGAAAGTGAGTTTGTTTGTTTGTTTGTCACGGCTTGACTAAGCAGCTGATCATTATGAAAATTTGTATACATATTGTCAGGGGTACAGAGCCCAACATAGTCTACTTTTTATCCCGCGAAAGTATGTCATTCCAATGGGAAAATACTTTTTCTACTATAGATGGCGCTGCAGTTAGCCAATTGCCGGCCAACAGATGGCGCCACAAGTCGCGCTATACGAGATCTTTATCATAAAATTAACCGCGAAGCCGCGTGGAAAAGCTACTATTACATAAAATCTGGACAAAGGCCAAGAGGGTGACCAAGAAAGAGATGACAGACAATCCAGGGGTCTACAAATCTCGAGTAAATAGGTTTTTACTAAGTGAGCGTGTTACATCGTAGATCAGCGGTGCTTACCATCAGGCACGCTGTGGTCAAACGCAAACCTATTTCTGATAAAATAAAATAAAATGGACAGAGCAACTGACCGAATTCAATAGCAACTGGGAAGAAGAAACAGTAGGGATAAATAAAGAGGGAGAGCAAAAATAAATGGCACTGGATAATGGAGAGCACGTTATGCCGTCGGTCCTGGCTGTTGGCAATGGATGACAGTCGTTCTCGTTAAGTTAAGTCGGTGGTCTTATGGCAGTATGAAAACACTGACCTCTGCATTGGATCAGCATGGCAGATTGTGTTCTAATCCCCTCGAGACCCGTATCCCCGCAGTGGGATGATTATGGGTTGATATAGTTATTATAAGAGACTTGGTGCAAAATTTTAACTCTCTAGGCTAGGTCCATGGATATGGCGTTAATCAATTTATTTAGTCACTCAACTTAAATTTTTATTTTACGGCAATTAAAAAAACTACATATATTAATAGTTTATTTTGGCATTTCTTCTCGTCAATAGTCATTCCGAAATTCTGGTAGAATAAAAATTATATCTAACGTTGTAAAAGACGTGTCTAAGTACCCGCGAGGGCCCAATAAATATAGATAGTTTGACTTTGACTCAATACATAGATTTTTAAACAGACTTATCAAAATTCAATAATAAACGTATACGTACGTATACCTCATTACTGCGAGACTCATTTCGAATTCAAAATGTCACAACACTGCAGGTGTAGATAAAATATTGCAAGCATAAATCGTTTGTAATGTTTTAAATAGATACTCACAGACGCCCGTTGAGGAGGCAATGAATCCACACCCATTTTTCTAAATCACTTTATTTATCAACTTGTGTCATGGGAGTCTTATATATTTTTAAAATTTCTATGATATTTAGCCGCGAAGCAGCGGCGTCGCGTTCGCGTCCATTCTAGGAACGGAGGGCACTGAAGCTCGGATAGGGGTGAGCCATGGGTGAGCCTTCAGGTTTGCGAAATGTTAATATCTGTTTTTTTTTTTTACAAAATAATCAATTTCAATCATTAATTTAGCGCACGACTTAAGTCACGCAGGGCATATCTTATCAACGGCTGGTCGTTCATATTATACAGTTTTTTAAATATTTATTTTACATTTGGCACCATTGCATTGCCTTTTCTTATAGCTGTTCATATTTTAGGATTTTTAACATGTATATTATTATATTGATTGTTGGTATAGGACTGTAATTAATACAATTCGATTTTAATATATTTAATTGAATACCTATATTGACAGAGTTTCTTTCGGCATTTCATCTCGTCAATGGTAATTCTGAAACGCTGGTAGTAAAATGTATATACGAACGACCCGCAGAATAAATAAATTTTAATATTGATTTTGATGGATAAAAGTAATTATACAATTATTATAAGGTAAATTGTGTGTAAAATATTAAAAATAATTGCTTGACAATATAAGCAAATGATTTTACGACGAAATCTAAATGTAATTAAGTTTTATACATGTCAAACTTATATTTTTTTACATTATATTATTGAAAAAGAAATAAATAATTTTGTCGCTCGCCAACCCTACAGAGTGAGATGCTGCGCGCGCCGCCCCGCAGCGCAAAAGCCTACTCATACCTTCATCCCTTGGATATAACCGAAAAGAAACTTTTGCACCCCTAAAATAAAGTCGCATTTACAATATTATCACCACGTATAAAAACCTTAGCATTTTTGCCGAGCGATTGAAAACTTTCAGACTTTGAAATACAATCGCATTTTAAATGTTGATGAGGTCATCTGAAAGAGAACAAGTGATGAATGTGCTCTGCCGACCACTAGTACCAGTTAAAATACTAAAGGGTACGTAAAATGAGTAGACACACACGGTGGCATGTTGATGACTCTACCATCAGCCCGGAGGGCGTGAGTTCGATCTCTGCACTGGACAAATATTTATGTGATGGCATTTGTTCGTCTCGAGTCATCAGTCACCAATTTGAGAGTCTGTCAGAATAGTTAAATTGTCGAAGTTTAGGATTACAGTTTGTCTCGACAACCTCCGTGGCGTAATGGCTACCACGTCGGATCGCCACCCAGGAGGTTCCGGGTTCGAATCCCGGTCGGGTCATGATGAAAAACGACTTTTCTGATTGGCCTCGGGTCTTGGATGGAGTTAATATTCCGTAACATAAGTTTCGAACTTACTTTGGGGCTATCTCAATCTGTGTAATTTGTCCCTAATATTTATTTATTATTACAGTTCTCTGTCTGAGTCTAAGGAATGTCTGAGTCATATCACGAACGCACCCTCCATGTTTCAGGTCATTTGCGATCAGCGGTGTAGGCCGTGCGTTGAACTGTCAGTCAGTCATTCAGAACAAATAAATAAATTATTTTTATTATCGTGTAGAATATTTTTAGATTGTGAAAGTAGAACGATATGAATGCAGTATATGATATTAACCAGTTTAAAGATAAACATCTTATCTAAATAACGTCTAAATACATAGTAATTAAAACGGAAAGGGAGCGAGCTATTTTAATTAAAGGTTTTTTATTAATTAGAATTCCTTTTTATGTCCCGAGGTATTTTATAACCATGGGGTGTGGTGACAGTGGCGTCTAGACGTAGTTTTCCATCATACTTACCATTATCGTGTTTTTTTTTAAACTCCTTGCATAAAAAAGGTTGTTTATAACTAGTAGGCTAAAATTATTTTAGTCTTAATTTCCACATTTTTCCCAACTTTCGCATCAGTGTTGATTTGTTTACTTTAAATGTGAATTGTTTATATTGCTTGTGGTTTGCCTATAGTTAGTTAAACATCTAAGTTATTATTATATACTGTATTTTCATGTTAAAGTAATGTATTAACTGTGGTTAACTTAATAAATAAAATTACAAAAGAGGTACATGCTTCACTTCGATATTCTGTGAGATAAGATGGTACTTCCTCGATCGAGCTAACTTTTGATAATATTGTTCTACCATTCGTAAAAATCTCATCATATTATATCAACCCATAATCATCCCATATCAATATAGGGGTCTTCTTTCAATCGAAGGGGATTAGAGCGTACTCTGCCACGTTGTTTCAAAACCGCCTGAAGGCCAAAGACTTGACTTAATGGCTGTCATCAGTCGTTTTACAGCCGTAACCGACGGCTTAATGTGCCCTCCGAAACACGGAGAAGTTGTGACATCGAAATTTATGCAAACATTGGCTAGGGTTGATGCTTAACTTGCGTGTAAGTTTAGAATGCGACAAACAGCGACGCCATAGATAGATAGATAGATAGATAGATAGATAGATAGATAGATAGATAGATAGATAGATAAACACAACACAGTTAGGAAAAAATACATTAAAAACAATCTTACAGTTAGTCTAGTGTAGTACATACAACAAGGCGGTATATTGCTAAAAGCAATCTTGTCAAGGCAACATTATAGTAACGAATATCTGTATGGAGTGGGCAGGGCTGGCAAAACACATTACTAAATAACTTTAAATATGATGTTCTACCACTCGAAAAAATTTACTGTTAAATATTAGATAGATAAATAAAATATTTATTTGTATCTCCAAGGCACTCATGGCAGCAGCTCAGTGCATCGCTTGCTCGGGGAGCAAATCACTGACTTTGTTAAACTGTGTTGCATACAATTATTACAGTCTAACAAAACAAGGGGAACGTAGTTGGACGGGTAATGGGATACAACTGGCCCGAATTATACGCAAATGCTGTGTGTGCACAATTTAACTTCTGTCGGCACGAAGCTACAGTCCCGTTTATGTACGTACTTAGGTACTATTTAGGATTTGCTTTTCGTGCACAATAATTTGACTCCGAATGTAAATAATTGTAAGAATCGTTACTATGTAGTGTAGATGCTTTAAAAATATATTTTAAATTCAATTGCTGAGTTATATTTCTCTTCTTTGCCTGGTCCCTTTCCCAATTTATTTGGGGTCGGCCCTCCGTATCACGCGTCTCCAGGCAGCTCGGTCCTGGGTCGTCTCTTTGCTGACTTGGATTTCTTTGAGGTTCTTATTTACTACGGATATCCATGTGATTCGGGGTCTTCCTCGTCCTCGGGGTTTGGTTTCCATATTTAGCACTTTCCTGGTCATGTGGTCGGATGGTCGCCTCATAACGTGTCCGTACCACCGCAGACGGCACTCCTGTAGTTTGTCTGGGATGGGTCTCACCTTGAAGGTGCCTCTTATGTGTGTGTTTCTGACATGGTCCAACCTGGTTACACCGCCCGCCCACCTAAGCATCTTCATCTCAGCGCAGTGCAATTGATTTTCTTGCTGAGTTATATTTCGTTCCAATATATATATACTTCTTGTCATATTATTTCCAGTGAATTTCAACAGTTGTTTCAACCTTTTTGTGGTAACATAATATTGTGTGATTTATGGCAATAAAGAGGACCTCGATGGCGTCGCTGCGTGTCGCACTCTAATATGAACACGCAAGTTAAGCGACGTCGACCTTAGCCAGCGTTTGGATGGGTTTCGTTATCTCGAGCTTCTTCGTGCTTAGGAGGACTTGCTCAGCCGTCGGTCCCGGCTGTTGTCGATGGATAACAGTCGTTAAGCCAAGTCGGTGGCCTTAGGGCGGTTTGAAAACACCGGCCTCTGCCAATCCGAATTGGAGCAGCGTGGCAGAGTACGCTCTAATCACCTTCGATTGAAGGGAGACCCGTATCCCAGCAGTGGGATGATTATGGGTTGATATAAATATATATACATCGCAATAAAGTGATTTGTAATCGAATCATGTTTATTTCACATCGATTTATATTTAAAATCAAATTACTCTTTCGAACTTTTGTGCCAAGTAAGTTGAATTGAATATAGACAGTTTGGCGTTTGATCCTACTAATATTATAGAGGCGAAAGTTATGTGTATGTTTGTTACTTCTTCACGCTCAAATGGCTGGGTACGATATTTGGTATGTAGGTAGCTGATACCTTGGATTGAAATGAAATGAAATGAAATCGTTTATTTCAGAAATTAGACCTTCACAGGCACTTTTTCTTGTCATTTACAATTTGTATAAATGTATAAAGAAAATAAACTACGTTATATACTACCACCATTTCGGACACAAGCAAAACGGCCACCGGTAAAAGAAATGGCGAAAGAAAAGGATTACGTTATTATCTCGAAAAGTACGCGATTCCCGTAGGATTTGGTCTAAAGTCTGATATAGGTGGCGCTGCTGTGCATAAATAAATACACGCAAACGAAGTTGCGCGGGTTTCACTAGTCTAATACATAAATGAGTTATGAGTTCCAAGAAAGTAGTTTTCCTCCTGGGACATCAATGAACTTGATTGCTTAATGTGGGTATAAAAGAAACACATTCGTAGAAATATGTGTAGGACTAATCCCGTTAATAGACTGTTTAATATTTAAAAAGTTTAATAGAAAATTCCTTTTATTGTTAATCAAATAATTACTGCTTTTATATTCGTTATAATTAACTTAATGGTCGAATATTAAAAACGAATAATTAATGGACACAAATAAATCCAATTATATTAATACTAATCCTATTAAAACAATAGGTGGTCGATTAGCGACAACAAAGACGAATGGACCCGATTAAGGCTTAGATTTCAGTAAGCCTCTTACGAATTTATATATAGGATACTTACAAATATGTATAGTTAACATACTATGCCTACTAGTTACTTTTTTTATACCACAAAGGTGGCAAACAAGCATACGGCCGGCCTGATGGTAAGCCGTCACCGTAGCCTATAAACGCTTGCCATATCACTCACGCGTTGCCAAATTTGTGTTTGTCTCGAGTCAGGGTGTTTTTTATGTATTATAAGCATATATTTACAATAACATATCCGTCCGTAACACTAGCAGTTGTAATAAGCCAGGTTACCAATAAATATGATGGAACCAGGTTAAAAAAAATACCAACTTAATTTTTTTGCTACTTTACTGAGAATAGTTTGTTGCAAACTAGGTGTAAAGGATAGGGGAGAGAAGTGGAAACAGAGAGCTCAAAGTAAAATAAAATATAATCAAATAAAATATTAAAACGCGAAGGCAAAATAAAAACCAAGACCGACAGAGGCGCAATGACAACCACAATAAAACAGCTTTCAAATTAATTATAAAAAACTATAAAAAATAGAAATCTATCAAAAAGTATTTATTACACTTCCAGTCTGATGGCTAGTTCGCAACACAAGTGTCTAAATTTAAAAATATATATTTATAAATAATAATAATAGTGACAAACCTTGGTATTGTATTGTAAAAAAGTATATAACAAAAAAGCCAAGTAATCCAGGTTAATAAACGAATCGTTGGCGCTTCGAGCCTAATGTCGATATAAAAATAATTCATAGTTTGGAAACCGTTTACCCTTTGGTGTCCTGCCAAATAACCACCTCAATGGGTCCACCAATAATTTCTCGCTAAATGAGAGCAGATGTTATCTTTTTGCGATTTTATTTTACACGTCCCAAGTTGGGTCTGGGAATTAGGGACCTCGTGTGAAATAACGACAAATCTAGCTATTTCTGCTGGTTTTAGAGTGAAATTTATTCGATGACCTCCGTGGCGTAATGTTTTCCATGCCAGACCGCCACCCAGGAGGTCCCGGGTTCGAATCCCTGTCGGGTAATGATGAAAAACAAACTTTTTCTGATTGGCCTGCGACATGGATGTTTATACAATCAGTACGTCTATACCTATGTATTTGTTGTAAAATATAGTATCGTTGAGTTAGTATCCCATAACACAAGTCTCGAACTTACTTTGGGGCTAGCTCAATCTGTGTGATTTGTCCCTATTTGTTAAATTCAGCCATTTCTGCCGGTTTTAAGGTGAAAATTACTACTGTCTGTAAAGACACTCTTTAAACATTTTGACAGGCTCGATGTCAAATGGCTAGCAATGTTCACTTTGTTCCAAGGCCCATTAGAATCCTGCGCAAGGCAAACAGTTGTATGCATGAGCATGTCTGTTTGTCTTGGTCTGGTTGTTTTCTATGTATAATAAGTATTTATTGACAAAAAAAGTATCTAAATGTATATTTATCAGCAATCTAGTATCCATAGTACAAGCTTTGCCTAGTTTGTAACTAGATGGCGTTGTGTGATTTGTCCAAGAATATTTATTAATATTTATTTATTACTACTCTTTAACGAGTGAAAGTGTCTGTAAAGACTGTCTAAATAATTTGATTCTGTCTATATCTTTTGAATCCTGAACCTTTGTAACCCACAATTATCAGCACCATATAGTACCAAAATTATTAGTAAATATTTTAAAGGGGTTTCAACTATATGAATTTATTATAAGCAAAGAACAAAACATAGGAACGTACATAATTAAAAGAAAGTTTCAACTATAAATAATGCTTATTTACAAAAAAGATTACTAATTTAAACATTTCTAATGTTACAGATATATTCCATTGAAAATAATTCTTGTTTTATAACTGGTTACGAATCTTTAGTTATGAAAGTGGAAAAAGAGCCTGATGGTATACTATGCAGTCACCGTAGCTTATGGACACTTGCAATACCGTGGGTATCATTCGCGCGTTGCCGATCCTGTAAAAAGTGGAGTTCCGGAGACCTTACTCACCGTAGGAATACAACATGACCAAGACCAATCTACGATCTTCTGTAAGGTGAAGGTCTTTCCCCAGACGGGCTCAAACATGTGTTGCGTAACGTGGACTTATTAAGTTACAAAGTCTCCCTAATTGCGTCACTGCCAAATACAATGAAAACTGTGAGTACAAAGCATTTTGGAGTACAAAGGTGGATAAAACGATTTTATTGAATGTCGAATACGAGTTTCAACATAATGTAATCGTGTTCACTGTTCCAGTAATATCCAAAACGCAATTATTGGAAAATTCTCCTTTGTTGTCGCGACAAACTTGCGCGTTTCCGATCTAGATATGAAATGAACCCCAGTTTTTTCGTAAACTCAATGTAAGTAAGTATATTTATAGACGGCAAGAGGACGGGTTCAATTTCCTCACATTATATTTGCTTTGAGGTGTTTTTTACATACAATAATCTATTCGTTGTCTGGCAAACATAAGCAGATTTAAGAGCAGCAGGTGACTCTGTGTGAATGTGAAGAGAAAATTAAATTTATTATTTATTTATTTTTCCTCACAAACTTTGCTTATATAATATTTTTAAATAAAAAGATTGAAAGGTGTAGATTTTATCTCTATTAGCATCAACTCTATATATAATACTAGCGATTTTGCCCGCGACTTCGTCCGCGTGAAGTTCCGGACCCGTTCCCGTGGGAAACACATTGAATTTCGGGAAAAGCTGTAGCCTATGTCACTCCCTGATAATGTAGCTTTCTACTGGTGAAAGAATTTTTGAAATCGGTCTAGTAGTTTCGGAGCCTATTCAATGCAAACAATCAAATCTTTCCTCTTTATAATTATAGAGTCGATCAAGATATACATAATCTATGGATAAAAAACACTCTAGTTTACTACCTTTAAATAAAAAATTCAATAACAAAGCAATACAACGTAAATGATTGATCGGGTGACACACTTTTGTATCCTCTGACGTCACATCCGCATCCGCGAATGAAACGTTATTATCCGCCAAAGCCTCAACCTTCAAAGCCTTGTAAATCTCCCCGCCGGTTTCCAATACACGAAGAAACACACGATAAGCATATATGTAATGTTTATGTACTACTCCTAATAGACAACGCATTTGGTACAATCACATATTATATTTAGATTTAGAGTAAATGGTGACGTTAAGGCGACGTTTTCCGTCTTTCGGCATTAACAGGCTGCCGCTACCACGAGAATGGCTGTGAGATGTTATTTTATTTATAACTTTGATCTCAATTGAATTCATTACAATATTTCTGGACTTTTAAAATACCTAGTCCGAGAAAATCATAGAATGAAAATTGCCACAAATTCTCGTGAAGAATGCTAAAAGTCCTTGAGAATGTGTGTTTGTCAGAAATAATATTGGCTTGTTTATAAAACGCAGCGACGAATACAAGTACAGCTGCAGATATCCCAACAAACTGAATCTGCTACCTATGACCACAGCAGCTCTTAGCGGGAACAGCTACCAAATGGCTGTTAGAATATATAATAGGCTCAGTGAAGATATTAAGTCTCTATCTCTTAATTCATTTAGAAGGGAACTAAAAAAATGGTTGTTGTCCTCTTGTTTTTACTCGCTCAAGGAGTACTTTGATTCTCCTGTCAAAAGGAAATGATGGTGTGTAGTGTATGTCAAACTGATAATTTGTTGATAATTTGTTTTATATTTTTATTAATTTATTGAATTGTTGTGGTTTTGGACATTTTTACTTTTTACTTTTGGTTTTTTATAATTATTGTATAATTCTTAATTCATTCATTATACTAATCATTTTAATAAACATTTGCATGCTTGCTGACAGGCTAAATATATGGATTCTAAATAAGCTTTTAACATCAATATTTGTACCTATATTTTATGCAAATAAAGAAATTTGAATTTGAATTTGAATTTGAATGAAGATAAAACAGGGCCAATTTTCAAAACTACACGAATTATTTTCTTGGGCTAAAACGAATTTGTAAATTTCCTAGAAGATATAGGCAAACACAGGAAATAATAAACTGATATTTAATGACCATTTACCTCTTTTTCATGAAACACGGTCGGTATTATATTTTGTTACGTTTATGCTCACCGAATATGTGTAATTAGACCCGTACGTGCGCTTATTTACGGAGAGGCTTTCAAAAAAGCTTTCTCAATGCCGATAAATATATTTTGATGGGTAGTAAATATCGTTTGGCCGAGTGCTTTATTTTATTGTTTGTATAAAAGCTTATTTTCGTAGGCACTTGTTTGATTAGCGATATTAAGTCTAATAGTAATGTGATGTGCGTGTTATGTCATCTCGTCTTTTATAGAAGACCGTGGTTCTTAACTATGAAATGAAATCCCGGTAGTGCGTTCGTATTGAGTCTATCTTTGTTACCAGAGGGCGCTGCGTTCGTTTTCCGATCTGGACAAACATTTGATGTTGGTATTTGTCGAGTCTGGATGTTTCCGATCCTACTTCCTACTAATATTATAAAGGTGAAGAATTAACAAACATACACACAACTTTCGTCATGTTTGTTACTTCTTCACGCTCAAATGGCTGGGTCAATATTTATGATATTTAGTATGTAGGTAGCTGATACCTTGAATTAACACATAGAATACTTTTTATCCCGAAAAGTACGCGATTCCCGTAGGATTTGATCAAAAGTCTGATATAGAATTTCACTAGTAAGTATATATTTACAAATTATTTATCTGTTGTCTTGTATGTACCCATAACAGAAGCCGGGTAAGCCTACCATACTTTAAGACCAGTAGACGCTGTGTGAATTATGTAAAATGTAATATATTTATATGTGTATGTATGTATGTATGTATGTCAAGGTATCAGCTACCTACATACCAAATATCATAAATATTGGCCCAGCCATTTGAGCGTGAAGAAGTAACAAACATACACAAGACTTTTTAATGTTAGTGGCCGGCTCCCAATACATACACCTTTAATATCAACTAGTTAATATAACTTATACATAATATTTTATTTATTTACTTACGTCATACAAAATCATGTCGAGTGTTGTTGTCTCTGTCACCTGTTGCACTGTTCTTAATTGTATTATTTTTTATTTAATAACACTTTTAGTGATTATACATAGATACACTCAAGTATACAATGCCTTTAATGTTTTAATTACTAATTAAACTTAAGACAACAAATAACACGTTTTAAATTAATTATTAGTTCAATTATTTAATAATTAATATAAAATCTTAACAAAAACACGTGTCCAGTTCACAGTTAGAGATGATCACAACACTCAACTATTATTTTATTAGAATACGTAATACACACTAATATGTTATATATTTATTAATAAATGTTAATAATAACAATTATCATTGTAAAATAGTATAGTATATAATATTTATGACTATTTTTTACAAAGACGACCTTTCGAGCGTGCGTATAGACGTGTGGACTCCACGATACTGAACTCGCCCGCCCTGAGTCGCCCCTGGGCGGGGCGAAGGCTGGCGTAGTCAATCCATTTAGTATTTTCCATTAACTAAACCCATTGTTTTCTAACTTTTCTAAAAAGTTAGCTTGATAATTCGCTTTTATGCTGCTCTTGTTAATAAATTAGATTTTATGCATAACTAAAAAGCTATTATAAAATATTCGACGATCAAATTGCTTACATTGTTTACAAATTCACCTAACATGTTGAATATTTGAATAATCGATATATGTAAATTAGTTTCTTGGATATGAATTATGTATGTTTATCTCTTTTTTTATGCCACAATGGTGGCAAACAAGCATGATGATACTCCTATCACTCACGTGTTGCCAATCTGTGAGGAGCTCGATGGCGTCGCTGTGTGTCGCAATCTAAACGAACACGTAAGTAAAGCAACGTCGTCCCTAGCCAGTTTTTGGATGGGTTTCGTTTCTTCGTGCTTCGGACGGCACGTTAAGCCGGCTAGAAAAAATATATAGTTGCTAGTTGTTGGCTTATAACACTCACACATAACGTGGCTTTCTATAGGTAAAAGAATTTTCAATGTCGATTCAGAAGATCCCGAAATTACCCTAAAACCTCACAAAGTTTACCTCTTTAGAATATTCGCATAAGATTTCTAATGAGTCTTTGATTTTAATTAATAATCTCAAAACGTTAACATTAAATAGGCATACAATATGTAAATCTTTGAGACTTCATTATTAAACTGAAGTTAATGAAGCTGGTATACCAGTGTTAATTAGGACGCGGTTATAGCTCGGAGCAAATTAATCTAATCAACATTTCTCAAAGTATACTGAGTGCGTCACAAAATTAAAGAAAGAGAAATTTCTCGATGGCATGGCGCGGCATCGTCGCTGTGTCGCACACTCATGTCAAGTGTCACAACACTCCCAGGAGCTCGATGGTATCACACACTCCCGTTGAGTGTCACGCACGACACTTCCGTGGAGTACCACGACACTTTTCGAGTGTCACGACACTTCCGTGGAGTATCACAACACTCTTCGGGTGTCATGACATTTCTCTCATCTGTCACGAGTCACGACACTCCGTCGACGCCACACTTACTTTAAGTGTCACGACAGTTCCGTCGAGTGTCACGAAATTTTCGCCACGAACCCATGAGGCGTGGAGGCTTTTGCAGGACAATTTAGACTAATATAAATAAAATAAATAAATATATAGGGACAATTCATACAGATTGAGCTAGCCCCAAAGTAAGTTCGAAACTTGTGTTATGGGATACTAACTCAACGATATTATGTTTTATAACAAATACATATATAGATAAACATCCAAGACCCGAGGCCAATTAGAAAAAGTTCGTTTTTCATCATGACCCGACCGGGGATCGAACCCGGGACCTGGGTGGCGGTCTGGCGTGGTAACCATTACGCCACGGAGGTCGTCGAATATTATTTGTTTAGCGACTTTAGAAATCACTGGTCCACTTAGATAAAATTATACAATAGTGTGATGATCAAGCAATATTCAATGTAATACATAATATATTTATGTTAAAACAATATTGGTATTCAGTTATTGACTTTGAACACTTGACTGATTTAAGTTTTATTAGACCAGCGTCCCAACATAATTTTACATACCGATCGGTATTTCTTGGAAGACAGGATACCGCTTCTGGTAGTATCCTACCTTATTGTAGTAGCATTTTGTTGTGTGCTTTATTGAATTATTGTGATTTGTGATGGATTCATGTTTATTTCTTATTGATTTACTTATATTTTAATAATAAATAAATGCCTACCTATATAGGGAGGGACACGGAGAATGAGCTAGCTCCAAAGTAAGAAATTTAAATTCAAATTCAAAATATTTTTATTCAAATAGGCCTAATATAAGCTCTTTCGAATCGTCACAATTTTTTCCTACCACCAGTTCAGACGGCAGATTTGTGCTAAGAAGAAGCTGGCAAGAAACTTAGCACTTAGAAAGAAGTCGAGACTTGGGTTATGGGATACTCAACGATACTATATTTTATATTAAATACCTACATACATAGACAAACATTCAAGACCCAGGCCAATCAGAAAAAGTTCGTTTTTCATCATGACCCGACCGGGATGTTCGCAGACGACGCTACAGTTCTCTTTGTGAACGATAAAAATGACATAATTCATCATAAAAATGAGATTACCCATACTACCAAAAACTTAATGAATTGGTTAAGCAACATAAATTTAAATGTAAATTTAGACAAGACGAAATTAATGTCATTTTATAAGTACAACAAAAAAACTGAAAAGCTAAATATCAAAATTAACAATTATGTCATAGAAGAAGTAGACAATACCAAGTTCCTAGGTGTGACCATGGACACGAATTTAAATTGGAAAAGTCATATAGTAAAGCTAAATAATAAATTACGAAGCTACTGTTTTGCATTATCTGTGCTAGTTGATGTGAGCTCTGTCCAAGTTGCTGTCACTGCCTACTACGGGAATGTTTATCCGTTGCTTCTATATGGTATAATATTTTGGGGAAACTCTGTAGATGCATCCAAAACATTCATCCTACAAAAAAGGTGTCTTAGGATTATGTACAGTATGCGCAGTGACGAATCACTTAGAACAGTCTTTAAAGACAAAGGTTTTCTGACACTCACTGCTCTGTACATTCTGGAGATCTGTGTCTTTGTGAGGACCCATATGACAGAATTCATAAAGGTGTCAGATGTTCACTCCAGAAATGTTAGAGATAAAAACCGTCTTATTCTTCCCAACATACACTGCCGAATATATGATAAGAGTACATATGTGAGTGCCATTCGTATTTATAACAGAATTCCTAATTCAATAAAAGTAGTTAATAATAATCAATTTAAAATTGTATTAAAAAAATGGCTAATTAATAATGTATTTTATGATCTTAAGGAATTTTTTAATGAAAACTGATAAAATTGAATGAAATGAAATGTGATGAGCTTTGAAATTTAATTTATATGTGTAAATAAGTATTGATCCACCTAATTATTATAATTATTTAATATTCAATTATGTTAAGGTAGATTTTAAGGTTTTATTGTATGCCTGACTATAAGGTACAAACTGTTTCTTATTTCCCAATGTTTACCATCTTGTGATTCCAGTTTGACAATAAATAATTCTGATTCTGATTCTGATTCTGATGCGAACCCATGACCTCCTGAGGGACGGTCCGGCGTGGTAACCATTATGCCACGGAGGTCGTCACATTTTAAATCAGACGATTGCTTGGAGCTTTTGTGCCAAGTATGGTAGAACGAATTATAGTATTTGTACACTTGATTGATGCATTTCAATATCGACGTCTGCTGAACAAACTTAATGGAAGCACTTTGTAAAGTGTCCGTTTTAAAAAAACGTTTCTTCGTTGACAAGAATGAATGCCAGATTTACAGGAATCCCTTGCAAAGTGAAACGGGTTTTATGGATAGGGTTTATTTGAGTGTGATTGATTAGTTGCAGTCAACCAATGAATGAGATGAGCAGAGTAGAGAAAAGAACAAAGATTTTTATACTAATAATGTAAGCATCGTTCGTTATGAAACTTAATAAATATATAGGGACAAATCACACAGATTGAGCTAGCCCCAACCAAAGTATGTGTGTAGGTCTGGCGTGGTAACCATTTACGCCATGGAGGTCGTCAAATACATAGTACAGTATGAATACTATTCATCATCATATCAGCCCATAACATCTCACTGCAGGGTTACGGGTTTCCCTTCAATCGTAGGTGATTTGAGCGTACTCTGCCACGCTGCTCCAATGCGGATTGGCAGAGGCCGGTGTTTTCAAACCGCCCGAAGGCCACCGACATGACTTAACGACTGTCATCTTTCAACAACAGCCGGGATCTCCAAAGCACGGAGAAGCGCAAGATAACGAAACCCATCCATCGAGCTCCTCATTAATACTATGATAAATAATAAAAAATCGATTCATCATAGCATTAGGTCCCAATAGTAACAAGAGACCATGGTGCTCGGCAATCGAGCCTCACTTGATTTGCTATCTCTCTAGGGTATAATGCCTTTTATTTCAAATTGCTGTCTCTCACGTAGTTTTTAAGGAGGGAAGTCCTTTCAATACTTCCTACTCCGACTATCTTCTTTCTGATTAAATTCGTTGTGAGTTCCAAGACAGTTGTAGTTTACTCCCCCGGAACGTCAATAAGCTTCATCGCTTATTGTCAATCTGAGGTCGCCGTTGTTGATCCTGGATACACAGGAGACACATCGGTGGGAATGTGTGGTGGGCTTGTCCCGAAATAAAAAATAGAGTACATCCTTCACGCGATACCTATTTAGAAAACTGTAATGAATTTACGACCCAGCTCACCTCTTTGATTGGCTGACGTACTTCTGTACAAGTGAATAATATAATTATTATTAGCAGCTCAAACTGTCCCACTGTCGGGCAAAAGCCTTCTCACTATTCTATGAGTTTATTATGTTATGAAGCGAAAACGCTATGGGTATGAAAAACGAGGTATGTAAGACGGCATATATATACACAGTAACCAATTAGTTAGTTAGACATACTATATCTTTGACGACCTCCGTGGCGTAAGGTTGCCATGCCGACCTCCTGGGTGGCGCCCAGGAGGTCCCGGTTTCGAATCCCGGTCGTGTCATGATGAAAAACAAACTTTTTCGATTGGCCTCGGGGTGCACACTTGGGGGTGTTGGGAGGGTAGGTAACGCGTGAGTGATACCCCAGGTATTGCAAGCGATAATGGGCTACGGTGATGCTTACCATCAGGCGGGCCGTATGCTTGTTAAAAAGTTTTTTAAGAATATTAATTAATCTAAGACAATGCATTTTTAAGGTAAGTTTTTTTATATTTATTAAATTTTATTTGTTTGTCTTTTGTGAAGCAGCCACCAATTCGAATTTGAACGAACCAGCGATTCTTGGTAGTCGCTTCCACACTTTGCACTCAACCAACGGACCTCTCAATTGCTGTACAATCACAAATATTTACATAACAAACAAGTTCTTCATTAACATAAACCTTATTACAGTATTTCACGCACAAACTAACATATTCAGATCTACTCTCGACTCTCGACAGGGGAAAATGTAGGCCACCTATTCTAATCTACTTGGATTAGATAACTACAATATGTTTTATAAGGAACTTGTCTTCAGTAGAATAAAGGTAGTCTACACTTGTAGATATAGAAAACTAAGTCATATTAAAAGACCGCTACAACTCGGCACAAGTAATTTACACTTATTTAATTTGATGATTTCGTTTTTACATTTGTGAACTTTTATTACCAATGTTAGTAAGTTTTATTTAAAAAAGAGTTGTTTTTGCTAAATAACTACTATTATTCAACTATACTCCAGGGAAAATATAATTTTATTCTGATAAGAAAGCAAGTTTCGAGAAAAGGCTGGCAATATTTTGCTTGTCATTGTTGCTAGGCAACGGTTTGTTATTAAACATTACTATTATCTCCAGACAATACTGTCGACTGTACCACTTGTTCCGCACGTAATAATGTGTAGCAACCCTTATTTCGTAACGTCATGGAAATCCTTACCTCTGTACCTTATTCACAGTCGGATGCCCTTCATAACCTTCAAAGTCTTACTCTCAAAGGCAATAAACACTTTAGGGAAACATCTACCCTTCGACCCAGTAAAACTATGAGATCTAAAGCCTAAATAGGCTATAATCCCCAAAGGGGTAGGTAGAGTAAGGGAAGTGAGGTAACCGAGTAAAAGGGAACGCACGTATAACTTTCATTTACATAATCTACAAAGTTAGATTTACAATTTCTTAAGTATACTACCTACTTAATAAAGTAATATAAAATGTCATCTAAATTGATACTCTCTCTCTCTGCGAAAACCGCGCAACTTTATTTGCGTGTATCCCGCTTTCCCGTGGGAATTTCGGGAAAATCCTTATAGAATAACAACAGAAGCATAAGTGCCATAGTTGACGGCAGTTGCTCGGACCGCATGGACATTAATGCTGGCGTGCCACAAGGCTCCATTCTATCCCCGACCCTCTTTCTGCTGCATATCAATGATATGTTGTCTGTAGATAATATTCATTGTTATGCAGACGACAGTACCGGGGACACCTATTACACGGGCCGGCCTAGCATCCCTCGTTCCGTAGTGGAGGAGAACCGCGAACGACTTGTGTCTGAAATCGAAGGCACCCTAACCAGGTTGAGCGATTGGGGACGACGTAACCTAGTCCAATTTAACCCCACCAAGACACAAGTCTGCGCGTTCACCGTCAAGAAATCCCCTTTTTCAGTGGCCCCACAATTCCAAGGGACACCCTTGATAACTTCCGGCAGCTTAGGGATCCTTGGAGTCGAGATCTCAATCAACGTCCAGTTTCGCAGTCACATAGAAGACAAGGTCAAGTTGGCGTCGAAAAAGCTCGGTGTGCTGAATAGGGCGAAGCGGTACTTCAATCCGGGGCAGAGACTTGTATTGTATAAATCTCAAGTCCGACCCCACATGGAGTACTGCTCTCACCTATAGGCTGGAGCGCCGGCGTACCAACTTGGACCTCTAGACTCGACTCAAAGACGTGCTATGAGGATTGTCGACGATCCCGAGCTAACAAGCGGTATTGAGCCCCTCAGTCTGCGGAGAGACTTCGCCTCCCTATGCGTGTTCTACCGCTTGTATAATGGGGTTTGTTCCGAGGAATTGTTTGACTTGATGCCTACGGCCACTTTCTACCATCGAACTGCTCGTCACCGGCGGGGAATCCAACCTCACACACTAGAACCAAAATGGTCGCGTACTACGCGGTTTCAGAGGAGTTTCCTCCCGCGAACGCTGAGGCTGTGGAATGAGATCCCCGCTGAGGTCTTTCCTTTAGACTATAATATGGGGTTCTTCAAAAAGGGCATTAAAAGATTTTTACAGGGTCGGCAACGCGCGAGTGATGCTCCCGGTGTTGCAAGCGTCCATAGGCTGCGGTGACCGCTCACCATCAGGCGGACCGTAAGCTTGTTTGCCACCTTTGTGCTATAAAAATAATTAAAAAAAAGAATTTCTACGTCATACAAAGAACACCCTACAAGTTTCAGGTCTCTACGATCAGCGGTTTAGGCTGTGTTGATCCGTCAGTAAAGGTCGCTGTATATGTAAGCTATGTCAATTACTTTTTTATTATTTACTATTTACGTAAGCTTTTTTTATTTGTCTGATCTAGGGCCGTACCATGAACCATGACCGCTTAAAACAAAACAAGAACGGCTGAGTAAGGGAGACAGCGTAATATACGATGTAAGGCGAGATGTCTGGTTTATTAGGATAGTTAAAAGGTCGTGGTACGGCAACTTGTAGTCTAAAATGTCTGAAGATTAATATGTTTATTAACTATACCCACGTTATGAAAGATCTTCTATATTGTTATTAAACGTTTGGCATTTAAATAAAACTGTAAGATCAAGAAACATGAGGAATATTACGCGTGGGCATCTTAAGGATTCAACTTTGGCATTTAGGAATCTACAATTCACTAATTCAGCAACTTAGAAAAGGCTTGCCTTTGCTTCTGACAAAATGTCACAACAAAATACTGAAAAGCTTATAAGAGAATTTACCAAAAGTCAAGACCAAAGGGACTTACGGTTTGTCTATTTAGCGAATGTAGTGGATTATTTTTGTGAGATGATATAGTTTTATATTAAGTAATATAAAAACATTCCGTCAGAAGGTGTGTACTTACTTACAAATCTATTATCATATATGTACCTTCTTATTATTATTTTAGCGACTTACTTGACTTTTACTTAAATATAACCATTTCAAATTCAAATTCAAAACTTTTATTCAGAGAATAGTTCAGAGAATAGTAATAGTTTTCACAAACACGTTCTCTTGTCAGAGTATACAGTAATAAATGATTTGTATAAATTAATCTACTCTATAAACTACTACCATTTCGGAAACAAAAGCAAAATGACCACTGGTAAAAAGAAATGGCGAAAGAAAACCAGTTACGGCCTTTTTTGTCATTTAAAAATATATCGTACTTTTCTTTTTTCTTTTAACATAACATTTAAAACTAGGTTCTACATAATTATGTAAACATACAACATTACGTACGCGGAATGTCAATAAATAGTGCCATTAATTTGTCTCAACATAAAATTAAATATAAAATGCTAAATCGGTGTTAAAGATAGGAGCAGACCGGGCGCAAGGCAGCAACCGTTCTCGTGTAGATTTATTTATTTATATTTACTTACTAGGTTTACCATAATTTTTACAATATATCATGTTCTTACGAGTAATTTTACAAGTAGTTTTCAGCCAAATGTACAATTAATTGATGGTAACACCACATGCATAAACCATATTCCAGTCATTCTCGAAAAGGCGTCTGCATCATCGGCCCACATGAGGGGGTAACAGTAGTCACACAGTATTTCAAATACAATTACAATTTTGGTTTCAAATCTTGAGTTCATATCCAATTTTTACAACACGGTCAACATCGTCGGCTTTGGAGGAAATGATTTCACTTTTAATAGTCCAACTGCCAGTTTCCGAAACGCATTTTTAAAGATAATATAACATTAAAATATAGCTCTCACACACAAAAAGAGAGCTTATAAGCCCGTAGGCTTAATGTCTAATTAAAATGCGTTTCAGAAAGTGCCTGTAATCGAAGCATAAAGTTTTATTTCTATTCCGAAAAATTATAATGAGCCGATGAGCCAGTCTCGTCAAGTCTCGTGCACGGGAAGCCCACGCCACGCGAGCGACAATCCAATTAGTCTGTCGCACAGAACGTGCCGGACAAACGGATTATAATATGCGCAGTTCGAAAACAGAGATTTAAAACAGCCGAGGCGCACACGTGTTGGCAACCACGTGTTCTTACAAACATCTGTATTGAGGGTCAACACAGTGTCATAGGGAACCTAATATTACTTTACTCGTTGTAGGGAACCAGCGACGATAGCCAAGTGGTAAATTCTGGAGTGGGTGGTATACATGTATGTACGTGCACTGAATTATTGTTTCTGAACAAACGCATTATGTATGAGAAACTCAGAGTGTCCAATAATGTATTTTTGAAAGAGGTGTGGGTGTGATCTTTATAAAGAAACGTATCATATAAGATTTGGACAAGACAGTCGCTTAATGTAGGTAAGTAATAGTCAATAACTTGTCCGATTTTTATACTATTGACCTCCTACGTACCAGTTAACGTCAATCTAATGTGATTAGGAAATGGGATAATGCTACATATAAGATGATTTGAAATAATTTGGAAAATCATTATGTATATAAATACTCGGCAATCCTAGAAATAAACACTAACTCGGATGGAGGTGGACCATGGCCCATTGAATATTTGAATTTCTTATTACAAATCATTTAGGTGGACCACGGGCAAGAAAAAATGCCCGTGGTCCACCCAGGTGTATGTACCACGCAGGTGGACCACGACCAATACGGGGGCTCGGCGGGCCATGGCCATGACGTACAGAACTTTAAAAAAAAGTGATTTCTTCATTTATTTCATCGTTATGGGGACCAAGTTGTTTGTCTTCATTAAAACGTTAAAAATGTAAATTTCGTAGAATTTGAACAAAGCATTCAAACATAGGTTGCCGGAGCCAGAACTAACAAAATAACAATGATTAAAGAAAAAATTGTTAGCTCTTTGCAAAATAATTAGAAAAATATTACATTAAATTATTTCTGGATTTTGGCGTCAACTACGATAGCGTCCACTTGTGCTCTATTAGAAATTTTTCTGTGTGTTTCAGCGTTTAATTGTGGTTTGATTCATAGTAGTGATAGTGTACACCTAATGTGTAGCAAACATTGATTAAAGTGCATAGTGATTGAAGTTGGAACTATAAAAGTGCATTATCGTGTTGTGTTGACGCCAAAATCCGCCTTTACTAAAGAAATCTTGCTATCATCTTTCTTTGGGGCATCTTGACTAAGAGACTGTATACTGAGTCAAGATAGCATGAATACGCTGCTTTGAATTACGTACACAAGCCTATCTTGAAGAAGGCACAATGGAATCTTCGTATGAAGTCCGATTGCCAAACGAAAGAAAAAAATATTATTTCTGGCAACACCACGTTCTTATGTCAAAACTCACAACTGATTGTAAATAAATCAGAATTTCGAGTTTTTTTGTATGTAATCCAACAAGAAATTTTGTTTGTATTTCATAAATAATTAATTAACAATACCAATAAGTGTAACAGTAGGCATAGGCATAATTTTAGATGACACTTGGACGTAAATACCAGCATTCTTCTGGGTAAATGGTTTTATTAGCGATAGGGGTCTTGCTAACTGATGCATGCAAACCTTGGGCGTTGGGTACAGAAATAATAGCTGGATTGATTTTTCCCTATTTATAGGAATGCTGGGGAGGTTCGAAAGCTGTATGCTAACCAGTCGAAGGCGGGAACTCTTTCGGGTTGCTCATCATCTGTAAGTCTTGTAATAAACATTTAATAATTCCATTAAAAATGAATCATTAGAACGGATGTGCATGTTTTCATTGTAATAACGAATGATTTATAATATTTATGGTGTTGTTTGTTTAAATGTCTGTTAACCACTAACCGCAAGATTTGTTTTATTGTTCTCTGAATACAGAAAATCATTTAAACTTACTATTTTTATCCTTGCATAAGACTTACAGAGTTAGATTACTACTCACTTTTAATTGAATTGTGTGTGTGCTTTGGGCGTATCTAGTGAGCAAGAGGGCAAGTATATCCCTTAAAAATTTAAAAATTTTAAGCAAGCATTTAGATTAAGAGTAAAAACAACTAAAGCTGTTGTTTGACCAATGTATCTTTAAAATAAATGTGTGTTATAAAGGCAGTATACTACAATACATCCTTTCTAAGCAGTTGCTATAATTTATCCATCTTTAGCCACTGTTTTATATTCTATAATAATTAGAGGACATTCCAGATATACCAGTTTGGCTATTATATGCACATAGTTGCTCCTTTGAAAGAGTACAGTTAATTTACGGTGGGTGCATATTAATACTGGTCATTGTGAGCTAAACTAACTTAGTTGATGGTGGATGGTCAGTTTTAGGGTAAATTTCCACTGATGCGAAGAGGAGTGGAGGGGATGATGATAAGACCACATGGAGTGGAGATTTCTAGCGCTATGATTTCTCAATCTTTTCAACCCAGCTCCGTATCAGTGGAATTACATCTTTAAGTTTGGTAGTTCTTTGGTGATATCTTACAATACTTACATTAGAAAAATTACATATTTATTTTGGCTCTAATAACTACACATACATACATAGTACATTCGTAAATATACACTTAAAATATTGATTAAAATTTAAAACGGTATATAACAGTGGTTTCATACCAAATTTTCTTCTCATTCTTCTTGTGTAGCGCAGGCGCAGGCTATATGCTTATAAAGTAAAAGTTGCCATTTTTTATACTGTTTTCTTTTACATTTCTATTCTTTTTTGGCATTCTTTAACATTCCTATTGCAAAATAATTACATAGACGTCATCTGTTTTATCATACTGTTATGAATAATGTTTTTTTTTTTCTTTTTATATGTAATTTATTAAAAATAATCTCAATCCATTCCACAGATATCATTGTGCGACATGATTGAGCCACCTGACTATGAGGAGGTGTGCGATCGATTGATCGGGGAGAGAGATCCGCTCGCATATCCCGCTAATGATATTGAGTTGTGTACAGTACCAAAAAGAATACGTACTATCAACCATGTGCTGCCTGAAGAAGATCTGTGAGTATTCAACTTTATTTTGTTATTAACTTCTTAGTCTAAGAATATGATTTTGTGTTAATTGTAAAAAACTTAATGTTAATTTATGTTAAGTTTTGCTGCGATGCGATTTTTAAATTGCAATACCTACCAGCGTTTATGCTACAAAATAATGTACCTATAGATTGTAATTATATTATGTCTGTAAAATTATGTAACATTGTGCAATTAATATAAATAAATATCATCTGACCAAGGGGTTGGCCATCAGCCAATGTCAGTAAGCACAGGAAAAATTAAGCGAGTTCAGGAATGAATATAGATGACAGAACAAACAGAGAAGGAAAAGAGAAACTGTTGAACAATTTTTCTGAGGCTTTTAGCAATCTTTGACTATGTCTGTCTCATAGGGAAGTTCGTTCGATAAACTACTCCTTGCCATCATTGCAAGTGACGCAAAGATACACAATTTCACGAAGGGGTATTTTAGTACTTCGTTAATGTTCCCACCATCCAGTCTCATTTGTTTTAAAAATAAACTTGTTAGGTACGCTGAGGCTGCGGACTCGTAATCAGGGTCGCGGCGGTCGGTGCGGCGAGTACCTTTGAGACCGGTCCCATGTAAATCTACATATAGGAGGCGCCACTCGCCGCTCCACTGACTTACACTTCGTAGGCTTAATCGTCCAATTATATTGTGTAATAAAAAATAATCGTCTTTTTAATTACACAGGTCCAAAGCTTCCATGTTTGTTCGCGACTGTGTGAGATGTTATACGACAGACTACACAGTCGTAGAGTACAAACAACGTATGTACTCTGGCTCGGTGTGCAACCGCGAGCGACTAAGCGAACGGCTTGAGAAGCTCCATGCTGCGCCACGGCATCAATACGAGATCGACGCAGATCCACCCGCTGTTTCCACTGAGGATGTGGCGCAGCAGGTATGATATAATGTTTCTTAAGTTTTTAACAAATTGCAGCTCCTGACTATGAACACAATATATCTACCGAATAATAGTTCTCTTTGTATTTGTAACAACTACAAAGAGAAGCGCTACTATTTATAATTTTATGTAATGATTATACAGTAATTATTATTAATGTGTTTAGAAATCAAAATATTCAAAAGCTCAATGTGCGTTGGTAGAAATATAGGCTGGAAAATTGAAATTTGGAAATACACCCACAGTTTGAATCTCAACCATCAAGCGGACGTCAATCAGTTGCTTCAATATCATCATCGTCTTCATGCAACGAGACATTAACTCCGCGAGGATCATGGGCAAGCCTGGATCTTCGGAGCTCGTCATCAGACCCACTATTACCTGATTTGTTTGAAAGGAAACCGCCGGAACAACTAGATGCGACTAATGAGGCCAGAAGGTAAGTTAATATTTTTTTTTAGTACAACCTTTATGGCAAATCTTCTTATGTCATAATGTTATTACATATATTCTATTTCACGAAGAGCATTTGCACGCCATGAATGTTGTAAGGGGTGTAAGTGCACAATATTGTAGTGTGCATGACCGATTTCACGAGCGTTTCCGTGGTTACGCACACTGACGCAATGCGTATGTAAACGTTACAGAATTTATAGCTGAACGCTCTTCGTGAGATACAATATCTGTATGCATACAGCAGATGGCAGAAACTTCACTTCGCAAAAATTGTTTTGGTATACACTCCGAATTACTAACATAGCTTTAAAAACATTGTTACTAACTATTGCATAAATTAATTAAAACATTCTAGCTGTTCAGATCACAGAACCGTGTAATATATATAACCGACAGTCAGGAAACTTAAATAAACAATATGCAAAATGAGTAAATAGATTCGATTTTGTGATTTATTAACTTTCGTTTCTATATAACACTAGCTGCCCCCGCGACTCCGCCCTCACGGACTTGGATCGGTAAGGCTAAATCGACCCTCTCCCAGCATCATCACCACAAGAAGTCCACTGCTGGACATAGACCTCCCCCAAATGCTTCCAGCATGACCGATTGACAGCGGCCTGCATCTCCCTAAAAACCAAACTATCAAATAAAACCGCCCTAAAATAAAAAACATGTTATCCGCCCTACTTTTAACCTCAAACACGAATGATTTCCCGGGATGAAAACTATCCTGTGTTTTTATTTATCCTCAAAGTATGTACCAAAATTTAAACCAAATCGTTCTTTACGGTATATGATGGCAAGGCTATATAGTGTATGTTTTCCAGATTGGAGAATCGTCAAGCGGACCTCCTGGGGCTGTACTCGCCGTTCCTGGACGAGGACGAGGCGGTGGAGCGCCGCCCGCCCGCGGAGCCGCCATTAGAGATCGTCGGACACCGCATACTGGTGCACTGCCACCAGCTCAAGTCAGTAACCCCCTTAATCACAACCAAGTTTCGAGTAAATCCATACAAAGATGAAGAACATACTTAAAAAAATTACTTGTTTTAATTTATTGGATATTAAACTTAGTGAAGTGACATAATATGGAACTTTTTCAAAACTGTGACATAGACATATCAGCATAATGCTGCTTGTCTATAACTAATTAATAATAATAAGATCAAAAATACAATACCCCACACAAACTTTCACCTCCATATGGGGTGATTACTGGGAAAATATCTTGTGCTCTTTCTCGATGTACCAAAATTTCATCACAATCTGTTCAAGCCATTTTAACGCGAAGAGGTAATAAATTGCTTTTACTTTTGCATTTGATTTATCGTATTTATATTTACTCACGAAAATTGCTTTTCGGACCGTTACTTCCCCGCATGACCACTTCCCAATATGACCACTTTCATGTTCTATTACGTCCTATTAGTTAAATAAAGGACAAATCACACAGATTGAAGCCCCAAAGTAATTTCGAAACTTGTGTTATGGGATACTAACTCAACGATACTATATTTTATTACAAATACATATTATATAGATAAACATGCAAGACCCAAAGCCAATCAGAAAAATTTCGTTTTTCATCATGACCCGACCGGGGATTGAACCCCCTGAGTGGCGTCCGGCGTGGTAACCATTATTCCACGGAGGTCGTCAAGTTATTTATTGCAAGAATATATATTTTTTATTCACGCAAAGACGCACTTGGGCAACGTTTTGTCGTCACTATGAACTTGTGGCTTCTACAATTTGTTGGAAATAATTTATAAATAAATTATTTAATTTAATTAAATTTAATTATAAATAAATTATTATACCTATTATAATTTAAATATTTTATTTCAGATTGGAACTAGACGTGGAGCCTCTGTTTGCCTCAATGGCATTGTACGACGCCAAAGAGAAGAAGAAGTTATCAGAAAACTTTTATTTCAATTTAAACTCGGAGTGTACTCGACAAATGCTCGCGGGACACATACCTCATGCAGGTAATTTATCTTTTATTTAACCGATCCCAGTGCAATCTCGTTGATCTCGTTCCCGTGGGAATTTCGAAAAAGCATATATTACTACTATGAAAAAATTTCGTTGGATTATATTGGAAAAATATTTTAATTAAATTCAGACATGGAGAGAAAGTCATTCAACATCAAAATTGTTTTATTTCGTGGACCCTGGCATCTTTTACAATGTTAGGTATCAATGTTTCATCTACTAGCATTTCTGTTGTGGGGGCTATCTGTGATGTTGGTGAGATGAGTAAAAAACGAATACCAAATGGTCAATGATTTTATTTACAATCGTCCTATATTTATATCAGATTTCGAAAACACTGTGTCCAATCAGCGTAAGCCACTAGCGCGTGCGGCGCGCAAAGCCGTCGCGACGATCGAGCGTCGGTTGGTGGTGACGTCATACTATATAGATGCACGGCTCGCTTTGTACGTAAAACCGGCCGGCGGCGCGTGGGCTCCCCAGTATGGAGTGCGCCGCGGCGCGCGTCGTATGTTGTATGCCATACTGTCAATTACCATATAAAATGTTTTGTTGGCTGACTGACTGACGGTTCAACGCACAGCCTAACTTAACCTGGACTTCGCAAACAAAATTTCGCTAGTGAATTATAATAGTCTGTGAATCTTTAAATTATTTTATTTCAGATCTATCCACGCTTAGT
Organism: Endotricha flammealis; assembly: GCA_905163395.2. Classification (NCBI taxonomy): domain Eukaryota; kingdom Metazoa; phylum Arthropoda; class Insecta; order Lepidoptera; family Pyralidae; genus Endotricha; species Endotricha flammealis. The sequence goes on along the minus strand of LR990856.1, from coordinate 1,791,488 downwards.
AGAAGTGCTGTCTTCGACATACTGAACCCATCGTCAGATGTGTTTCTAGTCGTAAGGGTCGAGAAGGTGCTTCAGGGTGACGTGAATGAGTGCGTAGAACCCTATATTAAGGATGACAAGGTAATATTGTTGATAGAATATATTTGGTTCACGTGTAGTACGTAGATCACATACAAGGACGTTATATTCATTTAAAGTTAGTTAAAGTAAGAACTTCCAAAAAAAACTATTGTATTTTTTTTCTTGTTTTTAAATATTTACTAGGTGCTGCCTGCAGAGTTACCCGCATTTAATTTTATGCACAGCAGCGCCATCTATATCAGAATTTTGACCAAATCCTACGAAAATCGCGTACCTTTCGGGATAAAAAGTATCCTATGTGTTAATCCAAGGTATCAGCTACGTACATACCAAATATCATAAAAATTGGTCCATCCATTTAGCCTTTTTTTACGTCAGAGAAATGCTTTGTAGCATCCCCACCGCCCGGGGAGCACGCGATGGGACTGTGGAACTTACCTCTAAAACTGACGGAATGCCTCTTACCCTGTGTGGCGGGGCCACGGGAACAGGGACATATTCGCGACCCCGCCAGGGCCGTCCGGCCAAGGTACCAGCCGGACCCGCTCGCCCCCGACACACAAACTTTCACCTTTATAATATTAGTAGGATTATTTAAAAGTAAATATATTTACACCTAACATGCGGGTATCTAATACCTTTGCAATAAAATTATTCTATATGTACAACAGTTATAAATAGAATTAAATATTAAGTATTTGTACCAAATATTCAGAAAGAGTGTTTTAGAAAATATTTGTTTCATCAAAACGACCGACGTGCGAGCCGGGGCAGGCCACTAGTTTTATGTAAGCTAATTACGCAAGACGAACTTGACAAAAGAGTAGAAATATTACTTAGAAATCCTTTTGAACAGAATCGCGAGAAGGTCCGCTCGAGCGCTTTGGCAGCGTGCACGCGCCTCGGCAAGTACCGAATGCCTTTGGCCTGGAGCGCCGTGTCGCTGCTGAACATCCTCAGCGGAGCCAACAGCCTGGAGCGGGAGCCCGACAAGGACAGCGTCTCCACCGGCTCCAACACCAACAGCCTAGGTGAGGAACCATTGGATGGTTGGTGCTAGGGCAAACTATGCCGTATTTCGCTTGAATAAAGGACGAACTTACCACTATCATTTTTTCAACTCGTCCGGTTCATCATCTATTTCGGACGCGGACGAGCTTCTTCCTAACCCAGTGTACTAACCAGTACTAACTTAGGGTGACGGCGATATTTTAAATACAAACGGTGGCATTTACCGGCCTAGTTAGATGGCGTACTGTTCATCCACTAAACCCGCATTGGACACGCTTGGTGGAACTTAAGGAACTCATGGTAGGGAGGCGTTTGCCCAGTAGTGGGAACTAATAGTAATTATGGATGAAGTCGCTTATCAGGTTGTAGGGACCCTATTGTAAAGATCCGTATTTGTGTGAGTGACCAGTGCTAGCAGATGCGGGTTTGATCTTCACTCAGGACATGATCCCTAAATGTGTGTCGTACAGACCGCAAGGCGTCGTCGAGCAGCCTGGAGCAGCTGCGGCGGCGCGCGGGCGAAGTGGGGGGCAGCCTGACGCGCAAGGGCTCGGTGGAACGCAGACACGCGCCCAAGGCCGACGAGCTGGCGCAGCTGCTGGACCACCTCAAGCCCATCGCCGTCACCGTCACCAGCTTCTTCAAACAGGTAAGAGGCCGACGAGCTGGCGCAGCTGCTGGACCACCTCAAGCCCATCGCCGTCACCGTCACCAGCTTCTTCAAACAGGTAAGAGGCCGACGAGCTGGCGCAGCTGCTGGACCACCTCAAGCCCATCGCCGTCACCGTCACCAGCTTCTTCAAACAGGTAAGAGGCCGACGAGCTGGCGCAGCTGCTGGACCACCTCAAGCCCATCGCCGTCACCGTCACCAGCTTCTTCAAACAGGTAAGAGGCCGACGAGCTGGCGCAGCTGCTGGACCACCTCAAGCCCATCGCCGTCACCGTCACCAGCTTCTTCAAACAGGTAAGAGGCCGACGAGCTGGCGCAGCTGCTGGACCACCTCAAGCCCATCGCCGTCACCGTCACCAGCTTCTTCAAACAGGTAGGCAGCAGCTCACGACACATAGGGTCACATTATTCTATCCATAATTTGACACTTGTGTCACACGCAGTAGTTAATGTCGTACTGGACAAAATTTTTTATTTAACTCGTCCAACAATCATTTTATTTCATACAAATAAATGTTTAAATTCAAAATAAAATTGATTGTTCTTTAAATTTTTTATTCTCTAATTCAGGAAACAGACAAGCTCCGAGACGAAGATCTATACAAGTTCTTGGCGGAAATAAAACGGCCCAGTTCCGCGCCAAAGAAACTTAAATGTATACCAGGAACGCTGAAGATCGAGGTGTGTCCCTGCCCGGATGAAATTAAGAACGGGTTGACACCAGAATTGGCTAAATTGAATCCGTATGGTGGTAAGTTGAAATTGTCTTGTATCTGGTTTATAAGTAAACACTAGAGACGTGCCCCGGGATCGTATGGGTTTTAGTAAAGATCTCTATTTTTTTAACCTGGAGTCCATTGTCCTGATTTATCATATCAACCCATAATCATCCCACACACCGCAGGGATACGGGTCTCCCTTCAATCGAAGGGGATTAGAGCCTACTCTATCACGCTGTTTCATCCTGAATTGGCGCAAGCCAGTGTTTTCAAGCTGCATGAACGCCACATATTTGGCGTAACAATTATCATTCAGCGTCAACAGCCGGGAACGGCTTAACGTGACCTTCGAAGCACAGAGAAGCTCGAGATAAGAGATGATTATTAAAGAGAGGTAGGGCACAGCGGATAATCCGCTCCGCATCTTTCGTAGCCCGTCTCGGGTAGGATCTCCACCTAACAGAAGATCGTAGCCAAATAGCTTTGGTCTCGGCCATGTTGTGTTCCTACGATGAGTAAGGCTCCAGAGCTCCACTTGGGGGGTTGGGAGCCAACCCAAAAAATGGGTCGACGCTGCTTAACTTGCATATTCGTATGGAATGCGAGACCGCGTCGCCATCGAGCTAGTCCCGATTATTCGTTGTCCTGGCGGGGTCGCGGATCTATCAGAGTTCCCGTGGCCCCGTCACTTACGGGTCGAGTGGCATCCCGTCAGTTTTTTAGTGATAAGTCCCACAGTCCCCACCGCATATTCCCCGGGCGGTGGGGCTGCTTTCATTATTATTTATTTTTATTTTTATTGGTTCACTAAACTGGACGTTACACTGCAGGTATACATTAAAAACAAACATGGGCGTAACGTTATAAGTGTTCGTCCTTCTAGAAGTGAACACAGCGTGCAAAAAAATATATTACATTACATTACAATCTGGTACACAAATTTGACACAAATAAAAAAAAACTAAATTAATAACAAAAAACAAATAGTAGTGTGAAATTAAAATAAAAAGTATACACATTTCAACATTAGCCATAAAAATGGCGTTTAATGCCTGAAATCGAGGCACTGAAAATGTCCAAGTCATGGCAAATGACGTTGTATGTAGAGCACATCCGATTTATCGGCTTTTCTGAAGATAATAAAAAATAAAGTCCCGATTATTCGTCGTTAAAAGATTAACATCTGCTAACTAGAGTAAGCAGTATACGGATACTCAATAAACTTCCTTCATTTTGTATGCGCAGATGACAACGTGCGTCCGTGCAAGGAGATCCTGCCGTTCCCGCTGCAGCCCTTGGCCGCCCCGCACTACCAGTACCGGAACCTGCTGTACCTCTCCGTGAAGGAGATCAACCTCGCCGCCTACACATCGCGCACAGGCTCCGCCAGGAACATCACTGTGAGATACTTATATTTTGTATACTCGGAAAGCCGAGAGATCACGTATCGAGGTAATCGTAGTATGAGAGAAACAATGTAACCATTATGACACACTTTAACTGCAATTTAGATAGTCTAATTACTTAATTTAATTCTAATTTAGCACACACAATTAGACACTAGATAAAACTTAGGACGGTTCCGTGACTACTTGTCCCTTCACTGTGTGACGACTCGATATCAAAAGTGTCCCCATTCAAGCCCGCTGATAACATCACGACTCCGTCGAAGTGCGCCAACTGCCAAGTTGCTTATCCACCCCGCTAGGTGGCGCGCTTGCATTTTGTTCAGCGTCACATATACAACATTATATGGCCTTGAGATATTACAATTTTATTTCTTCAGGTAAGAATCCAGCTGATGTCCGGCGAAGACCAGGCGTCGGCGCTGCCGGCCATCTTCGGGCGCAGCTCGTGCCCCGAGTTCGCCTCCGAGGCGTACACCACCGTGCTCTACCATAACAAGTACGGACTCGCAAATCTTGCCATACGCAATATATAACTCTCATTGCGTTTCAACGAATGGACACTTGTTCGCAGGAACCCGTCGCTGTACGACGAGGTGAAGCTGCGCCTGCCCGCCGACCTGGGCGACCAGCACCACCTGCTGTTCACGTTCGTGCACGTGGCCTGCCAGCGCAAGCCCGTGGCGCCAGACCTCGAGAAAAACCTGGAGACGCCCATCGGCTACTCCGTGAGTGCAATTCACAAAAGCTACTTTATTTGTACAATGTTACAATAATAATAAATCTTAGGTATACGACATTATTGTATTGGGGTAACATGTTATTGATTTAAATAAATAAAATTAAAAAAAAAGATCATTAAGAGAGTAAAGGTCGCTGTATACGTAACGTGTTTTTTCCCGGACGAGACGGGACGGGACGGGAAGTTAAATATAGTTCCATACAAAATGTATGTGAATATGCATATGTCGCGGATACACGGACGGGACGGGAACGTGGCTGTGTCGAACAAAAAGTCACGTCCCCGTCCCGTCCGAGGTATTATCCCGTTGCGTATACAGAGACCTTTAGTAGGTCGTCACAGATACTTTCTCTCGTCATACAGTAATACGTGTTTTGTGTAATTAATTAATCTATTATATAAACTACTACCATTTCGGAATGAAAAGCAAAATAAAATAAATAAATAAAAACCACTGGTAAAAGAAATGGCGAAAGAAAACCATTGTTTTGTGTCACGCACCAGGCAAACAAACGAGGCCACCTAATAGAATAGTGGTACACGCTGCATGTTAATAGGGAGAAAAAAGCTTCTGGATTTCTCACTTACCGATATCGAAACTTATTGCTGCTTCACATCGATATTCTATTTTTTTGTGTTGTTGTAGGTACCCATAATACTTAAATTGACATTGATGACATTTTTTTTAAATTTTCTAGATGGTTTCAGGTTCGAGCTTTACCGAGCGACATGTTAATTGCGTAAATAAAAAACTAGATACATATATTTTCAGTGGCTCCCTCTATGTCGCAACGGCAAGCTGACTTGTGGCGAGTTCAACCTGCCCGTGATGCAAGAGGAGCCTCCCCCGAACTACTCCTACATCTTCCCCGACGTCCAACTGCCCGGCACCCGGTGGATCGACAACCACAAACCCATATTTAGTATTTGTCTTGACGCGTATACTACTGTACACCCATTGGTAAGATTATTTCAAGTCATAATTATTATTATTTTATACCACAAAGGTGGCAAACAAGCATACTGCCGGGCTGATGGTAAGCCGTCACCGTAGCAATACCGGGGGGTATCCCCTCCAACCAACCCTCCAAACACCCCCAAGTGGAACTCAGGAGACCTTACTCACCGTAGGAACACAACATGGCCGAGACCAATGCTATTTGGCTACGTACGATACAATGTAAGGTGGAGGTCCTTCCGCAGACGGGCTGCGAAAGATGCTGAGTGGATTATATCCACTGTGCCCTACCTCTCTCAAATAGATGGTGTAAGAAGTTTTTTAAATGAAATTAAAATGTTCATTTTAGAAAATAGGCTTTCATAGGATTTTTATTTTCATTTACAACTTGTATACTTAATTAGATTGATATAAAAGAAAGTAGACTACCACCATTTCGGAAACAAGCAAAATGACCACTGGTAAAAGAAATGGCTAAAGAAAACCGGTTACGACCTTTTTTATCATTCGACAATTAAAGTAAGAACAAGCATACTTCGTCAAAAACATGATATATGATATGCAATGTATGTTTGGACTCTAAAAAAAAACACAACTTATTATTTTGAACATAACTATCAAACATATAATGATGATTGTTCTCTGGGCAATAAAAATCAAACTACTCTCTCACTTCTCTTGCTAATTTGGTATGTTAGAGAAAGCGACAAATCAGTATTTCAAACCATGTAGCCCATGTAGTACACATTAGACAAGGCCCTGAGTCGTTACACATTGGAGAAGGCCAGGTTTCTGTTGTAAATAAATTGGCTTATTTCTTATAGATGTGTGTTTTTAGGACGGCTATATTGAACGGTTTTCAATGGCCTGCGAGGCGGTACTAGAGGGAAACATCCCGCCCAGGATCGGACTGGCTAATATGGAAGCCGAACTGCGAGCGAGGTGACTAAAATTTAATTATTCCTTTATTATTATCATTTCATTTATTTAGTACTTCACTGGGAGTCTTAATTAGAGCTTGATTGATGATGTATCGGTTGCCGTTCCAACCCAGCAATTGATCGTGTGTCGAATAATATATTTCGCTAATGCCCCGCCCCAGCTTCCCACGGGTATTAGTGATCCCTATATTTTTTTAAAGTATAATATAGCCTATATCACCCGGGGGTAAAAACACGGTGACGACATTTTGTGTAGCTTCCATCAGATTGTAAAAATGACTAAAGTAAGAACGCAGTGCACGTAGAATTTCGTACAATGACCTTTCATTAGCCATCTTGTTGCCCTCGCACAAGTCCACGAGTGTCACACTCACACAAATAATGACCTCCAAGCAGGACGGAAATATAATTACGCGGGAGTAACAGAGAGAGACAATCACATGTCAACGCACAAAATTCTTCGTGCTCCACATCCGTGCTATAAGTAATGTTGGGGAGTGGCCGTCAGGCTGGAGTGTAGATACTTTTTTAATTCTTTTTATTTTTTTTATACTTTTTTAACTTTTGTCTCCTCTTGATAGCTGTCATTGTCCTTGGTTCTGTTTCGCCTTTTAGTTTGCATTCCTTCTATTTTATTATATTTTATTTTACTTTGAGCTCTCTGTTTCCACTTCTCTTCTCTATCCTTTACAAGGAATGTGTTGGGAAGTATCATCAGCCAGTATTGGCCGGCAGCAGACACTTTTGTTTTTTTTTTTTACACACTTTTGCAAAACGTAAACGTAATAAGTTTGAATATGTCGCACTGACCGTGACGTAGTCTTGGGACTCTTGGGCCATAGACACGGAAAGAGTATATATTGTACCACGCCTTGCAGCATATCGGAGCTGCCGACGGCGTCTGTGGAGGTGATGGCGCGCTACCTGCCGGTGGTGCTGGACAAGCTGCTGCGGCTGCTGGTGGCGCCGCCCAGCCTGGCGGGCCAGACCCTGAACATCGCGCAGGACGTCTTCACCTGCCTCGCGCACATCTTCACAGACATCGCGGTACGCATATCTCACTCGATTGTTAAATGAATAAGACATTAGTGAGAAATGGTATAAGAACTCTTTGTAATAATGGTCGCCAGAACATGTGCGAGGGCGCGACGTGCGACCTGCACGGGCGCAGCGCGCTCATCGCCGCCTACATCCAGTTCCACTGCAGCATCCCCAGACCCTCGCTCACCGACAGGGACATCGGGCTGCCTCTGCCGCCGAGCGGTGAGCCCACTTCTTTGGTATTATGCACTCATTACATCGAAGTAAATATTATGTTATAGTCACGATTTTTGCACATACGATGCTTTCTTAGTACGAAATTTACAATATGAAAATGTACATTTTGAATAATTTTCGTTTAAATACATTGACGACCTCCGTGGCGTAATGGTTACCACGCCAGACCGCCACCCAGGAGGTCCCGGGTTCGATCCCCGGTCGGGTCATGATGAAAAACTAACTTTTTCTGATTGGCCTCGGGTCTTGGATGTTTATCTATATATGTATTTGTTATAAAATATAATATCGTTGAGTTAGATCCCTTAACACAAGTTTCGAACTTACTTTGGGGCTAGCTCAACTGTATGAATTGTCCCTATTTAATTATTTATTTATTATTGAGAATTACCTGAGAAAACTGTAGTGGGTCAGGTTTATCTGCAGCTGGCTATATAATATTAACTGGTGTTTTTCCTGCAGTGATGAGCGATGGTTCTTGCAAGATTCTACACGAAGAATTGGCACTACAGTGGGTCGTGGCCAGTGGAGCCACCAGGGACCTTGCTATGCACAATTCATGGTAAAAATCTCTTTCCAATTTTTTTTTTCGTGAAATGTTCATAACGAAAAAATGCGTATTGTAGTTATTAATCAGTAATTTATTCTAAATTATATTGTACGACGTAGTACGAGAGTAGAGGGGCTGGTATCAATCTCAAACGCCACTTTGATCCACACTTATATTATAAATGCGAAAGTATGTTTTTCCGGCTTTCACGTCGATCGAATGTAACAAATCGATCGAAGTGGTTTTTTTTGGGGGGATAGTTTTAGGTCTGTTTAGTGATATGGGCTTTTTACCCCGGAAAAACATCTTATTCTCACGGGGAAAACTCATGTGTGTGAAGCCGTGAAACGAGTGAAATAAGATATTAAGAGAGGTAGGGCACAGCGGATAATCCGCTCAAATCGGAGCAGCCCATCTGGGAAGGACCTCCCACCTTACAGAAGATCGTTGCCAAAAAGCACTGGTCTCGCTCGGCCATGTTGTGTTCCTACGATGAGTAAGGGGTTGGGAGTGTTGGCAACGCGTGAGTGTTACCCGGTATTGAAAGCGTCTATAGGCTACGGTCATGCTTACCAACTTTCGGGCCGTATGCTAGTTTGCGACCTTTGTAGTATAAAAAAAATGCGATTGAGACTAGGTTTATTACGAGAATAGTCCCGCAGCTTTCAGATGTGTGTTATTAATATTTCCCCAGGGCTCTTTTCGAGCTGATGGTGAAGTCAATGGTGGAGTACCTCTACTGGAGCGGCGCGCACGAAGCTCCACGCAAAGCTCGCTTCCCCGACCAGTACACGGATGACCTAACCACGCTGGTTAATAATGTCACTTCGGAGATCATCTCTAGGTTGGTCTTAATTGATTGGAATTTTTTTCATACATTTTTTTTTTTGTTATTTTACATACTTTTGGTAACTATTTTTTTTATATACTTAATTCATTTTATCCCCTTTTGTTACGGACCCACTAGATAAGGTACAGGGCCTAGGGGGGCAATTCACATAACAAAATCGATACTATTCCGATTCAAACACACTCGCTGTCCCGCTCAATTCCTATTTTGTATGAGTGAGACAGCAATTGAATTTGAATCGAAATAGAATCGGTTTTTGTAAAGGTGCTGATAGACTTGAGCATTCTTTCGAATGTTACATCACAGAAAAATTACGAGAACATTATAGCGAGCGTTCTGGCGAGCATTCTAGATTCAGATTAGTTTGCCTGCATCTTCTATTTTTTTTTTTCTTTTGACGAGCATCGACTAGAGCGTATGCTAGAATGCTCATGATGTTCGTAGCATTATTTGGCTCTATGCTTGGCTCGGCTCGTTGTTCAGTTCAACAAATATAAAAACGGCGAATGCTCGATGTTTTGTTACAAGCGAATGCACAAGCCTATCAACACCTTTACAAGAATAGGGGGTCAATAGTGGGTGAATGTGAGCTGAAATAATTTACTTGTTCACACATTATATTTCTGCAAATCTTTTACAAAGGAGTTAAATCCTTTTTATACAAAATAATTGTAATATTGATTTAATCTTTTTTATTTACAGATACGGCAAAAATAGTCGTTTAACACAGAGCCTTAATAACAGTCTAGCGTTCTTTTTATTCGATCTGATCAGCATCATGGACCGTGGATACGTGTTCAATCTGATCCGATCTTATTACAAACAGATGTGCGCTAAGATTGCCTCTTTGCCTGACGCTGTGCCTCTTGTACATTACAAGGTAAGATTTATTAAATACTAGCTTTTCCACGCGGCTTCGCTCGCGGTTAATTTTATGATGAAGATCTCGTATAACGTGACTTGTGGCGCCATCTGTTGGCCGGCAATTGCGAATTGCAGCGCCATCTATAGTAGAAAAAGTATTTTCCCATTGGAATGGCATACTTTGACGGGATAAAAAGTAGCCTATGTTGGGCTCTGTACAAATTTTCGTAATGATCGGCTGCTTAGTCAAGCCGTGAAGGAATAACAAACAAACAAACAAACTCACTTTCTCATTCATAATATTAGTATGATGATTAAATAAGTATATTCTAATATTTAAAGATTGAAAACGTTATCAAGAGATGTTACGTTGCTGGGGTAGCCAACAACGTAAGCAAGGTTAGGGTAGAGAGAGAGATGGAGGAAAAAACACGAGAATCAAAATAGATTATTTATTAGAAGTTAGGCTCAGGGTGCGTGGGCAGAGAGATCACTTGCAAGCCTCTTGGGACGCTTAGCTGGGTTCCGTCGGTCGTGCAGATTTCGGGAAGTGTAGGGCTTCCCGAGGTAGACCGGCTCAGCAGCTCGGTAGCAGCCGTCAATGCAGCGTAGAGATGCGCGGGGTAGCGTAGAAGAAGCGCAGGGAGTAGCGTAGCTGATGCTGTAGCGTAGCTCAGGGGTAGCTTAGTTCAGAGGTAGCGTAGTTCAGGGGTAGCGTAGCTCAGGGGTAGCGTAGTTCAGAGGTAGCTTAGTTGAAGCCGTAGCGTAGTTCAGGGGTAGCGTAGTTCAGAGGTAGCGTAGTTCAGGGGTAGCGTAGATGTAACTGTAGCGTAGCTCAGAGGTAGCGTAGCTGTCCTGGAATTTCAGAATACGACGGTTTTAGGTCCCGTCTTCCAGGCACTCTGTGAGCCACTCCAACAATCCTGACGCTGGCTGGACGCGAACAAGATAAGCGTCGAGGCCACCAATTGTTATAGGGGCTTCACAGAGTTACACAGAAGGTAAGCTCGGTTACGTACGTTTGAAGAACATACGCAACCTCAACATAAAGAAATCGATTTTTAAATTAGAAATAAACACTAGGAAATTAAAGATTCTACAATACACAGATTATAGCAATTTAGAACTTATTAGAAATTACTTAGTGCAACTCACCTGATTCGGACACTGAATTTACTACGTGATTAATAATATAAATGCAACTTAACACTGATACGTCTCGAGAGCTTGTACACTATTAGAGGAGTTGACTGGACAGTCTGGAGAATCTGGAGATCGGATGCAGAATGTCAAGCGGAGCTGCCGATCCACCTCATTGACTTCTATGAGCCGTTGCAACTGTAAACGGAATTCTCGAATCTACCAGAAACTTCTAATCCTTTGTCTCCAAGCGGACATGACGCACGTTCGTCGGTCCTCACCAATGACTACTCTCTACTGTGTTAACTGGCCTAACAATGCCCCACCCCAATTAACGGACGATAATAAAATTGACCAAACAAATATGAACCCTAACCCTAAGAAATAAGATCCACCAACTAGATGAATATATTAGGAAGTTTGTTCTACCCAAACTATTTGCCCTTATATGGATATAATAATAATAATCATAATATATAGGGACAATTCATACAGTTTGAGCTAGCCCCAAAGTAAGTTCGAAACTTGTGTTATGGGATACTAACTCAACGATATTATATTTTATAACAAATACATATATAGATAAACATCCAAGACCCGAGGGCCAATCAGAAAAAGTTCGTTTTTCATCATGACCCGACCGGGGATCGAACCCGGGACCTCCTGGGTGGCGGTCTGGCGTGGTAACCATTACGCCACGGAGGTCGTCAAATGACGATATATTAAAATGATGATACATTATTGATTACGTTATTGCTCCTAATGCCTTAGGTGATACGGTCGGGTATACAATCTAATCCACCCGCCGGTAGAATATTAGTATGTAACATTATAAGTATTAGATTACGTGTGAATACAATTCACAACGTAAGAGAGAGTAGGTCTTCACAGATATTTTATCCCGTCATCATACTAATATTATAAATGAGGAAGTGAGTTTGTTTGTTATTCCTTCATGGCTTGACTAAGCAGTCGATCATTATGAAAATTTGTATACATATTGTCAGGGTACAGAGCCCAACATAGGTCAATTTTTTACGCGGGCGAAGCCGCGGGTCACAGCTTGTACATAATGAAGTAATAAATTATTTGTGGAATTAAACTACTCTATAAGCTACTACCATTTTGGGAAGAAAGGCAAAATGGCCTCTGATAAAAGAAGGGGCTATGTGTCAGTTGGCGTTCCTGCGCATCGTGTGCTCGCACGAGCACTACGTGCCGCTGAGCCTGCCCGCGGGCGGCGGCGGCGCGGCGTCGCCGGCGCCCAGCGCGCGCTCGCTGGCTTCGCTGGCCTCGGTCTCGTCGGCGCCGCCGCCGCACACGCTCAGCCACGAGTTCCGGGCGAGGCACTACCTGCCCGGCCTGCTGCTGGCCGAGCTGGCCGCTGCGCTCGACCTGCCGTCAGTATACTTACTAGTATTAACAATGCGAAATTAAACCATTCACTAACGAACCCTTTCAATTTTAAACTTACATGCTAAATTGCTATCTATTATGATGCAAAATTACATGTACGAACAAGTCATGTAAGACGCTATAAAGATCAAGACGGCATAATTAAGATTAGCAAGTAAATTTTGTCATACATTACAATATTGTTAAATAGAAAAACGAGTGGGAAAACACTTTTAAAGAATCACTGTTACTATCAAACTAAAGAAACAAAGCTTTAGATATAATGTGGTATTAAGATTTTCATTTCTACAACTGGCTATTAATACACAGCTTTAATTAATAAAGGCTGTTTATTAATAATGAATTTAATTATAAATTAATTTAATAAATATTATTGCAAAAACACTATAGTGTGCAAATAAAACTATTGATTAATATAGAAAGAGTTGATCTCGCAGGAGCCCCGTGCTGCAAGGCGCAGCGGTGAGCAGCGTGCTGGCCTTGCTGTCTGCGCACGACGCCGACCCGCGGCTGGCGCCCAAGGAGCTGCGCGCGCGAGCTGCGGCGCTGTACCTGCCGCTGCTCGGCATCGTCATGGACGTGCAGCCGCAGCTCTACCGCGGCTGCCCCACCGCCAAAGGTGCATCACCGCTTGCAATACCGCGCACGTTTAGTGTATTCTTATGCTTATATTCTTATTTTACATTTATTTTCAGATGTGTTACAGTTTGACAGTGAAATGGGCCAATTTGGAAATCTCTACTCAATATCTTCACCCGATGGGGATTTTAAACAGGTAATAAATTTAGTTCTAAAATTATTATTTCACGCTGGGGTTTCATTGAACGTTTACACGTTGATGTGTCTGTAATGTTTCTAGTGGGCTTCGAACCCACGTCCTCTCGAAATCCTGCTCGTGCTTAGCAAGTTCTGGTGATTGCAGTCGGGGCGCGCCCCCTTCAACAGCGAGACGAGCCGCAACCTGCTGATGTGCCTGGTGTGGGTGCTGAAGTGGACGGAGCGCGGCGTGCTGGCCGCCTGCGTGCAGGAGCTGGCGGGGCGCAGGGTGCACGCGCTGCTGCAGCTCATCGACCTCTGCTTCAAGTGGCAGGAGTACAAGGTACCTCAACCAAAGAAAGAGGTCACCAGGGTACCTGCTCACCTCTGCTCCAGAATACCTAATAGTGCTCACCTGCTACTTATTAGTCGAACTAATGAAACTAAAAATTCTCACTAGTTCGACGAACTGATGACTCGAAGTAGTAAGAATTAAGGTAAATAAAATAACAATTTTAATAATCGAATCTTAAAACAATAATTATTTTGTTAAAACCAGGGTCGTAAAGAAATAATGAAGTGCGCACAACAGAACGTGCGGAAAACGACTGACATCAAAGCCAAATTGGAAGACGTGATCCTGGGGCAGGGATCCGCGAGGTCTGACTTCATCATGAGGAGGAAAGGTAAGCGACGCCCTGACATGAAACCTGCACCAACTTGTAATATTTAAGTTTGTTTCCAGTTCTTCTGAGCACAAATCTGCCGTCAGAATGGTAGGAAAAAAATGTGACGATTCGAAAGAGCTTGTAATAGGCCTCATTGTATTTGAATAAAATTATTTGACTTTTAACTGCGTTTAAGCCTATACAAGTTTTTTATGACACTAAGGTGCAGATAACAATTCGGTCGCTTGATGGTAAACAGTCACCGCAGCTTATGAAGTCAATATTTTATGAGAAAAGGAAAAAAAAAATCTCGTTTTTATTTCTTACTTTTAATTATTTACTCTTCTTCATTTCGTATACTGCCTGCTATTGGTTTTATTTTAGTATATTTTATCAAATGTTTACTTTAGATCTAAGTTTTATCAGTAATTTTTTATTTTATTGGTTTCAAAAGCTAGTGTCAATGTATCAGTGTTTTCAATTCACCTAAAGGTGACTTGGCTTAACGGCATCTATCGACAACAATCGGAACCGTCAGTTTAACGTACCCTCCGAATAATTTACTGCGATGTACAGTAATACACCTATTGATTTAGTAAGTAGTAACAGCACAATTAAATGTGTTAACCCAGGCTTACCCAAATTAGAGGCATGTTAGTGGAATTCTACCTCAAACTTTACATAGTCCTACTTCGCCAGTTGCTAAGCTTATCCGTCAAATAAATTGACACTTGTTGTTTTGTTTTGACAGTTATTTGACTTTTATTTTAGTACTAGCTGTTACCTGCGGCTTCGCCCGCGTAAAAATTAGCCTATGTTGCGCTCTGTATCCCTGACAATATGTATGCAAATTTTCGTAATGATCGGTTGCTTAGTCAAGCCGTGAAGGAATAACAAACAAAAACTCACTTTCTCATTGATATTATTAGTACGATTTCTGCAACTAGTATGCTAGACAATCAGTTTAGTTCTTTCTCAACACACATTTCCACCAAGAGACAAAAGTCTTGTAAAGACAGGAATGACATCCAGGGGGAGAAAGTACAGCTGTGTTGGAATTCACAACGGATCAGTGAATTCCAAGAAAAATCGGATAAGCTTACAGTGACACGGACCCCCCCCCCCCCAACCCCCCCCCCCCCAATAAACACTCTCTTGACAGTAGTTTTAGTGACATAGTCGTGACCTGTCCGCACTGGTCCCTTGCACAGCATGAGCCCTACACCCCCATTCTCTCCCTACTACAGCGGGTCCATCTGTTGGAGGCTGCAAACGGGAGAGGTGGCGCAAGGACTGGCAGCGCGGCAAGGAGCAGCCCGCCACGCCTCAGCATCCCGAACACGATCTATCTGCTGCGCTCGCTGCCGAAGTTTCATTGACGCTGCTACACGCGCTGGAGACCATCGTGCAGGTGAATATTGTTTTACAAAAACTGATTGATTGAATATGGTTAATTTGTCTTGTTATTAATCTTTAATTTTTTTTTTTTCGTCATCAGAAATTGCAGATATTTTGTGTAATTATTATATTTTCTGTCATTGTAATTGTATCTTATTAATACCATTTTAAAAGAGCAAGTGCTAAGTTTCTTGCCAGTTTCTTCTTAGTACAAATCTGCCGTCTGAACTGGTGGTAGGAAAAAAATGTGACGATTCGAAAGAGCTTATAATAGGCTTATTTGGATTAAAATATTTTGATTTGAATTTGAAATAATATGCGTACAAAATTTTAATGTAATAAACAATTGACACAGAAAACTTACTGTTCCTGACGGAAAAAATAAAAAAATTACAGTCTTTTTTAAAATTTATAGTTTTTGAGGTAACACTGTTATTTTGCGAGAAGGTAACGTTTCCCTGGTCAAATAAGCTAAATTCATAATGAGTATACTACTCTTCATTCTTCGACTTATGTTTTAATTAAAATACAATTCAAAACTCTTTATTACATCATCAAAAATGACGTTAAAATCAAGAGTGGGTTTTAAAGAAGACGGCTTTATCTATACTTATATTACAAAGAGGATTTTATTTTATTTGTAACGAATACACTCAAAAAGTACTAAACCAATTTAAAAAAATCTTTCACCGTTGAGAACATACGTTGTAACATTATATATGATATTTTCCAAAAAATTAGGGGTCCTTACTTGACTCCTTAGTAAAACTCGTGCGAAGCGGGGGCGTTCGCTAGTCACCAAATATATTTATTTTACATATCCCAGACATGCAGCAACCTGGACAGCGGGCAGAGCGTATGCACGACGGCACTGCAGGTGCTTCTGCGCGCTCTCCAGCGCAACCAGAGCACTATTGTCCTGCAACACATGTTCGCTTCTGTACGAGCACTCATAATCAAGGTGAGAAAACCAATATATCCTGAAAGTGAAATGGTACCCAAGATAGTTTTTAGTACGTTTTACCTCCAGCAACAACCTTTTTTTTGCCTACAAAAACGTGCAATATATTTTATAATTTCATTCACTTTTTTTTATAAAGTATTCCGTAATGTATATGATATTAAATAAGAAACACATTGCAAAAATGTCATATGAAATACTTTTATAGTTATGAATAAAAATGATTTTCCACTTTGAATTAAATGTTGCAGATTTGAGGTAACTTTGCTCCCTAATGAACTGCAAAAGTTTAGGAAAATACGACGTTTTACCTACTAAGCCGTGTCGTGTCCCCAGCTGGGCTGGTCGTGCTGCGGCGAGGAGTGGGGCGTGTGCCGCGTGCTGCTGCGGCACTGCGCCGCGCACGCGCACGCCACGCGCGCGCACGCCTCCGCCACGCTCTACGCGCTCATGCGCCAGCACTACACCCAGGGGAATGTGATTATCCAATACGCTATTTCACTATTCAAATTACTTTCTGAACTACAAGAGAAACAATTGTGTTCAGGTACACAATTATTTATCATATACGAACTTCAAAACCACAACCCGTGTGTTGGCAATCGGCATCACTTATATTTCTTATATTTTGTTTTATAAAAAAGGTTTTCTGTCTCATTCTATCAATAATAAGCTCAATTATAACATCTTGACAACCTCAATTTATCTATTATTTTTTATTATTATCAACACTGTAATTATCATGCTTCAGCAAGACCAAGTTAATGACAATGTTGTCCTCAGAACTTCAGCCGCGTGAAGATGCAAGTGACAATGTCACTGTCATCCTTGGTAGGGACCTCGACGACGTTCAGCGAAGAAGCACTTCGTCGAGCACTGAAGACCATCCTCGTGTACGCCGAGCGTGACGAGGATCTGCAGGGGACCACTTTCCCAGAACAGGTGAAAAACGCAAAAATATATTACAGAAAGTGTAGATAGGTCACCAGATACCACCAAGATTTTTATGCTTATAAATGCAATTTTTTCAATTATAATTATTGTGTTGCTCGGTAAATAGAGAAACGTCAATGTTGTATTTTCATATTCAATTATGATTGTATCACAAATAAATGATGTAACAATGTAAACAAACATCATTATGAAACTTTGCAATTGTATTTTTTTTTATTCTACAGGTGAAAGATTTAGTGTTCAACCTCCACATGATACTATCAGATACGGTCAAGATGAAGGAGTTCCAAGAGGATCCTGAGATGCTGCTGGATCTGATGCACCGGATCGCGCGCGGCTACCAGCACAGCCCCGACTTGCGATTGACGTGGCTGAACAACATGGCGCAGAAGCATATGGAGGTAACATTTATGATTATAAGTTTGATTAAATATTAGTTTCTCTCTCAAAAGAATATTATTTATTTAACATAATTGAAATTGTACAATTTGTTTGTCTACGAGTATATCCAGCAGTGGATTTTTCTGGCTGAGATGATGATGCTTATGGGCTGTTTGCAGCGTTCGAACCACGCCGAGGCCGGCATGTGCCTGGTGCACGGCGCGGCGCTGGTGGCCGAGCAGCTGTGCGCCGGCGGCAAGGGCGCGCAGCTGCTGCAGCACGTGACGCACAACGCGCTGGACGAGAGCTGCGCAGACGCGCTGCACCACCACCTCACGCACAACGAGCTGCAGGTGCAATATACACCGTTCACAGTTATTTAGCAGCTGTGCGCCGGCGGCAAGGGCGCGCAGCTGCTGCAGCACGTGACGCACAACGCGCTGGACGAGAGCTGCGCAGACGCGCTGCACCACCACCTCACGCACAACGAGCTGCAGGTGCAATATACACCGTTCACAGTTATTTAGCAGCTGTGCGCCGGCGGCAAGGGCGCGCAGCTGCTGCAGCACGTGACGCACAACGCGCTGGACGAGAGCTGCGCAGACGCGCTGCACCACCACCTCACGCACAACGAGCTGCAGGTGCAATATACACCGTTCACAGTTATTTAGCAGCTGTGCGCCGGCGGCAAGGGCGCGCAGCTGCTGCAGCACGTGACGCACAACGCGCTGGACGAGAGCTGCGCAGACGCGCTGCACCACCACCTCACGCACAACGAGCTGCAGGTGCAATATACACCGTTCACAGTTATTTAGCAGCTGTGCGCCGGCGGCAAGGGCGCGCAGCTGCTGCAGCACGTGACGCACAACGCGCTGGACGAGAGCTGCGCAGACGCGCTGCACCACCACCTCACGCACAACGAGCTGCAGGTGCAATATACACCGTTCACAGTTATTTAGCAGCTGTGCGCCGGCGGCAAGGGCGCGCAGCTGCTGCAGCACGTGACGCACAACGCGCTGGACGAGAGCTGCGCAGACGCGCTGCACCACCACCTCACGCACAACGAGCTGCAGGTGCAATATACACCGTTCACAGTTATTTAGCAGCTGTGCGCCGGCGGCAAGGGCGCGCAGCTGCTGCAGCACGTGACGCACAACGCGCTGGACGAGAGCTGCGCAGACGCGCTGCACCACCACCTCACGCACAACGAGCTGCAGGTGCAATATACACCGTTCACAGTTATTTAGCAGCTGTGCGCCGGCGGCAAGGGCGCGCAGCTGCTGCAGCACGTGACGCACAACGCGCTGGACGAGAGCTGCGCAGACGCGCTGCACCACCACCTCACGCACAACGAGCTGCAGGTGCAATATACACCGTTCACAGTTATTTAGCAGCTGTGCGCCGGCGGCAAGGGCGCGCAGCTGCTGCAGCACGTGACGCACAACGCGCTGGACGAGAGCTGCGCAGACGCGCTGCACCACCACCTCACGCACAACGAGCTGCAGGTGCAATATACACCGTTCACAGTTATTTAGCAGCTGTGCGCCGGCGGCAAGGGCGCGCAGCTGCTGCAGCACGTGACGCACAACGCGCTGGACGAGAGCTGCGCAGACGCGCTGCACCACCACCTCACGCACAACGAGCTGCAGGTGCAATATACACCGTTCACAGTTATTTAGCAGCTGTGCGCCGGCGGCAAGGGCGCGCAGCTGCTGCAGCACGTGACGCACAACGCGCTGGACGAGAGCTGCGCAGACGCGCTGCACCACCACCTCACGCACAACGAGCTGCAGGTGCAATATACACCGTTCACAGTTATTTAGCAGCTGTGCGCCGGCGGCAAGGGCGCGCAGCTGCTGCAGCACGTGACGCACAACGCGCTGGACGAGAGCTGCGCAGACGCGCTGCACCACCACCTCACGCACAACGAGCTGCAGGTGCAATATACACCGTTCACAGTTATTTAGCAGCTGTGCGCCGGCGGCAAGGGCGCGCAGCTGCTGCAGCACGTGACGCACAACGCGCTGGACGAGAGCTGCGCAGACGCGCTGCACCACCACCTCACGCACAACGAGCTGCAGGTGCAATATACACCGTTCACAGTTATTTAGCAGCTGTGCGCCGGCGGCAAGGGCGCGCAGCTGCTGCAGCACGTGACGCACAACGCGCTGGACGAGAGCTGCGCAGACGCGCTGCACCACCACCTCACGCACAACGAGCTGCAGGTGCAATATACACCGTTCACAGTTATTTAGCAGCTGTGCGCCGGCGGCAAGGGCGCGCAGCTGCTGCAGCACGTGACGCACAACGCGCTGGACGAGAGCTGCGCAGACGCGCTGCACCACCACCTCACGCACAACGAGCTGCAGGTGCAATATACACCGTTCACAGTTATTTAGCAGCTGTGCGCCGGCGGCAAGGGCGCGCAGCTGCTGCAGCACGTGACGCACAACGCGCTGGACGAGAGCTGCGCAGACGCGCTGCACCACCACCTCACGCACAACGAGCTGCAGGTGCAATATACACCGTTCACAGTTATTTAGCAGCTGTGCGCCGGCGGCAAGGGCGCGCAGCTGCTGCAGCACGTGACGCACAACGCGCTGGACGAGAGCTGCGCAGACGCGCTGCACCACCACCTCACGCACAACGAGCTGCAGGTGCAATATACACCGTTCACAGTTATTTAGCAGCTGTGCGCCGGCGGCAAGGGCGCGCAGCTGCTGCAGCACGTGACGCACAACGCGCTGGACGAGAGCTGCGCAGACGCGCTGCACCACCACCTCACGCACAACGAGCTGCAGGTGCAATATACACCGTTCACAGTTATTTAGCAGCTGTGCGCCGGCGGCAAGGGCGCGCAGCTGCTGCAGCACGTGACGCACAACGCGCTGGACGAGAGCTGCGCAGACGCGCTGCACCACCACCTCACGCACAACGAGCTGCAGGTGCAATATACACCGTTCACAGTTATTTAGCAGCTGTGCGCCGGCGGCAAGGGCGCGCAGCTGCTGCAGCACGTGACGCACAACGCGCTGGACGAGAGCTGCGCAGACGCGCTGCACCACCACCTCACGCACAACGAGCTGCAGGTGCAATATACACCGTTCACAGTTATTTAGCAGCTGTGCGCCGGCGGCAAGGGCGCGCAGCTGCTGCAGCACGTGACGCACAACGCGCTGGACGAGAGCTGCGCAGACGCGCTGCACCACCACCTCACGCACAACGAGCTGCAGGTGCAATATACACCGTTCACAGTTATTTAGCAGCTGTGCGCCGGCGGCAAGGGCGCGCAGCTGCTGCAGCACGTGACGCACAACGCGCTGGACGAGAGCTGCGCAGACGCGCTGCACCACCACCTCACGCACAACGAGCTGCAGGTGCAATATACACCGTTCACAGTTATTTAGCAGCTGTGCGCCGGCGGCAAGGGCGCGCAGCTGCTGCAGCACGTGACGCACAACGCGCTGGACGAGAGCTGCGCAGACGCGCTGCACCACCACCTCACGCACAACGAGCTGCAGGTGCAATATACACCGTTCACAGTTATTTAGCAGCTGTGCGCCGGCGGCAAGGGCGCGCAGCTGCTGCAGCACGTGACGCACAACGCGCTGGACGAGAGCTGCGCAGACGCGCTGCACCACCACCTCACGCACAACGAGCTGCAGGTGCAATATACACCGTTCACAGTTATTTAGCAGCTGTGCGCCGGCGGCAAGGGCGCGCAGCTGCTGCAGCACGTGACGCACAACGCGCTGGACGAGAGCTGCGCAGACGCGCTGCACCACCACCTCACGCACAACGAGCTGCAGGTGCAATATACACCGTTCACAGTTATTTAGCAGCTGTGCGCCGGCGGCAAGGGCGCGCAGCTGCTGCAGCACGTGACGCACAACGCGCTGGACGAGAGCTGCGCAGACGCGCTGCACCACCACCTCACGCACAACGAGCTGCAGGTGCAATATACACCGTTCACAGTTATTTAGCAGCTGTGCGCCGGCGGCAAGGGCGCGCAGCTGCTGCAGCACGTGACGCACAACGCGCTGGACGAGAGCTGCGCAGACGCGCTGCACCACCACCTCACGCACAACGAGCTGCAGGTGCAATATACACCGTTCACAGTTATTTAGCAGCTGTGCGCCGGCGGCAAGGGCGCGCAGCTGCTGCAGCACGTGACGCACAACGCGCTGGACGAGAGCTGCGCAGACGCGCTGCACCACCACCTCACGCACAACGAGCTGCAGGTGCAATATACACCGTTCACAGTTATTTAGCAGCTGTGCGCCGGCGGCAAGGGCGCGCAGCTGCTGCAGCACGTGACGCACAACGCGCTGGACGAGAGCTGCGCAGACGCGCTGCACCACCACCTCACGCACAACGAGCTGCAGGTGCAATATACACCGTTCACAGTTATTTAGCAGCTGTGCGCCGGCGGCAAGGGCGCGCAGCTGCTGCAGCACGTGACGCACAACGCGCTGGACGAGAGCTGCGCAGACGCGCTGCACCACCACCTCACGCACAACGAGCTGCAGGTGCAATATACACCGTTCACAGTTATTTAGCAGCTGTGCGCCGGCGGCAAGGGCGCGCAGCTGCTGCAGCACGTGACGCACAACGCGCTGGACGAGAGCTGCGCAGACGCGCTGCACCACCACCTCACGCACAACGAGCTGCAGGTGCAATATACACCGTTCACAGTTATTTAGCAGCTGTGCGCCGGCGGCAAGGGCGCGCAGCTGCTGCAGCACGTGACGCACAACGCGCTGGACGAGAGCTGCGCAGACGCGCTGCACCACCACCTCACGCACAACGAGCTGCAGGTGCAATATACACCGTTCACAGTTATTTAGCAGCTGTGCGCCGGCGGCAAGGGCGCGCAGCTGCTGCAGCACGTGACGCACAACGCGCTGGACGAGAGCTGCGCAGACGCGCTGCACCACCACCTCACGCACAACGAGCTGCAGGTGCAATATACACCGTTCACAGTTATTTAGCAGCTGTGCGCCGGCGGCAAGGGCGCGCAGCTGCTGCAGCACGTGACGCACAACGCGCTGGACGAGAGCTGCGCAGACGCGCTGCACCACCACCTCACGCACAACGAGCTGCAGGTGCAATATACACCGTTCACAGTTATTTAGCAGCTGTGCGCCGGCGGCAAGGGCGCGCAGCTGCTGCAGCACGTGACGCACAACGCGCTGGACGAGAGCTGCGCAGACGCGCTGCACCACCACCTCACGCACAACGAGCTGCAGGTGCAATATACACCGTTCACAGTTATTTAGCAGCTGTGCGCCGGCGGCAAGGGCGCGCAGCTGCTGCAGCACGTGACGCACAACGCGCTGGACGAGAGCTGCGCAGACGCGCTGCACCACCACCTCACGCACAACGAGCTGCAGGTGATGATAACTCTAAACATTTATACGGAGACTAGACCGTCTCAGGCACTTTCTATATAGTGCGGAAGCGCTAGTCACCGTTTGAGGTAGATACGAAGTCAAATGTGTGTTAAATGAGTTACCTTGACGTTTGTCTAACTACTCCGCCCTGCCGCTCACATACTCATAAGTTCATCAAGAATGGTAGAAAAAATAAGATTTTTTTTCATTTAAATAATAGACTTATGATCCACTTACAGGCACTGTTGGAGCACGCCGCCAGCGAGTTGATGACGGCCGGCATGTACGAGACTGTTAACGACGTGTACAAGGTCCTCATACCGATTGCAGAGGAGAACCGCGACTACAAGAAGCTCGCTAACATACACAGGTATAGTCAAGAGCATGTCAACCTTTACATATCGGACTTTGTACCATACTTAAGTTTTATGCCATAAAAGCCAAACTTGTACTGCAAGTTGTACCCCTTCCACACGGCCCAATTTGTATACCTGTCCTTTTCTTTAGATATCACAAAGAACAGGACAATAGATCAAATTGACCCAAAACTTGGGTGCGTGTGGACGGGGTGTAAAGCTCAACTTGCACCTGAATCTACAATCGCGTGGATAAACTTTGATTTTTATTTATTCCCCATGACATCACCAAAAAGGTATTACCTATCAGTTTCTTTATATTAAAGGTCTCTGTATACGCAACGGGATAATACCTCGGACGGGACGGGAACGTGACTTTTTGTTCGACACGGCCACGTTCCCGTCCCGTCGGTGTATCCGCGACATATGCATATTCACATACATTTTGTATGGAACTATATTTAACTTCCCGTCTGGTCTGGGAAAAAACACATTACGTATTATATCGACCTTAAAATAGCTCTAAAAAAAATTGTTGTATAATAATAAATTTCTTGACAAACAAATGTACAAAAAAATATATTGTCAATATATTTATTTTGCAATTGGCAATTGGCGCAATCGGTAGGATATCGTCGTACATATTGTGTCGATCGCAGCAAGCTGAACGAGGCGTTCACGCGCGTGGAGCAGCTGCACGGCAAGCGCGTGTTCGGCTCCTACTTCCGCGTGTCCTTCTACGGCTCGCGCTTCGGGGACCTCAGCGGCGACGAGTTCGTCTACAAGGAACACGCGCTCACTAAGCTGCCAGAGATCTTCAGCAGACTAGAGGTACCCATATTAACACTAGGAAAAATATACTACACGCCACTAAACACTGCACTTAGTGCACAACATGGTGGCGTCTAGTATAAGTCCCAAATTATATTTAATACTAGCTTTTTCCCGCGGCTTCGCCCGCGTGGCCTTCTAACAATTAGCATATTTTTGTTCAGAAACCAATTCCGGTCGGGTCCGGTTCGGTCCGGTCCGGCACGGCTCCGTACGGTGCGGTTCCTTCCGGTCCGTCCAGAACCGATCCATTCCGATCCGATCAGGTTCGGACCGGACCGGACCGGACCGGAATGGATCGGTCTATTCCGGTCCGGTCCGGTCCAGTCCGGTCAGGTCCAGTCGGTCCAGAGCCGGTCCTTATAAGGAACCTACATGCCAAATTTGGAATGTCTAGACCCAGCGGTTTGGGCTGTGCGTTGATATACCCTCGCAACTTCGTTTGCGTATATCTCGGTTTCCCGTGGGAATTTTGAAAAATCGTTTCTTAGTACACCCCTAGGCGTCGTAAGGAACCTACAGTCCAAATTTGGAATCTCTAGACCCACCGGTTTGGGCTGTGCGTTGATATATAGTTAAGTCAGTCAGGACTTTGAATTTTATTTAAATAGATTTGATCAAAAATAATACTGAAGTTGCTATGAATCTACAAACACGAAGTCGAAATTATAAATTTTATGCATATACGCAAATGAAGTATGCTCAAAAATATACCGGTTAGTTAATATTTATTTTATTTTTATTGGGACACGGCATGTGACGCCAGCGCCTGTCAGATGGGCCGCAGGTCACAGGGGTCCAGGAATAGGGACGACGAGACATCCTTTATGGTGTCACATCGCCTCTACTATGCCGGCCTTCACGCTCCGCTTGAAGGACCCCATTTCGTACACGTGTAAACTATGTGTGAAGCATTAAACTATGGCATATAACACACGTCGCTGCTTACATCGAACTGGACATCAAGGCGCAGCGATCCGGTATTATATCAAGTGCATATATATAGTCGGATTTCAGTGCCATTCACAACTCACTCGGACGGCTAAGACACGCGCTGATTTGATGCAACATTTTGAAAATATAAGACGCTAATAATGAAACTATAAGGCGCTGGTAATTTTAAAAAAAGCTCCCACAAAAGGAATATGCTCATAATATTAGTCGTGAACCTTCCCAGAATTTCTACGGGCAAAGATTCGGGCCGGAGAACGTGGTGATCATCAAGGACTCGAACATCGTGGACGCGGCGACGCTGGACCCCGACAAGGCCTACATCCAGATCACCTACGTGGAGCCCTACTTCGAGCCGCACGAGCTGCGCAAGCGCGTCACGCACTTCGAGAGGAACTACAATATCAGTGAGTTCATGTAAAATGTACAGGGAAATGTGTATGATTATAATTCAATGAACTACTAAAATAACCATAAAGTACAAGTTATTTCATGGATAGAATTCAAGGAATTACTAAAATAACCATGAAATACCTTGTATTTCACGGTTAAAATTCTTCCGATACTTCGGCCGAAATATCGGATTTACGTTTCGTAGTAGCCTCCCAGTTAACTTATTAAAGAGATGATCAGGGTCGATGTTTAGAGATACAACTCGAATTTTTATTTATCAGTAGTACCTATTCATATTGTACTATGTAATTACAAATATTCATAACGCTGCTTACATACATTGTTAGCATAAAAAACTTTGTTATTAGTTCTCTACCCTGCTCACCGTCACCTGTTTCATTGTTTGACTGTACGAATTGGCGAAACAAACTTTGCAGCAACTTTACCGATTCAGTGCGGATGAATCCGCAGGCGAGCCATGGGTAACTTTTGTGTATGGCGTGTGACTCACTAGAGGATTCAAAATGTTTACCTGATAAACGCTGATAAAACAACATTTTTCAGAGGTTATTTATATATCTTTACTAGCGAAACCCGCGCAACTTCGTTTGCGTGTATCCCGCTTTCCCGTGGGAATTTTGGAATGTATGATACTTTAAAACCTTCCCCTTGAATCACTCTATCAATTAAAAAAAACCGCATCAAAATCCGTTGCGTAGTTTTAAAGATTTAAGCATACAAAGGGACATAGGGACATAGGGACATAGGGACAGAGAAAGCGACTTTGTTTTATACTATGTAGTGATTGACTACAATCCACAATACACAAGGTACTGATACAATAATTGTATTATCTACTAGTTAACCATTGGTAGTAAATTCACGATTGCAGCATAATTAAAATATTTTGTAAAAATATACGCGAAGAATCATGGAAAAATCTTTAAAAAAAAAATATATATATATATAGGCACAAATCACACAGATTGAGCTAGCCCCAAAGTAAGTTCGAAACTTGTGTTATGGCATACTAACTGGACGATTCGCCTGTGCGCAGAGCGTTTCATGTACGCGACGCCGTTCACGCTGGGCGGGCGCGCGCACGGCTCGCTGGCCGAGCAGTGCAAGCGCAAGACGGTGCTGACGGTGGCGCACCACTTCCCGTACGTGAAGACGCGCGTGCCCGTCGTGCAGCGCGCCATGCTCATCCTGTCGCCCATCGAGGTGGCCATCGAGGACATCCAGAAGAAGGTACTGCCCCACCCCCTCACCCTCACCGTTGTAGACCAGTGCAATCGAGAAACGTACGCCTGCATCTTCTGCGTTCCAGATCCACGAGCTGGCGGCGGCCACGGGCCAGGAGCCCGCCGACCCCAAGATGCTGCAGATGGTGGTGCAGGGCTGCATCGGCACCACCGTCAACCAGGGGCCGCTCGAGCTGGCGCAGGTCCATTCTTGCTTACCACATTTGCTGTTTCTTTTCTCGCCATCTATCTTAACGTGAAAACCCATGCACTAACTACGGATTTCGTTACTTGACTGATGTTCGTTCAATGATATCACTGCTCCTAATCTTTGCTTCCTACTGTCTACCTGCTTCGACTTCCTGCAGTATAAATAAGGATGATGTTTGTCGTGCAGGTGTTCCTGGCCCCGGTGGCGGAGGGCACGCAGCCGCCGACGCGACTCACCAATAAACTGCGACTCGCTTTCAAGGACTTCTCCAAGAAGTTAGTATTCCTCACTTTACTCACCTTACTGCGTCTACTATAGTACGCGCGAAAATTAGGATTCACAGTTTATAAAACAATTTTATTGAAAATCGATTGTCGTTATGCACTGAGTAATTAATTTATAAAATTTTATTTAAACGAGTACTGAGTATGTCCCTTGCAATTTTCCAATATTGACAGAGTGAGATGGGTCATTGTATCAGCCAATAGCAACGCTCGCAATGCAGCCAATAGCAATGTTTATATGGACAAATAGCAACGCAGTAAAAAATGTCGGTACTCGTTTTTTAAGAACAATTATAGACTTTTTCAACATTTGCTAATAGAGTCCCGAATAAGCCAATTAAAAAACGTCCATACTAGAATTGTCAAAAAACTGTCTCGTATTTGACGAATAAGCTATTTGGGAGTAGTGAAACCGTGCTTATATAATAAATGCGAATCTATCTCATTGAAAACGCATTGCTACTTCACACCCATTTTCTGTGAGAGGATGGTCAAAATGAAGTCGTTTATTCAGAGAGCAGGTCTTATTATATTTATTTCATGTCATTTATTAAATAAGCTAATCGAAAATCAAGAAAAATATTTATAATTTCCCGCAGATGCCACGACGCCCTCCGTAAGAATAAGAACCTGATCGGCAGTGACCAGCGCGAGTACCAGCGGGAACTGGAACGCAACTTCCAGAGGTTCACGGAGCGTCTGGCGCCCCTCATACAGGCCACACCTGGACACGTCGCGCAGCTCAGGTACACCGCTCGAACCTTATTCAATGAGGATTTACGGTATACCATACCAACCCATAATCATCACTCTACAGGGATACGGGTATTCCTTCAAGCGAAAGGGGGGGAGGGGGGGGAATCTACCAAGCTTGTCAAATGCTAGTTGGTAACTAGGCCCATCGAAGAATAGAGAATAATAATGGAATATATTTATAGTATTTTTTTTTAACCCAAATAATCTTTTTTTTTTCAGTAACGGTCTGAGCAAACACGACTACAAATACCAGGCATAAGAAATGACCACAGATTAAACAGCGATTACTTGAGTTACGATAGAAATCATTGAACTCTGTGTCTTTATTAGTCGAAACAGTTATCCGCTAACTCTGAGAAAATAAAGGCCCATTTACACGACGCTGTTTATTACCGGTTGCATACGATAATGTTATAGTAATAATTGACATGCATTGTCTATACGACAGTTGCTTACAATTTATGAAGGAAAATTGATGCCACTAGATTGCTTGCAATTGACAATGCTTGCAAATGACATTGACAATGACAGTGCGCAATGGCGACGAGCGAAGGGAAGCGCCACACAGTTTAGGCGGACAAAGTATGTACCAAATATTCATTGCTTCAACATTTAGAACAGGCGTTCATACTTCTCAACACTCTTGAAAGTACAAGGTATTGGCGTCGTGTAAATGGGGCTTAATAGCAGCTGAGTGGTCATTGTTATTGGTCTATACAATGTCGCATCTGACTCTGTTAATATCGAAAATGTGCGAGGGGCTTACTCAGTATTCGTTCAAAATAACAGACTATAAGGACACAGTCTATGATTAGAACTTGACATTAATTTTCTTGACAAACGTTACAATACTCATAGATAAAGAATGAGTTGTGCAAAAAAAATTTACATTAAAATTTAATTCCACGTCCAAGTCTCAAATCATATAGTTTTTCTTTTTGATTAAGCAGATACAGCTTTAGAATTCGTTTGTAAATTTTCAAAATGATTTTGTGCAACTCAATTTCTGATGAATATTTGATGCATTTATTTTAGATTTAAGTAGTAATTTTATGTATATTAAAAATCAGTATGTTATAACTGAAATGTGTATGTGAAATTACTTGTATTTTATATGTTAATTTGTAATCTCAACAAAAAATATGCTGGATCGCACTAAAAATTATCTTTATTTTAAAATAAGTATTTTGTGTGTCACATTTTACATAAGCGGTTGGGATAATTTCAATGTTTTTTGTGCTAGTTTTCGTTGATATGAATAAACAATTTTATGTAATTACTCAATAAAGTCTGCGCTAAATTGTTTTATACCTAGTTTAAAACAGAGGTACGCTATTTCAACTCCAAATACATAGACGCATGCTTACCAAGCGCGTTTGAAGGTAAAGCGTAAATGGTAGGCGTAAAACAAAGAAATGGCGTACGGTGAAGGCGCGGCGAAGGCGACCAAGTGGCACACGACATGCCTGCGTCGCGTCGCTTCAGTATAATTTACATCGTCGCTACTATAGATTATATTATTATTTAAAAGAAAGTCGTGTTAGTTTATAACTCAAGAACGGCTGAAGTGTTTTGGGCGGAAATTGGTGGAGGTAGCTTACCAGGAGAAGGACAGGATACTTTTTATCCCGTTAGGGTAGAGTAGTGCCTCTAAGCGGATAATTTGCCGGATTAGCTAGTTATTATATAAAAGAAAGTCGTGTTAGTTACACTATTTATAACTTAAGAACGGCTGAAGCGAATTGGCTGAAAATGGTGGAGAGGTAGCTTAGAACCAGGAGCAGGACAGGATACTGTTTATCCTACTTAGGGGCACTACCCCTAGGTAGGGTAGGGTAGTGCCCCTAAGACGGAACAAAGTTTGCCGGGTTAGCTAGTATTATTATATGAAAAGGTTTTGAAGCGACATCGCGCCTGCGCCTTCACCGTACGCCGCTTCTGTATAATACAGGCCTTATGTATGAAAACCTCTGTTTTCAATCTTGTTTCCAAACCAAATTTTTTTTTTTTTAAAGTTTTAAACCGTGTGATAAACAATGTTTTAATCTTTCTTTCGTTCTTTACTTTGATCGCATGTTTTATGTGAAATGGAACGCTCTCTTTAAGTAGGTATATTTTTGTAAATCTCTAATGGTGGTACTTTACATGGCGTATTGGCTTATTTGGGGTATTTGGCGAACATTAATGGACAATATATTTGACAAAGTTTGCCTATTTAAAGTAACAAATATGTACACATCAATCCCGCTTATCGTTTTTTGACACATCAGTATGATCGCGTTAATTCCCGGTTTATTATTAACTAGCTTTTCCTCGTGGCTTCGCTCGCGTTAATTTTATATAACAAAACCCATAGCGCGACTTGTGGCGCCATCTGTTGGCCGATACAGCGCCCTCTATAGTAGAAAAATTATTTTCCCATTAGAACAACATACTTTCACGGGATAAAAAGTAGCCTATGTTGGGCTCTGTACCCCTAACAATATGTATGCAAATTTTCATAATGATCGGTTGCTTAGTAGCCGTGAAGGAATAACAAACAAACTCACTTTCTCATTTATAATATTATTAAGGTATAATAATGCAACGCGAAAGTTTAAGTTATTACAGCAAAAGGTTATATTATGTGTAACCTATAGTTATTTGGAGTTTAGCACCGTGTCTAGTCTAGACACTGGTATTTGCGTTTAGCGTCTAATATTTTGACAAATACACCAAATAACCAGTACACGACGCCATGTGAAGTAGTATAATACAACAGTATAGGCTAGTTGCCGTAAAAAATGTAATTAGTCGTCTTTTAGATTATTCAAAAATAAGGGCAATTCTTTTTTTTCATTTGTAAATTTCAGACCAAACATTACAAAGATATAGCCCATTAAAGTTACGTGTGACGTCACGCCGTGTGGCATTTTTTTGCACGGGGTGACGCAAAGGCCCCCACTCAAAAATTTTTATGTCTTGTATCTTTGTTATTTTTTGTTTAATCGAAAAAAGAAAAAATAGGTGTCCAATATTTTTTATAATCTAAAATACGGACTAAATATAATGTAATTATTTTGACCCTGGAAACAACCCTGAGCGAATAGATTGAATGAAAAGGATAAATGGAAAATAATTTTTGTCCCTTTAGCCTAACTGTAATACATGGTAACTAACGCAAAACATCTTAAAGGCAGCGTAGGTACATGAAAACGAACAATATTTACTATGGGACCAACTTTGAAATCACGAAACAAAAATCAGCTGTTCCATACATTTGTCGAGTACGTATGGATATTTTCTATGGAACAACGAATTTTTTTTTTTTCGTGATTTCGAAATTGGTCCCATAGTAAATATTGTTCGTTTTCATGTACCTAAGCTGCCTTTAAGAGGTTTGCGTTAGTTACCAATAACTCTGTATAGTCAGTGAATTTGAAAACGACAAATAACCATATTTATACAGAAAATAAATATACTGTTACATAATATAACGATTTGTAAGATCTGTCCAGTAATTTCTGAACTTTGATTGATACTTTATTTCCACAACTTCAACTCGATCAAGGTTCAATGTATGCGTGTAAAATATGTCGGATATTTTTCAACTTTATAATATTTTCTTTTACACATTTGGGGAATATGGAATACTCTGGCATCCTTTAGTGTTGTGTAAAACTTTTAATAATTATTCACTGTAATACTCGAATGTGCAAATAAACAATGATGTCATATGTAGATACGTTTTATTTATATCAATCTTAACATTAATCATTAATTCACGGAAATTAAATCCACTCTCACAATTTTCTATGGCTCATAGCGACACAAATATTGCCTTTAAAACAACTTCAATGAATAACACAACTTTTTTCTAAAAATGCCATAGAGTGAAAAATACGCAAACTTTTACACAGGGAAGTGCCGGAAGCGGAAGGCTTGCACTACTTATAATTAAGTATCTGCCTAGGGGCGCCCTAGAAGAGCTTGCACGTCAACCTAGGGCGCCACCCAGACATGAAAGTCCAACGTGAAAGCGTCCCGTGGTACAGCAATCAAACGTGACGAGGCAGGATGAAAAGCAGAGGGTTCGCAATCCCGCGCTAGACAATTTGTGTGCATGAAGATGTCCATACGTTTTCGAATATTACGTATTTTTTTATATAGTATATTTATCAGCAATCGAATAGGGTACAAGCTTTGCTTTTTGAGACTAGATGGCGTTGTGCTATTCATCCATGAATATTATATTATAGTATTCAAATAAATGTAGCCAACTGGCCTTTGGATCACAAAATTAAAATGCCTGCTTTTGAAGATAAATTTCAGCCACCGTCTGGACATAAATTTCTTCAATACAAATTACAAATATAGAAATCGAACTTAAAAGTTTAAAACATGCTGTGGGGTATACAATAAGTAGTTCATCAGACAAATATTATAATTATGCAGAAATTGGCATGTGTCGAGTCTAGAGGCCATGGACTTGTTCAACTCGAGTACGTCCATAAATAAATTCTTAAGTAAAACATGCTGTGGGTATACAATAAGTAGTTCAGACAAATATTATAATTATGCAGAAATTGGCATGTGTCGAGTCTAGAGGCTATAGGCTTGTTCAGCTCAAGTAAATCCTTAAATAAATTCTTAAGTAAATTACAAACTAATATAAAATTAATCCGTCTCGGCCGGCGTGTGCCATGTCAATCGCTCCTCGTAAAATGCAATTACCTGAAAAAAATAAAAAATATTACTATTACAATTTTTTTATACCACCTTATGTATGAAAACCTCTGTTTTCAATCTTGTTTCCAAACCAAATTTTTTTTTTTTTTTTAAGTTTTAAACCGTGTGATAAACAATGATTTAAGCTTTCTTTCGTTCTTTACTTTGATCGCATGTTTTATGTGAAATGGAACGCTCTCTTTAAGTAGGTATATTTTTGTAAATCTCTAATGGTGGTACTTTACATGGCGTATTGGCTTATTTGGGGTATTTGGCGAACATTAATGGACAATATATTTGACAAAGTTTGCCTATTTAAAGTAACAAATATGTACACATCAATCCCGCTTATCGTTTTTTGACACATCAGTATGATCGCGTTAATTCCCGGTTTATTATTAACTAGCTTTTCCTCGTGGCTTCGCTCGCGTTAATTTTATATAACAAAACCCATAGCGCGACTTGTGGCGCCATCTGTTGGCCGATACAGCGCCCTCTATAGTAGAAAAATTATTTTCCCATTAGAACAACATACTTTCACGGGATAAAAAGTAGCCTATGTTGGGCTCTGTACCCCTAACAATATGTATGCAAATTTTCATAATGATCGGTTGCTTAGTAGCCGTGAAGGAATAACAAACAAACTCACTTTCTCATTTATAATATTATTAAGGTATAATAATGCAACGCGAAAGTTTAAGTTATTACAGCAAAAGGTTATATTATGTGTAACCTATAGTTATTTGGAGTTTAGCACCGTGTCTAGTCTAGACACTGGTATTTGCGTTTAGCGTCTAATATTTTGACAAATACACCAAATAACCAGTACACGATGTCGCGTGGGGTATATAAATGATTAAAACCCAGCGTGCACAATATAAATATTTATTGGTTTACCCACAGAACAGATAGATACTCGGGTAGTGGGTTCGAATCCCGACTGGTTATTCACTCCCGCGGTTCCGTACTTCCCTGCAGGAGGGCCGGCCGAAGTTGATGATGGCCTGGCGGTGTAGTGGACAGCGGTAGGGAGGCTGGTAGCCAAAAAGTAATGGTTGGGCTGGACGCGTCCCGTCTTATCCCGGACTTCCTTATCCCGAACCTTGTTATTCCGAACTTCGTTCCCTGAAATCACGTTCCAGTAAGAAATTGTTATTTCGGTCTTCCAAAGCCGTCGATTGCGATCCTCAAATTGCCAACCCAAGCCAAGCCAAAGCAAAGAAGACGGGTATATTTCAGTAGGAGGTGAAGTGGCTACTAATTAAGATCGCAATCAGACGGATTACAAGAACTACGTAAGTAGGTATGCAGAAAAAACTGTATGTAGGTAGATTAATTTACTCGATTCAATTATTAATTACACAATCAAAAAAACAGAACGAAATGCTAGTAATACTTGTTAAAGTATACTTTAATCTACTAATTAATTTATATTTAATCAATATTCTGAACAAAAAAACTAAAACGGCTAAAGAAATGCGTAGGCACAAATAGCATAGTTTGCAATGAAGGTACACTAGACAATATACAATGAAATGAATGAAATGGAAAGCATTCAGTACGTTATATTATAATTAGATAAACATAATTTATAATTGCAACTATGCGACTACGGTTCACAAAATAACACTTAAAATCACCACTTACCTAATTAGGGAAATATCTAATCCTAAATCACGTAGGATTTATTATTGGCACAACACAATAGTACCTATATTATCATGTAGTTCGTATTCATATAGTCAAGACGTGACTAACGTATGAAATTATAATGAATTTAATAATTGAGGAGATTAGAAGAATACGTCCTCTCGCCTCGCAGTCTCATTTTGGTCAACGTGGTAAAATTCAATGCGGCGACGACACGATCCCCGCTCTGGACAATGGACGGCTACTTAGCCACGCCCCCCGCACATCACGCCATGCAGCCGATTGCAAAAAATGCATTTAGGGATCCGCGCACCTACATTTTATTTATTAGTATTAAGTATTTTATTCTTTTATTTATTAGTATTATTTTATTTTAGTTAAATATATGAACCGTATGTATGACGCAATTTAGTTAATTAATTAGTATTTATGTTTAATTTGTAAATATAGTGTAATGTTTTTTTTTTGTTAAATGTATTTTTTTTTAATAAACCTTTTTAATTATTTTTTTGTTTTAATTATTTTCCTGATTTGTTAAAAAAAATGTTATTTATTGTAAATTTAAATTTATTTAGAGTAAACATGTACGTATAACGTTACACGAATGGATCGTAGGGAATCGAGCGTCCTAATTTCGCCAGCTGATGCTAAGGTGCTTGCATAGCAAGGTCTAATGTTGTGGAGAATTATTTCCAATTTATCGTCTTCTGATATAGGTTTCGACAAGCGCGAAAACAATCCAAACATTATTGAAAGGTAAATGGTAATATTTTCAGAATCACCTTGCGTTCTAGAACGAATTTCTGAAAGCAGTCTGTAGTCAAAGTCAGACTGAGTGAAATCCTTTTGTAATAAGACAATCAGTTCGCTCCAAGAGGACACTCGATCCTTCACGCTCCTAAACCAATGCAAAGCATCACCCGTGAAGATCTCTGTGGCGTAGGATAATGCTTTAGGTCCTGAAATATTTCTTGCGTCACAATATTCATTAATACGCTGAACGAAGGCTCGAACACAAGTCTTTCCATCGTATCTCAGCTTTCCCAAATCGGCTGATCCCCCACGGTCACATGTCACAGAGATGTTGACGGGCAACGCGGGAGTTAAAGACTCACTAGTGCAGGGAGGATTCAAGTTATCCGTAACTTTATCTTTACGAGAATCTAATATTTCGGACAAGTTCCTAAATTCTGCAACATAGATATCGTACTGCTTTTTGACCGTATCATTGCTAATTATTCGGTTGATGCGATGGTACAAGTGGTTGACTAGATTCTGAGTGCGCAAGAAAGAATTACGATCTAATTCCGATTCTAAATTTGATTTAATTTTGGCAAGCGTTTCACCTACGCCCTTTAGGTCTTCCGCAGCCTCGTAAGGACTTTCTATAATGTCCTCGGAAACAAACAAAGGTCCGAGTTTAGCAATTTGTTTGCGTAAGTCCTGGACTGTAAGAGCCGGGGATGTGCCTCTAATAAAAACCTCATATTCAAGTTCCGACTTTTGCAACGATAAAAATTTAACGGGAAAAGCCATTTCAAAAAAATAAAAATAAAAAAAAATTGTACGGAACCCCAAAAATTTTTTTTTTTTTTTAAAAATAAATATAATCAATTGTGTAAGTGGTGATCTAGTGTTCTAAATTACTACTTTTATATAGTATAACTCCGTCTGTTACAAAATAGCAAGCTAAAAAGTAATAAAGCACAGAAGAAGTTATATAAAGAAGCAAACTACATGAGCTGCAAATAAAAATAAAGAACACAAACCAAAAAGAAAAGAAAGAAAAACGTTATACAATAAAGCACACAACACACAACTACCTACTTACTACGGAAGCAAATAACCAGTCCATAAATTACCAAGTTGAGGCGCCAGTGTCGCGTGGGGTTTATAAATGATTAAAACCCAGCGTGCACAATATAAATATTTATTGGTTTACCCACAGAACAGATAGATACTCGGGTAGTGGGTTACGCCATGTGAAGTAGTATAATACAACAGTATAGGCTAGTTGCCGTAAAAAATGTAATTAGTCGTCTTTTAGATTATTCAAAAATAAGGGCAATTCTTTTTTTTCATTTGTAAATTTCAGACCAAACATTACAAAGATATAGCCCATTAAAGTTACGTGTGACGTCACGCCGTGTGGCATTTTTTTGCACGGGGTGACGCAAAGGCCCCCACTCAAAAATTTTTATGTCTTGTATCTTTGTTATTTTTTGTTTAATCGAAAAAAGAAAAAATAGGTGTCCAATATTTTTTATAATCTAAAATACGGACTAAATATAATGTAATTATTTTGACCCTGGAAACAACCCTGAGCGAATAGATTGAATGAAAAGGATAAATGGAAAATAATTTTTGTCCCTTTAGCCTAACTGTAATACATGGTAACTAACGCAAAACATCTTAAAGGCAGCGTAGGTACATGAAAACGAACAATATTTACTATGGGACCAACTTTGAAATCACGAAACAAAAATCAGCTGTTCCATACATTTGTCGAGTACGTATGGATATTTTCTATGGAACAACGAATTTTTTTTTTTTCGTGATTTCGAAATTGGTCCCATAGTAAATATTGTTCGTTTTCATGTACCTAAGCTGCCTTTAAGAGGTTTGCGTTAGTTACCAATAACTCTGTATAGTCAGTGAATTTGAAAACGACAAATAACCATATTTATACAGAAAATAAATATACTGTTACATAATATAACGATTTGTAAGATCTGTCCAGTAATTTCTGAACTTTGATTGATACTTTATTTCCACAACTTCAACTCGATCAAGGTTCAATGTATGCGTGTAAAATATGTCGGATATTTTTCAACTTTATAATATTTTCTTTTACACATTTGGGGAATATGGAATACTCTGGCATCCTTTAGTGTTGTGTAAAACTTTTAATAATTATTCACTGTAATACTCGAATGTGCAAATAAACAATGATGTCATATGTAGATACGTTTTATTTATATCAATCTTAACATTAATCATTAATTCACGGAAATTAAATCCACACTCACAATTTTCTATGGCTCATAGCGACACAAATATTGCCTTTAAAACAACTTCAATGAATAACACAACTTTTTTCTAAAAATGCCATAGAGTGAAAAATACGCAAACTTTTACACAGGGAAGTGCCGGAAGCGGAAGGCTTGCACTACTTATAATTAAGTATCTGCCTAGGGGCGCCCTAGAAGAGCTTGCACGTCAACCTAGGGCGCCACCCAGACATGAAAGTCCAACGTGAAAGCGTCCCGTGGTACAGCAATCAAACGTGACGAGGCAGGATGAAAAGCAGAGGGTTCGCAATCCCGCGCTAGACAATTTGTGTGCATGAAGATGTCCATACGTTTTCGAATATTACGTATTTTTTTATATAGTATATTTATCAGCAATCGAATAGGGTACAAGCTTTGCTTTTTGAGACTAGATGGCGTTGTGCTATTCATCCATGAATATTATATTATAGTATTCAAATAAATGTAGCCAACTGGCCTTTGGATCACAAAATTAAAATGCCTGCTTTTGAAGATAAATTTCAGCCACCGTCTGGACATAAATTTCTTCAATACAAATTACAAATATAGAAATCGAACTTAAAAGTTTAAAACATGCTGTGGGGTATACAATAAGTAGTTCATCAGACAAATATTATAATTATGCAGAAATTGGCATGTGTCGAGTCTAGAGGCCATGGACTTGTTCAACTCGAGTACGTCCATAAATAAATTCTTAAGTAAAACATGCTGTGGGTATACAATAAGTAGTTCAGACAAATATTATAATTATGCAGAAATTGGCATGTGTCGAGTCTAGAGGCTATAGGCTTGTTCAGCTCAAGTAAATCCTTAAATAAATTCTTAAGTAAATTACAAACTAATATAAAATTAATCCGTCTCGGCCGGCGTGTGCCATGTCAATCGCTCCTCGTAAAATGCAATTACCTGAAAAAAATAAAAAATATTACTATTACAATTTTTTTATACCACTAAGGTGGCAAACAAGCTTACACGCTTACAAACTTTAACCGCATGGGCGGACAACCATGCGGCTAGCCACTTTTCTACTACTACTTGCAATTGTAAGAACTTAACCGCCACTAAATCTATATATATAAAAGAAAATCGTGTTTGTTACAACACTTATAACTCGAGAACGGCTGGACCGATTGCCATGGTTTTTGATTTGTTGGATTTGTTTCCGTCCCGAATAGCAGAATACATCTTAAAAACAATGAGGGTAGGGGTAGGGTAGGGGTAGCGTAGGGGTAGGGTAGGGGTAGGGTAGGGGTTGGGTAGGGGTAGGTTAGGGGTAGGGTAGGGGTAGGTTAGGGGTAGGGTAGGGGTAGGGTAGGGGTAGGGTAGGGTAGGGGTAGGGTAGTGCCTCTAAGGCAGAACAAAGTTTGCCGGGTCAGCTAGTTGTATATAAAAACTAGAACGGCTTGGTTAGCCCATTTTTGAGCAGAAGGTCCTCGAAGCTAAACGTTCTTGGTATCATATTAACCGCTATATAAAACGCCCTTAAGAGCAAAGCATTCCCCGCCCTCGCGGTTTGAACGCGAACGCAAGTTCTAAGAGGAACAGAATAATGGTATTATAGAATACAATTATAATAGTTGTATTTGAATACACACCTGTTGTGGACATTTAACATTAGCGACCTTAGCTGGCACTAATTCCGCTTCGTCAGAATCCGCCCATTTTACTAAGAACATCAATTCTCCGGTAGCATCCGACGCGCCTGGAATTGATAATAAAATTATTTATTATATTACCAATAACATTAATTTTAAACAATAATTTAGAAAGTTATACATACTTATAGGATCAAAATATTCTATTATGCCTACACTACTCTAGTAATTTAAAATATTCATATTAACAAATAGTAAAATAATAATTAAATAATAGTATGAATAAAACAATGACAAAAAAAATATTCATTTAGAGAACCAAACAGACGTAGAAGTCGTAATTATTTTCT
This sequence comes from Endotricha flammealis, assembly GCA_905163395.2. NCBI lineage: Eukaryota > Metazoa > Arthropoda > Insecta > Lepidoptera > Pyralidae > Endotricha > Endotricha flammealis. Next base: position 1,751,972 of record LR990856.1, on the reverse strand, counting down.
CATTCGAAAGAGCTTCTATTAGATCTATTTGAATAAAAATATTTGACTTTGATTTATAAAACACACCGGCGCGAGATTTGTATTCCATAGGTTTGTATGAAAGTCATCGCATTATTAATACTAATAAAGGTAAGACTAACCTATGATCTTTTCAGCTTTCAATCCCTTGTCAAAGCCAGACTTGGACTTGTCCTCCTTCTTGTCTTTCTTGGTCTCCCGCCCTGGGTCCTCCATGGAAGACACGCTGGTGCCGCGGCCCTTGCGGCTCGTGGTCTCCTCGCTGGACTCGCGAACCCTCTTCTTGTTCCTGTCTTCGGGTTTTTTAGCTTTCTATGGGAAAACAAATAAATTGTAAATTATTAATAATTAATTTAAATTAATAAATTTTAATCTCGGTGCAAGCTTCAGTAAGTTTTATGTCACTTTCTTTTGGTACATATTTTACCTTATAATGCAATAGTTCTTAATAACTTCAAAACAGATTAGTACCTGTATGTATGTATATATTTATTGTATCTATTATATTATGTGTATATTATATTTATATAATAATATTTTATTTTAACAAGCCGCTTTCGTGAATTTCTGCACTCCCAAGGGTTGACTGGTAGAGAATGCATTTAGCATTAAGTTCGCCTGTTGTATCAGTACTTTGTGTATTGTGGTCAATAAAGATAATTAAATAAATAAATACCTATTGGGAAAAGGAAAGTCTACTAAATGAAATGTTAAATAACAATAAACACATAATATTATGCACAGTGAAGTTTAATCATACTAATATTATAAATGAGAAAGTGAGTTTGTTAATCCTTCATGGCTTGAGTAAGCAGCCGATCATTATGAACATTTGTATAGATAAGGGGTCCAGAGCCCAACACTGGCAAATTTTTACCCCACTGAAGCTGCGGGTAACAGCTAGTCAACAATAATAATATCAACAACATACTATTTTCGCATAAAAACATGGTTACACTGAAGTGTTTTCAAATATGCCACACATTTCGCTTTACGAACTTTGTTTTTTTTTAAATTATGACCCACTGCATTGCACTGCTTTTGTCTTGCTGAAATTCGAAAATGACTGGACCTATTTGGCTTATTATGATCTTGAAATATTTGTTGTTCCGGGAAAGTTTAAATGGTTAAGAAGATATGGATAGCAGTCCGTTAATGAGAATGATGGGATTTAGCGGGCGGGTAAATTCGTAGACATCAGCTAGTAAATTTAATATTTTGTTACCTCTTTCTCTTTCCTGGCATCCTCGAAAGTTCTAATCAGCTCTTCGCAATCGAGATTGTCCTCCGGCTCCCATGTGCTTTCTTCTTCTTTGTACCCCTTCCATTTCAGCAGATATTGGGTCTGTGCAACATTAACATTAATTTAAATTAACACTTTTAAGGAATTTATCATCATCATCATCATCTCAGCCACAAGAAGTCCACAGCTGGACATAGGCCTCCCCCAAATGCCATGTGACTTGCTGGCAGTGGCCTTCATCCAGCGGCTTCCTGCGACTTTCTTTAGGTTGTCTGACCACCTTGTAGGTGGGCGTCCTACGCTGCGCTTTCTGGTATGTGGTTGCCATTCCAGAACCCTCTTGCCCCACCGGCCGTCGGTTCTGTGTGCTATGTCCCTGCCCACTGCCACTTCAGCTTGCTATTCCGTTTTACTATGTTATTTTGGTTCTGCTATGGATCTCCTCATTTCTGATTCGATCTGGTAGAGAAACCCCGAACATAGCTCTCTCCATGGCTTGCTGAGTGACCGCAAGCCTTCTTAGGAGGCCCATAGTGAGCGACCACATCTCGGATCCATATTTGATCACATTGCTCGAAGGTTTTTCTTTTTAAGCACTAAGGAATTTAAGACGAGAGAAAAAGAGATTTTGTAAGAATTACCCTTGGTTGTTCTTTGTTTATTCGCTCATTCAAATTAAAAAAATACTTAGAGGCAGGATTATTTATTGAATATACAGTTTTTTTATTTACAGTCAGTGAAAGAATATCTAACCAACAATAAACATTACATCAAAATACAGTGCATAGCGGTTTTTTTTATTTTTGTTTTGTTAGATACATCAATATTGGATCAGAGAGTCGCATTAGGGGCAAAGAAGGTTAGTCAGCTAATGGTTATAATACACTAGGTCGACTGCACGGAGCTCCTATGACTGGGTGTGGGGTCACAAAGGAAACTTAACGAACATACTGTCGCAGTTTCGTTAATTCGGCTAAGTCACTGGCTCATACTAAATCGAATCAATTTTATTTTTAAGTCACAGCCCCTCTTTGTGCGACTCCTAAAATTGAGAATAGTGCATGACATGGGCCTCCTTTGCCCGACCGAGTCGCCTTTACTGCCGCCTGCCTTTAGTCGTTACTCATAGTCCCGATGAATAGGTACCTATTTATATTACTTGTAGTGAAAAATATAATTAAAGAAGCCTTGTTTGATCCCATTTGTGTACTTTTACCATACCAAAAAGCATATATGTAGGGCACTTAATCAGTTTCAGGATTATATTACGCCTCTTTGTGAGGCAGAAGCACGCGGGAAATTAACATAATAACAGAGAAATAAGAAAATATGTTACTTAAATTTACAAACCTTTCCCTTGACAATTCGCTTATCCAGAACTTTCTCCACAACATATTCTTCTTCACTAGAACCATCACTAGTATCTCCTTTTTTATCCTTTTTGCCCATTTTTTATTTCTTAATGAATTTATAATATTAAGGCTTGATTTCAATTGCAGTCAAGATGCCAAAAATGACAAAATGGCGCGACGCCGCCGACGCCACTTCGTTCGATCGATCGACTCGATGCGCGAATGGGGAAGAAAACTGTCAAATAGTTCATTGCAGAGGGCGCCCCTTGCTTGTTACAAGGAAGCTGTCAAACTAGGACCAAGTATAAGAATGGACAGATTAAATTTTAGAACGACAATGAAACTGTCTTTGCTCTCTGTCTTGCTTATAGCAACATTCAGTGTGAAAAAAAGAAACAAACATAGACAAACATCACCGTCTAGAACGTCAGCGTGTCAACTTTTGAGACATTTGGTAGCCGCTTGGATATCAAAGCTCGTGTTGGATTTTTTGTGTTTTGAGGTGATAATTGGACTTTTTATAAAGAAAAATTGTGATACGGATTTTCGTTTTGAACCATAGCTTGCGTAGCCATTGGTTGTAAGAGTAGAATGGGTGTTACAACGGAAAGCGATCAAAGGATATCTTTTCATAGGTAAGTTATCGACTACATGATTTATATTTTTTGTGCAGGAAATACATTACATGATCGGTTTTTGTAAAGTTAATTGAACCCTAAAGACGATGCAGACGCATAATTTCAACAAACCCATTACTTTTATACAAAGATTTGATTTTATACATTACGTTTATTGAGCTTTGACAGATGATGTACCATAAATATTGTAAGTAGAGTTGTCACATTGTATCGATAAAATAATAAATTGTATGCGTTTTTATTAAGGTTTAATTTATTCCTAGTTCTCTTGCCCATTGGGATGAGGGTTAGTTAGATAAGAGTAATCAAAGTAATATAGATCTTGTGTTTTTCAGGTTTCCTGACACTAATATAAGAAACAAGTGGATTAAGAACATAAAACGAGATAATTGGACACCTTCGCCATATTCTCGCCTGTGCTCATTACATTTCGATGTATCTTGCTATCGGGCAGGTAATTTAGATGAACACGCTACGGAGTATTATGTGACGTTTAATCATAAACATATTAGAAATCATTTTAATAAACTAGTCTTATTTAGTGGTCAGTAGATGCAGTAAATAACTAAGCATCAAGCACTTTAAGTAAATTCCTGTAAGTCTTTGTTTATTGTTTTTTGATCCCTAGTTGATTTTTTTAAAATAAGAATTGTTAAATTGGTGACATTATACGGATTATTTAACAATTTCTATTAGATATTATAATTATTATTACATGTGTGTATAATGATTACAAAATGATCATGATTATGATGTATGATTTTATTTAATTTAAATATTTTGAATAAAAACCTTATAAGTACCTATTTGCTTTATTTATTCTTCACCCGCATTGAGTGTAGGTAATCTTTTTATTTGGCATATTTAAAAAAAAACATAAATACCTAAAGTTACTGATAGATGAGTATTTGACATTCCTATCGATAGGTGTCGATAGTGTGTATTTAATTGTTAAAGAATATTTCTGTCAGCAATATTGATTTATAGCTGGACTGGGACTGAATAAAAAACATAGACCAACCCTTTGAGCTGCTTATCTTCCCAGGGTATGTCGTAAAAGCCGACGTGATCATACCCACTCCAACATCGGACTGTCTATGGGGGATAACGATAGGAATGTTCGTCATTGGTAATCTTGGAACGAATATCAGGTTGCTGTGGTTTGACTAAATGACTTATGGTTCTACTCACCCCGATAGGGAAACTAGGGGGTTATGCATCTGTTTCTGTCTTTAATCATTTGTTTTTGTCAAGTGTTCTCAGATCTTAAAATGAACATTAAATATTAAATCGATATTAGTCGATAAAGACACGGCACATCTCTAGTGATCCTATATAAAAAAACAAAAGTTTATATAGCATACTGGCTTCATGAGCACAAAAGACGTTATAGACAATGATATATCTATCTCTTTTTTACTTAAGACGGCACATATTAGTGTGAAAGACAATACCCATGTATTTCTTTCGTCTAAAATACAATCCGTCCATTCTTATACTTGGTCCTAGCTGTCAAACGATTCGTGATCGCCGCCTTGTCAACGAAGGTCGTCAAGATGGCGACCTCGGATCCTTACCGTACCACGTTGCCCTTTTATTTAAAGTGTACTTTTTTGTTAAAAGTGTTCATTTACAATACTCGACATTGGCGAAATTGTCTATGTGTCGTTAAGACACGACAGAAATGCCATTAATTAAGAAAGAAGAAAAAGGAAGCTGTCAAACTTCATACAAAAAAGATAAATATTTCAGATTTATTTATTTTAATGAAAAATGGGTCGGTGTACGGCTTTTGGATGTGAAGAAATACGTTCACATAAGTTTGTATAATGCTATGTAATTTTAGGGAAGGTATTGTAAAATAAATAAAAATATGATATATAAAAAATGGTTTAATTCCATTTTAATTCATAATTTCTGTAAATATACTTTTTGAAAATATCTTCCTTGTCATACTTATTGGTAAATTCATCATCTCTGTTAATAAAAATAACTTGTGTGTCCTTAAAAGTATAAATAATTAAATTACAAACAAATTTATCAGTAACAAATAATTGTCCCCGAATTTGGTAATGTTTCATTAGGTAACTCTATCTGTGGCTTCGAGCTATTTTGTCCACTAATAATGTTTTCAAAAATTTCTGTCGTAGGCCTCCAATCTGTAACAAATGATAAAATGTTCAATCTTTTGTTCAAAAAGTGAGGTTATTTTTTTCGTAACTCCCTAAAATACTTCAAAGATATTTTGCTTGCTTATTTTATTTAATGCAAGTGTGAAATAATCTATATGTTTAAATTAGAAGGTTACGGAAGGTACCTCGCTACCAAGTCCACTTTCTTTTTCTGTTGCAAGGCACCCCTTCTTTTCAATACTCTTTTTGAATCTGCATTTTCTCCAGGTAGAATGCATGTCGAATAAATAATTTTTACCAAAAAAAAATGGGACTAATAGGAAAAAAACGCTATAAAAACACAATGTAATCACACGAACGCTTTTGACGTTTGTCTGAATAAAACAAACTCACAGCGACCTCTACCGAAATAGTTTCCAGTTTTCTTCCCCGTTGCGCGATGGACGCTTCGTCTAAAAGGGGGAGAACACTTACCGTAAATTTTCATAGGCAACAGCGCCATTGGTGCCTGGTGGATAAACTAAAATAAAATAAAAAGTGGCGGCCATATTGTACTTCACATAACGTCTTGACGTTTATTTTATTACCTAGTTATTTAATTATTTTAGTTATTAATTTACTTAAAATGTAAATAAAATACTATATGAAAAAACCATAAATACTCAAAATTTGATGAAAAGGGACTTCTTTGAGGCGCTAACAAGAACATAAAAGCCACATAAAAAAACACACAAAAAACAAGAAATATATTCAGAAAATAAAAGGTAGGGTATACATACTATGTATAGCTTTAGTTGAAATTTTAGTTCATCACCAGGCACAATGGTGGCAGCACCTTCCATAGATGTCAATTTCACTTCGAAGTTTAGCCACTCTGTACCTACCATTATTGTACTAAACTTTGGTCCAAAACTACAACCACAGAGCCAAAACCGAACAGAACATCACACAGAACATCGTTCGGTTCGTACTTCGTATGAGGTTCGTATTCGTTCGCTGGTGGCCACTGGCCACTACTGGCCAGTCAACATCTTAGTGCCTCCCTCCCTCCACTCCCTCATCAAACGAATGACCTAACCGATGGTAAGCAAAGTGGTCACCTGTGTCTGTGACCCTAGAATTTACTCTAACTCCATCTAGTGATGCGACTTACAAAACAAATAAGTATTATTTATCATATACATAAAATATAAACTATAATACCTTTATGGACGGCCTTGATCAGCCTTCCCATTTCCCAACTTAAAACTAGGTAGACGTGTATACGCGTTTAACGTCGTCATCGGATTTATCAGACTATTTTCACATTAAAAATATGGTGTAGTATTTGTACTTACTTGTTTTATTACCTATTTTAATATTTATATATTTACCTATATCTTTCAATCTTATGTAGACAGTGATAATAGAGTCATTCCTGGTTGATAACACACATTCACACTAGCAGGTTTACATCAGTTTACTTCACATCATTAGACGATTTATACGACATTCAGTCCTGTGTCTTAGGACGTAGTTCTTAAAATCCTGTAACTGTATCACCTTGCGTATCAAAACATTGCTGCAGCTCGCGGCAATTTCACTTTGGTCGGTCCGTCAGTTTGCCAGCCTGTTGCTCGCAGTTAGTGTGTTGTGACTGGATAACTACTTTAGCGGTTTGTAGATAATCATAGATTGTCCAAACCGTAAAAAATCTTATTGTGTGTGGTAACCGTGATCAGTGAACAGTTAAGTGGTTGTAAAAATTGAAAGTATACAAAAGGGACTACAAATAACAAGTTTTTGTGTCTATTCGAGTGGTTTCAAATTGACTTTTGACGTCACGCGAGGTAACCAATCAGTTGGCGCGCGAAAGAGAAAAATAACCATACATCAGAAACTTAAATTAACTCAAATGTTTGACAACTTTGTGTATTTATTTGTGGTGTAGAAATGTTGAATAGATCGTAATCAGTGATCATATGACGGAAATATGTTATTAAAATGTACTGCGGACGGAAGACCAATCAAAGTAAACGGTGCGGCGGTCAGCCAGGGAAATGGAGCGAGAGGTAAGATGTTTTTTTTTATAATTTGTTATTGTATTGTTTTGGCCTTTACAATATTATATCTCATTACTAACAAACATTCATTTTCTATTAACATTTTCAGGTATTTTTGTAAGAGACTGAAATTGGAGCACCTTATCTATGTTTATTGAAGCACATAGGTATAAGATTTAATAAAAATATAAAAATAAAATTCATCTTAGTTTATTGGCTTACATTTTTCATTCTAACAATGTGTAGAGGTTCAACCTGGTTCAACGTAGGTATTATATGGGTATTATGACGTAAACGATTGTCAAATACATCGCCTTTTTACTACGCTTTTTACAGACGTTATGTACATAAGTAGGTAGGTAAGTATGTATTTCGCATATATATACCTATGTACCTATATTGTTTTTAATATAGCACCCCATAAATCACGCAGTTAGATATCCATCTTCATGTAATAAGAATTTCTTTACGAAGTTTCACATTTTCGAAAACCCTTGCTTCTTGCATAAATTGAACTTTTCAAGTATTTAAAACAATAATTTTAAATGATACCCAGATGATCACAGAAATCAATAAAATGCCATTAATAATCAGTTTCGTACATTTCGTAAAGATGGACGTAAACAGCTTACTAAGGCAAGGCGACTCTCTGACCGTTACTTCCAAAGTTTCTGGAAGTCTCGAGAGATTTCCGACCACATAATATTATGTAATAACAATTTCGGTTTACACTAAAAGCAACGTAGGTAGCTTAGACCTATATATTTTATTGTTAAGACCAAGAGCAAGTAGCCTACTTAAATTTACTAGCGAAACTTCGTTTGCGTGTATCACGCTTTCCCGTGGGAATTTTGGAGTGTCTTGAAGTACTCCATCTATTTAAAAAAACGCATCAAAATCCGTTACGTAATTTATAAACATAGATAGACAGACAGACAGCGGGAGTTTATTTTATACTAGGTATGTAAAGATTTGTTAAGATTATCAATAGTATTATTTTATACTTAAGTTGCATAATTAATTAAGTTCTAGGTACAGAGATACCTACCTACTTAATTATATTTTTAGTTGATTGCAATGCATCTAATAGCCAATACCACGCCAATACCCTAACAGGAAGATGATAAGAAAAATTATCGGTGCCGAAAAATCGAAATTCTCATTCAAGAACCAAACAAAAAGTGATCTAAATAAATAAATTAACACCAATACCTTTGTAAATTGTAAGTATGTTTTTGGCATGCTTTGCTTGACCGATTGGACATTAATTATGAACTGGTTAAAATTATTTAGCATACTTGCCTACTTATATATGGATTATTATAAGTGCTGTTACGTCAATCCAATCAAGGACATACAAAAGCATTCTGACGTTTGTAATATCAACGTTACTGCGTCAGAACATCCTGCCTGAGGTATTCACCATGTGACATAGATAAATATCTTAAACAAATGCCTCTTGATAAGAAGAAAATGTAACATTTTGTTTTCGTTCATCAGCAAGTGTTAAAATTTAGTCTCAATCTTAAGCGCTGTCTCACTCATACTAAATAAAAAAGAGCGGGATAGTGCGTGCGTTTGAGACTAGATTGAAACTGCTTTTGTGACGAGAATAGACTTGCTCTTGCTCACAAAATGACACTATGTCATTCATTCACGGATTCTGAAATAAAAATATTCTTGGATATTTAAATACCCAATGCATATAGTTAGCATAGATTACTATTTTGTGAATTTTTATAGTACCTAGTAATTTACTCATACGTTATTATTCTACGACTTATACATTCTTTCGCATATATTTGGAAGTAGTTACGCAGAAAAGAAACTCGCACAAAGTCACTTTTGAGATTATGGGCGTTTGAGTTGAGGTTCTATCATCCGTAGTGGCTCTAAGCTATATTTCTAAAATATTCTTGGCACTTTTTAATTTGTAATTTAACTAGTTTCTGACCCCGGCTTCGCCCGCGGCCTACTATCAATTATCATATTTTTCATCAGAAACAAATTCCGGTCCGGCACGGTCCGGTACGGTTCCATCCGGTCCGATTAGGTCCGATTCGTTCCGGTCCGGTCCGGACCGGTCGGTCCGGTCCGGTTGTTCCGGTCCTTATAAGGAACCTACATATGCCAAATTTGGAATCTCTAGACCCAGCGGTTTGGGCTGTGCGTTGCAACCCTCGCAACTACGTTTGTGTATATCTCGCTTTCCCGTGGCAATTTTGAAAAATCCTTTCTTAGTACACCCCTAGACGTCGTCGTAAGGAACCTACATTCCAAATTTGGAATCTCTAGACCGGTTTGGGATGTGCGTTGATATATATATAGTTAAGTCTTCATACAAAATTTGGCACCCCCTTTCACACCTTTAGGATCGGAATTTCGAAAAATCCCTTCTTTCTTAGTGCTCATCTTGAGAACTCAAGAAATATTCTGTACAAATTTCAAGTCTATATAACGAGTAGTTTAGGCTGGGCGTAAGTCACGGTTTCGATTTACAGATTTAAGAATATTCTACCCCCAATTCTCCCACTTAGCAATTAATTATCAGAAAATCTTGAAACAGTTGTTTATTTGATCACTTTCTAGAGTAATTATATCAAGTTTTGTTTGAATCGGGCCACTCGTTTTTGTTTCTTTATACAAACTTTGAAACCTGATTTCGCCCCTTTAGGGGTGAAATTTCAAAAAATCCCTTCTTAGTGCTCCCCTAGAATACTCAAGGAACATTCTCTCAAAATTTCAAGTCTATAGGTCCGAGGGTTTAGGCTGTGCGTTACCTGTCAGTCACCGGTTATCACGGTATTATTTTATATGTATAGATAATTGAATTATTAAAAAGCCTGAACATGGTTGGTAAGGGAACCGTTTTATTCAGTAGCATTCACGAAAGCACATTGCACATACACCACTCGTTATCTCAAATAAGTACCAGTTAATTGGGTTTATTAGTTTGTTAATTACTTCGTCTTCTTGGACCATTAAGCGCAGTATACAAAACACGTTTCTTAAGGCATGGATTGTAACTTTATAGGTCCAAATGGTTGGCTTGATTCATCGTGAACTTTTATAACCTAATTAGTTGCGACAAAATGAGAAATAATTTTCTTGACTCTCTTCTTTTCTCTTCTCTCCCACCCGCGGGGCCCCGCCCGTTAAAAAGATAGCGGCTTTTTCGCACTTGCCAAACGAAAGGTTAAACAAGTCCTTTGAAAAATATCAAAGAAAATATTATAAATCGTGCATATTTTAATATGAAAATATGACGTGGCTAATATATAGGTACGTTATTTTACGATTGTGTTTATTCAAGACTTTGGTTATAGTTAAAGAGCAATTAAATTCATAAAATTGGAAATTTGTTTGTTTATATTGAGAGATATTAAACGATAAGTAAATATTATTGCTCCACATCAAACGACCGGCAGGGGCTCAATTCCAGTTTGAAGTTCGGCAGCGCCAAACCCATCTGTCTCTCAACAACGGACATCGTCAAGGGCTTAATAATAATGGTTAATATTTACATTTAGTATGTTTGTGCATTGTGAATTTAAATATAATTTAAAATAGATGAGTAGGAATCATTGCCTACGTTACTTACAATTTCTAAATATCGCTGTGTCATTTTTATGCGTACGCACTGAAATTATATTGAAATAATAATCACGTAGAGAAATTGTTAATCCATCGAAGTTTACTCATTACAGTTAGTGTATTTTTGTTAATGCTCGGTAGACACATTACTTTTTAGGCGATTTGACCGCTTTTGGAAGCTGTTTGCAGCGAAAAAGCAAGATAGAGTAATTAAAACGCTAACCCCGTCTAAAAAATTGTGTGTTTGCTCAGGCAATTAGGGTCTATTTTACGTTTACCACCTAAAAAGTTTGACGGATAAGCTATCACCCCCTAGTTTTACGAATTGTACATTTCTTGACCTTCAATTTTGGAATATACAACTTCGATAAAAAAAATACTCAAAGTCTAAAGTTAAATCATATCATCATCATATCTAATCTATGTATTGAATTGTCCATCACTGCCACCCACATTGTTTCATTAAAGCAATCAATCTTACGACACATCATTGGTTTATTTGTCTTGTCGGCATATTTGTTTAACTCTCATTTATACTCATTTGTTCACTTTCCATCTACAAATCCGTACTAATGTTCCTCACGTAATATTCTTTTAAGCACTTGTTCCCACATCAATTGACTGTGAAGCCCAGTTCAAGATATGCCACATTTAATAACTTGTACATAGCGCACCCATTTTGTATTTGATATTATGCTTCTTTTAATAAATACTCATGATCGATCATTAAACACAATGCAAATAATAATGTGCTATGCTTAACTAGCATGAAGATACTTGCTCTGTAGTATTGCTTGCATTTCTTTTGTTTTTGTTTATTTTTCTTTTGTTTTTGCTTATTTTTCTCTTGTTTTTGCTTATTTTTCAATAGCTTTATACCTACTACTTTTCTGTCTAATTATTTTAGTATTGTTTCTTATTGCCATAACAAAACAATTTGCAAACAGTGAACGTTGCTATTTCTTAATCGATAATTAATTAGTTTTAAAAAATCACTGCATGTATTTAATTTTGCATATAGATAGACGATGAACCACATAATGTAAAAAACTAATTGATTGTTCCAATTTTAAACAAATCGTACTTATTTATATATATTGCGCATGCACGCAGTCCGAAATATCATCGAGATTTTATCCAACCAATCATGTGCTGTTATCGGACCATACAAATTGTTCTTCAAACACGGTAAATATAATCCGCCCAAGAAACTGTTAGTTTATTTGAATTATTCAACATTGAGAATGGTGTCTTCTCAATTTGGTCGTGTTTGTCGACCCGTCAGTTATCTCGGTGTTATCGGCAGCTATTATCGGGGGTCAGAAGCGGCGCCCGCGCACTGGGCTGTTTACAGAGACAACTTGCGCACGCGTCGATCATATGATGGGCTAGATGCCCAGCACATTCACCTGATACTCCAATTGTTTGGTCGTTGACTTATCTTATTGAAGTGAAAACTTCTTTAGCGGCGTTGTGCACTTTTTGGGATGGATAAAAATGTTAAACTCGCGTCAGGACAATTTTACCTGATCGGAAATTCGTAAGAGGGATGGAGTTTTTTAATTGTTTCTTGTTGAGCAGTATTTAAACAAGCTGCAAGTTTGATTGATAACGTTGTTATCTAGCCTATGATCATTATTCGATATTTATCACGTGATTTAAAAAACATGCTGGATATTATGTATTTGTTATTAATGTTGTTATCTATAATCACTAGTGTGAATATATAGAAAACAAATCAGAGGTCAGAATATACAGTGCTAAGGCAGCATCGTTTTAAATCGTAAAATGTAACCAGAACTAAAAATTAGGGAGTATGCTTTGCCTTTCAAACTGGTTAAGTACTTTCAACAAATAAGTTTTTACATAAAATGTAAATAAAATACTATAATATGTCACTTACTAGATCAATCACATTAATCATCATTAAAATAACGTTTTATGTGGATCCTTTTGCTGGGTGTTTAATGTTACATGATATTCGCGACTCTTGTGTGAAAACGTCATGTAACGCGACTCTGTTTTTTTTCTGAGTTAAGAAAAGTTGATTCTAATAAATGTGTAAGATGGGAAATATTATGTCTCACTCGTGTCAATGTTGTGCCGTTCTCGTTTTAAGAATCGATATTTTATTTCTATCATATCAACTTAAAGTTCAATCGAAATAATAATTTGGAAACTTTAGTTGACGTGGATGAAAACGTGCGTCACATAATAAATTATTACAAGAATAATTTTAGTCTGAGCTAAGATATTATGGCAATTACGTCTACTTTGTTTTAAAGTCATGGCAATGTGATTCATTTTGTATAATATTTATTTCCTAATGTCTCAATAGGAATTAAATATTTTATATTTATTTTTTATTTATTTCCTAACTAGCTTTTGCCCACGGCTTCGCTCGCGTTGAATTCGAAAAAAAGTGATGCACGATTTTTTTGTTGGTCACAAATAGTCCGCATGCCAATTTTTAGCTTTCTACCTTAAAAATTGCGAAATGCTCCATACAAACTTCTACCCCCCTATTTTAACGAAGTGGGGGGTTAGAAAGAGACAAAAAATTGCCTATGTCACTCTCCATCCCATCAACTACCTATCTCCACTTAAAAAATCACGTCATTTCGTCGCTCCGTTCTGCCGTGAAAGACGGACAAACAAACAGACACACACACTTTCCCATTTATAATATTAGTATGGATGGATGTCTCATTATGTTTTACAAAATGGGGTGGGGTGATAGAATAAACAAATCATGTGACAAGTTCGTTATTATATTATTATACGGTACGTACGTACATACGTCGTACGTAATTTGACCTTGATAAAAAACGAAAATAAGTTTATTTCAAAAAGTATAAATAATTTAATCTAATTATACTTGTCAAGATAATGTGTAACTAATTTAAAATGTCATGAATTAAATAAAAATGTTCACAAAGTCCAAAATCATGTCGATAAAGACAGTACTCCTGTAAGTTCTCTTGAATTTTTGACGCGATTTTCGTAAGTTAATGTTTCTTTACTGAAAGTATAATAAAAATACAAGTAATTTTAACATTTTCATGGATACTAAAACAACTGGAGCGCTCGAATGATACGCTGAGTTTTATAATCTCCTTATACATAAAGATTGTTTGTCCTGAATGACTGACTGACTGACGCTCAGCCATTCTTTGTATGACGTAGTATCCGATAAGAAAGGATTTTTCAAAATTAAAGTCGTTCATAAAGTTATAGCAGAAATAACATGAGATCACTTTGTTTCAACCATTACTTTACCTAAGGCACCTTTACCATGTTCAATATCACACTGATCTCTTATACTCACTTAAACTTAAGTAAAAATACTCAATTTGTTTCTTCAAAACAGAGCTGCAACCAATCGTATCAAAAGACCCAATTAAACGCATGGAAAGGGAAGCCAAATGATAAGATAGCTAATATAGGTTCGTTGTGAATGAGAAGTGTCACTGACCGGTAAAATTGTCCGATACCGAAGTATTACGGTTTGTTATTGTTTTTGTAGACGTTACGTACATTTCTCTGATTTCTGCAATAATACATTTAATTTTCATCAAGTATTTGCGTAAAGTTTTAGGTAAGTTCATAATCCTTTTAACTTCTTTACTTGAAATGTTAACTTATTTTTTAACTTCTTAAAGTGCTAAACGGCATAATAAAAGTTTTATTTAAACTTTGAACAACGTCCCATGTAGCTGTACACAGTAGTTGCACAAATATGAAAAGTGAAGCTGAATCTAGCGCTGGTTTTTCACTAACTGGAAGCATTGTCGACAAGGTCATGTTGGACTGGCCCTACTGTTTAGGGAACACCGAATATGCCTTAATTTAAAAGAGCAAATGCCAAAAAGTTTCTTGCCAGTTCTTCTGAGTACACATCTGCCGTCTTAATTGATAGTAGGAAAAATTGTGAGGATTCGAAAGAGCTTGTAATAGGCCTATTTGAATAAAAAGTCAAAGTCAACTTTATATCTTCTAAGTATAACCTAATACTAAACTCACATCCAAATAATAACTGATCAACAAATTTCTTTATGCAGTCATTCTAAGTATTTATTTCCCTCGCGTCAACAGTTTTACAATAAATATTATTAACTATGGTTATAGGTGTAAGTGAAGCTTATACTTACAGCTTGCTTGCGATTTTGACCTTGTGGCGAACATAGAAACGGTACAAACAAATACTATAGAAGACTAATACGCACAGCTCTTGACGTTTCTCATACAATGACTTGGCAACCTCCGTTCACCTCATGCCGCTAGGGGCGCTATAACATTTTGCATACAAAACGCACAGTTCACTTCATGCCGCTAGGGGCGCTATAACATTTAGCATACAAAAGTTTTGAAATCGTTCACCTCATGCCGCCCTCATGCCGTAGGGGCGCTAGTGTCGCGTCTTGCCAGAAATCTTCCGAAGCTGTGCGTATTAGTCTTCTATAGTATTTGGTACAAAGTACAATGTGTAACGCTTGACCACTCGTGTTATGCGCACACAATTTCCCCGTTTTATCAAACTACATTTCGGACTTAATATTACCACAGATATTATAATACTTAACAGTAATATTACGTTTCAAAGGCCAATTCTTGAAAAATATGCGAGAAAGGGTTAGACAACAAATCAAATGGTGAAGCTGTGGGGGCAACAACTCCAGGATGGATCGTCATCTATACTAATATTATAAAGAGGAAAGATTTGATTGTTGGTTTGTTTGCATTGAACAGGCTCCGAAACTACTGGACCGATTTCAAAAATTCTTTCACTAGTAGAAAGCTACATTATCAGGGAGTGACATAGGCTATAGCTTATCCCGAAATTCAATGTGGTTCCCACGGGAACGACGGGTCCGGAACTTCACGCTAACGAAGTCGCGGGCAAAAAAGCTAGTTCCAAATAAAATAATAATATTTGTGTACCTAAACCATATTTAAATAAAAACCCTAGAGAGCTGAAATTTTGCACAGAGTTTTCCATTAAGAGTAGACGAGATATAATATTAGATTTTTTTCCATTGGATAGAGGAACAAAATTACGCAGATTTTGCTAGTAATTTTATTAATTGTGTTACAATGCGAAACACCTTTACAAAAAATCTATTTCACGGTCATCAACAATTTGCACAAAACCGTTGTTTGATGCAAAAACAGGTTAATATAATTGAGTTTACAAATTAACATTTGCTTGTGGACTCTTATTATAATTATAGGCAAACCGTTATTTAATTTAAATGTCTTTTTATATTATTTAACTGTTAATTTAAAATTATTTGCAAAAATCATGTAGGTGCCAAAGTAAAATCTGGCTAAGGAAGGCGGCTTCTTTTCGAGTTGATATTATAGCTTGTGACACTTACAAATTACCTGGCTTTCAATTGGTAAAAGAATTTTAAAAATCGGTTCAGTAGATCAAGAGATACCCCCCTACACAAACTTGACCTCCTTATTAGTAAAGATATTGATTTGACCAGTAAAATTAAGAATATTACGTAACAACTCCTCGTATTACATAACATTCACGAGTCCCATAACAAATAATTAGCCACGAGAGTAAACTATAAGGATAAATATGGAACTAATGAGAGAACAAACAGAATCGAATCCCGCACGACTGCGTACACCGAACGTGACTTTTATCATTTAGAGTAACAATCTGATGTTTTGATAAGGCCTCGTTGTTAACATGTATTCGATAACGATGTACTTACCTTATGTTTAGTGATGCCCGAGTAATAAGATAATAGATCTAAACTAAGATCCAAAACTGGTAGGCAGTAGTAAAAACAGACAACATGAGGAATTTGTTGTGGAAGAGCATTTGTGAATGAGGGTTTTTGGTAAAGCTAGTTGGCGCTACCTATGTATGTGTCAAAAAAAAGATAATATATCTTGTGTTTTGACAGCGCTGTCAAAAATTAAGACTTTTTGCCAAAGTAGCGAACTAGCAATCCCTGATGATAAGCATAGATATTATTTCATTTGTTTCACTAATTTAAAGCCTAAAACTTGTTATATCAACATAGATCCTTTTATATTTTAATAACCTTGTTGCAACAAAACACTACCAATATTTAAAGTGCTCTATTATAATAATTTTCGAATGGTTTATTATATGTTTAACGTGGTACGTGGTCCAAAGTGGCGTTAACTGGTACCCAAAAATTTACCAAAAGCCCTCATTCGGCTAGCTCGAGGGATTGTCTTCTAACCCTCTCACAGAATATCCGCGTAAGCCAGCAATGTGTTTTGTTCATTTAATGAGAGATCTGGAAGTCCTTTCCTTATCCTAAACAAATTAAGGCTACGGTTCTTTGTACCTAAATGCAGGGTAAAATTAAGTCGGACAACGCGGGTTAATGCGGATTAAGTTTGTGCAAATTCCTAGATATGGATAGACCATAGAATAAAGCTTGAGACTTTTTTCCTAGAAGTAAATAGAGGCATTTTTAGGCACTTTAGTGTGCAAGGGATCGAGTTTAATTTATTGACAATAATACATATTTATAATACAAACATCATAAGCAATCTTCATAAAACATCAGTAAGCCTAATCGATCCATAATAATAAAACAAGAATATTATCCTTCATATAACTAGCGGAATGGCACTTTTTATGGTATAATATAAGTGGTTCATATATTTGGTTGTTTTCTAAGATTTCCACGAGGAATCTCAAAAACGTCTAAATGAGAAATCGCTCGCAAAAACTGCTTCCTGAACTCGGAGCAATAAGGAAATTGAATTCAGGCAAAAAGCTTTGAATTAATTCATTCCTTAATCTTCTTGAAAGTTGTACAAAGTACAGTTTCACCACTTGCTGATCTTTATGCTATACTGTCTGTCAATTTATCAGACAGATCTAACTGAAACTTATCAGCAACTTGTTGAACTAGACGACTAATAAAACTAAACAGTTCCAGTTTCTGTTTCTCGTGGAGATGTACAGGTGTTCTTCGCTGTTTATTTCTCATGATCTCGAAGTTACACTTACTGAAGCAGATTTTACATTAAAGGAATTATTGGACAATTGCCTCACTAATCTATTATTGTTTTTAGTTTGGCAACAACAATAAACAGTTTCAATTTAATTGTTTATGGTACACTGTTAATTTGTTTTACGTTTATGCTAATTAATATTGTATTAATTATAAGTAGTTAGTATATTTCTTTCTATTTTTTTTTTCTATGTCTGAGCTAGGCTCATCAAAGCATAAAAGTGTAATATTACGATTGGTTTAGTCATTAGGTACTGCCCTTATGATGCGCGGCATGACACTTGTCAGTCGACCGGCGCGGCGTACGGGCAGTGAGCGAACGAATAAGTGTTTTAATTATTGTTGTGTTACACCTGTACAATAAGTAAATAAATAGTACTTTCGCGTCACCAAATAAAGTCAAAGATTCAAAACATTATTCAGAGAGTAGACCTTTGCATGAAGTTTCTCTAGTCAAAGAGTACAGTAATAATTGATTTGTGTATGTAATTAATTTACTACTACCATTACCAGCTACTACCATTTCGGAAACAAAAGCAAAGTGACCACTGGTAAAAAAAGGAAAAGTAGATAAAGAACTTTCACATGAAATAGATTTTCGTTTCCTAAAAAACTTATTTACTATCCGTGTTGATATAATCTATGTTTTACTATTTAATGTGTTATTTACCGTAAGCTGATAATAATTCGGGGTACGTTCACAGAGCGATCTACTATAGATTATTAGCAGACACGTGTAAGCCGGTGTTGCTACGCAAAAAATCAACTGATATCGTCACGTTCAGCTATAGGCCTTGAAGTTGCCAAATCAACAAACTCTCGGTCATTAATCATTAATAGATTCTGATTTTGGCGTCCGTTATTGTCCATAAATTGGAATTTAGACATAAATTGCATTTAAATCCTACTGTGACCTGAATTTTTTTATCAATAAAGTTAAACGATATCTCTGACTCTGACTAAATTATAAAAATAAACAAAATTGTACCGTCTAGTTTTGATTAGATTATATTTTTTTTACACTCCAATAATGCAGTTAAAATTTCGCGCCACTTTAGTCGCCATCTTGAAAATTTAAAAAAAGTAAAATTAACGTAACGTAAACCAAATTAGGTATATAAAATTAAATTAATGCTCCATCTCTAAAATAGCAAATACGTACTTTGACAGTTCAAAACTAATTAACATTAGCAGTCTGTCGTGTTAAATGATGAATCGCCAAAACGTAATTATGGTTTGATTTATTTTCAGCCTGGAATGCGGACACCGCTGAAGCGCAATGATTCTGTGATGGATCTGCTAAGCGGTTTGCGCGCACCTAACTATATTGTGTCTCTTGTTAATTGATACTGTTTGCGTTCATGTGAAAGGGACAGCTAGTATTTTCGCAATGTGGAATTTAAGCACGCGCCAGGCGTAGCGTTAATCAACCATGACCTTGTACGCAGTTATCTGTTTCAGTATTACGTGCAATATTCTTATCCATTACGGTGGCGGCAGCTCTTCCGGGTTTATTCGTACTACTGGGAGACGATTCTAATCAATTTATCCATTTAAGATCAGTTACAACACTGGTGAAACAATGAAACATTATATGACTTAAATTGTATAATGTTTCTGCGTTGTTTGACAATACAGTGTCTGTGGAATGTTGCCTGCAAATAATATGTAATTTATCGTAGTAAAAATAATCTGATGAGTAAGTAATACCTACCTACAGTCAGCCAATGAAAGAATAGCAGAGACAGTAAATATAATTGAAGGTTTCTCAATATTACGTGAAGGGAATGAATTATAATTTTTATTGATCAATAGTATTCATATTTTACTAGGTAATTACAAAGTTTCACTATTAGTATCAAAATATTAGTTCTTTATTCTCTACCCTTACCTCTTTTATTAGTTAACCAGTCTGTAACAAGCTATTTCGAGTCGTCTTTTCTTATCCTACCACCAGTTCAGGCGGCAGATTTCTTAAGAAGAACTGGTAAAAACAAATACTTGCTAGTGATAAAAATCTAAAACTATCAGCATTATCTGACATTATCACGTGTACTAGATAATCAGCACTAAACCTCAAGCTGACTAAACGTAATTTGCATGCGATATGATGTAATCATTTGTTTATCTATCGATTGGAGTTAGTAACAAAATATTGAGATTTCAGACTGGAACTGGACATGGATTAATTGTTCGCTAACTCAACTGTTTAGTTGCTGGCCGAGCGCCAGTAGTTAGTACTTACATAGCAAGTTGGTAGTTTGTAGAATACTAGCTGTTAATTGGCTGTTGAAATAAACACAAACAATAATATTAAATGGACTGTATTCGAAATAAAAGAGATCTTTTCGCGACAAAATAAAAACAAGACTAATACAATAAAATAAAACAAAAATAGAAGAAAAATATAAAAGAACAGAAATTTAAAAATATTATAAAAAAGAAAAATAAAGAATGAAAGATGCTAGCTAGCAATACCAGCAGGCAACAATACTAGCTGCTCTCTACCACTTAAATAGATGGTACAGTCGCCTCGAGGATAGCAGGACCATCTTTAGGATGATTTTTGGTTGCAACATCCAACATCCTAGTGGACACAATGTGGCTCTAATAAACAAAAACCATGTTTGGTAACAAAGAAAAGGACGGAGCTGACAAAAAATCCGCTTACAAGATGTGCAAGCGATTTTTTTCTAAAATGGTCCTCCTATCTTCGAGGCCACCGTACATAACAGCCGATGAACTTATAAAATAAAATTCCTTTGATGAAAACTTACAAATGTCATTGAATATGATATTGGACTCATTTGCAAGCAAGCAATGGTTTGCTTGCAGCAAATACGGAACCCTACACTGTGCGTGGCCCGACACGCACTTCACTAGACCGATTTTTTAATATTTATTACCTGGATGCACAAGTGTGCATCCACACCGTAGTCACTTTTTGTAGATCAACGTTTCCAAGTGTTAGTGGGCAACATTTGATAACAAAAAGAAACTGTTTTAGACTGTTACCGTGTTGCATCGTTTTGCTCCACAAAAGTAAACTGTGGTGTGGATGCACGGTTATTCAAGTATATAGTTGCTTTGGAAACAAGATAAATAAATATTACACGAGTTATATGTAATTGTATTTTTATAAATGTCTACATTTTTTATTGCTTTATTATCAGAAATATCACGCGTATTTTACAGTTACATAATTATGATGTTATTATATATTTTATCACATAAAAATATAATTGAGTATCTTTTACGTAAGCAAATATTTCTAATAATAACCTCTGCCCGTGGTTTTGTTTAGATTCTGTTTTAACCATTCGTTATTGTCCATTGATGTCCCGCAATAACAGAGTCCCCTTTTTACATTTGTATAGTTAACTGGCGAAACCCGCGCAACTTCGTTTGCGTGTATCTCGCTTTCCCGTGGGAATTTCGAAAAATCCTTGTATAAATAAATAAATAAATATATAGGGACAATTCATACAGATTGAGCTAGCCCCAAAGTAAGTTCGAAACTTGTGTTATGGGATACTAACTCAACGATATTATATTTTATAACAAATACATATATAGATAAACATCCAAGACCCGAGGCCAATCACAAAAAGATTTTCATCATGACCCGACCGGGGATCGAACCCGGGACCTCCTGGGTGGCGGTCTGCCGTGGTAACCATTACGCCACGGAGGTCGTCATGTATTATTAAAATCCTTCCTCTTGAGTAACTCTATCTATTTTAAAAAATGCATTAAAATCCGTTGCTAAGATCTCAGCATACATAGGGACAGACAGAAAGCGAAGGCGACATCATTTAATGCTATGTAAACATTCACAAAAGTTTACCATACTTGTTGAAACTTTTTATTGGTTCCTTGACAACTTTTCCTGTTCATTGTATGTACATATACAAGTGTTACTGCACATCCCATTATGATGAATTGATATCAATCTAGCCACATTCGGCATCGTTCCACGCGTAGCGTGACATTTCGTCTTTACAACACGACTATTAACTGATAGTAACCAGCTGATAATATGTTTTGGACTATGACAACGCGTGTCATATAAATGCGTAATTTAATGTGAGATAAAAATTTCGACACGTGATTCAGTAATGTTTAGGACACAGGCGATGATTTTTGTCGCGTTGGCGTTAAAAACATCGTGTAGACATGAAAAGTTCGTGTAGCCTAGCCCTAATTTCAATCTTCAAATCAAATCTATGTAAATCATCATAAAATTCACATGAGATCTTTTGCTTAAAGCTTATCCTCATTTGCCCCCCTCTTTATAGGGACTTAGTGGTATGAAAGCAACTGCAATCGCACCACCGGATGCAAGATTAAAGAACTCCTCTGCTTTCTCTGCATTTATTATGTATCATATTATATTTTCCGCGCCGTTTAATATTCATGAATGAGTGTCAGTTTCGACGCGCAATATGTCCACGAGAAAGTAGACACTTGCTTGTTATTGCCCAAAAATGCTTATAAAACTATAATATTTACATAAAAACCTAATAAGTATGTACGTTTGCTTCAAACGGCTGAAATGTGGTCTCATTATCAGTTTTTACCCAAAAATTCTCGTATTATAATCATAATTTCATAGGGGATTAATTGTTAGTTGTTTTATTCTCGTAACAAGAACTGTAAAATCTAGTATTCTACTCTAGTATTCATCTCAAGGGCTATTTTGCTCATACAAAAAAAAAACGAGAACTTAAACGGGAATAATCCCGCAGATAAGTAATATTTTAATTGAAATAGGCCTATTACAAGCTCTTTCGAATCGTCACAATTTTTGCCAGTTCAGACGGCAGATGTGTACTTAAAAGAACAGGCAAAAAACTAAGCAGTTGTTCTTTTTATGTTTAAAAAGTTACAGTTCTAAATAACATACAAGTTAATATTTAAGTAGTATAATTAAATACGTTTGTTATACTACGAAGTATTAGTAATTATAATAAAATAATAATGAACTCTATTTTAATTCGAGGAAGTTGTTTGGATATAGTAATGTAGTATGTTATCAGTCACGCTATGTCACGAGTCGTAGAAGAAATTACGTCTACAGACTTTACGCATGTCACTCAATGATGAAAACGTAGGCAGGATATTTTTAGCACTGCGACATTACCCTGTAGAATTAAACTTATCTTGTGAAAATAATAACTATCTACATTATAATGTACATTTCATTGAGGCAACTGCTATATTTAAAACAACTATTGGGGATGGTGAGGAGTAGAAAATAATTGAAGAAATCCAGATAAATTATAATATGTGAGAGTTTACAATGTGCGAGAAGGGAAAAAAGTGAATAAGTGACAACAAAAATATACGTTAAAAAACATAAATAGGTGTGGTAAAACATAACTTATGATATTTTGTTCTGGACTCCACAATGTATAATAACTGTGCCAATTTTCAAAACTATACGAATTATTTCTCCTGATTTAGGGCCAATTGTTTGATCAGTAGTTAAGTATAGTAATGATTAAAATTCGTAGCAATTTTTAACAAATAGTTTTTTCAACGAATTTTTACCATTAGTATTCTTAACTACTGGGGCCCGATTCTACTAACACAAATGCACCAATGGACTCTCAATCGTGTCACAAAAGAATGCCGATAGTGTATCCTTGGAATAGTTTTTGACATTTGTTATGGACTTAAACAATAAGTTAACATTATGTTAATGTTCATTGGTGCATTTGTGTTAGTAGAATCGGGCCCCTGATCAAATAATCGGCCCTAAATTAACTAAAAGAAAAAGTATTAAAGAAATAAAAATTTACTGATTTACAAAGGACTGCCACAACAACTATAATATCTTCAAAAGTAATATTCATGGTCCTGCCATCCCTGACTCTCTAAATTGTATTGATAGACAATTTTCCAGGAAATTACAATTTAGAAATGACATTTAAAGTATCCTAAATATTCTTGCTTACACTTCTTGTATTTAGCATTTTACGATAGTCCCCGTGTTAGTATATTTCTTAATGTATTAAAGGTTTAAATTTGCAAACACATCTTGCATAATTTAGCAATGTTGAGCAAATATTATGTGTCCACGTACTTTCAAGAAGTTAGTTACTTTTCCTGTTAAAGTTGCTTATGCATTTTAAATATATGAACGTAAACAGTCTTCTATGCCTGTTTTCAACAAACACTGTTTTTTTAAAAGTGGGGAAAATGCTTTATGCCTGTCCTGCCGCTTGGGGTAGCGATGGGGATGGGGGTCTGTTGGGCTCTCTGCCTAGTGATGATAAAAAGTTACCGACTAAAAACCCGACCGTCTACCTACCACGCTTTCCAGCGCATTTGTTCACCAACCAACAATAACTTAAGTGTTTCCTATCGCATACTTTGTTATAGTTAAGGCCCATTTAGACTATGCCATTTTATTGCCTGTGGCATACAATAATGTCAAAGCAATATTTGACATTCATCGTCTAAACGACAGTTGCTTACAATTTTTGAAGGATAAATTATTTCTCCCACTATTGCAATTATGCTCTTGAATGTGCAAGAAACTGTCTAAATGAGGCCTTAGAGATCTAATCTAGCTATAACAAAGTATGTTGTGTTGACTGTTTGGTGAAAATTAATCCGCAATGATATTTTTCAATATATCTGTAAATTCCTAATAAAATTTGATTTTTGTTACTAAGGTAACAAAGAAGCTTAGAGTCGACTAGTAAGCAGTCACCGCCCTATGGACATTTGCAATACCCAAAGAGGAATTACTAACATGTTGAGAGTAGGTACCGTAGAGTCTTGACTCATGTCTATTGATTGTGGACGGCAAGCGTCCATAATACCATACTGAACGCCAATTCTCCTACCGTGTGCATTGATAAAACGAAGTTCGAAACTCATACTCTCAGTGCATAACTACAATCGATTTTCAATTGTTTTATAAACTGTGAGCGAGCCTAAGCTTTTGTCGTTGAGTATTATAACAAAATGTTTCTACTATTAAACTCACGCATGTGATCTTAAAGTTAAAACAGAAGCAGACAAAGTTATCCACACCACACCGAGCCGGTATCAGCCAGTCTGCTGATAACGACAGTGATAATGAGCCGTGCGAACAATGACCACACGATACCGAACTCGTCATCTCATTCTAAAACGTGTTGCGCAATTGTGCTGTAACTAATTATATCATAGTTAGGTGTATCTTGAAATAAGTTTTCGCATTACTACGTCATTTTCAAGTACAAATAGTGCATAATTTAATAGTGTTTAGAGCAGTGAACGACAGAAATGCCTGATTTGAATCCCTGAAAATGGTATTTTCGAAACTATCTCATCTCAGACACAATAATCCAGTGTTGGGTCTAACATATATATAAAAGAAAGTCGTGTTAGTTACACTATTTATAACTCAAAGAACGGCTGAAGCGTTTTGGCTGAAAATTGGTGGATTGGTGGAGGTAGCTTAGAACTAGGAGAATGACATAGGATACTTTTTATCCCATTAGGGTAGGCGTGTGTAGGGTAGGGTAGAGGTAGGGTAGGCTAGGGTAGTGCCTCTAAGGCGGAACAAAGTTCGCCGGGTCAGGTAGTAATAATTAAAAAACGAACCTTGTGATCTCTGCATATTTTTCATTACTCTAATATAATTTTACTTGTAAAAACCAAAAACCTAAAACGAATTTAATTCGAAAACCAAAATGAAATTGAGTTTCAATTCTTCCTATTCAGTCTAATATTTGACATTTTGATTAAAAAACTGTTGTACTTTGTTCCCTCGGGACGTCAAAGAACTTTACTGTTTAGGTAATGTTCTGAGTTTTCTATGTCATACCACAGACAAACACCGTGTTTGGTTACCGCCTATGAACATCAGTAAAACCAGAGGCGCCATTGCGTTGCCCTCTACAAGGAATCGAGGAGGGTTAAGGAAAAGGAGAAGATAGGTCTTTCGAATCGATTGCTATACGCCGATATTCTGTGAGAAGGTGACACTTCCCCGTCGAACAAGCCCCTCGTCACCCTCGTTCCACTATGATCCCATCTCATCAATGCCCTACCACTAAATAAATAAATATATCCACACAGATTGAGATAGCCCCAAAGTAAGTTCGAAACTTGTGTTATGGGATACTAACTCAACGATTCTATATTTTTATAACAAATACAAATATAGATAAACATCCAAGACCCGAGACCAATCAGAAAAAGTTCGTTTTTCATCATGACCCGACCGGGATTCGAACCCGGGACCCCCTGGGCGGCGGTCTGGCGGACTGATGACTAGATTACCCATGAACACAATTCCAATACCCGTATCGAGACTAATGAATACTCTGCTAATATTTGTTTCAAGACTGGGCGTGGTATAATTAGCGTTATCATTGTATTAGGTCACAGGTACAAGAATATAACAGGTTTCATAATTTCAGACCAAAACAATGTATCTTCCAGTGAGTAATTATTTTTTAACCTTTTACAACTAGCTGTTAATAGAGACGTAGACTAACTACACTTATTCAGCTCTGTTGAATTGAAAACTATGATTTTGTACGAGCAAAAATAGTAATTTTACAACAAGTGCACAAATTTAGCAATAAAGCTGATAGTAATGTCGAAGATAAAAATCTTTTTGTGGACGAGTTATAAACTCTGCCTTCACTTCGATTACGAGGAAATAAATTAATAAACGCCCCCAACCTACCCCAACTAAAATAGGGTCAAGACCTGTTTCCCGCCGCTTTTTTTTTTTAAATCTTACGACAATGAAATGAGGCTTGGGCTGCAGACCTATACAGCCTACTATTAAATTAATTTTGTAATAATAATTTTCTTAAATTAATTAAATAACCTACCGTACTTTCATTTGAATTTTAATATCTTTTATGTCTTAAAAACACATAAAGCAAATAAATTAAAGTAAATATTATAAAATAACAAATTCTATCTCTGAACTTTTTATTGTGTTTGGCTGGATGACTCATTTTCTTTGCCTTAATATAGATACATTTATGAGTAGATACGTTTATGCCCTTGTGCACAAAAATCGATTTTGTGCAGCCTATATCGGCTATATCCTGCACAAATAAGCAATTTCAGAGCATGAGAAGTGAAAAAGTAATTTGGAATCAAAACTCTCACATAATGGTATTATTGTCACACCAAACATGTGTTTGAAAACTCTATTGTATTACTTGTAACTGGAAAACAGTTGTTAAACATTGATATGTCAACATACTTGTGTTATTGGTCGATTGTCTGATTGTTATAGTCTCAGTTTCATCTTTTCTGTACAGTCGTATTATTACACATAATAATACATATTAAAAAGGCCGTAACCGGTTTTCTTTCGCCATTTCTTTTGCTTGTGTCCGAAATGGTGATAGTAGTTTATTTCCTTTAAATATAAAAGTTGTAAATGACAAGAAAAAGTGCCTGTGAAGGTCTGATTTCTGAAATAAACGATTTCATTTCATTTCAATAGAATCCAATAGTCAGGTAGGGTCAATTAACACGTTGACTGCGAAACCAGGCTTGAAGTACGTACATTGTACGTCTCGCATACAGGCGGCCAAGAAACGTATAGACCTCTTTGTCGTGCGAAAGGCATAACTTTAATTTGGTTAGATATAGGCAAGAGATTTGTGTAACATCTAAGATATGTTATTAAAGTAGAATCCCGTGGTTACAGGGTTGAGTAAGTCCTCTACCGCCACAATAATAGTTTTATGATCAACCCAAC
This sequence comes from Endotricha flammealis, assembly GCA_905163395.2. Classification (NCBI taxonomy): domain Eukaryota; kingdom Metazoa; phylum Arthropoda; class Insecta; order Lepidoptera; family Pyralidae; genus Endotricha; species Endotricha flammealis. Next base: position 1,724,204 of record LR990856.1, on the reverse strand, counting down.
AATGGTTTTGTTGAATTCTAACGTTCAGTTTTGAAACTTATTCTAACTAGTAAAGTCTTTTTTGACAGCACTACGTGTTTTGTTGTTTCGGATGGACACTTTCATGGTTTCCCCCCAGGTGTAATAACGCCTTGTACCGTAGGGAAGCAAAGAATAGAAAAATCACATGTATTTATAGTTCTTTAATTTAGAATTAATGTTTTATATATATAATACTCGGATATAAGTATGTAATACTCGGACCGTTTATAATCTCTATTCATTGGTCGTGGCTGTGTTCGTGTGTCATCGATTTGCATGGCATAATAATTGTAAGGCGTACAGTTATCAGGCAACCGACGGCACCTTTATCTAATCAAAGAATTATCGCAACCTTGGCTGCTGCTCCAGCCACGCAATTTACATTCTGCAATGAATTCTAGATATCTTAAGAGATTTTACGTTTATTAATATTAGTTTGTTTTCATTGAACCGCGTGCTACTGAGATTTTTTTATTCATTTGCTTGTAGTTTTGACTCTCGGGGAAAAGGCCTCGTCACGTGGTATATAGTATACTAGTGAAACCCGCGCAAATTCGTTTGCGTGTATTTATTTATGCACAGCAGCGCCATCTATATCAGACTTTTGATGAAATCCTACGGGAATCGCGTACTTTTCAGGATAAAAATACCCTATGTGTTAATTCAAAGTATCAGCTACCTACATAATACCAAATATCATAAATATTGGCTCAGCCATTTCAGCGTGAAAAACAAACATACACATAACTCTCGCCTTTATAATATTAGTAGGATATCAAAATTAAATACTTCTACGTTTTTATTAATAAAAATAAAAATCCAAGAATTAATTAACACTTTAACTCAAAAAAAATTGCCTAATCTTCAAGGTACAAATTCTTATGGTGGGCTTTATAATATAACGGTTAAATCATTATCAAGTTTTTAAAAAATATAAAAGTAAAACTTTTTGTTTCTGAACTTGAAATTCATATAAAGAAGAGCGATTTATGTGTCAATGTCCATTTTGAACGATTTTCGAAGAAAATTTTGAATTTATTTCACGTCCAAGGTGCCAGTTGAGGCAGAGAAGTCGCGGTTTTTTATTCAGCAAGCCATGAGCATGATTTCACTTTGGCTCAAGTCAAGAGGGGACCTGCCCCTCTACCATGAAACGAAATTCCGAAAACCCCGACTGACGTTTCGTTGAATTCTGAGCAGTTTTGAACCCTATACTAGTAATATCTGTTTTGACAAGACTACGTGTTCGTATAGTATAGACAAGATTCAAGATTATTTATTGTATTTGAATAAGGTATAAACCATAGATTTAGTATATACTAGCGTACCTATAGATCGGCTTTGTTTGATTGAGGCGAGACCAAAAACAAAATACACTAGTGTGCGTGAAATGTACATGTGTGCAAGCAAGATATATAATTTTGTGGATTTTCCTTTTAGTTTGAGTTACATCCAGGCACTGCACAGGTAACCATATTTAATCACGTCGAATTAACACCAAAACTACACTTAAAAACTATAAATTTTGTAAAAATAAGTAGGATTTGTTTTAACATGACTGACGTTAGGGCGATTCAAGCCCATATCGTGTATAGGAAAAATGGTCTCGTCTATCTATCTCGCTCTAACAAACGCGTATGCTATGATCTATTTCTTTTGCATTGCCAATCTTCTTACGCTAGTAAGTTATAATAAATATATGGTATAAACATAATAAGATGGATTAACAAACAAAATAAATACCGCCTAATCAGCCATTGAAAATTAGCCATTATCGTAAATATAGCATGCAAATTGTATTCTATGAAGTTAAAATAGTTAATATTAAAATTAAGTAATAATTCACACATCGCAAGAAACTTTGGACACACTTTCATAAAGTATTACCGTGCTTTTATGGTTACCCCCCTGATAGACACCCACCCGTTTCCAAATCAGCGGGACATAGTGACTAAAAATAATTGTTCATAGTCACGTTTTACCATAATATTATTTTTAGGTTACAAATCTATTTTGATACTTTCTTGCAATTTTTTAACACAACAAAATTCTTTCCTATGATCAAATATTTGTAAGAAGTATTATAGTTGTTTACATACGTTCCTTTGTTCTTCGCATGCGCAATAAATGCCCTCATATTTACGCAATACGAAACACTTAGGCAGAGAGTAATGACCGTGGAAGTCCAAATGCCCGATAAAAACTATTTAACTAATTTAGAAGCCTGATTAAATATTTTTTACGAAACTACGTTCACAATCATAACATTATTCTTTCGAAATGTTATTAATTTTTGTCTAACTGTTTATTATATCAACCCATAATCATCCCGCAGGGATACGGGTCTCCCTTCAATCGAAGGGGATTAGAGCGTACTCTGCCACGCTTCTCTAATGAGGATTGGCGGAGGCCGGTGTTTTCAAGCCGCTTGAAAGCCACCGACTTCGCTTAACAACTATCGTCTATCAACAAAACAACAATCGGGACCGATGGCTTGACGTGCCCTCCGAAGCACGGAGAAGAGAAGATAACGAAACAATCTCTATATAAGATAACCTTATGGTAAAACAAGCTAAAATGAGTTGGGCACGAGATGAGATTAAATAAATTGTGCTTTTTATTAAGCTGACATTCTTACAACAATGACCGCTCGGCCACAATCTTTCAGTAGAAGACGAGCTTTAAAATAACTTTGCAACTAATAGTTTATTACGTGAAAAGTTATAGAAAATTAGGACAAATCCTTAGTACAAAACAATAGAACCTTCGAGTCAATGACTGTAGAATAAATATTATTACATGAGCAGATTACTATCAGACAATTGCAGGCGTAATGCATGTAGTTATGCATTTTATGTTTACTGTGACGAACATCTGCGTTGCATTTGCCGTTACACGTGTTGCAGACGCACAACTGGTTTACATCACTGCAACTTCATGTAATAATGCTAAATTACCTTTACTTTTAATGGAAGGTTGAAAGAGGCAGTGGGTCCTGTTTTGGAAAACAATAACCGCTGCTTTAGTGAAGGGTGTGTAGCCTACTTTTTGAATGGGAAAGTAGATATTAGTTGGGTTTCTGGATTAGAATTAATAGACACACGATTTAGCGTGACTGATGCCTAACTACATACTACAGAAGAATTCAGATTGTATTTCCAAATTTCAAACTGAAGAGGAGAAAAGTAGAAAAGGTCTAAGAAATTGGATTTTCATATTGTTTTATTGTTTCGGAAAACTCTGCATGTTGTGATAGCCTGTATGTAAATGTTACACATATTTTAAAAATAAATAAATAAAATATGTATTAGCTTATTTATTTACTATTTAGGTAAGAGTAGAACTGTAAATGATTGTTGGCAAATCAAATAAATATTGTTACTCTGTTTGAACAAGCCCTATTCAAAATGGCTACCATTCAGTACTTAAACTGTCAGGTAGGTACGGATCATACTGATGATTCGCAACAATACATTTCAATCTGAAAAGTCAGTCAGATACTCTTTGAACAAAATAAACCTGATCAAAATGACCTTTGGCATGATCTGCAGAATCTGTGTCGAAGAACTAATTGTGAACACACATCTAACGTTGCATTGTAAACTGCAACGTCATGTGCACTGTAAAATGCAGTCTTCTTACAAATTAAAACGATGCAGTACCCGGGAATTTTTAAGAGTACTTTTTAAATTTTAGCTTCCGTTGAAGTCATGGGTGTAACTATATATATATATTTAATAGCCATGCATGTCCCACTGCTGGGTAAAAGCCTAACTATATTACGTCACAAAATCTCCAAACAAATGTCTGCTTTAAATTATAATAATTGTTTAATCCTTTTAACGTGAAGCAACTTTGGAAGTTTGTGTAGAAAGTCAAATATCCATAATAAACAACTTTGACCGATTGACATCCCACGTTCAAGTAGGTACTTCTTTTAATATTGTATTTATCAGTAATGGGTTAGGTATTTATCAGTTTACGAAACACACCCCTGCTTTTAGGGTTCCCCCGAACGTTAGAAACAAATCTCTAGCATTGGTCAATTATTGAGAAATGAAGATTACAACTGAGACAATGAAGAAATTGTTTAGACCAGGGGTCACCAATAAGTTTCCCTCGGGGTCCGTTTTAAAAAATGGAATGAAAAAGAGTTGAAAAGTTTTTCTGCTTATTATTTTACTTATTAGAAAGCTAAAAACGAAGTATGGACTAATTTCGTGCGATGTTTTTACTGAACCCTTTTAAAAGTACTAATCACACTTGCCATAATTTTTTGGTGCAACGGATCTTTTTGCAAAATGATACACTATCATATTGACATAAGGTCACCCTGGTTAAGGTTGAATAAAAGTGACCAGATATGTCACAATGTATTTTGAAATTGCAACACTTGAAAAAAGGAAATTGGACTCTATGCTTTGATATAACGTTACAATGTCAGAGATAAGAAATAACTGGCTTCCCTCCATGGCCCATATTCACCCTATATCTGTGGGATAAATTGCAGAAAAATTTAGAAACAATCTCCTAACTCTTTTAAGTATTACTTAGTATTGTGTCTTCTGAGCACTCCGTACTCCATACATACAGTCATTCGTTATCTTAAGGTCGCCTTGAAAAGATTGCTTTCAGCATTAAGGCCGCCTTGTTGTTTAAACACTCATCTGTAAGATTGCGTTTTATGTTTTTTCCTGCAAATAAAGCATTCTATCCATCAAAAAATTGTACAAAAACTTAATAATATTCGTTACTTACATTTACTTATATTATATTTTTCTGTTTCAGGTAATTGTCAACTATCTTCACTCTTCATTATTAAGTGGAAACGCAACAAAACACAGAATAAGTATATAAGTATTTTAACTTTACAACCTACTGTACTTTATTTTATTAATAATTAACGTTATTGGTATAGACGTAAATAATACAAATTTGACAAAAATGTCTAAATTTATGTACCGAAATAACCTACGGTTTTGTTTAAAAAAATATCTTTTTTTTTAATACAAAACTAATTTAAGATTGGATTACTTTCACAAAAAAAAATTTTGGGTAACCAACAGCCATGCTGTGGTAATTTCGAACCCTTCCTTGGTCTACAAATTCTACATCCTAGATAGAACCTCTATGCACAACTGCTCTCTAGATTCAAAACTAAGATAAGTCAGCTATGTCGTGATTACTCGTGATCAGTCGAACAGAGAGATCTACAACTTATCCTGGAGGTTCTACATATATTTTGCAGTGAATCTCTGTTCACATGATTGACTAAATAAGTTACTAAGAATTTATGTAAATAACGCGACGTTTAGCACAAATATGGCACAAAATACTGTCAAAAATTACACCTATAGACAAATAAAGTAAATAAACATCCTGGCACGTTAATATTTGCAGCGCCATCGAGTCGCGAACTAAGTAAACCATTTCTATTAGTCAATAATAAGTTGGACTATAAAAAATATGTTTTTCACAAACATACATAAAAAACATAGATCTCTAAAAAGAGCTGCGCTCTCGCTCTCGTTGTGACAGCGTCCATTTTCCTCTTTCACACACAAAAGCCGTCACAAGCTGCTCTGCCCTCCTGTTCTCGTAACAAAAACCGATTCTATTTCGATTCAAACTCGCTCGCTGTCCCGTTCAATTAATATTTTGTATAAGTGAGACAGAGATTAAATTCTGCTCTTTCACCTTACAAAGTTGGCACACAAGCATACGGCCCGCCTGATGGTAAGCATCACCGTAGCCTATAGACGCTTGCAATACCGGGGGTAACACTCACGCGTTGCCAACCCTCCCTCCCTCCAAAGTTCCCTCCAAAGTTTCTATTTCTTTAATCAAAAAAAGCATAGATATAAATCGGATAATCAGATTATACTTTTTGGAGGGATAGAGCAGTACGAAATCACTAATTAAGTACTTAAAAACTTGAAAAAATTTACAGATTTCGTGCCTCACACGAGCACATTGGAAATGAATCTACGGAGTTCGAAAAAATATTGTCGCTGAGCGACGATAAAGTCGGGATAAGGAAAATGTTACAAAATAAAACTACAACGTTTTTGACTTTTTTCAAAAAGGTTAGGCTACAGGGCAAACCCTTAACCCGATCATCTTTGTTTTAGGCTCAAATTATAGCTGACTAAATTGTCCAGAGGAGTTTTTCTCAATTTCCTTATATCATTCTTTGTTTCTAAAATATCGAGCGCCAAAATCAAAAATTCGGAAAGAAAGTTATTTTTAATTTTACAATTTCGGCTATAACTTTTTTCGTTTTTGACTTTCCCAAATAATTCGTTTTACACCTTACAGCTCTCGTGAATACGCGTCTTTTGAGCCTTTTCTGAATATCATATCTTCACAACTCTCCGATCGCACTTTTTCGTGAATTTGGAGCCTACACTGGAGCGAACGAAAAGATATTTCCAATGTCAAAAGAAAACTCGTCTTCTAAAAATCAAAGCAACTGCCAACACAACTACACAAGCCATTTATTTGAATAGGTACCTACCTACACTATTTTTGTGTTTTGGCTACGTATTTATTGCATGAATATTTCTTATTTATGAACTGTGATACTTCCACAACCCCGCTCCGTCTGGGGCTATCCAATGCAATGAGCTATTATGTACTACCATTATTTATTTATTATTTTAGTAACATAGATATTTAAGAATATGGGCCAAAATAATTAGATCACATTTGACATCATAATGTCACTCTCATACTTCATAGCGTTATTTTGTTCATATAAAACAGTAAATTATTTTATAATCATTGTAAAAAGTGAAAATTTTGCATTTCTAACTTTAAATAAATACTTTTTTTTTCCCGCCGCCGCCGATAAAAAGCTACGTTGAATTTTAATGAAGTGTCAAATGTGATCTATAATTTTGGCCCTAGTGTAATCAGTATAATTTGTAACAACGGACAGTGAGGTACCGTAAAGTAGGGCAATATTGATAAATAGCTAATAGCATAGCTCATTAGTAACGGAGCAGAGTCCGACGAATTTCGGCTCATCATCTGTTATTATAGTGCATCTTATCAAAGGCCGTTACTGCTATTAACTGGTTACAGAACGGATCAATATTTAATTAAATATAGAGAAACTCTTTATTGCTTGCTTACATGACATTTATAAACGACTGCTTGTAACCACGGGTGACCCAAAGGCTGGCAGTTACATCGCTTAACGTATTTCTATTGCTATACAGCGATGCAACGCTGCTGCAAGCATTTTGCGTACACTTCCACAGAGACCTGTCTTCAAATTGTTAATGTAGAAGCCATAACTGAAAACACCGTAAAAATCCACTCGCCAATTTAATCTATTTGATCTAGCTCACTAAAAGAAAACTGCATAGACTCGCTGGCCAAAGAAACATAAAGAGAAGGTGCCTGGTAGACTCGCGGGTAGTTTGACAGTGGGTCGGATGAGAAATTCATTATAACGGGCGCCGCCACCCTCCCTGCATCCATTTCCATTTGACGTTATAAAATGACAAATAAACAAACACACTTTCACATCTAATAGATTAAAATAAATACCCAGACATGGTTATTTTTATGATTGATCTAAAATGGTATGCAGTACACATTATTTACAATTTACAAGTATTTATAGCAATAATGTCATCGTAAATAGTTTTGTTATGCATATTGATAAACTAAATAGGTTGAATATAGGAAATAGGTTCCAATGAAAACCGCAGAAGTCCATGTTTTATATTTAGTACTAGTTAGACCTTACTTTTTTTATGGAAATAAAGTGATAAACAGGCGTAAAGCTCATAAAGTTAACTTATAAGATTCCAATATCAATCGTTTAAAAATAAACCTTAAGTAGTGGATATCCAGTATAACTTTGCTAATGGGAATACCCATGGGAAATACACCAAATGAAAGGCAGAAGGAACTATTGTTTATACTTAATTTTTTATCATGGGAGTCATTGCCGGTCTATGTCACTCTCCAGACCTCCATCCTCAAAAATCATGTCAATTCGTTCGTTACTTTCGAACTATTTCGAAGTGAATGAAGGACCAACAAACAAACACACTATCGCTTTTATATTATTAATGTGGATTTACTTATGTATTTTAATATTTTCACAAATGTTTGATTTCAGAAAAGTTTCTATCATACTTCGGAAGTTCCCATGGGAATATAAATAGTGTTTCCACTCGTTACAATTGAGTTCCGTTAGTGACAAAATAGTCGACGTTATAAGGACGTCATTGATTACGTTCTTCCTTTAATCCCATTAATGAGTCATTAACAAATTAAGTTAACATTTCTGAGAAATGTTATCACTCCATATTTATTATGCGCACTACCCAGCGAGTTAATACTTCGAGCGAGTTTAAATGTAATTTTTCTTCTGTAAGTTTATTTCCTTGGATATCATTATATCAACCCATAATCATCCCACTGCAGGGATACGGGTCTCCCTTCAATCGAAGGTGATTAGAGCGTACTCTGCCACGCTGCTACTATGCGGATTGGCAGAGGCCGGTGTTTTCAAGCCGCCTGAAGGTTACGGATTTGACTTAACAGCTATCTATCTATCGACAACAGCCGGGACCGACGGCTTAACGTGCCCTCCGAAGCACGGATAAGCTCGAGATATCGAAATCCATCCAAACACTGGCTGGGGTCGACGTTGCTTGACTTTGCGTGTTTTTTTCACACATTAGAGTGAGACACACAGCGGACGCCATCAAGTATAAATAAAGTGTGCGAAAGTTTGTGTATGTATGGATACATATCCATTTCAATTCAACTCATGTTAATCATCCACACAAATATGATACACGGATAGTTTATAACCTGTTTTCCTCCTCCTCCTTGCGTTGTTATCCTCAGTGCTGAGGGTCTTGACCACAGATATCAGAATACAAGAGATATGGTTTGTGTGCGGGGCGCATGTCGCCATTTTCTACACAATTTTCTGCACAAATGTGCAGGAACTTGATTGTTCTAAGTCGCTTGTCGCCCTATTTCGTTAGGTGCCCGTCACTATAATAAACTTCTTACTCCGTGTTCGTAATCGAACTGCAAATTACGGGCTTACGATTTGTGTGAGAGTGACTGTCGAGATTATTCTATGAATGTGATAAAATGTGATTGTGTGTGTAAGTGGCGACATCGGTTCCGGTACAAAAACCATCTAATTACATTTCTACTTCTTTCTGTGTTCTGTGGTCTTGACCTTATGGCCTCACTTTGGCATGATGATGCTCCGCCACCTGTTCCTGTCTTCTGCGGGTGGACTGCATCATGGAAGCTGGTATCGAGAGCAGTTGTGGATGGTCGGACCAACGTATCGGACTTCGGCTCCGCGGTCTGCCATCCGGTGACAAAGAGCCTCTCTAGGTTGACACCGCGTTTCCAGGCAATGTGGCCAAAGAACTCTATGGTCCTTCGGAAACAGATGGTGGAGACAACAACCTGTATTAACACATAGGATAGGTTTTATCCAGGATATAAGTCCTAGAACAATGTGGTTTCGCGGGCATCAGGTTCTCATAAAAATCATAAAATTAGAATTTATTGATCAGTCGATTTATAATTTAGTATCTTATCCATTACCTAACTTTATTACCTAAAGCACTGTAGAATAAAAAAGTGAAAGACCTTCATAGTAACACTACCCAAGCCACCCTGTGTAAAGTTGTACCGTGTCCCCGATACGTCGCGAGCCAACCAATAGCATTAGCGTAATTAAGACGAATCGCCAGGAAAGCCTTGCCAACCTTCTGGGAAGCGAGTAATGTCGTTAAGGAGATATTCATATACATGAGTTGGAACGCTACTTAAATTCTGCCTGGAAACAGCAGAGTTTTAGAGATGAAAATACACATTTTTTACAAAAAATGTTTGTCATTAATTTACTCTGAAACCATTAAACTTACAAAAAAATTCTTTCACCAGCATAAAGTTATTAAACCTCTTAAGTGTCGGCTGTGTCTGTCGTTTTGTTCCAGACGGTTTTGTTTATTCTCGGTTGGTTAGCGGTTTTCATCTATCGTTTTTAGGGTTCCGTACCCGGATGCCAACGTAACCCTATTACTAAGCCTCCGCTTTCCATCTGTCTGTCACCAGATTTGTATCTCATGTACCGTGATAGATAGACAGTCGACATTTTCACAGATGATGTACGCTACTGTATAAAGTACTATCATTTTGGAAGCAAAGCAAAATAACCACTGGGAGAACAAATGGCGAAAGAAACCCAGTTACAGCCCATATTGTCATTCAATTATATTTTATTGTTTGCTTATTTTGTCTGCAGTATAACATTTAAAAAAACAGCAGTCATGGACAGCAAAATTAATAATAATTAGGTAGTTATTTATTTATATACCATTAACAAACGAAAACATAATACAATAGATTAATTTTACATTAAAACTACCTCTCCAAAATTTGCAGTGCCCTTACAGGGTGCCTTATGTAGTACTTGAATTAGTTGTAAGATGTTATTGTAACTATATGGTAATCAAATGAGTGAATCGATTTACCTAAGAGATGTAGGGCACAGCAGATAATCCGCTCAAATGGGAGCAGCCCGTCTGGGGAAGGACCTCCATCTTACAGAAGATCGTAGCCAAATAGCATTGGTCTCGGCCATGCTGTGTCCTACGGTGAGTAAGGTCTCCAGAGCTCCACTTGTGGGGGTTGGGATGATTGGAAACGCGTGAGTGATACCGCCGGTATTGCAAGCGTCTATAGGCTACGGTGATGCTTATCATCAGGCGGGCCGTATGCTTGTTTGCCACCTTAGTAGTATATTTAAAAAAAACTAAAACAGTGTTTACACTAATTTACAATCTGACTATTTTAACTAGTGAAAACAATTAGTACATGAGACCATTCCAAACAATAGACGGCAAAAAGGATGTGTTTGTGACATCTGAACTAGAATGATGTACTTATATCTCAGAGTGAGATGGCATATTGTTATATAAGTACTACAATAAATGTGTGGCGGCTAAAGCGTGCGTTTTACACATCAATTATGAATCACGTAATTAATGGTCGCGCGTCAGAGTGCGGTTTTCGCGACATTATCCACAATTAATTCAGTATTCTGTTTACAAACTACGTATTAGTTCAGTCAACGCTGCGCCACCGAAGCGCCTGCATTGTGAAGTTGCATTGTGTGTGTAATTGTGAATTAATGAGTTCTGTTTATAATCGAGGATAAACTTGGTATGTATCTATTTATATCAAAGGCGAGGTGACTGACTGATCATCATCCAGTTCAAACTTTTCGACATAAAAAGCTGTGCATAATTGTAGATTTACGTTTGTATGTGGATCAGTTATCAGCCGACAGTTTGCTTGCTAACCTCTTTTCAACTATTTTCTCTCACGGACGGATTAAAAGTAACATAAATGAGTTAACGTAACTGACAAGCGTATTTTTAATATTCCATAACCTGGAGATTTCCAAAATTGTTGTGTAAACAGCAAGCTGCATGTGTGAAGTTATGGCACAGTTTGTCTGGGGAAGGCCCTCCAACTTACAGAAGATCGTAGCCAAATAGCATTGGTCTCGGCCATGTTGTGTTCCTACGGAAGGTAAGATCTCCAGAGGTCCTCTTGGGGGGGTTGGGGGGGTGGGTTGGCAACGCGTGAGTGATGCCCCCGGTATTGCAAGCGTCTATAGGCTACGGTGATGCTTACCATCAGGCGGGCCGTATGCTTGTTTGCCAACTGTGGCATAAAAAAGTAGAAAAGGAACTGTTGAGTATAAGTTCTCCCGTACTCATTATCGTCCATTTTTAAGGGTTTACCCAACAGTCAGGCATTTCTTGGGATCTGTGACGTCTCTGATCGGCCTTGAGCAGATTATTGCATGTTTAATTAAGTGCTAATTAAGTAGGTATTACATTGCAAACAAGCGATCGCCATGATTCATGTTAGACGGCGTGTGGTGCAAGTATATGCGATTACTTTAGTGATTGATTGTATCCTGTATTAGTACCACGAGCAAGTGCTAAGTTTCTTGCCATTTCTTGCCGTCTGAACTGGTGGTCGGAATGAAAAGTGAATTCGAAAGAGCTTGTAATTAGGCCTATTTGAATAAAAAAGTTCCATATAAATGAGAAATCACAAAAAAGAGGTGTGGCATGAAATAAATATTGTTGGAAGAGAATTTCTTCTAATATTCTTGAAACGCCATCTAGTTCCAAACTGAGCAAAACTTGTATTTATTGCAAAATTACACAATAAGGCACATAAAATTACGCTAATTTTATGGCCTAATTGTGTAATTGGACATTATTCATAAACGCTGTTTTTATTTTATTTTTCGCATATTATTATTAGGTATTACAATGTGTATTGATAACGTAGTGTTAAAAATAAATTATTATTAATTCTCGCTCGCGAAGGAACCCAACCCGATCCTCGAATAGGCCGGAAATTGTCATATTCTTGATTGTTATGTCATTACGGACTCCGTACGGAGAATGATAGCAGGGCGGGACAAACGCGTCTCCAATGATATTTTAACAAACCTAGATAGATAGATAGATAGAATAAGCTTAATTTGCAATACACAAACAAGTGATACAGTAAAAGTTACAAACTAGTGTATATGCAACAAGGCGGCCTTATTGCTCAAATCAATCTTTGCAAGGCATCCTTAGGGTAATTTCTGTATGTGTTCTGTATAAAATTATGCAGGTAACCTAGATTGGTTACCTGCATAATTTTCCAATATAAAAGAAAAATAAGAAAACGCTCATAAGAACGTGGTTAATAACGAAATGGCTCAAGTAGAGCGAAATAAATACATTTTCTTCCTGCTCCATTCCTTGTAGCAACGCATTGACTCTTTATTCATTCGTAATGAATCTATAGATATTTTTTTAAAATTTAGAAGCATGCTAATTTAAAAAAAAACTGTCATTACAAATTAAGACTTTTTTAAAACATTCGGTTTTAAACTTTCTAAATGCCACAGCACACGGCGTATTGTAAACGTGCAGAGGACGCGCGTTTAATGCTACATCGAGCACTTTGTATGTTAGACCTCACGATGAAATGTTTGCAACTCCGCGATGGATAATCATACGCGCCTCATCCATACTAATATTATAAATGGGAAAGTGTGTGTCTGTTTGTTTGTCCGTCTTTCACGGCAAAACGGAGCGACGAATTGACGTGATTTTTTAAGTGGAGATAGTTGAAGGGATAGAGAGTGACATAGGCTACTTTTTGTCTCTTTCTAACACCCTATTTCCCTAAAATGGGGGGTGGAAGTTTATATTGAGCATTCCGCAATTTTCAAGGTAGAAAGCTAAAAATTGGTATGCGGACTATATGTGACTAACAAAAAAGTTGTGGATCATTTTTTTATTTTTGAAATCTGCCCCCAAAGAGGGTTGACATTTTATATGGGACTTTTCGCAGTTTTCAAGGTAGGAAGCTAAAAATCGGTCCACAGAATTAACGCGAGCGAAGGCGCGGGCAAAAGCTAGTTTAAAATACGCCGTTTGCTGTGGCCACAGATATCAGAATGTGGCTATGTGTTTCTATTCTCAACAGCACCTATCTACAATTTTTCTAAAATATCATTACTCGTATGTGCAGTCTCATCTGAATTGATGATATCTATAAAGAGTATAAAGTACTCACCATTGGATAATGATATTCTCTAATGGATTTATCAAGAAATTATTTATATGTACTTATAAGGATATCTATAAACATTATTTTTTGTTTAATGACGCACTGTGCTGTGCACTGTGGTCATTAAAAAATAACGTCGAAGTAGATTATTGTACGTAAGCCAGAAATTATGGTTAAGCAAATTCAAACATTCATTTTTTATTTTTTTATTTTAAATAATTTAATATTTGATAAATGAAATGTTAATAAATATTCATTTATTATTTTATTATCATCAACGTTGTGTATTTTTCAATATTTTCTTACTCTTTTTCGATCAGGCTACGGATCTGACGCGAGTTTAATATTTTTACCCATCCAAAAAAAAGTGTCAAGCGCCGCTAAAGAAGTTTTCACTTCAAAAGTCTTACTCTAAAATATAGTCCGACAATGCAATAGAGAAGTCACCCAATTTTTGGACTAATAAATAAATATTCTTGGACGAATCACACAACGCCATCTAGTCCCAAACTAAGCAACTAAGCTTGTGCTATGGGTACTAGATGGCGTTGTGTGATTTGTCCAAGAATATTCATAAATTTATTAATCCACAAATTGGGTGACTGCTGATAAATATACTTAAATACTTTTTTTTTGTAAAAAAATACTTCTTAGGTATAAGTACATAGAAAACACCCAGACCAAGGCAAATAGACATGTTCATGCACACAAATGTTGCTTTGCGCAGGATTCGAACCCGCGGCCCTTGAGATAAAGTGACCATTGCTAGCCACTCGACCACCGGGCCTGTCTTTGTGGATTAACTTTAAGGTCTTCTAATAGAACGTGCACCTACAATAAATTTTTAGGTAGATAAAATATTGCAAAAAATTCAACGTCTTACTACTTAAGATCCTGGACATAAATGAACACGCATTGTCTTCGCGTCTCATGCTACATTGACCTCTTTGTATGTTAGAATTCAGGACGAAATGATTGAAACTCCGCGATGGATGAATGAAACGCGACGAATTCGCCCTACTACGCCCGAAACAAAAGACGCAATTAACGCTAATCATTTACGTCATAACGTATGAAAAAGTACATATATGGAGGTAAAATTAGCATCAAATCGTTAAACAACACAGCTTCCTTTATCCAAAAAATAAAGAACTTTGTTAGTTGAAAAGCAATCAAACCATTCTAGTAAGTGATATGACATGACAGTTTTAAATAATGGAGCAAGAAATGTTCTATTTGTAAAAATTATAACGTAGGTGCTCTTGTAAAGCCAGGATTATATGCAGTGGAGCTGGATCCATGGATCATCATATCAACCCATAATCATCCCAGTGCAGGTATTCCTTCAATCGAAGGGGATTGGAGAGTACTCCGCAAAAACACTGACCTCCGCTAATCCGCATTGGTTTAGCGGTATGGCGCCAGAGTGCTTAGTACGAATTTTTTTTAACACATTCGACTTTGAACGTGTTAACGTTTACAAGCCGACTGAATTGAAAATAAAGTTTCATACTGTCAATTTACCAGACGCGTTGTTACATATCCAAATTTGCCGGGTTACTTACTTCAAAATGTGAGCAAGTAAGACACATAATTTTGATATGTAACACGCGTCTTATAAATTCGCAACATGAGAATTCTTCTCTATTTGGTCGGTTTATTTACGTTGACATGATCGAATGTGACCAAAAAACACGTACTAGCACTCTGATGGCCACTGACAACAAGTACAAAAACCGGGACCGACGAATAGATAGAAGCTAACCCATTTCATAAATGCTCTACCACTATAGAACAGATTTAGTATTTATCACATTTGATTTACTTTTAGGTGAGCGACTAAATTAATAGGTGTAATTAAGTATAAATTACTCTAGGGACTTGTAACGCTTGAAGGACTGTAAACACGCGAGCCCTGATTTCCTAATATTATTTGTATCTATCCAAGTCCGTGATAAACAGTTGTATTTATGAAGAAAATAATGTTTACGATTTTTTATGTCTTTGCAATAAACTGGCCAGTGAGATGCACATTTTCATTTTTTTTGTTTTGTTTTTTTTTGTGTTATTGACCAGTGTTTTCCAATTTCGAGTTTGTCTTTGAATATTTTTGTTATATTGTAACTGTTAAAAAAAAAATTAAACCTCATAGACAAACAATAATAGTTCAACTCACAATATACGTCACTATCACTACATATTTAATTGACTGTGAGAATTCATTACTTTACCACTTCCGTAGCAATTTAGACTTTAAATTGTATCTAGGATATGTATTTGTTTAGAAACGGCTTGGTTTTCCCGGCTTCCGAAGGTGAACTAGGGTTGTCCATGTGTCACGACTCACCCTCGATTCCGTAGAAGTTCTAGAATGAATCAGTGATTGTCTTTGAATTGTAAAGGAAAACAATTACGATTTGTAATCTTTATTGATTGGTTATAAAAAATTCTTACTTCTTTTTTCAGATTTTTTTTGATATTATCTGTCATTGTAATTGTAACTTATTATTAATACCATTTTAAAAGAGCAAGTGCTAAGTTTCTTGCCAGTTCTTCTTATCACAAATCTGTCGTCTGAACTGGTCGTAGGAAAAAATTGTGACGATTCGAAAGAGGTTATATTAGTTATATTTGAATAAAAATATTTGACTTAAGACTTTCCTGTTATAAAAGAAGAAAATATTATAAAAGTGTCAGACTGTTAAGTACTAAAAATAATCTTGATTCTATTTGCTAACTTAATAAATAATTAATATTATTAAGCGTTATAAATCCTTACTAATATATGTACCAAAGGTTGTTGTAAGAAAGTTTGTAAGAATGGATGTTAGTTACTCTTTCACGCAAAACGGCAGGACAGATTTGCTTGAAAGGTGAACACTTAGTTTATAACATGGATTAACATTTTATACATAGGATAGTAGTAATTTTCTGGAAATAGGTAGCTAACTAGCAGCCCTACAGAACCCTTTCAGTTCGATTGAACGAGAGAATGAACCTGTCTATTCTAATGTACCGTAAACCACAAGACAGACCTTTACTTGGAAACTTCCCCTGAGAATTGGGTTATTTTTATATTTTTACACTTTTATTGTAACATATGACCATTCTTGGGAAAAATCTTCCAAGTAATTTTTTTCTGTAAAGCTCTGAGCCTCTGACCGAGTCTTAAACCATCCTATTATCTGTGCTATGCGTTGAGTTGTAAATAATAAACGTTTGAAGCAAATATACTTGGTGTTTGCTGTTGAACTGTGCTTGCCTCATTTCATTATATCACCCACCATAAATCACCGAAGAAAGTCTCAAGCTATTATTTTTTTCTGATTTAGTTTGACACAACTACAATTAAATGTGTCATTAACTTTAAAAAAATGCGTTTCAGAAACTGGCTCTATTAACATTAAATACTGAATATTGAAACAATTTGAGGAGCTTTTTATCACCATAAGCAACGTTGACCCTAGCTAGTGTCCACAACATTTTTTGGCGTTTTAATCTACGTCCTTGCCCTTCCAATGTCTTCTTAATTAGTCAATTAAACAAATTTGTCTGTTATACTCTTCAAATCTTTCGTTTGACATTGAATTTAGTGAAACGACACGTGACATATTCATGGGTCTATTTTTGTTTATGGACAAATTATTTTTTAATTGTTTAAATTAAATTACAAAATTGAATGCTTGCTTGGTGCTATGCTAGTTGTTAGTGGGTCTCTTTTATACATGTATATTATGTACAGACAGACATACAACTATAAAATAGACCCTGCAGGAATAATAATTTCGTTGGACATTTTTTTAAATAAGATAATTTCAATAAATCTTACAATAACATTTTATAACTGGGTGAATCTAACATAATGTTATGAAATATATTTTCACACTTCCATTTAAGTTCTATTTTTAAAATTTAAAACACCAGTATTTTTGGTGTCGGCCATTTTATAATCCTTGAAAATAACCCGTACGTAACATGTAACTACGTTTTCCTTATTCCCACGATACGATTTACGCACGCGACGCGCAGAAACACAACACAACACCAAACAAGAGACCTCAGTAACATTTTTTATTTTTGGTGTATTCATTCTTAAATTCTATTTTTAAATAACACGCGGTATCTAATCTGAGACGCAACGTCACTACACGCGAGAGCTCAAACACGACGCGAAAACATAATCAATTCGCTACTTAAGGGGATATGTGAAAAAAAGAAGGGTCCTTAGAAACCAAATATCTTCTAAACTACTAAAATTTAGACCTAGATTTTTGGATATCGGCCATTCTTCGATTAGCTAGATTTTGTGCGTCCGGGCTTGTATATTCGTATTATTATCAAATTCAAAAAGGGAAATATTTTTATATGTTAGTTAGCATCCATGTCTAGCTGGTAACAAAAACATAGGCCCCGATTACATAGTTATCTGGCTAAATTAATTTCACAAACCTCTGTTCTCTAAGCACCGTGCCCTGTCCGCACCCCAAAATGTGGTTAAAACTTGCTTGTAACTTTTATGATGTACGGATTTAATTTTTTCCATTCAACATTTTAATGAGTATTAGGCAACGGGTATCACATGAAAAAATATCCAGTCAATAAAATCAGTCTGTAAATAATTATCATTGAGTAACCGCATGTCCGAACTAAAGTTATAATTGCCGTGACGTTTTCTTTTCGAGGGTGCACTTTCCTAATTACGATATTTGGCACATAACTACTTGTACACGTCTCAAGCCCTCAGTTTCTGCCACGGTCTTGCAGCAGGTGCAGGTCTTTTACGTTAGTGTATAAGTCAATGAAGCACGTTAGTATATAATTACCGTATCCTTCGTTCAAAACTTTTCTAATTACCGTGTACTTAATTTTATACTAGATTGGTTAAGGTAGACTCTAATTGCTTATATAAATAGAGACAGTGCTTTGGTCTCAGTACAGTGTTGTAATGCAGTATTTCAATACTATGTAGGTTTTCGAAAATTTTATGAAAAATCGGCGTTTTCTAATTACCGTATACCAATTACCATGTATTTCTAACTACCGTTGTATGAAATTATTAAACTTTTGCTGTGCCGATTTAGTTCCAAACTCCTTCCATTTCCTCAGTTACTCCAGCTACTTTCATGTCATTTCTCACGCCATCACTCCATCTCTTTTTTGGCCTACCCCTGCCCTTCCATCCATCCACATTCATTCTTGAAACCCCCTGGGTCACATGACTGTTCAGACTGTCCACCCTGCGCATCAAATGGCCAAACCATCTCAGTCTCTGACCTCTCTTATCGGTTACAGGCGCCACCTTTAAACTCCCCCTTATGTGTACATTCCTGACTTTGTCCCTTCTCGTCACTCCTCACATCCATCCACCTCAGCATCCTCCAGCAACATAACCCGAAGGAATAAGTATGGACTGAGCGTTGAACCCTGGTGCACACCTACATCAACAGAAAAGCATTCTGTTGTACTGACGCGGGACCCGGTCGTAGGCCTTTTCGAGGTCCACGAATACCATATGTAGGTTTTTGTGTGCTCTTTTGTACTTTGTTGTGCCTCCATTATTTTCTCCCACAGCTTTAATGTGTGTGACATCAAGTTAATCCCCCTGTAGCTATTGCACTCCTGGACATCCCCCTTTCTTTTAAAAATAGGTACCAAGGAACTGTCTTGCCATTCCTCTGGGATGACATCCTGAACCAACAATTCATTAAGAAACAAAGTGAGCCACTTGCATCCATAATCCCCTAGAACCTTCCAGACTTCTATTGGTATTGTGTCCGGGCCAACTGCTTTTCCATTCTTCATTTTCCTCAAGGCGTTCTTTACCTCTAATTCATCTACCTTAGCTATCATGCCTATATCTATGTCATTAAGTTTTCTTTTCCATCATAATCATTCTCAACATTAAGTAATTTTTCAAAATATCCCTTCCATCGGTCTCTAATGTCACTATCTTTTACCAATGTTTTACCGCATTCGTCTTTCACACATTTTACGTGACAAATGTCTTTCGATCTTTGATTGCGCTGTTTAGCCATTCTGTATAGTTTTTTCTGACCTAGTTCATTATCTAATTCATTATATACTTTTTCTTCTACCCCGGATTTGGAACTCGCAACCACCACCTTTGCCCGTCTCCTCGCCTCGTTATACCTCTCCCTCAATTCAGTTTTCCTATGATCATGTCACGTAACTCTGCCATTCCTTGAATGCACTCTTTTTGATTTTTAATGCTTTTTGGACACTTTCGTTCCACCACCACGTTTCCTTTTCAATTTTCGCCCACCTCGTGTTTCCCCAAGGACTTCTTTTGCAGCAGTTCTTATTGCTTTAGCCATTTCCTTCCAATTAGCATCAACATTCATACCTCTTATCGTGTAGTTGTGTCTATACATGTTATACATGTCATTTTTATTATTATTTTAAATAGACATAATGATCTTTTCTAATTACCATTACATTAAGTAATAGATTTATCTAATTACCGTACCCATGAAATGTCTATGTCTCATTAACTTGGAAACCGCTTTTAATAAACGAATGCCATTTTAATTGTTACATTCGCATGTTTCATGAGTTACATATTTCAATTCTTTTAAAACAAACTAGAGAAAAATAAAAAAGGGTACGGTAATTAGGCGAAGAACGCCTAATGTCGAGAATGACCGATATGTATTAATTCATCATATAATCGAAATTTTGGAAAGAGCCAAAACACGATTGTGACACATTTCCTCGATAGAAAAAAAATCCGAAGTAACCTCTGTTTTTTCTTCAGAACTCTTGTAACTTCTAAACGGTAAATAGTAGAAATTTTAAACTTCATATAAAGAAAGACATTAATGTTTTCTAGAGACTGTAAAGACAAATTTTTAAAAACTCAATTAATGAATTTTAAATAAGCCTAAATGTGTTTTGGCGCTTACGACGTTAAAAATTCGCCGTGTTCACGGTGTCCCATCTCTGTCTCTCGCAAGAGGGATTGATATATGCGTCGCACGGGTGGGGCGGGCTCAGTCGGCCGCTTACTCTTGTCTGGGACGGATCTACGTTCGTCGAGATCTCGCGCGCAACCCATCGAAATAATATTATTACGTATAGAAATGACAGCGCCTTCAAATTTTGGCGCCGCGATCGGCCGTGCGGGGCGCGCCCCTCCCTGGCCCCGCCCCCAACCGAGTCATAGAATATGACATTACTACGCAGGGGCGACACTTTGTTTATATTCTGCCTATTGGACATCTAACTGATTATTTTATTTTATTACAATATTTTATTTTACTTAATAGAATAAACTTAATAGAAAATAGGTATAATATTAGCTTTATAGGTAGGAAGCTACATTACATTTTTGTTCTTAACTTAATATTAGTCAAAAATAAACTGAGATTAAATCAAAACTTTATAATGAAGCTATTTATATATTGAAGTATTTTGTAATATATGCAATAACTAGGAGACGGTCGCCTGCCAGACAAGACAACTCCTCTTGTTGAATGGTAACGTATCTTTACTCCGAAACTTGTTTGCCCGAATTTCATTTGTTCGAAAATGGTTGGTCGAAATTTAAAATGCTGTTTCGTTTTCCATCTTTTTGTTTTCTAGAAACTATTTTTTTTACTTAGTAACTTTATCCACATTTACGTATTTTTTACCTACTATATAAAAATATTTTGGAAATATAGTTTAAAAATCAATATTTAAATTACATATTATTTTAAAAAAAGAATTATGAAAATCGGTCCAAAATTGAAGGAGTAATCGGCGGACCTCCAAAAAAAAACAATGAAACATAGAACCTCCTCCTTTTTTGAAGTCGGTTAAATAAAAAGCAAAAAATGAATATAGACATTAAGCAATGTGGTTTGTTTATAGACGAACAATATCCGTTTTTAGGGGCCACGCCTGATGGAATAGTTTTAACGCATAATATGCTTGTAGAAATTAAGTGCCCCATAGCACCGTTCAAGATTGGGATTGATAGGGCTATATATAGCACTAAACAAAATGCATTTTTGGAAAGAAGACAAAAATACTGGAAAAATATACATTAATAAAAAATCTGATTGGTTCTTTCAAGCACAGGGGCAAATGCATATTAGTAAATTTCCAAAATGTTTATTAGCTGTGTGGTATGGGGAAAATAAACTAAAAACAGAAATACTCCATAAAGATGATCAGTTTTGGAAGACGAAAATGGAACCAAAATTATTATCTTTTTATTATGATTGCTTGCTACCAGAGCTTGTAGATCCTCGGCATACAATAAATATGGCAATTCGTGAGCCAAGTTATGTCATTCGTAAAGGTAAAGAAAATAAAAATGTTGACACAAATGAGACAAATGCGGGTTGTAATAATGAGAAGATTATTGCCTTAGAGAAATTTTAAAACTATAACTTTTAAAATTTCTCTAATGCTTTATTATTAGTTCTTTTATAAATAAAACGATTTAAAAAGTACGTGATTTGCATCTAATTAGAATTTATTATTAATTAATTATATTCTAGACAACATTTTCGTATATTTCAAAATTGGCTCAGCCTGTAGTGTGGTACTGCATATGCACAGTCTTCAGAAGAAGCCACAGAAAATTTTCATAACATAACTTTGAATAAGTATTTGAATGAAACGATGAACATTCCTTATTATAACAGCTTTAGTATGTAATCCCATTGTTTTATCATTTTACTAAAATATTCCTTACAATGACATTAGCTCTTAGACTATAAAGTAAAACGCAGTGTGTGTAATGTTTTATTCGATTGCAAAAAGTATTTTGTTTGTCTGTAAAATTATTTAAAATTTAATATGTACTTATGTAAGTAATTATTTTGCTTATTTATCAATATATTTAGTTATAGACCAAATATCGACTGTCTTGTATTTCATAACTAATATTAAAATAAATAGACACAGGTATTCATTTACTTTATTAGTTAAGATAAACTTAAATAGCTACTAAACAAACAATAACAAGTGAACAGCGAAACGTATCGTATTTCCGACGAAAGTATTTTCAAAACTTCGCGGGAAAACGGCGGTCCGGCCGGCACGCGCGCGAGTGCAGCGCCGCCGCGGCGGCACTCGCGCAACTTTTGGCTAGGCCCCGCCCCTTTCGTTTCAATTATTTTACGGCATAGCGTCATTAGCATTTCGCAAGGTTTTTACTACCATTAACATAAAGTATACATTTGTATAGCCCCTTCAACATCTACGTCAAACATAACGTGGCTTTTCAATCAATTACGTGATAGCCAAAAAATATTTTTAGAAAAAGTTGTTGTTACGTTTTTACAAAACCTGTATGATCGGTTGGCGCGAACTGTGTAAAGTCATAACAGAGTTCAAGCGTTTGCTTTTTGCTTGTTATCGAAGCTTAGCGCCTTTTCATGTTTTTTTTGGAAGCTTTACACTGACAATAGAGACAAGATAATAGACCGTGTCTAAAATTAAATTAGTTTTTTACGGTGTGTTTAATTTTACCTAAAGAACGTATGTCGTAAACATATATATTTTTTTAAATGTTTTATTTCTTGTCTGGAACTTACATAAATTCAAATAAATAAATAAAAAATCCTCTAGCTATGGCAAAAATAACTAACATAAGTCAACAACTCCAGCCAGCATTTTAATAGACTTGTTGCCGTAAAAAATGTAATTAGTCCACTTTTAGATTATTCGAAAATAAGGGCAACTCATATTTTCATTTGTAAATTAGACCAAAAATGACAAAGATATAGCCCATTATAGTTACGTGTGACGTCACGCCGTGTGACATTTTTCGCACGGGGTGACGTCAAAGGCGACTCCTAAATTTTTATGCCTTGTATCTTCGTTATTTTTTGTTTAATCGAAAAAAGAAAAAATACGTGTCCAATATTTTTTTATAATATAAACGGACTAAATATAATGTAATTATTTTGACCCTGGAAACAACCCTATTCTTGAGATTCTTTTTACGCTATCGCTCTCATATAACAATCGTTAGGCCAAGTCAGTGATCGTCAGGTAACCTCAATTTACTGACAGTATGAAAAGAAGAATACTACTGAATGAAAATATTATTATCAAAATGTACCTACCTACCTAACCTATGGTAAAATCGTTGCCTTGAAATTCAGGTATAATGTATGTCAACCAAGTGCCGTCAAGGTGGTGGCCACAGCACAGTAGGGTTGTCATCCGTACTCTAAAATGGGAGTACTAATTAATTATACTCTTTTCGTATAGATGTAATCATAAATGTAATAGACAAAAATTATGTTTTTTGGTTTAGGCCTCTTTCGTCCATCAGAGTTTCGTCCCCCATAAAAAAATCCCAGGTCGTCCCTAACAATAGGCCTCCTTCGTTTCGAAATATTTTTTTATTTTATTTTACAGTCTTGAGTACAGACTCAAGTCTGCACTGAGAAGATATTGCATATTATCTTTAAATGACTTAGATATAATCTATGAATTTGACAACCCTAGCCAGTTTGGCCTACTCCCCTCCTTTTTTATCTAAATCCATGTATTTGTTTAATTGTTGCCTAATTAATGATAATTTTGTTGTTATAAACAACTTAACGATCCGTCATAATAATTGTTATAGATAAAATATAATATGTTTTGATTGCAATGCACAAATAATTATGAGCTCGATGGCGTCGCTGTGTTGCGCACTAAATGAACATGCAAGTTAAGCAACATCGGCCAAAGCTAGTATTTGGATGGGTTTCGTTATCTCGATTCTCCGTGCGTCGGTCCCGGTTGTTGTCGGTTGAAGACAACTTGGCAGTCAGTGGCCCTCAAACGACTTGAAAACACTCCTCTGCCAATCCATTTTGGAGCAGCGTGGGAGAGTACGCTCATATCCCCTTCGATTGAAAGGAGATACGGGGGTATCTCAACCAACCCACTGCAGGGGTGCAGTTGGTTGGTTATGGGTAGTTTTGATGACACAGAAATAATACATTAAATACATTAAGTATAATAAAACATGGATAGATATAGGCAAAAGAAGTTGTGCTGGTTTCGCTAGTAAAACGGTGGTGACCACTTTCCATCAGGTGGCCCGCTTGCCTGTTTGTCGGGTTTTGTCTACCGGATAACATAAAAAACAATAAAATTTTGCCTAAAACTAATTTTTTTGTAAAACAAATTTCAAAGTATTAAGGTATCTATCTCTCTCATTTTTGTATGTCTCTGTCTACTTCTCAGGTTTTCAAGGTTAAAATATTACCTTGAAAGTAGGGTGGCAGGCAACAGTCTTGGGGTGGTGTCTCACATGCGAGTGTCTGGTGTCGGTATTTGAACAGCTCCACCCCACTTGTTGCTGCCCGCTCCTTCGTTTGTTTTCACGAAAAATTTATCAAAGCTTACGAGACTTTTGCCCGCAATTTCCTACCTGTTCCTGTGGGAATATCGAAAGTGTAATTTGTCTAAGGTACTGTCAAAATCATAATTTATTCGCCAGTTATAGACTCGTTAGAATCGATCCAGACTTTTCGGATATTTTGTTAATATTGGAGTGGTAGAGCATTTATGTAGTGGGAGAAGTACCACCCTCTCACAGAATATAGGCGTAAAGAAGCAATGCATTTCTTTGAGTGAGAAGCCCAACCTGCTTTTCCTACTCTTTTTTCTTATCTCTTCTCTATTCCCTTTCTTTGTAGGTGGCAACATATTGGTAGCGCCTGGTATTAGGCATTGTCCTAATAGGACGCGAATGCGCGATCATCGTTGGTTCGCGCGAATTTTACTCGTACGAACTCGAATAGGTGTCTTAGCTGACAATCACGCTTGGGCGCACGCTTATGAACACGCGATGGTCGCATCGCTTACTCGCACGATGATCGCGGATTCGCGTCCTATTAGGAGTAGGACAATGCCTTACTGATGTTCATAGGTAACCACTTACCATCTGGTGGCCCGCTTGCTTGTTAGTCTGCCGTTTGTCATAAAATCCTACTAATATTAAAAAGGCGAAAGTTATGTGTATGTTTGTTACTTCTTTACGCTCAAATGGCTGGGCCAATATTTATGATATTTGGTATGTAGGTAGCTGGTACCTTGGATTAACACATACTCTTTATCCCGAAAAGTGCGCGATTCCCGTGGGATTTCATCAAAAGTCTGATATAGATGGCGCTACTGTGCATAAATAAATACACGCAAACGAAGTTGCTCGGGTTTTACTAGTAATATGCATATAGTTCTTATCCCGGATATCAGTCCGGGAGCGAGAAAACAGAGATTTTGTGCTTAAAACCCCGCGGTAACTACGCAATACCTAAACCACCAACCAGTCAGTAAATAGACTGTCTCATTAAAAAGTAAAATCAGAACAAACAAACCACAACCTGTTTCACTAACCACAGGTTCTATAAATAAACAATAATTTGCAACCGTATGGAGATCACAAAAAGCACAAATATGATCTTCCGGGGTAAAAAAAGGCTCGTATCAATTATATGGGGAATTCTTATGACGTGGTGAGAGGCCGCCAAAGTTGTCTCGGACGTCAATGGTTGGGTCATTGCACTTAACGAGTCCCTATCGATCTGTAAACATGTTGCAAGCGATATTGGCATGTTTTGCATGAAAACTGGGAATTTCCACACAAGTCTCATGAAAGTTGTATTAGTGGTTCATGAGTATGGTAGAGCCTATGATGGCCTGTAGTTGGACTGACTCGATCGGAACAGTACCTACCGCCCTTTTCAAGGTTTTTTGTACCACTTTCTTATCAGTTAAATCACAGTTTTCTAATTCATTTTTATTTGCATTTGTAGTATTAAGCGTCTCGGGGCTAGACCGCGAACAGACGGACATGGCGAAATTTGGAAAGTAAAAATCAAACATTAATTAAACTTTGCTAGAAAATTTTATCAGACTAGTAAAATACTCGTAACTTCATTTGCGTATATCTCGCTTTCCCGTAATAATTTTGAAAAATCCTTAGTACACCCCTACACGTCGTAAGGAACCTACATTCCAAATTTGGAATCTCTAGATCCAGCGGTTTGGGCTGTGCGTTGATATATGTATAGTTAAGTCAGTCAGAACTTTAACGAAAGCACTCAAACGTACTCGTATTGTATGTAAAAAAATACAATTAATTTTTGTTTAGAAATTTATAATTTTTAAAACTTAAGATCTTGTGCATATTTTGTATGTCACAAAACTTGAAACCCGTCGCTCTCCCTTGTCATAACCTTGCCAATAATTATGGGATGTGTAAGTATAAGCGAGCGAATAGAAAACTCCATTCACACTAAAACAGTACGTAGTCAGTCATACATATTTTGGCAAATATTTTTAACATATTAAGGATTTGTTATTAAAGTTTCATTACAAACATATAAAAACTCATTAGAAACGTTATCTTTTACTGTACACTACCTTTCACCTGATCTGGTCAGTCTACTATCCAGTGCATCTCGGTCAAGTCATACTTAACTAAAGTTAACTTTATTACTAAGTTGATAAAGTCTAAGATTAAATATCAGTTCACAAGTATTTAGCTCGCATTACTGAATTCCATTTTAGTTTTTTATTCAGCTATCGTTAAAACTGTCATGTTGACCGAATTTCGATACATATTTTTTACTACAGTATTTACAGTACATATATATTAATTTTTTGTAGTATTTGGAGTACGTGTTACTAAATACTTTATACTCTGTCATACAGAGTACACACCCACCATGTATCAGATCTCTACGATCAACGGTTTAGGCTGTGCCTATTTAGAAAACTTAATTCATGTATATGGTCTTTTAGAACACTTCATAGTTAGTTACTAGTTGACATAGTCACTATTTTGGAGGACAGCTAAATTATGATTTCCTGTCAATGAGTCTCACTGCTCATTGCCGATAATCCCGGCTATACAAAAGCATGATACCTAAATTGTCGCTATCGTAGAGCAAACATTTTGTTATTGATAGGTATCTTATATAATAACAATCTCGCGTGCAATATTTGTTAACATTTAAGTTTGAAAGTACAGAATGGAGTAGATAGTTGAATTGATAATAATTATAGATTAATTATTACAGGCTAGAAAAAAGACAGTATGAACTAGGGTGTGTGTGACATAGTTGTATAACAGCTCATTCAGACGAGCGGCACTTGGTTGACGGCAGATCCAACTGTTGCGGTCGTGGACCAAGTGCCGCTCGTCTGAATTACCCCTATTATCGATTAGAAATTCGATTTTATTATGTGAAAGCAACGGTAGATTATGAACGGTAATCAATCGTTTTCAGGTTAAATTAAACTAAAATTTAACGGCAATCTCAATAAAAAGTATGTGTTTTAATTATTTAATCGAGTTGAGCCGCGCCCACAGATGTGGAGAGGTGGCGGGGGGGCGCGGAGGTGGGGGATGTGCGTCACAATCGCAAACTGGGCCGATGCAATTGACTATATGCGACTGTTGAACTGTGAGCTCTACGTATTGTCGTATTTATATGGCGTGGTCTGCGGGGTGTCGTTGGCTTGCTGAAGGTCTATGTCCGAATTCTAATTAATCTTTTTTATTAAGATACGCTGGAGCTGTGGAATGAGATCCCCCCATGGTCTTTTCTTTAGATTATAATATGGGGTTCTTCAAAAAGTGTCGGCAACGCGCGAGCGATACCCCCCGGTGTTGCAAGCGTCCATAGGCTGCGGTGACCGCTCACCATCAGGCGGGCCGCAAGCTTGTTTGCCACCTTAGTGGTATAAAAAAATGAACGCAAACGAAGTTGCGAGTACTAGTTGTTAAATAAAAATTCGAATAAATCCCATATTTAGAAAATTTTAATCATATTTATACGGCCTGCTCACCTCTCTCATTGGCCGACTGTACAAATCGATTGACGATAATAAAGCTCTCGTTAAATTTATGAGCTTTTTATGGCATTTAGCGACGCGAGCTGTCGTAAAGTTCATTCATGTGTTATCTATTAAAAGCCTGATGGACCAGTTTGTAGTAACCATGTCTTTGAAGTTACATGAGTTAGATTTTCGTGTTTCCTACCATATACTAGTGACATCCGCGCATATCTCGCTTATAATCAATTATATTTCTTTGTAATCGATAATTATAGTGACCCGTGCCCACTTCGTTGGGCATAATGTTAATAATCCTTTTTTAGTACAGGCGTTCGTAAGAAACGCTTTCATTCGACCGTTTTTTCTTCGATTTACTTTGCAAAACCGACTACCACATGAAAGCCTTTTTATTTTTTGGTTTTTTATATAACCTATGACACTCAGCAATAATGTGGCTTTCTATTGGTGAAAGAATTTTTAAAATCGGTTCAGTAGATCCCGAGATTACCCCTTACAATTTAACAAATAAACAAACACACAAACTTTACTTCTTTATAATATTAGTATAGATGAACGCCTTGGACAGAAGCCTGTGATGTTCATGGAATGTAAACGTATTATAAAATTAAAATAAATAAATATTTTGTCAACAACCCTAATAACAAGACGATTTTATCAAAACAAAATTATTTGTATACAAAACGAAATAAACCAATAAGCATAGAGTGCTATCGGTCAAGCGATAGATTAATACATTTTTAATTGACCGTTATCTACGCTAATGTTCGACTAACG
This sequence comes from Endotricha flammealis, assembly GCA_905163395.2. Lineage (NCBI taxonomy): Eukaryota > Metazoa > Arthropoda > Insecta > Lepidoptera > Pyralidae > Endotricha > Endotricha flammealis. The sequence continues at coordinate 1,694,933 of LR990856.1, read as the reverse complement.
ACAGTAAAATCGTTTAATAATCGCCCAAGTTGCCGTACACCTGCCGGCCTCCTTACGCGGTAATGGCGCGGGCTTAAAATGCTGCTGAAAAAAAATTAAGTAGCGCATTCCGCCCATGTGTAAATTGAATGACTGGATTAAAGAAATAATCGTAAGGTACTTACAACTGATAATTTGTTAAAAATTTCTTTATTTTGTTCCTATAGACATTTTAATGTACAATTTGTATACATGTAATGTAATGTAATTCATTCATTAAATATATAAATACTAGCTGCTACCCGCGGCTTCGCCCGGGTAAAAATTAGCTTATGTTGGGCTCTGTACTCGGCTGCTTAAAATAGTCAAGCCGTGAAGGAATACTTCAACTTTTTAGCAGCAAAGCAAACAAACAAACAAACTCACATTCTCATTTACAATATTAGTATGATTTGCATGGTTACTGACAAGTTAAATAGCAAGTATATGGCATCTACTTGTAAGTACCAACATCAAAATTCTACCTATATTTTCTGCAAATAAAGTGTTTTTTTAATTTTGGCAAAAAGTTTTGTTTGTTTTAGTTATTTTATTGACTATGTACGAGTGAATTTAGAATTATGTTTTTGTTGCAGTGTGGTGTTCCTGCGATTTAACAAATAAAGTTTGAATTTGTTTTGTAAGAATTTTTTATAATAACTTGGAACAGAAGTACTAAAAGTTGCTTTAAATAAGTGTCAACGGCTTGGCTAAGAATATTTTTTATATATTTTTATGATTGTGTCTGCTCTTTATTTATTCGAGGAAAGCGTATGAATCCTAACCGAAAAACATTCTGTCAAAAGCGTACGAATGAAATCCTACTGATAAATATTATAAAGGCGGAGTTATGTGTATGTTTGTTACTTCTTCACGCTCAAATGGCTGCGCTAATTTTTATGATATTTGGTATGTAGGTAGCTGATACCTTGGATTAACACATAGGGCTTTTTATCCCGAAAATTTTGATTTCATCAAAAGTCTGATGTAGATGGCGCTGCTGTGCATAAATAAATACACGCAAACGAAGTTGCGCGGGTTTCACTAGTCATGTACATAATCATTTTATCTATTTATTGGAAATTGCATTTAAATGTTGAATAGTTAGATAGAAGCGAACAGACGGCGAAAGCGACTTCATTTTATGCTATGTAAAGAATGCTTACTATTTTTGTCGACCAAAATGCTACATTTTAATACTCCTCGTCACGCACTAAACGCGTGATATAACTGCCATATTAATTTTATAAGCGCAATACAAAAACAACGTGTCTTGTAAAATAAGTCGATTATTTACACCGTACTTCGATTTTATGAAAAACGAGCGCCCCGTTCCCTGCGTCGCGCGGGTTTTTGCAGGGAGCCCTATTTTTTTTTCGCAAATATAATATAGCTTATTTTACACAGGGGTTATGTACCTTCGAAGCGGTGAAAGAATTTTTAAAATCAGTCTTGTAGTTTTTGGGTTTAGTCGTTACAAACAAACATACAAATCTTTCCTCTTTATAAGAAGTAATATTGGTAGACTAGCCGATGCCCACGGTTTTACCAGCGAAATTCAATTGTTCTATTCCCGTTCTCTATGTACGAATCCTTGTATTTGGTTCATGTATGATACCTATATAAATAAATAAATAAATATATAGGGACAAAATCACACATTGAGCTAGCCCCAAATTAAGTTCGAGACCTGTTATGGGATACTTAACTCAACGATACTTTATTTTGTAACAAATACATATATAGATAAACATCCAAGACCCAATCAGAAAAAGTTCGTTTTCCATCATGACCCGACCAGGATTCGAACCCGGGACCTCTTGGGTGACGGTCCGGCGTCGTAACCATTACGCCACGGAGGTCGTCAAAGTAACCATTTTTTATAACCCTATTTTAATCAATAATTTTAAATGTCATATACGTCCCAAAAACAAGGATTTGGACATAGAAAAAGCTGTGGAGACTTAAATTTTAGGAATTGTTATTGAGAACGGGTATAAGTCCCCAATCCTGGCTTCGGGATGACTCAAGGAAAACTCTCTGGAACATAAAAGTAGTTCGAAGTCCAATATGTAAGTAACATCATTCATATTCTGAAACAAAGTTGCGTAGGGAATTCAGAGCAAGTTCATATTTTATTATTACACAGTTATTTATAAAGAAGGAAATGTCGCATTGACGTAATAAAATACCTTTTATGCATACAATAACTTTATTTCTTGTGCGATATAAGAAATATGCACAAGTTTATACTGATTTATATTTTATAAAGTTACTAGCTTTTGCCTGATATAGATTTTGTTTGATCGAGCTTTGAAAACAAAACCATAGCGCCTTTTATAACGCCATCTCTTGGCGGTTGCTGCACCATAGATTTTAGTTTTTCGATTAAAATTTCCCATTGTAATGAGACAAAATGTCCTCGTTGGCGCGTTGGTAAAGACGGCTCCTTCGGCACCAGACAGCGCGGCTTCGATAATCACAGTAGGCAAACATTTATGTAATGGCATTATTGTGTGTCTCGAGTCTCGATATCTTCTATGTTCTATTTCCCTAACAATGGCGAGTTACATTAGATTTTAACTTTACAATCAGCGTAAACAAGCGTGAATTGTAGTACGCATCCCGGGACGCGGGCTTTGGCGACGACCCAATATTATTTGATCCACTTAACAAAACACAGGTCAAATTCCACCATACATAGCGACCGCACGAGGAAAACTAGACGAAAATAATGTCAACACACACAAATATACCTGTGTAAAAACACATACCTGTTTCTCTGGTTCTGTGTTTATTCATCATCTTCATCATCTTATCAACCCATAATCATCCCACTGCAGTCTCCCTTCCATCATCGATTAGAACGTACTCAGTCATGCCACAGAATAGTCATGCTGCTCCAAAGCAGACTGGCAGAGGTCAGTGTTTTAATCTCAAGCCGCCTGGAAGCCACCGACTTTTATCCATAACGAAACCCATCCAAACACTAGCTAGCGTCGACAGTGCTTAACTTGAATGTTCGTTTTAGACTGCGACACACAGGGACGCCATATTGGCATATTCTATTCTAATCCTTTCGAATACACTTTAACTAAAATGTATGTAATATGTAATGTTTAAATATGCTAGGTACACATTGGTACCTGGTAAATCTATATTGATAGATTTTAGTAGTTTTCATGAATTTATTTCTCTATCGAATAAACTGTGAAGTATATTAATACTAATACTAGCTGTTACCCGCGGCTTCGACCGCGTAAAAGTTAGCCTATGTTGGGCTCTGTACCCCTGACAATATGTAGGTATACTTTTCATAATGATCGGCTGCTTAGTCAAGCCACAGTATAATAATAAATAGTACGTGATCAAGCCGTGAAGGAATAACAAACAAACAAACTTTCTCATTTAAAATATTAGTATGAAATAGTCATATTATATGATTTTCTTACAAAAAAAAAGTTACAACAAATAAAAACCAATGAAAGGTTTATACGTTATACAAAATTAAATTTTATTTAATTATCTTATATTTAAAAAAAAACATTGACCTTTCGAGAGTAAGTAAAAATTCTTACTACATAAAGTACTAACAATAAGGTTTGTTAAAATCTATTTTTGGCACAAGGTACAGTTCTAAAAATAATTCAAGGTAGAATTTTAAATGTCACTTCAAAACTCCGTTTTATTGACTATTTATGACTTTATTCGTATATGTAGTTTACTTATTTGCAATAAATATATAAGTACCTACTTGACGTTCAGGAATCCTGACAGCTCGGTGGTGCGTTGAAAGTGATCGGACTATCTTCGGTACCAGAAGGCGCAGCGGTTCGATTCTCGAGTCTTTTCTATGTGTTATATTATATATATTTACAAAAATACATAAAATGATCATTTATTCAGAGAGTAAGTCTTCGAAAGCACATTCTCTAAATAAAACATAAGTATCATTTCAATGTTATTCATTATGATAGCTACTCTATATTATTACCACCATTTTGAAAACAAAGCAAAATTACCTCTGGAAAAAGAAATGGTGAAAGATAATTACTGCCTTTTTGTCATTCAGGTTTTTTTGTAATGGTTACTACGCCAGACCGCCACCCAGGAGGTCCCGGGTTCGAAAACGAACTTTTTCTGATTGGCCTCGGGTCTTGGATGTTAATCTATATATGTATTTGTTATAAAATATAATATCGTTGAGTTAGTATCCCATAACACAAGTTTCGAACTTACTTTAGGGCTAGCTCAATCTGTATGAATTGTCCCTATATATTTATTTATTATTGATTTATTTTTTATACCACTAAGCATACGGCCGGCCTGATGGTAAGCCGTCACCGTAGCCTATAGACGCTTGCGATACCGGAGGTATCACCTTAGTATTTTCTTCATGGGTATCACTCACGCGTTGCCAACCCTCCCAACCAAGTGGAGCTCAGGGAGACCTTACTCACCGTAGGAACACAACATGGCCTAGGGCCTAGACCAATGTTATTTGGCTACGATCTTCTGTAAGGTGGAGGTCCTAACCCAGGCAGGCTGTTCCGATTTGAGCGGATTATCCGCTATGCCCTACCTCTCTTAAAAGGTATTATAGTGTTTTGACCATACAATAATTTAAAAAAAAATGTACAGATGGGTGTGTAATGTACTACGCTCTTTTATCTCTTCGTTATTACATGATGTCCAATATTAAAGTAAACAGAAAATTCTTCATTTACATTCATATGTATCAATCGTAAAAATACTTACGCTGTTTGTTATTGATTTGCGCCGACGCGTCTCAACAGCACATAATATATTTTTTATGTGCCTCCACCCAGACGGCAGTAAAGTAACACAGCCTGTTTGTTGTGATAAACATTCTTACAATTAGTAATATTTACTACTAGCGAAACCCTTGACTATCATACTTTTGACCAAATCCTATGGGAATAGCGTACTTTTCGGGATAAATAGTATGTACCTATTAAATTAATGCAAGATATCAGCTACCTACATAGCAAATATCATAAAAATCACATACACAGATTCGCCTTTAAATATATTATATTATTATTATAGTAGGAAGTAGGATATAAGCGGATAATCCGCTCAAATGGGAGCAGCCCGTCTGGGGAAGGACCTCCACCTTACAGAAGATCGTAGCCAAATAGCATTGGTCTCGGCCATGTTGTGTTCCTACGGTGAGTAAGGTCTCCAGAGCTCCAATTGGGGGTTTGGGAGGGTTAGCAACGCGCGAGTGATACCCCCGGTATTGCAAGCGTCTATAGGCTACGGTGATGCTTACCAACAGGCGGGCCATATGCTTGTTTGCCACCTTTGTGGTATAAAAAAAAAGTAGGATATACCAAACTTCTTTTTCTGGTTACACTACTCGTATCAGGTTGACAGATAATTTTGTTTATGTACTACACAAAACAAAATATGGGCTACATTTGAAAAAAAAAATGGTAGATCCTTTTAAATCAAATGGATAGAAGCATTACAAACACAACAACCTGTAACAATACAATACAATGTTATTGTAAACGGTAAATGAACGTTGTGGTTGTTTATATTTAGCAGCGTGGCAGAGTACGCTCTAATCACCTTCGATTAAAGACCCATATCCCTGCAGTGTTGCTAGAGTCGCCAACAAGCTTAGCTCGCGCTGACGTAAATGAAGTTCGAACTGACACTTAGTGCATACGACAATCGATTTTCAATTGTTTTATAAACCGTGAGTCGCATTATTGACGCGTATATAGTTGTACTTACTTAATAGTAACCTACTCATTTATTTAGTAAAAGCAAAGTCAGTAAAATATTGTAACAATAAAACGGTGGGCAGATTATCGAGCCAACATTTACATATTAATGGTTTCATCTCGAGACGGAGACTGAAAGTGGACGACTCTTTCATTAGAAAACACATTCATTAGTCGAAGAGAGCAATAACGTTAATGATGATTACAGACAGACTTACCCCAAGTTGAAATAGCAATAATCGCGCGGTTATAAAAAATCGGAATTTGTTCGCGTTTCGTGCGTCGACAGCTTTTGGTAAACAACCTTTTTTCATAGAATTCGAAATATAGAACTGCCCGATGTCCGCGCAGTTCTGTACATTATCTTTACAGACGACCGCCAGGATGTCCCGGGTTCGAATCCCGGTCGGGTCATGATGAAAAACGAGCTTTATCTGATTGGCCTGGGTCTTGAATGTTTGTTGAGTTAGTATCCCATAACAAAAGTTTCAAACTTACTCTGGAGCTATCTTAATCTGTGCGATTTGCTTTATATTCGAAAATAACCGATTGAATGATTCCTATTGTAAGTAATAGGTACCTTGTACTTTTACATTTTACCACGTGGATCTTTCATAAAGGAATCGAAACCACGCAGTTTTTAAACGCGCGTTTAAGCCGTGTCTAACTAGCGTTGAATATGCAACTTAATAGCTATTCAACAGCATATTTAAATATAAAGTTATTTATTTTAATACATTTCTCATGTTTTATAACTTGAAAAGGAAAATGTGACCAAACGTGGTTGTATGAATTAATTTTGGTGATAATGTTGTATGACGGGTTGGGATTGAGTTTTTTTAAACTACTAAGGTAGCAAAGCATACTGCCACCTAGATGGTAAGCAGTTGCAGTAACCTATGGACGCTGGCAACACCGGATGTATCATCACTTGCGCGTGTCCGACCCTGTAAAAAGTGGAGCTCTAAATACCTTACTCACCGTCTTGATTGAAAATGTGAATTACCGAACAAATAAAAGCAATAACAACGAAATATGTAGATCTGTAATTAACGACAAAGTAATAATTACAAAAAACGACGGGGTAACATGATATCCTTTGTATATCCAAAGGAAACGATAAAATCACAGACTAAAATTGATTATTACAAGACAGTAGATATTATTCCTATTCTAAACATATTTACAAACAAAACTGATGCGACAACACGTCTTATCGATTGCGAAATAAAATGTAGGTATACATCGATTCAAAACGATAGATCTAAAATTATAATATCTCACGTGGCTTACCGCGTTTACCAATACCGGAATTATTCGATTATTCACAGTTTGACCCATTCCCTTGCGTAATGTTTATAAACCCTAGAATGTTGTGGAAGTAATACACGATTCGTGGCTTTTGGCGTAAAACCAGTAGAAGTATTTTTTTCCGTGGGGTCCCAGTACTTTGTCCTTTTTTAAACATATCGCCAAACGTCTGTGTTATATAGGCAATATAATGATTCCCTTTAGGCGCGTTTGGTACAATTCGCGTTTCATCCAATTGTCAAAAAAGCCATCTCACCGAAGAACTTTTCGTGCTCGCGATTTACGCCCGCCATCTTTTAGTGTTTTTTGGAACTTTTTGGAGTGGTTCAATTCCCGCTACAGTGCTGCTTCCCGTGACCATCATAAGCCAATACTACGACTTGCTTCCAATCTCTAACAAATTAAAAAAATTGGAACGATCACGAATTGGGCGAACCGCGAATTGGACGCACCGCGAATTTGCCGAACCACGAATTAGACGAACCGCGAATTGGACTAACCGCGCATTGGACTAACTGCGAATTAGGTGGATTGGACGAAACGCGAATTGTACCAAACGCGCCTAAAGGTAATGATTCATCTAGCGAAGCGTGTACCTTTGTTACTTCTTCACGCTCAAATGGCTGGCCCACTGTTTATGATATTTAGTATGTAGGTAGCTGATACCTTGGATTAACACATTAGGGTACTTTTTATCCCGAAAAGTACACGATTCCCGTATAATTTCATTGAAAGTCTGATATAGATGATGCTGCTGTGAAAATTTGTAATTGCGAATTATTTCATTGCTTGTCAGGTTTGCCTATAATTAGTTAAACGTCTAAGTTTTATATATTGTATTTACATAATAAGTTAGCATAAGATGTATTAACTGTTGGTAAACTTAATAAATAAAATTAAAATAAATACACGCAAACGAAGTTGCGCGGGTTTCACTAGAAATTATAACAATCACTTCCCAGTCTTCCCATATGCTTTAATACCTTATTTATTGGCAAATAAAAAAAAACTAAATTTAATTGCGATTGAGAAAAGACCCCCGTATTGGTCGTGGTCCACCTGCGTGGTACACCACCATGTCGACATTGATTCATTTCAGTAACTTAACTCTTTAATACCAAATATCCGGAGTTTACTTATCTATGATTGCTGTGTACGGTAGCTGTGCATTGCCTTATCAATGGTAGGGTTGTCTTTGAAACCGTAGTAATAAAATCGGAAATCAGGAAAAAAAAACATTACGTGGACAAAGTGGCGCGACGTAATAAAAATTTAGTTCCTCAAAACTTCACTAGATGTCACTGACTCCGATATATCCGCGCCGGTACTCTTTTAACCACAAATCCTATTCCACGCGCGCGAAGCCGTGGGCACAGCTAGTTATACAATATCATATGACGTAGTATCGTAGTTAACAAAATTGTTCTACAGATGTTCAAGGATATTTATGAACGTGAGTGACAGTTGTGCGAGGGCGTTACTTCGCGTGGCATATTTTCATACATTTTGTCAAAGGCGAACTGTCGAAAAGTGACATACAAAATGAACTGGAGTTGTAGTTCCAATTTCGGCCACGTTCATAAATAGCCTTGTAGCACTGTACTTTAACCATCAGTAAGGAATGTTTGATGTTTCCTGTCACCTTGTCATGTGTAAGTTATACTTACGATGCAAATTTGACTCTATTTTTGCAAGAAGTCGGTGTAAAGTCCAATGTGAAGCTTAATCTGCTTTTTAAGATTTACTCATTGAACTTTAAAGTTCAGATTTCAACGGATTAATGTTTGTTGTGTACTCTTACATACAAATGAATTTTCTGGTGGTACACACGGTAGACAAATCAAGATAACGATCATCTCCGAAATTACTCTTGAGATTACAGTGATTTTTGCGAGCTTCGGAGGGCACGTTAAGCAGATTATGGCTGAAACGAATAAGCCAAGTGGATTGCCTTCAGGCAGCTTGAAAACTGTAGCCTCTATCACACACTCCAATCGCCCTTCGATTGAAGGGAGATCCGTATCCCTGCAGAGGGATAATTATGGGGTGATATGATGACAGGGATTTACCTAATTTCTTTATTATATCATCTGCCAGCCCTGGCTTAGAATCGGCCGGAAACATTGTCTTTTTCCCGCGATCCGACGCTGGACTTTCACCACGATTCGCCCGATAACCAGCGATAACACGGGTCGCTTCGGACAATGAACCCGTGGTACCCAACCACAACATATAAACAGTGACTAAACACTAACAGCCGACTGTACACTCTCGCCCGAGAGCACTCGGGGCAAGCCCATCACACACCGTTTTGTGTCTTCTGTAGACCCAGGATCAACAACGGCGACCTCAGATTGACAATAAGCAATGAAGCTTATTGACGTCCCGGGGGAGAATACGGCGGTTTGTCCACCGCCACCGTCACCGAGAATGAGATTATTTCTGGCCGAGATGAAGTTGACGTGACGGCCAGATCGTCGCGGTGGACAAACGATCGCCGTCACGACAACTTCAATGTGGCGGTGGACAAACGGCCAAGTGTTTTGTATTGCCGCAACTTCGGCCCGTTACAATCTCGGGCCGAGTTCTAGCGGAAGCGTCGAACTAAGCGATAAATCGGCGGACGGGATGACGGCGCTCGGGTGTCGGGCGTGCGGTGGACACACGGCCATAGTAAATGTATTTTCACTTCTCATGCTCAGAAAATGCTTATTTGCGCAGGATATAGGCTGCACAAAATAGAATTTTGTGCACAAGGGCAAAAACGTATCTACTCATAAATGTATCAATATTAAGGCAAAGGAAATGAGCCATACAGCCAAACACAATAAAAAGTTCAGAGATAGAATTTGTTATTTTATAATATTTACTTTAATTTATTTGCCTTATGTGTTTTTTAAGTCATAAAAGATATTAAAATTTAAATTAAAGTACGGTAGTTTATTTAATAAATTTAAGAAAATTATTTTATTACAAAATTAATTTAATAGTAGGCTGTATAGGTCTGTAGCCCAAGCCTAATTTCATTGTCGTAACATAAAAAAAAGCGGCGGGAAACAGGTCTTGCTTTTTCGTGCGTTTATTAATTTATTTCCTCGCAATCGAAGTGAAAAGCAGAGTTTATAACTCGTCCACAAAACCATTTTTATCCTCGACATTACTATCAGATATATGCTAAAAGTCTCGGATAGAAATGATTCGTTTTGTGCACTTGTTGTAAAATCTACCATTATCGCTTAATGGCGGTGGACCAACGGCCTAGGCTGTCTTTGAACTTACAACGAATTTAATCAGAAAAAAAATATAAGCAGGAAGTATTGAAAGGTCTTTCATATTGCCACTGAATAAACCTTTTTATTTCTTTCTTTAATAAATATTTCTAAATTAGTAAAGTTTGTGGAACGAGTTGCACACACTATCTTCTAACCTTTTTAAAAATATAATTCTTCTACTCTGAAACACTTTTTTAACAATCTTCTGTTTGACAAAACGTTACTTACTGTTATTATAATAGACATATACGAATAAGTCGTATGCAATCAATTGCGGTTTACGTCGTGGTTTCTGTTCGGCGAGATGAATTTATCTTTACAATAGTGTGGCGCATCGATAGTTAGAATATCGATAGTTTTATTGTAAACTAACCCGCTGTTTTACCCGCAAAATCCCGTTCCCGGACTGAAATCCGGGATAAAAACTATCCCATGTGTTACTCTAGATTATATACTACCCGCGTATCAAATTTCAAGCAAATCTATCAAGCCGTTTTTGCGTGAAAGAGTAACAGACATCCTCACAAATTTTCGCATTTGTAATACTAGCTGCTGCCCGCGCGGTGTTACCCTCGTTTAATTTGCACAGCAGCGCCATCTAGACTGCTAATCGAAGAGAACTGTAACTTGAAGGGTGGGTTCTTTGTATGATGTAGGCATCCGATAAGAAAGGTTTTTCAAAATTCCCACGGGAAAGCGGGATACACGCAAACGAAGTTGCGCGGGCTTTACTACTTAAATTATAAAAAACACATACATTCCTCACATATTAATAATGTAATTTACATACACTTACATTCAAACTTCCTCATTACCATACCAAATATTTGAGTATCTAAGACAGGTGCCGTTAATTTCTATTTTTGGCCCTTCTAATCGCCATGCAGTTTATTATATACCGGTTCAAAAATAGATGTTGCTATATTTAGACTGCGAAAGTTGACTTCATCAGATAATAGCGCCTAAATATAGTTTTATCTTTATGTTTATTTACTAGCTAGTTTAATATATAGTTTAAACTCTGTGGCTTAAATTACATAGTGCATATTGTTACAAACTTTGTGGTGTACGGTAAAAAATTCAAAATTCAAAACTTTTATTCAGAGAATAGGTTTTAACAAACACGTTCTCTTGTCAGAGTATACAGTTATAAATTATTTGTATAAATTTAATCTACTCTAAAAACTACTACCATTTCGGAAACAAAAGCATGCATAATTATGTGAAATCTATTTCTTCGATCACTTTTAAAGATTTTTTTTCGTCGCCGAATAAATTGAAATTTTAAGTTCTCATTGTAAGTGAATTTTGTAGATTCTCTTACGGTAGATTATTTGACGAGAATAAATGTCTTTGACCGTATTTTTCGCAGGCATTTGTGCTGTGTGTCCCATCCAGTGGAATCCATCCCCTGCAGTGACAGGGCAAATACCACTTTTCAATTTTTCTCTTAATTGAGCCTTTTTCGACCCAATACATATAAAGATAGAATGTATAAAATATATAGAATGATTGAGCACAGCGATGGCTGGCTCTCGCGTCAACTCGTGAACGGGTGCCGCCTGGGGGGACTTGTCAGCTAATTTATATCAGCATTGATTTTTAGTTTTCACAATCTTATTTTTTTTATCAATAGCATTCCGCGTATCTTATTTGGTTTATTGTGTAGGCTATGTTATATGTTTTATGTCATATTTTATGTGATTTTGTATTCTTTTGAATACTGCATGTATTGTCAAAAATAAAACATTGTAAAAATATGAATTGAATGACAGAAAAGGCCGTAACTGGTTTTCTTTCTCCATTTCTTTTTTCGCACTATTATTATCAGAGTTATTTGCCCATGACTGCACTATTTAAAACATGAAGTTAGTGAATTTAAAATGTAATATCAATTCAACCTTTCTGTAAAAAAAATTGTTTGCCATTTATTTATGATTAATAAACTAATAACATGACTTTGAACCGCTTTCACCGGCGGCGTCTTACGAAATGCAGCCAAATGTAACCGTAAGGTATTTCTAAAAAAAATAACAAACACCAAATTATTTCTGTGTTTCAATTTTATAGAATGACCATACGATATTTTTTGTCTGTACTTAAAATAGATGTTCTGCGTATGCGCACTGTAATTGGACAGTAGGTACTTATAAAATGAGTATTGAATACTGATTGTAGTTATATTTTACAGTACACGTTACATGTATATTATTATTTCTTGACCAATATCTAACAAACTTATTAAAAACAACTACATTGTACATAACATTAAAACTAAACTAAACTAAAAACTAAAACCAATATTATTTTTTTTTTAAAAGCATGGTACCAGTGGCAGGGCCCGAAATGCTAGCAGCGTTACCTCGCTAAACTGAAGACGGTCTTCAGTTTAGCGAGGTAACGCTGCTAGTATTTCGGGCCCTGCCACAGGTACCATGCTTTCAGATAGATCAGTAAATGACTGCTCAAACAAAAGGGGCATGTGGATGGAAAAGTCGAAAGCAGAAACTTTGACTTAGAAACTGTTTGGACAAGTTAGGAGATAAACATACTAAAATTTCATACGACGCCGCTCCGTTTTCGAGATAAGCAAAAAACCCAAAAACGGGACCTTCTTTGTGCTCCCCCCCTCTCGGGCTCACCTCGGAGGGGTAAGGAAGGACTTTTAGAAGTTTCTGCTTTCGACTTTTCCATCCACAAATATTCGTTTACTGGACTATAGAGCGAAGTAACTGCCTGCCCTTGGGTCACCAGTGGTTTGTCGCAATCTTTTGCACGTTAGATTACATTTGAATAAAGTAAAGAAAAATATAACCTAAAAAAAATTAAATTATGGAGTATTGGATTGACGGATTGACGAACACGTTAAAATCTGGTGGCGATTACGATCACGTATCTGGATCTGGATTTACCCTGTAATTGCTGCTGCAGAGTACTTTATTTTATAATAATATAACTTGTTGATGTGTTGTTGATATGTGTAAACCGCGCCTTTCTTTTTAAATATGTATATTTGTGACGCAAAACAAACCAGTTCCACTATTTATAGCCGTCCTTGCGAAGTGAAACTAGTTTTGGGCGGTTTAAAGCAGATACCAAGATTAGGAACTGTTACTGTTGTTAGATATATGCAAATATTAGGAAAGCCCTTGTGTTGTGGCTGTGGCGCGATTTATTGCAATATTTGTGAGAGGAATGACTCTCGTTTTAACAATCTAATAATCTCAATTTTATGAGTGGTAGAGCCTAGCAACCTATGAAATGGTAGCTCGTAAATGGGTTGGTTCGACCAGGACAGTGCCACTCTCTCACAGAATCATCATCATCAGCCTATATCTACCCACTGCTGGGTATAGGTCTTATCCAATGCCTTCCACCAAATACGATCCTCCGCTTTCCGCATCCATTCGCCTCCAGCCGCCTTCTGGAGGACGTCTGTCCATCTGGAGGGCGTCCTACACTGGGGTGCGAGGCTCATCATCATCTTAGAGCTAAAGCCAACCTCTCCTGCAGGCTCTGACGCAGTCGCCAACCCGCCTGCCCAGGCGTGGCGACTTATGGGCATTACTTCTCACAGAATATCGACGTGAATATTGAGATGCCGCTGTGTTTCATATGATGTGAGCTGGAAGCCTGCTTCTTAAGCCTTTTTCTACCCACTGTCTTCACACTTAAGCCTTTCTTTTTGTAAGGTATAACCCGATTGACATCATTCGCCCATCTTACTGGCTGACCAGAAGTTTCTTCTACTTAAACATTATTCAAAATATGTTCATCTGTATATCCGATGGAAGACATCGATTTACGGTGGAGGTTCCAAAGACGCGCACAAAGCCCTTTGCTTCATCCTTCATTGTAAGGACTGCGGTTCTTTGGAACTCTCTACCGGAATCGATGTTTCCTGAAAAATATAATCCAGGGTCTTCAAATCTCGAGTAAATAGGTTTTTTCTAGGTGAGCGTGTTACATCGTAGACCACAACGATCAGGCAAGCTGTGGTCAAACGCAAACCTATTTCAGGTAAAAAAAAGTCTTTAGAATACACACAGTGGTACAGTAAACAGTAAAAGTAACAAACAAAACAAGTGTATTTGCAACAAGGCGGCCGTATTGCTCAAAGCAATCTTTTCAAGGCAACCTTAGGGTAACGAATTTGTGTATGGATAATCTATCTATAAAATCTATTTACAAATAATGATAGTTGCGTAGGTGCAAAATAACATTATTAACGACCGTTGTGTTGTGTCATCAAATCGTCAAGTGCTTGGTTTACAATCAAAATTTACGATTTATTTCCTGCAAATTATCTACATCTGGAATCTAGAATCTAGACGAGTATGTTTTACATAATAAATCCACACTGCTAGCTAACATAATCTAACGTAATTTAATTGCTAACATTAAATTCATTTTATGTACTCAGTCGAAGTTCTGCTTACGTTGGTCGTTCGGTTTAACCTTTCGTACCAATTTCTTTTACGTCCGATACTTATATCCATTCTTAATATTATAAATGCGAATGTGTATTTGTTTGCTTGTCCTTCTCTTTCACGTCGAAGTAACAAACGGGTTGACATGATTCTTTTTTGGGATAGGTAAAACTCTGGAGGGTAACATTGACTACTTTCTATCCCAGAGAAACATCTTATTCCCTGGAACAAGTAGTATGACATAAGGTTATTCCTACGCTAGGATAGGAGGCATTGGTGATGACGGGTTGTCTCTTAAATCCATCCAAATACCAAAATCAGGTGTGGGTAGGCAACGCGCGAGTAATACCTCTCGGTGTTGCAAGCGTCCAGGCTACGGTGACCGCTCACCATCAGGCGGGCCGTAAGCTTGTTTGCCACCTTATTAAAAAACACAATCCATTGCTAGGTCGTTGCTTAATTTCTGTTTGGACACAACAACGCCATCAGAATCCTCGGCCATATTTATATCGATTACTCCAACAACATAATTATTAATGAATTTAATACTATCAAGCATGTAAGTAAATAGTTTTATCGGACTTACGTCGTTAAATAACTAACAACTTTGATGTTTATCGATATACGGGTCTGTCGCCCATTACGCAATACGCTTGATGTGACGCCTCAAAGAGGACAATTATGCCGTTTATTCATAATAATTATGACAATAATCGAGGTAGTAAGCAGACAGACTCAAAGTTAAAAAGTACGAGAAGTTCCAGTTTTTTTTTATTGACATCAATAGGTAATAAAATTACATTGATCAATTAAAACGACACTAATACTAATATTAAAAATTATAAAGACAAAGCCGGTTGGGGACTCGGGACTCGGGGGCTTGGGGCTGGCCAAAACGCTTGCAGCATTACCTCGCTGTATGGCCCGGAGGCACGGATGTTCAAGAATTTAATGTATTTACTTATTCTAAATCCAGAATTTAATATTTCTCAATATCGACGATTGTTCCACCACATATTCCCACCATGCTTATCTCCTGTCTTCGCAACAGAAGGCCACGTCAACAAGAAGAAGTATGCTGTATTCGAATATATCTCTGATAGACCCTGCTAAGATGACAAATTGATGATAATTTTGAATAGGTAGGTATGTCATGACCAAAAATGAATGAGCAATCTTGATTATCGAATTATAGCCGAATCGATCTTGTGTTTCATTTTGATGGAATGTAACTGCTTGTGTATTCGTCGGTTGGTCGCGTTTTACGACCAGTAGCTTTAAAGACGATAAAATAAGATTGCGATCGCGGCGCCCGCACCAGGCCCGGGGTGACCTCGAGGGTCTGGAGCACATGACTTCCTATCAGGTGACAGCCTCGACTAATTCAAAATTGGCATAAACGAAAATCTTCTCTCAAAAATAGAACAAACTAGAAAAGAACAGTAGACAGAATAGACAGAGAGTCTTTCGCAAAATTGTATTTTGAAAAAAGTGTGGTCATTCATCGCCATCTATAAGAGGTTAGCTGAAATGCCGCTGAAAGCATAGCCCTGAAGTGCCCTGAACACAGAATGCTGAACCTAAACCTCTTATTTTTCTCTTTTCTGTGTTGTCGAGGTCTGACGTCATTCTTTCCATGTCGCCATGTCATAATCAATCTTAACCTTGACCTTGAAAAAAACATGAAAATCTAATCTCTTCCTTGTAAATAATCTAAGTGACATCTGCGTGAACTCTGAAATCGTTATACACATTACATAAAATTATTATATTTCTTTTATTTCATTTAAGATTTTTCTGTTTGACTAATATACTTTTTGTGTTTGTTTACAGGCATGAAAATGACTATGTCCACGACGGCGACGATGAGTGCCCGCGTTCATAGGAAGGTGATGCGGGCGCCGCACAAGCGCGCGCACCCCGGCAAAACCGCACACGCGGGCAAAATAGTGCACGCGGGAAAAATTACACACCCGGGTAAATTGTCGCACCACGCGGGGAAGATGGTGCACGCGGGGAAAATGGCACACTTAGGGAAATTCGGGAAACTCGCACACTACGCTCAGACGCATTCGCTTCGGCCCCCCGAGCCCTGTGAGAACAGCAACGACAGTGGGTTGGGTCCTGACCCCGTGAACAGGTAAGACTTTTTTGTGGTTTACGAAATAGAGAACCTTTTACGAGTCATTTGAAAAGTATGACCAAAGTTTGGGCTAATAGACATAGGGCTAGAAAGATTTTATGACAAAATATCGATGAGCTCCTTATTTTCCCCGTCATTTAATTTAATATTAGGAAAAAAATTCTTCTTTAAACCGAAAATCAAACAGACCTATATTAAAATTGGGAATATGAGATGTCTACAGTTTAAGAATATTTAGGTCTATAAATTACTAATAATGTTTACCACCAATCAACTAATTGATTCATAATAAGAAATTAATTATGTTTACAACCGGATATCATTTAATTGATGAACTTAACTGGTTAAACCCAAGATTAAAATATTTACAGTCAATGTTCCTTCAGTATTCTGTTAATGTTATTTAATACTAGCTACTACGCCCCGGCATGGCACAGGTTTTAGTAAAGATCCCTATTATTTTGGAAATATATTAGAGCCTATGTATTTACCAGGCATCGTGATTTCCAACGGTGAAAGAACTTTTAGATCGGTCCAGTAGTTTCGGAGCTTTCAATTTTAACAAACAAACAAAGTAGGACCTAATAAAATGAAAATTTAAACATTAAAATGCTATAATACCTAGTAATTTTGAAATTTATAATTTTAATAACTGCTTTTGCACGATAAGATTGTTTTCTTTCTATATGTGTTTACTTGTTTAATGTTATTATATTTCATTCATACATTTTTCATAATCATAAACCTAATATTAAAACGTAAAAAATTTGATTTTCTATAATTCAAAAAAGTTTCATCTATTTCTTTTAATTTCACGAAACAATATTTAAACGGGAATATTTTTTTTTTTAAATTATCGGATTAGAAAAAAAGCAGATAATACAATATCTTGTCAACTTGTACAACAAGTACCTACTTACCTGTTGAACACAGAGGTGGAAATGTGTGGTGGGCTTCTCCCGATTTTTTCACAAATGTTGGTAGCATTCGAAAAAAAAATATATTTTTAAATTTATTTTTTATGTTACTAGGGTGGCCCCCCTGATGGTAAGCAGTCACCGTAGGGTCACGGGTATCACTCGCGTGTTGCCGATCCTGTAAAAAGTGGAGCTCTGGAGACCTTAGTCACTGTTGAAAGAAACACAACATGGCCGAGATCAATGCTATTTGGCTACGATCTTCTGTAAGGTGGAGGTGTTTCCCCAGACGGGCTGCTCCGATTTGAGGATCCGGATCATCCGCTGTGCCCTACCTCTCATAAAATATTGGAAATAATAAAGTTTCACAGAGTTATTTACTTGTCAAACTCAGATTTCTATGACCTTTGATGTTTACCCGTCTGGTCCGCAGCCACGATAACGCGATGTAATATATTTACATGTAATATAGGTTCAAAACATTATTTTCTATCTTCCGTGACCACTTGGGCATAGATAAACCTCTCACTATGATAAAAGGTGTGACCAGAGTGGCAAAAACAACGAGATACCCCCTTTGACCCTGTGAATTTCGCACGTGATTTTTGAAATTATGCCACAATATTTATTTGTAGCAAATTGCTATTACCGTAAAATAAATGTTGTATGAGATATTAATTCATCTGACAGATAGACTAGGTACTTACTTATTTGGAATTTACTAGAAAAAATAAAAAATATCAACACTGTTAAATATGTGTGTATGGTATGTGTAGTGTATAAGTTATTATTAAGATAAATTATTATTTTTTTATTACAAAAATATGTGTCCAGAATCCAGAATAAAAAACAATACTTAAACTGTATTCTTATAAATAAATTCTAAATTCCCAGGTTCAAATAAAGACTACCCTATCTAAACTCTGCCAAGCAGTTGGCTAGAAGCATTGATTGACTGATTGACTGAACTCTGTTCAAACAAATGGTAAATAAATACGAGTAGGCAGCACTTATTTATATCTTGAGAAACTGGTTTTCGCCGGTTCACTCTAGGTCCGTTGATAAACAATACGTAACAGTATCTAATCTAAAGATCAATAGCCGAATAACATCGCTCCACAATTTCTAATCTGAAAATTATAATTTTCCTCAATGAAATATTAACGTTTTATTGTAATATCTACAGTATTCTACAGTTCATTAAATTTAAACAAAACTACAAATTATATTACTAAAAACCTTCTTCAAGAACCACTCTATCCATAAGTGAAAACCGCATGAAAATCGGTTCAGTCGTTTTTGAGTTTATCGCGAACAGACGATCTTTTATAATAACGTAAGGATGACGAATAATATCTGTTTTTTATGTAAGAATATTAGGTGTTTTCCCATTTTAAAGATTGTTTTTCTTATTTTTATTATTCAGCCCACATTCACCCACTGCTGGGCCTCCCTTTTCTCTAGTTAATATTTTTTTTTACTAATACATAATACTATTTAGATAGTTATTTGATAGATTCAACGAGTACAGACCTAAATATTTATTCTATAAGTCTTCATTTCTTTTTCAATACGGCTGTGTCAAAAAAATTTCAGTGCTGTTTTATGTGGCCTATGCTATGCACAAAGTACAGACAAATTACATACCTACATACTGTGAATACCTATTTGCAGTTCGTCTTTCGCCAAAATGAGTCACTCATCTCCCTAAAAAAAGATGTATCTTTGCCGCAACAACTGTTTACTCTAAGCCGGATTGCCAAGTTCACAAACTAAATATCAGATAGATAGAAACGTCATAAAATATATCAAAAATAGGTATATTAAAATACATTATCGGTCAACGTAAATCAACTTTTAAATCATACTTCCATATCATTGCATGTACGCGCTTGCGCTTACCTTACCATCACAACACCTAATCCACCAACGGGCGTATGTTCATGAAGTCTAACCAAAGTCAATCTGATGGCGTGTGCACAGATTATCCGACTCGTTGGAAGAATGGGATCACCCGGACATGAAACGGAGGCGTGGCGAGAGCGAGAGGGCAGTTAAGATAGAGTGCGACGACGCTAATGACGCGTACCCTTTCCCGCCGCCCGCGCCCGCTCCCGCGCCCGCCACCGTCTCCGCGCCCGCGCCCGCGCCGCTCGACGCGCCGCCGCCCGCGCAGATCCCCGTGTATGTTAACATTTTTCCAAGTTATTATCACTACTTAAAGATTATTTTAAATTTCACAATTATTCAAGGCACACGGCATAATTTAGCCCTCATTTTGATGAAATTCCGATGCCATGGTCGACAAGAATCGCCGTTCCGAGTGATTATTATGTTAAAATAGAAACAAATCGCGGGAACGTACCTAGTAGCGAAGCGAGACCTTGCTTGCTGTCATTACAACTTGAGTGCTATAATGCAGCATCATTCCGCATCACAGCCCTGTGCGCATGCTCACCGCACGCCACCTGTGTCACACGTCATCACACGTGCCGTCATCATCACTGACACTGACTGTAACATTACTAGTGCTGTTACTCAAGGCTGTTACACTATTATTAACTTGCTTGCAATGCAACATAGAGCATAAAACATTTAGGATATTACGATATTTTTTGCTAAAACTATTTTTCGGTAAGTAACGAAAAAAAACACATCCTATGATACGTATCTCTTCAATGGCAAGAGATTCCACTATTTCTAGTCGCTAAAATTTTAATGTATTATTTCAGGATAAGAGCAGGATGCAGTGTATCTAGTCCAAATCTCAACGACGTGTCCGGAAAGCGGTTTCAAGACCAATACAGATCATGCGGGAAGATAGGTGGCAGTGGGAAACTTGCCAACAAGTACGCGAGCACCGGCAAACTTGGTTCGGGTGGCAAACTTGGAGGCAAGGGGGGCAAATATGGCGGGAAGTTGGCGCAAGTGCTGGCCAGGCGGCGAGCGCTGGCTGCTATGTCTCATTCTGGCCCACCAGGGCTGTCCGCACCCCTTACGTGCCGGTCTAGGGATGGCACAGTCGAATTACAGATATTATGTCAGCCAGAATCACAGCACAGAGCCAGGTTAGTTAAATGGGAATCATTCACTGAAATAAATCGTTTATTCGTTGACGACACCTTCCTAGGCACTTACTATTATATGTGACCCTTGTCTGCCCTCCTCGCATCATTTCAAGTATGTTTTGTACAGTCAACAAATGATAGAGATGAGCAAGGTAGAGAAAGAAACAAAGTAAACTGTAAAATAAGAACAAAGATTGTTATGCTAATAATCGATATGAAACTTTGTAATAAAATTATTTACATAGTACAACATGAATACTATTTGATAAATAAAAAACCGGCCAAGTGCGAGTCGAACTTGCGCTACGAGGGTTCCGCACAAACCTGTAGGTCCCCTGAATGGGGCAGAGGACGTCCACAGTGACTAAATCCCTGGTATCATGGACTTTCCAATATGCGCCCTGTCTTGCACCACACACTACTAGATAAAAATTTCCTTAACTTTAATGATCAACACATAAAATCTGATTATGGCTAAGTAGCCGATGGCAGATAAAAAAAAAAAACAAAAAAAAAAAAAAACAATTTTTTACATATTTTTATATTTTTTTTTTACAGATACCAGACTGAGGGTAGTCGCGGTGCAGTGAAGGATAACTCCGGGAATGGTTTCCCGATAGTTAAACTCGTGGGTTATGACAAGCCGGCCGTGTTGCAGGTTAATATTCTTATTCACTTACCCACTGCTGGGCCGTTTTGATCCAGTTATAATAACTGCAACAGCAGTGGATTGATGAAGGCTGTTCATATGAGAAAACCATCACGCGCAAAATCATGAATGGCACTCATAAAGGAGAATGCTTTCGTCCATCAAATTGAGACATATGACATTTGAAACGTCTTTAACGTGAGCATCATTTTATCGTATGGCGGCAACACCGAGAGCCGTGCAGGGAAAGAACTATGATGTCTATGAATCTTTAAAAAGTTTGTATGGAAAAAAAAAACGAAGTAATATATGTACCACTATAGTAATATAGTTCGAAAGGTTTTCTCTAATATATTTTTATATAAATTACAGGTGTTTATCGGCACAGACACGGGACGAGTGGCGCCACACATGTTCTATCAAGCTTGCAGGGTGTCAGGAAAGAACTCCACACCATGCAAGGAGCGCAAAGAGGACGGCACCGTCGTCATCGAGATCGATTTGGAGCCAGGCAAGAACTGGCAAGTCACGTGCGACTGCGTGGGAATACTTAAGGTACCTATCTATAGTGTTGCACAAAAAACTAGGTACATATCGAAGTTAATTACACGTAAAAAAAAATGTATAGGGACAAATCACACAGATTGAGCTAGCTCCAAAGTAAGTTCGAGATTTGTGTTATGGGATACTAACTCAACGATATTATATTTTATAACAAATACACAGTATGTGTAGATAAACATCCAAGACTCAGGCCAATCAGAAGAAGTTCGTTTTTCATCATGACCCGACCAGGATTCGAACACGGAACCTCCTGGGTGGCGGTCTGGCATGGCAAAATCAATTCGTCAGAATTAAATCTATTTTCTTTAAAATATTAGTACCTATAGATTAATATAGATGTCATAATAAGTATTATATAACTAGCTATTTACCCAATCAGTCTGCAAAGGGAATTGACATTTATCAGCTCAGCGGTCAATGAGCTTTCTTGAGAATAAATTACAATTTATCTTATTGACGAATGGCGACTGCGAAATGGAATATTGTAAAGCCTATACAAAATGTAGCTATGATGAGATTTTGTTTTATTAGCATTATCATTATTCTTCAGCTTCAAATACACTCGAGAGCAATGAATCCAGTCTGCAAAGTTACGTCGATCGGTTCTTTACTTTCAACGTGAAAGAAGGACAAACAAACAAAACACAATTTCGCATTCATAATATTATAGTATGGAAACTGCGACTCGCGCAGTTTAAAGGAATGAGAAATTTCACCATCATTACTAACCTGCCTGGTAGCTCAGTGGTACGAGCACTCGGCACGATATCGAAAGGACGTTCGAATCCCATCTGGAACACAGGTGGGATTGTCCAGGTGATTTTTTTTCTTTCAAAAGTATTTTCATAAATTAATAATGCCCCTCTGTTGTAGGAACGTAACGTGGATGTAGAACATCGGTTCGGTGAGTCGCTTAGCGGGACGAGTGGCGCGCATGTGTCACGTGGCAAGAAGAAGTCGACGCGCTGCCGTATGGTGTTCCGCGTGGAAATCGCCACTGGGACTGCTGGACAACGAGAAACGCTACAGGTCTGCTCCACACAGATCATTTGCAGTGAGTATACATTATGTTTGGGATATCAACAAAGCATAGGCGTCCTTTCAGCACTTCCTACTCATTTTTTCTGATTAAATACGTTGGAACTCATCCAAGATAGCTGTAGTTTCTCCCCCCGGGATGTCAATCTGAGGTCGCCGTTGTTAATACCGGCTATACAGGAGACACAGTGGTGGGTAAAATGTATGGTGGGCTTGTCCCGATAAGTGTTCTTTCCCTCTACGTTTCTGTCTCGTTTCAGGTTTTATATTCTCGTAATATAAACTCTTGAGGCATATTGATAGGCCAGCAGTAGACTAATATAGGCTATAATGACTAGTCGGTCTACAATCTGTTTACCACCAAACCATCCCGCAGCCCAACCACCTGGAGTTCCTGAGGTATGCCGGAAGTCATTGGTATCCTGTCCGGCCACCGGAGGCCTGGAGCTGTACCTGCTTGGCAAGAACTTCCTGAAGGAGACCAGAGTGGTGTTCTGCCGGCGGCAGGACGGCCGCAGCCTCTGGGAGGAGGAGGTGGTCCCCGACAAGGAATTCCTACAACAGGTAGTTATATTTTTCTATAAATTTAGTAAGCAAGTTAAACCTAGTAATGAGGATGGGAGGACTTGAAAGAGTATAATCAAATGGAAGAAATGAAGTTATAATATGTGAGGTTTACAATGCAAGAGAAAAAAGTGTATAAAAATCATAGAGAAAAAAAACGTGTGGCACTCGGCGACTGCCGCGGTAAAGCTATTGCATAGTAGCGGGCTCGAACTCACTCGTGGACGCGGCCAAAAAGCACGCTGTCTCACCTAGCATCGTGTCTAAAAGAGATAGAATCAGTTATGAGCAGTTAGCAGATAGTCTACACGCATACTTCTAGTCGCTAACTGAAACGACGTTAGACGATGCACGGTTTTCAACGCCGCTCGGAGCGGGGGGTGTTTATTAGGTTTTATTTTCGTTACGGAATTTCTTGATTCGGTCGCCGCGCTCAAAGCCCGCGATAAAAGCTATGCAATAGCTTAAAATATTTATAAAAGGTTCGGTTTGCCACACTTATCTTATGCCAGTTGGCTGTATGAGTTGTGTGTAATTTAGTATAAATCATTAATAATTTAATTCCAGACCCATTTGGTTTGCTGTGTGCCTCCATACTCTCGGAGCGATATTACAGAGCCGATACCGATCCAACTTTTTGTCAGATCAGCTGGCAAGACCTCTGAACCTCACAACTTCTACTACACCCCTCCCTCACTGGACACCGGTCCAGTGCATTGTACGAGACACCATACCCAAGGTAACATTTATAGACATGACACTCTGAGAGATACCCACTGTTTGCAAGCTTTATTTTATGGGTGCATTGCTATCTTTTTTCATACAATCATTATTAAAATTTACTTGTTTTGTTAGCCATTAATTTTAATTAAACATACATTTGACTATAATTAAGGTAAATTAGCTTATTCATTATCCTGCTGTTGGACACAAGCTCTTTTCCTCCAACTAAAGAGGGTATGACTCTCAAAGGCTTGTAGATCGATTTAATATTTTCAAACTAACGAATTCAATCTTTCGTCTGTATGAAATAAATAAACATTAAAGGTTCATTTATTACCGTAATAATCTTTGACAAGATAAAGTGTCTGTAAGGACCTACTCTCTATATAAAAGTTTTGAATTTTTGAATTTATTTAATTATCCCTATTGGGATAAAGATTAAAGATAAATAAGTATAAAGATTTTTCGTTACAGTCCCTCGGATTTAGATTTAAAATTGAATCCGATCCGAATGTAGATGGCGCTGTAACGTGATGTTAAGTTTACAATCATTTAATTTAACACAGCTGATTTTTTGGCGTTTTGTCGTTCAAACTTTCTACTTTCTGAGGGGTACAAAAATTTCTTATATAACTCGTGCTAGTTGCTTTCTAGTACAAATCTACCATCTAACTCGTGTCAGGGAAAAATTCAAAGAGCTTGTGAAAGACAGACTTGAATTTATTTTGAATTTTTTGTATTTTAGAGTAGTTTCTTGTTGTATATACTCCTCTGTTAACTTCTAAATGTTGTTTCGCATGCCATAGTCATTTTTAATTTATTTTTATATTAAATATTGATTTTACAAAAGCGCGATTCAAAATTTACTCTATGAACAAAAGTGACATCTATTGGCCTATACTCGAAGTTGTACAGTAAGAATTGAACATTCAAAATAATAACAAAATTACATCTCCACTTTGGGTACTAACACTTATTTTTAGCTTCTAAATTTAATCTAAAACAATTGCTTATGATATTTTCATTTCTCATAGATAAGTTTTAAAAAAACTTATACATATTTTTAATAAGATATAATTATAATTACGGACTGTATTTATAACGCTTCATAACCATTTCATATTAAATATTTCTCATTGAAAAAGAGAAATTATATAAATTTTATATAAAATTAACACATAATACATTTTTATTATATTGAGTTACGACCACAATTATACGAAATAATAAATAACCAAAGAGTCCGAGACGTGGACTAGTTTGAAAGGACGTGTAGCACCCTAACCCTATTATTGGGTAAGGGTACCTAATCCAGTAATAGATTACCCTAACCGCGACTATACCTAACTTTGCGAATAACGTCAATTAGTAAATTTTGCTCGTAACACAAAAAACAAATATGTCAGTTGCTTTATTATTAATGTTGCTTACGTAGGACACTTCAATAACTGCATGATATTTGCTTACATCTGTATAATAAAGCATGATAATTTAAGGACGTATGGAATAAGTGCAATATGAGAAAATTGGACTGATGCGTAAAAAGCGTACTCTTTCTTTTTTTCCCTCTGTTCAAGCTAGGTCTGTCTAGGTAGCGACCACAGCTGCAGCCGCCGCCCGCCTGCTGACCCGCGCCAGCACGGTACTGACGCACACACACAGTAACACACAGAACGCACACACATTTAACACATAATACATTAATCACACAATACACATATCCTTTAAACTAAACAAAGTTTTAAAATACAATATTATTGAATTTCGCATTTTCAGTTACATTACAACATAAGTCTGAATTACTACACATTATGATGATAAGACTAATAAAAGCCTCAAAATAAAAAAAAGATAATACTAAAATATCGTTTCGGTAGGTACTTCGTTTACACCTGAAATTTAGCGTGAAACTGATTAAATATAATAATTTATTGACCAGTGGATCGAATTTTACGTGCAAGATTTGATTATGTAAATCTGTATGTAAAATGCGCTCTTATAGTACTTATTACAAATTTGAAAACGCTAAACTAAATTGAAAAAGAAATGCTCTTTTATATTAAGTAGATATTATAATTTAAAGTGAATCTTTGACCAAACATTCTATAAGTATTTCATATAAATTATTTAGAGAGTTTGACAGACCCCCTCCGCTTGCCCAAGTGGCGGGACATGCAGTAATGCATTTTTCTGACTGTAAAAAAAAAGATTATTATTATGCTGTCAAATAGAAAAATAGTCGAATAGCGGCTATTAACAACCAAACTGAAGCTTATTTTATCGACCACACACAAACAAACATTTGAACACGTAACAAATGAACACAGCCATAGGTAAATGAAGATTATGTTGGGCGATTTTTCAGCATACACAGAACTCACAGTACAACACTCACACGGTTTGTAGGACAGACTCCACAGATCCCTGCCCCCTACACGACTAGCTAGTTGCGTGCGTGCCCGCGCCCAACCCGCCGCCGCCCCCCTCGCCGCCCCACCGATGGCCCATGGCGACCGTGCCACCGGGATACCGTAGGATGCCTGTCAATACAGATTATGTGTACGCTAGGCCTACCGAAGCTATCAAATCACCGGTTGATACAGTACATGTTTGTAAACAGAGGCAATTTCCTCTGCCGGCCGAACGAGACTGTTGTTACTAAGACTTGCTTCAATTAACCTATTTCGTGGATGAATTTTGTTAATTTTTGTATTTTTAAACAATTCATCTGCCAGATAGGGTAATTGAATCTTATCAGCAACCTGAGAAACTGGCCCTAAATGTACAAAAAAATTGTAAATCTCGGTAGCACAAGGTTCCTTTGTAATATTAGCGGGCATCGTTGACGGCAGCCGGGGGGCGCGATTCGGGCACGCAGTTAGGTGTGGAGTGTATGCAGCGGTAACATGTGGTTGTGCTGACTGCAGGTGGCGAGGAGGCGCGGCCCGTGATGCTGTGGGGCGCGGGCGGGCCCGGCCTGATGCCGCCGCCCGCGCCGCCCCAACGGAGGCCGTCGCTCATCGTGCCCGACCCGCACTCGCCGCTCGGCCTCAAGAGCGAGGTATGTATAACGCCTATATAGGTTGAAAATACAGTGTTTACTGACGAAACTTACACTCGGCTGTATGTGTTGCAGGCTGTAGACGAGTCCAGCCAGCACTCGCTGCTGGACCATGCGGAATCACCGTGCGGCGCCGACGGCTCCGACGCGCCATCTCAAGGCCTACTCGCTGAAGAGCTCAAGGTCGTAGATCTGCGGCTCAAGTCCGAGACTATCACGCGGGACTCACAGGGTCAGGTGAGAATTCGTCCATATTTACGCTTCGCTGGTACACAGCGCTATTACATATTTTCATCAACTTTTCTCTCGATAGGTTAGCTACGTTGGAGGCTATGATTCCATTAAACTGTCGCCGACCACGCCGGTGCAGAGCGAGCCGCCCTCGCCGCTCGCCTCGTTTACGCAGCAGCTGCAGGCGATCCAGAACCAGGTGCAGACCGACAAGATGGTCGAGTCCGTCACTGCCGCCATCTTCAATTCGGAAGACAACGGTGGCCAAATATACCCTCCGATGATGCCGCTACCTGCTATGCGACGACTGATCTCCGCCAAAAACGGCATTGACCCGCTCGAGACGGACATGAAAGTGCTCAACCCGGAGCTGATGATCACCGACACCAACATGCAGGCCACAGTAATGCAAACGACCACCGACCAGCGGATGATCGTGTTCAACCAAATGTCGGGCACCCGCGCCGAGGACAACTTCAACCCATTCGTTGACATGAAGATGGATCTCGGCACCAACCAGATCGAGCAGCGCCTGGCGCAGCAGAGCGCGCACATGGAGGCGCTGGTCGAGGACGCCATGAAGGCCACGGCCGCCATGCTGCCGGCCGACGCCGCCAAGCTGGACGAGCTCGTCAACTCGCGCGTCGAAGACCACCTGTCCGGCTCCGGCGCCTCGCCCGCCTCCGACGTGCTGCTGAGCCCGGCCGGCGTGCCGGTGGCGCGCACTCCCGAGCGCCTGCCGCCGCTGCCCTCGTCGGCCATCTCGCCCGACGTCATTCTCGACCCGCAGGTGTCGCCCAGCATGCTGTGCGAAAGCGCGCAGCGCATCGTGATGCCCGCCACCGCCACTTCGGATGAGCTCATGATGCTGCCGGAGCAGGTGCAGCTCACGTCGGTGAAGACGCCGCCGGCCGCCGTCAAGTCGATGATCCTGAACGCGGCAGCCGAGATCCTCACGTCGGACACGACCATGAACGCGCTGGTCACGTCCGCCATCAACACGGCCAACATCCTGACGACGGAGAGCGCAGCGGCGGCGGCGGGCAGCGGCGGCGGCATGGCGTCCTCGGACGCCGGCTCCGTGCCGCCGGCCGAGCCCGCCAGCGAGCCGCTAGTGGCCATGTCGCAGGCTGTCAGCCAAGCCGTCACGCAGGCCGTCAGCCAGGCCGTGAGCCAGGCCGTCAGTCAGGCCGTGAGCCAGGAGATGACGGCGCCCGTGCAGGGCCTCACCGACATGAGCGACCAGGACCTGCTCTCCTACATCAACCCGAGCACCTTCGACCAGGGTGAGTACATGGACTATTACTGATGTCCTTGCAAAACTGGTAGCTTTAATTTGGTTTCATTTGTTAATCATTCTTATAAAACTGCCAGAACGCTAAAGTTGCTCCGACTCGGCGCCACTCGATGGCGCGAGATCGGAGTCGACTGCAATGTATGGTTGTCAGCTTATAATGCGTTGGTTTTCTCTTGCAGTGTAACGCGGCCGCGGTCGCCGGCAGGGACTAATGCCTACACTTAAATATAATGCATTTTTAGTGACGTGTCGAGGGCTCAAAAGCAGTTTTTATGTGAATTTTTAATGGATGTCACTATGTATAGTCGTAACGTAGACATACAGTAGATACCTAAGTAATCTCGAGTGCGTGATGCGGATTGTGAATGAACTGTTTTTTTTATGATTCTCATACCTATAATGTTATTGTGTATTGGTGGTGTGTTGAGCGTCAATTATGCATCATGTGAGTCAGTATTACAGGGCAAAATAAATTTATGGTGTGCGCCAGGTCTTGGAGTCGGTGCGGAACATTTCTCGCCTCTTTTGAAGCATCCTTTTTAAAAAAAACAGTCACCGATTCCAGACCCAACCGTACCTACATAAAACATGAGATGTATGTATTTTTTGAAAATGAACTTTAACCAGGACAACTGTTGGTTCACTTGGACTATGAACTTCGAATTATTGTAAATAGTTTTAATTTTTTTATTTTATTTATATATTGAATGTGTCCTGGTTAGGCGACCGAATGTAATCGGCCGTGTTTGTCACACAGAAGCGGAAAAGACGTGGAATCTCCGCTCTTCAGTGGATGGAGATACTAAAACTTGATTGGTTAACTTTGGCACGGTTTCATACTTGTATGCTTTTGTGGATATGCAGTCCAGAGGTGTTCGACTAGAGATATTCAATATCTGGTGGAAAAACAGCTTTAAGCGACGCTGAACGCTGAGCGAGAAAATATACAATAGTATCGCGTCAACATTTTAAACTATTTTTTTTACTCGCTCATCGTACAGTTTTCTCGCTTATCTCTAATAAAAGCAAACTCCGCATAAATACACTCTATTAAAAATAGAGGTAAAGATATATTCGCCCCACCAGGACACAAGTTCCGCGCATTGGACTCATTTGAATCAATTTGCGTCAATAAGTAATATTCTAAGATCATTAATAAAAAAAATGGCAACCAGGAAATACTTTGATGTTGATAAAGTCATTAAGTAAATTATTTTCCTTAATAAAATCAGTTATAATATTTTTCCATTTTGTTTTTAACAAATTTTAGTTGTGAGAAGCGAATTCTATCTGTTCGAAACGTGCAATATCAAGGTATGATTTGCTCTGGTCTGTTTTCCAGAAGCGGCGAAGTGCGGAGAGCATAGACAATCAGTAAATAGACCAATAGGATAACGTTATTCTGTCGACTCAGTCAATATGGCATTCTATTGGTGGTTTCACATTTCCTCTCCGCCCTTCAAGGAAAATCGTTGACAAAAGAGTCGACAATGGACTTTACTCACTTTTTATTTATTTTACATTATTAAATTTAATCATAAAAGAAATTGATGGAAACTATAGTTAAAGCAAATTGGTTTAAAACGGTTCGGGTCTAATGTCAGTCGAGTCCACAGCTCATTTCAAGAGTATTAAAATGACACAAGTATGAGAAATTAATACATAAATAGTGCAACATGTATTTGCAATGTACGTCGTGGACGTCCAGATATCCAATATTGCTTAACAAAATTACTTTTTTCACACGAAAACATGACATTTATATTTACATAGGTAAAAAAACACAAAAGCTTCGGATTTGAGCCACCAGGTGGCAGTACTCCGTTACATATGAATTCAATGGACATTGGCCAAATGACCTGTGGACACGATGATTGATGTCTAAAATATATATGATTGTGATAATAAGAAAAAATATTATTCACTAATAGCTAATTTTATATGTTAAGAACGTACTGATGTGATGTTAAGAGCAAAGATTATAAAACTATGTTATATATAATTATTATGGCCTGCGATAATCGGCAGACGGGACCGCAGATTATTTTTTTATCAATCAAATTTGAAACGTATCCCATTAATTTAAAGTACATATTTAATTTGACGTAGACTCATCACAGAGCATAGAAAAATATGCCACGATGCTCCAATTCAAACAATTTAAAATATATACCTAATGGTCATGAGATGAGATGTCAAATTTGATTGATAGATACTCTGGTGTCCCGTTCGCCGATATTCGCAAGTCGAGAGTTCATTTTTTATAGTTGCGAATGGAAAGCTACATATTTAATGTGCCATTTACTATAGCGTAAATTAGGTAAGGTTAATGTTATCATATCGTATAGTTTGGCGTGACATGTTTGGCCGACATGGAAATTAAAAAAAATACATTTGTACTGGCTGAACGAGCGACCTTTTTGCCACGCAGAGGAAATTCACTATTGAACGATAAACTGGACGTGACTTCAACAATCTTCCACATAAGCGGAGATTGGCGGAGATGTTTTCTAAATAACCAATAGGATAATATTATTTTGAGATGTTAGGATAACCATATTCTATTGGTTATTTACAAAATATCTCCGCACATCTCCGCTTAATCGATTGGTTATATTAGGATGCTTGTTCAGTCAATACACAGCTAATCACGTGCCTTGTGACACAAATCAGACCAGAATCAATGGGTAGCTAATTTTTCTAAATATTTTATAAAGACAGTATTCCACTCGGGGACCACTTGAACAATATACAGTGCGAGTGGGAATTGACCTTTGGAATTTTACAAAGAGTTTTGAAATTGTACAATATTGTAATTTATATCTCATTATTTTAGTATTATTATTAAGGTGTTAGACGCAACATTTATATTTTTTTATAGACATACACAGACCAATGAAACATTAAATGTTTATATAGGAAGAAGCGTACAGCGTAAAAATCTTTTATTATTTCTACATTCATACATTAATAATAAATATAAGCAACAGATAAGTGTTAAAATTGACTTTTGTAATGGAACTACAAGAAATCTTTGACATAATGATTAAAATTTACATTGAAAAAAAGAATTCTGAAGTAAACAAAACTTACATAGGAACATTAGTCGCGGCGAACGGCGATTTAGCCGCTTTTTGGACCTAAATGTAACGAAAAACAAGATGGAATCGCTTTAAAACGCCGATCGCCGCGGCTAAACGTAGCTAGTCTGAATAAGCCGTAAGAGATTAAATTATATAACATACAAAAACTTGCAGATCATTGTCTTTAGAATATATATTTGGAGTCACTATGTCATAATTTAGGACTAGTGCAGCATTTTTCATATTCTTAGTTATAATTTTCTATTACTTAACTTCACCTTTGATTTTACTTAATCATACTATATCTTAACTGAAATAATCTGTTCATTGTTTTCAGTTGCGCTACACTAGATGCTAAAATAGCCGAACCACATACGAAATTGTCAATTGTGTTACACTGCCATCTATCGTTAAAAGTTAGCACTATGTGGTTTCATGACTAATGTAACGCAGCGCAGCTATCTTTGGTCTGCAAGTATAAAAGTCTACTTTCACGGCCACTCCATTCGGAAGCAATCCCAAGTTTTCTGTGGACCACATCTTAAATTCTATGAATATTAAATGCCAATATTTAATCTTTGCGAGCTTTATTAAAACTTTATTTTATACTAGCGAAACCCGCGCAACTTCGTGTATTTTTGCACAGCAACGCCATCTAGTTTATAAAGCGCCATTGACTATCAAACTTTAGACCAAATCTTACGGGAATCGCATATTTTTCGGGATAAAAAGTATATAATAATATGTGTTGATATGTATCAGCTACCCACATACCAAATATCATAAAAATTGGTCCAGCCATTTGAGCGTGAAGGAGTAACAAACATACTCACAACATTCGCCTTTAAAATATTTGTGGGATAGACGGCAAGATAAATGGTTCTTGGCGTGTTGGAGCTGACAAATGGAGGCCAGTGTGGTTTAGGGAGACCACCTTTATACCTGACTCGAAAAGGGTAATTTTTTAAATCCAATTTGTCAAAAAGTGGTCAAAAAATATCGATGTATATTTTGTAATTATTTCTGTGGCGTGTTGAATAATCGCATCTTATTTTTACAATATTTTGCAAATACTATTAAATCAGTTTGAAAATTATTTAGTATATTATCAAAATGAGATCAAAACTCGACAACAAAAATGAATTGAAAAAAATTGTCAAAAATTATATGGAAAGTATATATTAAAAGTAGGTAGGTGCTCCAAAAATAGTTCATATTATGTCTGAATTATATTATGGTAATATTTTTTTGAAAAACATATTTTTTTATTACATATTAAGTGAACAGAATGCTTAGTACGAGTTTTTTTATCACATTCGAACGTATTAACGTTTACAAGCCGACTGAATTGAAAAAAAAAATTTTTCATATTATCAATTTACCAGACGCGTGTTACATATCCAAATTAGCAGGGTACTCCCTTCAAAATGTGAGTAAGTAAGACACAATTTTGAGATGTAACACGCGCCTTATAAATTCGTAACATGAGAATTCTTCTCTATTTGGTCGGTTTATTTACGTTGACATGATCGAATGTGACCAAAAGTCTCTTACTAAGCAAGCACTCATCACTGATTGACCAAAAATAATAATAAGGAAGCAAAAATACGTATACAAGCAAACGTAATCACAAATTATCTCTCGTATTAAAAAGATATCAAATACCTACCTTGTAAAAAGTTGTTTTGTCACTTATCCACGCACTTCAAATAATTGTCCTGAATAATGACCATGACAAAATAGGTCTAGGTTCATTTTTGTAATACCATAGTAAATATTTAACTGGCGGTTATGTACAGTCAACCAAATAAAAAGGTGACCAGGGTAGAGAAGTGAGAACCAAGGTTTTATGCTAATAATGTAAGCATAGTTATGAAGCTTGTAATTACATAGGACAGTATGAATAGTATTGATAATAATTAAGAATTGGAGTAAATCCCTTTACGCAATATTTGAAAAACTTGAATCATACTGCCCTGATCACCTCTTTCATTGGCTGACTGTAGACGCAGACGACACACATTTAGTGTGATCTAATTCTGCGGCGCATAAAAAGTCTACATGACGCGCAAATAATCTCAGGTGTTTGTGTACCAAAGAAACATTTTTTCTTTCTTTCTTTCTTTCTTTCTTTCTTTCTTTCTTTCATTCAGATTTTTTGACTCAAGTCACACGACACACATTTATTTCTACGTGCAGATGACAGACTAAAATATGCATCTGCGTTACCGCGTGCTGGTAGCAAACGTTCTATTTTCTATGAGCCATGCATCTGCCGGAATATCGCAGATTTTTTTGTGCGTCGTCCTTTTTGCGCGTCATGACTGTGTGCTACTGCATAATTGCATAAGTTCCATTCCATTTTCACAGATAAAGTGTGCGTTATGAATATTCTGTAATATGCGTTGCCCGTGTCACAAAACCAGTGGTTTAAGAACATAGACAGACAGACAAACAACAGGCAGATAACGAATTTTTTTATTGATAGATAAAAAATTACAAAATTTTAACTCGTTATTACAATGTGAAGTAGTCTTCCATCGTTATTTTTTTAACATTTACACAGAGCTTCCATATGGTTTCCCTCAATCACGATTTTGATAGATTTCACGACGATTAATTTTATCCCTCTAAGCCTGCCTTGGGTGTCAATTAGTTGCCTCCCTTGTGAGACAAATCCTTTCAATTCTTTTAATATCTGATTCAATTCGTTGCGAGTTCTTATCCAATAGGTTTTACTCCCCGGGCCGTCAATAAGCTTCACTAAACTAATGTTTTTTCATACAAACCGCTGGTTTCGAACAACCCGTTTTCAACAACGCCTCTGAATAACCTTATGTCATACAAAGTTCCAGTTAGGTTATTCCTACACTAGGAGGCGTTGGTGAAAACAGGAAATATAATATTTCAGAAATCTTATCATCATTATTAAGTTTCGTTTCACACGGCGTGAAAAAAGACCGCGCAAGGCGTACGTCGCCGTCTCGGTCCGCGGTGAATCGCGGTGCAATCGTAAAAATGTTGAATAAAGCACGATATAAAAGATATAGCTGAAATGGAATTATCAGCGCGCTGTTACGATATCTACCTCTTTAAAATATTATTGTGTCACATGTGGATTTTAAACGCGCCTGTTCAGAGGGTACGCGCAGACATACGTATTAAGTTGTATCTCGCACCCGTTCGCCTCGTTTGTCTTCACACCCAATAACGTCTGGCTCTGAAAGGGCTCTCGAGTGGCGAAAGATACGCGGCGAACGGGCGCGATACCAGTAGGGAGTTCTAGTCGGTCTACACAATCCAATGCAAATTGCCGAAAGGTACAATGAGCATGTTTGTAGCTATATGTTAATTGTTTTGATGTAACTGATTAAATGTTATGAAAAAT
Source organism: Endotricha flammealis (assembly GCA_905163395.2). Classification (NCBI taxonomy): domain Eukaryota; kingdom Metazoa; phylum Arthropoda; class Insecta; order Lepidoptera; family Pyralidae; genus Endotricha; species Endotricha flammealis. Next base: position 1,659,420 of record LR990856.1, on the reverse strand, counting down.
ACTTACTGTTATTTTATTTTTATATTTACCATAAAAAAGTTCCAAGTCGGCAACAGAATTTTACATAATTTTCAGTAAAAGCCCTCCACACATTCATTACCATAGGAACCCATACGTTAGGTTTGAGCAGCTAAGAAGAATCATAGATATTATTATTTAATTTCACAATATTACACGCCAATTACCACAGAAGAAATTAAGGAGGTAATGATTAATTATGGTGTAATTAATCATTACTTCCACCAATTACCAGCACCATATTACCAATTATCAGCAGTAACATTTTAAAGACATTCAACAAAAAAAGTATGTTCTAATTAAGAATAATGCATATTCCTTGCTTATAATAAAAAAAAACTTAATAAAAAAGACAACGTTATTAAACTTCAATGTTCATTTCCGTTCTAGGTATATCCCCTCTTGTAAATTCTTGTAAATATTAACATTTTTTTATACCACTAAGGTGGCAAACAAGCATACGGTCCGCCAGATTGTAAGCAGTTACCTTAACAGCCTATGGACGCTTGTAATACCGGGGGCACAGATATTATAATACTTATGCCGGGGGTTTCACTTGCGCGTTGCCGACCCTGTGTGAAAGTGGGGCTCTGGAGACCTTGGGAACCGTAGGGACACAACATGGCCAATGCTGTTTGATCTTCTGTAAGGTGGAGGTCCTTCCCCAGACGGGCTGCTCCGATTTGAGCGGATTATCCGCTGTGCCCTACCTCTCTTCAAAACGATAACTGAATTAAACGAATAAAACGAAAATAGCAAACAATAACTTATTTTTTTTTTATTTTTCATCACGCTGCTGATAAGTTGGCAACATTGCTGGCATTTAGGGGCTTTCCCTCCATGTCCGTCTACTTTTCTTTGCTTATCGCATAGATAAGTAAAGAAAAGTAGTTAATATATATACTTAACTAGCTTTTTGCCCGCGACTTCGTCCGCGTGAAGTTCCGGACCCCTTCCCGTGGGAACCACCCACATTGAATTTCGGAAAAAACTATAGCCTATGTCACTACCTGATAATGTAGATTTCTACTAATGAAAGAATTTTTGAAATCGGTCCAGTAGTTTCGAAGCCTATTCAATGCAAACAAACAAACAATCAAATCTTTCCTCTTTATAATATTAGTATAGATTACAAATGAATATCTAATCAACAAAATTATTATCTATAGGTAACGAAGGTATATTATGTGACAAGGTTCATTTAATATACTCATTTGTGTATTTTTGATAACAATAAATAGTTTAATTTATTACTTCATGACCATTTGTTATAAAATATGGCAGAGGACACCACTGACTGGCAATTGAAATGCGTAAGCAATAACGAGCGGGTTGCTCATCTCCTGCGGAGTGGGCAGTGGTCTGACTGCACCTTTTTGGTGGGCTCTAAGCCCGACCAGGTGGCCATAGCAGGCCACAAGGTGATCTTGGCGATGGCCTCGCCGGTGTTTGAGGCTATGTTCTACCGGAGTTTGGCTATGAAGAATGGTCCCATACCTATCACAGACATGCTCCCTGAAGCTTTTAAATCTCTCTTGGAGTAAGTACTTTGCCACAATATTTGTGTTTAATTTTTTTCACGTTCTCAACGTATATATCCAAAATTTGGAGAAATACATGTCTAATATTACCACCATATTATATTTATAGCGAGAAACATGGTACCATCGATGTATCATCGTTCTAATATACCTACTCCAGTGAAATTGTCATATCTTATTTTGGTAAGATGTGTGCTATAAAATTATTTGTTATCACAATTCATGATTGTTTAATATCGATTTATATTTTAAATCACAGACCATTATTTGTATATTTGTGCCAAGACTGCCAAGTATAGTGGGAGAATATAATTTTTGCTATTCCTTGAAGTTTTTTATCTTCTATTAGGCCAATTAGGTGTGGTCTTAATTTTAGACAAGAATTCCTAGAATCGTTCGTTTAACCAATATCTCTTCTTATCAGTTTTGTATACGTATCTGTTATCTCCTTCATATTATGTAGCTACAAACTAAACTACGCTGTACACCTGGAGAAATCGTAGGAGCTGTCTATTTTTATACAAAAAAAACCTGCTGTTTGAACCGACTTTTTATGGGCATAAAAAATGCTTTTATTTTCTCTTTAACTACTGGGATATTATATTATAGACTAGCTGTGCCCGCGACTTCGGTCGCGTGGACCACACGATTTCATGCTTTCATGCTTTAGATAAGTAGACTGCTGTGCACGAAAGAAGTCCAATATGAAAGCTTCTTTACCAAAAAGGAAAGTGTTTAAGAAACGTTTACATTGTTACAATAGAAATACCAAAATTGTATATTGTACACACTACTCTATAAACATGTTACTTGTAAAATTTCTTCGTAGTCCAGTCAACGAATGCCTCAAAAGTGGGTATAAAGTGCGTAAGCGGGAATCTAAGCAATTTTTTCACAAACTTAATTAGGGTGCTTAGGGAGAAAACATAGGTACTTAAAGTCCTGGCGTCTAAGAGGTGAGCCGGAGCGAGCGGAGAGTGGACAAAGGTTCCAATTTTAGGTTTTTCGCTTATATCTCAAAAACAGTACGTTATAGCGTTTTTTCACTTTTTCCTAAGAAGATGGATTGGTGGATTGGCCAACAGAATGAGGCCTCATCACTGTTCCAGAGCGTGTAATTCGAAAAAGGATGGAAATATGTAAAAAATTAAAATACGAGACCATTTTTCAAAAAACCTATTGTCCCCCCCCCCCCCCCCCCCCCTTCGGCTCACCTCCTAGACGTCAGGACTTTTAGAATGTTTTCTCCCTAAGCATCCTGATTAGGTTTCTGAAGAAATCGCTTAGGTTCTGGCTCACGCACTCTACAACTACGTAATTTTACAACGAATTGCTTGACATCACGCGGTCTGGTTTATTACCATGCGTAAACAACAAATGCTCATATTACGCTGAACAACTTTTCCTAAGGCACTATATTTGTACCTATCTCTTATAGTTTTGTTGGGCTGCTACGGTTCTACATCAAGTGTGCCGGATCTTCGATTTTTGTACGTCAAGAGAAAATGCTCATCACGCTAATCAACTTTTCCTAAGGTTAAATCGTTTCTTTAATTTTAGATACATATACACGGAAAGAATAAATATAACCTCTTTCGACAATGCCTGCGAGTTGTGCTACGGTGCAAAGAAATACATGCTGCCACATCTAGTCACGGAAACTACCAATTACCTGCATTCTAATATTAATACAAGAAATGCTTGTCGTGGATACGAGTTCGCCGACTTTTTTGTCGAAAAAGCCCTAAAGGAAAAATGTTTACAGGTTTGATTATAGCTACTTATTTTCAATCTAAAATTTCGTCGTAGTAAGTAAGTCCACAAAGAATTCTTTCAGTGGCGTAAAGTCCATAACCTCATATATTCCTTTTTTTATTGTACTATTTCTTCACTAACAAACTTGCAGACCATCGTCTCAAGCACCAAAGAAGTGTTGAACGACAGCAGTTTCTTGGACGTAGAACTAACTACTGTTAACATGATATTCTCCCTTGACAATATGAAAGTGGACAACGAGTTGGATCTATTTGATGCAGCAGTACGATATGCGAAAGCCCACGATATGATGCCCAGTGACCCTGGCTCGCTATCAGAACAGAGCCCCGTTAGTCCCGGTTCCTCCACTTCTACTGAGAAGGTATCAATGTAAATTCTTTTATATTACTTCGTTTGCGTGTCTTTATTTTTGCACAGCAGCGCCATCTATATCAGATTTTTGAACAAATCCTACGGGGATCGCGTACTTTTCGGGATAAAAAGTACCTAAGGTATCAGCTACCTACATACCAAATATCATAAATATTAGCGCAGCTATTTGAGCGTGAAGAAGTAACAAACATACACTAACTTTCGCCTTTATAATATTAGTAGAATATAGTAGAATATTTAAAGTCTTGTATACCAGTCTTCAGCTTCTCGTAGTATTGTTTATTTTGACCGAACTATTACCAAAGAGATCTACTTATTAGTAATTTATATAAAGAAGGTTAGGTTAGATTAGACGCACTTTCGAACACAACTCACTTGTCTCTCATCATCATTTACGTTCAAATAAATTGAATTCCGTGTGGCTACAATATATATTTAATATATTCTTTTAAAAATTTCAGGTTGTTAATGTTGAAAACATCGCTCCGAACAGACAAAGCCCAGCTCATGCCCATCAGAAGTCTAAAATTGAAACAGGTTTGCGATTTCTTTAGAAATACTTATATGTAACAACACAACAACATTAATTATGTAGAAAGAAGATGCATTGCTTACAAATTCTTTTCCATCATTTTTCTGTGTTTCTCCAGGATTTTGTCAGGTTGACAATATCCTGGCTGGGGGGACGGATGGGTGGACAGATGCTCTCCCTTCCTTTAGGTACCCAAATACGCGAGGACTACGCTCATGTAGCTTTATAGTGGTTATAAGTACGTAAATGTACTTATTTAAGTACCTACAAGTCAATAATATACCGGGAATTAACGCGATCATACTTCCCGGTATATTATTAATTTATAATAATGCAACGCGAAAGTTTAAAAGTTCTACCTACAAGTTCTTTTTTTAATTTTATTTTGTCTGTTATCTCTGAAATTACGCGCAGGATTATGGGAATGGAAACATTAAAATAAGTAGGTATACCTTGTAGCTGGTTATTTCACAGATAGACAGACTAAGCTGACAATTCAAAGTGTCATTGAGAAGATACGCTTCCTGACACTCACCCCGCAGCAGTTCGCCCAGGGCCCCGCTCGATGTTCTATTCTGTCAAAGGAGGACTCCTACGCCATATTGATGAACATCCTGTCCAACCCTGATGTGCCAATGCCAGACGGCTTCTCCACCTCCAAGGTGCCAAGGAAACCACTTGTGGGTGGAATAAATGCGAGTAACTTAAATGTATCTTTTGTATCTTGAAAGTAATTTACAAGATAAAAACACATACATAGATATTATTTGTATTACCCACGACGGAACGGTGACGGTATATGCGTTTGGGGTGAGAGAATGTTTGTTTGTTTGTTTGTGCAAACCAATGTTGCCATTTATCTCCAAAACTACTAGTCCGATTTTGATGCAATTTTCAGTGATAGGTTCGGGTTTGATTGGAGCATGTTCTTAGATAGGTGTCACGGTGACAACTCACCAGGGGGCGCTGCAGTAAACGTTTGTTTGTGCAAATCAATGTTGCCATTTATCTCTAAAACTACTAGACCGATTTTGATGCGGTTTTCAGTGATAGGTTCGGATTTGATTGGAGCATGTTCTTAGATAGGTGTTACGGTGACAACTTACCAGGGGGCGCTGCAGTAGACATTTATCTTCATAACTACTAGCCAGATTTTGATATGGTTTTCAGTGATAGGTTCTGGTTTGATTGGATGGAGCATGTTCTTAGATAGGTGTTACGGTGATAACTCACCAGAGGGCGCTGCAGTAAACATTTGTTTGTGCAAACCAATGTTGCCACTTATCTCCAAAACTACTAGTTCGATTTTGATGCGGTTTTCAGTGATAGTTTCGGGTTTGATTGGAGCATGTTCTTAGATAGGTGTTACGGTGACAACTCACCAGGGGGCGCTGCAGTAAACATTTGTTTGTGCAAAACTAAAACTACTAGTCTGTTTCTGTTGCAGTTTTCATTTGTAATGGGTTTCTGGTTGATTAGTGAGGGTTCATAAATAGGTATTACGGTAGGAACTCACTAGGGGGCACTGCAGTGATATAGTTTATATTAGCTACAAAATATTAATAAAGAAACTCGATAGAACTTTCTTGATAGGTGCCATTAAATGAACTAGTTTGGCAGTTTTATAGTCACATGAATACTTATTTATATTTATGAATTTAAAATAGCGATGGCAGCCCCCGACGGATTTTCTTGGGGTTTTTTTAATTAAATTCATAGCATAAATTCTTTAAGTCGGGGGATTCAAAATTATTTTATCCTTTTTCAACTACGTTTAAACCGTCATGGGTTTTTTCAAAAATTTTAATTTTGCTTTTATTTTCGTTTGGCAATAGTTGGATTTTCTTGGAGAAACGGTTTTTAGGGTTCCGTAGTAATACAAGGAACCCTTATAGTTTCGCCATGTCCGTCTGTCTGTCCGCGGTAGAAAGCTGAAATTAGCAATGTTAAACAAAGTGCTGAAACAAAATTATGAAAAATATTTTTTTTGGAATGCCTCTCCTACATGTATAGTGAAAATGGTTTTTTTTGCGCGCCGACCCCATCTTGTGGGATATCGTTAGATAGGTCTCTTCAAAACATTGAGGGTGTGGAAAAATCATTTTTGAATACAATGATCTGTTTCGGAATTATTTACATTTATCGTGTCAATTTTCGTTTTGCATACGGGTTCCCCCTCTATCTCCGAAAGCCTTAGGCATTGTCCTAATAGGACGCGAATCCGCGATCATCGCGCGAGTAAGCGATGTGACCGTCGCGTGTACGCACGATCAAACATATTGAGCTCGAATATGTGTCCAACCAAACTGACAATTGCGCGACGCGGTTATAGACACGCGACGGTCGCATCGCTTACTCGCGTGACGATCGCGCATTCGCGTCCTATTAGGACAATGCCTTATGTTCAGAAATTTAAAAAAAATCTCGTTGTAGTCCATAATAGTCCATATGCTGAATCTTCAATGAAAACTATAACGGTTAAGTAGGCTCTACTAGTTACCGAGCCGACGAACTTATAAAAGAAAAATTTCTGTTTGATTGATCTTTGATGAAAACTTGTGATAGAACTTGTGATATTGGACTCAACTGATGGCAAGCAAAGCACAGCAAATGCGGAACCCTACATTATGCGTGGTCCGACACGTACTTGCCCGGTTTTTATATGTCTTTTGCGTGAAGGGTTTTACACGATTTTTTTTTATTTATAAATAGTGTTCGTATTATATTATGTAATTACAAAACCGAATCCCGACGTTTGGTGTTTGCCGCAAACAGCGATCACTCCAAAGTCACAAGTAAACATCGACCAGAAACACCCAACACCCACCACTATATGCCCAACACCAACAGGCATCGTCATGCTTGGCGAACGTGCGTGAGGACGACAACTCGACGAGCTTATGGCAGCATTAAATAATAAATAAGTAACTACAAATCACGCAGCGCCACCTGGTTCCAGAGTACCTAAGCTAGCCCTAATCTGCCTGTGTTATGGGTTCCAGACAACGGATATATTATATTATTGTAAATATAATAAGTTCAGATACATAGTAGGTACAATATACTTCTAAAGTTCTAGTTTCTAATAATGAAGTAGGTAGGTATAAATTTTCAAATTTAGATTCACTTGTATTTTAATTTTCAAATCCTCGCGATCGACGTCGATCTAAAAACGCGATTAATTCCCATAGGGGTACGGAGTGATTTCTTTATTTGTTTTTTAAGATGGCGCGGGCGTCGCCGCTACACCACCGCTATTAAGAGTTTCTGTCACACGAGTTTCCGAATGGGCAAGGGCATGTTTTCGCAGATATACAGTAGTGGAAATAGGGAGACTGATCCGATCCATTCATAAACTTGCTCAGTGTCGTCCACGTGGTGGGTTTGATTGACGACTGAGAACCGAACCATAATTACTTTTACAATTTTTTTGTATATCTCTTTCTCTTAAATACAATTATATTGAATTTTACATTATTTTGTCAATAATAAAATTTAGATGTTACTAATTTGTTATAATAATGATAGAAAATTTAAAAAGAAACTGTTTCTAAACACAATATGAATTTGAATTCCATGAGTTTGTATTTATTAATGTGATTTTGACACCATTGCAGGATGATGATATAACACCTGCGATGGTGGCTGCTCTCTATGGTGACGATCCTCAAGAGCAAGTCATGGCTACTCAAAAATTCAACAAGCTGCTTATTAGGGAGCCAAATCCACTTATTGAGGAAGTGATAAGGACCGGAATTGTACCTAAATTTGTTGAGTTTGTCACAAATAGCACTGATTCAACATTGCAGGTAACATTATATTTCTGTTTTATTCTATAGTCCATGTTCACAAATTTAATACAGGTTTAACTTAATATCTAATGTACCTCCTTTATAATATATTTTGATTTATTTTAAACACATGTTTTTGGCTATGTTCTTGCAATATTCTATGTAACAATACAGATTATTATGTAGGAATATAGTAATTTAGAATGGCCAATTAATATTAATTTGGAGTATTGCATTATCATTATTATACAAGGTTGATTTGTAAAAGCACTTCTACGTGCTAAATTGTGGTTGATGTTGATGACTGGTTGTTGATGTTGAGCTCAGTGATGGAGGCTGGCAGGCTAACTTTGATATCAACTTGAGAATTGATTCCTGGCTTGGCCTGCTAGGTTACTCTGCATAGCAATCGCGATTTTAATTTCAATTCTGTTTAATTTCAAATGCAAAATTAACAACAAATCCTAATTCGTACCCTTGTTTTTATATACTTTACTAACTATTTGGTTAGCAACCAATCCGATTTCATTTAGTTTAGGATTTAGTTAGCACTAGTATAGCCATAAAGAGTACCTAAAAGTAACAATGGCGATCAAGCGGAATTATATTCAAGAATAAGGGCTGGTCTGTTCTTTTCACCAGCATTGATTTTATATAACTGACGTTCTATGTATACTTCTGAATGTTGTATATACCTAGTTTTATAATTTATTATTATAAAAAAACATTGATGAACTTTTAAATGCAAAAAAATGGTACTTTTTTCCCCATTTCTTTTACCCGAGGTAATTTTACTTTTGTTTCCTAATTTTATTAGCTTGAAGTGTACATTTCTTATATGTATCTGCTGGTCTAAATGAACATTTGACTGCAAATCATAATTAAGTACATTTGCATAAGTATTTAATTAGGTACTGAGAGGAAATAGGCAAGGCTAAAAACAATTTGTTCACTTATTGTGTACTAGCTTTTGCACGCGGCTTCGCTCGCGGTTAAGGGGATATGTGAAAAAAAGAAGAGTCCTTAGAAACCAAATATCTTCTAAACTACTAAAATTTAGACCTAGATTTTTGGATATGTATTAATTCATCATATAATCGAAATTTTGGAAAGAGCCAAAACACGATTGTGACACATTTCCTCGATAGAAAAAAAATCCGAAGTAACCTCTGTTTTTTCTTCAGAACTCTTGTAACTTCTAAACGGTAAATAGTAGAAATTTTAAACTTCATATAAAGAAAGACATTAATGTTTTCTAGAGACTGTAAAGACAAATTTTTAAAAACTCAATTAATGAATTTTAAATAAGCCTAAATGTGTTTTGGCGCTTACGACGTTAAAAATTCGCCGTGTTCACGGTGTCCCATCTCTGTCTCTCGCAAGAGGGATTGATATATGCGTCGCACGGGTGGGGCGGGCTCAGTCGGCCGCTTACTCTTGTCTGGGACGGATCTACGTTCGTCGAGATCTCGCGCGCAACCCATCGAAATAATATTATTACGTATAGAAATGACAGCGCCTTCAAATTTTGGCGCCGCGTTCGGCCGTGCGGGGCGCGCCCCTCCCTGGCCCCGCCCCCAACCGAGTCATAGAATATGACATTACTACGCAGGGGCGACACTTTGTTTATATTCTGCCTATTGGACATCTAACTGATTATTTTATTTTATTACAATATTTTATTTTACTTAATAGAATAAACTTAATAGAAAATAGGTATAATATTAGCTTTATAGGTAGGAAGCTACATTACATTTTTGTTCTTAACTTAATATTAGTCAAAAATAAACTGAGATTAAATCAAAACTTTATAATGAAGCTATTTATATATTGAAGTATTTTGTAATATATGCAATAACTAGGAGACGGTCGCCTGCCAGACAAGACAACTCCTCTTGTTGAATGGTAACGTATCTTTACTCCGAAACTTGTTTGCCCGAATTTCATTTGTTCGAAAATGGTTGGTCGAAATCTCAGAACACAGAAAGAAGAGAAATGTAATAAGACAGTTTTTGTACCGGAACCGATGTCGCCACTTACACACACAGTTACATTTTAACACATTCATAGAATAATCTCCGACAGTCACACTCACACAAATCGTAAGCCCGTGATTTGCAGTTTGATTACGAACACAGATGTAAGAAGTGTATTATAGTGACGGGCACCTAATGAAAAAGGGCGACAAGCATTATCGATAACTACCTCTCGATATTTTACAATAACAATTTATTACGAACTACAACTATGAACTATAATACCTATTTAATTTTAAATAATTAAAAAAGAAAAAAAAATTACCAAAGTTTAGTTTTTATTTATTTTATTTTTGAGTTTGATCCAATACTTATGGGACTAGGACACCCTGTACAAGGAATGCACTGTAGTAAAAGTTTCAAATTATTATACTTTCAAAAATTAGAAATACAAAATTATCGATACTAAAATATTCTACTTTTGGCAGCACTACATGGCTTGTGCGACGGCCATTATCACTTTGACAGATCGCGGAAGCTACAAGCGGCGGTACCACGATATTTTCACAACATTGTAATTATCGTTACGTTTGCATTCCATTGTACGTGCATACCGCAAAACATTGAAAAACGCGTATCCAAAACAAGCAATGGACAATATTTTTAACGGAAGTATCGACTATGCCGTATATTGTTTAATGATTTCTATGCCTCAAAAATATTTCGTTAATTTGTCATTTATATAGAAAAATATTAAATAAATGACTTACCTATGATAAGTAACACCACTATTACTTGAATTTACCGTATCACTGCGATTTTTGCACGTAATTAAAGCACAAGCCGGCATTTTTGTTGACATTCACGGACGTGTGTTCGCGGAAGCGTTGTTTTGTGAATGACTTAGAACAATCAAGTTCCTGCACATTTGTGCAGAAAATGGCGTCATGTGCCCCGCCCACAAACCATATCTCTTGTATTGTGATTAGAGATGTGCCGCGGGAAGAAATTCGGGAAGGTTAAAATGGGAAGGAAAGGGAAGGAAGGGAAAAAATTAATAAATTCCCATTTATTCCGGCATATTTTATATATTCCCAGGAAGAAATAAGTATGGTTAAATTTACTACAATAATAATAGTAAAATATCGTTTGGATATAAAATAAAACGATGTTTAATAAAAATTATCTATAAATATAAAATTCAAAGTCCAGACTGACTGACTGACTGACTGACTGACTGACTGTCTTAACTATATATCAACGCACAGCCCAAACCGCTGGGTCTAGAGATTCAAAATTTGGTATGTAGTTTCCTTATAAGGACCGGACCGACCGGACCGAACCGACCGGACCGGAACGGATTGGACCTGATCGGACCGGATGGGACCGTACCGTACCGGGACGTGCCGGACCGGACCGAAGTGGACCGGACCGGAATTTGTTTTTGAAGAAAAATATGCTAATTGTTAGTTAGGCCACACGGGCGAAGCCGCGGGTAGAAGCGTTGTTTACATCTGTTTATACATCGAGAAAAATAAGTAATCAAAACAAGTGTGACAAACAAGTGAGAAGTGCAAGCGACATTGAATTTAGTGCTTGTACAATAAGGTGCAAAATGACTTACACATTGGAAGTTATTTGTTGACCTTGAAGTTGTTTTGATCGAAGTTATTTGTAAACAAGTCACAAAAAAGGCCATAGCCGTCGGCCGGTAGCCGACACAGTCAGTTCATTCTGAACATTCGGTGCGATAAATGCGAAGACTAATCAAGAGTGACTTAACCTGCCACCTTTGCGATACCAACGCACTTCGGACGACTCTGCGATTGGGCGAATACTGTGATTGGACCAACAACTTCGACGATCTACGGACTTCGATTCTTCGTGTGATTTGGCTACATTGATTGTATCTGTGACATGTTCATCGCTCAATAAATTCTTCTAACGAGTCAACGGTGTTTAATCCAAATTCCGATTCCCACGTTGCTAACATTTGGTGTCAGAAGTGGGATTTGCAGCGACTCCGAGGGAAGAAAATGCCGGCGTCAGAACGACGGCACAAGAAGAAGCGGAAGCCATGGCTATTGCCCGATCAGCGGACACGCCTACCGGCTCCATCGACCAAGCCACATCCATCGACTAAGCCACACCTATCCACCAGGACCAGGCGACATCAACCATGCAGGCCCCGTCCACTAGCTCCACCCATCGGACCTTGGCTCCAGCTCAAGAGGCTAGAGCATCTGCATTTGACTTCAATAGATTAATGCAGATAATGGATTGCATGCGCTAGGAAATATGCGAGAAACAGGAAGAAATGCGCCAAGGAAAGGAGGAAATGCGCTTGAAACAAGACGAAATGCGACAGGAAATGAGCTATAAACAGGAGGAAAGGCGACAAGGGCAGGAGGAAGCGCGTCAAGACAATAAGAGCGAGAGACCTTACTGAAGAATGTGGACCAAGTAGAAGAAAGGGTTACTAATCTGGACGACAACGTGCACACCATAAAAAAAGGTTTTGATGGGCTGCAGAAAAAGATGCTGCGAATTGAGACTGCAGGACCCGCCACGTCCAGTGGCTTTGCTCCGTGCAGCCGGGCGCCTCGAGTGGAAGTACCATTGTGCGACGGAATTAAATCCTGCCGGCAGCAGTTCCAGACGGTTGCCAACGCCAACGCTAACGGATGGACGGAGGAACAGAGCTTGACAGCTCTCATAGTGACACTTCGGGGATAGGCTCTTTAATTTATTTCAGTTGTACATACTGTTTCTGAGTAGGCGGTAGATAGATACACGTTAACACGATGGATTTAATACTAATCTATGAGTAAATAAACCAACTGCGAAAAATGGCGCACTGGGACTGACGAGTGAATCCCCCTCCCCGCCCGCCGCCGCCGCCACTCGTAGGTAGTACACAGCACGCTAATGTCATTCTATTTTATCGCGTTTATTTAAAACTACTTAGCTTCTGCCCGCGGCTTCCCCCTCGTGGCCTACTAACAATTAGCATATTTTTCTTCAGAACAAAAATTATATATAATAGATTCCGGTGCGGTTCGGTCCGGTTCGGTACGGCCCAGTACGGTATGTCCGGTCCGATCCGTTCCGGTCCGGTCCGGTCGGTCTGGTCTGCTTTATCGCATATAAACTCTCATCCCCCAATAGTCAGGATTTTGAATTTTATATATATTATATATTTTATTATATTTTATAGATTACTTTAGTCAAATATTAAATTAAATATAAAAAATGCGCTTGTTAGCACTGAAAATTTTTCAAATTTAACGAATTCAATTTCTTCCGGGAAGTAATTCAAATTGGGTGGGAAGAAATGGGTATAAATGGAAATATTTCCAGAGGTTGGGTTTTTACCGGGAAAGCGCCCATCTCTAATTGTGATATCTGTGGTCGAAATTTAAAATGCTGTTTCGTTTTCCATCTTTTTGTTTTCTAGAAACTATTTTTTTTACTTAGTAACTTTATCCACATTTACGTATTTTTTACCTACTATATAAAAATATTTTGGAAATATAGTTTAAAAAATCAATATTTAAATTACATATTATTTTAAAAAAAGAATTATGAAAATCGGTCCAAAATTGAAGGAGTAATCGGCGGACCTCCAAAAAAAAAACAATGAAACATAGAACCTCCTCCTTTTTTGAAGTCGGTTAAAAAAAAAGCAAAAAATGAATATAGACATTAAGCAATGTGGTTTGTTTATAGACGAACAATATCCGTTTTTAGGGGCCACGCCTGATGGAATAGTTTTAACGCATAATATGCTTGTAGAAATTAAGTGCCCCATGGCACCGTTCAAGATTGGGATTGATAGGGCTATATATAGCACTAAACAAAATGCATTTTTGGAAAGAAGACAAAAATACTGGAAAAATATACATTAATAAAAAATCTGATTGGTTCTTTCAAGCACAGGGGCAAATGCATATTAGTAAATTTCCAAAATGTTTATTAGCTGTGTGGTATGGGGAAAATAAACTAAAAACAGAAATACTCCATAAAGATGATCAGTTTTGGAAGACGAAAATGGAACCAAAATTATTATCTTTTTATTATGATTGCTTGCTACCAGAGCTTGTAGATCCTCGGCATACAAGAAATATGGCAATTCGTGAGCCAAGTTATGTCATTCGTAAAGGTAAAGAAAATAAAAATGTTGACACAAATGAGACAAATGCGGGTTGTAATAATGAGAAGATTATTGCCTTAGAGAAATTTTAAAACTATAACTTTTAAAATTTCTCTAATGCTTTATTATTAGTTCTTTTATAAATAAAACGATTTAAAAAGTACGTGATTTGCATCTAATTAGAATTTATTATTAATTAATTATATTCTAGACAACATTTTCGTATATTTCAAAATTGGCTCAGCCTGTAGTGTGGTACTGCATATGCACAGTCTTCAGAAGAAGCCACAGAAAATTTTCATAACATAACTTAGAATAAGTATTTGAATGAAACGATGAACATTCCTTATTATAACAGCTTTAGTATGTAATCCCATTGTTTTATCATTTTACTAAAATATTCCTTACAATGACATTAGCTCTTAGACTATAAAGTAAAACGCAGTGTGTGTAATGTTTTATTCGATTGCAAAAAGTATTTTGTTTGTCTGTAAAACTATTTAAAATTTAATATGTACTTATGTAAGTAATTATTTTGCTTATTTATCAATATATTTAGTTATAGACCAAATATCGACTGTCTTGTATTTCATAACTAATATTAAAATAAATAGACACAGGTATTCATTTACTATATTAGTTAAGATAAACTTAAATAGCTACTAAACAAACAATAACAAGTGAACAGCGAAACGTATCGTATTTCCGACGAAAGTATTTTCAAAACTTCGCGGGAAAACGGCGGTCCGGCCGGCACGCGCGCGAGTGCAGCGCCGCCGCGGCGGCACTCGCGCAACTTTTGGCTAGGCCCCGCCCCTTTCGTTTCAATTATTTTACGGCATAGCGTCTTAATTTTATGATTCACGTATAGCGCGACTTGTGGCGCCATCTGTTGGCCGGCAATTGCGAATTGCAGCGCCCTCTATAGCAGAAAAAGTATTTTTCCATTGGAATGACATACTTTCACGGGATAAAAAGTAGCCTATGTTGGGCTCTGTACCCCTGACAATATGTATACAAATTTTCATAATGATCGGATGATTGGTTAAGCCGTGAAGGAATAACAAACAAACAAACAAACAAACAAACTCACTTTCTCATTTATAATATTAGTTAGGATGCAATTTTAGTTTTTATTGTCTTTACTGCATAAAGGAAAATATAATTTATTAATATACTAGAAGTTAACTTTGCCACATACAGCAAACCAAAGCTTTTAATTTAATTATATTTAATTATATTCTACTTTTTAAAATGAAATCAGCTATTTGCGAAAGAAAAGTATGTACTCCATTTTGTCATTTATCTTTAACATAATAAAGCAAAGCAAGATACCTACCCTGTATTTACAGTTCAATAGTCCTCTAGGAACTTCTTGAGTTCTTGATGCGGTGAGCAATGTATGTACCTACCTATTATGTTACAATTAATAAAATAATAAACATTTTTGGACGAATCATACAACGCCATCTAGACCGAAACTAAATAACAGCTTATACTATGGGTTTTACCTTCACTACATAGTATAAAACAAAGTCGCTTTTTCTGTCCCTATGTCCCTTTGTCCCTTTGTCCCTTTGTATGCTTAAATCTTTAAAACTACGCAACGGATTTTGATGCGGTTTTTTTTTATTGATAGAGTGATTCAAGGGGAAGGTTTTAAAGTATCATACATTCCAAAATTCCCACGGGAAAGCGGGATACACGCAAACGAAGTTGCGCGGGTTTCGCTAGTGTTATATAAATAATTGCTGATAAATATACTTTTTTTTTTTTTGTAAATAAATACTTATTATACATAGAAAGCATCCAGATCAAGGCAAACAGACATATTCATGCACACAAATGTTTGCCTTGAGCAGGATTCGAACTCCCGGCCCTTGTGTGTAAAGTGACCGTTGCTAGCCACTCGACCACGTGCGTAATGTTTGCATGTGATTGCAGTTCGAAGCGGCAGAGGCTCTAACAAACATAGCGTCGGGTTCGTCGGAGCAGAAGCGCGTGGTGGTGGATGCGCTGGTGTCGCTCGTGGCGGGCGACGGCAGAAACGCCGCCGTGCCCGAGCACGTGTCTTCGATGCTCGACCTCGTCGCCTCCTATTTGCCGCGTTTCCGCGACACCGTGCTGGCCGCCGGCGTGTTGCCGGCGCTTATACAGTACGCATTCTATTGACGATTCTCTATCGATGATTGTTCGTGATTGACGGAAGTATTAATTGGTAGTTTACTTCAATGCGTCATAAATACAATGTATTGATTGATTTTGCAATCTGATATAAGGAAAAAAGGATTGAGATCACATATTGGGTTCGGGCATAATATAACAATTCATTCTCATAGGCGTGGTAAGTACATTCAGTGTACAATATCTCTATGAGCGAAACAAAAGTAATATTATCACTTTTGTTTCGCTCATAGAGATATTGTACACTGAATGTAATCATCATGATAATATTATGAGCCTGTCAATGTCTCATAGGCGTGGTAAGTACATTCAGTGTACATACAAAAGCTCTATGAGCGAAACAAAAGTAATATTATCATGAGCCTGTCAATGTCCCACCCACTACAGGACAAATGCCTGCCTTCTATTTCTTCTAGTGTGGAAAGTAATGAAATTTATTTATTATTATTTCTCTTGATTATGGCACTCATCATCAATATGTGTTGCGTCTAAAAAAATTATATTTAATTGCATAATATCTAATTTTCAGGATACTGAACAAAAACACTCGACTATCTACGACAAGGAATGCAGTGCGGACATTGTATTATTTGTGTAGAGGACAATATTCCCCCTCAATCTTTGAAGCTGTTGCGCCAGGTAAGCTATTTAAGGGTCTACGTCGTAAAATAATTGCGGCCGACTGAGCCCGAACCCCCCGTGCGACGCATATATCAATCCCTGTTGCGAGAGACAGAGATGGGACACCGTGAACCCGGCGAATTTTTAACACTGTTAGCGCCAAAAGACATTTAGGCTTATTTAAAATTCATTAATTGAGTTTTTTAATATTTATTTTTACTATATCTAAAAAACTAATGTCTTTCTTTATATGAAATTTAAAATTTCTATTATTTACCGTTTAGAAGTTACAAGAGTTCTGAAAAAAAACAGAGGTTACTTCGGATGTTTTTTCTATCGAGGAAATGTGTCACAATCGTGTTTTGGCTCTTTCCAAAATTTCGATTATATGATGAGATAATACATATCCAAAAATCTAAGTCTAGATTTAAGTAGTTTAGAAGATATTTGGTTTATATGGACCCTTCTTTTTTCACATATCCCCTTAAAGTCAGATATTTTATAAAACGGTGAAAGCTTGTGCCGCAAAAGGCGTTTTAATAGCTCATTATTATAATGGAATAAATAATGTCTAAAAATATGTAAGAAAATATTCAAAAATTCCAGGTATTCCTGTGTTAGCTCGATTGTTACATCACACCGACGCGGATGTATTGAGTGACGCGTGTCAGGCTCTCTCAAGTTTATCAGATGGACCAAACCAGCAGATACAGGCAGTCATTGATGCCGGTGTTTGCAGGAGGCTTGTTGAATTACTTAGGTAAGTAAAAATAATATAACATCGTAATAAGTACCATTTTTGTATCAACCATGATGTCTTCCTATATTTTGGTCGCGTACTGCGCGGTTTCAGAGGAGTTTCCTCCCGCGAACGCTGAAGCGTATAGCGAATGAGATCCCCGCCGAGGTATTTTCTTTAGACTATAATATGAAGTAGTTCAAAAGCGCCTGGTCGGTAACGCGCGAGTGATACTCCCGGTGTTGCATGCGTCCATAAACTACGGTGCTGTAAGCTTATTTGCCACCATAGTGATATATAAAAAAACTGCACTTATAAATTTTGCCGCTAAAGTATTTCAATCATTTATGAAACGAGGTCGTGAGAGGAAGCTATCGATGGTTAAGTATAGACGATTCTCTTATCACCTGACTGTCAGACTAATCTGTTACCAAATCTTTCATTACACTAACCTGTTACTATATTGATTAGGCATAACAACTCACACGTGGTGTTAGCGGCTTTATACGCCGTTAGAAACATAGTGACCGGGAACGATGCTCAAACACAAGCAGTGCTTAACTGCAACCTGCTGCCCAATTTGCACGCTTTACTGCGCTCCAACAACGAAGCACTGCGCAGAGACGCCTGCTGGACTCTCTCCAACATCACCGCTGGGAATGCCGCCCAAATACAGGTAACTATACTAGTCGCCAACACGGCTGACTCGCGCAGACGGTAAACGAACCAAACTCATGCTTTTTACTCAGTGCATAATGACAATCGATTTTCTATTGTTTTATAAATTGTGAGTCCAAATTTTGGTGCGTACTATCATAGATTTAGTATTTACCTACTAGCGTATAGATCGGCAATGGTTTGATTAAGGCGTGTAATGTACATGTGTGCAAGCAAGATAGTGCTAATTTTGTGGATTTTCCTTTTTGTTTGAGTTACATCCAGGCACTGCACAGGTAACCATATTTAATCACGTCTAATTAACACCAAAACTACACGAAACCATAAATTTTGTAAAAATAAGTACGATTTGTTTTTAACACGACTGACGTCAGACCGATACAGGCCGGTAGCGTTTATAGGAAGAATGCTCTCGCCTATCTATCTCGCTCTAACAAACGCGTATGCTATGATCTATCTCTTTTGCATTGCCAATCTAACGCTAGTATATAATAAATCTATGCGTACTATACTAGTTTTTTGAATGGGCGGTAGGAAAAATAGAGTTAATAATAGGCTTATTTAAATAAAAAAGTTTGACTTGACGATTTGAAAGAGTTTGTCTTTAGTGAATAGACCTATTTGAAAAAACAAAGTTTTGACTTTATTTATACGTTAGTCTTTTGAGAATTTGTTAGGTGATGTTAATGTTGTTTTTAAAACATCGTAACACCCTAACTAAAGGTTTATGAATTATGTGAACCTCTAGGTGGTAGGTAGGCCACATAGTTACTGGTCCATCACCTACATAAACACATCTTTAAAAAGTCTTTAAAATTAATTTTAAAAGTAGTTTTTGAGGCATAAAACGATAATATAGTTGTCACATTATTTTTTGTTGTAAGTGATGAACCAAATTTTGTTTTATTGTGAGAACTTAAATAAGTGATTTTTATTTACAGGCAGTCATTGACGCTGATATATTTCCATCTGTAATCGAAATCTTAAGACAAGTCAAATTTATAACTAGGGAAAATGCTGCATGGGCGATTACCAACGCAACCAGTGGAGGAACACAAGTTCAAATTAGGTATCTTTTTTAAAAATACATATTACCGATTGTTTTTTGAATGTAAAAAAAAATATTGTTAAGGTATGTATCGGATTACGAGCTCACCGATACAAGTTGTTTTAAAACGATCAGCAAAAAGTTTTTTTTAAAGTTTTTATGTTAATAGCTGCAGCAGTATACGCAGTTTTTGTGTGAATTTAACGAGGAGTTTTTTTTTTTACAGATACTTGGTGGATCAAGGTTGTATACCGCCTCTGTGTGATTTATTAACTTTTGCTGGTTATACAGAAACGATAAAACTTGCTCTCAACGGAATAGACAATATATTAAAAGCTGGTCAACAGTTGGACCAACGCGACAACCCATACGCAGCTCTCATTGAAGAATACTTTGGTAAATTTCTTTTTAATAGCCCAAAATAGCATGCAATTTAATCGTTACAAATTCATTTATCATTTAATTAAATTGTATTATATTTTTATTTTGTTCATAAGAGTACTGCCCACAACGCCCTCTTGTTGTCAAACAGTAATGTTCAAATACAAGAAATAGTAGCTCATTGGTAAGAGCACTCGGCCGGATATCGAGAGGACGTGGGTTCGAATCCCCTAGGGTGGGGAGGTGAAATTTTTCTATCACATATATTATCAAGCGGAGCTCATGGAATGTTTTGTTTTTCAGGTTTGGATAAGATCAAATTTTTACATTCCCACGAGAACCTGGACATCTCCCAGAAGTCATTAGAGATCATCGAGAACTACTTCGGGTCGGAGGAGGACTAGTCCAGCACCGGCCAGTACACCTTCGGCGGCGACCACTTCTGAACCAAGTGCGTACGCTGCACCTACTTGTTTGCCACCTTAGTGGTGTAAATAATAACTTCTGTGACGCCTGCCTTGTTGTTTCAGATGTCTGCAAGCTGCAGAACTGACCTCTTCATGCCGAGTAGATCACTGAACAAATTCTGTCGACATTGGAGTGTAATTATAAATATTTTGCACCCAATATGTTATATAGGTGATTTTATTAATATAAAACTATGAAATTATTAACAAAACTAGCCTTTTTTATTTTTTGCTATTGTAGATAACGGCGTATCTAGTTCATTTATTTTATAGTTAACAAATATATTATATATTCCATCAACCTTGATGGCAGTCTTTGTTAAATTAAATAATTTAACTTGTGTATTGTTATGTGAAAAAGTTATCCCTTCTATTGGTCATACGTATTACACATATTGGTATTGGTACCAATATGCTTGTTGTTTTTGTTTAAATAGGTAAAATAAAATCATTCTGATACATTCAAGTGTAATCTGCAGATCCTGTCCGTAGATAATAAGCTCACCAACTACTTAGTTGACGTCAATTATATTTTTTGCATTGATAAAAAGGTCTTGAGACTATAGACTTAGTTTCAGTGCGCGAAGTTCTGCGTTTCTTAGACATAAAACACCCTAAACCAAACAGTACAAGAAAAAAAAATTACAAATATATTTTTTTTATTCAATTATATACAGTTAATAATTAACAGCGAATGGACACATAAGAATATATTTAACAGTAGGTATTAAAAACGGTTCGGTTTTTGTAGCAGGAATGTCAAGGTCTGCGGTAAATCGGCTTTGAATAAAATCCGGATTTAATTCGACTCTCAAATGTTTGATTATTTACTCAACATACAATCCGGGTCTTCTCTAATCCTGTTTTCTGATTGCGGAAACCGTATCATGATCTGGATCAGACTGAAATTTATTATACACTGGGGAAACCAATGGACATTGGCCAAATGACCTGTGGACACGATGATTGATGTCTAAAATATATAATATGATTGTGATAATAAGAAAAAATATTATTCACTAATTGCTAATTTTATATGTTAAGAACGTACTGATGTGATGTTAAGAGCAAAGATTATAAAACTATGTTATATATAATTATTATGGCCTGCGATAATCGGCAGACGGGACCGCAGATTATTTTTTTATCAATCAAATTTGAAACCTATCCCATTAATTTAAAGTACGTATTTAATTTGACGTAGACTCATCACAGAGCATAGAAAAATATGCCACGATGCTCCAATTCAAACAATTTAAAATATATACTTAATGGTCATGAGATGAGATGTCAAATTTGATTGATAGATCCTCTGGTGTCCCGTCCGCCGATATTCGCAAGTCGAGAGTTCATTTTTTATAGTTGCGAATGGAAAGCTACATATTTAATGTGCCATTTACTATAGCGTAAATTAGGTAAGGTTAATGTTATCATATCGTATAGTTTGGCGTGACATGTTTGGCCGACATGGAAATTAAAAAAAATACATTTGTACTGGCTGAACGAGCGACCTTTTTGCCACGCAGAGGAAATTCACACTACAGAACGATAAACTGGACGTGACTTCATGTCTTAAACCAATCTTCCACATAAGTGGAGATTGGCGGAGATGTTTTCTAAATAACCAATAGGATAATATTATTTTGAGATGTTAGGATAACCATATTCTATTGGTTATTTACAAAATATCTCCGCACATCTCCGCTTAATCGATTGGTTATATTAGGATGCTTGTTCAGTCAATACACAGCTAATCACGTGCCTTGTGACACAAATCAGACCAGAATCAATGGGTAGCTAATTTTTCTAAATATTTTATAAAGACAGTATTCCACTCGGGGACCACTTGAACAATATACAGTGCGAGTGGGAATTGACCTTTGGAATTTTACAAAGAGTTTTGAAATTGTACAATATTGTAATTTATATCTCATTATTTTAGTATTATTATTAAGGTGTTAGACGCAACATTTATATTTTTTTATAGACATACACAGACCAATGAAACATTAAATGTTTATATAGGAAGAAGCGTACAGCGTAAAAATCTTTTATTATTTCTACATTCATACATTTATAATAAAAAGCAACAGATAAGTGTTAAAATTGACTTTTGTAATGGAACTACAAGAAATCTTTGACATAATGATTAAAATTTAAATTGAAAAAAAGAATTCTGAAGTAAACTAAACTTACATAGGAACATTAGTCGCGGCGAACGGCGATTTAGCCGCTTTTGGGCTAAATGTAACGAAAAACAAGATGGAATCGCTTTAAAACGCCGATCGCCGCGGCTAAAAGTAGCTAGTCTGAATAAGCCGTAAGAGATAAAATTATATAACATACAAAAACTTGCAGATCATTGTCTTTAGAATATATATTTGGAGTCACTATGTCATAATTTATGACTAGTGCAGCATTTTTCATATTCTTAATTATAATTTTCTATTACTTAACTTCACATTTGATTTTACTTAATCATACTTTATCTTAACTGAAATAATCTGTTCATTGTTTTCAGTTGCGCTACACTAGATGCTAAAATAGCCGAACCACATAGCAAATTGTCAATTGTGTTACACTGCCATCTATCGTTAAAAGTTAGCACTATGTGGTTTCATGACTAATGTATCGCAGCGCAGCTATCTTTGGTCTGCAAGTATAAAAGTCTACTTTCACGGCCACTCCATTCAGAAGCAAACTGTGGACCACATCTTAAATTCTATGAATATTAAATGCCAATATTTAATCTTTGCGAGCTTTATTAAAACTTTATTTTATACTAGCGAAACCCGCGCAACTTCGTGTATTTTTGCACAGCAACGCCATCTAGTTTATAAAGCGCCATTGACTATCAAACTTTAGACCAAATCTTACGGGAATCGCATATTTTTCGGGATAAAAAGTATATAATAATATGTGTTGATATGTATCAGCTACCCACATACCAAATATCATAAAAATTGGTCCAGCCATTTGAGCGTGAAGGAGTAACAAACATACTCACAACATTCGCCTTTAAAATATTTGTGGGATAGACGGCAAGATAAATGGTTCTTGGCGTGTTGGAGCTGACAAATGGAGGCCAGTGTGGTTTAGGGAGACCACCTTTATACCTGACTCGAAAAGGGTAATTTTTTAAATCCAATTTGTCAAAAAGTGGTCAAAAAATATCGATGTATATTTTGTAATTATTTCTGTGGCGTGTTGAATAATCGCATCTTATTTTTACAATATTTTGCAAATACTATTAAATATAATTTACCAGTTTGAAAATTAACTTAAGTATATTATCAAAATGAGATCACAACCCGACAACAAAAATAAATAGAAAAAAATTGGAAAAATTATATGGAAAGTATATATTAAAAGTAGGTAGGTGCTCCAAAAATGGTTCGTCTGAATTATATGGTAATATTTTTTAGAAAATCATTTTTTTTTATCACGTATTAAGTGAACAGAGTGCTTTTTGATCATATTCGAACGTAATAACGTTTATAAGCCGACTGAATTGAAGAAAAAAAATGTTCATATTGTCACTTTACCAGACGCGTGTTACTTATCCAAATTAGCAGAGTACTCCCTTCAAAATGTGAGCAAGTAAGACACAATTTTGAGATGTAACACGCGTCTTATAAATTCGTAACATGAGAATTCTTCTCTATTTGGTCGGTTTATTTACGTTGACATGATCGAATGTGACCAAAAGTCTCTTACTAAGCACTCATCACTGATTGACCAAAAATAATAATAAGGAAGCAAAGATACGTATACAAGCAAACGTAATCACAAATTATCTCTCGTATTAAAAAGATATCAAATACCTACCTTGTAAAAAGTTGTTTTGTCACTTATCTACGCACTTCATTTAATTGTCCTGTATAATGACCATGACAAAATAGGTCTAGGTTCATTTTTGTAATACCGTAGTAAATATTGAACTGGCGGTTATGTACAGTCAACCAAATGAAAAGGTGACCAGGGTAGAGAAGTGAGAACCAAGGTTTTATGCTAATAATGTAAGCATTGTTATGAAGCTCTGTAATTACATAGGACAGTATGAATAATAATTAAGAATTGGAGTAAATCCCTTTACGCAATATTTGAAAAACTTGAATCATACTGTCCTGATCACCTCTTTCATTGGCTGACTGTAGACGCAGACGACACACATTTAGTGTGATCTAATTCTGCGGCGCATAAAAAGTCTGCATGACGCGCAAATAATCTCAGGTGTTTGTGTACCAAATAAACATTTTTTCTTTCTTTCAGATTTTTTGACTCAAGTCACACGATTTCTACGTGCAGATGACAGACTAAAATATGCATCTGCGTTACCGCGTGCTGGTAGCAAACGTTCTATTTTCTATGAGGCATGCATCTGCCGGAATATCGCAGATTTTTTTGTGCGTCGTCCTTTTTGCGCGTCATGACTGTGTGCTACTGCATAATTGCATAAGTTCCATTCCATTTTCACAGATAAAGTGTGCGTTATGAATATTCTGTAATATGCGTTGCCCGTGTCACAAAACCAGTGGTTTAAGAACATAGACAGACAGACAAACAACAGGCAGATAACGAATTTTTTTATTGATTGATAAAAAATTACAAAATTTTAACTCGTTATTACAATGTGAAGTAGTCTTCCATCGTTATTTTTTTAACATTTACACAGAGCTTCCATATGGTTTCCCTCAATCACGATTTTGGATTTCACGACGATTAATTTTATCCCTCTAAGCCTGCCTTGGGTGTCAATTAGTTGTCTCCCTTGTGAGACAAATCCTTTCAATTCTTTTAATATCTGATTCAATTCGTTGTGAGTTCTTATCCAATAGGTTTTACTCCCCGGGCCGTCAATAAGCTTCACTGAACTAATGTTTTTTCATACAAACCGCTGGTTTCGAACAACCCGTTTTCAACAACGCCTCCGAATAACCTTATGTCATACAAAGTTCCAGTTAGGTTATTCCTACGCTAGGAGGCGTTGGTGATAACGGGAATTGTAATATTTCAGAAATCTTATCATCATTATTAAGTTTCGTTTCACACGGCGTGAAAAAAGACCGCGCAAGGCGTACGTCGCCGTCTCGGTCCGCGGTGGATCGCGGTGCAATCGTAAAAATGTTGAATAAAGCACGATATAAAAGATATAGCTGTTACGATATCTACCTCTTTAAAATATAATTGTGTCACATGTGGATTTTAAACGCGCCTGTTCAGAGGGTACGCGCAGACATACGTATTAAGTTGTATCTCGCACCCGTTCGCCTCGTTTGTCTTCACACCCAATAACGTCTGGCTCTGAAAGGGCTCTCGAGTGGCGAAAGATACGCGGCGAACGGGCGCGATACCAGTAGGGAGTTCTAGTCGGTCTACACAATCCAATGCAAATTGCCGAAAGGTACGATGAGCATGTTTGTAGCTATATGTTAATTGTTTTGATGTAACTGATTAAATGTTATGAAAAATACTGTTATTTTATTTTTATATTTACCTTAAAAAAGTTCAGACAACAGCAACAGAATTTTACATAATTTTCAGTAAAAGCCCTCCACACATTCATTACCATAGGATCCCATACGTTAGGTTTGAGCAGCTAAGAAGAATCATAGATATTATTATTTAATTTCACAATATTACACGCCAATTACCACAGAAGAAATTAAGGAGGTAATGATTAATTACGGTGTAATTAATAATTACTTCCACCAATTACCAGCACCATATTACCAATTATCAGCAGTAACATTTTAAAGACATTGAACAATAAAAAGTATGTTTTAATTAAGAATAATGCATATTCCTTGCTTATAATTAAAAAAAACTTAATAAAAAAGACAACGTTATTAAACTTCAATGTTCATTTCCGTTCTAGGTATATCCCCTCTTGTAAATTCTTGTAAATATTAACATTTTTTTATACCACTAAGGTGGCAAACAAGCATACGGTCCGCCAGGTTGTAAGCAGTTAACTTAGCAGCCTATGGACGCTTCTAATACCGGGGGTTTCACTTGCGCGTTGCCGACCCTGTGTGAAAGTGGAGCTCCGGAGACCTTGGGAACCGTAGGGACACAACATGGCCAATGCTGTTTGATCTTCTGTAAGGTGGAGGTCTTTCCCAAGACGGGCTGCTCCGATTTGAGCGGATTATCCGCTGTGCCCTACATCTCTTCAGAACAATTGAATTAAACGAATAAAACGAAAATACCAAACAATAACTTAATTTTTTTAATTTTTCATAATGCTGCTGATAAGTTGGAAACATTGCTGGTATTTGGGGGCTTTCCCTCCATGTCCGTCTACTTTTCTTTGCTTATCGCATAGATAAGTAAAGAAAAGTAGTTAATATATATACTTAACTAGCTTTTTGCCCGCGACTTCGTCCGCGTGAAGTTCCGGACCCCTTCCCGTGGGAACCACCCACATTGAATTTCGGGAAAAACTAATAGCCTAAGTCACTCCCTGATAATGTAGCTTTCTACTAATGAAAGAATTTTTGAAATCGGTCCAGTAGTTTCGGAGCCTATTGCCTACAATGCAAACAAACAAACAATCAAATCTTTCCTCTTTATAATATTAGTATAGATTACAAATTAATATCTAATCAACAAAATTATTATCTAAAGGTAACGAAAGTATATTATGTGACAAGGTTCATTTAATATACTCATTTGTGTATTTTTGATAACAATAAATAGTTTAATTTATTACTTCATGACCATTTGTTATAAAATATGGCAGAGGACACCACTGACTGGCAATTGAAATGCGTAAGCAATAACGAGCGGGTTGCTCATCTCCTGCGGAGTGGGCAGTGGTCTGACTGCACCTTTTTGGTGGGCTCTAAGCCCGACCAGGTGGCCATAGCAGGCCACAAGGTGATCTTGGCGATGGCCTCGCCGGTGTTTGAGGCTATGTTCTATGGAAGTTTGGCTATGAAGAACGGTCCCATACCTATCACAGACATGCTCCATGAAGCTTTTAAAACTCTCTTGGAGTAAGTACCTACTTTGCCACAATATTTGTGTTTAATTTTTTTCACGTTCTCAACGTATATATCCAAAATTTGGAGAAATACATGTCTAATGTTACCACCATATTATATTTATAGCGAGAAAAATGGTACCATCGATGTATCATCGTTCCAATATACCTACTCCAGTGAAATTGTCATATCCTATTTTGGTAAGATGTTGTGTGCTATAAAATTATTTGTTATCACAATTCATGATTGTTTAATATCGATTTATATTTTAAATCACAGACCATTATTTGTAGATTTGTGCCAAGACTGCCAAGTATAGTGGGAGAATATAATTTTTGCTATTCCTTGAAGTTTTTTATCTTCTATTAGGCCAATTAGGTGTGATCTTAATTTTAGAATTCCAAGAATCGTTCGTTTAACCAATATCTCTTCTTATCAGTTTTGTATACGTATCTGTTATCTCCTTCATATTATGTAGCTACAAACTAAACTACGCTGTACACCTGGAGAAATCGTAGGAGCTGTCTATTTTTATACAAAAAAAACCTGCTGCTTGAACTGGAATATTATATTATAGACTAGCTGTGCCCGCGACTTCGTTCGCGTGGACCACGCGATTTCATGCTTTATGATAGATAAGTAGACTGCTGTGCACGAAAGAAGTCCAATATGAAAGCTTCTTTACCACAAAGGAAAGTGTATAAGAAACGTTTACATTGTTACAATAAAAGTACCAAAATTGTACATTGTACACACTACTCTATAAATATGTTACTTGTAAAATGTCTTCGTAGTCCAGTCAACGAATGCCTCAAAAGTAGGGTTTATAGTGCGTAAGCGGGAATCAAAGCAATTTTTTCACAAATTAATTTAGGGTGCTTAGGGAGAAAACATACTTAAAGTCCTGGCGTCTAAGAGGTGAGCCGGAGGGAGGGGAGAGTGACAAAGGTTCCAATTTTAGGTTTTACGCTTATATCTCAAAAACGGTACGTTATAGCGTTTTTTCACTTTTTCTTAAGAAGATGGATTGGTGACCTGTCATGGCTGCCAACAGAATGAGGCCTCATCACTGTTCCAGAGCGTGTAATTCGAAAAAGGATGGAAATATGTAAAAAATTAAAATCGTCACCATACGAGACCATTTTTCAAAAAACCTATTCCCCCCCCCCCCCCCTTCGGCTCACCTTGTTTTCTCCCTAAGCATCCTGATTAGGTTTCTGAAGAAATCGCTTAGGTTCTGGCTCACGCACTCTACAACTACGTAATTTTACAACGAATTGCTTGACATCACACGGTCTGGTTTATTACCTTGCGTAAACAACAAATGCTCATTACGCTGAACAACTTTTCCTAAGGCGCTATATTTGTATTGTACCTATCTCTTATAGTTTTGTTGGGCTGCTACGGTTCCACATCAAGTGTGCCGGATCTTTGATTTTTGTACGTCAAGAGAAAATGCTCATCACGCTAATCAACTTTTCCTAAGGCTAAATCGTTTCTTTAATTTTAGATACATATACACGGAAAGAATAAATATAACCTCTTTCGACAATGCCTGCGAGTTGTGCTACGGTGCAAAGAAATACATGCTGCCACATCTTGTCACGAAAACTACCAATTACCTGCATTCTAATATTAATACAAGAAATGCTTGTCGTGGATACGAGTTCGCCGATTTTTTTGACGAAAAAGCCATAAAGGAAAAATGTTTACAGGTTTGATTATAAGTAGCTACTTATTTTCTATCTAAAATTGTGTCGTAGTAAGTAAGTCCACAAAGAATTCTTTCAGTGGCGTTAATTTCATAACCTCATATATTCCTTTTTTTATTGTACTATTTCTTCACTAACAAACTTGCAGACCATCGTCTCAAGCACCAGAGAAGTGTTGAACGACAGCAGTTTCTTGGACGTAGAACTAACTACTGTTATCATGATATTCTCCCTTGACAATATGAAAGTGGACAACGAGTTGGATCTATTTGATGCAGCAGTACGATATGCGGAAGCCCACGATCTGATGCCCAGTGACCCTGGCTCGCTATCAGAACAGAGCCCCGTTAGTCCCGGTTCCTCCACTTCTACTGAGAAGGTATCAATGTAAATTCTTTTATATTATTGTTCACTAGTGAAACCCGTGCAACTTCGTTTGCGTGTCTTTATTTATGCACTGCAGCGCCATCTATATCAGATTTTTGAACAAACATACACATAAATAAATAAAATAAATAAATAAATATATAGGGACAATTCATACAGATTGAGCTAGCCCCAAAGTAAGTTTGAAACTTGTGTTATGGGATACTAACTCAACGATATTATATTTTATAACAAATACATTTATAGATAAACATCCAAGACCCGAGGCCAATCAGAAAAAGTTCGTTTTTCATCATGACCCGACCGGGGATCGAACCCGGAACCTCCTGGGTGGCGGTCTGGCGTGGTAACCATTACGCCACGGAGGTCGTCAAACACATAACTTTCGCCTTTATACTATTAGTAGATTAGAGTAGAATATTTAAAGTCTTGTATACCAGTCTTCAGCTTCTCGTAGTATTGTTTATTTTGACCGAACTATTACCAAAGAGATCTACTTATTAGTAATTTATATAAAGAAGGTTAGGTTAGATTAGACGCACTTTCGAACACAACTCACTTCAAGAGTAAAAGTTGTCTCTCATCATCATTTACGTTCAAATAAATCGAATTCCGACACAATATATATTCTTTTAAAAATTTCAGGTTGTTAATGTTGAAAACATCGCTCCGAACAGACAAAGCCCAGCTCATGCCCATCAGAAGTCTAAAATTAAAACAGGTTTGCGATTTCTTTGGAAATGCTTATATGTAACAACCAGGTAACAACACAACAACATGAATTATGTAGGAAAAAGATGCATTACTTACAAATTCTTTTCCATCATTTTTCTGTGTTTCTCCAGGATTTTGTCAGGTTGACAATATCCTGGCTGGGGGGACGGATGGGTGGACAGATGCTCTCCCTTCCTTTAGGTACCCAAATACGCGAGGACTACGCTCATGTAGCTTTATAGTGGTTATATATAAGTACGTAAATGTACTTATTTAAGTACCTACAAGTCAATAATATACCGGGAATTAACGCGATCATACTTCCCGGTATATTATTAATTTATAATAATGCAACGCGAAAGTTTAAAAGTTCTACCTACAAGTTCTTTTTTTAAATTTTATTTTGTCGGTTATCTCGGAAATTACGCGAAGGATTATGGGAATGGAAACTTTAAAATAAGTAGGTATACCTTGTAGCTGGTTATTTCACAGATAGACAGACTAAGCTGACAATTCGAAGTGCCATTAAGAAGATACGCTTCCTGACACTCACCCCACAGCAGTTCGCCCAGGGCCCCGCTCGATGTTCTATTCTGTCAAAGGAGGACTCCTACGCCATATCGATGAACATCCTGTCCAACCCTGATGTGCCAATGCCAGACGGCTTCTCCACCTCCAAGGTGCCAAGGAAACCACTTGTGAGTGGAATAAATGCGAGTAACTTAAATGTATCTTTTGTATCTTGAAAGTAATTTACAAGATAAAAACACATACATAGATATTATTTGTATTACCCACGACGGAACGGTGACGGTATATGCGTTTGGGGTGAGAGAATGTTTGTTTGTTTGTTTGTGCAAACCAATGTTGCCATTTATCTCCAAAACTACTAGTCCGATTTTGATGCAATTTTCAGTGATAGGTTCGGGTTTGATTGGAGCATGTTCTTAGATAGGTGTCACGGTGACAACTCACCAGGGGGCGCTGCAGTAAACGTTTGTTTGTGCAAATCAATGTTGCCATTTATCTCTAAAACTACTAGTCCGATTTTGATGCGGTTTTCAGTGATAGGTTCGGATTTGATTGGAGCATGTTCTTAGATAGGTGTTACGGTGACAACTTACCAGGGGGCGCTGCAGTAGACATTTATCTCCATAACTACTAGCCAGATTTTGATATGGTTTTCAGTGATAGGTTCTGGTTTGATTGGATGGAGCATGTTCTTAGATAGGTGTTACGGTGATAACTCACCAGAGGGCGCTGCAGTAAACATTTGTTTGTGCAAACCAATGTTGCCACTTATCTCCAAAACTACTAGTTCGATTTTGATGCGGTTTTCAGTGATAGTTTCGGGTTTGATTGGAGCATGTTCTTAGATAGGTGTTACGGTGACAACTTACCAGGGGGCGCTGCAGTAGACATTTATCTCCATAACTACTAGCCAGATTTTGATATGGTTTTGAGTGATAGGTTCTGGTTTGATTGGATGGAGCATGTTCTTAGATAGGTGTTACGGTGATAACTCACCAGAGGGCGCTGCAGTAAACATTTGTTTGTGCAAACCAATGTTGCCACTTATCTCCAAAACTACTAGTTCGATTTTGATGCGGTTTTCAGTGATAGTTTCGGGTTTGATTGGAGCATGTTCTTAGATAGGTGTTACGGTGACAACTCACCAGGGGGCGCTGCAGTAAACATTTGTTTGTGCAAAACTAAAACTACTAGTCTGTTTCTGTTGCAGTTTTCATTTGTAATGGGTTTCTGGTTGATTAGTGAGGGTTCATAAATAGGTATTACGGTAGGAACTCACTAGGGGGCACTGCAGTGATATAGTTTATATTAGCTACAAAATATTAATAAAGAAACTCGATAGAACTTTCTTGATAGGTGCCATTAAATGAACTAGTTTGGCAGTTTTATAGTCACATGAATACTTATTTATATTTATGAATTTAAAATAGCGATGGCAGCCCCCGACGGATTTTCTTGGGGTTTTTTTAATTAAATTCATAGCATAAATTCTTTAAGTCGGGGGATTCAAAATTATTTTATCCTTTTTCAACTACGTTTAAACCGTCATGGGTTTTTTCAAAAATTTTAATTTTGCTTTTATTTTCGTTTGGCAATAGTTGGATTTTCTTGGAGAAACGGTTTTTAGGGTTCCGTAGTAATACAAGGAACCCTTATAGTTTCGCCATGTCCGTCTGTCTGTCCGCGGTAGAAAGCTGAAATTAGCAATGTTAAACAAAGTGCTGAAACAAAATTATGAAAAATATTTTTTTTGGAATGCCTCTCCTACATGTATAGTGAAAATGGTTTTTTTTGCGCGCCGACCCCATCTTGTGGGATATCGTTAGATAGGTCTCTTCAAAACATTGAGGGTGTGGAAAAATCATTTTTGAATACAATGATCTGTTTCGGAATTATTTACATTTATCGTGTCAATTTTCGTTTTGCATACGGGTTCCCCCTCTATCTCCGAAAGCCTTAGGCATTGTCCTAATAGGACGCGAATCCGCGATCATCGCGCGAGTAAGCGATGTGACCGTCGCGTGTACGCGCGATCAAACATATTGAGCTCGAATATGTGTCCTACCAAACTGACAATTGCGCGACGCGGTTATAGACACGCGACGGTCGCATCGCTTACTCGCGTGACGATCGCGCATTCGCGTCCTATTAGGACAATGCCTTATGTTCAGAAATTTAAAAAAAATCTCGTTGTAGTCCATAATAGTCCATATGCTGAATCTTCAATGAAAACTATAACGGTTAAGTAGGCTCTACTAGTTACCGAGCCGACGAACTTATAAAAGAAAAATTTCTGTTTGATTGATCTTTGATGAAAACATGTGATAGAACTTGTGATATTGGACTCAACTGATGGCAAGCAAAGCACAGCAAATGCGGAACCCTACATTATGCGTGGTCCGACACGTACTTGCCCGGTTTTTATATGTCTTTTGCGTGAAGGGTTTTACACGATTTTTTTTTATTTATAAATAGTGTTCGTATTATATTATGTAATTACAAAACCGAATCCCGACGTTTGGTGTTTGCCGCAAACAGCGATCACTCCAAAGTCACAAGTAAACATCGACCAGAAACACCCAACACCCACCACTATATGCCCAACACCAACAGGCATCGTCATGCTTGGCGAACGTGCGTGAGGACGACAACTCGACGAGCTTATGGCAGCATTAAATAATAAATAAGTAACTACAAATGACGCAGCGCCACCTGGTTCCAGAGTACCTAAGCTAGGCTTAATCTGCCTGTGTTATGGGATGGTTCCAGACAACGGATATTTATATTATTGTAAATATAATAAGTTCAGATACATAGTAGGTACAATATACTTCTAAAGTTCTAGTTTCTAATAATGAAGTAGGTAGGTATAAATTTTCAAATTTAGATTCACTTGTATTTTAATTTTCAAATCCTCGCGATCGACGTCGATCTAAAAACGCGATTAATTCCCACAGGTGTACGGAGTGATTTCTTTATTTGTTTTTTAAGATGGCGCGGGCGTCGCCGCTACACCACCGCTATTAAGAGTTTCTGTCACACGAGTTTCCGAATGGGCAAGGGCATGTTTTCGCAGTTAAACAGTAGTGGAAATAGGGAGACTGATCCGATCCATTCATAAACTTGCTCAGTGTCGTCCACGTGGTGGGTTTGATTGACGACTGAGAACCGAACCATAATTACTGTTACAATTTTTTTGTATATCTCTTAAATACAATTATATTGAATTTTACATTATTTTGTCAATAATAAAATTTAGATGTTACTAATTTGTTGTAATAATGATAGAACATTTAAAAAGAAACTGAATGCAATTTAAAATATATTCAATTTCTAAACACAATATGAATTTGAATTCCATGAGTTGGTATTTATTAATGTGATTTTGACACCATTGCAGGATGATGATATAACACCTGCGATGGTGGCTGCTCTCTATGGTGACGATCCTCAAGAGCAAGTCATGGCTACTCAAAAATTCCGCAAGCTGCTTTGTAGGAAGCTAAATCCACCTATTGACGAAGTGATAAGGACCGGAATTGTTCCTAAATTTGTTGAGTTTCTCACAAATAGCACTAATCCAACATTGCAGGTAACAATAAATTTCTGTTTTTAACCCCCGACGCAAAAAGAGGGGTGTTATAAGTTTGACGTGTGTATTTGTGTATCTGTCTGTGGCATCGTAGCAACCAAACGGACGATCCGATTTTGATGCAGTTTTTTTTGTTTGAAAGGTGACCTGTGCGGGAGTGTTCTTAGCTATGATTCATTAAAATCTGTTCAGTTGTTTGAAGATCACCAGCTTTTTTCTATTTGATGAAGGGAAATGAGCAACTTCCACTAGTTAGATCGATTAGAAAGTTTTTTGAGTCGGGGGTTTTTTAAATTTTAAATTTATATTCTATAATCCATGTTCACAAATTTAATACAGGTTTAACATAATATTTCATGTACAGTGCAAAAATGAGATAAGTAACCATTTTTGCACTGTAGGTAAGTGCAAAAATGGTTACTTATCTCATTTTTGCACTACCTACTTTATATTATATTTTTATTTATTTTAAACACATGTTTTTGGCTATGTTCTTGCAATATTCTATGTAACAATACAGATTATTATGTAGGAATATAGTAATTTAGAATGGCCAATCAATATTAATTTGGAGTATTGCATTATCATTATTATACAAGGTTGATTTGTAAAAGCACTTCTACATGCTAAATTGTGGTTGATGTTGATGACTGGTTGTTGATGTTGAGCTCAGTGATGGAGGCTGGCAGGCTAACTTTGATATCAACTTGAGAATTGATTCCTGGCTTGGCCTGCTAGGTTACTCTGCATAACAATCGCGATTTTAATTTCAATTCTGTATAATTTCAAATGCAAAATTAACAACAAATCCTAATTCGTACCCTTGTTTTTATATACTTTACTAACTATTTGGTTAGCAACCAATCCGATTTCATTTAGTTTAGGATTTAGTTAGCACCATAGTATAGCTCACAGAACACAGAAAGAAGTTGTATTCTGATATCTGTGGTATAGCTGTAAAGAGTACCTAAAAGTAACAATGGCGATCAATCGGAATTATCTTCAAGAATAAGGGTTGGTCTGTTCTTTTCACCAGCATTGATTTTATATAACTGACGTTCTAAGTATACTTCTGAATGCTACTTATATACCTAGTTTTATAATTTATTATTATAAAAAAACATTGATGAACTTATAAATGCAAAAAAATGGTACTTTTTTCCCCCCATTTCTTTTACCCGAGGTAATTTTACTTTTGTTTCCTAATTTTATTAGCTTGAAGTGTACATTTCTTATTGTATCTGCTGGTCTAAATGAACATTTGACTGCAAATCATAATTAAGTACATTTGCATAAGTATTTAATTAGGTACTAAGAGGAAATAGGCAAGGCTAAAAACAATTTGTTATCTTATTATGTATGCAATGTTAGTTTTTATTGTCTTCACTGCATAAAGGAAAATATAATTTATTGAATATCGATTTAATAATATAGATTGTAAGTTGTCAAATTGTAAGAGAAGAGGAAGAAAGCGCTCTCTCTCGTAATGGTCGCAAAATGTGTAAGTGTGCCTCTTTATGTTAAAAGTAAAAATAAAAGTATTAAATGAGAATATTCCACTGTGTATTACTGAAATAGCCCAACAAAGGTTATGGGCCCAGAATACAATAAAGAGTCAGAAATTATCGTAAGTAAAACACAATCTTGTGTTAATTTTATTTGCGGCGTGGTTTGGGTGATGCAACAAAATGGCGTCACAACAGCAAACTACATTATATCCACAATTAAGAGCGGAAAACTTCAACAATTGGCTCTTCAGAGTGA
The DNA here is from genome assembly GCA_905163395.2 of Endotricha flammealis. Lineage (NCBI taxonomy): Eukaryota > Metazoa > Arthropoda > Insecta > Lepidoptera > Pyralidae > Endotricha > Endotricha flammealis. The sequence goes on along the minus strand of LR990856.1, from coordinate 1,623,454 downwards.
AAAGCATATTAAAAGAAAGACAAGTGGGAGAAATGCTAAAAATAAATGAGGAACATTTATGTGCAGAAGAAAAAATTGAATTCAAAAATAAAGATGCCAAAGCCAAAACAATTATAATTAATTGTGTGAGCGATAAACACCTGAATTATATAAGAGAATGTAAAACGAGCAGAGCTATGATAGAGGAGTTAACAAAAGTATTTAAAAGACAAAGTGTTCTGTCAAAACTGAATCTACGAAGAAAATTATTAATGATGAAATGTGCAGAAGGTGAAAAATTGGAAGACTATTTTCAAAGGTTTGAAAACTTGATTGTAGAATTGGACGGTCTGGGAGAAGGAATACAGGAAGTAGATAAAGTATGCTATCTAATGATAGGCTTACCGGATAAATATGACACTGTCATAACAACAATTGAAACAATAGGAACGGACAACGAACTAAAAATGGATTTTGTAAAAGCAAGATTGCTGGATGAGGAATTAAAAGTGAGCACGAAGGAAAGGATAGAGGAAAAACAAGAGCAAGCGTTTATAACATGTTATGGGTGCGGAAAAAGAGGACACAAATCATATGAGTGCAAAAACAAACAAGGACCAGACAATAATCATATAAGAGGAAATATATCAGGACAGAGAAGACCAAGAGGAAGAAATACATATTATAGAGGACGAGGACGAGGACAGTCAAAAGCAATGATAGCAGAAAATATAGATGAAGAAGATAAACAATATTTATTTTCAGCATTTACAGGTTCAAGTATGATGAAACATGGACATGACATTAAATTTGTTGTGGACTCGGGCGCAACTGAACATTTAATACTGTCAGAATATGAGCCATATATGGAGGAAGTGGAAGTATTGGACAATGAAGTAAAGATTTGTATAGCCAATGGTGAGTTTATAATGTCAAATAAAAAAGGTAAATTGTTTTTAACAGATGGTAAACATAGAATACAGTTTGAAGCGCTAATTCTTGATAAGTTATCTCATAATATATTATCAGTAAAGAAATTGTCAGAAAAAGGTTCAGAAATTAAATTTTGTAATAATGGGGTTGTTATTAGTAATAAAAATGATTCTATAAAAGGGGAGTTAACTGGGAAATTGTATACTTTAACACTTCAACATTTGAGCAGAGAGCAATGTATGTTAAATAAAGTAGATAATGATTTATGGCACAAACGGCTGGGACACCTTAATAGAAAATGCTTAGGTATTATGAAGTTACCAAGAAGTGATGAGGTATGTGGACCTTGTATGGAAGGTAAAGCAACAAGACCACCTTTTCAAACCATTATGAAACCAAGATCAAGAAGGATAGCCGAGTTGCTGCATACGGACATAGCAGGACCAGTTCATCCAATTTCAATTGATGGTCATCGGTACTGTCAAACTATTATTGATGATTATTCACATTTTACTGTAGTATACTTATTGAAAAATAAAAGTGAAGCAACGGATAACGTAATAGACTACATAAATAGAATTCAGAATAAAACAGGACAAAAGGTAAGTAGAGTTAGATGTGATAATGGAAAAGAATTTAGAGCAAATAAGCTACAATGGTTTTGTAGAAATAATGGAACAACAATAGAATACACTCAGGCATATACACCAAAACAAAATGGCGTCGCTGAGCGAATGAATTTAACTTTGTTTAATAAAGCCAGAACGTTGTTAGCAGAAACAAACCTACCAAAATATTTATGGGGACAAGCAATGAGTTGTACTGCTCATCAGTTAAACCGTTCACCAACTAAAGCATTGAATTTTGAAATACCTACTAACATATATTATGGTGAAACTAACTTGAACAGACTGAGAGTCTTTGGTTCAAAGGCATGGATGGTAATAGTACCAAAAGGAAATAAATTAGATAAAAGAGCAAAAGAGATGCGGATGGTAGGATATGCAGGAAATGGATATAGACTATGGGATCCAATTGAAAATGAAATAGTAATATCACGAGATGTAAGATTTGACGAATCACAAATTAAATAGATAGGAAAAGAAGAGAGTACTGAATTAAAACAGAAAAATGAAGAGGAACAAATATATAAAGAAATTGTGACAAAAGAAGATACTAGAGAAAACGAAGAGAATATAAGAGAGATAATTCCAGAAGAAAATGTAGAAAATACAGAAACAACAGGAAGATCAGGAAGAAAAATAAGACAACCTAAAAGATTAGAAGATTATGATTTAAATATAGCGTACTGTTTATGCGCAGGAGATCCAACAAACTATGAGGAAGCTATTAAAGAGGGAAAAGAATGGCAAGATGCAATAAATAAAGAGTTAGAAGCACATAAAGAGTTGAACACATGGGAAATCGCACAACTACCTAAAGATAAGAAAGCTATAGACACCAAATGGATTTTCACAACCAAACAGAATAACATTAAAAAGGCAAGATTAGTAGTTAAAGGTTTTCAAACAGTAGTTAAACATTTGCAGTATCATATTTAAGCAGATTTTTAGATAAACCAACGATTGATCTTTGGAATGCGGGAAAGAGAATTTTGAGATATCTACAAAGTACCAAGGATAAAGGACTTATTTACAGAAAACAGGAAATAAAGGACATAGTAGCGTACTCAGATGCAGATTGGGCAGCTGACAGGACAGACGGAAAAGCACAAGCGGCTGTGCCATCTACTACTGTGGAAATTTAATAACGTGGTTCACTAAGAAACAGGTAACCGTAGCATTATCTACAGCCGAGGCTGAATATGTAGCTGGTGCTCAGTCAGTTTGTGAGTTAATGTATGTAAAGGGACTACTGTCAGATTTTTGTATTGATGCAACTGCTCATTTGTTGATAGATAATCAGAGTGCAATAAATATGATAAATAATTATGAAAATAGTAGAAGATGTAAACATATAGATATAAAAGTTCATTTCATTAAAGATATAATAAATAAAAAGCTAATAAGTGTAAAATATGTTTCAACTAAAGAAAATATTTCTGATATATTTACTAAGTCATTGCAGTATAGTAAACATTTGTATTTTGTAGAGAAACTAGGTATTATGTAAACTTAAGGATAATTTGTTTAATAACAAATTAGTTTTTGAACAACTTGAAATAATAATATGTTAAAATATAGATTAGAAGACTAGAGATTTAAAATAGGTAAAATTGTTAATTAGAAAAATAAGAGAAACACTGTTTGTTTAAGTTTGAAACAATAAGCATAAAGCTTGATTGTATTTAGTAATATTTATGTTTAGTGTGTACCAATTTCAATGACATGTTAACTTTAAAATTTCATGTTCTTTAAATTGAGGGGAGGTATTGAATATCGATTTAATTGTAGTTTTAGGAACCAGAAGTGGATTTTATTTAAAAAAAGAACAATTACAGCCAAACAACTATAATAAAAGCTTTAACTTTAATTATAACGAATTATTAAATAATCAAACGAATTAATTAACATTAACAATTTAGCAATAACTATGGGACGCGATCGAAGGCAAGGGCAGACGTCCGTCACAGCCGACCGTTCGCAGTAAAGTGAGTTCCAAACGCCTGCGACGTGAGGCACGCGGGCGATCCCCTCCATTACCAGCCGCTTTCTATTCTCAAGGTCGTCTTGTAGCAACGACGAGATGCAGGCCACGCCTTCCGACTTCCGACTACTTATTTTTTCTATAACACGGCCGTTCCTGACGCTGCGACGTCCTCGTCAGCATCGGTGCCAGCATTGACGTCTACGTCGCCGTCATCGTCCGCAACTGAAACAGTGTTTTAATTGTATGAGAAATCACAATACATGTTACATAAAAGATCAACCTTTCAGATCACTCAGTCATACATTTGTGTTATTACTGCTTCTGAGCGCTCAAGCGTTTATAACACAAACCTTTCATAAGCCAGACACGCTATACCAATAGAAGTATCCAAACTATTCCAAACACTGTTTTCATTCTCATTCATTAATCACACACACACTACCTAACCACATGCCGTCGCATGTCTGCCGCGAACAAGGTCGCACACCGTGATAGGTGTCTGCCAGTGACATAGTCACCCCACACTGTAAAGTGTGAACCACGACCGGAGTCGCACACCGTGACAGGTGTCTGCCAGTGACATAGTCACCCCACACTGTAAAGTGTGAACCACGACCGGAGTCGTACACCGTGACAGGTGTCTGCCAGTGACATAGTCACCCCACACTGTAAAGTGTGAACCACGACCGGAGTCGCACACCGTGACAGGTGTCTGCCAGTGACATAGTCACCCCACACTGTAAAGTGTGAACCACGACCGGAGTCGCACACCGTGATAGGTGTCTGCCAGTGACATGGTCACCCCACACTGTAAAGTGTGAACCACGACCGGAGTCGCACACCGTGACAGGTGTCTGCCAGTGACATAGTCACCCCACACTGTAAAGTGTGAACCACGACCGGAGTCGCACACCGTGACAGGTGTCTGCCAGTGACCCTGTCACGGTGTTGGGGTGCCCCAAGGCTCGATCGTAGGTCCTTTCCTATTTTTAATTTATATTAATGACCTCCCTTTTATGGTCAAGAACATGACAGATATTGAAGCAGTGCTATTTGCTGACGACACTTCTTTGATTTTTAATTTTAATCGCCAGTGTCGCAACACTAGCAATGTAAATGGTGCACTCTCTGCTATTCAAAACTGGTTTACTTGCAACAATCTGTTATTAAACTCAAATAAAACTAAAGTAGTAAAATTCACTTTGCCAAATGTTCGTCAGGTAAATACTGACATTATTCTCGATGGTACTAAATTAGATTTTGTAAATGAGACGATATTTCTTGGTATTACCTTGGATTCAGGCTTGAAATGGGCTCCCCATATTAAAAAACTTGCCAGCAGACTCAGTTCTGCAGCGTACGCGGTCAGGAGAATTAGACGAATGACTGATGTAGCGACAGCGCGTCTAGTTTATTTTAGCTACTTTCATAGCATCATGTCATATGGCATATTGCTGTGGGGTAAGGCAGCCGATATTGAGGCAATATTTATTTTACAAAAAAGAGCTATCCGCTCCATTTATAATATGGGTTCCAGAGAATCATTACGGGAAGTTTTCAAAGAAATTAATGTTCTGACCGTTGCATCTCAATATATTTATGAAAATATAATGTATGTACGTAAAAATATAAGCACATTTGTAAAGTTTAGTGACTACTCGGATTTAAATCTTAGAAATAAACATAAATTAGTTATACCTAAGCACCGGCTCGCCAAGACCTCAAATAGTTTTGTTGTTAATAGTATTCGATTTTATAATTCTTTTTGGGGTTCGACTGTCACTCGCGTCCGTAGGCTTTACCCTCGAGACCCTACACGTGAACCCTGGGTGGTGCTAATGAGTGACAACCTTACCGGTGGTAGGCTTTTGCCGTGGCTGGTGACCACCCTCAGTGACCTAATCAGGATGCCAAGCGTTCGCGCGTTCCTCCCTGCATGCACTGAGTAGCCGTTTGAAGAGTGGGTCTACGCAGTTGCGTCCGTCGGCGTACCGTTCTCAGACTCACAGTGTTGCTGCGCGCGGTGCCTAGTTTCGGAGGGTAGCGGGATCCGGAGCAACGGTTTTTCGCTGGCCGCCCGCCGATAGTTGGGCGCCCAATTGCAGATTAGCCATCTGCGAAAGGCTGCTCCGCCATCGCGCGCATAATCCTGAGGTTGCTCCTGTCGGGCCGGTTGGCGACCGGGCGAGAGGCCTCGACAGGCGGCCTTAGGGGGGTCCGGGCGTCCCCGCAGTCTCCGCGCTAGTTTTTCCTACCGCGCAGCGGCACTGTGACTTCTGATGGGGCTGGCTGGTGCCTCGCGTAACTGCCATTCTTTGCCTGTTCTTCCTTCTTGCCTTATAAAAAATTACCATGAATAAAAGAAACAGAAAGTTGAGGAATCAACAGCGGATGCACGGCCTCTCGCTTAAAGTGCACCTCACTAATATTCGAGGATTGCACTCAAATCTCGTCCCAGTCCACCACCATCTTGAGACTGCTAGGCCGCATCTCCTCTTGCTTACGGAGACCCAAATTACAACCCCCGCTGATACATCTTACCTACACTACCCAGGATTTGTCCTGGAGCACAATTTCCGCCCAAAGGCAGGTGTTTGTCTCTATGTGCGTGATGACATCTGCTGTAAGCGCATCCGTAACTTGGAAAATCCCTCTTTTTCCACAATCTGGGTGTATGTGAACTCTGGCACTGAGCAGACGGTCTATGCTGGTGTTTACCGTTCGCATAGCGGTGACCAGGAGACCTCGCGGCTGTTTCAACACCTAAGTGAGGCGGCTGATGTGGCTCAACAAAGGTACCCTACTGCGCAAATTGTTTTTATGGGTGACTTTAATGCTCACCTTGAGCAGTGGTTGTTTCCGTTTAGAGATACGGACCACGCTGGTAGAGAGGCGTACAAGTTTGCCTTGTCCTTGAACCTCTCCCAGTTGGTTGACCAGGCTACTCGGGTTCCCGACGTTGAAAACCACACAGCCAATTGCCTGGACCTTCTGCTGACGACCGAACCAGACCGGTATCATGTGTCTGTTTCAGCCCCTCTGGGAAGCTCTGACCACTGTCTGGTGAGGTCTGTCCTGACTTGTCCTCCGTCCGACCCCAGCCCCAGAGGCACTAGACGGGTATGGAGGTACAAATCAGCAGATTGGGATGAGATGCGACACTTTTTTGCGTCTTTCCCCTGGCTGCAAGTATGCTTCTCCTCTGGCGATCCGTCGAGCTGTGCAAACGCTATTGCTGAGGTCATCGGTGTAGCGATGGAATATTATATTCCGTTTTCAAACCGAACCTCTGGCATCAAGTCTGAGCCATGGTTCAATGCTGACTGTTTGAAAGCTGAAGCTATCAAACAGTCAGCATACCAGGCGTGGGCTGACGCTCGTAGTCGCAAAGCTCCGGATACGCGCATAAAGAAGAAAGCTTTTAACTCTGCGGCCAAGACCTGCAAAAAGCTGATTAAGAAGGCTCGCTTCGACCACATAGGCCGAGTGGGGACCAAACTTGCTTCGTACCCAACTGGTAGTAAAGCCTTTTGGTCTCTGGCCAAGAGCGTTGAAGCAAACTTCTGCCGCTCCTCACTTCCCCCTTTGCAGAAACCAGATGGAACACTGGCGCATACAGCAATAGAAAAAGCCAATTTACTTGCTTCTCTATTTGCTGAAAACTCACGTCTGGATGCGAGCTCTCAAACACCACCTCAGTTATCTCCTCGTGGATGTAAAATGCATGAAGTTCGCATTCACCAAAAGGAGGTTCTCAAAACTCTACGCAACCTTGATGTCAATAAAGCCAGTGGTCCTGACGATATTCCTGCGATTGTCTTACGGAATTGCGCAGCTGAGCTGTCTCCTGTTCTGACGCGACTGTATCGTCTGTCTTTTCGGTCCGGAATCGTACCCAAAGCGTGGAAGCTTGCCAATGTACAACCTGTACCCAAGAAGGGTAGTCGTGCCGACCCTAAAAACTACCGCCCAATCGCGATCACTTCCATTCTCTGTAAAGTGATGGAACGTGTTATTAACAAGAGACTGCTGGCGTACCTTGAAGACAATGATCTCCTCAGTGACCGACAATACGGATTTCGCCAGCGTCGGTCTACTGGGGATCTTCTTGTGTATGCCACGCATATTTGGGGTGAGGCTCTTGAGAGGTTCGGTGAAGCACTTGGTGTCTCACTTGACATTTCAAAGGCCTTCGACAGAGTTTGGCATGATGGTCTTTTGGCGAAGCTTCCCGCGTACGGTATCCCCATTGGCCTTTGTAATTGGATTGCCGATTTCCTGAGGGAACGGTCTATTCGAGTAGTTGTTGACGGCTGCTCGTCTGACCTATTAGCAATTAATGCTGGCGTACCTCGGGGGTCTGTTCTTTCAGCAACTCTTTTTCTGCTTCAAATAGATGATCTGCTTAAACCCGGTACCTTTGGGTATGCTGATGATAGCACAGTTGCTGAAAGATATTTTTCTAGTTCAAGGGCTAAAAAACCGGAAATCGACGATCTCAGAGAGGCAATGGTGCACCGTACCAATCGTGCCTTGCAGGCCTTCTCCGATTGGGGTGATGCCAACCGTGTCAGCTTCAATGCCTCTAAGACTCAGGCATGTCTGTTCAGTGCAAAAAAGAGCCCGTTCAACTTGGCTCCTACTTTTCGTGGTGTGCCTGTTCCTGTGACCGACCATCTCGAGCTTCTTGGTATCGACCTCTCGTCCAACCTTAACTTCGGTAGCTATATCGAGACCAGGGCTAAGACTGCTTCCAAAAAACTGGGTATCCTCTCCAAGGTTCAACGATATTTTACCTCGTGTCAGTTGCTGAATCTTTATACAGCCCAAGTCCGTTCATGTATGGAGTACTGCTCCCATTTGTGGGATGGATCTGCCCGTTATCAGCTCGAGGCCTTGGAAGCTATCGACAGGCGTGCCAGGAGACTCATTGGTGAGGACACACTTTCGACCAGACTTCAGAGCCTCGAACACCGCCGACTGATAGCGAGTTTGTGTGTTTTCTACAGGCTACACTTCGGGGAGTGTGCTCAGGAATTACATCATTTAATTCCCCCTGCACCATTTCGAAATCGGACGACACGGCGTGGGGAGCGATTCCATCCGTATGTGGTCGATATTCCTGCTCACCGCACCTGTCGATTTGCCTCCACTTTTATAATGCGAACCGCCAAGGTATGGAACTCCCTCCCCGCGTCTATGTTTCCCGATTCATACAATTTAGGGATTTTCAAGGCAAGAGTGAACAGGCATTTTTTGAGTTTGCGTGTACCACCCTAGGCCTCATCACTGCTTAACACCAGGCAGGATTGTGGTCAAACGCACTCAAATTTTTTCTAAAAAAAAAAAATAATAATAATAATAAACTGCCTGAAAACGTGCTGAATTTACCAGGAAAAAGGTTTAAACCCTACATTAAATATTCACTCAGCAGAAAGGCTTATTATAAAATTGAAGATTATCTAAATGATAAAAATAGCTGGAATGATAAACTCGGCACAGACACCAAACACAAGCCTACCTACTGCTAGGTACTTAATATATTGCGCATATATATGCATAATTATATTGTAAATACACTTTCTACCTTTATTTAATTTTTTACACCTTTAAATGTAGGTATATATGTATACCAGTATATTAATACGCTTTTTTTTTTCTCTTAATTTATAGTGTTATTAATCTTTAATTATTTGCATTATTTTTTTTTCTTCTTCGTCATCAGAAATTACAGATATTTTGTGTTAATTTTATATTTTCTGTCATTGTAATTTGTAAGATACAAATTACAATGACAGAAAATATAAAATTAAATACCATTTTAAAAGAGCAAGTGCTAAGTTTCTTGCCAGCTTCTTCTTAGCACAAATCTGCCGTCTGAACTGGTGGTAGGAAAAAATTGTGACGATTCGAAAGAGCTTATATTAGGCCTATTTGAATAAAAATATTTTGAATTTGAAATTTGACATAGTCACCCCACACTGTAAAGTGTGAACCACGACCGGAGTCGCACACCGTGACAGGTGTCTGCCAGTGATAAAACCACTGATTGACCATTTACTCACGAGAAAAGAATGCAGCGCAGGTTTCCGGTATCCATTCACGTAGAGAGGCGGCCTGCGTCTGCTTCGCCCTAGAACCGGCTAACAATCCAGTTCATAAAGTTGACGAGGCAACCTTTGAAATTATATACTTATGGACCCCGCATGCCCGAGTCCAGCTTTACTAGCCTGTGCTTGCTTAGTAAAAATAAAATCAAAACAAATCCCAACGTTTACATCCCTTATTAACGAAATCATCCTAACTGCTCTGGATATTACCTTTTGAAACAATCAGTGTCTTACATATCATTTTTTTTTAACGAATAGTCTCAATCTAGGGAACCAAAAATGGTGGAGTATTAAGTCGGTCGTTTTGTCAATGTCAACATGGTCATGCTCATCATGAAAGACACTTGTTCAACGCTACTAGGTTTCGGTGATTTAGCGAGAGCATCTATTTTACGCGTGCTCGGTCATACCTGACCACAACTAATAACGCGTCTTGATAGAAAGACGAATTTAATAAAATTAACAGAAAACCCTAATGGGAGTCGGGGTGTGCATAACGTGGCGCTGTGTTATTTAATTTTTATGCGTAGACTACCCGTATTAACCGTGGAAGTGGCAGTACTCGTTATAAAAGAATCAGAGAATTCGTTAATCTGGCAAAGTAATTTATAATTGAAACCTTATTGCATCCTTAACAATGATGTGATGAACAACGGGAATTGTGTTAGTCTCTGAAACTCGCAAGTTCTAATACTCCTTTGCAGTTTAACACGTCAAACCACGTAAAAGTCAACTTCTAACTAAATTTCGGGAAATTTCACTATTGTTGTTATAAAATACAAGGAATCAACTTCTTAACTGCCAATACCGCGAAAAGCGTACAATAAGATGTTACTTTATCACAAACGAGATATTTTGAAACGAGAAACTTGACCTTAATTAATAATAAATAAGTCAAGTCACATTATCCCTATACTTTGTTTTTGAAAGCGATTCTAATTTCTATTGGGAGTTTACAATCTTTCGAAGTTTCGGCACGCTGTTTTCCAAAGCACACTTCAGCAGTGTGACCCGTCTTCTTACAGTATGTACATGACGGCCTATCGCTACAAGAAACTCCGCTGTTATTATGTTCATTATAATTAGGCGGTCCCATTCGCGCTCTTTTTGGGCATTGCTGGCGCAGATGACCCATAGCGCCACAATTAAAACATGATGATTTATCAGTCGTGGCATCGCGTTTGCGAAAACCGTAACGATTAGAATCTTGTGGCGTAGTGGAGGGCGAACGAACCGGACCGTGATTTGAACGATTAATTGAATGAATTCTACGATACATTGAGGATTGAGCTTAGCGTTCGAAGCTTCCAAACACCAGACAGCAAAGTCATGCACATCAGGGTCAAAGTTTGAGATGTAAAAATGGTTAGATCTTGCCTGCACAAGCGACGATAGAGCGCCGACAATCCTGTCCGTTGCATCATCGATCGCGTTGTCTCCTCGCGACGTTGAAGCTCGCGGTCGTTCCGAAGCCATGCGCTGGCTTCGGGTTACCTCAGCCATGTGGTCCGGGATACCGCCAGGCTGGACCTCCAGCTGTGAAGGTGCAGGGGATGATGGAGGCGGCGGCACCAATGCCGGCGTCACCGATGGCGCCCTTATCCTGTCTTCGATAGCGTTTAACCGGATAAGAATCGTGTCTAAAACCTCTTCGGTTTTATCTTTTTTTCTACCTTTACTTTTCGAATTATCACCAGGCATCTTTAAATCATAACGAAAAAAATAATAATAAAGAAAACGAGCGGAATTAATAAAGCGCGTGATCCCGATCCCACTTCTGATTTTAGGAACCAGAAGTGGATTTTATTTAAAAAAAGAACAATTACAGCCAAACAACTATAATGAAAGCTTTAACTTTAATTATAACGAATTATTAAATAATCAAACGAATTAATTAACATTAACAATTTAGCAATAACTATGGGACGCGATCGAAGGCAAGGGCAGACGTCCGTCACAGCCGACCGTTCGCAGTAAAGTGAGTTCCAAACGCCTGCGACGTGAGGCACGCGGGCGATCCCCTCCATTACCAGCCGCTTTCTATTCTCAAGGTCGTCTTGTAGCAACGACGAGATGCAGGCCACGCCTTCCGACTTCCGACTACTTATTTTTTCTATAACAATAGATTGTAAGTTGTCAAATTGTAAGAGAAGAGGAAGAAAGCGCTCTCTCTCGTAATGGTCGCAAAATGTGTAAGTGTGCCTCTCTATGTTAAAAGTAAAAATAAAAGTATTAAATGAGAATATTCCACTGTGTATTACTGAAATAGCCCAACATAATTTATTAAAATACTAGAAGTTAACTTTGCCACATACAGCAAACCAAAGCTTTTAATTTAATTATATTTAATTATATTCTACTTTTTAAAATGAAATCAGCTATTTGCGAAAGAAAAGTATGTACTCCATTTTGTCATTTATCTATAACATACTAAAGCAAAGCAAGATACCTACCCTGTATTTACAGTTCAATAGTCCTCTAGGAACTTCTTGAGTTCTTGATGCGGTGAGCAATGTATGTACAGTCACCTCCAAAAATATGTAATCACTTATCACTTTAGTACTTTGTCACTTTCGTATATCATTTCAATTATTTAAGACATTTGAGTGAACATGTCAACAATGTTATAGTGACAAGGTACTAAAGTGATTACATATTTATGGAGGTGACTGTACCTACCTATTATGTTACAATTAATAAAATAGTAAACATTTTTGGACGAATCATACAACGCCATCTAGACCGAAACTAAATAACAGCTTATACTATGGGTTTTTACCTTGTTATATAAATAATTGTTGATAAATATACTTATTTTTTTTTGTAAATAAATACTTATTATACATAGAAAGCATCCAGATCAAGGCAAACAGACATATTCATGCACACAAATGTTTGCCTTGAGCAGGATTCGAACTCCCGGCCCTTGTGTGTAAAGTGACCGTTGCTAGCCACTCGACCACGTGCGTAATGTTTGCATGTGATTGCAGTTCGAAGCGGCAGAGGCTCTAACAAGAATAGCGTCGGGTTCGTCGGCGCAGAGCCACGTGGTGGTGGTGTGCGGCGCGGTGCAGGTGCTGGTGTCGCTCGTGGCGGACGGCGCCAGCGACGACGACCGCGTTCAGGTGGTGTCGGTGCTCCGCAACGTCGTCATGACCTCCGTGCTGGCCGCCGGCGTGTTGCCGGCGCTTATACAGTACGCATTCTATTGACGATTCTCTATCGATGATTGTTCGTGATTGACGGAAGTATTAATTGGTAGTTTACTTCAATGCGTCATAAATACAATGTATTGATTGATTAACTGGTTATAAAGACGCGTGATGTGACTTTTGCAATCTGATACATATAAGGAAAAAAGGATTGAGATCACATATTGGGTTCGGGCGTAATATAACAATTCATTCTCATAGGCGTGGTAAGTACATTCAGTGTACAATATCTCTATGAGCGAAACAAAAGTAATATTATCATGAGCCTGTCAATGTCTCATTAGGCGTGGTAAGTACATTCAGTGTACAATAGCTCTATGAGCGGAACAAAATAATATTATCATGAGCCTGTCAATGTCCCACTACAGGACAAATGCCTGCCTTCTATTTCTTCTAGTGTGGAAAGTAATGAAATTTATTTATTATTATTTCTCTTGATTATGGCACTCATCATCAATATGTGTTGCGTCTAAAAAAAATTATATTTAATTGCATAATATCTAATTTTCAGGATACTGAACAAATACACTCGACTATCTACGACAAGGAATGCAGTGTGGACATTGTCTTTTTTGTGTAGAGGACAATATCCCCCCTCAAACTTTGAAGCTCTTGCGCCATGTAAGCTATTTAAGGGCCTACGTCGTAAAATAATTGCGGCCGACTGAGCCCGAACCCCCCGTGCGACGCATATATCAATCCCTGTTGCGGGAGACAGAGATGGAACACCGTGAACTTGGCGAATTTTTAACACTGTTAGCGCCAAAACACATTTAGGCTTATTTAAAATTCATTAATTGAGTTCTTAAATATTTGTTTTTACAATATCTAGAAAACATTAATGTCTTTCTTTATATGAAGTTTAAAATTTATATTATTTACCGTTTAGAAGTTACAAGAGTTCTGAAAAAAAAACAGAGGTTACTTCGGATGTTTTTTCTATCGAGGAAATGTGTCACAATCGTGTTTTGGCTCTTTCCAAAATTTCGATTTTATGATCAATTAATACATATCCAAAAATCTAAGTCTAAATTTAAGTAGTTGAGAAGATATTTGGTTTATATGGACCCTTCTTTTTTCACATATTCCCTTAAAGTCAGATATTTTATAAAACGGTGAAAGCTTGTGCCGCAAAAGGCGTTTTAATAGCTCATTATTATAATGGCATAAATAATGTCTAAAAATATGTAAGAAAATATTCAAAAATTCCAGGTATTCCTGTGTTAGCTCGATTGTTACATCACACCGACGCGAATGTTTTGAGTGGCGTGTGTTGGGCTCTCGCAAATTTACCACATAAAGAAAACGAGAAGATACAGGCAGCTATTGATGCCGGTGTTTGCAGGAGGCTTGTTGAATTACTTAAGTAAGTAAAAATAATATAACATCGTAATAAGTACCATTTTTGTATCAACCATGATGTCTTCCTATATTTTGGTTGCGTACTGCGTGGGTTTAGAGGAGTTTCCTCCCAGCGAACGCTGAAGCGTATAGCGAATGAGATCCCCGCCGAGGTATTTTCTTTAGACTATAATATGAAGTAGTTCAAAAGCGCCTGGAGACCTATTTTTGAATCACTCGTGTCGAGCCGAGCGCTCGGTTCTACTGATTTTCATTCGACATAAGAATTTCCGTATTTTTGAATCGCTCGAACAGCAACGAGTGCCTCGTTCGTTTCCAGTGCTGCCAGTATAATACAAAATGTAGAGGTTTATCCTTTTCACGCAGAATTTAGAAAAACCGGTAACTTCCGCATCGAAAACGGAACGTAATATTTATGTGTTTTTTGCTTTTATAGTCTATGGAAATGACTGTCAATGTCAAACATTATCTGTTGTGAAAATTTAAAAAAAAACAACGACGACGTGAGATGGACTCATGTGACACTGACACACGCATTGATTTTGACGTTTATTCTATCATTCGCTTGCATTCGCTCGACTGCAACGAGTGGGTGGAGGCACTCGTTGCTGTTCGAGCGATTCAAAAATACGGAAATTCTTATGTCGAATGAAAATCAGTAGAATCGAGCGCTCGGCTCGACACGAGTGATTCAAAAATAGGTCTCCAGGTCGGTAACGCGCGAGTGATACTCCCGGTGTTGCATGCGTCCATAAACTACGGTGACCGCTTATCATCAGGGGCTGTAAGCTTATTTGCCACCATAGTGATATATAAAAAAACTGCACTTATAAATTTTGCCGCTAAAGTATTTCAATCATTTATGAAAAGAGGTCGTGAGAGGAAGCTATCGATGGTTAAATATAGACGATTCTCTTATCACCTGACTCTCAGACTAATCTGTTACCAAATCTTTCATTACACTAACCTGTTACTATATTGATTAGGCATAACAAATCAAACGTGGTGATAGCGGCTTTATACGCCGTTGGAAACATAGTAACCGGGACCTACAAGCTACAAGCGGAAACACAAGCAGTGCTTAACTGCAACCTGCTGCCCAATTTGCACGCTTTACTGCGCTCCAACGACGAAGTGCTGCGCATACATGCCTGCTGGGCCCTCTCCAACATCATCGCTGGGAATGCCGCCCAAATACAGGTAACTATACTAGTCGCCAACACGGCTGACTCGCGCAGACGGTAAACGAACCAAACTCATGCTTTTTACTCAGTGCATAATGACAATCGATTTTCTATTATTTTATAAATTGTGAGTCCAAATTTTGATGCGTACTATCATAGATTTAGTATATACCTACTAGCATATAGATCGGCAATGGTTTGACTAAGGCGACAACAAAAACAAATTACACTATTGTGCGTGTAATATACATGTGTGCAAGCAAGATAGTGCTAATTTTGTGGATTTTCCTTTTTGTTTGAGTTACATCCAGGCACTGCACAGGTAACCATATTTAATCACGTCTAATTAACACCAAAACTACACTTAAAAACCATAAATTTTGTAAAAATAAGTACGATTTGTTTTTAACACGACTGACGTCAGACCGATACAGGCCGGTAGCGTTTATAGGAAGAATGCTCTCGCCTATCTATCTCGCTCTAACAAACGCGTATGCTATGATCTATCTCTTTTGCATTGCCAATCTAACGCTAGTATATAATAAATGTGTACTATACTAGTTTTTTGAATGGGCGGTAGGAAAAATAGTGACGATTCGAAAGAGTTTATAATAGGCTTATTTAAATAAAAAAGTTTGACTCGACGATTTGAAAGAGTTTGTCTTTGGTGAATAGACCTATTTGAAAAAAGAAAGTTTTGACTTTATTTATACGTTAGTCTTTTGAGAATTTGTTAGGTGATGTTAATGTTGTTTTTAAAACATCGTAACACCCTAACTAAAGGTTTATGAATTATGTGAACCTCTAGGTGGTAGGTAGGCCACATAGTTACTGGTCCATCACCTACATAAACACATCTTTAAAAAGTCTTTAAAATTAATTTTAAAAGTAGTTTTTGATAATATAGTTGTCACATTATTTTTTGTTGTAAGTGATGAACCAAATGTTGTTTTATTGTGAGAACTTAAATAAGTGATTTTTATTTACAGGCAGTCATTGACGCTGATATATTTCCATCTCTAATCGAAATCTTAAGACAAGCCGAATTTAAAACTTGGAAACGGGCTGCAACTGGGGCGATTACCAACGCAACCAGTGGAGGAACACAAGTTCAAATTAGGTATCTTTTTTAAAAATACATATTACCGATTGTTTTTTGAATGTAAAAAAAATATATTGTTAAGGTATGTATCGGATTACGAGCTCACCGATACAAGTTGTTTTAAAACGATCAGCAAAAAGTTTTTTTTTAAGTTTTTATGTTAATAGCTGCAGCAGTATACGCAGTTTTTATGTGAATTTAACGAGGAGTTTTAATTTTTTTTTACAGATACTTAGTGGGTCAAGGTTGTATACCGCCTCTGTGCGATTTATTAACTTCGACTGATGCAGAAACGGTACAAGTTGCTCTCAACGGAATAGACAATATATTAAAAGCTGGTCAACAGTCGGACCAACGCGACAACCCATACGCAGCTCTCATTGAAGAATGCTTTGGTAAATTTCTTTTTAATAGCCCAAAATAGCATGCAATTTAATCGCTACAAATTCTTATGAGAATACAACATTATCATTTAATTAAATTGTATTATATTTTTATTTTGTTCATAAGAGTACTGCCCACAACGCCCTCTTGTTGTCAAACAGTAATGTTCAAATACAAGAAATAGTAGCTCATTGGTAAGAGCACTCGGCCGGATATCGAGAGGACGTGGGTTCGAATCCCCTAGTGTGGGGAGGTGAAATTTTTCTATCACATATATTATCAATATATTAATAAGCGGAGCTCATGGAATGTTTTGTTTTTCAGGTTTGGATAAGATCAAATTTTTACATTCCCACGAGAACCTGGACATCTCCCAGAAGTCATTAGAGATCATCGAGAACTACTTCGGGTCGGAGGAGGAGGAGGACTAGTCCAGCACCGGCCAGTACACCTTCTGCGGCGACCACGCCGTGCCCATGGGCGGCTTCCACTTCTGAACCAAGTGCGTACGGTGCACCTACTTGTTTGCCACCTTAGTGGTGTAAATAATAACTTCTGTGACGCCTGCCTTGTTGTTTCAGATGTCTGCAAGCTGCAGAACTGACCTCTTCATGCCGAGTAGATCACTGAACAAATTCTGTCGACATTGGAGTGTAATTATAAATATTTTGCACCCAATATGTTATATAGGTGATTTTATTAATATAAAACTATGAAATTATTAACAAAACTAGCCTTTTTTATTTTTTGCTATTGTAGATAACGGCGTATCTAGTTCATTTATTTTATAGTTAACAAATATATATTATATTCCATCAACCTTGATGGCAGTCTTTGTTAAATTAAATAATTTAACTTGTATATTGTTATGTGAAAAAGTTATCCTTTCTATTGGTCATACGTATTACACATATTGGTACCAATATGCTTGTTGTTTTTGTTTAAATAGGTACAATAAAATCATTCTGATACATTCAAGTGTAATCTGCAGATCCTGTCCGTAGATAATAAGCTCACCAACTACTTAGTTGACGTCAATTATATTTTTTGCATTGATAAAAAGGTCTTGAGACTATAGACTATTAGTTTCAGTGCGCGAAGTTCTGCGTTTCTTAGACATAAAACACCCTAAACCAAACAGTACAAGAAAAAAAAATTACAAATATATTTTTTTATTAATTTTTTTATTCAATTATATACAGTTAATAATTAACAGCCAATGGACACATAAGAATAGATTTAACAGTATTAAAAACGGTTCGGTTTTTGTAGCAGGAATGTCAAGGTCTGCGGTAAATCGGCTTTGAATAAAATCCGGATTTAATTCGACTCTCAAATGTTTGATTATTTAATCAACATACAATCCGGGTCTCCGTTAATCCTGTTTTCTGATTGCGGAAACCGTATCATGATCTGGATCAGACTGAAATTTATTATACACTGGGGAATCCCGCGCAATTTCATTTGCGTGCATATATATGCACTGTAGCGACTTTATTATAAAACGCCATTGATTTTTGACCAAATCCTACGGGAATCGCGTACTTTTCGGTGTAAAAGGATCCTATGTGTTAATCCAAGGTATCGCTACCTACATATCTACCAAATATCATAAAAATGGGGAAGAAAACTGCCAAGTTTAGCCGCTAGTAGCGCTGATATCGCTTGACTCAAAACAACGTTCAAGTTACGTCAAATATCATACAAAATTTTATGTCGAATGTGAAAAATATTTTTTATTACAAAAATGCCTCGTTGTGCTGTAATTGGGTGCAATAATAATGTTAACCATTCTTTTCCTAAGAATTTGCGAATGAGAAGACTTTGGGAGAAGGTTGCTACGAACAATTTGAGGTTATGTTCAGAATATTTTCTTGCATCTGATTATAAAGGCGACAGTTCTGCTATGAATAGACCATGACACTGTAAATTTTTGGCGGTGAGAGCCCTACGCTCCCGCAACAGTCCGGTGTCTCAGAAAAGGGTGTTAGTACACCCGAACTGAACTTCTCAATTCTTAAAAAAAAAAAAAAGAATAGATCATGTTGAATACAAAGTTATGTTTGATCAAGAAAAGAAATAATATAAACGCGGTACCTAATGTGGTAATTTATGCGAAGAACTAAACAAACTGACAGGTGACAGATATTGAATTCGACTCAAGCGAGCGCAGCGACATCTGCTATTTAGCGTTTGCGTTTTCTTCCCCATTGGCCCAGCCATTTGAGCGTGAACAAGTAACAAACATACACTGTGCATACACACAAACATTCGCCTTTATAATCCATACTAATATTATAAATGTGAAAGTGTGTTTGTTTGTTTGTTTGTCCGCCCTTCACGTCGAAAGTAATGAACGGAGGCCTTGAGAGTGACATAAGGCTACGTTTTTCCCCACGGGATAAAGACAGCGGGTAACATATAAGTAGGATTGCTTTTGTAGGTGCACCCTGTTCTGATTACTAACCTAACCTAACCTAACTGAGCAACAGTCTCTTTTTTAATCTCATAGGTCGATTAGATTACCTTTTCCTTAACATTTTGCATATGAGTTAAATGAATCAATTGAATTAAAGGACTAGAGATATATTCACAAGATCCCGTGGGAATAAAGGATGTATTTACAAACTATCTTGTCGTAATAAAAGCTATGAAAGAAAAAATCCCTCAGCATTATCAGTTTCTCGATAATCGCTAGTGGTTTTAAGCTATTTCGTGCCAGTGCAATTATTTTGTACATAAATGGACAGTCACGAAGATCATTTTCATTTACGTCACGTATAGTATTTTGATGACAGTTTTCACCACGAAATACCCATTTCATCTATCTATATATATAAAATTCAAAGTCCTGACTGACTGACTTAACTATATATCAACGCACAGCCCAAACCGATAGGTCTAGAGATTCCAAATTTGGACTGTAGGTTCCTTACGACGTCTAGGGGTGTACTAAGAAAGGATTTTTCAAAATTCCTACGGGAAACCGAGATATACGCAAACGAAGTTGCGAGGGTGTATCAACGCACAGCCAAAACCGCTGCGTCTAGAGCTTCCAAATTTGGCATGTAGGTTCCTTATGACGTCTAGGGATGTACTAAGAAAGAATTTTTCAAAACTCCCACGGGAAAGCGAGATATACGCATACGAAATTGCGAGGGGACGCACAGCCCAAACCGCTGGGTCTAGAGATGCCAAATTTGACATGTAGGGTCCTTATGAGGTCCAGACTCTCCAGACTAAGGGAACGGACCGGACCGGACCGGAACGGATCAGACCTGATCGGTCTGGAAGGAACCGCACCGTACCGGGCCGTGCCGGACCGGATCGAACCGGACCAGACCGGTTTTTTTTTCATCTATATATATAAAATTCAAAGTCCTGACTGACTGACTGACTGACTTAACTATATATCAACGCACAGCCCAAACCGGTGGGTCTAGAAACTCCAAATTTGGACTGTAGATTCCTTACGACGTCTAGGGGTGTACTAAAAAGGATTTTTCAAAATTCCTACGGGAAACCGAGATATACGCAAACGAAGTTGCGAAGGTTACCGCACCATCTCCTTTGAGGCGGCGTGTGCGATAGCGGGCAGTCCGCCGTGGGAGCTGGACGCCGTAGTGCTGGCGGCGGCGTATAGGCTCGCCGCCGAAGCCCGCCAAGGAGGGGACCCGTTCCCGGATGGGGCTCTGCGCTGGAGGGAAAATGCCCAGCGGTCCCTCGTCCGGGAATGGGGCGCGCGGCTCGAGGAGACGGAGAGGAGTTCTGGAGCACCACGGCTGCGCACCGTGGACGCCATACGGCCGGTTTTAAACAATTGGTTAGGGAGGCGCCACGGTGCGTTGTCGTACCACGTTGTGCAGGTATTGTCCGGCCACGGCTGTTTCGGCTGGTACCTGCACAACATGGCGAGGAGAGAAAGAACGGCGGAGTGCCACGAGTGCGGCTGCGCGGAAGATACGGCGCAGCACACACTAGAGGAGTGTCCCGAGTGGGCTGCGCCTCGCGCCGCACTCGTGGCTGTTGTTGGCGACGACCTCTCGCTCCCGGCTGTTGTCAAACAGATGGTCGAGAGCAAGAGGTCGTGGGACGCGGTAGCCTCCTTCTGCGACGAAGTATTGACGCAGAAGGAGGCAGCGGAGCGGGTGAGGGAAGCGGATCCAGCCGCCCCCCCGCTCCGCCGAAAAAGACCGGGCGGCAGGCGTTTGGCCCATGCCCGGCGACTGCCACCTTAACGGGGGCTTCCGGGCGGCGGTTTGGGGAAAACCGTCGCCCATCGGATCGGAAGTCCCCGAGCGGTGCGGCGCGCCAATTTCAACTGTGCGCGCCGCCAATAGTGCCGAGCCCAAGGAGACGGGTCTTCGGACAACCGCCGGCGGGGTCACGGAAGTATCTTAGTTCCCGTGGCCCCGCCCATCTAGGCAGATAAGGTGGCAGTCAGTCAGGTTTTTAGTCGGTATACCCAAGTGGCATAAGAGGGAGAGCCCGACATACCCCCACCGCTTCCCCAAGCGGCGGGGCATGCAGTAATGCATTTTCCTGACTATAAACAAAACAAAAAAAAAACGAAAAAAGGGTGTATCAACGCACAGCCAAAACCGCTGCGTCTAGAGATTCCAAATTTGGCACGTAGGTTTCTTACGACGTCTAGGGATGTACTAAGAAAGGATTTTTCAAAATTCCCACGGGAAAGCGAGATATACGCATACGAAATTGCGAGGGGACGCACAGCCCAAACCGCTGGGTCTAGAGATGCCAAATTTGACATGTAGGGTCCTTATAAGGTCCAGACCGACCGGACCGGACCGGACCGGAACGTATCAGACCTGATCGGTCTGGAAGGAACCGCACCGTACCGGGCCGTGCCGGACCGGATCGAACCGGACCGGACCGTTTTTTTTTTTCATCTATATATATAAAATTCAAAGTCCTGACTGACTGACTTAACTACCTAGTCTTGCCATAAATATTGTAAAAGAGTTTCTTATTATCTTTCAATTGCAAATAACATTTAATACTTTTACAATGTGTTAGTTTAATACATAAATATAAAACAATTTAAAGTATAAAAGGTTTATTCGAAGAAGTCTCCATTGGCTGCAATACAGTTCTATAAACGTTGAGGCCAGTTATCAATAGAAACACGCACTCTTTCCATGGGAAAATTCTTCACTGCCAATCGTATGGATTGTTTTAGGGACTCCAAATTATCATGGCGTTTAGAGCAAGCCGTACTCTCTAAAACGCACCATAAATCATAATCCAGCGGATTAAGATCGGGACTAGACGACGGCCAGTCTTCAGCTCTGATGAAGTCGGAAACGTTCGATTCCAACCAAGACTGCGTGGACCGAGCTTTGTGCTTCGGCGCCGAGTCTTGCTGGAAGGACCATTCTTGGTTATTGAACATGGTATTGTTAAGGGGATTAACTACCTTCTCAAGAATGGTATCTTGATACACTTGTGCCGATGTTTTGATACCTTTTTCACAAAAGTATGACTCAGTCACTCCTTCATAGCTAACACCCCACCAAACCATCACTGAAGTCGGGTAATGCCCACGTTGCTTAGAGCTTTGAGCATAAATACAGTCATTTTGTTAGTTAAAATGTAGCTCAATTGTAAAAAAAATCTCAACCGTAAACAAAAATTTTCTGTGACCTCCCTTTGCGTACCGTTTCAGTAGTTTTTTCGATTTTACCACCCTATTCTTTTTTAAATTATCAGTTAAGAAATGACCAGTACGTCTCTCATAGGCTGCAAGTCCTAAGTCATCTTTTAAAATACACGACATGGTTCTAGGTGCTATCTTCATCTCCCGAGATAAAATCTTTTGCTTTCGGACAGAATTTCTTCGAATTCTTTCCCTTACTGCTTTGACCACCTTTTTCGTACGAACACTACGTGGACAGCCAGATCTTTTTCTGTCACAAACAGAGGAGCTCTCATTGTACCTATTAATAGCCCGGTACACAAACATTTTATTAATACCAAGCGTATGGAGAGTTTTAAAAATTGCACTTGGCTCTATACCTACTTTGTGAAATGCAATCACAGCGATTCGGTTCTCTTTATCACCCCACTCCATTTTAATATCGCAAAATATTGTACAATGTATTGGCGCCAAAATAAGAAAAGACAATGAAAAATCATATAAAAATGACAGATTCCAAATTCAAATGTAATATTTTGTTTATTTTTAGTTGTAACAGTATTTATGGCCAGACTAAGTATATATCAACGCACAGCCCAAACCGGTGGGTCTAGAGACTCCAAATTTGGACTGTAGGTCCCTTACGACGACGTCTAGTGGTGTACTAAGAAAGGATTTTTCAAAATACCTACGGGAAACCGAGATATACGCAAACGAAGTTGCGAGGGTGTATCAACGCACAGCCAAAACCGCTGAGTGCGACCAACTCTGATTTTTCACTCGACTCTAACGTAGAATAAATTGACCCTAAGACTGTTTGATTGATTAATACTGAATCTGGATATTACAAGATGATAATAAAAGAAATTTATAAAAAAATATGATTATTTATTTTTCCCTGTAGATTTATCATCGCTATTATAAACTGTACCTACTTTATCGCAAATGTACAATTTAAAACACTTTACACTGTGACTCAATAATAATAATAAATCTTTATTTCAGACTTATACAATGAGTCCATATAAAACTAAAATTAAAAAATACAATAAAGAATATGTTATATAATAACATTATCACATCCCGGCATTACAATCAACCATAATTTGTGGTTATTTTCATCCACCGTCTGTATGTAGACGTCATGTGAAGTCTGTCTGCCAGACCCCTAACAATTCCATTGCTACACGTGTCCACTCTGGCAATGAAGGATGCGATTCGATGGCGCTGAATGGCATTAAATGTATTGACACGACATTTTCCAAAGTTACCTCACGAATCGCTCACAATTTGTTGTCATAGATGGAATTTAGAGCAATGAAGAATTCATTAGCTATGGAGTTCCTCAGGGAAGTGTCCTTGGACCGACGCTGTTTCTCATATACGTTAATGACCTGTGTAACTTGTCTCTTCCAAATTGCAGGATTGTGACTTATGCAGATGATACTGTTCTTCTCGTTAGTGGTCGGAATTGGGAATCTGTTCGTACACACACTGAAAATGCTCTAAATGTTGTGATGAATTGGTTACAGACGAACATATTGACTTTAAATTTGGCTAAATCTAGGTTCATTCCTTTTGCCCCCCATGTTTCTTCTAGAGCACCCCTATCTTTTAATATGTAGGCACACATAGATACTGCGCATGCATGTAGTGTGGAGGATGACGTAATGGTTGCTTGCAGTAGCGCCTCCCGGGTTTATTATATAGGTCTATACCTGTTAATGAATGTAATGTTAATTTAGTTCTCATTTTATCGTAATACAAGTTATACGTGTACGCTGCTGTTTCATTTATCTGGACCTTCTGAATAGGGTTTAAGTGAGGACAATATTAAGAAACCCTAAAGTGGTGACCCCGTGGAACATTTCTTTTTTATTTTGTTATTAACTTTAAAATATAGTGAAATCAGAACTTTTTGAACAGCGGATTTATTTCGATATTGAGAACTCGCGTTATCCACCATGAATCCACCAACAATCAGCATACATCCATCAACATCAGCAGCGGACCCTATGGCGATGTTGGAGCAGATAACGCTAACGTCCAGAATCCCAGATTTTTGGCCTGACATGCCAAGGGCATGGTTTCGCCGATTCGAAGCTACCGTTACGCAGCAGAAGTTGTCAGATTTGGCGAAGTACGATCTGGTAATAACTAAGCTGGACAAGGAAATCATGGCTCAGGTCTCGGATCTTTTAGACCAGCCACCGGCAGCTGAAAAATTTAATACTCTTAAGGAGCGATTGTTAACAAGTTTTGAAGAGTCTGCCAGTAGGCAGGTGCAGAAATTAATTGGCGAAATGGAGCTGGGAGATCAGCGTCCATCTCAGCTGCTAAGGCGGATGCGTGAATTGGCCAGAGATAAAGTGCCGGACGACACTCTTAAGCTGTTGTGGCAACCACACCTACCAGCATCGGTTCGAGCTATCCTAGCGGTAACGCCATCCAAGGACCTGGACGCCCTCGCGACGGTGGCGGACAAAGTGATGGAGAGTACAGGAGTAAGGCATGTCTCGGAAATCAAATCGACGACGGCAGAGCCTGAGACATCAAACGCCGGACAGAGTGGCACTAGTCAGATATTAGGAGAATTAGCTAAGATTAGCGTTCGACTGGATAATTTGGAGCGTGGTAGACCGAGACAACAACAACAAGGGAATCGGAATTTTAGATCAAACTCTAATAGTGGCAGACCGCAGGGTAATAAGCGCAAGAGTGCTAATTGGTTGTGTTTTTATCACTTCCGGTACCGGGACAACGCGGCGAAGTGCGTAAAACCGTGTAATTGGAGCAGTCTTAACCGGGAAACTACGGGAAACTAAGTGTAGTGCAGCCGATGCCGGCGGGTTCCTGCACTGTTCACAACCGCCTAA
The DNA here is from genome assembly GCA_905163395.2 of Endotricha flammealis. Classification (NCBI taxonomy): domain Eukaryota; kingdom Metazoa; phylum Arthropoda; class Insecta; order Lepidoptera; family Pyralidae; genus Endotricha; species Endotricha flammealis. The sequence continues at coordinate 1,598,046 of LR990856.1, read as the reverse complement.
TAGTATGTGACAAAAATTCAGGTATGCGATTTTTAATTGATACCGGGGCTAATGTATCCGTGTTACCGATCGATAAACAATTTTTACGTAAAAATAAAACCAATATTTCGAACTATAAATTGTACGCGGCCAATGGTACAGTCATCGACACATTTGGTACTAAAATGTTAACACTAGATTTAAGTTTAAGACGTAATTATACTTGGACTTTTGTACTAGCTGATGTTAAGCAGCCGATTATTGGCGCTGATTTTCTTTCACACTATAAATTGCTTGTTGATTTGAGTGGGCGTAAGCTTTTAGATCAAATTACTAATTTAGATGTGATTGGATCAATTGTGATGTGGAATGGATCATCGTTAAGCACTATTGACCATAATAATGTGTATGGCGATTTACTGTCGAATTTTCCTGAAATAACAAAACCTGTTTCATTTAAGGAGAAGCCTCCACATTCGGTGTTTCATCATATTGAGACATCCGGGCCACCTGTGTATGCGCGGGCTAGACCATTAGCACCCGAGAGGTACAATAAGGTTAAGGAGGAGTTTAGGCGAATGCAGGAGTTGGGTATTTGCAGGCCATCTAATAGCGCGTGGTCGAACCCTTTACATGTTGTACCGAAGAAGGACGGGCAAATACGTCCTTGCGGGGATTACAGGGCTCTTAATGCTATTACTAAACCGGATAGATACCCAATTCCGCGTTTGCACGACTTTACTTATGTGGTAGGTAATAAAAAAATATTCACGCGGCTTGACCTTAACAGAGCTTATCATAACATACTTGTCGCTCCCGAGGATATTGATAAGACCGCTATAACTACACCTTTCGGTTTGTACGAGTTTACACGTATGACATTCGGGTTGCGAAACGCGGCGCAGACCTTCCAAAGGTTCATGACTAATTCCGTTTTTCAGGGGTTAGAAACCCAATTAGAAAATGTAGGGGTGGACCCCAATTTTTATTTTTGCTATATCGATGACGTTATTATAGCTAGCGAATCGGAGGAGCAGCATAAAATGCATTTGGAAGCAATTTTTGACCGATTAAATAAATTCGGAATCACAATTAATTTATCCAAATGTAGTTTCGGCCAGTCGAAAATCGAATTTTTAGGGTATCAAGTTACGTCAGAGGGTATTAGTCCTCTGGAAGATAAAATTCAGGCAATAATAAATTTTCCTAAACCTAAAACTGTAGACCAGCTTAGGCGTTTTTTAGGAATGTTAAATTTTTATAGGTCAAGTTTACCTAGAGCTGCGCAACATCAAGCAGAATTAAATAAATATTTAAAAAATGCTAAAAAGAAAGATAAGTCAATCATTCAGTGGACAGTTGAAGCAGATGCTGCGTTTGCAAATTGCAAAACATGTTTACAAAACGCTGTCGTATTAGGTTACCCAGTGGCGAATGCAGAGTTAGCTATTATGGCGGATGCATCGAACGATTGTGTAGGTAGTGTGTTGCAAATAAAGGTGGATGCACACTGGAAGCCTTTAGGTTATTTTTCTAAAAAACTCAGTGACACCCAACTTAAGTATAGCACATACGACAGGGAACTATTAGCGATTTATTTGGCGGTACATCATTTTAGATACTTGATAGAAGGTAGACCATTGATTATTTTCACCGATCATAAACCTTTAGTTTATGCTTTCTCGAAAAAGCCTAGTGACAAAGAGACTCCTAGACGTATTAGGCAATTAATGTTTATAAGTGAATTTACGACTAATATTAAACACGTTAGTGGTAGTGACAATAGAGTCGCGGATGCACTTTCGCGCGTCGAAACTATAGTATGTCCAACGGCAGTTGATTTCGCGGAATTAGCGGTAGCGCAGCGCAGTGATAGCGAACTGACGAAACTGTTATCAGACACCAGCGGGCGATTGAAATTCAATAGAATTGTTTTGCCTGACAGTGAGAACGAGGTGACCTGTGAAATATCGACTAATGTTATGAGACCGTATTTACCGTTGGAATTTCGAAAGATTGCTTTTAACGCTGTACATAGTCTATCACATCCTGGAATTCGCACGACTCGGAAATTAGTCGGTACTAAATATTTTTGGCCGAACATGAATTCGGATGTAGGTCATTGGGCCAAAACTTGTATTCAATGTCAACGGTCAAAGGTCATTCGACATACTGTATCAGGATTAGGGCAGTTCGAGGCGAGTAGTCGGTTTAGTCATCTCCATGTGGATTTGGTTGGACCTTTATATACTTCGGAGGACGGATACAGGTACTGTTTAACAATAGTTGATAGGGCTACAGGTTGGCCGGAAGCGTTCCCTCTTAAGGATATTCATGCGAAGACGGTGGCCAAGATACTCTTTGAGGGCTGGATCACACGTTATGGCTGTCCTGTTAGGATTACAACTGACCAGGGCAGGCAGTTTGAGAGCAGCTTGTTTGCCTCCTTAATGAAATGCTTGGGAACAGATAGGTTACGTACTACAGCCTATCACCCACAGAGTAATGGTGTGGTGGAAAGGTTTCATCGGTCTTTAAAAGGAGCTATAATGGCTCGGAGTAATTTGGGTACTTGGGTTGAAGAATTACCCACTGTCTTGTTAGGTTTGCGAGCAGCACCGCGCAGCGACACTGGTGTTAGTGCCGCTGAGTTAGCATTTGGTAAAACCATGCGGTTGCCAGGCGATTTTTACAATGGTACAAGCATAGGAGTTAGCGATTCTTACGACTATGTAGATAAAATCAGAGAGACTATAAGTAAACTAAAACCAAGACCTGTAGGGCAGAGAGATGCCCGAACAGTCTTTATTCATCAGGATTTACTTAAGTGTTCGCACGTTTTTATACGAGTAGATTTGGTTAAAAAATCACTACAGCCTCCATATGACGGACCTTTTCGCGTATTAAAGAGGACTGATAAACATTTCTCTTTACAGATGCCAGGTAAAGAGGTACGGGTTTCTATCGATAGATTAAAACCAGCGTATATGCTTAATGATGTTCCAATCGTACATTCGCAACAACATAGTGATACGAGTAATAACGCGACAAGCGAAACGCCTATAACTCGGACCACACGCAGTGGCAGAAAAGTAATTAGACCCGTAAGGTTTTCTTCATAGGTTTATAATTATCTATTTACATAAATGTGAACTATATACATTCATAAATATTATACATTCATTATATATTGTTTTATTTACAAATTTAAATGTTTTTATTTGTAGCTTGAATAATGTTTACGTTGTTATTATAGTATAAGCACGTACTAAGAGAAATAAAACTTAGCAATTGTTTATACTAGGTCAATTTAAATTAAGTGTCAACATCTTTTAATTTTGTTCTCGAGTACTTTATGTTTACATCGTTATTTTAGGCTATTTAAATGAAGAGTTAAACATAAATCTTTTTATTGTAATTTCAACCGTTGAATACTGTATTTGCTGTAGCTATGGGTTACAACCAAAGCAAACCGCAACAAAACAATGTTGCCTTGACTCAGTCAGTTTCAAATACTGAAGTCATGGGAAATAGAGTTAACCTAATAGAAATAACTCTTATAATTTTTGGCTGTGTTATAGTATTGTTTGCAATCTTTTGCTTGAGACAACAATGTAAAAAACGAGTTCGGAGCTGTATCCGCAAGGAAGCAGTCTCAGCAGGTTGGACGCCGCCACCTGCGGTAACAGTGCACACAGTGCAACCTTCAACTACACCGCGTAGTCATGACGGATATTAGTGTCGCGGTGGTGTGTAGAAAAGTTATTGTTGTGTTAACTTCCAGTGTAGCGTGTTACGTAATGTTTTTAATTTTAATTATCCGGTAAAATCCGTTTATCTTTAATTGGCATATTTAATGACATTTATTTTTGACCACAATTCATGAAATTTATTTATTCGTGTGCTATTCGCGATTGGTGTCAACTGCGGGTTAGCGGGTGTCATCGTTTCTTTTTGTAATGTCACCTGACGGTCAAATGTGCCAAGTAAGAATGAATGGACTAGGTATAACTAATATGTGTAGTAAGTAAAAGTAACAAGTAATATGAAAATAATTTGTTGATTTTTGGTAAAATTTTTTTTTAATAAGTCAAAAGTTTATTTTTCTTTTCTTATATTAATCGTTAATTTTAGAAAAATCACTGTATTGTTAATTGGATTAAATCAAAAACATGTAATTTTAGTTTTAATATTTTTTTTTTTCCTTTAAAGAGGGGGGCTACTGTAGGCACACATAGATACTGCGCATGCATGTAGTGTGGAGGATGACGTAATGGTTGCTTGCAGTAGCGCCTCCCGGGTTTATTATATAGGTCTATACCTGTTAATGAATGTAATGTTAATTTAGTTCTCATTTTATCGTAATACAAGTTATACGTGTACGCTGCTGTTTCATTTATCTGGACCTTCTGAATAGGGTTTAAGTGAGGACAATATTAAGAAACCCTAAAAATATAACGGCCCACACTTGTTCTAATCCTAATTTCGCTCGCTGTGACTGCGTACGGGTGGAACGTGCTTCATCTGTAAGATATCTGGGAGTTTTAGTGGACGATGAAGTATCATGGAAGCCTCATATTTTGTTTCTTACCGCGAGGGTCAGAAAGCTAATATATGTTTTCAAAAAACTTAGAAATGTTTCAGATTTCGAAACATTGAAAACTGTTTATTATGCCTTAGCCCAATCCGTCTTAAGTTATAGCATAACAGCTTGGGGTGGTTCTGACAAAACGCACATGCTTAGACTGGAGAGAGCACAGCGTGCATTACTAAAGGTGATGTCAAAAAAACCCCTTCGTTTTCCGACAATTAGTCTTTATGACTTTTGCAAGGTTCTCACGGTGAGACAGCTTTTTGTTCTTCAAACCACTTTAAGAAAGCATTCCCAGTTGGTCTATGACCATAGCTTTGCCCATTCTAAACGTAGGTCCGATAGAGTCTGCCCTGTTGAGAAACGAAGAACTGCCGTAGCGAGTCGGAACTACTATTACATCAGCACAACGTTGTACAATAAGCTAAACAGACAACTTAATCTCTATCCGCTTACTATATATAAATGTAAACTAACATGCATTAGTTGGCTGGTAACACTTTCATATCAGGCTACAGAAGATCTAATAAGAGTAGGTGAATAAAACCATATACAAACAAATTTACACACACACACACACTCACACACACATACTCGCACACACACACTTTCACTATAAAATAACTTAAAACATTTTAAGACATCTTAGACTCTTAGTACATTTCCAGTATTTATTCTGGGAACATAAAAACATTAAAATTGTCACTCCTTTTATGTAGGTGGGCGTTGACATGTGCAACACAGTTTTCATACTTATGCACGTGTCATCGTATTGTTGTTCTTATTTACATTGTTATTTTGTTCCAAATAAAGAATTATTAATTATTATTATTATATCAAATAGGCCAAATACAAGCTCTTTCAAATAATATCTTAGCTCAGACTAAAATTATTCTTGTAATAATTTATTATGTGACGCACGTTTTCATCCACGTCAACTAAAGTTTCCAAATTATTATTTCGATTGAACTTTAATTTGATATGATAGAAATAAAATATCGATTCTTAAAACGAGAACGGCACAACATTGACACGAGTGAGACATAATATTTCCCATCTTACACATTTATTAGAATCTACTTTTCTTAACTCAAACAGATTCGCGTTACATGACGTTTTCACACAAGAGTCGCGAATATCATGTAACATTAAACACCCAGCAAAAGGAACCACTTAAAACGTTATTGTAATGATGATTAATATTATTGATCTAGTAAGTGGCATATGGTATTTTATAAGGCTCGACCGAGGTCTCGGTCTCGGTCTCGGCATTCTCGGCTACAAATCCAACCGAGAACTCAGTCTCGGTTCTCGGCTATAAATCGCCGAGATTCTCGGACATAACCGAGACTGTTTCGTCGACTGTGATTGGTTGTTGGTTGGTTGGTCGGACGGCGGTGATGAGAGGATGCACTTAATCGGCGATTTTCATTTATAAAAAGTTGTTTGCCACTGATTACTGCGACACTGATCGATCCACGATTTAAAACTAAATATCTATAAATAGTTCTTAGTTTGTGATCAAAATTTTTAACAACTGTGTCTGTCAAGTCAAGAATTGCATCCTCAGTAGACTTACCCCTGCAAAAGCCATATTGATTTTTATTGAAGTAGTCCGTTGCTTAAAATGCCAGCAATATGGCCACGTGCATAAACATTGTTCTGAAGACAAGCCTACTTGTTCACACTGTGCCGGAACACACGACTCGCGCGAGTGTACAAAAAAAACCGAAAAAGACTTTAAGCCAACATGCGCAACGTGCCGCCGTCTAAAGAAAGCGGCCGACCATCAGACCGGGTCTGAGATTTGCCCTACGTACGCGGCTAAGTTAGAATACCTAATTTTAAACACCACGTATGGATAAAGTTGTAATTTCACAATTAAATCTCCATAACGATAGGATTGCGACATCTGAGTTAGATAAGCTTGTTGCGGATTATAAGCTTGATCTCGTTCTAGTCCAAGAGCAATACCAGCGGGCTCATTGAAATAGTAAATTTGTACAGATTAATAATAAAGCACGTGCCGGTATCTATGTGCCAAAGAGCGATTTAACCGTAACCGCTATTACAAACTTGATGTCCACTCACTGTGCGGTCGCCGAAGTAACGTCTCCTCGTTTTAAAGTTTTTGTTGTGAGCTGTTATTTTCAATACTCCGACCCTGTCGGTCCCCATATACACCATTTGCGTACCGTGTTGCAAGCGCTCGTAGGATATAAAGTAATTGTTGGAGCGGATGTTAATGCTTCGTCTCCTTTATAGTACGGTAAACTTAGATCGACAGACGTCGATAGACGAACATCTGTCGAGGATTTCATTGCAGAGATGAACCTTATTATTCATAACACCCCTGAAGCACCACCTACTTTTAGTGGCCCAATGGGCGAGTCTTCTATTGACGTCACACTTTCTAGTGCAGACGTCCATATACTTAATTGGCGCGTACTTCCAGATGCTTCTTGCAGTGATCACCGTCTAATTGTTTGTGAGTTCTCTCCTGTTGTAAATTATTTACACACATTTAAACAAATCAACTTTCTCAATATAAAACCAGAAACGCAAACTGGGAATTTTTTAGATCCATGTTTTCTGCTCATGTCAAGGATTTCATTCGCGCTCAGTTGACGGTCGCGGAAAGTGCGGAACTTCTGTCGGACTGTGGTCGGACACCTTCACATATGGCGCTGACGTCACACTTGGCCGAAAAGCGGTGGTAGATCGACGACGTTGCGACTGATGGAACTATTCCTTGTCGCGGTTGCGTAGGGCTTTTCGTAGTGCTCGACGTAAGACTGCCTTGTGAGACAAATCCTTTCAATTCTTTGTACCTACCTACTCTAATATCTGATTCAATTCGTTGTGAGTTCTTATCCAATAGGTTTTACTCCCCGGGCCGTCAATAAGCTTCACTGAACTAATGTTTTTGTCAAACAAACCGCTGGTTTCGAACAACCCGTTTTCAACAACGCCTCCGAATAACCTTATGTCATATAAAGTTCCGGTTAGGTTATTCCTACGCTAGAAGGCGTTGGTGATAACGGGAATTATAATATTTCAGAAATCTTATCATCATTATTAAGTTTCGTTTCACACGGCGTGAAAAAAGACCGCACAAGGCGTACGTCGCCGTCTCGGTCCGCGGTGGATCGCGGAGCAATCGTAAAAATGTTGAATAAAGCACGATATAAAAGATATAGCTGAAATGGAATTATCAGCGTGCTGTTACGATATCTACCTCTTTAAAATATAATTGTGTCACATGTGGATTTTAAACGCGCCTGTTCAGAGGGTACGCGCAGATATACGTATTAAGTTGTATCTCGCACCCGTTCGCCTCGTTTGTCTTCACACCCAATAACGTCTGGCTCTGAAAGGGCTCTCGAGTGGCGAAAGATACGCGGCGAACGGGCGCGATACCAGTAGGGAGTTCTAGTCGGTCTACACAATCCAATGCAAATTGCCGAAAGGTACGATGAGCATGTTTGTAGCTATATGTTAATTGTTTTGATGTAACTGATTAAATGTTATGAAAAATACTGTTATTTTATTTTTATATTTACCTTAAAAAAGTTCCAAGTCGGCAACAGAATTTTACATAATTTTCAGTAAAAGCCCTCCACACATTCATTACCATAGGAACCCATACGTTAGGTTTGAGCAGCTAAGAACAATCATAGATATTATTATTTAATTTCACAATATTACACGCCAATTACCACAGAAGAAATTAAGGAGGTAATGATTAATTACGGTGTAATTAATCATTACTTCCACCAATTACCAGCACCATATTACCAATTATCAGCAGTAACATTTTAAAGACATTGAACAAAAAAGTTCTAATTATACTCTGCTTCATCCTTCGAGATTAGAAGACAATTGTAGTTTCACGTAACGACTCGCTAATCATACACTATAGTAATAAGATTTTTAAAAAAATATAGATATTTCCGGAATAAAAAGTTGTTTTAATAACTATATTTCCGGAATAAGTAAATAAAAGTTGTTAAACTGACTATTTTAAAATCTCCCTCCAACAACCAAACCGTTAACGTAAGGTCGTTGCGTCGAGTTCTCATTCGCGTTTCAGTGCTCCGCTAGTCAACACGTCTTTTCTTCCATCCTACAAACATGCCGAAAAGGAGTCAGGATGAAGATAGTGATGAATATATTCGACGTAAAATGCGAAAAATAGAGAAAAAACTGCTTAAGCGCAAAAGACGTTCCTCTACTAGGAACGCTTATTTTTCCAGCCAAAGCAGTTCGGAATGCAGTGATATATTAATATCACCACCGGAAGGTAGATGGCATTTTTATTAATTCTTTTAAAAATGCAAAGACGTATTTTTCCTTGAAATTATTTTATTATAATACTATTTTTATTTGCAAATAAAATAATTACGCATTAATTTCATTAAATGTGTCAAAAATGTACAAAAACTAGGCTCAGTTAGGTCATAAACTGACTTTTAACTGTGTCGTGTAAATAATTTTGTACAGATACCTACACTAAAAAACTGAAGCCTTTGACTTCGTTAACTATGATGGTATTATAATAACAATAAACGAATACTCAGCGTGATTTGCGCTTTGTAAATAAATTCGTTCGTAGAAATTAGCGTGATACAATTATGTTAATATTAGTGCGCGATAATAAAATAAAACTTATTTTATGCACTACTTTCCAGATGGTCAAGAGTCGCTGTTTGGGGACACTGTCCCGATGAACTTACAGCCTGACCCTTCCCAAAATGGGAGCGTAGATCTGGTAGTCCCTGGACCCTCTGTGGAAACCAGAACTAATATAGAGGATGCCCCACTCGGCAGTGATATCCTCGAATTGCTAGGTGCTTCTCCATCAAAGGAAAAGAAAAGTGGTGATGACATCCAAAAGGATATTGCACTCCGATGGGAGCACATAGCAACTACGGGACTCTCAAAGGAAAGCAGAAAGGACCTTTTAGACAAGCATTTAGTGCCAGGAAATTGTCCTAAGCTTGCTGCTCCACTTTTAAATGCAGAGTTGAAGGCGGCGATGACAGAAAGCATGATAGGTAAAGATAAGGCCCTCGAAGGCAAACAAAACCAAGTAACTGCCGCCATCACTTGCATCGGGAGAGCACTTACATATATGTTTAATAAAGAACATAAAGACATATCAGTTATAAAACCATTACTCGATGGTGCTCAATTACTCTGTGACTTACAGTTTAGTGAGTCTATGAAGCGTAGAAGTCTAATATGTGCTTCTATTAAAAAAGATATTAAAGGTCAACTTTACGAAACCGAGGTCGATACTTACCTATTTGGTGAGAAAGTGGCTGACACTTTAAAAGCTGCCAAAGCCATCAATAAATCTGGAGCAGAGATCAAAGCATCTAGGCCCAAAAATACAGCTACGCAACCTCAAACCCGTAATTTAAACTCAAAGTCCCAGCAGACAAACAGCAGGCATTCTGCAAAAAAGGGACAGCGACCTGCTATGAACCAACAGCAGGTATCAGCAGCACAATACCCTGCAATCCCACAGCAACGATATTATTATCCGGTATCGGCTGTACCACCGCCGCCACCGCCACCACTGGCGCCGCCGCCACCGCCGCCGCCGCCGCCACCGCCGCCGCCACAGCAGCAGCGATTCAACAAACGACCTTACCAGCGGCGCTAGATTCGGTATGTTGTTGTGGTAGACTAGCTTCGTTTTATAACCAATGGTTAAAATTAACAGATGACCCCACGATTTTATCTTGGGTTCAGGGTTATGTCATACCTTTTAACAAACAAGTCTTTCAGACATTTATTCCACAATCACCAAAATTATCAGCCTCCGAGGTTGTCGTTTATAAGGAATCCATTGACGAACTTTTATCATCTGGCGCAATATCTGAGTGTGCACCCTGTGACGATCAGTTTTTGTCGAGTTATTTCTTAATAAAAAAGAAAAATGGTAAATCACGTTTCATATTAAATCTAAAATCTTTAAATAAATTTATAAAAACAGAACACTTTAAGCTAGAAGATCTTAGAACAACTTTAAAATTAGTCTCCAAAAACTATTTTGTGGCTTCCTTGGACCTACATAATGCATATTTTCTAATACCAATCGATAGTAAATACAGAAAATATTTACGATTTAAATGGCAAAACAAGACGTTTGAATTTAATGTTTTACCATTTGGTCTAAGCACTGCTCCTTTTGTTTTTACAAAATTACTTAAGCCAGTCATGTCCCTGTTAAGATCAATGGGTTACTTATCAACCATTTATTTAGACGATGTTTGTTGCATTGCACCTACCTACGAAGAATGTTTGTATAACATTACTCAAACGAGGTATTTATTCGAATCATTAGGATTTATAATTAATGAGGAAAAGAGTTGCCTTGTACCATCAATTCGTCCAAGCATCAAACAGATGTATTTACCTCGGATTTACTATAGATACCGAACAATTTCATATATGCTTAACTGATACAAAAAGACAAGGTATTCTCACAGAACTCCTAAAAATAAGTAAACTCGAGCGTTGCTCAATCCGTTACTTTGCCCGCGTTGTGGGCTTGCTCACTGCTGCATGCCCCGCTGTCCAGCGGGCTTATTCGCTAACTCGAATGACAGTTTAAAATGATGATCACCGAGTATAGTTTCCAACTACCAACTGTCAAACCACACATTTCGTATTCCGTAACTTCGGTGCGCAACTGAAAAATTTTAAAATGGCGTCCCGCTCAGTGATCATCACTAGTGACGTTTGATAGCCACTGTAGGTTATCGACTTTCAATAATTGGTATTCAGTAAGCTCGGTGTACATGATTTTGACGTATAGCAGTGGACCACTCAAATTGTCAAATTAGAAGTGAAAACCACTGTGGGATAGCAGTGTTTTATGGAGTAAAGTGATCATCACCGTAATATTATATACATAATAATCGCTAATTTAGTAAGTATTATACGTTTGTGTTTATTGTGATTGTTATTAACAAATATAAAATAAAGAACAAAGTGAAATAGAATAATTAGTATGTAAATAAAATCTAATTTTTATTATATAAAGTTAACTTTATTATAGTTAAATATAACTTATTAATCTGCCATTACTTATTGCAAATTTTAGATAATGTCACGCGCGTATTTATTGGGTATCGCTGAAGAACAGAGACAAATGAATGTCTTGCGAAGAGATCGTCGAGCAAGGCGAACTTTGAGTGATCCCATGAATTTGCCGGACCAAGAATTTGAGGCTCACTTTCGCTTGTCCAAGGAAGTCTTCATAACACTATCCGAGGAGCTTCGCCCGTATATGACACAACGACGGCGAAATACTGGAGTGCCCCACAAGCTCAAAGTAAGTTTTATACATGATGCCAATAAGTGTTCTATAAGCAGCATTCTTACCATGCAAGGCTGCACAAAAGCGACATTTGTATAGTACTTACCTACCTAATATAAGTGGACTAAAATTTTGAAGATGCAATAGAATATTTTAAGTATGCAATGTAAACAAATGTATGTAAATTCTCTTTCTTACAGTGATCAAACTGATTGGTTGATTTTGTTTTAGGTGTTAGCTGTTGTATCTTTTTATGCCCAGGGGTCGTATCAAAAGAGTGTTGGGTCATCTTATTTATTTAACATGTCCCAACCCACTTTCAGTAGATGTTTGCATGAGGTCACCAACGCACTCAATAATCCGGACATCTTGAGGAATCACATAAAATTTCCATTTACACGTGAAGCAAGGGAAAATATAATGGCAAAGTAAATATTATTATATTACAAAAAATACTTATTCAATTACTTAATAAAAGAATTGAAAATATTGCAATATCAAATTACAAAATCAGCAATCTCAATATCTTTTTTGTGGCTATTGATACCTATGATAAATACTTTTATCTTTTCAGATTTATGGAAAAGTTTGGATTCCCTGGAATAATTGGGTGTATTGATGGTACTCATGTAGCATTGATACGACCAGTGGAACATGAAGAAACTTTTTTTAATAGGAAAAGTTATCATTCATTGAATGTCCTAATAGTAAGTGTTCTAATTCTTTATAAAATAAATGCATAGATATTTGATTTCATATATTTTTCCTAGTGGGGTTATAGAGCATCAAGATTTAATATAAGAATGACAAGTAATGTACACTAATATAATTATAATTTATTTGTTATTATTTTATTATTTACATATAACCACATTTAGCAGTATACATATGAGATGAGAGGGGATAGGCCAGTGGACAGTATACATATTATTGTTCAAGCATCGTTTACATAGCAATTGAATACATAATTCTAGACTAGCTAGTCAAAACAGTATACAGGCTTAGTTAGTTGTATCTGTTGTATGTTGTATAAATAATAATAATATGTGTTACTGCAATAAAACTATATTTTTTACAGATTTGTGACATGGAATTAAATATTTTATATGCTGATGCATCATTTGGTGGGGCAGCACATGATTCTTTTGTATGGAATCAATCCCCCATAAAACAATATATGGAAGAACTGCACAATAATGGGGAACACTGCTGGTTACTAGGTAAATTATTTACTTAAGATTTTATTATAAGCCAATCCAATTATTTCTGTCATTTTTTGGGTTCCATATCACAAAAGGAAAAAGAGCTCTTATTGAATCATTTCATTGTCTGTCTGTTTGTTAAGACACTTTCCTAGGAACCCGTGGAGGTATTAAGCTGAATTTTACCTCAAGTATGGTCTAATATCCTATTTAAAAAAAACAATTTTTACATAGAAAAATCTCATGCCTCTTCAAAAATTTATTTGTTTTTTAAGTATACATAACACCTACAATTGATTGTGTTTTTGTCTATTATCTGGTAATGCTCAATTTTGAGGCCTATATTCAGTGGATATAAAAAGCAGTTGTCAATTACATAACTTTGCTTTCATTATAGGTGATTCTGGGTATGCTCAGCGCCCATACATGATGACACCTATTCTTGGAGCTGCTCCTGGGACACCCGAAGAGTATTACACGAATCTTCACTGTCGTGTAAGAAATACGGTTGAGAGGTGTATTGGAGTCTTAAAAGCACGTTGGCGATGTTTGTTAGCACACAGAGTGCTTCATTATAATCCAACATGGAGTGGAAAAATAGTGAATGCATGTGTAGTGCTGCACAACATAGCTAATGCTTCAAGGACTCCACTGCCCGAGCTGCCACTTGCTGAGAGGGACAATGACCAGCAACTGCAACCTGCTGTTGCAGTTCCAGCCAATGTTGATGGTGCAAGAGACATTTTAGTGAATAGATTGTGGAGAGGAAGATAGTGTTTAAGATTATATTAGTGTATGTTTAATATTATATTAGTGTAAATATGTATAAGTTTTTGCTGCATGCTCCTAGCATTTTTAAAATGATCAGCCACTGCAACCTGCTGTTGCAGTTCCAGCCAATGTTGATGGTGCAAGAGACATTTTAGTGAATAGATTGTGGAGAGAAAGATAGTGTTTAATATTTATTAGTGTAAATTATTATATTAGTGTAAATATGTATAAGTTTTTGCTGCATGCTCCTAGCATTTTAAATAACATCTGCAGAGTTCTTGATGTAGATTTCTCCGTACTAGCACATCTATTTTCAGTTTATTGTTTGGACGTGAAGGAAGGACAAACAAACAAACAAACACACTAACTAATACACACACAATAATAATATTAAGCATGGATTGGAGGAGGCTTTTACCCTTAAAGGGACCGTACTAACAACAAACTAATAACTAGTTATAAGCATACATGTAATGTAATGTGAACTAACATACTAACATCAATGCAATGTAAATTTAATAAGTACATAAATAATAATGGATTGAAATTTGTACAGAAACTACATATTTGGTTATATAAAAAGGTTTTTTACTTTAATAAAACATAACTTTGAATACTAAAATTATGTATTTCCTTATCCTAACCTAACACAAATTTCCCTTAACCTATCTTCAATGTTTGCCAGTCTTCTCTCCAGTGTAGCTGACAAAGCCTCAAGCGCTCTCGCATGCATCTCCTCAATGGCTATTCTCCTCTCTTTTAAACTGCGAGCCCATTGAGGCACATCACGATTGCGTATGACTGAAAAAAATAGTAATTAGAAATAAGTATACTTGACAACTGAACTCTCAAAAGGCATGTTTTTCCGACTTTGATTGACAATCATCATTATAGTTCAACATCATCATTATAAGTATAATGAACATTCTTCATGAATCAGTTTACTTATCTATTAGTGAAAATTTCATTAAAATCCATATGGTATTTTATGAGATTAGCCTGTACTGACTGACAGACAGACATGATGATGGGTGACTTAAAATTATAATAATGTATAAATGATCTATTGTTATTTCCTTCACCCTGTGAGAAACAATTATGAAAAGTCGACTTACGACGTTGTCGGGTACGAAGTCGTGGTGAAGACTGGGCCGGCTGTGCAGGGTGGAGACTGTCGTTGCTGTGGGGACGGAGTCTGTAGCCGATGTGGAGGTGAAGACTGAGGTTGTGTTTGCGAAGACTGTGGAGGTGGTGAGGGTGTTGGTATTGACGGAGTACCAGTCTGGGAAGTCAGTGGGATCGGTGAAGATTGTGGAAGCGGTTGTTGAGAAGATAATATTTCCAATTGGAAATCTTCATCTTCCAACCATTCTACTTCCATTTGGGAAGTTGAAGGAGAGGTTTGGGAAGTGGAGCCAGTGACTTGAGATGTACTAGGCTGAGAGGGAGGGGTTTCCTGAGTTTCAGAAGGAATCTGTAAAGAAGCAAATACATTCATCTTTATTTTTTAAAATAAACAAGACATATAAAGATAGATAGTTATATATGTGTTCAATTTCAGTAAGTACAAGTCCTTTTAGTTGGCCAACATAGTTATGATGTACATTGTCAGATGCACAAATGTGGTGTCGTCATAACAACAGATTACATAACTTAGATAATAAAGCTCTAGAGCATTATCTACTTGTTTGTCAAATTTCAGTCAAGAACAGTTTTTGTTTCATATTCATTGAGCCACAAACAAACATCCAAACTTTCATATTTATAATATTATTATTAGGAATACACATTGAAAATGGCTTGTAACTTTGTTGAGACTTATAATATTAACTGTTTCATTACTAAGATATGCTGATAAGATGCTTTGATAATGTAACTTACAGGAAATGGCATCCGCACTCCGGGCAAGCCCTCCACACATACACGACCTATGAGTTGGAGTATGCGCTCCTCCAACTCATTCAAGGGTGTCAGTTTATTGGGCCCTCCGCCTGTTTTTGAGGCATTGCGCCGGATATCTGCACCCTTTGCCTTGGTCTTCGCTTTCCACTCTACCCAGTACTGTAAAAAATATCATGTTGGTGTTAAAAAAAAGGTAGATTTTAAGGTTTTTAACAACATTCAAAAACAGTGTAATTAACTTACCCTTCGCCACTGTTCGGCAGTTTTAGTGACTCCGTCTGCCACAGAATTCAGTTTGTTGGCAAAAGTCTCCCAGGCTCGCTGTGTTATTTGGCTTGACTGAGGCCCGCGGGTACATCGCCCTAAGGCGATGTCTTTGTTGGCCTCTGCAAAAGCCAACAACACCTCAAGCTGCCTTTGGGAGATGCGCCTGCTAGACGGCATTCTAAAATAGAATAAAATCGAAAATTATATACCTATAGGTAACAGCTAGTACCTACATAAACATATGTAGTAAAATTTTAATTTCAATAAAGTTTTACTCACCTTGCTAATTAGATGTATTTCGTACACAAACAAACAAATCACGCGACGCAACGAACAAGACTGTACTCGGAGCATGGTATAATTTGTTAACAATATTTCAAAGAAAAGCACTTCTAAATATTATTTCTAAAATATCCAGTCTAAGTGGATGTTTTTATGTTTTTCGAATGTTATGCGCTTGCACATAATTCCACTTAACATTTTTGACAATTCAAGTGGCGAACGTAATAGCCGCAAAAACTAAGTGGGCATTAGTGTCGTTCAATTATTTCGTGTAACCAAGGATATCAAATAAGTCGGGTAATAGCTAGTGTGGTAACAATTTCATGTCGATAAGCACTCAAAGTTATCATAAATCACCGAAAGATCACGTGACATGAAAGCGATACTGAATACCAAATCAACGCAATGTTCGGTTGGTCACTGAGCTCGGTGATCATCACTACAGTGTTAATCACTTTCATCTGTCAAAATTAGCGAATAAGCCCGCAGTACGGTTGGTTATATACAAAACAATTAGAAAGATGTAAATATCTTGCTCTCTTACAATCCGGTGATTATGATGGATATATGAATTTACCAGCACACTTACAGACTGACTTTCAATGGTGGATTAAATCAATAAACACAGCTGTCAATCCTATTAGGGAAGATAATTATATCTTGGAATTTTTTTCTGACGCCAGTAAAACTGGGTGGGGGGCAGCATGCAGTGGTAAAACTGCCAATGGCCAATGGAGCACAGAGGAATCTACAAAGCACATAAATTATCTTGAGCTTTTAGCTGCATATTTTGGCATAAAAATCTTTGCTGCAAATTTAAATAATTGTCAAATCTTATTAAGGATTGATAACACGACGGCTATATCGTATATTAATCGTATGGGAGGAGTCAGATTTCCTCATCTTAATGAACTGACGAAAGATATATGGCGTTTCTGTGAAAATAAAAACATATTTATACACGCCTCCTATATCAGCTCCCAAGATAACGATATAGCCGACGCGGAATCTAGGCGTCTACATCAGGATACGGAATGGGAGCTCGGCGCCCATATCTTTAATTACATAATCAAAGTATTTGGTAATCCCGATGTTGACCTTTTTGCTACTAGGCTAAATACAAAATGTGCTAATTATATTTCTTGGCGCAGAGATCCAGGGGCTTATGCTATTAATGCTTTCACTGTCAGCTGGAGTAACTTAAAATTTTATGCTTTTCCTCCATTTTCAATTATCGCTAAAGTATTAAGGAAATGCATCACTGACAAAGCACAAAGCACAATACTTGTAGACCCTTACTGGCCAACCCAACCCTGGTTCCCTCTATTCATGAAAATGCTTATGGAAGATCCGATTGTTTTCGATTCATGTAATAACGTGTTTATTTCTGTGCCCAACAGTGTGACAACGTTGCCACGGATAAAACTTATGGCCGGAAAATTATCAGGGAAGCCTTTTTAAGGAAAGGTGTTCCTTCAGACTGCTTAGACATCATGTCTAAATCTTTGTCGGAATCATCAGTTAAACAGTACACTGTTGCTTTTAAACGATGGATTAAGTTTTGTGGGGATAATAACGTAGATTGTTATGAAGCGTCAATACCAAATATCATGCATAGAATTCAGACTCTTAGTCTAATAAAGGTTTCCAATATACGCTGTGGTAACGAGTGTATTCTTATACACATACCAGATATGATTAAGACATCCAGACCTGGGGTCCATCAACCATGTTTATCTATCCCATTTTACAATATAAAACCTAAAATTTGCCCTGCTGATGCCCTATTACAGTATTTAAACATGACAAAGTCATTAAGAGGCAATATTGAACAACTATTCATTAGTACTAGGAAACCTTATCGACCCGTGTCTAGTCAGACCCTTAGTAAATGGATAAAGAGTACCTTATATGACAGTGGTGTAGACACTTCTATCTTTTCAGCCCACTCCACCCGTCATGCCAGCACTTCTGCTGCCAATAGACACGGTATAAACATTGATCTAATTAAAAATACCGCTGGATGGAGCGATACCTCTGATGTATTTGCAAAATTTTACAATAGAAATATTGATAATTATCAAGACTCTAATGATTTTGGTTTGGCGATTCTTAATTCCTAATTATTCACCAAATATATGATTATATAAATTATGATTGTATTCACATACACATTTATTCTTGTAATAATACAAACTGTTAGTATAACACCTTTTGTATTTTTATTTACTTTTAAAACTTGCCTAATATTTCGATATCTTTCAAAGTCTACAATTGTCTTCTAATCTCGAAGGATGAAGCAGAGTATAATTGATGATTAAACGAACTTACCTTTAGTGAAGTTCTATCATAATTATACGAGGGCTTCATCCGAAGAGATTAGAACCCCCCTCTCCCTAATAACCCTATGTTTCGAAATATTATGTAATTTTACTCTCTTTATGTGACTTTCAACTAAATGAGAACTCGACGCAACGACCTTACGTTAACGGTTTGGTTGTTGGAGGGAGATTTTAAAATAGTCAGTTTAACAACTTTTATTTACTTATTCCGGAAATATAGTTATTAAAACAACTTTTTATTCCGGAAATATCTATATTTTTTTAAAAATCTTATTACTATAGTGTATGATTAGCGAGTCGTTACGTGAAACTACAATTGTCTTCTAATCTCGAAGGATGAAGCAGAGTATAATTATGATAGAACTTCACTAAAGGTAAGTTCGTTTAATCATCAATTAAGAATAATGCATATTCCTTGCTTATAATAAAAAAAACTTAATAAAAAAGACAACGTTATTAAACTTCAATGTTCATTTCCGTTCTAGGTATATCCCCTCTTGTAAATTCTTGTAAATATTAAAAAAAAATTATACCACTAAGGTGGCAAACAAGCATACGGTCCGCCAGATTGTAAGCAGTTACCTTAGCAGCCTATGGACGCTAGTAATACCGGGGGTTTCACTTGCGCGTTGCCGACCCTGTGTGAAAGTGGAGCTCTGGAGACCTTGGGAACCGTAGGGACACAACATGGCCAATGCTGTTTGATCTTCTGTAAGGTGGAGGTCCTTCCCCAGACGGGCTGCTCCGATTTGAGCGGATTATCCGCTGAGCCCTACCTCTCTTCAAAACAATAACTGAATTAAACGAATAAAACGAAAATAGCAAACAATAACTTAATTTTTTTAATTTTTCATCACGCTGCTGATCACCATTTCCTGTTGGACCAACTGCTACGCACAACTAATTTTGGCACAACTAAAATTGTTGTGTGTGTAAAATTGTTGGACCAACTAGTTGGTCCAACAGGAACAATTTGAAAAAATAATTCCTGTTGGACCAACTATGGCACAACCAGATAATTTGTAATAATTTTTTAGTTCCCATAGGCACAACTAAGTACATTCGAGTGCGACATTGTTTAAGAGGCATGTTTTGGGGTGACTCAGAAATAGTTTTGGGGAGAGTTGGGAATGGTTTTGGGGTAAGTTAGGAATGCTTTTAGGGTGAGTTAGGAATGGTTTTGGAGTGAGTTAGGAATGCTTTTGGAGTGAGTCATGCATGGTTTTGGGATGAGTTAGGAATGGTTTTGGGGTGAGTTTGGAATGGTTTAACTAACTTCATCATCTCAGCCACAAGAATTCCACTGCTGGACATAGGCTTCCCCCAAACGCCTCCATTGAAACCTGCTGGCAGCGGGCTGCATCCAGCGGCTCCCCGCGACTTTCCTTAGGTCGTCTGTCTGACCACCTTATAGGCGGGCGTCCTACGTTGCGCTTTCCGGTACGACCACGTCTTGGATCTATAGGTCATCTGGTAACACACATTGCTCGAAAAATCTTCGTTTCAAGCACTGAGGAATTTTGGACGAGACGATTTTCTGTAATTAATTTCCCGAAAGTTGCCCAGCTGAGTCGGATTCGTCGATTGACCTCTTTCTCGAAGTTGGACCTACCAAATTGGATTGTTTGTCCAAGGTATTCGTACTCGTCAATAACTACGAGGATCGATTAACTAACTATTTTTATCTCAGCTTGTCCAGTGCATTTGACGACCTCCGTGGCGTAATGGTTACCACGCCAGACCGCCAGCGCCACCCAGGAGGTCCCGGGTTCGATACCCGGTCGGGTCATGATGAAAAACGAACTTTTTTTGATTGGCCTCGGGTCTTGGATGTTTATCTATAAATGTATTTGTTATAAAATATAATATCGTTGAGTTAGTATCCCATAACACAAGTCTCGCACTTACTTTGGGGCTAGCTCAATCTGTATGAATTGTCCCTATATATTTATTTACATATTTATTTATTTTATTTATGCCCCAGTCAGATAGCTCCTCTTATGTACTGCTGTTGCACGTTGCGTATAAAGTTATCTTTGATAATGTATTCTTCTTTTCGTGCTTTTGAACTATCTTGTGCAACAGCATTGTACTTATCTATTGTGACACACCGGGGTGAAATAAACAAAAGACACCGGTAGTCAACAAAATAATATATATATTTACTAAATATTTAAAATGAATTGCAAAAAGAAGTTAATTAACAAAAAAAATTGAACCTGGGCACGGTTCGGTAAGGCCGTCTAGCTGTACTTCGAGGAAAGTTAGGTACTTCCCTGGGCGTGACGGTGCATAAAATGAGTATGTTGCTCGATGCCAGCTGATCCACAATCGAATCGAAGAGTTGTGTCGACGTCGACCCTTTATGGCTCAGCCCCAAACTTGGACCCTGGAATTTATAATCGAAACTCCTACATCAAACAGCTCATTAAACGAGCTCCGCGGCTAGCACTAGCGTCACAAAAGAAATACGTAACGTGAAGTAAGTGGAGTGGAGTGCGCAGCCAAAAGCGGAGCTTACAATAAAATTATTAAAGGCCGTTAAATATTACCACAAACAATAGCATAAAAATAATAATAAAAATAAAAGTACGCAATAGCATAAGCGTTGCAAAGACAAAGAACAAAGGAAAACAGCCGTTGAGAATTTAAAATAAAATATGTGTTCACACTCACCCGAACAGGGGTATAAATTATCACTTTCACTAAATTAATATTGAGTACTTATGACTCCTCAAGAGTATGTATTGTTTTAATTTTAATTATAATATTTTAAAACAAACGCAAGGCCACTCAATCAAAATGAGATTTCTAAGGCGAGGTGCGTGTACGCTCGTCGCAAGACACAAAGCAGCAGTGGGGCGCGGCGCGGCGGCGCGACGGCGGCACAATGTTGTACTTCTTAAACAGTGTATTCGTAATATTACTTACAAACTGGGTACCGTTATCCATTAGGATCGTCTGTGGTATACCATGGACAAGAAAAACAGATTCTTCCAGTATTTTAGTGATAATAGTTGAAGTAGCATTACGAATAGGAAAGATCAGACAAAATTTTGAAAAAACGCAGGTTACCACCAAAATATAACTGTTTTGTTTACGGCTTGTAGGAAGAGGTCCCATCAAGTCAATAGACAGCATTTGAAATGGCCGCGAACATTGTTTAGGTCGACCCATTTCCCCTAAAGTCGTGTGATTCTGGATCTTATAAGAGAGACACTTGTCACACGAACCTATAAACTTTACGACATCTCGATGCATACCTGGCCAGAAATAACGTAGTGCAAGGCGTCGATATGTCTTAAAAATGCCTAAGTGACCTGCTGTTGGCTCTGAATGATTATCGTGGATAATGCTTTCACGCATCTCTAGTGGCACGACTTCCTTCCATGCAAATTCTGAAGTTAGTTCATGTTTATTCTTCGTTAACCTATACAGAGTGTTATTACGTATGATAAAATTACGATAATCTTCAGGCCTACTTATACAGCCATCAAAAATATTCTTGTACCAATCATCCTTAGTGTTAGGCACCGTGGACAATGATGAGACAGGTACAGACCTCGAAAGTGCATCCGGAATAACGTTGTCACTTCCGCGCCGATGCTTGAGTTCAAAATCGAAAGCAGACAACCGGACACCCCAACGCGCCAACCTACCGGTGGGATTACTTATGGAAAGGAACCACTTTAACGCACTATGATCTGTATACACAATAAAACGTTTGCCGTTCTCTAAGTAGCACCTCCAATGCTCTAAGGCGATAATGACTGCAAGAGTTTCGCGCTCAGTAATGCCATAATTCTTTTCTGCCGCTGTTAGTGACTTACTCATATATGCTACTGGGTGTTCCTTACCATTTACAATTTGTGTAAGCATAGCCCCCACCCCATAGTTACTTGCGTCTGTATGCACCTCAAAAGGCTTAGTGAAATCAGGGCAAGAAAGGACAGGTGAAGAGACCAAACAGTCTTTTAGTTTCTGGAACGCAGAATCAGCTTCCGGAGACCATTTAAATGGTGGCGCGCCTTTTTTAGTGGAAGTAAGCATATTTAAAGGTCCAGCTATGGTACTAAAGTTAGGAACGAAACGGCGATACCATGTAGCAGTCCCCAGGAAACGCTTGACATCTTTCCGACTTGTAGGAGTCGGATAGTTCAAGATCGCTTCCACTTTTTCGGGATCTGTACGTAGACCACTTCCATCAACCACATACCCGAGATATTTTAGCTCACTGCGGAAGAACTTACACTTCTCCAAATTAATTGTAAGGTTCGCATGTTTCAACTTCTCCAGAACCTTTTTTAGTAGAGACACGTGGCTATCAAAATCCTCAGATATTATAATGATATCATCTAAATACGCGAATACCTTTAATTCGAACTCTGAAAACAGAATATCAACCAAACGTTGTTGAGTCGCAGGCGCGTTTGTTAACCCGAAGGCGGTACGCTTAAAACGTAAGGTACCTCTGCCGGGTATATAGAAGGCGGTCTTATCTCTGTCTCCAGGAGCAATACATATCTGCCAAAATGCTTTGGAAAAGTCTCTGCTCGACAAATAACGAGCATCACGGAGGTTGTCCAAAATCTCTGATACGTAAGGCAAATTATACGCGTCACGTTTTGTAACGGCGTTAAGCTTCCTGCTGTCAAGACAGAACCTAGGTTGACCATTCTTTTTCGTGACCAATAAAACTGGAGAAGACCACGCGCTCTCACAACGCTCGACAACGTCAAGATCAAGCATTTCGTCTACCTGCTCCAATAAAACACGACGCTTTTCCGGGGACATGCGATAATAACGCTGCCGTATGGGCTGGGTATCACCCGTGTCAATGCGGTGCTCTATTAAACTGGTCTTACCTAAGCCTTTAGATTCCGCAGAAATGGCTGTAAATTGTGCTATAACATCATCAGCAATGGCTCTTTTTGAGTCATCCAATGTGTCATAACCGTGCACGTGTGAATCATGTGATGCAACTGTATCATGCTGTGGGCTTTTCATAGAGATAGCGCTGACATACTTCTGGCAAATTTTAAAAATCCGCCAGAAATCAATGCCTAGTATGAGGTTAGATGTGATCCCTGGGATACAATATGCCTTAATAGTATGTGTACGACCCTCAAAAGTTATGGGCAAAAGAAGTGACCCAATACTTTGCAGTACTTGACCACCGGCAGCAGATACTGTTATACTGTCTTCCTTCACCAATGGAAAGCCAACTTGTTCCAAGGCCGATTGTAAATTTCTGCCAACGATGGTGACTGCAGACCCAGAGTCGAGAAGTCCAGCTGCTGTCATACCATTGATACTAATATGGGCATAAGGCCTATGATCGTCAATTGGTTTGGAGTGCAGAATTGTGTCAACCTTGTAAGAAGAGAAATATACGGCAATAAACTTCAACCAACTATTCCAGTCTTCGTTATCAAAATTTTTTGTCTGCTTATTGGCACAATTCTGCTCCTTTAGTTTTTTGGAACACTAGGACCTTTAGAACAATTAGGGCATTGTGGAGTTTTAACATCTTCCTGACCACAAATGAAGCAAAATATTTTGTCTTTATTTGCAGTACACTGCCTAAAATTATGCGTGTCCACGCGACATCTAGGACAAAAATTTTCCTTCTTTTCAATTGATTCGACTGCATGCACATAATTTTGATTAGTTATAGTATTATTAGCATTATTTGTAGTTTTAGGATTAAATTTATTATAATTATTTCTATCAAATGATTTTTCGAATTTATTATTTTGTGAAAATTTACTATATTTAGCATTTGAAGTACCGACATATGCAAATTCTGGAGCCAAAGTATCAGAAGTAAGACATGCAGGTTCTTTAAACTGGGAAACTCGCGCCTGAATGCCCTCATAATTTCGACACAATTGACTCAGTGTGGCAATGTCACTAATTTCAGACACTGAAGCCAATGTAGTCAAATAACACGGTCTAACGTTATGTAGTAATATTTCAAGTTTTTCTTTTTCGGAGAATGGGTTTGTAAGTCTAGAAAATAAACCTGACATAACGGCTAAGTAGACAATAATACTCTCACTGGCACCTTGTGTTCTGGACATTATTTCAAGGCGTAATTTGTAGTCATAATCCGGCTTGTCAAAGTCTACTTTTAAAAGTTGAACAAGCTCATCCCAGCTTGACACCTGATCCTTGACACTCCTGTACCAGTGAAGAGCATCACCCGTAAAAATTTCAGTCGCGTAAGATAAAGCCTTAGGACTAGGTATTTCTCTTGCCTCGCAAAATTCGCTAAAACGTTGGATGAACGCACGCACGCATGTTTTGCCGTCATATCTGATCTTACCTACATCCACGATATTTCTATTGCTACAAGAAACGGAAATGTTAAATGGACATTTAGATTCCGACACTGACGCAGTGATTAAGCGATCCACCCCAGCATCTTTAACCAAATTGTACTGATCAAAATGTGATCTGAACTGGTCGGTGTATTGCTCAATCCGCTCCATATTATCATCAGTAATAGTCAGCCGATTAAGTCGATGATACAAATGATGCAACAGATTCTCAGTCCGCAATAAGGTGTTCCTATCCAATGTAGTATCGAGGTTTTGCTTAATTTTCCCCAGTACCACACTAATGCCTTCTAAATCCTTGGTTATGGTAAAATTACTTTCTAAAATATCCTCTGAGGGAAATGTGGGACCTAATTTTGAAATCTGTTTCCGCAACTCATCGACGGTTGATGCGGGCGTAGCACCTCTTATTGAAACCTCGTATTCTAATTCGGTCTTTTGTAAAGACAAAAACTTTACCGGGTACGACATTTTAGAGAGAAAAAATAATAATAATAGCAATTAAAATAACCCTATTTGAGTGATATGTGAACGATACGTGAAAAAAAAAAAAAATTTTTTTTAATTAACCAAAAATAATAAGTAGGTACTCCGTTTTGTCACAAAAATTCAACAAACTATTAAACGTTTAGGTTGCTAACAAAAAAATACACAATAAAAATAAAACGAACAAAACTAAAAGAAGGAAAAAAAAAAAGCTTTAAGATGCAACTAAAGTGTACATATAGGACAAAAAAAAACAATGTCTATTTATGGCCCAAACTAGAATAATCAAGAATAAAAAATAATAAAATTACAAAATGAAAAAAAAAAAAATGTTTTTAACGGAAAAAAATATATAATTTTTATGAGGGTACACAAAAAAAAGTTTTTTGAACCAACAGTTACGAATACAATTATTTGTACTTTTCCTTACCGGTACACTTTAGCTGCTATTGCAACCAAAAAATAAAAAATAAAATAAACGTTTTACAAAAAAAATAACACAACACAGCCACAACCACTAACTACTTCAACCACGAAGCAAAGCTAGACCAATAAAAATTACCACGTTTAGGCGCCAATGTGACACACCGGGGTGAAATAAACAAAAGACACCGGTAGTCAACAAAATAATATATATATTTACTAAATATTTAAAATGAATTGCAAAAAGAAGTTAATTAACAAAAAAAATTGAACCTGGGCACGGTTCGGTAAGGCCTGGTACTTCCCTGGGCGTGACGGTGCATAAAATGAGTATGTTGCTCGATGCCAGCTGATCCACAATCGAATCGAAGAGTTGTGTCGACGTCGACCCTTTATGGCTCAGCCCCAAACTTGGACCCTGGAATTTATAATCGAAACTCCTACATCAAACAGCTCATTAAACGAGCTCCGCGGCTAGCACTAGCGTCACAAAAGAAATACCTAACGTGAAGTAAGTGGAGTGGAGTGCGCAGCCAAAAGCGGAGCTTACAATAAAATTATTAATGGCCGTTAAATATTACCACAAACAATAGCATAAAAATAATAATAAAAATAAAAGTACGCAATAGCATAAGCGTTGCAAAGACAAAGAACAAAGGAAAACAGCCGTTGAGAATTTAAAATAAAATATGTGTTCACACTCACCCGAACAGGGGTATAAATTATCACTTTCACTAAATTAATATTGAGTACTTATGACTCCTCAAGAGTATGTATTGTTTTAATTTTAATTATAATATTTTAAAGTATAATATTTTAAAACAAACGCAAGGCCACTCAATCAAAATGAGATTTCTAAGGCGAGGTGCGTGTACGCTCGTCGCAAGACACAAAGCAGCAGTGGGGCGCGGCGCGGCGGCGCGACGGCGGCACGGCGGCGGCCGACGGCCGGCGGCGATAAACGAAACCGGTTACGCGTAGGCCTAGGCGTTTAGAGACCCGCGACGTTGGCGCTCGGTTTTAAAAACCATTTATATTTAATGTCTTAATAATGTTAATTTATTTAATTTATGTAGTTAATTTTTAATAATATAACCATAAATACGTTGCAACGTTACACTATCTTTATGAGAACGTTTAAGAGCCGTAACAGTGTCAACGTATTTTTATTTAATTCGTTAATCGTTACGTGAATACCATCCAAAAAACCATTGTAAAGCTATATAAACCGTCTGTAAATCATAACTAAATAAAATCCCGTTATTTAGTTATGATTTTCAGATGGTTTCATACAAACAAAATTTGAAAAATAATCCTAAAAGAATACCTAATTCATCCTAAAACATTAAACATTATTACCATTTGAAAACGATCCGAAAACCATCTGAAAACCATCTGAAAATCATCCGGAAACCATCTGAAAACTATCTGAAAACCATTCGAAAACCATCCAAAAACCATCCCAAAAACCATCTGAAAATCATTCGGAAACCATCCCGAAACCATCTAAAAACCATCCAAAAACCATCTGAAAACCATCTCAAAAATATTTGAAAACCATCCAAAAACCATCTGAAAACCATTCGAAAATCATCTGAAAACCGTCTCAAAACCATCTGAAAACCATCCAAAAACCATCTGAAAATCATCCGGAAACTATCCCGAAACCATCTAAAAACCATCCAAAAACCATCTGAAAACCATCCAAAAACCATCTGAAAACCACCCAAAAACCATCTGAAAACCATCCAAAAATCATCTGAAAACTATCTGAAAACCATTACGAACAGCGAAAAAAAAATAGTTGGTCCAACAGGAATACTTATTTTGGATAGCACAACTAGGCACAACTTAGTTGTGCGAACAGGAATTGTTTTTGCGAATTGTTCCTGTTGGACCAACTAGTTGTGCGTAATAGTTGGTCCAACAGAAAATGGTGCTGCTGATAAGTTGGCAACATTGCTGGCATTTGGGGGCTTTCCCTCCATGTCCGTCTACTTTTCTTTGCTTATCGCATAGATAAGTAAAGAAAAGTAGTTAATATATATACTTAACTAGCTTTTTGCCCGCGACTTCGTCCGCGTGAAGTTCCGGACCCCTTCCCGTGGGAACCACCCACATAGAATTTCGGAAAAAACTATAGCCTATGTCACTACCTGATAATGTAGCTTTCTACTAATGAAAGAATTTTTGAAATCGGTCCAGTAGTTTCGAAGCCTATTCAATGCAAACAAACAAACAATCAAATCTTTCCTCTTTATAATATTAGTATAGATTACAAATTAATATCTAATCAACAAAATTATTATCTATAGGTAACGAAGGTATATTATGTGACAAGGTTCATTTAATATACTCATTTGTGTATTTTTGATAACAATAAATAGTTTAATTTATTACTTCAAGACCATTTGTTATAAAATATGGCAGAGGACACCACTGACTGGCAATTGAAATGCGTAAGCAATAACGAGCGGGTTGCTCACCTGCGGAGTGGGCAGTGGTCTGACTGCACCTTTTTGGTGGGTTCTAAGCCCGACCAGGTGGCCATAGCAGGCCACAAGGTGATCTTGGCGATGGCCTCGCCGGTGTTTGAGGCTATGTTCTACGGGAGTTTGGCTATGAAGAACGGTCCCATACCTATCACAGACATGCTCCCTGAAGCTTTTAAATCTCTCTTGGAGTAAGTACTTTGCCACAATATTTGTGTTTAATTTTTTTCACGTTCTCGACGTATATATCCAAAATTTGGAGAAATACATGTCTAATATTACCACCATATTATATTTATAGCGAGAAACATGGTACCATCGATGTATCATCGTTCCAATATACCTACTCCAGTGAAATTGTCATATCTTATTTTGGTAAGATGTTGTGTGCTTTAAAATTATTTGTTATCACAATTCATGATTGTTTAATATCGATTTATATTTTAAATCACAGACCATTATTTGTAGATTTGTGCCAAGATTGCCTGCCTAGTATAGTGGGAGAATATAATTTTTGCTATTCCTTGAAGTTTTTTATCTTCTATTAAGCCAATTAGGTGTGATCTTAATTTTAGACAAGAATTCCAAGAATCGTTCGTTTAACCAATATCTCTTCTTTTCAGTTTTGTATACGTATCTGTTATCTCCTTCATATTATGTAGCTACAAACTAAACTACGCTGTACACCTGGAGAAATCGTAGGAGCTGTCTATTTTTATCAAAAAAACCTGCTGCTTGAACTGGGATATTATATTATAGACTAGCTGTGCCCGCGACTTCGTTCGCGTGGACCACGCGATTTCATGCTTTATGATAGATAAATAGACTGCTGTGCACGAAAGAAGTCCAATATGAAAGCTTCTTTACCACAAAGGAAAGTGTTTAAGAAACGTTTACATTGTTACAATAGAAGTACCAAAATTGTATATTGTACACACTACTCTATAAACATGTTACTTGTAAAATTTCTTCGTAGTCCAGTCAACGAATGCCTCAAAAGTAGGGTATCAAGTGCGTAAGCGGGAATCTAAGCCATTTTTTCACAAACTTAATTAGGGTGCTTAGGTTAGGGAGAAAACATAGGTACTTAAAGTCCTGGCGGCTAAGAGGTGAGCCGGAGCGAGCGGAGAGTGGACAAAGGTTAAATTTTAGGTTTTTCGCTTATATCTCAAAAACGGTACGTTACCTATAGCGTTTTTTCACTTTTTCCTAAGAAGATGGATTGGTGACCTGACATGGCTGCCAACAGAATGAGGCCTCATCACTGTTCCAGAGCGTGTAATTCGAAAAAGGATGGAAATATGTAAAAAATGAAAATCGTCACCATACGAGACCATTTTTCAAAAACCTACTGTCCCCCCCCACGACCCCATTCGGCTCAACTCCTAGACGTCAGGACTTTTAGAATGTTTTCTCCCTAAGCATCCTGATTAGGTTTCTGAAGAAATCGCTTAGGTTCTGGCTCACGCCACTACGTAATTTTACAACGAATTGCTTTACATCACGCGGTCTGGTTTATTACCATGCGTAAACAACAAATGCTCATTACGCTGAACAACTTTTCCTAAGGCGCTATATTTGTACCTATCTCTTATAGTTTGTTGGGCTGCTACGGTTCCACATCAAGTGTGCCAGATCTTCGTTTTTTGTACGTCGAGAGAAAATGCTCATCACGCTAATCAACTTTTCCTAAGGCTAAATCGTTTCTTTAATTTTAGATACATATACACGGAAAGAATAAATATAACCTCTTTCGACAATGCCTGCGAGTTGTGCTACGGTGCAAAGAAATACATGCTGCCACATCTAGTCACGAAAACTACCAATTACCTGCATTCTAATATTAATACAAGAAATGCTTGTCGTGGATACGAGTTCGCCGATTTTTTTGACGAAAAAGCCCTAAAGGAAAAATGTTTACAGGTTTGATTATAGCTACTTATTTTCAATCTAAAATTTCGTCGTAGTAAGTAAGTCCACAAAGAATTCTTTCAGTGGCGTAAAGTCCATAACCTCATATATTCCTTTTTTTATTGTACTATTTCTTCACTAACAAACTTGCAGACCATCGTCTCAAGCACCAAACAAGTGTTGAACGACAGCAGTTTCTTGGACGTAGAACTAACTACTGTTATCATGATATTCTCCCTTGACAATATGAAAGTGGACAACGAGTTGGATCTATTTGATGCAGCAGTACGATATGCGAAAGCCCACGATCTGATGCCCAGTGACCCTGGCTCGCTATCAGAACAGAGCCCCGTTAGTCCCGGTTCCTCCACTTCTACTGAGAAGGTATCAATGTAAATTCTTTTATATTATTTCGTTTGCGTGTCTTTATTTTTGCACAGCAGCGCCATCTATATCAGATTTTTGAACAAATCCTACGGGGATCGCGTACTTTTCGGGATAAAAAGTACCTAAGGTATCAGCTACCTACATACCAAATATCATAAATATTAGCGCAGCTATTTGAGCGTGAAGAAGTAACAAACATACACATAACTTTCGCCTTTATAATATTAGTAGAATATAGTAGAATATTTAAAGTCTTGTATACCAGTCTTCAGCTTCTCGTAGTATTGTTTATTTTGACCGAACTATTACCAAAGAGATCTACTTATTAGTAATATATAAAGAAGGTTAGGTTAGATTAGACGCACTATCGAACGAGAAAAAGTTATCTCTCATCATCATGTACGTTCAAATAAATTTAATTCCGTGTGGCTACAATATATAATTAACATATTCTTTTAAAAATTTCAGGTTGTTAATGTTAAAAACATCGCTCCGAACAGAGAAAGCCCAGCTCATGCCCATCAGAAGTCTAAAATTAAAACAGGTTTGCGATTTCTTTGGAAATACTTATATGTAACAACACAACAACATGAATTATGTAGGAAAAAGATGCATTACTTACAAATTCTTTTCCATCATTTTTCTGTATTTCTCCAGGATTTTGTCAGGTTGACAATATCCTGGCTGGGGGGATGGATGGGTGGACGGACAGAGATGCTCTCCCTTCCTTTAGGTATCCAAATACGCGAGGACTACGCTCATGTAGCTTTATAGTGGTTATGAGAAACCCGCGCAACTTCGTGTGCGTTTATCCTTTCCCGTGGGAATTTCAAAAAATCCTTTCATATCGGTTGCCTACATCATACACCACACTTTTCAGAACACACCCAAAAAATTGTCATATGTATAGATATATTTTTTTCTATTTTTATACTTCTCATTACAATCTTTGGAGTGGGCGTTTATGAAATAGGCTATCGGTGAAGAGCCACCCTTTTACAGAATATTGACGTGAAGCAGCAATGCGTTTCGTTCGGGTAGTGAAATATCCGAAATTCTTGTTTGTCACCTTTGTGGTATAAAAAAATCTAACTCAAATTCAAATTCAAATTATTTTTATTCAAATAGGCCTAATATAAGCTCTTTCGAATCGTCACAATTTTTTCCTACCACCAGTTCAGACGGCAGATCTGTGCTAAGAAGAAGCTGGCAAGAAACTTAGCACTTGCTCTTTTAAAATGGTATTACTAAGATACAAATTATAATGACAGAAAATATAAAATTAACACAAAATATCTGTAATTTCTGATGACGAAGAAAAAAAAAAAAAAAACTCATTCATCTCATCTCATCGCTATATCCTGTTTTTTCCTGTTATCTGTCGGCAATGGGTTAGGGACCCTAGAATCTATGTGCTCCATAGTCGACGGTAATCACCTAATATCAAATGATCTACGAAATAATAGAGCGAGTCGACGTAATGAGATTTCCTATAAGTGAGAAAGAGACAATATCAATATGTATGCCATTTAACCATTGACCAATTTAACTTGAACCCTGTCAAATATTATAAAATTTAATATTTAATTACTTACTATTTATTATTATCGATGAATATGATTCAGTCCGCTTTAAAGGTACATAGTTAGAATTTTAGCTGTTTTTCCGATATCACAAACAGAATAAATAGACGACATTATGATTGAATATGCACAATTTATAATTACATGACAGATGATACCAATGAGGTTTTATATATTCTTCTAAGACTTACGAAATGGGCTAGCTCGACCGGGGAGGTACCACCCTCTCACAGAATATCGACGTGAAGCAGCAATGCGTTTCGATCGGGGAGTGAAATATCCGAAATTCTTGTTTGTCACCTTTGTGGTATAGAAAAAATCTAACTCATTCCGATGATACACTTCACTTCACGGATGTGTCAAAATGGAATGTAATTGAAATCAAAAGGACTAAGGAGTATGAGTATTGATATCAACTCGAAGAAAATTACCCAAAAAATACATTTTTTTCAAGAATTTCAATAAAATAAGAATCAAATCTTCCATCAATTCTCTTAAACAATTTTTATGCAAAATTTGAAGTAGATTGGACCAAGGAATCAAGTTGTCCCATAGTAACTTTACCCCCCTTTTTTACCCCCTTATAGTTCGAATTTGGAAAAATCCTTTCTTATCGGACGCCTACGTCTTATAATAGTTCCACCTGCCAAGTTTCAGATTTTTACGATGAGTGGTTTAGGCTGTGCGTTGATTCTCAGTCAGTCAGTCAGTCAGTCAGTCAGGACAAAGCATTTTATATATATAGATAGATAAGTAATACATATAATAATATAAGTATATAATGTTTAACGCGTTAATGTACTTATTTAAGTACCTACAAGTTAATAATATACCGGGAATTAACGCGATCATACTTCCCGGCATGGACATAGAAAAAAAGGCGGACGGAATCTTGCTAAGAAAGAATTGAAGCACCATAATGGCGGCGGCGTAACTATGTGTGAGTGTGTAATGGGTTACCAGATTCCGAGAAAATTACCCAATTTTTTTTAGCCGACTGCGCGACGCAATTGTGTTTATTGAAATAATGTATCAATTTAAGTTCAAAGTCCTTTTTGCAGTAACTCAGGTAATAGTGAGTTCATTTCATTTCAATAAAAACCAAAGTGTAAACAAACCTTAGGTACTAAAACACAAATGACGATAATTAAATACGTATCACACAAGTTTTGTGGCCATAACATGGTACACACACTAGTTCAAACACCACTACATTTAATTTCACTGAAAACTGCTAGAAATAAACATTAAAAACGTAATTAATAACGAAAATAATTTCTTTTACGAACGCCTGATTCATAATTATAAAAACTAATGTCAGTTTGACATTCCATTAAAGGGATGGGCATGTGAATGAAAGAACGATACAGCACGTTTAATTTTCATAATAAGATTTCTCAAACATAAATTTATTATTAATATTACTAGTTAACAGGATAATATGCAGATATGAAAAGAAAAGTGATTTTAGGACCGCCACTTTAGTAAAAAATATTATTTGTTAAATAATTAAGTGATTAACATAGTGTTATAAAATAATCTATGTTAATAAATAATATATTATAAAATAA
The DNA here is from genome assembly GCA_905163395.2 of Endotricha flammealis. Taxonomy (NCBI): domain Eukaryota; kingdom Metazoa; phylum Arthropoda; class Insecta; order Lepidoptera; family Pyralidae; genus Endotricha; species Endotricha flammealis. Next base: position 1,564,183 of record LR990856.1, on the reverse strand, counting down.
TCTATGTACTATTGACAATTAATTATTTGCATTGATAAATTACTAGTATTGTTTTTATGTTCAGTGGCAGTAACAAAGTCGGTTTTACAAAAAGATACCACAATTGCACTTTTTTAAAACTAAATTGTATGATATCTCCCAAATTTAAGGTAATTTGCCATATTTAATTCCTGGCAACACTGATTGGATTCGTATTTTAATTTGTAAATTGAAGTAAAAACAAGAAATAAGATAGATAAATTACTTTCTTACTTGTGAAAGGTGATCCCATTACTTTTATTTATTAAGCTACTATTGTTTTGGCAGTTTTTTACTACACAAGACGGCATCTTTTATTTTTTTTCTGGATTACGTGACGCGGGCGCTGTTGGGAGCGTAATGGCTGGCGGCCGTCACCCTAAGGTATGAATGTGTTACGTGCGAGCTGTCTTCCTAAGGGTGCTTCACTTTTTAGTTTCAGTGATGGTGTCCGCCTTTTTTTCTAGGTCCATGCTTCCCGGTATATTATTAATTTATACCTCCAGTGAAAGTACAGTGCTATACAGCTACGGGACATCAAGCTATTAAAGCAGGCTTATTGAAAGAGAACGTGGTTTTCCATACGTTTTCCCGCAAAGATGAAAAGCTGCCCAAGGCGGTAATCAGAGGATTGCCCAATTTCTTACAAGACTCAATACCCTCTGAGTTGGAAACGATCGGTTTTCCCGGCGCAACTGTATCGCAGATCAAAACTCTTCATACGACTGAATGTCCCCCACTTCGTGTCCAGCTACCGAGCGGAACTGACATGGGCAAGTTTAAACAAATAAGATATCTTTCAAACTGTGTGGTGGATGTGCAGCGATTTAAGCCTAGCAGAAAAATAGGTACCCAATGCTTTCGTTGCCAAGGTTTTGGTCATGCCTCTAAAAACTGTAATAGACCCGCCAGGTGTGTGAAATGCACTTCTACTCATCCAACAGGGGAATGTCAAAAGAAAACAAGAGAGGAACCTGCTGTATGCTGTAATTGCCAACAAAATCACCCAGCAAACTACTCTCAATGTCCCTCGAGGTTGAAATACCTTGAGCGCATACAGACCAAACGTGAAAGTACGCGTAGCAAATATATTGTCAAAGAACCGAGGACCTACACACCTACCACCACAATGGCTCCTGATAACACCAAACCTTCTTGGGCTCAAATTACTGGACGAAACAATCCACTTAAAACTTCCAACACAGCACAGGTCACCCACAACACTGCAGCTCTCCTTAAACCAGCGAATACCACACGCACATCAGTGCAAGCTGCTCCAGTAAATGAGCGCATACCATCCAAACAGCTCCTTGCCGAGAAACCCATCACACAGGATTCGGTTACAATCGAAATGTTGGAAATACTAGGCACTATAAGGTCCTTGAAGCAAGAATTCTGCAGATGTGAAACTTTTATGGATAAAGTTATTCTTATTATGACCCATTTCGGCCACTATGTCTAATACACCAATAGGACTTCGAATTTTATACTGGAACGCTGATGGCGTTCGTAACAAACAACAGGAACTTAACTTACTGGTAAGTGAGCGCAGCATTGATGTAGTCGCGGTGTCCGAAACTAAGTTAACGGGTCGCACAAACTTTAATATTACTGGTTTTGCATGCTACCGCAAAGATAAGCGCCCTGACGGAACTGGGCAGGGTGTTGCTATTTTGGTTCGATCCGATCTGGTTCACAGCCAGATTTCTTCTCCTGTCAGTTTGCACCTCGAAGTAACCGGGGTCTCCATTAAACTTAGTAACTCTAGTGTCAATCTATTTTTGATTTATCAGTCACCCAACTTACCACTCATAAAAAGCGACATGGACCATCTCATGGCAACAGGCAACTCTGTACTGACTATGGGTGACCTAAACGCCAAACACCCGTATTGGTCTCCCGGGCCCGCAAATGCTCACGGGTTAAGGTTATATGAACAAATGCTATGCGGTGACTACTATATCTACAGCCCTGACGATGCTACTTTGGTCCATTACTGTCCGAAATTCCAACCGTCAACTCCAGACCTCCTGCTTACTAAAAATGTTCCAAATCTCAGTAGCATAATGGCGTTAAAAGCTCTCTCCTCAAATCACCTTCCCGTTATTGTTACATTCGATATGCCAGTTGCTCGGAAACCAATCACCACGTTTAATTACTCAAACGCTGACTAGGCCAAATATAGACAAAATTTGAATAGTTGTATATATCTCTCTAGTCACATTTACCAAACGACTGACGAAGTGGACACGGCCATCAATCAACTTCAAGACTCAATTATAGAAAGTAGAAATGTTTCTGTTCCAACAACTTCTGTGAAGCCTTGGAATACAGCTATCCCCCGACGCATTAAAAGGCTTATTCAATTAAAAAACAGATTGCGCCGGTATTCCACTTCGGAATACGATCCTTTAGTGAGAAGGCGAATGATACAAAGAGTCCATCAACTGCAATCTGAAATTAATATTGCTCTTAAAAACCATAATGACCGAATATGGGAGACAGAACTTAAAAAGGTTGATAATCCTAGCTCTGATTTATGGCGTGTAGTCAAGGGGCTTCGTAATAAATCAACTACAATACCTGCGCTCTATACCGATACTGGATCGCTCTCAACCTCTGTGCAAGAGAAGTGCGATGCCCTTGCTGATGCTTTTCTGGAGAATATGATTCTGACTAATGAGTGGCCAAGCGATGAACGTGAGGTGGTCACTTGTCAAACTAAATAATTTTACGCCTGCTATGGAAGATGTTCCTAGTCTATTGGTTCGTCCTTTTGTGGTCAAGAGAATCATCAAAAATCTCAAAAATAGAAAGGCACCAGGTTCCGATCTAATAACCAATATCCTTGCCAAAAACCTTCCCCAAAAGTGCATCGTGCAGCTGACTAAAATCTTTAACGCCTGTTTCATGCTTAACTATTTCCCTTCTGTCTGGAAATCAGCCAAAATAATCGCTATACATAAAACGGGCAAGGATCCTACCATCCCAACCTCTTATCGCCCTATCAGCTTACTCCCAGCCTTGGGAAAATTGTTTGAAAAGCTAATATACCACCGCTTGTGCCACACTACTTCAAAGCATCTAATTAATGAGCAGTTCGGCTTCCGCACAGGACACTCCACTGTTCAACAGCTGGCAAGGGTCGCTGAAAGTGTTGGTCATAATTTGAATCTTAAACGGTCAACTGGCATGTTCCTGCTTGACATAGAAAAGGCTTTTGATACGGTTTGGCACGACGCTTTACTACACAAAATGATTAATCTAAACATTCCATTAAATCTTGTCAAAATAGTACAAAACTATCTTAAGAACCGCTCGTTCCAGGTTTACATCGATGACTTACATTATTCTTCTATTAGACCCATGCCAGCAGGTGTCCCTCAAGGATCGATCTTGGGCCCTTACCTGTTCTTGACCTATCTTAACGACATACCTGTGCAACCACGTACTAGTATCGCCTGTTATGCAGACGATACTGCATCTTTCACATCCTCCACTGATATCGACCTAATTATCAGCAGACTTCAGATGTGTATTGATCTTCTGTCATCATACTTTCTCAAGTGGAAACTTAAAATTAACTCCTCTAAAACGGAAGCTATATTGTTCACCAGACAGCGATCCTTGCCAACTCGAAAGTTGATAATAGATGGCTACAATATCCCATGGAGTAAATCTGTCAAGTACTTAGGTCTAGTACTTGATAATAAACTGAACTGGTCTGAGAACACGGAAAAGTTACGACTTAAGGGTCATAAGGCCCTTAATGCGCTCAGCCAAGTAATAAATAAAGGTTCATGTCTTAGCAGTCGAACTAAGTTAAATATTTACTGTACCCTGGTCCGGCCCTGCATTACTTACGCGTGCCCTGTCTGGAGCAGTACGTGCATTACTAACTTGAAAAAACTTCAAGTTATACAAAATAAAGCTCTCAAGTACTCTTATAATATCCCATTTTATACCAATCTCAGTAAAATTCACAAAAATATTGGCCTACTTAGCATTTCGGAATACATCTTTAAATTATCTAAATCATTCTATTTATACAAAAATCCCACGAGCAATAATGTATTGATAAGAAACATCTGCAAAACCCGTAAGAAAGACCTAACTTATTTTATCGATAATAAATACAATCGGTACAAACTGCCACATCACTTATTCCTAGACTGCGATGAATAGGTACAGTGCTCCGCGCAGGCGCGCCTCGCAGCGGAGGGCGCCGCGCGCGCTATTCTCGCTCGTATTACCGTTTGTATGACGAGCAGTTTGGCGCGCGCGGCGCTGACCTCCCGGGATGCGCTTGCGTGGCGTACGATTCATGCTGCGCTCGCTTGCGAGTATAATTTGTTTGGATTATTTGTACGTTACGTCCGACACATCTACCCTCCTTCGGACTATAAATATAATTTTTGTGCATTCTTTGTAAAATCAACTTATAATCAAATACAAGATATAAAATGTAATTATTCGAGCTAAATATTACATAGATATACCATTTTATTTACTATTGTCAACCAATAATAACACAATAATGATGCTAATTTCAATTTAACAATTAATCTGCAATTAGTTTAAAGAAGTGTTTTATATACTTGCAAACGTTATTTATTAATATACTTACAATTTTATTGATATCACTAGGAATTAATTTACACTAGCGATTATCTATGTTATTTAAGTGTTTATATGAATAAAGATATTTTGAAATGAATGAAAATATTAATTTATAATAATGCAACGTGAAAGTTTAAAAGTTCTACCTACAAGTCCTTTTATTTTATTTTATTTTGTCTGTTATCTCGGAAATGACGCGAAGGATTATGGGAATGGAAACATTAAAATAAGTAGGTATAACCTTGTAGCTGGGTATTTCACAGATAGATAGACTAAGCTGACAATTCAAAGTGTCATTGAGAAGATACGCTTCCTGACACTCACCCCGCAGCAGTTCGCCCAGGGCCCCACTCGATGTTCTATTCTGTCAAAGGAGGACTCCTACGCCATATTGATGAACATCCTGTCCAACCCTGATGTGCCAATGCCAGACGGCTTCTCCACCTCCAAGGTGCCAAGGAAACCACTTGTGGGTGGCATAAATGAGAGTATCATAAATGTAAGTAATTTACAAGATAAAAACACATTCATAGATGTTATTTTTTTCGTTTGGCAATAGTTGGATTTTCTTGGAGAAACGGTTTTTAGGGTTCCGTAGTAATACAAGGAACCCTTATAGTTTCGCCATGTCCGTCTGTCTGTCCATCTGTCCGCGGTAGAAAGCTGGAATTAACAATGGTAACAGTGCTGAACCAAAATTTTGAAAAATATTTTTTTTGGAATGCCTCCCCTACATGTATAGTGAAAATGGTTTTTTTTGCGCGCCGACCCCATCTTGTGGGATATCGTTAGATAGGTCTCTTCAAAACATTAAGGGTGTGGAAAAATCATTTTTGAATACAATGATTCGTTTCGGAATTATTTACATTTATCGTGTCAATTTTCGTTTTGCATACGGGTTCCCCCTCTATCTCCGAAAGCCTTAGGCATTGTCCTAATAGGACGCGAATCCGCGATCATCGCGCGAGTAGTAGGAGAGCTAGCGAACCATCTGACTAACCCGTTTCCCACAAAGCTAGAAAATTTTTAAATGATGTTTTCGGCCATTCTTCGATTAGCTAGATTTTGTGCGTCCGGGCTTGTATATTCGTATTATTATCAAATTCAAAAAGGGAAATATTTTTATATGTTAGTTAGCATCCATGTCTAGCTGGTAACAAAAACATAGGCCCCGATTACATAGTTATCTGGCTAAATTAATTTCACAAACCTCTGTTCTCTAAGCACCGTGCCCTGTCCGCACCCCAAAATGTGGTTAAAACTTGCTTGTAACTTTTATGATGTACGGATTTTATTTTTTCCATTCAACATTTTAATGAGTATTAGGCAACGGGTATCACATGAAAAAATATCCACTCAATAAAATCAGTCTGTAAATAATTATCAATGAGTAACCGCATGTCCGAACTAAAGTTATAATTGCCGTGACGTTTTCTTTTCGAGGGTGCACATTCCTAATTACGATATTTGGCACATAACTACTTGTACACGTCTCAAGCCCTCAGTTTCTGCCGCGGTCTTGCAGCAGGTGCAGGTCTTTTACGTTAGTGTATAAGTCAATGAAGCACGTTAGTATATAATTACCGTATCCTTCGTTCAAAAATTTTCTAATTACCGTGTACTTAATTTTATACTAGATTGGTTAAGGTAGACTCTAGTTGCTTATATAAATAGAGACAGTGCTTTGGTCTTAGTACAGTGTTGTAATGCAGTATTTCAATACTCTGTAGGTTTTCGAAAATTTTATGAAAAATCGGCGTTTTCTAATTACCGTATACCAATTACCATGTATTTCTAACTACCGTTGTATGAAATTATTAAACTTTTGCTGTGCCGATTTAGTTCCAAACTCCTTCCATTTCCTCAGTTACTCCAGCTACTTTCATGTCATTTCTCACGCCATCACTCCATCTCTTTTTTGGCCTACCTCTGCCCTTCCATCCATCCACATTCATTCTTGGCACCCTCTGGGTCACATGACTGTCCAGACTGTCCACCCTGCGCATCATATGGCCAAACCATCTCAGTCTCTGACCTCTCTTATCGGTTACAGGCGCCACCTTTAAACTCCCCCTTATGTGTACATTCCTGACTTTGTCCCTTCTCGTCACTCCACACATCCATCCACCTCAGCATCCTCCAGCAACATAACCCGAAGGAATAAGTATGGACTGAGCGTTGAACCCTGGTGCACACCTACATCAACAGAAAAGCATTCTGTTGTACTGACGCGGGACCCGGTCGTAGGCCTTTTCGAGGTCCACGAATACCATATGTAGGTTTTTGTGTGCTCTTTTGTACTTTGTTGTGCCTCCATTATTTTCTCCCACAGCTTTAATGTGTGTGACATCAAGTTAATCCCCCTGTAGCTATTGCACTCCTGGACATCCCCCTTTCTTTTAAAAATAGGTACCAAGGAACTGTCTTGCCATTCCTCTGGGATGACATCCTGAACCAACAATTCATTAAGAAACAAAGTGAGCCACTTGCATCCATAATCCCCTAGAACCTTCCAGACTTCTATTGGTATTGTGTCCGGGCCAACTGCTTTTCCATTCTTCATTTTCCTCAAGGCGTTCTTTACCTCTAATTCATCTACCTTAGCTATCATGCCTATATCTATGTCATTAAGTTTTCTTTTCCATCATAATCATTCTCAACATTAAGTAATTTTTCAAAATATCCCTTCCATCGGTCTCTAATGTCACTATCTTTTACCAATGTTTTACCGCATTCGTCTTTCACACATTTTACGTGACAAATGTCTTTCGATCTTTGATTGCGCTGTTTAGCCATTCTGTATAGTTTTTTCTGACCTAGTTCATTATCTAATTCATTATATACTTTTTCTTCTACCCCGGATTTGGAACTCGCAACCACCACCTTTTCCCGTCTCCTCGCCTCGTTATACCTCTCCCTCAATTCAGTTTTCCTATGATCATGTCACGTAACTCTGCCATTCCTTGAATGCACTCTTTTTGATTTTTAATGCTTTTTGGACACTTACGTTCCACCACCACGTTTCCTTTTTCAATTTTCGCCCACCTCGTGTTTCCCCAAGGACTTCTTTTGCAGCAGTTCTTATTGCTTTAGCCATTTCCTTCCAATTAGCATCAACATTCATACCTCTTATCGTGTAGTTGTGTCTATACATGTTATACATGTCATTTTTATTATTATTTTAAATAGACATAATGATCTTTTCTAATTACCATTACATTAAGTAATAGATTTATCTAATTACCGTACCCATGAAATGTTTAAGTCTCATTAACTCGGAAACCGCTTTTAATAAACGAATGCCATTTTAATTGTTACATTCGCATGTTTCATGAGTTACATATTTCAATCCTTTTAAAACAAACTAGAGAAAAATAAAAAAGGGTACGGTAATTAGGCGAAGAACGCCTAATGTCGAGAATGACCGTTTTATTATCGGTCTGTTATGAAAGTACCATTCTGGCGGGCATCTCGCGGTTGCGTCATCATCCCTTAAATTTTTTTAAATGTAAAAAAAAAATTGTTTTTAAATCTTTTTCCACAAGGCTACAATTTTAATACGGTGTAATATATATATGTTTAAGTGTAAAAAAAAATCGACAACCTATTTTGACGGTTGCAAGTATATGCCAGTCGATAGCAAAGTTGTCATCGGGATAGTAATTCATTTTTTTTTTTTTGTTTGTTTATAGTCAGGAAAATGCATTACTGCATGCCCCGCCGCTTGGGGAAGCGGCGGGGGTATGTCGGGCTCCCCCTCTTATGCCACTTGGGTATACCGACTAAAAACCTGACTGACTGCCACCTCATCCGCTTAGATGGGCGGGGCCACGGGAACTAAGATACTTCCGTGACCCCGCCGGCGGTTGTCCGAAGACCCACTTGTTGGGCTACGGCACGGTTGGCGGCGCGCACAGGACTAGGCGCGCCGCAACACTCGGGGACTTCCGTTCCAATGGGCGGCGGTTTCCCCAAACCGCCGCCCGGAAGCCCCCGTTCGACTGGCATATACTTGCAACCGTCAAAATAGGTTGTCGATTTTTTTTTACACTTTTTTTACAAAATTTAGATGTTACTAATTTGTTATAATAATGATAGAAAATTTAAAAAGAAACTGAATGCATTTTAAAATATATTCAATTTCTAAACACAATATGAATTTGAATTCCATGAGTTTGTATTTATTAATGTGATTTTGACATTGCAGGATGATGATAATATATTATCACCATCAGACGACATAACACCTGCGATGGTGGCTGCTCTCTATGGTGATGATCCTCAAGAGTAAGTCATGGCTACTCAAAAATTCCGCAAGCTGTTTAGAAGGAAGCCAAATCAACCTATTGACAAAGTGATAAGGACCGGAATTGTTCCTAAATTTGTTGAGTTTGTCACAAATAGAACTAATCCAACATTGCAGGTAACATTATATTTCTGTTTTATTCTATAATCCATGTTCACAAATTTAATACAGGTTTAACTTAATATTTCATGTACCTACTTTATACTATATTTTGATTTATTTTATACACATGTTTTTGGCTATGTTCTTGCAATATTCTATGTAACAATACAGATTATTATGTAGGAATATAGTAATTTAGAATGGCCAATTAATATTAATTTGGAGTATTGCATTATCATTATTATACAAGGTTGATTTGTAAAAGCACTTCTACATGCTAAATTGTGGTTGATGTTGATGACTGGTTGTTGATGTTGAGCTCAGTGATGGAGGCTGGCAGGCTAACTTTGATATCAACTTGAGAATTGATTCCTGGCTTGGCCTGCTAGGTTACTCTGCATAGCAATCGCGATTTTAATTTCAATTCTGTATAATTTAAAATGCAAAATTAACAACAAATCCTAATTCGTACCCTTGTTTTTATATACTTTACTAACTATTTGGTTAGCAACCAATCCGATTTCATTTAGTTTAGGATTTAGTTAGCACTAGTATAGGTGTAAAGAGTACCTAAAAGTAACAATGGCGATCAAGCGGAATTATCTTCAAGAATAAGGGCTGGTCTGTTCTTTTCATCAGCATTGATTTTACATAACTGACGTTCTATGTATACTTATGAATGTTATATATACCTAGTTTTATAATTTATTATTATATATATTTTAAAAAACATTGATGAACTTTTAAATGCAAAAAAATGGTACCTACTTTTTTCCCCCATTTCTTTTACCCGAGGTAGGTAATTTTACTTTTGTTTCCTAATTTTATTAGCTTGAAGTGTACATTTCATAAATGTATCTGCTGGTCTAAATGAACATTTGACTGCATATCATAATTAAGTACATTTGCATAAGTATTTAATTAGGTACTAAGAGGAAATATGCAAGGCTAAAACAATTTGTTCACTTATTATTTAGGCAATTTTAGTTTTTATTGTCTTTACTGCATAAAGGAAAATATAATTTATTAATATACTAGAAGTTAACTTTGCCACATACAGCAAACCAAAGCTTTTAATTTAATTATATTCTACTTTTTAAAATGAAATCAGCTATTTGCGAAAGAAAAGTATGTACTCCATTTTGTCATTTATCTATAACATACTAAAGCAAAGCAAGATACCTACCCTGTATTTACAGTTCAATAGTCCTCTAGGAACTTCTTGAGTTCTTGATGCGGTGAGCAATGTATGTACCTACCTATTATGTTACAATTAATAAAATAATAAACATTTTTGGACGAATCATACAACGCCATCTAGACCGAAACTAAATAACAGCTTATACTATGGGTTTTTACCTTGTTATATGTATAAATAAATAATTGCTGATAAAATATACTTATTTTTTTTTGTAAATAAATACTTATTATACATAGAAAGCATCCAGATCAAGGCAAACAGACATATTCATGCACACAAATGTTTGCCTTGAGCAGGATTCGAACTCCCGGCCCTTGTGTGTAAAGTGACCGTTGCTAGCCACTCGACCACGTGCGTAATGTTTGCATGTGATTGCAGTCCGAAGCGGCACGGGCTCTAGAAAGAATAGCGTCGGGTTCGTCGGAGCACACGCGCGTGGTGGTGGAGGCGCTGGTGTCGCTCGTGGCGGACGGCGCCAGCGACGACGTGTGCGATCAGGCGCTGTCAGTGCTCCTCGACGTCGCCTCGCTGCGTTGCCGCGACACCGTGCTGGCCGCCGGCGTGTTGCCGCTGCTTATACAGTACGCATTCTATTGACGATTCTCTATCGATGATTGTTCGTGATTGACGGAAGTATTAATTGGTAGTTTACTTCAATGCGTCATAAATACAATGTATTGATTGATTAACTGGTTATAAAGACGCCTGATGTGACTTTAGCAATCTGATTTATGGAAAAAAGGATTGAGATCACATATTGGGTTCGGGCGTAATATAACAATTCATTCTCATAGGCGTGGTAAGTACATTCAGTGTACAATATCTCTATGAGGGAAACAAAAATAATATTATCATGAGCCTGTCAATGTCCCACTACAGGAAAAATGCCTCCCTTCTATTTCTTCTAGTGTGGAAAGTAATGAAATTTATTTATTATTATTTCTCTTGATTATGGCACTCATCATCAATATGTGTTGCGTCTAAAAAAAATTATATTTAATTGCATAATGGTGCTAATTCTGTTGTACATTTAACTAGACTAAAACTAATTTTGACAGGACCAAAGGTGTTGTTGTCCTTCCTTGGTTTACAATTAGTGACAAGGATAGCAACACTTGTAGTCCTGTCAAAATTAGTTTAGTCTAGTTACATGTACAACAGAATTAGCACCTATATCTAATTTTCAGGATACTGAACAAAAACACTCGACTATCTACGACAAGGAATGCAGTGTGAACATTGTCTTTTTTGTTTATAGGACAAAATTCCTCCTCAAGCTTTGAAGCTGTTGCGCCAGGTAAGCTATTTAAGAGGGCGCACCCAAATCAACGCAACTCAAAATCGAAGCGTGTTATTTTACGAAACTACTGAGCCACGAACATGAGCGTGCGCCGGCGAAGACAAATGATTTTGATACTTTTATGATAAGACTTCACTATTTAATATAATAGTAGACTCGAAGTTCATGTGATTTTAGCTACAGACCTATTTCTATGTAGAACATAAGTATTGTTATTATGTAATTGAAATTTTTTTTCGACATTCTTCATGTCTCGTTTGGAAATAAATACAAATAATGTATCTTTACTCGTGTATTAATACCTATGGATTATGGAGAAGTATAACAATAAAGTACTCATAATAGATATAGGTACATATAATTATTTGTATTAGAAACATATGTTTCTAATTGGCATACATAGACTCTACCATCTATCTACCAATTCTGGTAAAATACATTTCTTGTAAAATTTCACCAATTTCGATTCCATCTTTGATGACAAAAATTCGTCATCTGTTTTAATTCTGGCAGTCTTCAGACGAAATTGGGGCCCAAAAAAACCTTGTAATTCGATTTTTTTTGCCATATTTGGAGAGTTATGATATTGGTCTGTAATGCACAGTACAAAATCGTGTTATTTTTTATCCATACTGAAATAAAAGCAAAAATTTTAGAAAACAAATTTTGATTATGTGAAATTTTCAACAGAAATTCAATTAAAATATTTAAAAGGCCTTGCTAATTTCGTAAATACTTCATTTGCGTAAGATCTACAATTGTTTTCTATCCAAAAAAGGAAAAATAATTGCTCTAAGTTACTCCATTGCAGAAAAAAAGCCATAATTAAAAGCATCAGCAGGTAGCAGTTTCTGAAAAAATTGCGAAATTTTAGAAATTTTTGCTCCAGGACTAAAACTATGCATTTTTCACAATGTTTTCTACACCTATATGTATTAAATTACATACATTACCTACAATGTGCGACCAATCGCAGCTCTATTGATACCATAGGAGCCAAGCTGTGGCTTTTCATATATGACCTAATTTTACCAAACATTGAAATTTTCAAGTTGAAAGTACTTCGCGAAATATTGGAAAAAACCACGTAACCTACGAAAAACCGTCACTGGAAATACTTTGTAGTAGATTTAACTAGCTTTTATTAGACCTCATAGTTAAGTTTGTGAGACTAGCGGTTCACCCACAATCTCAAAAAGACGAAAAGATGAACAAATGGGTTATAAAGAGAAATGATTCTTTGGTTGGGATTGGGATTCAATTCCATCACCAGGATGGTTTTCATTTTGAAGAAGATGAAAAAGTACGGGCTCTTGTTTTTCTTCCTCTTCGTGTCCTCCTTGATCATACGGACTGAAACATATGAAACAGCAATTTTTTTTACGATTTCGCAATAATCGACCTCCTTAGTAGAACTTGTCATATATTATAATTTATTACCATTATATTAATTATAGGTACCACCAGCCTTTTAGGCCTTGCTTTATTTAAATTTTCAACATTTCGTCTTTTTCTTTTTTTCGATAAAAACTGCTTTTTTTTGTTCCCCATACTCTGAAACATATTATGTTGTTGTCACTAAAAAAGTAAATAGTTCGTCGTCATTATCAACAAAAAGTCATATTTTACTTACCAAAGTATCTAGATTGTCGGTCGCGCTACACGGTTTGCACTGCGTATGGGCACAAAGGTTACGTGCGGTCAGGTCCTGCGCCAGAGCGACGTGACCACTCTCCGCAGAGCCGGCGGCTCGAGTGAGTCGTAACAAAAGACGCGCGCGGTTTTATAGTGGTTTTATGGCTATATTCAAAAATTGGTAGAAAAATAATGGTAAACATTTTACATAAATTTTGGCGCCTAGATTTTAGGGAATACGTTTATCTCTTAGATGATGATAATATTGACACAAAATAACTAAGATTTAATGGTGAAAACAAACATAACAACGACTTGACTTTCTTCGTAATTTCACTTAGTTTGGATGTTAATATCTTATTTATGTAACAAAAAATTACAAAAATGTTCTACTAACTATATGCTTAAGTATATTTGCCGTTAGATTTTATAATTTATTTCTTACAATTGGCAGCATTACGGGGATATTTTGACATCCGAAGTTGGCACTGAACGTGAAATCGAGAAAACACTGTTCGGTTATCACGATAGCATTCATAAATATTCCATTACATGACAAAATGTTTTCTACTAACTATTTAGGCAACAATATTGTCTAACATTTTGTGTAATTCATAAGTCTGTTAGAAAAGTTTTTTATAGATATTAAGAGCTTCGAAAAGTTCAGTTTTCGCTAAACTGAGCTAACGCCTGTGTGCGCCCTCTTAAGGGCCTACGTCGTAAAATAATTGCGACCGACTGAGCCCGAACCCCCCGTGCGACGCATATATCAATCCCTGTTGCGGGAGACAGAGATGGAACACCGTGAACTTGGCGAATTTTTAACACTGTTAGCGCCAAAACACATTTAGGCTTATTTAAAATTCATTAATTGAGTTTTTTAATATTTATTTTTACAATATCTAAAAAACTAATGTCTTTCTTTATATGAAATTTAAAATTTCTATTATTTACCGTTTAGAAGTTACAAGAGTTCTGAAAAAAAACAGAGGTTACTTCGGATGTTTTTTCTATCGAGGAAATGTGTCACAATCGTGTTTTGGCTCTTTCCAAAATTTCGATTTTATGATCAATTAATACATATCCAAAAATCTAAGTCTAAATTTAAGTAGTTGAGAAGATATTTGGTTTATATGGACCCTTCTTTTTTCACATATCCCCTTAAAGTCAGATATTTTATAAAACGGTGAAATCTTGTGCCGCAAAAGGCGTTTTAATAGCTCATTATTATAATGGCATAAATAATGTCTAAAAATATGTAAGAAAATATTCAAAAATTCCAGGTATTCCTGTGTTAGCTCGATTGTTACATCACACCGACGCGGATGTATTGAGTAGCGTGTGTTGGGCTCTCTCACATTTAACAGATGGACCAAACGAGCAGATACAGGCAGCTATTGATGCCGGTGTTTGCAGGAGGCTTGTTGAATTACTTATGTAAGTAAAAATAATATAACATCGTAATAAGTACCATTTTTGTATCAACCATGATGTCTTCCTATATTTTGGTCGCGTACTGCGCGGTTTCAGAGGAGTTTCCTCCTGCGAACGCTGAAGCGTATAGCGAATGAGATCCCCGCCGAGGTATTTTCTTTAGACTATAATATGAAGTACTTCAAAAGCGCCTGGTCGGTGACGCGCGAGTGATACTCCCGGTGTTGCATGCGTCCATAAACTACTGTGACCGCTTATCATCAGGGGCTGTAAGCTTATTTGCCACCATAGTGACATAAAAAAAAACTGCACTTATAAATTTTGCCGCTAAAGTATTTCAATCATTTCGGTTTAAAGATTTCTTTATTCTCATATAAGAACACATTACAGTTCACTTGTTAATGAGAAACAAAGTATTACAAAATATTATGTAAAACAACTGCGTCCGGGAATATAAACTAAGTACATAATAATAATTTTAGTGTGTAGTGCCAAAACAAACAAAACACAACGGGTACATACTTACTCAAACATTTTCAGTAACAAATTTTTTTAAACGATTTTTAAATATGCTTAAACTCTTGAGATTGGATAATTTCCTCTGGTAGTGCATTGTACATTTGGGCTCCTTCATACAAAATATTTTTCTTGCCATAATTGGTTCGGGGTGTAGGTAGGTTAAGTTTATCGCGGTTTCTTGTGTAATGTTTGTGATTCTTTTTATTAAATTTGATTGTTGTCTGAATATTGTTTCCGATTATTTTTCGAATCAAAATGTTTGTGTAATAGTGATACAGCTGCTTAACGTTAAGTAGTTTTGTTTCTTTGTAAATTTTGTCGGTATTTGTTATATAGTCATACTTGTATAAAATTTTTATTAGTTTATTTTGTGTTGTTTTTAAGGTTTGTAAAGTTGATTCGTGCGCGCTGCCCCACACCTCAATCAAGTATTCTAGATGTGGTTTGACAAGTGCATTGTAAATGGTGGTCCGTGTTCGGCGCGGTATACAGTTATTTATTTTATGTAATACACCGATAAGCGGTGATAGTTTCGATTTAACATGGTTAATATGAGCCTGCCAGGTTAATTTTGGATCTAATAGTAGCCCTAAATACTTTTCGTTGTCTGATTCTCTAATTAACTCATTATTTATTCTGAGAGGTTGATGCTGTGGTATTGGTTTGTTTTTAGCTGCAAATATCATAAAGGAAGTTTTTTTTGTGTTAATTGTCAGTAAATTTTGAAAAAACCATTCATTTAATAAATTAAGATCCCTTTGCGCTTCAATTATGATGTTATTTATGTCTTCTCCAAAATAGAACAGGCAAGTATCGTCTGCGTATAAAGTAATCTGTCCTGTGAGGCCAATGGTGTTTATATTATTTATATATACCAAGAACAATAAAGGCCCGATTATGGATCCCTGAGGAATACCATAATTCAGGTTTGCTGGCTCACTGACAAATTTTGCTATTTTGGTTACTTGTTTTCTGTTCGATAAATACGATTGTAGCATCCTGAGTGCGGCCCCGGTAATGCCTGCGTTTGCTAGTTTACATAAAAGCAGTTCATGACTAATGGAATCGAACGCTTTTTTTATATCAATGAATATACCCACACAAATTTTTTTTTCGTCAATATTTTGTCTTATTTTCGTAACTAAATCTATTGTTGCGGATAAGGTGTTTGATTTAGGACGAAATCCATATTGTTCTTTTATGAAAAATTCTTTTTCTGTTAAATAGTTGTTTAAGCGGGAATAAATAACTTTCTCATATACTTTTGACAAAATTGGCAGTACTGATACGGGCCTATAATTCCCGGGATCGTTCCTTTTCCCCGACTTGTATATAGGAGTTACTTTAGCCAGCTTAAGACTGTTAGGAAAAGTGCCTTCTGAAATATCTTTATTTATACAGTTAGTTAGATTTTTTAGTAAAAGTTTTTTAATGCATTTAACTTGCTTCGTAGATATATTGTCAATGCCACAAGCTGTATTGTTATCTAAATTGTCAATTATAGTAGATATCTCATCTTCTGTGCACGGGTTGAGAATTGACAACAATGGCTGTGTGGGTGTGTTCGTGTTTGTGCTATTATTACGATATTGGAGTGGGATGGCATTTGCTAATTGAGAACCAATCGTGGAAAAAAAACAATTAAAGTACTTACATATTTCGTAACCGTCTGTCAGTACACTACCATTTGTTTCAAGTTTTGGAGGAACTAGGCCAGACTATTTATCAAATCCCACATCTTCTTTGGTTTTCCATTGCATTTATTAAAAGCTGAATAGTAATATTTTTTCTTTGCATTTTTTATATACATTGTACAATTGTTTCTTTTAGTTTTAAAGTCAGTTTCGAATTTTGAGTTGTCGGGATTTGATCTATAGTCCCGCCACGCACTGTTTCTCATATTTAGAGCACTAATAATGTCTTTGCTGATCCATTCATTTTTGGGTAAATTTAAGATTTTTTCTTTAGCATATTTATTTTTTTCTATATGCGCTAGTATAAATGACTCAAGTATCTCAAATCGGTTTTCCTCATTACTATAAATATCTTCCGACATGCTTTTATATAACCGTTCATAGTCGGTGCCTATATATTGGACCCTTTCTATCGTAGTATGTTGCGTTTTTTTCATCTCGAAATATATCTGTTTGTGGTCTGTCATTGAGGAGTCGATTACTGCCATGTGAAATTGATTGCTGATGTTCGAGCTGATGTGGTCCAAAATACTTTTTTTAGTAGTAGTTTCTCGAGTGCAGTATTCGTAGTCAATTTTATTAAGTATTTTGCTGCCAGCTTCCTCGAGCATCGAAACATAGTTTTGGCTTTCACTATTCACCAATAAGTTGATGTTGAAGTCTCCGAATGCAATCATTCTTTTCTTACCTTCCAGTTGTCTAGAATATATTTCTAAGAATCTATTTATATTTGTATCTGGCGGTCTGTAAATTAGACCAATGTGCAACGCAATTTTTTTTAAATATATCCACATGCAATTATTCCCATCCTCATAGTTTTTATCCGTAACATAATCAATTTGAAATTTAATATACTTACTCTATTTTTATTTAAATAATAGAATAACAAAACATAGGAACATAATTTAAAAGAAATAAAACTCAACTACTACTACTATTTACAAATAAAAAACTTGACCCAGATCCCTCGAAAACGGGAGCGTTCCCAGAAGACTGGCAGAGTTACCCCGCTGTATTGCGAGGCTAACCCTTTGCGCGAAATACAGGCCAGCCTTCCGATCATAGGACGCATTGACCAAGCGCTCAGAAATCTCCTTAAAGAGATAGTGAGCACCTGGTAACATCATATTGAATACTATTGTGAATAAATATCGACACACCTCCACCAAGGCGATCTGTTCGGTAGTCGTAAATGTGTGTGTAGTTTGGTATTTGAATTATGTTAGCCTCTAACTCAGATTTTATCCAGGTTTCAGTTAATAAAAGTATATGTGGCGTATGTGGAATCGATTTAATAATACACTTAATTTCATCAAGTCTACCAGGTCTAGCTAGGCTTCTAGTATTTGCATAGAAAAACCTCAACGACGACGGAGTCGAGTATACATTATGGTATTTATTTACTAGTTGGTATGTGATGTCTTCGTTGCGGCGGTCTTGGAGTAGTTTTTTGACGGTGTCTCGACAATTTTCGGTATGCCAGCTACGTATTTTATTGTTAAGTTTGTTTCACCTTTGGACTCGCGGTGAAGTAATTCCTCGCGAAGTTCTTTTATTTCCTGCTGTTGATTTGGTGTTTGATCTGAGTAGATTTTTATATTATCAGCTGTGAGTTTCGATCTATTTTTAAAAATTTGTTTGGATGTTTCAGCCATCTGGTAGACTACCTTGAGGTGACGATTTCTACCCACCGTATATTTACCCATTCTGATAACCTTTATCGGTTTTGGACAATTAGGAACTATAGTTTTAGTAATATTCCAGATTTCTTTGTTGTCATGTTCGCGTCTCAGTTGTCCATTCTTATTTTCTAGTTCGATAATGCCCGTTACAATTATATTTTTTTCTCGGCGGTAGCGGTCTTCTAATTCTCGTATAATGACGTTGTGGTTGGAGCGCAGCGGGTTTGTTGTCGAAGTCCCTTCTGTTTTTAGTGAGTTGAAATTGTCTTCCAAGGTTTTGATTTTTTCTTGAATTCCAGAGTTTTGTAACTTCATACTTTCCATTTCCTTCTTAATATTATTTTGTTCCACCACCAAAACCTCAGTTATAGATTTTATATTTTTCATTTCATCTTTTAATTCTGATATTTCTTGGCATATCTTATTTGACGCCTGTTTCTGATCATCTGCGAAATTTCTTAGAAATGTAAACATTTCTCTTCGGAAATCTGTTAATTCATCCGAAAAGTCAGCTCCATATTTTCTCTTCCGTTGTGCGGTATTGTAATCTTCAGATAGCTCTCTCAAATCAGGAGAGGATCCCGCTCCGCGGTCGCTTGTAGCTTTGCCGCTGGTCGGTGATCGTCGCACACTCATATTAATTTATTTCAGGTAAAAATACACAAATAATAGTCGTCCTCGTTATGCACTGCAAATCCACATCTAATTAAAAATCGCACTTAGATTCGTTGTTGTTAACGTATAATTTCCAATAGCGCGTGATTTTTTACTCCATATTTTGGTATGATTAGTCACTGACACCGCGACACACGACCGCTCGACCCGGAGCGCGCGCGTTTTTTTTTTTCATCATTTTTTTTCATTTATGAAAAGAGGTCGTGAGAGGAAGCTATCGATGGTTAAATATAGACGATTCTCTTATCACCTGACTGTCAGACTAATCTGTTACCAAATCTTGCATTACACTAACCTGTTACTATATTGATTAGGCATAACAACATAAACGTGGTGTCAGCGGCTTTACGCGCCGTTAGAAACATAGTGTCCGGGAACGATGCTCAAATACAAGCAGTGCTTAACTGCAACCCGCTGCCCAATTTGCACGCTTTACTGCGCTCCAACGACGAAATCCTGCAGACAGAAGCCTGCTACACCCTCTCCAACATCACCGCTGTGAATGCCGCCCAAATACAGGTAACTATACTAGTCGCCAACACGGCTGACTCGCGCAGACGGTAAACGAACCAAACTCATGCTTTTTACTCAGTGCATAATGACAATCGATTTTCTATTGTTTTATAAATTGTGAGTCCAAATTTTGGTGCGTACTATCATAGATTTAGTATATACCTACTAGCGTATAGATCGGCAATGGTTTGATTAAGGCGAGAACAAAAACAAATTAGTCAAATTACACTATTGTGCGTGTAATGTACATGTGTGCAAGCAAGATAGTGCTAATTTTGTGGATTTTCCTTTTTGTTTGAGCATCCAGGCACTGCACAGGTAACCATATTTAATCACGTCTAATTAACACCAAAACTACACGAAACCATAAATTTTGTAAAAATAAGTACGATTTGTTTTTAACACGACTGACGTCAGACCGATACAGGCCGGTAGCGTTTATAGGAAGAATGCTCTCGCCTATCTATCTCGCTCTAACAAACGCGTATGCTATGATCTATCTCTTTTGCATTGCCAATCTAACGTTAGTATATAATAAATCTATGCGTACTATACTAGTTTTTTGAATGGGCGGTAGGAAAAATAGTGACGATTCGAAAGAGTTTATAATAGGCTTATTTAAATAAAAAAGTTTGACTTGACGATTTGAAAGAGTTTGTCTTTAGTGAATAGACCTATTTGAAAAAAAAAAGTTTTGACTTTATTTATACGTTAGTCTTTTGAGAATTTGTTAGGTGATGTTAATGTTGTTTTTAAAACATCGTAACACCCTAACTAAAGGTTTATGAATTATGTGAACCTCTAGGTGGTAGGTAGGCCACATAGTTACTGGTCCATCACCTACATAAACACATCTTTAGAAAGTCTTTAAAATTAATTTTAAAAGTAGTTTTTGAGGCATAAAACGATAATATAGTTGTCACATTATTTTTGTTGTAAGTGATGAACCAAATTTTGTTTTATTGTGAGAACTTAAATAAGTGATTTTTATTTACAGGCAGTCATTGACGCTGATATATATCCATCTGTAATCGAAATCTTAAGACAAGCCGAATTTACAACTATGAAAAATGCTGCAACTGGGGCGATTACCAACGCAATCAGTGGAGGAACACAAGTTCAAATTAGGTATCTTTTAAAAAAATACATATATATACATATCGGATTACGAGCTCACCGGTACAAGTTGTTTTAAAACGATCAGCAAAGTTTTTTTTAAAGTTTTTATGTTAATAGCTGCAGCAGTATACGCAGTTTTTGTGTGAACTTAACGAGGAGTTTTAATTTTTTTTACAGATACTTAGTGGATCAAGGTTGTATACCGCCTCTGTGTGATTTATTAAATTGGATTGATTCAGAAATGGTACTTGCTCTTAACGGAATAGACAATATATTAAAAGCTGGTCAACAGTCGGACCAACGCGACAACCCATACGCAGCTCTCATTGAAGAATGCTTTGGTAAATTTCTTTTTAATAGCCCAAAATAGCATGCAATTTAATCGCTACAAATTCTTATGAGAATACAACATTATCATTTAATTAAATTGTATTATATTTTTATTTTGTTCGTATGAGTACTGCCCACAACGCCCTCTTGTTGTCAAACAGTAATGTTCAAATACAAGAAATAGTAGCTCATTGGTAAGAGCACTCGGCCGGATATCGAGAGGACGTGGGTTCGAATCCCCTAGGGTGGGGAGGTGAAATTTTTCTATCACATATATTATCAAGCGGAGCTCATGGAATGTTTTGTTTTTCAGGTTTGGATAAGATCAAATTTTTACATTCCCACGAGAACCTGGACATCTCCCAGAAGTCAATAGAGATCATCGAGAACTACTTCGGGTCGGAGGAGGACTAGTCCAGCACCGGCCAGTACACCTTCGGCGGCGACCACGCCGTGCCCATGGGCGGCTTCCACTTCTGAACCAAGTGCGTACGCTGCACCTACTTGTTTGCCACCTTAGTGGTATAAATAATAACTTCTGTGACGCCTGCCTTGTTGTTTCAGATGTCTGCAAGCTGCAGAACTGATCTCTTCATGCCGAGTAGATCACTGAACAAATTCTGTCGACATTGGCGTGTAATTATAAATATTTTGCACTCAATATGTTATATAGGTGATTTTATTAATTTATAACTATGAAATTATTAACAAAACTAGCCTTTTTTATTTTTTGCTATTGTAGATAACGGCGTATAGTTCATTTATTTTATAGTTAACAAATAAATATATTATATTCCATCAACCTTGATGGCAGTCTTTGTTAAATTAAATAATTTAACTTAACGGCATAGTAGAAGCGACGAGACACCATAAAGGATGTCTCGTCGCTCCTATTCCTGGACCCCAGTGACCTGCGGCCCATCTGGCAGGAGCTGGCGTCACATGCCATGTCCCAATAAAAAATATAAAAAATAAAATAAAAAGAAGTATATTGTTATGTGAAAAAGTTATCCCTTCTATTGGTCATACGTATTACACATATTGGTACCAATATGCTTGTTGTTTTTGTTTAAATAGGTACAATAAAATCATTCTGATACATTCAAGTGTAATCTGCAGATCCTGTCCGTATATAATAAGCTCACCAACTACTTAGTTGACGTCAATTATATTTTTTGCATTGATAAAAAGGTCTTGAGACTATAGACTTAGTTTCAGTGCGCGAAGTTCTGCGTTTCTTAGACATAAAACACCCTAAACCAAACAGTACAAGAAAAAAAAATAACAAATATAATTTTTTTATTCAATTATATACAGTTAATAATTAACAGCGAATGGACACATAAGAATAGATTTAACAGTATTAAAAACGGTTCGGTTTTTGTAGCAGGAATGTCAAGGTCTGCGGTAAATCGGCTTTGAATAAAATCCGGATTTAATTCGACTCTCAAATGTTTGATTATTTAATCAACATACAATCCGGGTCTACGTTAATCCTGTTTTCTGATTGCGGAAACCGTATCATGATCTGGATCAGACTGAAATTTATTATAGGTACACTGGGGAAACCCGCGCAATTTCATTTGCGTGCATATATGCACAGTAGCGACTTTTAAGAAGTTACTAATAGTGAATGCGCACTTACAGCGTACCATAGCCACGCTGCTGCGTGGATTAGATACGGCATTATTTTCTGGGGGAACTCCACAGAGGTTCAAGCAGTATTCGTCTTGCAAAAAAGTTGCCTTAGAATTATATCGTTTCTTGCTCCCAGGGAGACGTGTAGAACATTATTTGTATCATTAAAGATCCTCACAGTTACTTGTACATATATCTTGGAGCTGTGCCGCCTGGTGAGAGAACGCGCACATTATTTTCAAAAAATTAGTGACCAACCCAGACGTTACGTGTCGCGACGGGGAAATGACCTGTGTTTGCCTCTATCGCGCCTTAAGTTGCACTCTGATGGACCGCAGTATATGGCAATAAAAATATATAATCACCTGCCACACGCCTTGAAAGCCCTCCAAAAAGGTTTTGATGTAGAACTTAAAAAAAGACTCATTGCCAAGGCTTATTATAGCCTTAAGGAATATTTTGATGATAAAAATTTAATATAAATGTTGATAAAATGCAATATGTGTAATAGAATAAAATAATAATAATAATGATAAATATTAATAATGTAATTGTAAAAATTGTGTTTATGCTATTTTTCTATATTATAGTTTGGTTAAAATTGTTTAATATAATAATAATTAAATCTTTATTTCAGACCACAAGTCCATATAATATTAGTGTGTTAGTAACAATGTTAAAAGTAGTGTTAATTAATAATTCACTCATACCTTGAAAAGGTGGTTTTACAATTTTGTATAAGACCTATATTGACCACTTACTGTGTGAACTTCATTGTAAACCATTTTACGTGAATAAATGAATATGAATATGAATATAAAACGCCATTGATTTTTGACCAAATCCTACGGGAATCGCGTACTTTTCGGTGTAAAAGGACCCTATGTGTTATCCAAGGTATCGGCTACCTACATATCTACCAAATATCATAAAAATGGGGAAGAAAACTGCCAAGTTTAGCCGCTAGTAGCACTGATATCGCTTGACTCAAAACAACGTTCAAGTTACGTCAAATATCATACAAAATTTTATGTCGAATGTGAAAAATATTTTTTATTACAAAAATGCCTCGTTGTGCTGTAATTGGGTGTAATGCAATAATAATGTTGACGACCTCCGTGGCGTAATGGTTACCACGCCAGACCGCCACCCAAGAGGTCCCGGGTTCGAATCCTGGTCGGGTCATGATGAAAAACGAACTTTTTCTGATTGGCCTCGGGTCTTGGATGTTTATCTATATATGTATTTGTTATAAAATATAGTATCGTTGAGTTAGTATCCCATAACACAAGTTTCGAACTTACTTTGGGGCTAGCTCAATCTGTGTGATTTGTCCGTATATATTTATTTATTTATTTATTTATTTATTATTTTCCTAAGAATTTGCGAATGAGAAGACTTTGGGAGAAGGCTGCTACGAACAATTTGAGGTTATGTTCAGAACATTTTCTTGCATCTGATTATAAAGGCGACAGTTCTGCTATGAATAGACCATGACACTGTAAATTTTTGGCAGTGAGAGCCCTACGCTCCCGCAACAGTCCGGTGTCTCAGAAAAGGGTGTTAGTACACCCGAACTGAACTTTTCAATTCTTAAAAAAAAAAAAGAATAGACCATGTTGAATACAAAGTTATGTTTGATCAAGAAAAGAAATAATATAAACGCGGTAATGTGGTAATGAGGTTAAAAACTGCCTTTTGCTCACTTCAGATGTCGCTTTGTTGACTGTTCCAAACATTTGACAGCTAGCTGTCATTTTCCATACTATTTTTGTAAAGATCATATTTGTTTTCTAAATAATTCCGAAATATGACTCATTGTGCAGCTATCGATTGTAAAAATGTTCCAATCTATTTATTTTCCAAAGAAATAAAACGAAGAAAACTGTGGGAAAAGGCTCTTCGAAGGAAAAATTGGAAATCCAGTAAATGGTCGAGGTTATGTGCTGCCCAATCTAAATCTGAAGATTATAATATTAAAAGTAATTAACAGACAATGAAAATTTATACCGAACATTAAAGAAAAGTGCTGTGCCCTCTATATTTGTTGCGCGCGCGCCGTAGTGCCGAGTGGTCGCGTGATTGTTGAGCGATGTATAATTTATCGTGACGTGTTGTGCAAGTTAACAAGCGATGGCGGATAACGTCATCATTAACGAATTTCTGACTTTTATTCAAAACAAAGTTGACATATTGGACGAACTAAGTCTAGTGCAGATTTGTGCGACGAGCTATAGTGACGAAGAAATAGAGGAAGGGAAAAGTATTTTATACAAAGCATGTGGAGATGGTGTACGAATTGTACAAAGAAAAGGGGACGAGAAGAAGAAGAAAAATATCAAGGACGTAATTAAGCTAATGAAAGAAGTCGAGCCGGACAATCAGCCGCAATTTGTTGCGAAGGACTTGAATCGTTTGCCATCAGTCACTTTTGACTATGTGGATGTCACGCGACTTCTTAAAGACATGTCCGCCATGAGGACAGAACTGACGCAGTTTCAAACGAAAATGACATTAGAAATTACTGATATACAAACATCCATTCAAGGACAAAAAACATGGTCTGTAGATACAGTAGCGATAACTCCGAAAAAACTCAATAAGTCACCGCCGCTGTCGCCTGTACATGTACCACAGGCCACCCGACCCGACCGGTTATCGGCTGGCGAGAGCGAGACACCGCATACACCGACCTATCGAGACATAATAACTAAGAACAAGCAACCGCAGCGCCAAGCGAATCAGAGCCGTGCGCAGTATGTCGAGTCGGGTGAACCTTCCGTGCCATCTACAGACAGCGTGCCGCGTGATTCAAATAGTGGCGCGAAGATTGCGAACGTAAACACGAGTAGTATTGTGAATGACGATTCATCGTCTTTTAAGACAGTGCATTATAAAAAGCGCAAACCGAAGAAGGTATCTAATATGCGCGGCACTTCGGAAAACAATGGTAAAATACAGGTTGTTGAATCACAGTGTTATATCTACATATCGCGTGTAGCGAAAAATATAACTGAATCAACCATACAGGAACATATTAATGACAAAGGACAAAAATGTCTTAGTATTGAAATGCTCAAACAAAATCGCGAAACATCTTTTAATTCGTTTAAAATTAAAGTAGCCTGCAGTAACCTGCATATCTTTTTGGATGCGGCTTTTTGGCCGGCGGGTTTGGTTTATAGACGTTATCGAGAACGCTTTGTACGCAACGCTTTTAAAAACAACCACTATGGATAAAGGTTCTAAGATAGATATTACAATGGCAACTTTTAACTGCAGATCTGTAAAAAGATCGATAGATCAAATAAGGTCTCTGTGCAACTATGTAGATATCCTGACTTTACAGGAGACGTGGCTTCTCCCGCATGACCTAGGCTATGTCAATGGCATCAATCAGGAGTTTGGATGTTTTGCGAAGTCATCAGTGGATACTTCTGTTGGTATTTTGAAAGGACGACCGTATGGTGGTTTAGCAATATTGTGGCGCAAGTCTATCTTTCCTGTGGTGTCGGTTATAGACTGTGATAATGATAGACTGGCTGCCGTGAAAATCGATATGGATGGCAGAACCTTATTGATAATCTGCGTTTATTTACCTTATGATGAGGGCAAAGAAGATGATATGATTGACTTTATAGACTGCCTAGGAGGGATTGAGGCTATTATAGAGGATACGGATTCCGAGGCGGTATATGTCCTTGGCGACTATAATGCCCACCCTGGAACGAGATTTGGTGATGAATTGTTGTCGTTTTGCACTGATCATTCTATTATATGGGCTGATAGGGAGATACTCGGCGAGGACACATATACCCATATTAATGAGGGACACGGGAGCAGACGCTGGTTGGATCACTGCCTCGTCTCTGCTGCGGCGCGTACTACAATTAGAACTGCACGGGTGGAGCTTGGCGTATACTGGTCGGATCATTACCCCCTTTTAATAAAATGCGAGATGAACTCAATAGTTAAGAAAAAAGAAATGCGAAATGATGATAAGACATTGCGTGGGGTCTGTTGGGGTAAAAGGAATATAGACCAGATAGATACATATAGAAAATTGTGCTGTGATAAATTAATAAATATTGAAATTTCTAGTCATTGTCGGTACTGTGATACGTTACGTTTTTGTAAAAACCATACATATTTAATTGATGATTTTTATAATGATTTAGTCGAGATATTACAAAATGCTGCGAGAAATAGTGCGTGTCACGTTGTGCGGAGAGGCAAACAAGTAGTGGGATGGAACCTTCACGTCAGCGACAGCCACCGAGTAGCAAGGTATCACTTTAATTATTGGCTATCTGTAGGTAAACCGCAGTCGGGTTTAATCTATGAGAATATGGTAAGCAGTCGAAAACTTTTTAAGAATAAATTGAAGTGGTGTCAAAATAATCAAGAGCAAATACGAATGGATGTGTTGGCTTCACATCAAGCGGACAAAAACTTTGTTAAATTTTGGAACGATACTAAGCGGTTGAATTATACCTGTAATTTGCCTGCTAGTATTGAAGGTGAACAAGAATTTAAGAGGATAGCCAACTTATTTTCACACCACTTCAAAGTCGATCCAGTGCCCACGCTTGGCGGGAGTAGTGTGTCTCCGACGCCGCCACACATTATTGATGATGCTGTGACTGATATAACATCAGATGACGTTGTGAAAGCCGTTAGAGAAATGAAACTTGGTAAAGCGCCGGGTTTTGATGGTTTAAGTGTGGAGCACATAGCTTACGCTGGTGACCAAGCTTTTAAACTCTTGGCAAAGTTTTATACTTTGTGTATAAATTCTGGGCACTTGCCTGATCGGCTAATGAAAACGGTGGTTGTCCCTGTTCCCAAAAATAAAACGGCAGATCTTTCCAGTCTCAAAAACTACAGACCGATTTCATTAGGCACGATATTAGGTAAGATATTGGAAAGGTTGATTGCTCCTAAAGTAAGGAAAAATATTAAGTTGGATGATGCGCAGTTTGGGTTTCGTCCCGGTCTCTCAACGGACTCCGCAATATTCAGTCTTAAAACCACGCTGAACTATTATGTTAAAAGAGACACATCCGTTTATGCTTGTTTCCTAGACCTGAGTAGGGCTTTTGACCTGGTAAATTATATTTTACTGTGGCAGAAACTGACTTAATCTAGCGTTTCATCGAAGGTTGTGGGTCTGTTGAGATACTGGTACGAAAACCAAACGAATTTTGTAAAATGGGGCGACATCGCCTCTAACGATTATAGGCTAGAATGCGGTGTACGTCAAGGAGGGCTCACCTCTCCGGACCTTTTCAGTTTATATGTCAACGATCTGATCGAGGAGTTGAGAAGCACCAAAATCGGATGTCATATTGGTTCTGTTTGTTTAAACAATTTCAGTTACGCTGACGATATGGTGCTTCTTAGCCCGTCGATCAGTGGTCTGCGTAAGTTGCTAGCCATCTGCGAAACATATGCTAGTAAGCACGGGCTTAAGTATAACGTCCAAAAGACCAAACTGATGGTGTTCCGCGCGGGAAAGGGTCCGGAGAGGCTGTTGCCAGTGTCTTTGAATGGCGCTTTAGTGGAGTATGTGGGATCATTCAAATACTTGGGCCACTTTTTGACTGAGGATCTCCGGGATGATGTCGACATGGAACGGGAGCGCAGGGCTCTGGCCGTGCGCTGTAACATGTTAGCACGTAGATTCGCATTTGTGTTAGTAGAATCGGGCCCCAGGTCGCTTACATTTCTATGATTTTTAGCAATTACTCTCACATCAAACTTAAACAATGAACCAATATGGCGGGTCTTGGAACAGTCAACAGTGACGCCACCTACGATGAGCTTTGAGTTTTTAACCTCATTTATGCGAAGAACTAAACAAACTGACAGGTGACAGATATTGAATTCGAGTCAAGCGAGCGCAGCGACAAGCGTTTGCGTTTTCTTCCCCATTGGCCCAGCCATTTGAGCGTGAACTAGTAACAAACATACACTGTGCATAGACACAAACTTACGCCTTTATAATCCATACTAATATTATAAATGTGAAAGTGTGTTTGTTTGTTTGTTTGTCCGCCCTTCACGTCGAAAGTAATGAACGGAGGCCTTGAGAGTGACATAAGGCTACTTTTTTCCCCACGGGATAAAGACAGCGGGTAACAGCTAGCATTAATATAAGTAGGATTGCTTTTGTAGGTGCACCCTGTTCTGATTACTAACCTAACCTAACCTAACTGAGCAACAGTCTCTTTTTTAATCTCATAGGTCGATTAGATTACCTTTTCCTTAACATTTTGCATATGAGTTAAATGAATCAATTGAATTAAAGGACTAGAGATATATTCACAAGATCCCGTGGGAATAAAGGATGTATTTACAAACTATCTTGTCGTAATAAAAGCTATGAAAGAAAAAATCCCTCAGCATTATCAGTTTCTCGATAATCGCTAGTGGTTTTAAGCTATTTCGTGCCAGTGCAATTATTTTGTACATAAATGGACAGTCACGAAGATCGTTTTCAATTACGTCACGTATAGTATTTTGATGACAGTTTTCACCACGAAATACCCATTTCATCTATATATATAAAATTCAAAGTCCTGATATCAACGCACAGCCCAAACCGGTGGGTCTAGAGATTCCAAATTTGGACTGTAGGTTCCTTGCAACGTCTAGGGGTGTACTAAGAAAGGTTTTTTCAAAATTCCTACGGGAAACCGAGATATGCGCAAACGAAGTTGCGAGGGTATATCAACGCACAGCCCAAACCGCTGGGTCTAGAGATTCCAAATTTGGCATGTAGGTTCCTTACAACGTCTAGGGATGTACTAAGAAAGGATTTTTCAAAATTCCTACGGGAAAGCAAGATATACGCATACGAAGTTGCGAGGGGACGCACAGCCCAAACCGCTGGGTCTAGAGATGCCAAATTTGACATGTAGGGTCCTTATAAGGTTCAGACCGACCGGACCGGACCGGACCGGAACGGATCAGACCTGATCGGTCTGGAAGGAACCGCACCGTACCGGGCCGTGCCGGACCGGATCGAACCGGACCGGACCGGATTTTTTTTCATAGATAAATTTCAAAGACCTGACTGACTAACTGACTGACTTAACTATATATCAACGCACAGCCCAAACTAATGGGTCTACAGGTTCCAAATTTGGACTGTAGGTTCCTTACGATGTCTAGGGGTGTACTAAAAAGGATTTTTCTAAATTCCTACGGGAAACCGAGATATATGCAAACGAAGTTGCGAGGGTATATCAACGCACAGCCCAAACCGCTGGGTCTAGAGATTCCAAATTTGGCGTGTAGGTTCCTCACGACGTCTAGGGATGTACTAAAAAAGGATTTTTCAAAATTCCCACGGGAAAGCGAGATATACGCATACGAATTTGCGAGGGGACGCACAGCCCAAACCGCTGGGTCTAGAGATGCCAAATTTGACATGTAGGGACCTTATAAGGTCCAGACCGACCGGACCGGACCGGACCGGAACGGATCAGACCTGATCGGTCTGGAAGGAACCGCACCGTACCGGGCCGTGCCGGACCGGATCGAACCGGACCGGACCGGATTTTTTTTCATAGATAAATTTCAAAGACCTGACTGACTAACTGACTGACTAACTGACTGACTTAACTATATATCAACGCACAGCCCAAACAAATGGGTCTAGAGATTCCAAATTTGGCGTGTAGGTTCCTCACGACGTCTATGGATGCACTAAGAAAGGATTTTTCAAAATTCCCACGGGAAAGCGAGATATACGCATACGAAGTTGCGAGGGGACGCACAGCCCAAACCGCTGGGTCTAGAGATGCCAAATTTGACATGTAGGGTCCTTATAAGGTCCAGACCGACCGGACCGGACCGGACCGGACCGGAACGCATCAGACCTGATCGGTCTGGAAGGAATCGCACCGTACTGGGCCGTGCCGGACCGGATCGAACCGGACCGGACCGGATTTTTTTTTCATAGATAAAATTCAAAGTCCTGACTGACTGACTTAACTATATATCAACGGACAGCCCAAACTAATGGGTCTAGAGATTCCAAATTTGGTCTGTAGGTTCCTTACGACGTCTAGGGGTGTACTAAGAAAGGATTTTTCTAAATTCCTACGGGAAACCGCGATATACGCAAACGAAGTTGCGAGGGTATATTAACGCACAGCCCAAACCGCTGGATCTAGAGATTCCAAATTTGGCATGTAGGTTCCTTACGACGTCTAGGGGTGTACTAAGAAAGGATTTTTCTAAATTCCTACGGGAAACCGCGATATACGCAAACGAAGTTGCGAGGGTATATCAACGCACAGCCCAAACCAGTGGGTCTAGAGATTCCAAATTTGGAAACGACGGCGACGTCTAGGGGTGTACTAAGAAAGGATTTTTTAAAATTCCCACGGGATACCGAGATATACGCATACGAAGTTGCAAGGGTATATCAAATGTGGCATGTAGGTTCCTTACGACGTCTCGGGATGTATTAAGAAAGGATTTTTCAAAATTCCCACGGGAAAGCAAGATATACGCAAACGAAGTTGAGAGGGGACGCACAGCCTAAACCGCTGGGTCTAGAGATGCGAAATTTGTCATGTAGGGTCCTTATAAGGACCGGACCGACCGGACCGACCGGACCGGACCGGACCGGACCGGACCGGACCGGACCGGACCGGATCGACCGGACCTGATTGGACCGGATGGAACCGTACCGTACCGGGCCGTGCCGGACCGGAATTTGTTTCTGAAGAAAGATATGCTAATTGTTACTAGGCCATGCGGGCGAAGCCGCGGGCGGAAGCTAGTCTATATATATAAAATTCAAAGTCCTGACTGACTGACTTAACTATATATCAACGCACAGCCCAAACCGGTGGGTCTAGAGACTCCAAATTTGGACTGTAGGTTCCTTACGACGTCTAGGGGTGTACTAAGAAAGGATTTTTCAAAATTCCTACGGGAAACCGAGATATACGTAAACGAAGTTGCGAGGGTGTATCAACGCACAGCCAGAACCGCTGCGTCTAGAGCTTCCAAATTTGGCATGTAGGTTCCTTATGACGTCTAGCGAAGTACTAAGAAAGGATTTTTCAAAATTCCCACGGGAAAGCGAGATATACGCAAACGAAGTTGAGAGGGGACGCACAGCCTAACCGCTGGGTCTAGAGATGCCAAATTTGTCATGTAGGGTCCTCATAAGGTCCAGACCGACCGGACCAGACCGGAACGGACCGGACCGGAACGGATCAGACCTGATCGGTCTGGAAGGAACCGCACCGTACCGGGCCGTGCCAGACCGGATCGAACCGTTTTTTTTATCATCTATATATATAAAATTCAAAGTCCTGACTGACTGACTGACTTAACTATATATCAACGCACAGCCCAAACCGGTTGGTCTAGAGACTCCAAATTTGGACTGTAGGTTCCTTACGACGTCTAGGGGTGTACTAAGAAGAGATTTTTCAAAATTCCTACGGGAAACCGAAATTTACGCAAACGAAGTTGCGAGGGTATATCAACGCACAGCCAATACCTCTGCGTCTAGAGATTCCAAATTTGGCATGTAGGTTCCTTACGACGTCTAGGGATGTACTAAGAAAGGATTTTTCAAAATTCCCACGGGAAAGATATACGCATACGAAATTGCGAGGGGACGCACAGCCCAAACCGCTGGGTCTAGAGATGCCAAATTTGACATGTTGGGTCCTTATAAGGTCCAGACCGACCGGACCGGACCGGACCGGAACGTATCAGACCTGATCGGTCTGGAAGGAACCGCAACGTACCGGGCCGTGCCGGACCGGATCGAACCGGACCGGACCGTTTTTTTTTTCTTCTATATATATATAAAATTCAAAGTCCTGACTGACTGACTGACTGACTGACTTAACTATATATCAACGCACAGCCCAAACCGGTGGGTCTAGAGACTCCAAATTTGGACTGTAGGTCCCTTACGACGACGTCTAGTGGTGTACTAAGAAAGGATTTTTCAAAATACCTACGGGAAACCGAGATATACGCAAACGAAGTTGCGACGGTGTATCAACGCACAGCCAAAACCGCTGCGTCACATCTGAGTGCGACCAACTCTGATTTTTCACTCGACTCTAACGTAGAATGAATTGACCCTAAAACTGTTTGATTGATTAATACTGAATCTGGATATTACAAGATGATAATAAAAGAAGTTTATAAAAAAAATATGATTATTTATTTTTCCCTGTAGTTTTATCATCGCTATTATAAACTGTACCTACTTTATCGCAAATGTACAATTTAAAACACTTTACACTGTGACTCAATAATAATAATAATAATAATAAATCTTTATTTCAGACATAAACAATGAGTCCATATAAAACTAAAATTAAAAAATACAATAAAGAATATGTTATATAATAACATTATCACATTCCGGCATTACAATCAACCATAATTTGTGGTTATCTCCATCCACCGTCTGTATGTAGACGTCATGTGAAGTCTGTCTGCCAGACCCCTAACAATTCCATTGCTACACGTGTCCACTCTGGCAATGAAGGATGCGATTCGATGGCGCTGAATGGCATTAAATGTATTGACACGACATTTTCCAAAGTTACCTCACGAATCGCTCACAATTTGTTGTCATAGATGGAATTCAGAGCAATGAAGAATTCATTAGCTATGGAGTTCCTCAGGGAAGTGTCCTTGGACCGACGCTGTTTCTCATATACGTTAATGACCTGTGTAACTTGTCTCTTCCAAATTGCAGGATTGTGACTTATGCAGATGATACTGTTCTTCTCGTTAGTGGTCGGAATTGGGAATCTGTTCGTACACACACTGAAAATGCTCTAAATGTTGTGATGAATTGGTTACAGACGAACATATTGACTTTAAATTTGGCTAAATCTAGGTTCATTCCTTTTGCCCCCCATGTTTCTTCTAGAGCACCCCTATCTTTTAATATAACGGCCCACACTTGTTCTAATCCTAATTTCGCTCGCTGTGACTGCGTACGGGTGGAACGTGCTTCATCTGTAAGATATCTGGGAGTTTTAGTGGACGATGAAGTATCATGGAAGCCTCATATTTTGTTTCTTACCGCGAGGGTCAGAAAGCTAATATATGTTTTCAAAAAACTTAGAAATGTTTCAGATTTCGAAACATTGAAAACTGTTTATTATGCCTTAGCCCAATCCGTCTTAAGTTATAGCATAACAGCTTGGGGTGGTTCTGACAAAACGCACATGCTTAGACTGGAGAGAGCACAGCGTGCATTACTAAAGGTGATGTCAAAAAAACCCCTTCGTTTTCCGACAATTAGTCTTTATGACTTTTGCAAGGTTCTCACGGTGAGACAGCTTTTTGTTCTTCAAACCACTTTAAGAAAGCATTCCCAGTTGGTCTATGACCATAGCTTTGCCCATTCTAAACGTAGGTCCGATAGAGTCTGCCCTGTTGAGAAACGAAGAACTGCCGTAGCGAGTCGGAACTACTATTACATCAGCACAACGTTGTACAATAAGCTAAACAGACAACTTAATCTCTATCCGCTTACTATATATAAATGTAAACTAACATGCATTAGTTGGCTGGTAACACTTTCATATCAGGCTACAGAAGATCTAATAAGAGTAGGTGAATAAAACCATATACAAACAAATTTACACACACACACACACTCACACACACATACTCGCACACACACACTTTCACTATAAAATAACTTAAAACATTTTAAGACATCTTAGACTCTTAGTACATTTCCAGTATTTATTCTGGGAACATAAAAACATTAAAATTGTCACTCCTTTTATGTAGGTGGGCGTTGACATGTGCAACACAGTTTTCATACTTATGCACGTGTCATCGTATTGTTGTTCTTATTTACATTGTTATTTTGTTCCAAATAAAGAATTATTAATTATTATTATTATATCAAATAGGCCAAATACAAGCTCTTTCAAATAATATCTTAGCTCAGACTAAAATTATTCTTGTAATAATTTATTATGTGACGCACGTTTTCATCCACGTCAACTAAAGTTTCCAAATTATTATTTCGATTGAACTTTAAGTTGATATGATAGAAATAAAATATCGATTCTTAAAACGAGAACGGCACAACATTGACACGAGTGAGACATAATATTTCCCATCTTACACATTTATTAGAATCTACTTTTCTTAACTCAAACAGATTCGCGTTACATGACGTTTTCACACAAGAGTCGCGAATATCATGTAACATTAAACACCCAGCAAAAGGAACCACTTAAAACGTTATTGTAATGATGATTAATATTATTGATCTAGTAAGTGGCATATGGTATTTTATAAGGCTCGACCGAGGTCTCGGTCTCGGTCTCGGCATTCTCGGCTACAAATCCAACCGAGAACTCAGTCTCGGTTCTCGGCTATAAATCGCCGAGATTCTCGGACATAACCGAGACTGTTTCGTCGACTGTGATTGGTTGTTGGTTGGTTGGTCGGACGGCGGTGATGAGAGGATGCACTTAATCGGCGATTTTCATTTATAAAAAGTTGTTTGCCACTGATTACTGCGACACTGATCGATCCACGATTTAAAACTAAATATCTATAAATAGTTCTTAGTTTGTGATCAAAATTTTTAACAACTGTGTCTGTCAAGTCAAGAATTGCATCCTCAGTAGACTTACCCCTGCAAAAGCCATATTGATTTTTATTGAAGTAGTCCGTTGCTTAAAATGCCAGCAATATGGCCACGTGCATAAACATTGTTCTGAAGACAAGCCTACTTGTTCACACTGTGCCGGAACACACGACTCGCGCGAGTGTACAAAAAAAACCGAAAAAGACTTTAAGCCAACATGCGCAACGTGCCGCCGTCTAAAGAAAGCGGCCGACCATCAGACCGGGTCTGAGATTTGCCCTACGTACGCGGCTAAGTTAGAATACCTAATTTTAAACACCACGTATGGATAAAGTTGTAATTTCACAATTAAATCTCCATAACGATAGGATTGCGACATCTGAGTTAGATAAGCTTGTTGCGGATTATAAGCTTGATCTCGTTCTAGTCCAAGAGCAATACCAGCGGGCTCATTGAAATAGTAAATTTGTACAGATTAATAATAAAGCACGTGCCGGTATCTATGTGCCAAAGAGCGATTTAACCGTAACCGCTATTACAAACTTGATGTCCACTCACTGTGCGGTCGCCGAAGTAACGTCTCCTCGTTTTAAAGTTTTTGTTGTGAGCTGTTATTTTCAATACTCCGACCCTGTCGGTCCCCATATACACCATTTGCGTACCGTGTTGCAAGCGCTCGTAGGATATAAAGTAATTGTTGGAGCGGATGTTAATGCTTCGTCTCCTTTATGGTACGGTAAACTTAGATCGACAGACGTCGATAGACGAACTTCTGTCGAGGATTTCATTGCAGAGATGAACCTTATTATTCATAACACCCCTGAAGCACCACCTACTTTTAGTGGCCCAATGGGCGAGTCTTCTATTGACGTCACACTTTCTAGTGCAGACGTCCATATACTTAATTGGCGCGTACTTCCAGATGCTTCTTGCAGTGATCACCGTCTAATTGTTTGTGAGTTCTCTCCTGTTGTAAATGATTTACACACATTTAAACAAATCAACTTTCTCAATATAAAACCAGAAACGCAAACTGGGAATTTTTTAGATCCATGTTTTCTGCTCATGTCAAGGATTTCATTCGCGCTCAGTTGACGGTCGCGGAAAGTGCGGAACTTCTGTCGGACTGTGGTCGGACACCTTCACATATTGCGCTGACGTCACACTTGGCCGAAAAGCGGTGGTAGATCGACGACACGTTGCGACTGATGGAACTATTCCTTGTCGCGGTTGCGTAGGGCTTTTCGTAGTGCTCGACGTAAGACTGCCTTGTGAGACAAATCCTTTCAATTCTTTGTACCTACCTACTCTAATATCTGATTCAATTCGTTGTGAGTTCTAATCCAATAGGTTTTACTCCCCGGGCCGTCAATAAGCTTCACTGAACTAATGTTTTTGTCCAGCAGCAATACAGGCCAGCCTTCCGATCATAGGACGCATTGACCAAGCGCTCAGAAATCTCCTTAAAGAGATAGTGAGCACCTGGTAACATCATATTGAATACTATTGTGAATAAATATCGACACACCTCCACCAAGGCGATCTGTTCGGTAGTCGTAAATGTGTGTGTAGTTTGGTATTTGAATTATGTTAGCCTCTAACTCAGATTTTATCCAGGTTTCAGTTAATAAAAGTATATGTGGCGTATGTGGAATCGATTTAATAATACACTTAATTTCATCAAGTCTACCAGGTCTAGCTAGGCTTCTAGTATTTGCATAGAAAAACCTCAACGACGACGGAGTCGAGTATACATTATGGTATTTATTTACTAGTTGGTATGTGATGTCTTCGTTGCGGCGGTCTTGGAGTAGTTTTTTGACGGTGTCTCGACAATTTTCGGTATGCCAGCTACGTATTTTATTGTTAAGTTTGTTTCACCTTTGGACTCGCGGTGAAGTAATTCCTCGCGAAGTTCTTTTATTTCCTGCTGTTGATTTGGTGTTTGATCTGAGTAGATTTTTATATTATCAGCTGTGAGTTTCGATCTATTTTTAAAAATTTGTTTGGATGTTTCAGCCATCTGGTAGACTACCTTGAGGTGACGATTTCTACCCACCGTATATTTACCCATTCTGATAACCTTTATCGGTTTTGGACAATTAGGAACTATAGTTTTAGTAATATTCCAGATTTCTTTGTTGTCATGTTCGCGTCTCAGTTGTCCATTCTTATTTTCTAGTTCGATAATGCCCGTTACAATTATATTTTTTTCTCGGCGGTAGCGGTCTTCTAATTCTCGTATAATGACGTTGTGGTTGGAGCGCAGCGGGTTTGTTGTCGAAGTCCCTTCTGTTTTTAGTGAGTTGAAATTGTCTTCCAAGGTTTTGATTTTTTCTTGAATTCCAGAGTTTTGTAACTTCATACTTTCCATTTCCTTCTTAATATTATTTTGTTCCACCACCAAAACCTCAGTTATAGATTTTATATTTTTCATTTCATCTTTTAATTCTGATATTTCTTGGCATATCTTATTTGACGCCTGTTTCTGATCATCTGCGAAATTTCTTAGAAATGTAAACATTTCTCTTCGGAAATCTGTTAATTCATCCGAAAAGTCAGCTCCATATTTTCTCTTCCGTTGTGCGGTATTGTAATCTTCAGATAGCTCTCTCAAATCAGGAGAGGATCCCGCTCCGCGGTCGCTTGTAGCTTTGCCGCTGGTCGGTGATCGTCGCACACTCATATTAATTTATTTCAGGTAAAAATACACAAATAATAGTCGTCCTCGTTATGCACTGCAAATCCACATCTAATTAAAAATCGCACTTAGATTCGTTGTTGTTAACGTATAATTTCCAATAGCGCGTGATTTTTTACTCCATATTTTGGTATGATTAGTCACTGACACCGCGACACACGACCGCTCGACCCGGAGCGCGCGCGTTTTTTTTTTTCATCATTTTTTTTCATTTATGAAAAGAGGTCGTGAGAGGAAGCTATCGATGGTTAAATATAGACGATTCTCTTATCACCTGACTGTCAGACTAATCTGTTACCAAATCTTGCATTACACTAACCTGTTACTATATTGATTAGGCATAACAACATAAACGTGGTGTCAGCGGCTTTACGCGCCGTTAGAAACATAGTGTCCGGGAACGATGCTCAAATACAAGCAGTGCTTAACTGCAACCCGCTGCCCAATTTGCACGCTTTACTGCGCTCCAACGACGAAATCCTGCAGACAGAAGCCTGCTACACCCTCTCCAACATCACCGCTGTGAATGCCGCCCAAATACAGGTAACTATACTAGTCGCCAACACGGCTGACTCGCGCAGACGGTAAACGAACCAAACTCATGCTTTTTACTCAGTGCATAATGACAATCGATTTTCTATTGTTTTATAAATTGTGAGTCCAAATTTTGGTGCGTACTATCATAGATTTAGTATATACCTACTAGCGTATAGATCGGCAATGGTTTGATTAAGGCGAGAACAAAAACAAATTAGTCAAATTACACTATTGTGCGTGTAATGTACATGTGTGCAAGCAAGATAGTGCTAATTTTGTGGATTTTCCTTTTTGTTTGAGCATCCAGGCACTGCACAGGTAACCATATTTAATCACGTCTAATTAACACCAAAACTACACGAAACCATAAATTTTGTAAAAATAAGTACGATTTGTTTTTAACACGACTGACGTCAGACCGATACAGGCCGGTAGCGTTTATAGGAAGAATGCTCTCGCCTATCTATCTCGCTCTAACAAACGCGTATGCTATGATCTATCTCTTTTGCATTGCCAATCTAACGTTAGTATATAATAAATCTATGCGTACTATACTAGTTTTTTGAATGGGCGGTAGGAAAAATAGTGACGATTCGAAAGAGTTTATAATAGGCTTATTTAAATAAAAAAGTTTGACTTGACGATTTGAAAGAGTTTGTCTTTAGTGAATAGACCTATTTGAAAAAAAAAAGTTTTGACTTTATTTATACGTTAGTCTTTTGAGAATTTGTTAGGTGATGTTAATGTTGTTTTTAAAACATCGTAACACCCTAACTAAAGGTTTATGAATTATGTGAACCTCTAGGTGGTAGGTAGGCCACATAGTTACTGGTCCATCACCTACATAAACACATCTTTAGAAAGTCTTTAAAATTAATTTTAAAAGTAGTTTTTGAGGCATAAAACGATAATATAGTTGTCACATTATTTTTGTTGTAAGTGATGAACCAAATTTTGTTTTATTGTGAGAACTTAAATAAGTGATTTTTATTTACAGGCAGTCATTGACGCTGATATATATCCATCTGTAATCGAAATCTTAAGACAAGCCGAATTTACAACTATGAAAAATGCTGCAACTGGGGCGATTACCAACGCAATCAGTGGAGGAACACAAGTTCAAATTAGGTATCTTTTAAAAAAATACATATATATACATATCGGATTACGAGCTCACCGGTACAAGTTGTTTTAAAACGATCAGCAAAGTTTTTTTTAAAGTTTTTATGTTAATAGCTGCAGCAGTATACGCAGTTTTTGTGTGAACTTAACGAGGAGTTTTAATTTTTTTTACAGATACTTAGTGGATCAAGGTTGTATACCGCCTCTGTGTGATTTATTAAATTGGATTGATTCAGAAATGGTACTTGCTCTTAACGGAATAGACAATATATTAAAAGCTGGTCAACAGTCGGACCAACGCGACAACCCATACGCAGCTCTCATTGAAGAATGCTTTGGTAAATTTCTTTTTAATAGCCCAAAATAGCATGCAATTTAATCGCTACAAATTCTTATGAGAATACAACATTATCATTTAATTAAATTGTATTATATTTTTATTTTGTTCGTATGAGTACTGCCCACAACGCCCTCTTGTTGTCAAACAGTAATGTTCAAATACAAGAAATAGTAGCTCATTGGTAAGAGCACTCGGCCGGATATCGAGAGGACGTGGGTTCGAATCCCCTAGGGTGGGGAGGTGAAATTTTTCTATCACATATATTATCAAGCGGAGCTCATGGAATGTTTTGTTTTTCAGGTTTGGATAAGATCAAATTTTTACATTCCCACGAGAACCTGGACATCTCCCAGAAGTCAATAGAGATCATCGAGAACTACTTCGGG
The DNA here is from genome assembly GCA_905163395.2 of Endotricha flammealis. Classification (NCBI taxonomy): domain Eukaryota; kingdom Metazoa; phylum Arthropoda; class Insecta; order Lepidoptera; family Pyralidae; genus Endotricha; species Endotricha flammealis. Next base: position 1,523,692 of record LR990856.1, on the reverse strand, counting down.
TCGGAGGAGGACTAGTCCAGCACCGGCCAGTACACCTTCGGCGGCGACCACGCCGTGCCCATGGGCGGCTTCCACTTCTGAACCAAGTGCGTACGCTGCACCTACTTGTTTGCCACCTTAGTGGTATAAATAATAACTTCTGTGACGCCTGCCTTGTTGTTTCAGATGTCTGCAAGCTGCAGAACTGATCTCTTCATGCCGAGTAGATCACTGAACAAATTCTGTCGACATTGGCGTGTAATTATAAATATTTTGCACTCAATATGTTATATAGGTGATTTTATTAATTTATAACTATGAAATTATTAACAAAACTAGCCTTTTTTATTTTTTGCTATTGTAGATAACGGCGTATAGTTCATTTATTTTATAGTTAACAAATAAATATATTATATTCCATCAACCTTGATGGCAGTCTTTGTTAAATTAAATAATTTAACTTAACGGCATAGTAGAAGCGACGAGACACCATAAAGGATGTCTCGTCGCTCCTATTCCTGGACCCCAGTGACCTGCGGCCCATCTGGCAGGAGCTGGCGTCACATGCCATGTCCCAATAAAAAATATAAAAAATAAAATAAAAAGAAGTATATTGTTATGTGAAAAAGTTATCCCTTCTATTGGTCATACGTATTACACATATTGGTACCAATATGCTTGTTGTTTTTGTTTAAATAGGTACAATAAAATCATTCTGATACATTCAAGTGTAATCTGCAGATCCTGTCCGTATATAATAAGCTCACCAACTACTTAGTTGACGTCAATTATATTTTTTGCATTGATAAAAAGGTCTTGAGACTATAGACTTAGTTTCAGTGCGCGAAGTTCTGCGTTTCTTAGACATAAAACACCCTAAACCAAACAGTACAAGAAAAAAAAATAACAAATATAATTTTTTTATTCAATTATATACAGTTAATAATTAACAGCGAATGGACACATAAGAATAGATTTAACAGTATTAAAAACGGTTCGGTTTTTGTAGCAGGAATGTCAAGGTCTGCGGTAAATCGGCTTTGAATAAAATCCGGATTTAATTCGACTCTCAAATGTTTGATTATTTAATCAACATACAATCCGGGTCTACGTTAATCCTGTTTTCTGATTGCGGAAACCGTATCATGATCTGGATCAGACTGAAATTTATTATAGGTACACTGGGGAAACCCGCGCAATTTCATTTGCGTGCATATATGCACAGTAGCGACTTTTAAGAAGTTACTAATAGTGAATGCGCACTTACAGCGTACCATAGCCACGCTGCTGCGTGGATTAGATACGGCATTATTTTCTGGGGGAACTCCACAGAGGTTCAAGCAGTATTCGTCTTGCAAAAAAGTTGCCTTAGAATTATATCGTTTCTTGCTCCCAGGGAGACGTGTAGAACATTATTTGTATCATTAAAGATCCTCACAGTTACTTGTACATATATCTTGGAGCTGTGCCGCCTGGTGAGAGAACGCGCACATTATTTTCAAAAAATTAGTGACCAACCCAGACGTTACGTGTCGCGACGGGGAAATGACCTGTGTTTGCCTCTATCGCGCCTTAAGTTGCACTCTGATGGACCGCAGTATATGGCAATAAAAATATATAATCACCTGCCACACGCCTTGAAAGCCCTCCAAAAAGGTTTTGATGTAGAACTTAAAAAAAGACTCATTGCCAAGGCTTATTATAGCCTTAAGGAATATTTTGATGATAAAAATTTTGTGCAATAAAAAATTTAATATAAATGTTGATAAAATGCAATATGTGTAATAGAATAAAATAATAATAATAATGATAAATATTAATAATGTAATTGTAAAAATTGTGTTTATGCTATTTTTCTATATTATAGTTTGGTTAAAATTGTTTAATATAATAATAATTAAATCTTTATTTCAGACCACAAGTCCATATAATATTAGTGTGTTAGTAACAATGTTAAAAGTAGTGTTAATTAATAATTCACTCATACCTTGAAAAGGTGGTTTTACAATTTTGTATAAGACCTATATTGACCACTTACTGTGTGAACTTCATTGTAAACCATTTTACGTGAATAAATGAATATGAATATGAATATAAAACGCCATTGATTTTTGACCAAATCCTACGGGAATCGCGTACTTTTCGGTGTAAAAGGACCCTATGTGTTATCCAAGGTATCGGCTACCTACATATCTACCAAATATCATAAAAATGGGGAAGAAAACTGCCAAGTTTAGCCGCTAGTAGCACTGATATCGCTTGACTCAAAACAACGTTCAAGTTACGTCAAATATCATACAAAATTTTATGTCGAATGTGAAAAATATTTTTTATTACAAAAATGCCTCGTTGTGCTGTAATTGGGTGTAATGCAATAATAATGTTGACGACCTCCGTGGCGTAATGGTTACCACGCCAGACCGCCACCCAAGAGGTCCCGGGTTCGAATCCTGGTCGGGTCATGATGAAAAACGAACTTTTTCTGATTGGCCTCGGGTCTTGGATGTTTATCTATATATGTATTTGTTATAAAATATAGTATCGTTGAGTTAGTATCCCATAACACAAGTTTCGAACTTACTTTGGGGCTAGCTCAATCTGTGTGATTTGTCCGTATATATTTATTTATTTATTTATTTATTTATTATTTTCCTAAGAATTTGCGAATGAGAAGACTTTGGGAGAAGGCTGCTACGAACAATTTGAGGTTATGTTCAGAACATTTTCTTGCATCTGATTATAAAGGCGACAGTTCTGCTATGAATAGACCATGACACTGTAAATTTTTGGCAGTGAGAGCCCTACGCTCCCGCAACAGTCCGGTGTCTCAGAAAAGGGTGTTAGTACACCCGAACTGAACTTTTCAATTCTTAAAAAAAAAAAAGAATAGACCATGTTGAATACAAAGTTATGTTTGATCAAGAAAAGAAATAATATAAACGCGGTAATGTGGTAATGAGGTTAAAAACTGCCTTTTGCTCACTTCAGATGTCGCTTTGTTGACTGTTCCAAACATTTGACAGCTAGCTGTCATTTTCCATACTATTTTTGTAAAGATCATATTTGTTTTCTAAATAATTCCGAAATATGACTCATTGTGCAGCTATCGATTGTAAAAATGTTCCAATCTATTTATTTTCCAAAGAAATAAAACGAAGAAAACTGTGGGAAAAGGCTCTTCGAAGGAAAAATTGGAAATCCAGTAAATGGTCGAGGTTATGTGCTGCCCAATCTAAATCTGAAGATTATAATATTAAAAGTAATTAACAGACAATGAAAATTTATACCGAACATTAAAGAAAAGTGCTGTGCCCTCTATATTTGTTGCGCGCGCGCCGTAGTGCCGAGTGGTCGCGTGATTGTTGAGCGATGTATAATTTATCGTGACGTGTTGTGCAAGTTAACAAGCGATGGCGGATAACGTCATCATTAACGAATTTCTGACTTTTATTCAAAACAAAGTTGACATATTGGACGAACTAAGTCTAGTGCAGATTTGTGCGACGAGCTATAGTGACGAAGAAATAGAGGAAGGGAAAAGTATTTTATACAAAGCATGTGGAGATGGTGTACGAATTGTACAAAGAAAAGGGGACGAGAAGAAGAAGAAAAATATCAAGGACGTAATTAAGCTAATGAAAGAAGTCGAGCCGGACAATCAGCCGCAATTTGTTGCGAAGGACTTGAATCGTTTGCCATCAGTCACTTTTGACTATGTGGATGTCACGCGACTTCTTAAAGACATGTCCGCCATGAGGACAGAACTGACGCAGTTTCAAACGAAAATGACATTAGAAATTACTGATATACAAACATCCATTCAAGGACAAAAAACATGGTCTGTAGATACAGTAGCGATAACTCCGAAAAAACTCAATAAGTCACCGCCGCTGTCGCCTGTACATGTACCACAGGCCACCCGACCCGACCGGTTATCGGCTGGCGAGAGCGAGACACCGCATACACCGACCTATCGAGACATAATGACTAAGAACAAGCAACCGCAGCGCCAAGCGAATCAGAGCCGTGCGCAGTATGTCGAGTCGGGTGAACCTTCCGTGCCATCTACAGACAGCGTGCCGCGTGATTCAAATAGTGGCGCGAAGATTGCGAACGTAAACACGAGTAGTATTGTGAATGACGATTCATCGTCTTTTAAGACAGTGCATTATAAAAAGCGCAAACCGAAGAAGGTATCTAATATGCGCGGCACTTCGGAAAACAATGGTAAAATACAGGTTGTTGAATCACAGTGTTATATCTACATATCGCGTGTAGCGAAAAATATAACTGAATCAACCATACAGGAACATATTAATGACAAAGGACAAAAATGTCTTAGTATTGAAATGCTCAAACAAAATCGCGAAACATCTTTTAATTCGTTTAAAATTAAAGTAGCCTGCAGTAACCTGCATATCTTTTTGGATGCGGCTTTTTGGCCGGCGGGTTTGGTTTATAGACGTTATCGAGAACGCTTTGTACGCAACGCTTTTAAAAACAACCACTATGGATAAAGGTTCTAAGATAGATATTACAATGGCAACTTTTAACTGCAGATCTGTAAAAAGATCGATAGATCAAATAAGGTCTCTGTGCAACTATGTAGATATCCTGACTTTACAGGAGACGTGGCTTCTCCCGCATGACCTAGGCTATGTCAATGGCATCAATCAGGAGTTTGGATGTTTTGCGAAGTCATCAGTGGATACTTCTGTTGGTATTTTGAAAGGACGACCGTATGGTGGTTTAGCAATATTGTGGCGCAAGTCTATCTTTCCTGTGGTGTCGGTTATAGACTGTGATAATGATAGACTGGCTGCCGTGAAAATCGATATGGATGGCAGAACCTTATTGATAATCTGCGTTTATTTACCTTATGATGAGGGCAAAGAAGATGATATGATTGACTTTATAGACTGCCTAGGAGGGATTGAGGCTATTATAGAGGATACGGATTCCGAGGCGGTATATGTCCTTGGCGACTATAATGCCCACCCTGGAACGAGATTTGGTGATGAATTGTTGTCGTTTTGCACTGATCATTCTATTATATGGGCTGATAGGGAGATACTCGGCGAGGACACATATACCCATATTAATGAGGGACACGGGAGCAGACGCTGGTTGGATCACTGCCTCGTCTCTGCTGCGGCGCGTACTACAATTAGAACTGCACGGGTGGAGCTTGGCGTATACTGGTCGGATCATTACCCCCTTTTAATAAAATGCGAGATGAACTCAATAGTTAAGAAAAAAGAAATGCGAAATGATGATAAGACATTGCGTGGGGTCTGTTGGGGTAAAAGGAATATAGACCAGATAGATACATATAGAAAATTGTGCTGTGATAAATTAATAAATATTGAAATTTCTAGTCATTGTCGGTACTGTGATACGTTACGTTTTTGTAAAAACCATACATATTTAATTGATGATTTTTATAATGATTTAGTCGAGATATTACAAAATGCTGCGAGAAATAGTGCGTGTCACGTTGTGCGGAGAGGCAAACAAGTAGTGGGATGGAACCTTCACGTCAGCGACAGCCACCGAGTAGCAAGGTATCACTTTAATTATTGGCTATCTGTAGGTAAACCGCAGTCGGGTTTAATCTATGAGAATATGGTAAGCAGTCGAAAACTTTTTAAGAATAAATTGAAGTGGTGTCAAAATAATCAAGAGCAAATACGAATGGATGTGTTGGCTTCACATCAAGCGGACAAAAACTTTGTTAAATTTTGGAACGATACTAAGCGGTTGAATTATACCTGTAATTTGCCTGCTAGTATTGAAGGTGAACAAGAATTTAAGAGGATAGCCAACTTATTTTCACACCACTTCAAAGTCGATCCAGTGCCCACGCTTGGCGGGAGTAGTGTGTCTCCGACGCCGCCACACATTATTGATGATGCTGTGACTGATATAACATCAGATGACGTTGTGAAAGCCGTTAGAGAAATGAAACTTGGTAAAGCGCCGGGTTTTGATGGTTTAAGTGTGGAGCACATAGCTTACGCTGGTGACCAAGCTTTTAAACTCTTGGCAAAGTTTTATACTTTGTGTATAAATTCTGGGCACTTGCCTGATCGGCTAATGAAAACGGTGGTTGTCCCTGTTCCCAAAAATAAAACGGCAGATCTTTCCAGTCTCAAAAACTACAGACCGATTTCATTAGGCACGATATTAGGTAAGATATTGGAAAGGTTGATTGCTCCTAAAGTAAGGAAAAATATTAAGTTGGATGATGCGCAGTTTGGGTTTCGTCCCGGTCTCTCAACGGACTCCGCAATATTCAGTCTTAAAACCACGCTGAACTATTATGTTAAAAGAGACACATCCGTTTATGCTTGTTTCCTAGACCTGAGTAGGGCTTTTGACCTGGTAAATTATATTTTACTGTGGCAGAAACTGACTTAATCTAGCGTTTCATCGAAGGTTGTGGGTCTGTTGAGATACTGGTACGAAAACCAAACGAATTTTGTAAAATGGGGCGACATCGCCTCTAACGATTATAGGCTAGAATGCGGTGTACGTCAAGGAGGGCTCACCTCTCCGGACCTTTTCAGTTTATATGTCAACGATCTGATCGAGGAGTTGAGAAGCACCAAAATCGGATGTCATATTGGTTCTGTTTGTTTAAACAATTTCAGTTACGCTGACGATATGGTGCTTCTTAGCCCGTCGATCAGTGGTCTGCGTAAGTTGCTAGCCATCTGCGAAACATATGCTAGTAAGCACGGGCTTAAGTATAACGTCCAAAAGACCAAACTGATGGTGTTCCGCGCGGGAAAGGGTCCGGAGAGGCTGTTGCCAGTGTCTTTGAATGGCGCTTTAGTGGAGTATGTGGGATCATTCAAATACTTGGGCCACTTTTTGACTGAGGATCTCCGGGATGATGTCGACATGGAACGGGAGCGCAGGGCTCTGGCCGTGCGCTGTAACATGTTAGCACGTAGATTCGCATTTGTGTTAGTAGAATCGGGCCCCAGGTCGCTTACATTTCTATGATTTTTAGCAATTACTCTCACATCAAACTTAAACAATGAACCAATATGGCGGGTCTTGGAACAGTCAACAGTGACGCCACCTACGATGAGCTTTGAGTTTTTAACCTCATTTATGCGAAGAACTAAACAAACTGACAGGTGACAGATATTGAATTCGAGTCAAGCGAGCGCAGCGACAAGCGTTTGCGTTTTCTTCCCCATTGGCCCAGCCATTTGAGCGTGAACTAGTAACAAACATACACTGTGCATAGACACAAACTTACGCCTTTATAATCCATACTAATATTATAAATGTGAAAGTGTGTTTGTTTGTTTGTTTGTCCGCCCTTCACGTCGAAAGTAATGAACGGAGGCCTTGAGAGTGACATAAGGCTACTTTTTTCCCCACGGGATAAAGACAGCGGGTAACAGCTAGCATTAATATAAGTAGGATTGCTTTTGTAGGTGCACCCTGTTCTGATTACTAACCTAACCTAACCTAACTGAGCAACAGTCTCTTTTTTAATCTCATAGGTCGATTAGATTACCTTTTCCTTAACATTTTGCATATGAGTTAAATGAATCAATTGAATTAAAGGACTAGAGATATATTCACAAGATCCCGTGGGAATAAAGGATGTATTTACAAACTATCTTGTCGTAATAAAAGCTATGAAAGAAAAAATCCCTCAGCATTATCAGTTTCTCGATAATCGCTAGTGGTTTTAAGCTATTTCGTGCCAGTGCAATTATTTTGTACATAAATGGACAGTCACGAAGATCGTTTTCAATTACGTCACGTATAGTATTTTGATGACAGTTTTCACCACGAAATACCCATTTCATCTATATATATAAAATTCAAAGTCCTGATATCAACGCACAGCCCAAACCGGTGGGTCTAGAGATTCCAAATTTGGACTGTAGGTTCCTTGCAACGTCTAGGGGTGTACTAAGAAAGGTTTTTTCAAAATTCCTACGGGAAACCGAGATATGCGCAAACGAAGTTGCGAGGGTATATCAACGCACAGCCCAAACCGCTGGGTCTAGAGATTCCAAATTTGGCATGTAGGTTCCTTACAACGTCTAGGGATGTACTAAGAAAGGATTTTTCAAAATTCCTACGGGAAAGCAAGATATACGCATACGAAGTTGCGAGGGGACGCACAGCCCAAACCGCTGGGTCTAGAGATGCCAAATTTGACATGTAGGGTCCTTATAAGGTTCAGACCGACCGGACCGGACCGGACCGGAACGGATCAGACCTGATCGGTCTGGAAGGAACCGCACCGTACCGGGCCGTGCCGGACCGGATCGAACCGGACCGGACCGGATTTTTTTTCATAGATAAATTTCAAAGACCTGACTGACTAACTGACTGACTTAACTATATATCAACGCACAGCCCAAACTAATGGGTCTACAGGTTCCAAATTTGGACTGTAGGTTCCTTACGATGTCTAGGGGTGTACTAAAAAGGATTTTTCTAAATTCCTACGGGAAACCGAGATATATGCAAACGAAGTTGCGAGGGTATATCAACGCACAGCCCAAACCGCTGGGTCTAGAGATTCCAAATTTGGCGTGTAGGTTCCTCACGACGTCTAGGGATGTACTAAAAAAGGATTTTTCAAAATTCCCACGGGAAAGCGAGATATACGCATACGAATTTGCGAGGGGACGCACAGCCCAAACCGCTGGGTCTAGAGATGCCAAATTTGACATGTAGGGACCTTATAAGGTCCAGACCGACCGGACCGGACCGGACCGGAACGGATCAGACCTGATCGGTCTGGAAGGAACCGCACCGTACCGGGCCGTGCCGGACCGGATCGAACCGGACCGGACCGGATTTTTTTTCATAGATAAATTTCAAAGACCTGACTGACTAACTGACTGACTAACTGACTGACTTAACTATATATCAACGCACAGCCCAAACAAATGGGTCTAGAGATTCCAAATTTGGCGTGTAGGTTCCTCACGACGTCTATGGATGCACTAAGAAAGGATTTTTCAAAATTCCCACGGGAAAGCGAGATATACGCATACGAAGTTGCGAGGGGACGCACAGCCCAAACCGCTGGGTCTAGAGATGCCAAATTTGACATGTAGGGTCCTTATAAGGTCCAGACCGACCGGACCGGACCGGACCGGACCGGAACGCATCAGACCTGATCGGTCTGGAAGGAATCGCACCGTACTGGGCCGTGCCGGACCGGATCGAACCGGACCGGACCGGATTTTTTTTTCATAGATAAAATTCAAAGTCCTGACTGACTGACTTAACTATATATCAACGGACAGCCCAAACTAATGGGTCTAGAGATTCCAAATTTGGTCTGTAGGTTCCTTACGACGTCTAGGGGTGTACTCAGAAAGGATTTTTCTAAATTCCTACGGGAAACCGCGATATACGCAAACGAAGTTGCGAGGGTATATTAACGCACAGCCCAAACCGCTGGATCTAGAGATTCCAAATTTGGCATGTAGGTTCCTTACGACGTCTAGGGGTGTACTAAGAAAGGATTTTTCTAAATTCCTACGGGAAACCGCGATATACGCAAACGAAGTTGCGAGGGTATATCAACGCACAGCCCAAACCAGTGGGTCTAGAGATTCCAAATTTGGAAACGACGGCGACGTCTAGGGGTGTACTAAGAAAGGATTTTTTAAAATTCCCACGGGATACCGAGATATACGCATACGAAGTTGCAAGGGTATATCAAATGTGGCATGTAGGTTCCTTACGACGTCTCGGGATGTATTAAGAAAGGATTTTTCAAAATTCCCACGGGAAAGCAAGATATACGCAAACGAAGTTGAGAGGGGACGCACAGCCTAAACCGCTGGGTCTAGAGATGCGAAATTTGTCATGTAGGGTCCTTATAAGGACCGGACCGACCGGACCGACCGGACCGGACCGGACCGGACCGGACCGGACCGGACCGGACCGGATCGACCGGACCTGATTGGACCGGATGGAACCGTACCGTACCGGGCCGTGCCGGACCGGAATTTGTTTCTGAAGAAAGATATGCTAATTGTTACTAGGCCATGCGGGCGAAGCCGCGGGCGGAAGCTAGTCTATATATATAAAATTCAAAGTCCTGACTGACTGACTTAACTATATATCAACGCACAGCCCAAACCGGTGGGTCTAGAGACTCCAAATTTGGACTGTAGGTTCCTTACGACGTCTAGGGGTGTACTAAGAAAGGATTTTTCAAAATTCCTACGGGAAACCGAGATATACGTAAACGAAGTTGCGAGGGTGTATCAACGCACAGCCAGAACCGCTGCGTCTAGAGCTTCCAAATTTGGCATGTAGGTTCCTTATGACGTCTAGCGAAGTACTAAGAAAGGATTTTTCAAAATTCCCACGGGAAAGCGAGATATACGCAAACGAAGTTGAGAGGGGACGCACAGCCTAACCGCTGGGTCTAGAGATGCCAAATTTGTCATGTAGGGTCCTCATAAGGTCCAGACCGACCGGACCAGACCGGAACGGACCGGACCGGAACGGATCAGACCTGATCGGTCTGGAAGGAACCGCACCGTACCGGGCCGTGCCAGACCGGATCGAACCGTTTTTTTTATCATCTATATATATAAAATTCAAAGTCCTGACTGACTGACTGACTTAACTATATATCAACGCACAGCCCAAACCGGTTGGTCTAGAGACTCCAAATTTGGACTGTAGGTTCCTTACGACGTCTAGGGGTGTACTAAGAAGAGATTTTTCAAAATTCCTACGGGAAACCGAAATTTACGCAAACGAAGTTGCGAGGGTATATCAACGCACAGCCAATACCTCTGCGTCTAGAGATTCCAAATTTGGCATGTAGGTTCCTTACGACGTCTAGGGATGTACTAAGAAAGGATTTTTCAAAATTCCCACGGGAAAGATATACGCATACGAAATTGCGAGGGGACGCACAGCCCAAACCGCTGGGTCTAGAGATGCCAAATTTGACATGTTGGGTCCTTATAAGGTCCAGACCGACCGGACCGGACCGGACCGGAACGTATCAGACCTGATCGGTCTGGAAGGAACCGCAACGTACCGGGCCGTGCCGGACCGGATCGAACCGGACCGGACCGTTTTTTTTTTCTTCTATATATATATAAAATTCAAAGTCCTGACTGACTGACTGACTGACTGACTTAACTATATATCAACGCACAGCCCAAACCGGTGGGTCTAGAGACTCCAAATTTGGACTGTAGGTCCCTTACGACGACGTCTAGTGGTGTACTAAGAAAGGATTTTTCAAAATACCTACGGGAAACCGAGATATACGCAAACGAAGTTGCGACGGTGTATCAACGCACAGCCAAAACCGCTGCGTCACATCTGAGTGCGACCAACTCTGATTTTTCACTCGACTCTAACGTAGAATGAATTGACCCTAAAACTGTTTGATTGATTAATACTGAATCTGGATATTACAAGATGATAATAAAAGAAGTTTATAAAAAAAATATGATTATTTATTTTTCCCTGTAGTTTTATCATCGCTATTATAAACTGTACCTACTTTATCGCAAATGTACAATTTAAAACACTTTACACTGTGACTCAATAATAATAATAATAATAATAAATCTTTATTTCAGACATAAACAATGAGTCCATATAAAACTAAAATTAAAAAATACAATAAAGAATATGTTATATAATAACATTATCACATTCCGGCATTACAATCAACCATAATTTGTGGTTATCTCCATCCACCGTCTGTATGTAGACGTCATGTGAAGTCTGTCTGCCAGACCCCTAACAATTCCATTGCTACACGTGTCCACTCTGGCAATGAAGGATGCGATTCGATGGCGCTGAATGGCATTAAATGTATTGACACGACATTTTCCAAAGTTACCTCACGAATCGCTCACAATTTGTTGTCATAGATGGAATTCAGAGCAATGAAGAATTCATTAGCTATGGAGTTCCTCAGGGAAGTGTCCTTGGACCGACGCTGTTTCTCATATACGTTAATGACCTGTGTAACTTGTCTCTTCCAAATTGCAGGATTGTGACTTATGCAGATGATACTGTTCTTCTCGTTAGTGGTCGGAATTGGGAATCTGTTCGTACACACACTGAAAATGCTCTAAATGTTGTGATGAATTGGTTACAGACGAACATATTGACTTTAAATTTGGCTAAATCTAGGTTCATTCCTTTTGCCCCCCATGTTTCTTCTAGAGCACCCCTATCTTTTAATATAACGGCCCACACTTGTTCTAATCCTAATTTCGCTCGCTGTGACTGCGTACGGGTGGAACGTGCTTCATCTGTAAGATATCTGGGAGTTTTAGTGGACGATGAAGTATCATGGAAGCCTCATATTTTGTTTCTTACCGCGAGGGTCAGAAAGCTAATATATGTTTTCAAAAAACTTAGAAATGTTTCAGATTTCGAAACATTGAAAACTGTTTATTATGCCTTAGCCCAATCCGTCTTAAGTTATAGCATAACAGCTTGGGGTGGTTCTGACAAAACGCACATGCTTAGACTGGAGAGAGCACAGCGTGCATTACTAAAGGTGATGTCAAAAAAACCCCTTCGTTTTCCGACAATTAGTCTTTATGACTTTTGCAAGGTTCTCACGGTGAGACAGCTTTTTGTTCTTCAAACCACTTTAAGAAAGCATTCCCAGTTGGTCTATGACCATAGCTTTGCCCATTCTAAACGTAGGTCCGATAGAGTCTGCCCTGTTGAGAAACGAAGAACTGCCGTAGCGAGTCGGAACTACTATTACATCAGCACAACGTTGTACAATAAGCTAAACAGACAACTTAATCTCTATCCGCTTACTATATATAAATGTAAACTAACATGCATTAGTTGGCTGGTAACACTTTCATATCAGGCTACAGAAGATCTAATAAGAGTAGGTGAATAAAACCATATACAAACAAATTTACACACACACACACACTCACACACACATACTCGCACACACACACTTTCACTATAAAATAACTTAAAACATTTTAAGACATCTTAGACTCTTAGTACATTTCCAGTATTTATTCTGGGAACATAAAAACATTAAAATTGTCACTCCTTTTATGTAGGTGGGCGTTGACATGTGCAACACAGTTTTCATACTTATGCACGTGTCATCGTATTGTTGTTCTTATTTACATTGTTATTTTGTTCCAAATAAAGAATTATTAATTATTATTATTATATCAAATAGGCCAAATACAAGCTCTTTCAAATAATATCTTAGCTCAGACTAAAATTATTCTTGTAATAATTTATTATGTGACGCACGTTTTCATCCACGTCAACTAAAGTTTCCAAATTATTATTTCGATTGAACTTTAAGTTGATATGATAGAAATAAAATATCGATTCTTAAAACGAGAACGGCACAACATTGACACGAGTGAGACATAATATTTCCCATCTTACACATTTATTAGAATCTACTTTTCTTAACTCAAACAGATTCGCGTTACATGACGTTTTCACACAAGAGTCGCGAATATCATGTAACATTAAACACCCAGCAAAAGGAACCACTTAAAACGTTATTGTAATGATGATTAATATTATTGATTTTATAGAGAGGTAGGGCACAGCGGATAATCCGCTCAAATCGGAGCAGCCCGTCTGGGGAAGGACCTCCATCTTACAGAAGATCGTAGCCAAATAGCATTGGTCTCGGCCATGTTGTGTTCCTACGGTGAGTAAGGTCTCCAGAGCTCCACTTGGGGGGGTTGGGACTTGGCAACGCGTGAGTGATACCCCCGGTATTGCAAACGTCTATAGGCTACGGTGACGGCTTACCATCAGGTCGACCGTATGCTTGTTTGCCAACTGTGTTGTATAAAAAAATGATCTAGTAAGTGGCATATGGTATTTTATAAGGCTCGACCGAGGTCTCGGTCTCGGTCTCGGCATTCTCGGCTACAAATCCAACCGAGAACTCAGTCTCGGTTCTCGGCTATAAATCGCCGAGATTCTCGGACATAACCGAGACTGTTTCGTCGACTGTGATTGGTTGTTGGTTGGTTGGTCGGACGGCGGTGATGAGAGGATGCACTTAATCGGCGATTTTCATTTATAAAAAGTTGTTTGCCACTGATTACTGCGACACTGATCGATCCACGATTTAAAACTAAATATCTATAAATAGTTCTTAGTTTGTGATCAAAATTTTTAACAACTGTGTCTGTCAAGTCAAGAATTGCATCCTCAGTAGACTTACCCCTGCAAAAGCCATATTGATTTTTATTGAAGTAGTCCGTTGCTTAAAATGCCAGCAATATGGCCACGTGCATAAACATTGTTCTGAAGACAAGCCTACTTGTTCACACTGTGCCGGAACACACGACTCGCGCGAGTGTACAAAAAAAACCGAAAAAGACTTTAAGCCAACATGCGCAACGTGCCGCCGTCTAAAGAAAGCGGCCGACCATCAGACCGGGTCTGAGATTTGCCCTACGTACGCGGCTAAGTTAGAATACCTAATTTTAAACACCACGTATGGATAAAGTTGTAATTTCACAATTAAATCTCCATAACGATAGGATTGCGACATCTGAGTTAGATAAGCTTGTTGCGGATTATAAGCTTGATCTCGTTCTAGTCCAAGAGCAATACCAGCGGGCTCATTGAAATAGTAAATTTGTACAGATTAATAATAAAGCACGTGCCGGTATCTATGTGCCAAAGAGCGATTTAACCGTAACCGCTATTACAAACTTGATGTCCACTCACTGTGCGGTCGCCGAAGTAACGTCTCCTCGTTTTAAAGTTTTTGTTGTGAGCTGCTATTTTCAATACTCCGACCCTGTCGGTCCCCATATACACCATTTGCGTACCGTGTTGCAAGCGCTCGTAGGATATAAAGTAATTGTTGGAGCGGATGTTAATGCTTCGTCTCCTTTATGGTACGGTAAACTTAGATCGACAGACGTCGATAGACGAACTTCTGTCGAGGATTTCATTGCAGAGATGAACCTTATTATTCATAACACCCCTGAAGCACCACCTACTTTTAGTGGCCCAATGGGCGAGTCTTCTATTGACGTCACACTTTCTAGTGCAGACGTCCATATACTTAATTGGCGCGTACTTCCAGATGCTTCTTGCAGTGATCACCGTCTAATTGTTTGTGAGTTCTCTCCTGTTGTAAATGATTTACACACATTTAAACAAATCAACTTTCTCAATATAAAACCAGAAACGCAAACTGGGAATTTTTTAGATCCATGTTTTCTGCTCATGTCAAGGATTTCATTCGCGCTCAGTTGACGGTCGCGGAAAGTGCGGAACTTCTGTCGGACTGTGGTCGGACACCTTCACATATTGCGCTGACGTCACACTTGGCCGAAAAGCGGTGGTAGATCGACGACACGTTGCGACTGATGGAACTATTCCTTGTCGCGGTTGCGTAGGGCTTTTCGTAGTGCTCGACGTAAGACTGCCTTGTGAGACAAATCCTTTCAATTCTTTGTACCTACCTACTCTAATATCTGATTCAATTCGTTGTGAGTTCTAATCCAATAGGTTTTACTCCCCGGGCCGTCAATAAGCTTCACTGAACTAATGTTTTTGTCATACAAACCGCTGGTTTCGAACAACCCGTTTTCAACAACGCCTCCGAATAACCTTATGTCATACAAAGTTCCGGTTAGGTTATTCCTACGCTAGGAGGCGTTGGTGATAACGGGAATTATAATATTTCAGAAATCTTAACATCATTATTAAGTTACGTTTCACACGGCGTGAAAAAAGACCGCGCAAGGCGTACTTCGCCGTCGGTTACCCCTGCCCGCGGGGGATCGCGGTGCAATCGTAAAAATGTTGAATAAAGCACGATATAAAAGATATAGCTGAAATGGAATTATCAGCGCGCTGTTACGATATCTACCTCTTTAAAATATAATTGTGTCACATGTGGATTTTAAACGCGCCTGTTCAGAGGCTACGCGCAGACATACGTATTAAGTTGTATCTCGCACCCGTTCGCCTCGTTTGTCTTCACACCCAATAACGTCTGGCTCTGAAAGGGCTCTCGAGTGGCGAAAGATACGCGGCGAACGGGCGCGATACCAGTAGGGAGTTCTAGTCGGTCTACACAATCCAATGCAAATTGCCGAAAGGTACGATGAGCATGTTTGTAGCTATATGTTAATTGTTTTGATGTAACTGATTAAATGTTATGAAAAATACTGTTATTTTATTTTTATATTTACCTTAAAAAAGTTCCAAGTCGGCAACAGAATTTTACATAATTTTCAGTAAAAGCCCTCCACACATTCATTACCATAGGAACCCATACGTTAGGTTTGAGCAGCTAAGAAGAATCATAGATATTATTATTTAATTTCACAATATTATTACTTCCACCAATTACCAGCACCATATTACCAATTATCAGCAGTAACATTTTAAAGACATTGCACAAAAAAAAGGATGTTCTAATTAAGAATAATGCATATTCCTTGCTTAAAATAAAAAAAAACTTAATAAAAAAGACAACGTTATTAAACTTCAATGTTCATTTCCGTTCTAGGTATATCCCCTCTTGTAAATTCTTGTAAATATTAACATTTTTTTATACCACTAAGGTGGCAAACAAGCATACGGTCCGCCAGATTGTAAGCAGTTAACTTAGCAGCCTATGGACGCTTCTAATACCGGGGGTTTCACTTGCGCGTTGCCGACCCTGTGTGAAAGTGGAGCTCTGGAGACCTTGGGAACCGTAGGGACACAACATGGCCAATGCTGTTTGATCTTCTGTAAGGTGGAGGTCCTTCCCCAGACGGGCTGCTCCGATTTGAGCGGATTATCCGCTGTGCCCTACCTCTCTTCAGAACAATAACTGAATAAAACGAAAACAGCAAACAATAACCTAATTTTTTTAATTTTTCATCACGCTGCTGATAAGTTGGCAACATTGCTGGCATTTGGGGGCTTTCCCTCCATGTCCGTCTACTTTTCTTTGCTTATCGCATAGATAAGTAAAGAAAAGTAGTTAATATATATACTTAACTAGCTTTTTGCCCGCGACTTCGTCCGCGTGAAGTTCCGGACCCCTTCCCGTGGGAACCACCCACATAGAATTTCGGAAAAAACTATAGCCTATGTCACTACCTGATAATGTAGCTTTCTACTAATGAAAGAATTTTTGAAATCGGTCCAGTAGTTTCGAAGCCTATTCAATGCAAACAAACAAACAATCAAATCTTTCCTCTTTATAATATTAGTATAGATTACAAATGAATATCTAATCAACAAAATTATTATCTATAGGTAACGAAAGTATATTATATGACAAGGTTCATTTAATATACTTATTTGTGTATTTTTCATAACAATAAATAGTTTAATTTATTACTTCATGACCATTTGTTATAAAATATGGCAGAGGACACCACTGACTGGCAATTGAAATGCGTAAGCAATAACGAGCGGGTTGCTCATCTCCTGCGGAGTGGGCAGTTGTCTGACTGCACCTTTTTGGTGGGCTCTAAGCCCGACCAGGTGGCCATAGCAGGCCACAGGATGATCTTGGCGATGGCCTCGCCGGTGTTTGAGGCTATGTTCTACCGGAGTTTGGCTATGAAGAACGGTCCCATACCTATCACAGACATGCTCCCTGAAGCTTTTAAAACTCTCTTGGAGTAAGTACTTTGCCACAATATTTGTGTTTAATTTTTTTCACGTTCTCAACGTATATATCCAAAATTTGGAGAAATACATGTCTAATATTACCACCATATTATATTTATAGCGAGAAACATGGTACCATCGATGTATCATCGTTCTAATATACCTACTCCAGTGAAATTGTCATATCTTATTTTGGTAAGATGTGTGCTATAAAATTATTTGTTATCACAATTCATGATTGTTTAATATCGATTTATATTTTAAATCACAGACCATTATTTGTATATTTGTGCCAAGACTGCCAAGTATAGTGGGAGAATATAATTTTTGCTATTCCTTGAAGTTTTTTATCTTCTATTAGGCCAATTAGGTGTGGTCTTAATTTTAGACAAGAATTCCAAGAATCGTTCGTTTAACCAAAATCTCTTCTTATCAATTTTGTATACGTATCTGTTATCTCCTTCATATTATGTAGCTACAAACTAAACTACGCTGTACACCTGGAGAAATCGTAGGAGCTGTCTATTTTTATACAAAAAAAACCTGCTGTTTGAACCGGCTTTTTATGGGCATAAAAAATGCTTTTATTTTCTCTTTAACTACTGGGATATTATATTATAGACTAGCTGTGCCCGCGACTTCGTTCGCGTGGACCACGCGATTTCATGCTTTACTAGCTGACCCGGCGAACTTCGTATCGCCTAAAGAACCTTCATGCTGAATTTCATTCGAATAACTTCAAAAACGGCAAAGTTTCATACTAACTTTGCACCCCCGTTTAACCCCCTAAGGGATGATTTTTGAGAAAAATATTTTACTCGTGTTTCGTGCCTTTCAATAAAGAACCTTATTGCTGAATTTCATTTAAATAACTTCAAAAACGGCAAAGTTTCATACGAAATTTGCGCCCCCGTTTAACCCCCTAAGGGATGATTTTTGAGAAAAATATTTTACTCATGTTTCATGCCTTTTAATGTAGAACCTTCATGGTGAATTTCATTCGAATAACTTCAAAAACGGCAATGTTTCATACTAACTTTGCACCCCCGTTTAACCCCCTAAGGGATAATTTTTGAGAAAAATATTTTACTCGTGTTTCATGCCTTTCAATAAAGAACCTTAATGCTGTATTTCATTTGAATAACTTCAAAAACGGCAAAGTTTCATACTAACTTTACACCCCCGTTTAATCCCCTAAGGGATGATTTTTGAGAAAAATATTTTACTCGTGTTTCATGCCTTTTAATATAGAACCTTAATGTTGAATTTCATTTGAATAACTTTAAAAACGGCAAATTTTCATACTAACTTGGCGCCCCCGTTTAACCCCATAGGGGATGTTTTTAAAAATATATATTTTACTCGTGTTTCATGCCTTTCAATAAAGAACCTTCATGCTGAATTTCATTTGAATAACTTCAAAAACGGCAAAGTTTCATACAAACTTTGCTCCCCCGTTTAACCCCTTAAGGGATGAATTTTGAAAAAATATTTTATTCATGTTTCATGCTTTTCAGTAAAGAACCTTAATGCTGAATTTCATTAGAATAACTTCAAAAACGGCAAAGTTTCATACTAACTTTGCACCCCCGTTTTACCCCCTTAGGGGATGAATTTCCAAAAATCCTTTCTTAGTGAGCACCTACGCCCCAAAAGGAACCCCCATGCAAAATTTGAGACTCCTGGCACTTGTAGTTTCGGAGATTTCGTGATGAATCAGTCAGTGATTTTCTCTTTTATATATATAGATGATAGATAAGTAGACTGCTGTGCACGAAAGAAGTCCAATATGAAAGCTTCTATATCACAAAGGAAAGTGTTTAAGAAACGTTTACATTGTTACAATAGAAGTACCAAAATTGTATATTGTACACACTACTCTATAAACATGTTACTTGTAAAATTTCTTCGTAGTTCAGTCAACGAATGCCTCAAAAGTAGGGTATCAAGTGCGTAAGCGGGAATCTAAGCAATTTTTTCACAAACTTAATTAGGGTGCTTAGGGAGAAAACATAGGTACTTAAAGTCCTGGCGTCTAAGAGGTGAACCGGAGCAAGCGGAGAGTGGACAAAGGTTAAATTTTAGGTTTTTCGCTTATTATCTCAAAAACGGTACGTTACCTATAGCGTTTTTTCACTTTTTCCTAAGAAGATGGATTGGTGACCTGACATGGCTGCCAACAGAATGAGGCCTCATCACTGTTCCAGAGCGTGTAATTCGAAAAAGGATGGAAATATGTAAAAAATGAAAATCGTCACCATACGAGACCATTTTTCAAAACCTATTGTCCCCCCCCCCCCCCCCCCCCCCCTTTTGGCCCAACTCCTAGACGTCAGGACTTTTAGAATGTTTTCTCCCTAAGCATCCTGATTAGGTTTCTGAAGAAATCGCTTAGGTTCTGGCTCACGCCACTACGTAATTTTACAACGAATTGCTTTACATCACGCGGTCTGGTTTATTACCATGCGTAAACAACAAATGCTCATTACGCTGAACAACTTTTCCTAAGGCGCTATATTTGTACCTATCTCTTATAGTTTTGTTGGGCTGCTACGGTTCCACATCAAGTGTGCCGGATCTTTGATTTTTGTACGTCGAGAGAAAATGCTCATCACGCTAATCAACTTTTCCTAAGGCTAAATCGTTTCTTTAATTTTAGATACATATACACGGAAAGAATAAATATAACCTCTTTCGACAATGCCTGCGAGTTGTGCTACGGTGCAAAGAAATACATGCTGCCACATCTAGTCACGAAAACTACCAATTACCTGCATTCTAATATTAATACAAGAAATGCTTGTCGTGGATACGAGTTCGCCGATTTTTTTGACGAAAAAGCCCTAAAGGAAAAATGTTTACAGGTTTGATTATAGCTACTTATTTTCAATCTAAAATTTCGTCGTAGTAAGTAAGTCCACAAAGAATTCTTTCAGTGGCGTAAAGTCCATAACCTCATATATTCCTTTTTTTATTGTACTATTTCTTCACTAACAAACTTGCAGACCATCGTCTCAAGCACCAAAGAAGTGTTGAACGACAGCAGTTTCTTGGACGTAGAACTAACTACTGTTATCATGATATTCTCCCTTGACAATATGAAAGTGGACAACGAGTTGGATCTATTTGATGCAGCAGTACGATATGCGAAAGCCCACGATATGATGCCCAGTGACCCTGGCTCGCTATCAGAACAGAGCCCCGTTTGTCCCGGTTCCTCCACTTCTACTGAGAAGGTATCAATGTAAATTCTTTTATATTATTTCGTTTGCGTGTCTTTATTTTTGCACAGCAGCGCCATCTATATCAGATTTTTGAACAAATCCTACGGGATTCGCGTACTTTTCGGGATAACAAGTACCTAAGGTATCAGCTACCTACATACCAAATATCATAAATATTAGCGCAGCTATTTGAGCGTGAAGAAGTAACAAACATACACATAACTTTCGCCTTTATAATATTAGTAGAATATAGTAGAATATTTAAAGTCTTGTATACCAGTCTTCAGCTTCTCTAGTATTGTTTATTTTGACCGAACTATTACCAAAGAGATCTACTTATTAGTAATATATAAAGAAGGTTAGGTTAGATTAGACGCACTATCGAACGAGTAAAAGTTGTCTCTCATCATCATGTACGTTCAAATAAATTTAATTCCGTGTGGCTACAATATATTATATTTAACATATTCTTTTAAAAATTTCAGGTTGTTAATGTTAAAAACATCGCTCCGAACAGACAAAGCCCAGCTCATGCCCATCAGAAGTCTAAAATTAAAAAAGGTTTGCGATTTCTTTGGAAATACTTATATGTAACAACACAACAACATGAATTATGTAGGAAAAAGATGCATTACTTACAAATTCTTTTCCATATTTTTTCTGTATTTCTCCAGGATTTTGTCAGGTTGACAATATCCTGGCTGGGGGGATGGATGGGTGGACGGACAGAGATGCTCTCCCTTCCTTTAGGTATCCAAATACGCGAGGACTACGCTCATGTAGCTTTATAGTGGTTATGAGAAACCCGCGCAACTTCGTGTGCGTTTATCCTTTCCCGTGGGAATTTCAAAAAATCCTTTCATATCGGTTGCCTACATCATACACCACACTTTTCAGAACACACCCAAAAAATTGTCATATGTATAGATATATTTTTTTCTATTTTTATACTTCTCATTACAATCTTTGGAGTGGGCGTTTATGAAATAGGCTATCGGTGAAGAGCCACCCTTTTACAGAATATTGACGTGAAGCAGCAATGCGTTTCGTTCGGGGAGTGAAATATCCGAAATTCTTGTTTGTCACCTTTGTGGTATAAAAAAATCTAACTCAAATTCAAATTCAAATTATTTTTATTTAAATAGGCCTAATATAAGCTCTTTCGAATCGTCACAATTTTTTCCTACCACCAGTTCAGACGGCAGATCTGTGCTAAGAAGAAGCTGGCAAGAAACTTAGCACTTGCTCTTTTAAAATGGTATTACTAAGATACAAATTATAATGACAGAAAATATAAAATTAACACAAAATATCTGTAATTTCTGATGACGAAGAAAAAAAAAAAAAAAAAAACTCATTCATCTCATCTCATCGCTATATCCTGTTTTTTCCTGTTATCTGTCGGCAATGGGTTAGGGACCCTAGAATCTATGTGCTCCATAGTCGACGGTAATCACCTAATATCAAATGATCTACGAAATAATAGAGCGAGTCGACGTAATGAGATTTCCTATAAGTGAGAAAGAGACAATATCAATATGTATGCCATTTAACCATTGACCAATTTAACTTGAACCCTGTCAAATATTATAAAATTTAATATTTAATTACTTACTATTTATTATTATCGATGAATATGATTCAGTCCGCTTTAAAGGTACATAGTTAGAATTTTAGCTGTTTTTCCGATATCACAAACAGAATAAATAGACGACATTATGATTGAATATGCACAATTTATAATTACATGACAGATGATACCAATGAGGTTTTATATATTCTTCTAAGACTTACGAAATGGGCTAGCTCGACCGGGGAGGTACCACCCTCTCACAGAATATCGACGTGAAGCAGCAATGCGTTTCGATCGGGGAGTGAAATATCCGAAATTCTTGTTTGTCACCTTTGTGGTATAGAAAAAATCTAACTCATTCCGATGATACACTTCACTTCACGGATGTGTCAAAATGAAATGTAATTGAAATCAAAAGGACTAAGGAGTATGAGTATTGATATCAACTCGAAGAAAATTACCCAAAAAATACATTTTTTTCAAGAATTTCAATAAAATAAGAATCAAATCTTCCATCAATTCTCTTAAACAATTTTTATGCAAAATTTGAAGTAGATTGGACCAAGGAATCAAGTTGTCCCATAGTAACTTTACCCCCCTTTTTTACCCCCTTAGAGTTCGAATTTGGAAAAATCCTTTCTTATCGGACGCCTACGTCTTATAATAGTTCCACCTGCCAAGTTTCAGATTTTTACGATGAGTGGTTTAGGCTGTGCGTTGATTCTCAGTCAGCCAGTCAGTCAGTCAGGACAAAGCATTTTATATATATAGATAGATAAGTAATACATATAATAATATAAGTATATAATGTTTAACGCGTTAATGTACTTATTTAAGTACCTACAAGTTAATAATATACCGGGAATTAACGCGATCATACTTCCCGGCATGGACCTAGAAAAAAAGGCGGACGGAATCTTGCTAAGAAAGAATTGAAGCACCATAATGGCGGCGGCGTAACTATGTGTGAGTGTGTAATGGGTTACCAGATTCCGAGAAAATTACCCAATTTTTTTTAGCCGACTGCGCGACGCAATTGTGTTTATTGAAATAATGTATCAATTTAAGTTCAAAGTCCTTTTTGCAGTAACTCAGGTAATAGTGAGTTCATTTCATTTCAATAAAAACCAAAGTGTAAACAAACCTTAGGTACTAAAACACAAATGACGATAATTAAATACGTATCACACAAGTTTTGTGACCATAACATGGTACACACACTAGTTCAAACACCACTACATTTAATTTCACTGAAAACTGCTAGAAATAAACATTAAAAAAATAATTAGTAACGAAAATAATTTCTTTTACGAACGCCGGATTCATAATTATAAAAACTAATGTCAGTTTGACATTCCATTAAAGGGATTATGTGAATGAAAGAACGATACAGCACGTTTAATTTTCATAATAAGATTTCTCAAACATAAATTTATTATTAATATTACTAGTTAACAGGATAATATGCAGATATGAAAAGAAAAGTGATTTTAGGACCGCCACTTTAGTAAAAAATATTATTGGTTAAATAATTAAGTGATTAACATAGTGTTATAAAATAATCTATGTTAATAAATAATATATTATAAAATAATCTATGTACTATTGACAATTAATTATTTGCATTGATAAATTACTAGTATTGTTTTTATGTTCAGTGGCAGTAACAAAGTCGGTTTTACAAAAAGATACCACAATTGCACTTTTTTAAAACTAAATTGTATGATATCTCCCAAATTTAAGGTAATTTGCCATATTTAATTCCTGGCAACACTGATTGGATTCGTATTTTAATTTGTAAATTGAAGTAAAAACAAGAAATAAGATAGATAAATTACTTTCTTACTTGTGAAAGGTGATTACTTTTATTTATTAAGCTACTATTGTTTTGGCAGTTTTTTACTACACAAGACGGCATCTTTTATTTTTTTTCTGGATTACGTGACGCGGGCGCTGTTGGGAGCGTAATGGCTGGCGGCCGTCACCCTAAGGTATGAATGTGTTACGTGCGTATACGCGAGCTGTCTTCCTAAGGGTGCTTCACTTTTTAGTTTCAGTGATGGTGTCCGCCTTTTTTTCTAGGTCCATGCTTCCCGGTATATTATTAATTTATACCTGCAGTACAAAGGTCGCAATAAAGTGAAAGTACAGTGCTATACAGCTACGGGACATCAAGCTATTAAAGCAGGCTTATTGAAAGAGAACGTGGTTTTCCATACGTTTTCCCGCAAAGATGAAAAGCTGCCCAAGGCGGTAATCAGAGGATTGCCCAATTTCTTACAAGACTCAATACCCTCTGAGTTGGAAACGATCGGTTTTCCCGGCGCAACTGTATCGCAGATCAAAACTCTTCATACGACTGAATGTCCCCCACTTCGTGTCCAGCTACCGAGCGGAACTGACATGGGCAAGTTTAAACAAATAAGATATCTTTCAAACTGTGTGGTGGATGTGCAGCGATTTAAGCCTAGCAGAAAAATAGGTACCCAATGCTTTCGTTGCCAAGGTTTTGGTCATGCCTCTAAAAACTGTAATAGACCCGCCAGGTGTGTGAAATGCACTTCTACTCATCCAACAGGGGAATGTCAAAAGAAAACAAGAGAGGAACCTGCTGTATGCTGTAATTGCCAACAAAATCACCCAGCAAACTACTCTCAATGTCCCTCGAGGTTGAAATACCTTGAGCGCATACAGACCAAACGTGAAAGTACGCGTAGCAAATATATTGTCAAAGAACCGAGGACCTACACACCTACCACCACAATGGCTCCTGATAACACCAAACCTTCTTGGGCTCAAATTACTGGACGAAACAATCCACTTAAAACTTCCAACACAGCACAGGTCACCCACAACACTGCAGCTCTCCTTAAACCAGCGAATACCACACGCACATCAGTGCAAGCTGCTCCAGTAAATGAGCGCATACCATCCAAACAGCTCCTTGCCGAGAAACCCATCACACAGGATTCGGTTACAATCGAAATGTTGGAAATACTAGGCACTATAAGGTCCTTGAAGCAAGAATTCTGCAGATGTGAAACTTTTATGGATAAAGTTATTCTTATTATGACCCATTTCGGCCACTATGTCTAATACACCAATAGGACTTCGAATTTTATACTGGAACGCTGATGGCGTTCGTAACAAACAACAGGAACTTAACTTACTGGTAAGTGAGCGCAGCATTGATGTAGTCGCGGTGTCCGAAACTAAGTTAACGGGTCGCACAAACTTTAATATTACTGGTTTTGCATGCTACCGCAAAGATAAGCGCCCTGACGGAACTGGGCAGGGTGTTGCTATTTTGGTTCGATCCGATCTGGTTCACAGCCAGATTTCTTCTCCTGTCAGTTTGCACCTCGAAGTAACCGGGGTCTCCATTAAACTTAGTAACTCTAGTGTCAATCTATTTTCGATTTATCAGTCACCCAACTTACCACTCATAAAAAGCGACATGGACCATCTCATGGCAACAGGCAACTCTGTACTGGCTATGGGTGACCTAAACGCCAAACACCCGTATTGGTCTCCCGGGCCCGCAAATGCTCACGGGTTAAGGTTATATGAACAAATGCTATGCGGTGACTACTATATCTACAGCCCTGACGATGCTACTTTGGTCCATTACTGTCCGAAATTCCAACCGTCAACTCCAGACCTCCTGCTTACTAAAAATGTTCCAAATCTCAGTAGCATAATGGCGGCGTTAAAAGCTCTCTCCTCAAATCACCTTCCCGTTATTGTTACATTCGATATGCCAGTTGCTCGGAAACCAATCACCACGTTTAATTACTCAAACGCTGACTGGGCCAAATATAGACAAAATTTGAATAGTTGTATATATCTCTCTAGTCACATTTACCAAACGACTGACGAAGTGGACACGGCCATCAATCAACTTCAAGACTCAATTATAGAAAGTAGAAATGTTTCTGTTCCAACAACTTCTGTGAAGCCTTGGAATACAGCTATCCCCCGACGCATTAAAAGGCTTATTCAATTAAAAAACAGATTGCGCCGGTATTCCACTTCGGAATACGATCCTTTAGTGAGAAGGCAAATGATACAAAGAGTCCATCAACTGCAATCTGAAATTAATATTGCTCTTAAAAACCATAATGACCGAATATGGGAGACAGAACTTAAAAAGGTTGATAATCCTAGCTCTGATTTATGGCGTGTAGTCAAGGGGCTTCGTAATAAATCAACTACAATACCTGCGCTCTATACCGATACTGGATCGCTCTCAACCTCTGTGCAAGAGAAGTGCGATGCCCTTGCTGATGCTTTTCTGGAGAATATGATTCTGACTAATGAGTGGCCAAGCGATGAACGTGAGGTGGTCACTTGTCAAACTAAATAATTTTACGCCTGCTATGGAAGATGTTCCTAGTCTATTGGTTCGTCCTTTTGTGGTCAAGAGAATCATCAAAAATCTCAAAAATAGAAAGGCACCAGGTTCCGATCTAATAACCAATATCCTTGCCAAAAACCTTCCCCAAAAGTGCATCGTGCAGCTGACTAAAATCTTTAACGCCTGTTTCATGCTTAACTATTTCCCTTCTGTCTGGAAATCAGCCAAAATAATCGCTATACATAAAACGGGCAAGGATCCTACCATCCCAACCTCTTATCGCCCTATCAGCTTACTCCCAGCCTTGGGAAAATTGTTTGAAAAGCTAATATACCACCGCTTGTGCCACACTACTTCAAAGCATCTAATTAATGAGCAGTTCGGCTTCCGCACAGGACACTCCACTGTTCAACAGCTGGCAAGGGTCGCTGAAAGTGTTGGTCATAATTTGAATCTTAAACGGTCAACTGGCATGTTCCTGCTTGACATAGAAAAGGCTTTTGATACGGTTTGGCACGACGCTTTACTACACAAAATGATTAATCTAAACATTCCATTAAATCTTGTCAAAATAGTACAAAACTATCTTAAGAACCGCTCGTTCCAGGTTTACATCGATGACTCACATTATTCTTCTATTAGACCCATGCCAGCAGGTGTCCCTCAAGGATCGATCTTGGGCCCTTACCTGTTCTTGACCTATCTTAACGACATACCTGTGCAACCACGTACTAGTATCGCCTGTTATGCAGACGATACTGCATCTTTCACATCCTCCACTGATATCGACCTAATTATCAGCAGACTTCAGATGTCTATTGATCTTCTGTCATCATACTTTCTCAAGTGGAAACTTAAAATTAACTCCTCTAAAACGGAAGCTATATTGTTCACCAGACAGCGATCCTTGCCAACTCGAAAGTTGATAATAGATGGCTACAATATCCCATGGAGTAAATCTGTCAAGTACTTAGGTCTAGTACTTGATAATAAACTGAACTGGTCTGAGAACACGGAAAAGTTACGACTTAAGGGTCATAAGGCCCTTAATGCGCTCAGCCAAGTAATAAATAAAGGTTCATGTCTTAGCAGTCGAACTAAGTTAAATATTTACTGTACCCTGGTCCGGCCCTGCATTACTTACGCGTGCCCTGTCTGGAGCAGAACGTGCATTACTAACTTGAAAAAACTTCAAGTTATACAAAATAAAGCTCTCAAGTACTCTTATAATATCCCATTTTATACCAATCTCAGTAAAATTCACAAAAATATTGGCCTACTTAGCATTTCGGAATACATCTTTAAATTATCTAAATCATTCTATTTATACAAAAATCCCACGAGCAATAATGTGTTGATAAGAAACATCTGCAAAACCCGTAAGAAAGACCTAACTTATTTTATCGATAATAAATACAATCGGTACAAACTGCCACATCACTTATTCCTAGACTGCGATGAATAGGTACAGTGCTCCGCGCAGGCGCGCCTCGCAGCGGAGGGCGCCGCGCGCGCTATTCTCGCTCGTATTACCGTTTGTACATATTCACCATGTAGTTCAACACACTTTCTCCATCTGTCTTGTAATTTATTTATACCTTCGAAAAAAAATGATTCCTCGAGGTCCTGAAAATACTCGTCTACTGCAGCAGTCACCTCCTCATTTGTCGAAAATTTCGAGCCCCCTAAATGTTTTTTTAAATTTGGAAATAGATGGAAGTCCGACGGAGCCAAATCTGGTGAATAAGGAGGGTGGGGCAGCAATTCGAAGCCACAGTTATGAATTTCGGCCATTGATTCTACGGAGGTGTGGACGCGGGCATTATCCTGATGAAACAAATTTTTTTTACTGATCATTCCAGGACGTTTCTCTTTTATCCTTTCTCGCAGTTGTCTCAGAAGGTTACAGTAGTATGCAGAATTTATTGTTTCGCCTTTTGGTAAATAATCAACCAAAATAACTCCTCTTGCATCCCAAAAAACAGATGCCATAACCTTGTTGGTCGACAAAACTACCTTTGCCTTCTTGGGAGTCGGCGAACCAGATCTTTTCCATTGTTTAGACTGCTGCTTGGACTCAGACTCAGAAATGATGGACCCAGCTTTCGTCCATTGTCACAAAACGTGACAAAAACTCATCGGGATCTGCCTCAAAAAGCTCTAAACAGTCACGTGAAATAGTAAAACGAACTCTTTTCTGGTCTGCTGAAAGCAATTTTGTCACCCATCTCGCCGACACCTTGTGAAAACCCAATTCTTGGGTTATTATGTTTTGTACTCGGCCATAACTAATGGCAGTGATCTCAGCAATGTTACTGATGGTTAATCTTCGGTCCCCTAATACAAGATCACACATTTTATCCATGTTTTCCTGGGTGGTGGAGGTTGAAGGCCTTCCTCTTCTAGGTGCATCTTCGACGCTCTCCCGACCCCGTTTCAATTCAGCTACCCACTTTTTTACACATGAATATGATGGAGCAGATCCTTCTAAAGTACTGACCATGTCTTCATGAATTTGCTTTGGTGTTAATCCCTTCTTATGCAGGTATTTGATCACGGCACGCAGTTCAATTTTTTCCATGACGGGAAACTTTCACGACTCACTTTAGATAAAAAATCATAAAAAATAATAATGACAGTTATAGTCACTTGTAAGTTTGCACGCTTACTAATAAATATACACGCTTCAAGATGAGGGTATTTTAAAAACAATAATTACTTGTTTACTATATGAGGCTACGAACTTTTGGATCACCCTAGTATGACGAGCAGTTTGGCGCGCGCGGCGCTGACCTCCCGGGATGCGCTTGCGTGGCGTACGATTCATGCTGCGCTCGCTTGCGAGTATAATTTGTTTGGATTATTTGTACGTTACGTCCGACACATCTACCCTCCTTCGGACTTTAAATATAATTTTTGTGCATTCTTTGTAAAATCAACTTATAATCAAATACAAGATATAAAATGTAATTATTCGAGCTAAATATTACATAGATATACCATTTTATTTACTATTGTCAACCAATAATAACACAATAATGATGCTAATTTCAATTTAACAATTAATCTGCAATTAGTTTATAGAAGTGTTTTATACTTGCAAACGTTATTTAATATACTTACAATTTTATTGATATCACTAGGAATTAATTTACACTAGCGATTATCTATGTTATTTAAGTGTTTATATGAATAAAGATATTTTGAAATGAATGAAAATATTAATTTATAATAATGCAACGCGAAAGTTTAAAAGTTCTACCTACAAGTCCTTTTTTTTATTTTATTTTGTCTGTTATCTCGGAAATGACGCGAAGGATTATGGGAATGGAAACATTAAAATAAGTAGGTATAACCTTGTAGCTGGGTATTTCACAGATAGACAGACTAAGCTGACAATTCAAAGTGTCATTGAGAAGATACGCTTCCTGACACTCACCCCGCAGCAGTTCGCCCAGGGCCCCACTCGATGTTCTATTCTGTCAAAGGAGGACTCCTACGCCATATTGATGAACATCCGGTCCAACCCTGATGTGCCAATGCCAGACGGCTTCTCCACCTCCAAGGTGCCAAGGAAACCACTTGTGGGTGGCATAAATGAGAGTATCATAAATGTAAGTAATTTACAAGATAAAAACACATTCATAGATGTTATTTTTTTCGTTTGGCAATAGTTGGATTTTCTTGGAGAAACGGTTTTTAGGGTTCCGTAGTAATACAAGGAACCCTTATAGTTTCGCCATGTCCGTCTGTCTGTCCATCTGTCCGCGGTAGAAAGCTGGAATTAACAATGGTAACAGTGCTGAACCAAAATTTTGAAAAATATTTTTTTTGGAATGCCTCCCCTACATGTATAGTGAAAATGGTTTTTTTTTTGCGCGCCGATCCCATCTTGTGGGATATCGTTAGATAGGTCTCTTCAAAACATTAAGGGTGTGGAAAAATCATTTTTGAATACAATGATTCGTTTCGGAATTATTTACATTTATCGTGTCAATTTTCGTTTTGCATACGGGTTCCCCCTCTATCTCCGAAAGCCTTAGGCATTGTCCTAATAGGACGCGAATCCGCGATCATCGCGCGAGTAGTAGGAGAGCTAGCGAACCATCTGACTAACCCGTTTCCCACAAAGCTAGAAAATTTTTAAATTATGTTTTATTATCGGTCTGTTATGAACAATATGCACGGCGACTTAAAAAGATTATACATTTAACACAAAAAGCCCAGAATACCTTTTACATTAATAATTCGGTTAACGTATCAAAAGCTACATGGAAGATTATAAATAAATCGAAACATAATCTTCCTCTAGAAGAAATAGGACAAATTAAAACTGACAATAAAACAATCAATAAACCTTTTGAAATAGCACAAGCATTTAACAATCATTTCATTAATTTTTTTTTTTTTTTTTTTTTTTTTTTTTTTTGGTTAACAAACAGTTAGCACAATGTGTATTACAAAACATTTGAAAAGGTATCTAATATTAGGTCATTGTGCCACCAACACCGTTAACCACAGAATACTAGAAGATAATGAGTAGTGGTAGTGGCAGTATGATTTACAGTTGATATAATATATATATACTTATTTAAACTATAGTACATTAAAGGTTAAACCGAGTTATGTTAACTAAAGCGATTTTACAATATTGCAGATGTTCCTTTTAAACAAACCAACGCGTGTAGCCATCATATCTATGGAATTAAAACAATTATTAAATGAAATAACTATTCGATAAATTGGTGATCGTTTACCTGCATTAGTGCGACAGAGAGAGGTCGCGAACAAACGAACAATGTTACGGCAATGTGCTCTGTAAGGAACAGCGTAATAGAGTTGATCATTAAGTTGAATGCAGTCAAATCTGTGGTGGCAGAGGTTGTATAGAAATAGCGAATCGAGGACTAGGCGTCTATTTTTAAGTGTTAGAAGATTATACTTTTTTAACAATAGGTCATAAGGCAAACGTCTGAAATAACACCTATAGTGCATGCTACGTAGAAATTTCTTCTGGACAGCTTCAATTTGGTCTACATATTTGGCATAATAGGGGCTCCATACAGGTACAGCATACTCAAGCTGTGAACGGATAAGGGACTTATATAAGTGAAGAAAAGTTGAGGGTTGTCTAAAGTGTATACTAGAACGCATAACAAATCCAAACATCTTAAAGGCTTTGTTAGTGATGTAGTCTATGTGAGTACTTAGATGTAATTGCCTGTCGAGAATAACTCCTAGATCCCTTATTTGCTCAACATTATCTAGTGCTTACCACACAAAGTATATGGAAATTGGCTTATAGCTCTTTTTTTAGAAAAACTGATGGTTTTGCATTTATTTACGCTAAGGTTTAATTTATTCTGAATGCAATACGCAGAAAAGGTGTCCAAGTCTTGTTGAAATTTTAAATGATCCTCGTAGCAAGCAATTTTGTGAAATATTTTTAAGTCATCTGCGTATAATAAAAAATTACAATGTTTAAAACAATGCTGAACGTCATTTATGAAGAGTATAAATAGTAAGGGACCAAGGATCGAGCCCTGGGGAACCCCTGAGCTGACAGAGACATAGTCTGATTCAAAGCCATTAATTACTACTTTTTGTGTGCGATTGGAAATATATGATTTAAACCATCGCCACAAGTCTCCGCGTATTCCGTTAAATGCAAGCTTCTGTAAAAGTAGTTTGTGATCCACTCTGTCGAAAGCTTTTCGAAAGTCTGTGTAAACCGTGTCAGTTTGTCCATTTTCATCTAAAGTTTCGAACAAATATGTTGTGAAAGAAATAAGGTTTGTATTAGTAGAACGACGTTGGACGAAGCCGTGCTGTTGTTCAATAATAACATTATGTAAGACCGGGTAAATTATATTGTGTATAATTCTTTCGAAAAGCTTCGACAGAACGGACAAGATCGAGATAGGGCGATAGTTCTCCACTCTTTCCTTGGGCCCTTCCTTGTGAACGGGCACTATTCGAGCAGTTTTCCAAATTAATGGGAATACTCCTTCAGATAAACAAAGATTATATAAGTAGTGCAATGGATACGAAATCGACAGGGCAGTAGATTTAAAGAAGATAGGGGGAATATTATCCACACCGGGACCTTTTGAAGTATCAAGAGCCCGTAATTCCTTGATAATAGCTTCTTTGGTGATATATACATTACAGACATTTATATCACAATTAGGTGTCACATCAGGTATATTGTCCACGTCATAATTAGCATCCACGTCAGATGGTTCAAATACGGAGTGAAAGAAGGTCGAGAAAAGATTACACACACCTTTCGGATCGTTGGCTGTGGTGTTAAGATAAGAGATACTACTAGTTATGTTGGTGTTATTTTTCTTTTTATTATGTATATATGTCCAAAAAAATTTTACATTATGTTGTATTCCATCCTCTAAAGACTTAAGATATAAATTATAACATTCTTTACTCAAAACTTTAAATCTCTTTCTGTACATGCTAAAGATGTCGTAATCGCATTTGTTTTCATACTTTTTCCACCTAACCCATGCTTGCTTTTTATTCTTAAAAATGTGTATCAAAGAAGGAGAGAACCATTCGGGAAAATTAGACTTTTTTACTATTCTTGTTGGTACATATTCTTTTATAATGGAGTAAATGCTTTCATAAAAAGCCGCCACAGCGTCTTCCGCACCTCTCTGACGTAAAATGGTTTCCCAGTCCGTACTAAATATTTTCTCGTTAATTTTCTCGTAATCAGCTTTTTTGTAATTACACTGGAAAATCGGATTGCTACGAATCGGTTGTGTCACTTGGTGTAATGGTATCAATGCGCAGAGCGGCGGGTGGTGACTGTCAACAGGCACAAGTGGATTAGAGGGAGCAGACACTTTACAATCATGAATGTTAGTTAGGAACAAGTCTAAAATTCGATTACGTTTATTTTTAAATATATTTATTTGTTGGCAGTTTAATAATGAAATGAAATTAATTAAAGACTTGTTAGGCTGAGGATAGTTACTACGAATAATTGGTTCCATATGTGTCTGACGAGATGTCCACTCCATCGAGGGTAAATTAAAGTCTCCAACAATCAAAAAATCGTTCACATAGTATGTTAAGTGAAGGATATTCGTCAAGTAATCAAAGTGGCGTGCGTAATCGTCCGAATTTAAATTAGGTGGAATATAAGTAGCACTAATAACGCAACAATAGTCGCGCATTCTTATCTGAAGGAGTACGTGGTCTACAAGCGGCGAGGGGCGAGGGGGCGCGGCGGCCGCACCGGGCGCGGCGGCCGCACCGGGCGCGCAGGCTGGCAGCGTCAGCGCGGTCGCTCCCAGCTCTCGACGCGCGGCCACCAGCACTCCGCCGCCGTCCCGCCGCCCCGAGCCCGCGCGGTCCCTATCACACCTATACACTGTATACCTTGAGTCGATGTATTCACTGTCAAAAATGTCATTATGAAGCCATGTCTCCGTTAAAATGATTATATCATAATTATGTAATAAAATGTTCATATATATAGTATGCATCTTAGTGCGTAGGCCCCTACAATTTTGGTAATATATAGATAATATTTGTTTATTCATAATAGTCGTTTATAAGATAATTATATATTACCAAAAGTATTGGGGGAAATAGTGCCGTTTTTGACAACAATGTGATAGTAGAAATTCGCCTGTTAAGTATACTAATGTTAGATGAATAACAATTGAGACAGCTGCCATATTCCGGTTGTATTATATATTGTGCATGCATGACAACAAATAATAATAGACTGAGAGTTATAAGGCCAATGTTTCGCCGCCCGTTCGTTGAGACTGCATTCAACATAATAGTACCCGCGCAATAAATATTAATAGTGTTGTTTACGCTTATTAAACAGAACAAGTTGCATGCTAATGCAATAAATATCGCAAATAACATTATATATGTGTTATTTCTAGCAAAAAACGGAATCTTATAAAGTTTAAGTAATATCAAAATAAGATTATGCTTAAGTAGACTGTATGATAATAAAAAGTGTAGATATTTACTACGTCCGTTGTATGTTTTGATGACCACTTCACTTGATTTTGTCGACATCCTGCAGTGTGCGAATATAAAAGCTAGGCGACATGTCAGTCTTACGAACCAGTATCGAGCCATGTTTGACCCAGACGTATTTATAGCCTTGGAGTTTCGCGGCTTCCCTGCATCTTCGAAATAACAACTTATTGCCAAGCGTTAGGTGTTCGTTAACATATATTATGTGCGGAGCACCCGCTATAGATAATTTTGTCGAGTCAATACCTCGCTTTCCTCGACACGCAGCGATGACACTGTCCCGTTGGCGTTTGCTGGCGAACTTCACGATAACGTTTTTGGGTCGGGCATTCTTTGGATCTGCATGGAGTACTCTGTGCACAGACACTACGTCGGACTCCCGTATGGGGCAATTAATTTCATTTCCCAGGCATTCTAATATGTGCATAAGATTCTCACCTCGTTTCTCAGGCATATTGCAAATCTCCAGGTTATTCTGCCTGGCTTGCTGCTCCATGACGGCAACCTTATTTTCAAGAGTCTGTATGTGTTCACTAGACTCGCAGCAGCGAGCATCCCTGTCCTCAACAAGTTTTAGTCTGCCCTCGAATGCGTCCTGCCTATCCAGAGAGAAAGTTTGAGACTTCTCAATCTCCTTGATACGTTGATCAGTTTCGACCAGTGATTTTCGAAGGCTGGCATTATCCTCAGCCAATTTCTGCAGTCTCGAGTCTATCACCGTCAGTCCTGCATTTATCTTAGACAGCTCGGTTGTTAAGGTGTTATTAACTGTATTCATCACACATTGAGTTAATTTTTCATTAAATACAAGAAACTGTCGCTCAAACTTCTCCTCTAACTTTACGAAAAGGTCATCATCACCATCGTCGCCGCTTCTGTCACGTTTAAGTTGCTTTCGTTTACGTAAGTTTGTGTTTTGAATTAAGCAATTATCCAGATCTAATGATGTTGATAGATCTGGATTCGATGAGAACCGATTTGGCGGTGTACGTTGCATAGTGAAATGAATATTATAATGCAAATTTTAATGTAACTAAGTTAAAAAAAATGCAAAGCCGATATATCCAGGCGGTAAATTGTCACTGCAATTTTCACACTTAAGCCACTGACAGTAAGGTCCAATCTAAATTGTAATGCGTAGAATTTATTTAAACGTCCGTAACACCACCACTCACAATAGATGTCAAATGTTGAATGAATTTATTTATTATTAAAAAAAAAAAATTTATTATTATTAATAAAAATTAATGAGGTTATATCTAAGAGTACACACAAATGCAATAATACATATAGAAATTATAATGGAAATTCATTATATATGAGACCAGTTATACCGCATGACATAATTATTATAATAAATTCTTTAAAAAATACTAATAGCACAGGCTATGACGAGATCAGCACTAAAGTTGTGAAACTCGTTGCACATTTGATTGCACCTATCTTATCTCATATTATCAACCTATGTATCTGTAAAGGGATATTTCCAGAATCTCTTAAACGCTCGATAATTAAACCCCTCTTTAAGAAAGGAGACGTAGAAGACATGAACTGTTATAGACCAATTGCTTTAATTCCAGTATTTTCAAAAATATTTGAGAATGTTATATATAAATCGCTTTACAACTATTTCGAAAACCAGGTCTTGTTTGCCGCAGAACAAAAGGGTTTTAGACGAAATAAGACGATAAACATGGCTGTCTATGATTTTCTCTACCAAATAGCTCTCGGTATGGATAAAGGTACTCAAATCACTGCGTTGTTCATGGATATGTCCAAGGCGTTCGATTTTGTCAACCATAGCGTTCTCATCGATAAGCTAGAAAAATATGGCATAAGAGGAAATATTCTAAACTTATTAAAATCATACCTGAGTAATAGAACACAAGTAACACAGATTAGGAGAATAAATTGCAAAACTAAATACGAAAATATGTACATGTCAGATCCTAAAGAAATTCAATATGGAGTCCCGCAGGGAAGTGTGCTTGGGCCACTATTGTTTCTCATATACATTAACGATATGCCCAAATCCATTGAGTACCCAATAATAATGTTTGCCGATGACAGCACGGTAATTTTTGAATGCAGAAATGTCAATTGCTATGAGCAAAATATAAATGAAACATTAAGTTTGGTAATTCAATGGATGAGACACAATAATTTGATTATCAATTTAGAAAAAACTAAATATATGTCATTTAAACAAAGACCAAACAAAAACCTTAGCGATTTACATATAAAATATTTAGAGAAACCAATAGAAGAAACGAACTCCACCAAATTTCTTGGCTTATTTATTGACAAAAATATGTCATGGAAGTCCCATATTGACCACGTCTGCAAAAAGCTAAGTCAGTTCTCATACGCGTTGTATATGTTGAATAAAACAGCCAATCACGCAGCACTTATGACGGCCTACCACGGATACGTTGCATCCGCTCTCAGATACGGTCTCATATTCTGGGGTAACGCTACCGGAAAGGAACGGGTGTTCAAAGCACAAAAGAAGTGTATTAGATCTATATGTAGACTGCGTCCAACAGAATCATGCGAACCTTATTTTAAAAAACATCGCATATTAACTTTTCCTGCGCTATATTTATGTGAAGTGGCCTTTTTTGTAAAATCTAATATAAATTTGTTCGAAGTCTTTGAATCCAGTCGCAGTGAAGGTAAAATTAAACAGATATTGCATAAAACTGCACTTTTTGATAAGAGTCTTTTCGGCATGGCTCCGAGAATATATAACAAAATACCGAAAGCAGTTAGAGACTTGCCTTTGAATATGTTTAAAAATAGTTTGAATAAATTTTTGCTTGACAAGTGTTATTATTCCACGAAACTGTTCTTAAACGATAAAAATATTTAAAAATAATTGTTTACTATTATGTTCTGTCTGACATTTAATTTATATTATTTTCTTTAAGCTATTTTTTTTATTTTTTTTATATAATATTTTAATATTTAATTAGTTACTGTTAATGAATTTGTATTTTTTAATCTAATAATTTATTGTTCATTTGCATTTTAATTATTTTAATCTATTGTTCAGATTTTATTTTTGCATGCTTTCTCCAAAAGCAAAATGTATTGGGCATTTAAATTGTATTTTTATAACACCTGTTTATATACCTACATTTTATGCAATAAAGATATTGATTGATTGATTGATGAAAGTACCATTCTGGCAGGCATCTCGCGGTTGCGTCATCATCCCTTAAATTTTTTTAAATGTCAAAAAAAAATTGTTTTTAAATCTTTTTCCACAAGGCTACAATTTTAATACGGTGTAATATTATATGTTTAAGTGTAAAAAAAAATCGACAACCTATTTTGACGGTTGCAAGTATATGCCAGTCGATAGCAAAGTTGTCATCGGGATAGTAATTCATAACCTGTTCCCACATGGTTAAAATTTTTAGGGCATATTCTTTCAACTGTTTAGAAAGTGTATGTAAACAGCCAGAACATTCTGGCGGTTGCAAGGGTCTGCCAGACCGTTGCGCACACGCTCCCATCATGACTATTACAGCTCGTCTGGCAGACCCCTGCAACCGCCAGAATGTTCTGGCTGTTTACATATACTTTCTAAACAGTTAAAAGAATATGCCCTAAAAATTTTAGTCATGTGGGAAACAGGTTATGAATTACTATCCCGATGACAACTTTTTTTTGTTTTTTTTTTGTTTATAGTCAGGAAAATGCATTACTGCATGCCCCGCCGCTTGGGGGCGCGGCGGGGGTATGTCGGGCTCCCCCTCTTATGCCACTTGGGTATACCGACTAAAAACCTGACTGACTGCCACCTCATCCGCTTAGATGGGCGGGGCCACGGGAACTAAGATACTTCCGTGACCCCGCCGGCGGTTGTCCGAAGACCCACTTGTTGGGCTACGGCACGGTTGGCGGCGCGCACAGGACTAGGCGCGCCGCAACACTCGGGGACTTCCGTTCCAATGGGCGGCGGTTTCCCCAAACCGCCGCCCGGAAGCCCCCGTTCGACTGGCATATACTTGCAACCGTCAAAATAGGTTGTCGATTTTTTTTTACACTTTTTTTACAAAATTTAGATGTTACTAATTTGTTATAATAATGATAGAAAATTTAAAAAGAAACTGAATGCATTTTAAAATATATTCAATTTCTAAACACAATATGAATTTGAATTCCATGAGTTTGTATTTATTAATGTGATTTTGACATTGCAGGATGATGATAATAAATCACCATCAGACGACATAACACCTGCGATGGTGGCTGCTCTCTATGGTAACGATCTTCGAGAGCAAGTCATGGCTACTAAAAAATTCGGCAAGCTGCTTAGTAGGGAGTCAAATCCACCTATTGACGAAGTGATAAGGACCGGAATTGTTCCTAAATTTGTTGAGTTTCTCACAAATAGCACTAATCCAACATTGCAGGTAACATTCTATTTCTGTTTTATTCTATAATCCATGTTCACAATTTTAATACAGGTTTAACTTAATATTTCATGTACCTACTTTATATTATATTTTTATTTATTTTAAACACATGTTTTTGGCTATGTTCTTGCAATATTCTATGTAACAATACAGATTATTATGTAGGAATATAGTAATTTAGAATGGTCAATTAATATTAATTTGGAGTATTGCCTTATCATTATTATACAAGGTTGATTTGTAAAAGCACTTCTACATGCTAAATTGTGGTTGATGTTGATGACTGGTTGTTGATGTTGAGCTCAGTGATGGAGGCTGGCAGGCTAACTTTGATATCAACTTGAGAATTGATTCCTGGCTTGGCCTGCTAGGTTACTCTGCATAGCAATCGCGATTTTAATTTCAATTCTGTATAATTTAAAATGCAAAATTAACAACAAATCCTAATTCGTACCCTTGTTTTTATATACTTTACTAACTATTTGGTTAGCAACCAATCCGATTTCATTTAGTTTAGGATTTAGTTAGCACTAGTATAGCTGTACTGTAAAGAGTACCTAAAAGTAACAATGGCGATCAAGCGGAATTATCTTCAAGAATAAGGGCTGGTCTGTTCTTTTCACCAGCATTGATTTTATATAACTGACGTTCTATGTATACTTCTGAATGTTGTATATACCTAGTTTTATAATTTATTATTATAAAAAAACATTGATGAACTTTTAAATGCACAAAAAATTGTACTTTTTCCCCCATTTCTTTTATCCGAGGTAATTTTACTTTTGTTTCCTAATTTTATTAGCTTGAAGTGTACATTTCTTATATGTATCTGCTGGTCTAAATGAACATTTGACTGCAAATCATAATTAAGTACATTTGCATAAGTATTTAATTAGGTACTAAGAGGAAATTGGCAAGCCTAAAAACAATTTGTTCACTTATTATGTATGCAATTTTAGTTTTTATTGTCTTTACTGCATAAAGGAAAATATAATTTATTAATATACTAGAAGTTAACTTTGCCACATATAACAGCAAACCAAAGCTTTTAATTTAATTATATTCTACTTTTTAAAATGAAATCAGCTATTTGCGAAAGAAAAGTATGTACTCCATTTTGTCATTTATTATCTATAACATACTAAAGCAAAGCAAGATACCTACCCTGTATTTACAGTTCAATAGTCCTCTAGGAACTTCTTGAGTTCTTGATGCGGTGAGAAATGTATGTACATACATTTATGTTACAATTAATAAAATAATAAACATTTTTGGACGAATCATACAACGCCATCTAGACCGAAACTAAATACCAGCTTATACTATGGGTTTTTACCTTGTTATATAAATAATTGCTGATAAATATACCTACTTATTTTTTTTTTTGTAAATAAATACTTAAAAGAAAATAAGTACATAGAAACTTACATAGAAAGCATCCAGATCAAGGCAAACAGACATATGCACACAAATGTTTGACTTGAGCAGGATTCGAACTCCCGGCCCTTGTGTGTAAAGTGACCGTTGCTAGCCACTCGACCACGTGCGTAATGTTTGCGTGTGATTGCAGTTCGAAGCGGCACGGGCTCTAACATACATATATGGTTCGTCGGAGCAGACGCGCGTGGTGGTGGAGTGCGGCGCGGACGACGACGTGCGCGAGCAGGCGGTGTCGGCGCTCCGCAACGTCATCACCTCGCTGCGTTGCCGCGACACCGTGCTGGCCGCCGGGGCGTGTTGCCGCCGCTTATACAGTACGCATTCTATTGACGATTCTCTATCGATGATTGTTCGTGATTGACGGAAGTATTAATTGGTAGTTTACTTCAATGCGTCATAAATACAATGTATTGATTGATTAACTGGTTATAAAGACGCGTGATGTGACTTTTGCAATCTGATATAAGGAAAAAAGGATTGAGATCACATATTGGGTTCGGGCGTAATATAACCATTCACTCTCATAGGCGTGGTAAGTACATTCAGTGTACAATATTTCTATGAGCGAAACAAAAGTAATATTATCATGAGCCTGTCAATGTCCCACTACAGGACAAATGCCTGCCTTCTATTTCTTCTAGTGTGGAAAGTAATGAAATTTATTTATTATTATTTCTCTTGATTATGGCACTCATCATCAATATGTGTTGCGTCTAAAAAAAATTATATTTAATTGCATAATATCTAATTTTCAGGATACTGAACAAATACCCTCGAGTATCTACGACAAGGATTGCAGTGCAGACATTTTTTTTTTTTTTTTTTTTTTTTTTTTTTTTTTTTTTTTTTTTTTTTTTTTTTTTTTTTTTTTTTTTTTTTGAAAAAATTTACAGTGTCTGCCTAGGGGCGCCCCAGAGGGGGGCTCGAACCTCGGCCTATGGCGACACTGGGGGAAGGCGAACGGATCGCCGCGAGCCCCGCCGGCGGGGCCGATATGACGGACGTGTGTGTCTGCTTTGTGTCGCGGATTCTAATTGTTTGTACGCCTCGATGGCGACTGTAATGGCGTCGTCCGGGTCGTTGAGGACGTGCCGCGGACGACGTTTGGACCTAATGGTGTCAGCCGGAGCGGGATAATCCCCTGCGGCTTTCACCAATGGATTGGGGTGATGGTCGAGAGAGTCGAAAAATCTGACTGAGCATTGCTTTAGGTGGTGCGAGATGGTCGGCACACCTAAGTCAATGTCGAGGTTTTTGTTCCGAATGAACCAAAGCCCACCGATGGCTTTGCGCAAAAACCTATTCTGGATGGTTTGCAGCCTGTGGATATGGGAGGGCGCGGCGTGGGCGAAAACTGGACTCGCGTAAGTCATTATCGGCCTAATGCACGTTGTGTAAATTCTCACCTTATTTCTAAGAGAGAGTTTACTACGCCCATTGAGCAGATAATATAGTCGGCCTAGCGCGAAAGCGGCGCGGTTGCGGACAATCTTAATATGATCGCGGAAGGTGAGTCCCCTATCGAGTGTGACGCCTAGGTAGCGGACTTTCCTTTCCCAAGGGATCGGTTGTCCGAACATTTCGACTCTGGAGGAGGGATTTGGGGTGCTA
The DNA here is from genome assembly GCA_905163395.2 of Endotricha flammealis. Taxonomy (NCBI): domain Eukaryota; kingdom Metazoa; phylum Arthropoda; class Insecta; order Lepidoptera; family Pyralidae; genus Endotricha; species Endotricha flammealis. The sequence goes on along the minus strand of LR990856.1, from coordinate 1,481,422 downwards.
CCTCTAGCGAAGAGGATAGCGGCGCTTTTTTGAGGATTGACTTCGATGCGCCATTTCCTAAACCAGTCGCCAAGAGTATTAGCGGCAGTTTGGAGTGAGTCTATAATTGGGGGAATACTACGGGCTGAACAGTAGATGGCAGTATCGTCTGCGAAGAGAGCGGTATGGGTCGCTAGTGGACTGGGTTTAAATTCGGGGAAGTCGCTTGTGTAAAGCGTGTAAAGGAGAGGCGAAAGCACGGACCCTTGTGGTACTCCGGCTCTAATGGTGTGAGGGGGGGATAGTGCCCCATCCACCCTATAGCGGAAAGAGCGGTTCGACAAGTAGTCTTGAATGATGAGCACAAGACGATTTGGCGTATTGAGTTTGTAGAGCTTATAAATAAGCCCGTTGTGCCAAACTTTGTCGAACGCCTTTGCCACGTCAAAGAAGAGAGCGCCCGTTTTATGCGGGCGGGATCTGTTCGCTCTCCGGTCCAACACGTGTTCGACTATGCGATGCACTTGTTGGACACAAGAGTGTTTGGCTTTAAAACCAAACTGCGCGTTGGGTAAGAGATTGTTGGCAAGGGAAAAATCTTTGAGACGTGCGAGAACTATGCGCTCATAGATTTTTCCTATTGAACTAAGAAGACTGATAGGGCGATAGCTCGAGGGCTGATCCTTGGGCTTGCCGGGTTTTGGAATGCCGATGACGGTGGCTTCCTTCCAAGTTTGGGGGAAAATGCTATTTTTGAGGGCTGCGTTAAAGATAGCAGTCAGGAGTAGTATAAGATGGGCGGGAAAGAGCTTGATGACTCTGTTAGAAATCCCGTCAGGCCCCGGGGCCTTCCTATTATGTAGGTCTTTGATAAGGGACTCTACCTCATCAGGGGTTACCGGCTCTAACGGGGGGTCGGCATCTGTAAGTGGGCTCGCGAGTCTATTTGCTACCACAGTATCGACCTCGAGTAGGTGATCTGGATCAACGGGGAGTGTGCTAGGTGCACATTGTGCCTCAAGACTGGATGCTAAGCATTCAGCTTTTTCCTCGTCCTCGAAGGCGAGGGGGAGGGAGGGATCTGACTGTACTAACGGAGGGGTGGCAGCCACTGTATCTGCCTTAAGGGCTCTGGCAAGTTTCCAGAAGGCTTGGTGAGATGGGACCAGATTGGAGAGAGTCTCGTCCCACTGGTCGTTTCTAAGCTGTCTGATACGACGCTTAACCGCTGATTGAGCAGCGCGCATGCGGACGCGGTTAGGCTCAGTGGGAGCGGAGAAGTAGGCCCTTTGGGCTCGGTTTTTCTCTGTTAACAGAGCGCGCGCATCCGGCGGAAGTGTCCAGCGACCCCTCCTCAAGCTTTGAAGCTCTTGCGCCATGTAAGCTATTTAAGGGCCTACGTCGTAAAATAATTGCGGCCGACTGAGCCCGAACCCCCCGTGCGACGCATATCAATCGTGCGACGCATATCAATCCCTGTTGCGAGAGACAGAGATGGGACACCGTGAACCCGGCGAATTTTTAACACTGTTAGCGCCAAAACACATTTAGGCTTATTTAAAATTCATTAATTGAGTTTTTTTATATTTATTTTTACAATATCTAAAAAACGAATGTCTTTCTTTATATGAAATTTAAAATTTCTATTATTTACCGTTTAGAAGTTACAAGAGTTCTGAAAAAAAACAGAGGTTACTTCGGATGTTTTTTCTATCGAGGAAATGTGTCACGATCGTGTTTTGGCTCTTTCCAAAATTTCAATTAAATGATGAATTAATACATATCCAAAAATCTAAGTCTAAATTTAAGTAGTTTAGAAGATATTTGGTTCATACGGACCCTTCTTTTTTCACATATCCCCTTAAAGTCAGATATTTTATAAAACGGTGAAAGCTTGTGCCGCAAAAGGCGTTTTAATAGCTCATTATTATAATGGCATAAATAATGTCTAAAAATATGTAAGAAAATATTCAAAAATTCCAGGTATTCCTGTGTTAGCTCGATTGTTACATCACACCGACGCGAATGTATTGAGTGACGTGTGTTGGGCTCTCGGAAATTTACCACATAGAACAAACGAGAAGATACAGACAGCTATTGATGCCGGTGTTTGCAGGAGGCTTGTTGAATTACTTATGTAAGTAAAAATAATATAACATCGTAATAAGTACCATTTTTGTATCAACCATGATGTCTTCCTATATTTTGGTCGCGTACTGCGCGGTTTCAGAGGAGTTTCCTCCCGCGAACGCTGAAGCGTATAGCGAATGAGATCCCCGCCGAGGTATTTTCTTTAGACTATAATATGAAGTAGTTCAAAAGCGCCTGGTCGGTGACGCGCGAGTGATACTCCCGGTGTTGCATGCGTCCATAAACTACGGTGACCGCTTATCATCAGGGGCTGTAAGCTTATTTGCCACCATAGTGACATAAAAAAAAACTGCACTTATAAATTTTGCCGCTAAAGTATTTCAATCATTTATGAAAAGAGGTCGTGAGAGGAAGCTATCGATGGTTAAATATAGACGATTCTCTTATCACCTGACTCTCAGACTAATTTGTTACCAAATCTTTCATTATACTAACCTGTTACTATATTGATTAGGCATAACAACTCAAACGTGGTGTTAGCGGCTTTATACGCCGTTACATACATAGTAACCGGGAACTATGCTCAAACACAAGCAGTGCTTAACTGCAACCTGCTGCCCAATTTGCACGCTTTACTGCGCTCCAACAACGAAGCGCTGCGCAGAAATGCCTGCAGGAACCTCTCCAGCATCACCGCTGGGAATGCCGCCCAAATACAGGTAACTATACTAGTCGCCAACACGGCTGACTCGCGCAGACGGTAAATGAACCAAACTCATGCTTTTTACTCAGTGCATAATGACAATCGATTTTCTATTGTTTTATAAATTGTGAGTCCAAATTTTGGTGCGTACTATCATAGATTTAGTATATACCTACTAGCGTATAGATCGGCAATGGTTTGATTAAGGCGAGAACAAAAACAAATTACACTATTGTGCGTGTAATGTACATGTGTGCAAGCAAGATAGTGCAAATTTTGTGGATTTTCCTTTTTGTTTGAGCATCCAGGCAATGCACAGGTAACCATATTTAATCACGTCTAATTAACACCAAAACTACACTTAAAAACCATAAATTTTGTAAAAATAAGTACGATTTGTTTTTAACACGACTGACGTCAGACCGATACAGGCCGGTAGCGTTTATAGGAAGAATGCTCACGCCTATCTATCTCGCTCTAACAAACGCGTATGCTATGATCTATCTCTTTTGCATTGCCAATCTAACGCTAGTATATAATAAATCTATGCGTACTATACTAGTTTTTTGAATGGGCGGTAGGAAAAATAGTGACGATTCGAAAGAGTTTATAATAGGCTTATTTAAATAAAAAGTTTGACTTGACGATTTGAAAGAGTTTGTTTTTAGTGAAAAGACCTATTTGAAAAAAAAAGTTTTGACTTTATTTATACGTTAGTCTTTTGAGAATTTGTTAGGTGATGTTAATGTTGTTTTTAAAAAATCGTAACACCCTAACTAAAGGTTTATGAATTATGTGAACCTCTAGGTGGTAGGTAGGCCACATAGTTACTGGTCCATCACCTACTTAAACACATCTTTTAAAAGTCTTTAAAATTAATTTTAAAAGTAGTTTTTGAGGCATATAACGATAATATAGTTGTCACATTATTTTTTGTTGTAAGTGATGAACCAAATTTTGTTTTATTGTGAGAACTTAAATATGTGATTTTTATTTACAGGCAGTCATTGACGCTGATATATTTCCATCTCTAATCGAAATCTTAAGACAAGCCGAATTTATAACTAGGGAAAAAGCTGCATGGGCGATTACCAACGCAACCAGTGGAGGAACACAAGTTCAAATTAGGTATCTGTTTTAAAAATACATATTACCGATTGTTTTTTGAATGTAAAAAAAATATATTGTTAAGGTATGTATCGGATTGCGAGCTCACCGATACAAGTTGTTTTAAAACGATCAGCAAAAAGTTTTTTTTTAAGTTTTTATGTTAATAGCTGCAGCAGTATACGCAGTTTTTGTGTGAATTTAACGAGGAGTTTTTTTTTTTTTTACAGATACTTAGTGGATCAAGGTTGTATACCGCCTCTGTGTGATTTATTAACTTTGACTGATGCAGAAACGGTACAACTTGCTCTCAACGGAATAGACAATATATTAAAAGCTGGTCAACAGTCGGACCAACGCGACAACCCATACGCAGCTCTCATTGAAGAATGCTTTGGTAAATTTCTTTTTAATAGCCCAAAATAGCATGCAATTTAATCGCTACAAATTCTTATGAGAATACAACATTATCATTTAATTAAATTGTATTATATTTTTATTTTGTTCATAAGAGTACTGCCCACAACGCCCTCTTGTTGTCAAACAGTAATGTTCAATACAAGAAATAGTAGCTCATTGGTAAGAGCACTCGGCCGGATATCGAGAGGACGTGGGTTCGAATCCCCTAGTGTGGGGAGGTGAAATTTTTCTATCACATATATTATCAAGCGGAGCTCATGGAATGTTTTGTTTTTCAGGTTTGGATAAAATCAAATTTTTACATTCCCACGTGTACCTGGACATCTCCCAGAAGTCATTAGAGATCATCGAGAACTACTTCGGGTCGGAGGAGGAGGACTAGTCCAGCACCGGCCAGTACACCTTCTGCGGCGACCACGCCGTGCCCATGGGCGGCTTCCACTTCTGAACCAAATGCGTACGCTGCACCTACTTGTTTGACACCTTAGTGGTATAAATAATAACTTCTGTAACGCCTGCCTTGTTGTTTCAGATGTCTGCAAGCTGCAGAACTGACCTCTTCATGCCGAGTAGATCACTGAACAAATTCTGTCGACATTGGACTGTAATTATAAATATTTTGCACCCAATATGTTATATAGGTGATTTTATTAAATTTATAACTATGAAATTATTAACAAAACTAGCTTTTTTTTCATTTATTTTATAGTTAACAAATATATATTATATTCTATCAACCTTGATGGCAGTCTTTGTTAAATTAAATAATTTAACTTGTATATTGTTATGTGAAAAAGTTATCCCTTCTATTGGTCATACGTAAGTAGTAAGTTGTTACACATAATTGCTAATTATTGAAATTGTTGTAAGTTATGTTTAAATTAATGGTTGTACTAGTAATATTATGTTCAACACAATGTAAAAAATTGTTATGAATAATTAAATAAAAAAATAAAAAAATACGTATTACACATATTGGTACCAATATGCTTGTTGTTTTTGTTTAAATAGGTAAAATAAAATCATCCTGATACATTCAAGTGTAATCTGCAGATCCTGTCCGTAGATAATAAGCTCACCAACTACTTAGTTGACGTCAATTATATTTTTTGCATTGATAAAAAGGTCTCGAGACTATAGACTATTAGTTTCAGTGCGCGAAGTTCTGCGTTTCTTAGACATAAAACACCCTAAACCAAACAGTACAAGAAAAAAAAATTACAAATATAATTTTTTATTCAATTATATACAGTTAATAATTAACAGCGAATGGACACATAAGAATATATTTAACAGTAGGTATTAAAAACGGTTCGGTTTTTGTAGCAGGAATGTCAAGGTCTGCGGTAAATCGGCTTTGAATAAAATCCGGATTTAATTCGACTCTCAAATGTTTGATTATTTACTCAACATACAATCCGGGTCTTCTCTAATCCTGTTTTCTGATTGCGGAAACCGTATCATGATCTGGATCAGACTGAAATTTATTATACACTGGGGAAACCAATGGACATTGGCCAAATGACCTGTGGACACGATGATTGATGTCTAAAATATATATGATTGTGATAATAAGAAAAAATATTATTCACTAATAGCTAATTTTATATGTTAAGAACGTACTGATGTGATGTTAAGAGCAAAGATTATAAAACTATGTTATATATAATTATTATGGCCTGCGATAATCGGCAGACGGGACCGCAGATTATTTTTTATCAATCAAATTTGAAACGTATCCCATTAATTTAAAGTACATATTTAATTTGACGTAGACTCATCACAGAGCATAGAAAAATATGCCACGATGCTCCAATTCAAACAATTTAAAATATATACTTAATGGTCATGAGATGAGATGTCAAATTTGATTGATAGATCCTCTGGTGTCCCGTTCGCCGATATTCGCAAGTCGAGAGTTCATTTTTTATAGTTGCGAATGGAAAGCTACATATTTAATGTGCCATTTACTATAGCGTAAATTAGGTAAGGTTAATGTTATCATATCGTATAGTTTGGCGTGACATGTTTGGCCGACATGGAAATTAAAAAAAATACATTTGTACTGGCTGAACGAGAGACCTTTTTGCCACGCGGAGGAAATTCACTATTGAACGATAAACTGGACGTGACTTCATGTCTTAACAATCTTCCACATAAGCGGAGATTGGCGGAGATGTTTTCTAAATAATCAATAGGATAACGTTATTTTGAGATGTTAGGATAACCATATTCTATTGATTATTTACAAAATATCTCCGCACATCTCCGCTTAATCGATTGGTTATATTAGGATGCTTGTTCAGTCAATACACAGCTAATCACGTGCCTTGTGACACAAATCAGACCAGAATCAATGGGTAGCTAATTTTTCTAAATATTTTATAAAGACAGTATTCCACTCGGGGACCACTTGAACAATATACAGTGCGAGTGGGAATTGACCTTTGGAATTTTACAAAGAGTTTTGAAATTGTACAATATTGTAATTTATATCTCATTATTTTAGTATTATTATTAAGGTGTTAGACGCAACATTTATATTTTTTTATAGACATACACAGACCAATGAAACATTAAATGTTTTTATAGGAAGAAGAGTACAGCGTAAAAATCTTTTATTATTTCTACATTCATACATTTATAATAAAAAGCAACAGATAAGTGTTAAAATTGACTTTTGTAATGGAACTACAAGAAATCTTTGACATAATGATTAAAATTTACATTGAAAAAAAGAATTCTGAAGTAAACTAAACTTACATAGGAACATTAGTCGCGGCGAATGGCGATTTAGCCGCTTTTTGGACATAAATGCAACGAAACGCTTTAAAACGCCGATCGCCGCGGCTAAACGTAGCTAGTCTGAATAAGCCGTAAGAGATAAAATTATATAACATACAAAAACTTGCAGATCATTGTCTTTAGAATATATATTTGGAGTCACTATGTCATAATTTATGACTAGTGCAGCATTTTTCATATTCTTAGTTATAATTTTCTATTACTTAACTTCACCTTTGATTTTACTTAATCATACTATATCTTAACTGAAATAATCTGTTCATTGTTTTCAGTTGCGCTACACTAGATGCTAAAATAGTCGAACCACATTCCAAATTGTCAATTGTGTTACACTGCCATCTATCGTTAAAAGTTAGCACTATGTGGTTTCATGACTAATGTAACGCAGCGCAGCTATCTTTGGTCTGCAAGTATAAAAGTCTACTTTCACGGCCTCTCCATTCGGAAGCAAACTGTGGACCACATCTTAAATTCTATGAATATTAAATGCCAATATTTAATCCTTGCGAGCTTTATTAAAACATTATTTTATACTAGCGAAACCCGCGCAACTTCCTGTATTTTTGCACAGCAACGCCATCTAGTTTATAACGCGTCATTGACCATCAAACTTTAGACCAAATCTATCGGGAATCGCATATTTTTCGGGATAAAAAGTATATATGTGTTGATATGTATCAGCTACCCACATACCAAATATCATAAAAATTGATCCAGCCATTTGAGCGTGAAGGAGTAACAAACATACTCACAACTTTCGCCTTTATAATATTAGTGGGATTGACGGCAAGATAAATGGTTCTCGGCGTGTTGGAGCTGACAAATGGAGGCCAGTGTGGTTTAGGGAGACCACCTTTATATACTGACTCGAGAAGGGTACCTAATTTTTTAAATTCTGTAATTATTTCTGTGGCGTGTTGAATAATCGCATCTTATTTTTACAATATTTTGCAAATACTATTAAATATAATTTACCAGTTTGAAAATTAACTTAAGTATATTATCAAAATGAGATCAAAACTCGACAACAAAAATGAATTGAAAAGAATTGTCAAAAATTATATGGAAAGTATATATTAAAAGTAGGTAGGTGCTCCAAAAATGGTTCGTCTGAATTATATGGTAATATTATGTAGAAAAACATTTTTTATTATTACATATTAAGTAAACAGAGTACTTAGTACGAGTTTTTTGATCACATTCGAACGTGATAAAGTTTACAAGCCGACTTAAAAAAAAAAATTTTCATATTGTCAATTTACCAGACGCGTGTTACATATCCAAATTAGCAGGGTACTCCCTTCAAAATGTGAGCAAGTAAGACACATAATTTTGAGAAACACGCGCCTTATAAATTCGCAACATGAGAATTCTTCTCTATTTGGTCGGTTTATTTACGTTGACATGATCGAATGTGACCAAAAGTCTCTTACTAAGCACTCTGACATCACTGATATAATAAGGAAGCAAAAATACGTATACAAGCAAACGTAATTACAAATTATCTCTCTTTTTAAAAAGATATCAAATACCTTGTAAAAAGTTGTTTTGTCACTTATCTACGCACTTCATTTAATTGTCCTGTATAATGACCATGACAAAATAGGTCTAGGTTCATTTTTGTAATACCGTAGTAAATATTTAACTGGCGGTTATGTACAGTCAACCAAATAAAAAGGTGACCAGGGTAGAGAAGTGAGAACCAAGGTTTTATGCTAATAATGTAAGCATAGTTATGAAGCTCTGTAATTATATAGGACAGTATGAATAGTATTGATAATAATTAAGAATTGGAGTAAATCCCTTTACGCAATATTTGAACAACTTGAATCATACTGTCCTGATCACCTCTTTCATTGGCTGACTGTAGACGCAGACGACACACATTTAGTGTGATCTAATTCTGCGGCGCATAAAAAGTCTGCATGACGCGCAAATAATCTCAGGTTTGTGTACCAAATAATTTTTTTTTTTTTGTTTCTTTCTTTCTTTCAGATTTTTTGACTCAAGTCACACGACACACATTTATTTCTACGTGCAGATGACAGACTAAAATATGCATCTGCGTTACCGCGTGCTGATAGCAAATGTTCTATTTTCTATGAGGCATGCATCTGCCTTAATATCGCAGATTTTTTTGTGCGTCGTCCTTTTTGCGCGTCATGTGTGCTACTGCACAATTGCAGAGGTTCCATTCCATTATCACAGATTTTCACAGATAAAATGTGCGTTATGAATATTCTGTAATACGCGTTGCCCGTGTCACAAAACCAGTGGTTTAAGAACATAGACAGTCAGACAAACAACAGGCAGATAACGAATTTTTTTATTGATTGATAAAAAATTACAAAATTTTAACTCGTTATTACAATGTGAAGTAGTCTTCCATCGTTATTTTTTTAACATTTACACAGAGCTTCCATATGGTTTCCCTCAATCACGATTTTGATAGATTTCACGACGATTAATTTTATCCCTCTAAGCCTGCCTTGGGTGCCAATTAGTTGTCTCCCTTGTGAGACAAATCCTTTCAATAGGTTTTACTACCCGGGCCGTCAATAAGCTTCACTGAACTAATGTTTTTTCATACAAACCGCTGGTTTCGAACAACCCGTTTTCAACAACGCCTCTGAATAACCTTATGTCATATAAAGTTCCAGTTAGGTTATTCTTACACTAGAAGGCGTTGGTGAAAACGGGAATTGTAATATTTCAGAAATCTTATCATCATTATTAAGTTTCGTTTCACACGGCGTGAAAAAAGACCGCGCAAGGCGTACGTCGTCGCCGTCCGCGGTGAATCGCGGTGCATTCGTAAAAATGTTGAATAAAGCACGATATAAAAGATATAGCTGAAATGGAATTATCAGCGCGCTGTTACGATATCTACCTCTTTAAAATATAATTGTGTCACATGTGGATTTTAAACGCGCCTGTTCAGAGGGTACGCGCAGACATACGTATTAAGTTGTATCTCGCACCCGTTCGCCTCGTTTGTCTTCACACCCAATAACGTCTGGCTCTGAAAGGGCTCTCGAGTGGCGAAAGATACGCGGCGAACGGGCGCGATACCAGTAGGGAGTTCTAGTCGGTCTACACAATCCAATGCAAATTGCCGAAAGGTACGATGAGCATGTTTGTAGCTATATGTTAATTGTTTTGATGTAACTGATTAAATGTTATGAAAAATACTGTTATTTTATTTTTATATTTACCTTAAAAAAGTTCAGACAACAGCAACAGAATTTTACATAATTTTCAGTAAAAGCCCTCCACACATTCATTACCATAGGAACCCATACGTTAGGTTTGAGCAGCTAAGAAGAATCATAGATATTATTATTTAATTTCACAATATTACACGCCAATTACCACAGAAGAAATTAAGGAGGTAATGATTAATTACGGTGTAATTCAATGTGGGTGGTTCCCATGGGAAGGGGTCCGGAACTTCACGCGGACGAAGTCGCGGGCAAAAAGCTAGTTAAGTATATATATTAACTACTTTTCTTTACTTATCTACGCGATAAGCAAAGAAAAGTAGACGGACATGGAGGGAAAGCCCCCAAATACCAGCAATGTTGCCAACTTATCAGCAGCATTATGAAAAATTAAAAAAATTAAGTTATTGTTTGGTATTTTCGTTTTATTCGTTTAATTCAATTGTTTTTAAGAGAGGTAGGGCACAGTGGATAAACGGGGAAGGACCTCCACCTTACAGAAGATCGTAGCCAAATAGCATTGGTCTCGGCCATGTTGTGTTCCTACGGTGAGTAAGGTCTCCAGAGCTCCACTTGGGGGGGGGTGGGAGGGTTGGCAACGCGTGAGTGATACCCCCGGTATTGCAAACGTCTATAGGCTACGGTGACGGCTTACCATCAGGTCGACCGTATGCTTGTTTGCCACCTGTGTTGTATAAAAATAAAAAAAAATTAATCATTACTTCCACCAATTACCAGCACCATATTACCAATTATCAGCAGTAACATTTTAAAGACATTGAACAAAAAAAAGTATGTTCTAATTAAGAATAATGCATATTCCTTGCTTATAATAAAAAAAAACTTATTATAAAAGACAACGTTATTAAACTTCAATGTTCATTTCCGTTCTAGGTATATCCCCTCTTGTAAATTCTTGTAAATATTAACATTTTTTTATACCACTAAGGTGGCAAACAAGCATACGGTCCGGCAGATTGTAAGCAGTTACCTTAGCAGCCTATGGACGCTTCTAATACCGGGGGTTTCACTTGCGCGTTGCCGACCCTGTGTGAAAGTGGAGCTCTGGAGACCTTGGGAACCGTAGGGACACAACATGGCCAATGCTGTTTGATCTTCTGTAAGGTGGAGGTCCTTCCCCAGACGGGCTGCTCCGATTTGAGCGGATTATCCGCTGTGCCCTACATCTCTTCAAAACAATTGAATTAAACGAATAAAACGAAAATACCAAACAATAACTTAATTTTTTTAATTTTTCATAATGCTGCTGATAAGTTGGCAACATTGCTGGTATTTGGGGGCTTTCCCTCCATGTCCGTCTACTTTTCTTTGCTTATCGCGTAGATAAGTAAAGAAAAGTAGTTAATATATATACTTAACTAGCTTTTTGCCCGCGACTTCGTTCGCGTGAAGTTCCTGACCCCTTCCCGTGGGAACCACCCACATTGAATTTCGGGAAAAACTATAGCCTATGCCACTCCCTGATAATGTAGCTTTCTACTAATGAAAGAATTTTTGAAATCGGTCCAGTAGTTTCGGAGCCTATTGCCTACAATGCAAACAAACAAACAATCAAATCTTTCCTCTTTATAATATTAATATAGATTACAAATGAATATCTAATCAACAAAATTATTATCTATAGGTAACGAAAGTATATTATGTGACAAGGTTCATTTATATATAAGTAGAATGTAGACGGCTGTCTGAACTTTTATTTAAATATTTGTGTATTTTTGATAACAATAAATAGTTTAATTTATTACTTCATGACCATTTCTTATATAAGATGGCAGAGGACACCACTGACTGGCAATTGAAATGCGAAAGCAATAACGAGCGGGGTGCTCATCTCCTGCGGAGTGGGCAGTGGTCTGACTGCACCTTTTTGGTGGGCTCTAAGCCCGACCAGGTGGCCATAGCAGGCCACAAGGTGATCTTGGCGATGGCGTCGCCGGTGTTTGAGGCTATGTTCTACGGGAGTTTGGCTATGAAGAACGGTCCCATACCTATCACAGACTTGCTCCCTGAAGCTTTTAAATCTCTCTTGGAGTAAGTACTTTGCCACAATATTTGTGTTAAATTTTTTTCACGTTCTCAACGTATATATCCAAAATTTGGAGAAATACATGTCTAATATTACCACCATATTATATTTATAGCGAGAAAAATGGTACCATCGATGTATCATCGTTCCAATATACCTACTCCAGTGAAATTGTCATATCTTATTTTGGTAAGATGTTGTGTGCTATAAAATTATTTGTTATCACAATTCATGATTGTGTAATATCGATTTATATTTTAAATCACAGACCATTATTTGTAGATTTGTGCCAAGACTGCCAAGTATAGTGGGAGAATATAATTTTTGCTATTCCTTGAAGTTTTTTATCTTCTATTAAGCCAATTAGGTGTGATCTTAATTTTAGACAAGAATTCCAAGAATCGTTCGTTTAACCAATATCTCTTCTTATCAGTTTTGTATACGTATCTGTTATCTCCTTCATATTATGTAGCTACAAACTAAACTACGCTGTACACCTGGAGAAATCGTAGGAGCTGTCTATTTTTATACAAAAAAAACCTGCTGTTTGAAACGGCTTTTTATGGGCATAAAAAATGCTTTTATTTTCTCTTTAACTACTGGGATATTATATTATAGACTAGCTGTGCCCGTATTAGGTAATCTTTCAAATGGTACTGATTGATTGACTAGATGTCACTTGACACTTTCGATTTACAGATAAATTAGAACAAATGATAATTTTATAGTTATTAAGTAATTAATTTTATTACATCTTGAATCATATTGTTATTGCTAAAGATGTAATAAAATTATTAAAAGATACTCGGCACTTCCGGTTCGACTTTTTAAATGTTACAAGTCGTACTTCCGTTCTGAAAATAACTTGGTTTACGATTTATTTATGTTTTAAATCCTTGTTAAATTTATGTTAAAATTGTTTTACGTTTATTATAAATTTATTTAATTTACAAGTTTAAAATTAGAAGTAAAATGAATTGCTATTTTGACTTGTTGTAACGATTGGCGGGGAGGTAGCGATTGGCAGGGAGCGAGGTTATATAAGGACATGGTAGAACGTTAGGCGGCAGTTATTGTGAGGCCGCCGGATATTAAAGATAAGTTCCAATTGTTTTATTATTATTGTAATTTTGTATTTGTATGAAAAAGATGTGTTATAATACCTGATCGATAAAAAAGGCCATAACCGGTTTTCTTTCGCCATTTCTTTTACCGGTGGTCATTTTGGTTTATTTCCGAAATGGTGGTAGTTTATAAAGTAGTTAATTGATTTAATAAACATTTTGATTATCTGCCCGAGTTTTGGTTTTAATTGAAAATATATAATTTACTAATTACCTACTTTGTTTAATTTACTTTCTTGATACTTATTTCCTTTTAATGATCTTAATAACCTGACATATTAGGGATGTATCTAACATCAGAAGTGGGATAGATCCGCGTGTTAACATGGTATTAATATTTTGAAAAAAAAAATATTTCAGACATAGAACTATAAGGATCCGGCTGTGCTTGGGAGTCTGTTCGCCGCGATTCAAAATGCAGCGACAGGAAACCACAACGAAATAGCGGCAGCACGACGTCTGCCTGTTTTCGACCCTGCTTCCAGGGAAAACGGAGCTGCGGTCTGGTGCCACGGCATCGAGAAACTTGCTGGTGCAGCTTATCCCAGCTTGCAAAAGCAGGTAAACCCTCAAAGGGTTCTGCATTACCGTCTAGTTAAGTTACTATGACAATATGGTAGTATTCGTGATCAAATGTAAGAATGAAAAATGGCATCTTTTAACATAGCAGTGATAGTACCACTTCCGAGCTAATTATTATTTTTCCTACATGTTCGCTGGTAGCGATAATAAATAAATTGCGATTATAACCAAATTGCAAGTACTGGTAACTAAATATTATTTTATACCAAAGTAATTTTCATGACGTAATAATTAATGGCAAAGCAACTAACATTTTAACGTAGGTATCTCGTATAAGCAAACTACAGTTAAACATATGATTTTTTTTTTTTTTACAATAATGTATTTAAATAATAAAAGGCGTAAATAAATTTAATCCCAATAATGATAACTTGATAAAAAAAAGACAATAAATGAATAGGTGATAATTCAAATATTAAGAACAATGATAAACCTTAAAAATAAAAAGATAATAAAATAAAATAGAATTAGTTACAAATGAATTTACGATGTTTTTATGTAAAATAATGTCTTAAACCCATATCCATCTATTATTTAGAATCACAGTAATTCCTCGCGGTACTGAACAGGTACCATAATTTGTCATCATAATGAATTTACTATCTATCAGGTTGACCGAACGGCAGGATATTTCGATTCAATTTACAACTCTTTTGAAAAACATTATATTTATAGAATTCATAGGTTTGTCTGTTTTTCAACTTCACCTTCACATATTTTGCTCACGTCTGTACATTTTCTCATTTTAAAAGTTTTCTTCATCGCTTCCTCTTTTCGTTGCCTCTCCATCCTTCATAATTACAATTATAAAAATATATTAAAATATTTATAATGAAAAATAAAAAATACATCCAAGCGTCATCACGTCGCGATCCAAAATCCATAAATATTCATTCAAATTCAATAACATAATGGGATAACCTGTAGTAACGCAGATATTAGGAAAAATCATATTTTATCCCTCTAAATCCGTCTTTACAACTCTTTCAGCTTCATATCACATTTGGTGATTCAAAGGCGATACTTACTTCTTTTTCCTAAGTTTCTATTAAAACTAAAATTATTATTTGTATTTAATAATAAACTTTCTTAATATATAAATCACGGCTAGTTACATCAACCTAATATCTTGTTAATATGTGAATTTAAAATCTTATACTCGGTTACTACAAAATAGCCTAATTTGCTAGCGTTATCATTACTGATTACACCACAAAAAAAATATATATCGGCTCGGAGAGGGGATTGAGCGGACTGGTGTAAAAGATGTCATTTAATGAAAAACATTGTTAAAATATTGTTTATTAAAAACTAGTAATATATATTGTCTTAAGTATTTTATAGCTAATCACATTATTATAAACTTGCCGTTATTAATTTATATACATACCTTGAAGGAATTTCTGTTAAGCGGTGCTACTACAGCTTAGACGATTTTTTTTTTTTTTTTTTTCCCCTTAATCTATAATGTTTTATTTTCATTTTTTATTTTTAGTTTATAGAATTTATAGATGTTTAATTTTAAAATTCATTGATTGTATGTACCAAAATATCTCTATTTAATATTGTTTACTGAGGTAAATAATTGAATTGACCCGACAACGCACAGTTTTTGTATAAGAGAGAAGTAAAAGGCGTTATTTTGTGTTATTTTAAGATGTAATAATTATGAATGATTGTAAACCTGTTAAAGACTATGAATGATTTGACTTGACTGATGAACTGCTGAAGTTATTTGCTTTTCTAGCCTATCTCATGCGCAGCAGGTGTGGGGCTAGAGTTTATAAAGTAAATAACCGTTGTTACTGGTTAGCTTAAACTGTGACAAGCGGAGCCTGTAACAATGGCATGCCAAAACTGTAAATTATGAACTGCTGAAGTTATTTGCTTTTCTAGCCTATCTCATGCGCAGCAGGTGTGGGGCTAGAGTTTATAAAGTAAATAACCGTTGTTACTGGTTAGCTTAAACTGTGACAAGCGGAGCCTGTAACAATGGCATGCCAAAACTGTAAATTATGAACTGCTGAAGTTATTTGCTTTTCTAGCCTATCTCATGCGCAGCAGGTGTGGGGCTAGAGTTTATAAAGTAAATAACCGTTGTTACTTGTTAGCTTAAACTGTGACAAGCGGAGCCTGTAACAATGGCATGCCAAAACTGTAAATATGAATTATGAACTGCTGAAGTTATTTGCTTTTCTGGCCTATCTCATGCGCAGCAGGTGTGGGGCTAGAGTTTATGTAAAGCAAATGACCGTTGTTACTTGTTAGCTTAAACTGTGACAAGCGGAGCCTGTAACAATGCCAAACTGTAAATAAATATGATTGTAATTACTTGTAAGTTTTAACTTAATGTGAAAAGCGAAACTGTAACAATGCCGAAATATAAATGTGTATTAATGTAGATAATTGCACATAGTTTTTCACTTTTTTTTTTAATTTCATTTGTTTTTTTTTTATGTACATCGAGAACGCTGTACTGTCAGTATGGCCGTATTAGGTAATCTTTCAAATGGTACTGATTGATTGACTAGATGTCACTTGACACTTTCGATTTACAGATAAATTAGAACAAATGATAATTTTATAGTTATTAAGTAATTAATTTTATTACATCTTGAATCATATTGTTATTGCTAAAGATGTAATAAAATTATTAAAAGATACTCGGCACTTCCGGTTCGACTTTTTAAATGTTACAAGTCGTACTTCCGTTCTGAAAATAACTTGGTTTACGATTTATTTATGTTTTAAATCCTTGTTAAATTTATGTTAAAATTGTTTTACGTTTATTATAAATTTATTTAATTTACAAGTTTAAAATTAGAAGTAAAATGAATTGCTATTTTGACTTGTTGTAACGATTGGCGGGGAGGTAGCGATTGGCAGGGAGCGAGGTTATATAAGGACATGGTAGAACGTTAGGCGGCAGTTATTGTGAGGCCGCCGGATATTAAAGATAAGTTCCAATTGTTTTATTATTGTTGTAATTTTGTATTTGTATGAAAAAGATGTGTTATAATACCTGATCGATAAAAAAGGCCATAACCGGTTTTCTTTCGCCATTTCTTTTACCGGTGGTCATTTTGGTTTATTTCCGAAATGGTGGTAGTTTATAAAGTAGTTAATTGATTTAATAAACATTTTGATTATCTGCCCGAGTTTTGGTTTTAATTGAAAATATATAATTTACTAATTACCTACTTTGTTTAATTTACTTTCTTGATACTTATTTCCTTTTAATGATCTTAATAACCTGACATATTAGGGATGTATCTAACACCCGCGACTTCGTTCGCGTGGACCACACGATTTCATGCTTTATGATAGATAAATAGACTGCTGTGCACGAAAGAAGTCCAATATGAAAGCTTCTTTACCACAAAGGAAAGTGTTTAAGAAACGTTTACATTGTTACAATAGAAGTACCAAAATTGTATATTGTACACACTACTCTATAAACATGTTACTTGTAAAATTTCTTCGTAGTCCAGTCAACGAATGCCTCAAAAGTAGGGTATCAAGTGCGTAAGCGGGAATCTAAGCCATTTTTTCACAAACTTACATACTTAAAGTCCTGGCGTCTAAGGCCCGTATTATAGAACAGATCTCAAGTAAAGTTTAAACGTCAATCACTTGATTACAACTTAAGTATTGATTCGATGCTTGAGCTTTCTTTTATTTTTGAATATGACTTAAGAGTTGATCAGCTGATCTTTACTTGAGTAGCAAAATTGATCTCTACTCGAAATCATAATTTCTGGTCTATGGTTCAAGTGTGTTTTCTACATGGAAGTAACAACTAGTACTTATTACTTCCATGGTTTTCTATTACAAAAATTATTATTTTATTCCGATTCACGCACGTTTCACAAAAAACAATATGATGTTAATGTACATATTTTGGAATTATTTTTTAACAATTAATATTTTGTTTGTAATATACATTTAAATTTGGTACAAAATTTTCTGTTTTACATCAACTCAGTCAAAGCATAACTTGATTTCTTACTTGATTTATTATATAAATACCAACATTATAATTATCAACTGTCAATGTCAATGTCAAAAAACTCAAATGAGTCTTGTTTATTTTTGAACAATGCTTGGGAACTAATCTATACTTAAATACTACTTAAGTCAAGAAAGATCTGTGTTTGCCTGAGTGAGGTCGAGAGTACGCTTGGGTGTTGTTTACGAATTTCTAATCTCTTTCTTTGGGTTGTTTTAAATGAAATAAAGTTGAAACGCTAGTAATATTAGTTCAATGAGTTCAAATATATCCATTTTAGCTCATTGAACTAATATTACTAGCGTTTCATTATCTTGACCTAAGTATTATTTAAGTATAGATTAGTTCCCAAGCATCGTTAAAAAATAAACAAGACTCATTTGAGTTTAGCTTGGTAAATTTCTACTCAAGCAATGTTCTGAAATTAAAGCTCGATTTAAAACTAATTTTAAATTGAGATCAAAGCTTGAGTATCGTTCTGTAATACGGGCCTAAGAGGTGAGCCGGAGGGAGGGGAGAGTGACAAAGGTTCCAATTTTAGGTTTTACGCTTATATCTCAAAAACGGTACGTTATAGCGTTTTTTCACTTTTTCTTAAGAAGATGGATTGGTGACCTGTCATGGCTGCTCCTAGACGTCGGGACTTTTAGAATGTTTTCTCCCTAAGCATCCTGATTAGGTTTCTGAAGAAATCGCTTAGGTTCTGGCTCACGCACTCTACAACTACGTTATTTTACAACGAATTGCTTGACATCACGCGGTCTGGTTTATTACCTTGCGTAAACAACAAATGCTCATTACGCTGAACAACTTTTCTTAAGGCGCTATATTTGTACCTATCTTTTATTAAGTTGGGCTGCTAGGTTTCCTCATCAAGTGTGCCAGATCTTCGATTTTTGTACGTCAAGAGAAAATGCTCATCACGCTAATCAGGCGCAATATTTATATCTCTTATAGTTTAGCTGGGCTGCTATGGTTCCACATCAGGTATTCCAATCTTCAATATAAATTATAGCCTATATGTCGAGGATCAACAGCTATATAGCAAAAAAGTTTCATCCAAATCCGTTCAGTAGTTTTTGCGTGAAAAGCGGACAACATACAGACATACAAAAATTTCAAAAATCACATTTTCAGCATCTGTTACCTAATAGGACGACCCTAGGAGGTTTTTTTTTTCAATGTACAGCCGCAATGTACAGTTTATTGGCCCTTTTACAGATTTATTATAAGTATAGATAGACATAGATATTAGCCTAAGAAAATTAAGCATTAAATAAGCAATCAGGAGAAATAGTTCGTGTAGTTTTGAAAATTGGCACAGTTAAACCTTGTGGAGTCCAAATCAACAAAACAAAAGTCACGTACACAAAACGAACATAAGTAGTTTTTGTCTAAGCTGCGTATTTTTCAGGCCATTACAGCCTATAGCTTCTAAGGTGTACTAAATTAGGCTGAAACATAGGATCAGTAGGACAATGGTGCCAATTCTGTTGTACATTTAACTAGACTAAACTAATTTTGATAAGACCAAAGGTGTTATTGTCCTTACTTGGTTTACAATTAGTGACAAGGATAGCAAAACGTTTAGTCCTGTCGAAATTAGTTTATGATAAATGTACAACAGAATTTTATCTCTTTTTGTTGTTTTTGTTGTGTTTAATTTTAGTGGGTAGTTTGTAGCTACGCTAAAGTTGGTAGTATTGCTGCTCTAAGTACTTTTCTCTGATTAAATGGTTGGTAGTGGTAGGTACCACGTAGGTACATCCTTTCATAATTTTTTGCCGTCGGGGTCAAATTTACAATCAAAAGCTGGTTCAAACAAATCGACCAAAGTCATAGCTAGGATTCTGTATTTCTGGGGAGAGAACTCTTACTTTCATGCCAATACTGTACTAAACGGCAGTGCCCATGCTCGGCTCTAAGTCGTTTCTTTAATTTTAGATACATATACACGGAAAAAATAAATATAACCACTTTCGACAATGCCTGCGAGTTGTGCTACGGTGCAAAGAAATACATGCTGCCACATCTAGTCACGAAAACTACCAATTACCTGCATTCTAATATTAATACAAGAAATGCTTGTCGTGGATACGAGTTCGCCGATTTTTTTGACGAAAAAGCCCTAAAGGAAAAATGTTTACAGGTTTGATTATAGCTACTTATTTTCTATTATCTAAAATTGCGTCGTAGTAAGTCCACAAAGAATTCTTTCTACGCAGTGGCGTTAAGTCCATAACCTCATATATTACTTTTTTTATTAAGTACCATTTCAAAATGTTAAGAGTTTCTTCCACTAACAAACTTGCAGACCATCGTCTCAAGCACCAGAGAAGTGTTGAACGACAGCAGTTTCTTGGACGTAGAACTAACTACTGTTATCATGATATTCTCCCTTGACAATATGAAAGTGAACAGCGAGCTGGATCTATTTAATGCAGCAGTACGATATGCGGAAGCCCACGATCTGATGCCCAGTGACCCTGGCTCGCTATCAGAACAGAGCCCCGTTAGTCCCGGTTCCTCCACTTCTACTGAGAAGGTATCAATGTAAATTCTTTTATATTATTGTTCACTAGTGAAACCCGTGCAACTTCGTTTGCGTGTCTTTATTTATGCACAGCACGATATATTTTGACGACCTCCGTGGCGTAATGGTTACCACGCCAGACCGCCACCCAGGAGGTCCCGGGTTCCATCCCCGGTCGGGTCATGATGAAAAAAGAACTTTTTCTGATTGGCCTCGGGTCTTGGATGTTTATCTATATATATTTGTATTTGTTATAAAATGTAGTATCGTTGTGTTAGTATCCCATAACACAAGTTTCGAACTTACTTTGGGGCTAGCTCAATCTGTGTGATTTGTCCCTATATAATTATTTATTTACGTTCAAATAAATTGAATTCCGCGTGACTACAACTACATAACACATTATTTTAAAAATTTCAGGTTGTTAATGTTGAAAACATCGCTCCGAACAGACAAAACTCAGCTCATGCATATCAGAAGTCTAAAATTAAAGCAGGTTTGTGATTTTTTTGGGAATAATTAATATTATATGTAACAACACGACAACATGGTAGAAAGAAGATGCGTTACTTACAAATTCTTTTCCATCATTTTCTTGTATTTTTCTTTTCCATAGGCGTAGTGGGGTATTCTGTATTCTGGAGGGGTGGACAGCTGCTCTCCCTTCCTTTAGGTACCCAAATACGCGAGGACTACGCTCATGTAGCTATAGTGGTTATAAGTAATACATATAAGTATTAAGTACAAGTTCTTTTCTTATTATTTTTTTGTCTGTTATCTCGGAAATGACGCGCAGGATCATGGGAATGGAAATATTAAAATAAGTATAACTTGTAGCTGGTAATTTACAGATAGAAAGAGTAAGCTGTTAATTCGAAGTGCCATTGAGATGATACGCTTCCTGACACTCACCCCGCAGCAGTTCGCCCAGGGCCCCGCTCGGTGTTCTATTCTGTCAAAGGAGGACTCCTACGCCATATTGATGAACATCCTGTCCAACCCTGATGTGCCAATGCCAGACGGCTTCTCCACCTCCAAGGTGCCAAGGAAACCACTTGTGGGTGGCATAAATGCGAGTAGCATAAATGTAAGTAATTGACCAATAACCATACATACATAGATATATTAGTTGGATTCGCTTGAAGAAACGGTTTTTTATGTCAAATTTATAAAAAACTATCGTACTAAAGTAGTTTTACCTACTCTTAAAATATAGGTATACTTTTTTGGGTTCCGTAGTAAACTACAAGGAACCTTTATAGTTTCGCCATGTCCGTCTGACCGTCTGTCCGTCTGTCCGTCTGTCCGTCCGCGGTCTAGCGCCTAGACGCTTGATGCTAGAAAGCTGTAATTTGGTAAACCCTGTTTCTTTTGACTTGACCAATGTAGTAAACAATCTTAGCGTGTCTTTTTATTCAAATATCCATGTGTGAAATCGATTAATCGCCAGAATAATAAGAGTGTTGTGTTAAATGCCATTTCTAATGTATTATTATTATTTGGGTGTGAATCATAATTTTAATTGCCTATTTTCGTTACAAATACATGCTAAGATTGTTTACTACATTGGTCAAGTTAAAAGAAATAGGGTTTATGTGTATACTCATATTAACAATGTTAACAAAGTGGTAAAAAAAAAAAAAAAATTTTGGGTGCCTCCCCACAGATAAAGTGGGAATAAAATTTTTTTTCGCATCGACCCCATGTTGTGGGGTATCGTTAGATAGGTCTCTTAAAAACATCGAGGGTGTAGAAAGATCATTATCCGATACAATGATCCGTTTGCGAATTATTTACATTTAATGTGTCAATTTTCAATTGGCACGGTGGTCCCCCGAGTCTTGTGTTAAGAAATTTGAAAAAAATCATGGTAGTAGTCCATATAGTGAACCTACAAGGAAAACTATAACGGTTAAGTAGGCACTACTAGTTACCGAGTAATAGCCGACGAACTTATAAAGTAAAATTTATTTGACGAAAACGAACAAATGTCATAGAATATGGCATTGTACTCATCTCCAAGCAAGAAATGCGTAGCCAATACGGAACCCTACATTGTGCGTGGCCCGACACGTACTTGCCCGGTTTTTTGGAATAATAAACGACGAAATAGTAAGAAACTATTTCATTTTCATCAGTTGATTTGGATGGGTTAAAAAAATGTTTTCTCAATGTTTCGATAGTGTTGTTGTGTGAACCCAAACTAAATGATAACACACGTTAAGCAACGTTGACCATATTCAGTATTTGTATGGGTTTAAAAAAGTCTCTTCTCTCGCCTCTCCGTCCTTTCCCTGCAGTTATAACATAAAGTACTATGTAACCCTCAGGAATAAAGTGCGATTTCCACCTCGGGAGTATTGCGGTATTTTGCTCGAACGACTCCCGACTCCTCGTCGGAAAACGGCCACTTTCTTCCCTTGGTGCACAATAATTCTTCGAAGAATGACTGCCAAAGTGAAGAAAAAGCATTGCAACTGTCAATCGCATAACGTTAATGATGTCTTATTTTTCTCTCTGCGTTAATGTCATGTCAATAGATCGACAATCCATAAGTCATCGTATCGAAGTGCATTGATGATTTGATGTTTTCTTCCACAGAGATTTTAGTAGTTAGGCGAAATTCAAGTTTTGAAAATTTTGCTTGAAGGGTTTTACGCGATTTTTTTTATTTATAAATAGTGTTCGTATTATACTATGTAATTACAAAACCGAATCCCGACGGTTGGTGTTTGCCGCAAACAGCGATCACACCAAAGTCACAAGTAAACATCGACCAGAAACACCCAACACTATATGCCCAACACCAACAGGCATCCTCATGCTTGGCGAACGTGCCAATAGGTATATTCCGAATCGGGATTATCGGGAAACATGGAGGACGACGACTTGACGAGCTTATGGCAGAATTAAATAATAAATAAGTAACTACAAATCACGCAGCGCCACCTGGTTCCAGCTTAATAAAGCTAGGCTTAATCTGCTTGTGTTATGATGGGTACCCAGTGTACGTAAAAAACATAGAAGAGTAACAAAATCTTTTTGATAGACGGCACCACGACGTTTGTTTTCTTTGAACAGTTAGTTTGTTTTATATTAACATCACTAAGTAATGATTGGATAGGTTGTCAACGCTCATCGCTAATTGGCTATAAATAATAAATATGTATATAGGGAAAAATCACACAGATTGAGCTGGCCCCAAAGTAAGTTCGAAACTTGTGGTAAGGGATGCTAACTCAACGTCACGTTACTATATCTTATAACAAATACACATCATGATATACAAGACCCGGGGCCAATCAGAAAAAGTTCGTTTTCCATCATGATCCGACCGGGATTCGAACGAACCCGGGACCTCCTGGGCTCCTGGGTGGCGGTCCTGGTGGTAACCATTACGCCACAGAGGTCGTCGTCGTTTTGCGTATGATGTAGATGCATGACAATAAAAAGTTTGCCTTCAAACGGGCGGTTTTGATTTTTCTACATATTGGTAATAATTTAATTCTAAATAGGTTTTAATAGCCAAACTATTGTTACTCGCACGCACTTAATAAAGAGTCTGGGTAAGAAATAAAGTTAATTTCAAAATCTAAAAACTTTTTATTTATTTATTGGGGTAATAACAGTGTCACAAAGTCAGAATACATGAAATATATAGTTTTACATTAAGACGTTATAACTGTGTCACCAGCACCGTTTACCACGGTTTACTTTAATTAATTTCTAGCAATTGAGATAAATTTGCACTGAATATAATCAACAATTAAGTACTTAGGTACTTTTGTTTTAAAAATAATAATTCGTTTTAGACCAAGCTAAAAATTTTGGAAATTTTAGTTTTGGTGGTTTTCCTGTCTTTCCAAGCGAACTGCTTTCGTCCATTTTTCTTTCTTACTCGGGTCTTGTGGAAATCTATCAAAGGCGCCGAGTGTTTTTTAATGTAGCATAAGGACAACACAAACATATTTTACTTCAAACTGTAAACGTTCAATATTAATTTACTTAGTCCATCGGGCATAACACCATCCCCATAGAAAAAAATTGATTCATGTTTTAATGAATATAAAAATAATGTTTAATACGAGGCTATTTACACGTGATAACTAATTCCAGTATTTTTATTATGTAGATGAGATCGATTTATGCACGATTTCACCGCACAAGAAGGCATAATTTACACTTTTAAACTAGACAAAAATACGAACAACGACATGTGCCGTCACAGCCGAACTAAACTACTTCGTGGCACAATTTATAAGCCCCGCCTACCGCGGCACAATCCGCGTTGGGTCATTTTCGGGCGCTAGGAATGCTTCTATGTTTTTTTCGTTCACTGTGGGTACCATACAACGGATATATTATTGTAAATATAATATGTACCTATGGTACATAGTAGGTACATACAATACTTCTAAAGTTCTAGTTCCTAGTAAAGGAGTAGCTAGGTAGGTATAAATTTTCAAATATAGATTAACTTGTATTTTAATTTTCAAATCCTCGTAAGTGATTGACATAGATTTAAAAACGTGATTGATTCCCATAGGGGTACGGAGTGATTTCTTTATTTGTTTTTTAAGATGACGCGGGCGTCGCCGCTACACCACCGCCGCTAAGAGTTTTTGTCACAGGAGTTTCCGAATGGGAAAGGGCATGTTTTCGCAGATATACAGTAGTGGAAATAGGGAGACTGATCTGATCCATTCATAAACTTGCTCAGTGTCGTCCACGTGGATTTGATTGACGACTGAGAACCGAACCATAATCGGGTCAGGTACCATCGCCGCCGGGTGCAATCGGTTGACACAGCAAAGTTCAGACTGTAGGAGACGCTGCCTGGACTGGACCATGCACGCTGCAGGCTGGAATAACCGCGAAGACGAGCCATTTTTATACTGACATCTAGTAATATTATCATGTGCATGTGTATTAAATAAAAGTACTGAGAAGTAATTATAAAGTATTATTTGTTATTAGAAAGGTTTAAAGATTTAAATACTTTAAAGTAAGCATATTAAATAAGATATTCAAAAAAGAAAACAGTCAAAACAAGTGTTGATGATACGAGTTTATATTCGCGACATGTTCGCGACTTGCTTAAGTCGGGTCGAGGAGCACGAAGAAATTGGTGCGTTGACTGGTTGCCTGTCTCTGTTTACTCCCGCGTGATCATTGCGCTTGTGCGAGCGTGGCACACGTGGACTTGTGCGAGGGCACAGGGATAAGTGATAGCCTTATACGGGTTTCTTCATGCTCGGCGACAAGACTTTAAGTGCGCGGTGTTTATCATCAACAAAACGCGCCCATATAGACCCAGAAAGCATTTTACTAATATGCATAGGTTCCTGACAAACAGACAATATTGTTCGTTCGTATTGATTGGAATGGAAAGTAGCCATTTTTAGCAACTCAATCACCGGGCCTATTATAGCAATTTTTTTTATACCACTAAGGTGGCAAACAAGCATACGGCCCGCCTGATGGTAATCGGTCACCGTAGCCTATGGACGCCCGCGGGGCACATGCCTATTGCCAGTGCTGGTAGCGATCAGCCGGCCTGGCTGGTGAAAAACTGTTTATATGAGGCCAAATAGTAGTACGTCTAAACATAGCTCGTCAACTGTTTACGTGGCGTGCCGCTTGATATGCAAGGGAGTAATCGGACATCAATACAGTTCGTATCCTGTACCTCTTAAAATATTTCATTTTCGTTTCTAAGCGAAACAAGACCCCGGACACTCCATACAACGCGCGTGATATAATTACCTAATACTACTACATCATAGGCCAATGTCGTCTGTACACGCGCTACATTTCAATGTAGTAGGGCTGCCGCCGCCGTCGCGTAGTTATCATTCAAAATGGCGGCCCATGTTGAAGTAGGTGGGTACGCACATGAAGTAATTTTGCACTAGCGGCGTAATATAGGTAATGCTATTGTGTATGATGATAGCTTCCGCCCGCGGCTTCGCCCGCGTGGCCTAGTAACAATTAGCATATCTTTCTTCAGAAACAAATTCCGGTCCGGCACGGCCCGGTACGGTACGGTTTCATCCGGTCCGGTCAGGTCCGGTCGATCCGGTCCGGTCCAGTCCGATCGGTCCGGTCCTTATAAGGACCCTAAATGACAAATTTGGCGTCCCCTTTCAACTTCGTTTGCGTATATCTCGCTTTCCCGTAGGAGTTTTGAAAAATCCTTTCTTAGTACATCCCTAGACGTCGTAAGAAACCTACGTGCCAAATTTGGAATCTCTAGACGCAGCGGTTTTGGCTGTGCGTTGATACACCCTCGCAACTTCGTTTGCGTATATCTCGGTTTCCCGTAGGAATTTTGAAAAATCCTTTCTTAGTACACCCCTAGACGTCGTAAGGAACCTACAGTCCAAATTTGGAGTCTCTAGACCCACCGGTTTGGGCTGTGTGTTGATATATAGTTAAGTCAGTCAGGACTTTGAATTTTATATATATAGATGTAATCGGTTGCTTGGTGGCTAAATGAAACAATAAAATTAAATTCTTGTATTATTTATTTTATTAGATGGCTTCTCATACCTTGGAGGCATTGAACTAATATTACTCGTATATTAAATTACCTAAAACTCGTATATTAACAAAAATTTCGAAAATATTTGAAACACATTCGTTCACTAAGCGCACAGCCCTGCGACTGCGACCGAGCCGAGGGCTTCTCGGGTGCGGTAACTCGATTTGGGGCGGGGCGGAGAGTGGCCATTCTATCTCGGGTTATTTTATCTATTCTATGGTATTACAGGAACTAGATTAAAATAGATGTTTGATTTCTACATTTTTATTTGGTACCATTAGGCCAATAAAGTTACGATCTGGCAGATACATTGAAGTGATGGTGCTTTTTTAAGATGCCGCCGCCGCCGCCGTCGCGGGGGCCACACGACTGGCGACCTCATGGTCATGGGCCGGGTTCGCATTTCTGCAGGCCCCCTCCTCACTTGCATCATAATATGGATATGGCAAAACGTTGTGAACTAAGGTAACGTACGTAAAACAAAACACTGTTTTGACAAAACGCCGAAACAACCCACTCCTTGTGGCACATTCCATCATGCCGCTACACTAGGCGAGAGGCACAAGCGTACCGTCCACACTCTCGCACTTTGCGGGAATGTATAAAACAGAACAGAGCATAACACATTTGTCTATTTCAATAACATAAGGTACCTACCTATTTTTCGTTTTCTTTATTTTACTCTGACATTTCCTTTTATTTCTTCGTTTTTTTTATTAGGTAACTATGTATAAGTATAATACTGTCGCGAATGATCTAGAATGTTCTCGACGTCTCGCGTCGCCTCTAGAATCACTTGTTTACAACTATTCATAGTACGAGGAAAATAAGTGATCATTCAAAACAAGCGTGACGAACAAGTCGGAAGTACAAGCGACATTGAGCTTTAAAGCTTTTACTATAAGGTATAAAATGGTTAACACATTGGAAGTTGTGTTGACCTTGAAGTTGTTTTGAGCAAAGTTATTTGTAAACAAGTCACACAAAAAAGGGCCATAAAAAATGGGAACATTCGAGGCGTATATTGAGGCATATAAATACCGCGACGGTGGCCGACACAGTCAGTTCATTGTGAGCTATCGGAGCGATAACTGCGAAGAGTGATCAAGAAGAGTTCATTGCGAGCTATCGGAGCGATAACTGCGAAGAGTGATCAAGACGAGTTCATTATGAGCTATCGGAGCAATAACTGCGAAGAGTGATCAAGACGAGTTCATTGTGAGCTATCGGAGCGATAACTGCGAAGAGTGATCAAGACGAGTTCATTGTGAGCTATCGGAGCGATAACTGCGAAGAGTGATCAAGACGAGTTCATTCTGAGCTCTCGGTGCGATAAATGCGAAGACTAATCAAGAGTGAGTTAACCTGCGACCTTTGCGATACCAACGGACTACGGACGACTCTGCGACTTGGAAGAATACTGTGATTGGATCAACGACTTCAGCGCGCTACGGACTTCGATTCTTCTTGTGATTTGGCTACGTTGAGTGTATCTGTGACCTGTTCATCGCTGAATAAATTCTTCTAACAAGTCAACGGTGTTTAATCCAAATCCCGAACCCCACGCTCGTAACAATACATAACTAAAATAGAACCCTGATGGGTCCACGGACACCCGACGCCGGCGGGGTTGCGGAAGTATCACCAGTGCCCGCGACCCCGCCACGTGAAGGCGGAGAAGGTGGCAGACAGTCAGGTTTTTGGTCGGTACCCCTCATTGGCTAGAGAGGTGAGCCCGACAGACCCCCGGCGCTTGCCTAAATGGCGGGACAGTAATGCATTTTCCTGACATTAAACAACAAAAAAAGGCTCACTTGGCCAAAGTTAAGCAACTATTTAATCAACATTAAATAAAATCACATATCGTTTTCTTTTTATTGCAGAGCACTACTACGTGGTCACGGGGGAAGAGGGGGAAGATGTGGGCGCGGCGGTCGGGGGCCGAGGCATGGTTCACATGGTTGGCACAGGCCGCACTCGCCGCCCCATGACCACTCGGCTAGTAGCTACGACTTTCTTTAGAAGATTTTCCAAGAAATAACTGGCATTCGCAGCCGCACGACGCGACAACTACCAACCGGATTTGAATAAATCGCATTAAATTAAAAAAGAGGCTTTATTTAATTTTTCGGTTTCTACAATTTTAGGCCAGGTAGCCAGTAGATTAACTACCTAGTACTACTAGCTACTACTTTTTATCCCGTGAAATTATGTCATTCCAATGGGAAAATACTTTTTCGGCTATAGATGGCGCTGCAATTCGCAATTGCCGGCCAACAGATGGCGCGTGATCTTAATCATAAAATTAACCGCGAGCGAAGCCGCATGCAAAAGCTAGTAGTAAAATAATGTGCATGCAATGGTTAAGGGTCAATTCATACTAGCGCAGAGTCGAACCGCATCGAAGGGTCAATCCGAAACTCCTCATTACGTAGGTGCAAGTTGAGCTTTACACTGGCAGTAGGTACAATTTTGACTCTTATGACATAGAACTTAAGACTACAAAGTTCCATATGTAAAGGTTGACATGCTCTTGACTGTACCTAAGTACCTTCTCCGTTATGTATGTGGCCATAGATTAAATTCATACTTACTACGGCAGAGTTAATTTTTCCTGTCGTAAATATCGGAGCGAGGAGAGATATTTTTGACGCCATCCAAATACTGACTGGGGTCATCGTTGCTTTGCGTGATCGTTTGCTTTCGGCACACCCAACAACATAGATCTCTTGACGCGACAAAAAATAAAAAAAGGTTCAACGCAAAAGCGATAAGTTGTGTAAATGAATTTTGACGGATGACATCACCCAAATTGTACCTGCCCATACTGCCCAATCAGTATCGAAATTTCATACATTTTTTCTTCCCTCTGGTGAGGGCAGTAATGTATTTTTCATAAGTTTTTTCCTCCAGCATATTCTAAGGTAGGAATCACTACTTTTGAAGGAAGAAAGACGGTACTTTCCGAGCCGAGGCCAAAAAGGACGATTACTAATTACGGCTAACTTTTTTAGCCTCCCAAAAAATTAAGATCGGAGAAAACTGTGGTTGAGTGTTATCAAAACAAACATCACTAAGAAATCTATTGTGTTTGATTAATTAGATGCCCTTCAACCTACATATCAATGCCTTCAACTCATACTAGCGCAGAGTCTAAGCCGGTCTAAGGGCATGGAAGCGTCAATCCGAAACTTAATTTACCCTTATCGACATCGCACATCTGAGTGCGACCAACCCTAATTTTTACTCGACTCTAACGTAGAATGAATTGACCCTAAAACTGTTTGATTGATTAATACTGAATCTGGATATTACAAGATGATAATAAAAGAAGTTTATAAAAAAATATGATTCTTTATTTTTCCCTGTAGTTTTATCATCGCTATTATAAACTGTACCTACTTTATCGCAAATGTACAATTTAACACACTTACACGGTGACTCAACGAAAAACAAATTCTTGATAAGTAACAGTCAAAAGAAACAAAAAGACTGACTTTTCACCCATAACAGTATAACACTAATAGGTAGGAAGGGATATAATACAGATAAAAACCGTATTGTGTCGTAATTTCGAAGTCTTTACTCTATAACTACGTTGTAAACAAACAAAAGTAATTTTAAATAAATAACACTGTTTTACATCGATTTAACTACTCAGTCCTGTTTGAGTTTTAAATGCCTGACAGAGCTATAATAAGCATAGTGACGACATGTCGTCTTTACTTGAACGACATTATCACTATTATGCTCGATAGATGGAAAGCAGATTGCTGGAACGAAGCTGACATTAAACTCATCTCAAATAAGAACCTACTCTGTGTATGGCCCGACACGCTCTTTATTAGTATTCCTGTTGAAATTGTATGAATTGATAAGACCAAACGTGATCAAAGACTATTTGAACCCAACCGCTAACATATGTGCCGTTGGCCGGCAACATCACAGAGACCCACTTGCAAGGGTCGCTGTTCTTCGTTCTGGAAGCAGAGGGTGAGTCAAGGAGGTCGCGGATGTTGCCTCAGTTCCCGTGGCCTCGCCATTATGGGGCGCTCAATGCATTTGACCGTCGTCGTTAACAAAAAATACCTGTAATGTGTGTGAAAGTGTGAAATTGATTCAAAAGGATCCACCAAAATTGATTTTTATCATTTTTTTAAATGTGACCCTTATTTTTGTTTTGACTGGTATAGGTATGGTGTCGTTCTCGGTTAATTCCACTATGTTCGCCTGGGTGAATAAAGTAATTTTTTTGTGTCTTCATATCACCTTGAAAATTCCACTTTATTCACCCAGGTGAACATAGCGGAATAAACCTCGTTGTCTGGTAAATTGCTTACAGGCGTAGCACAAGGTTTCCTTGGCACCTTGGAGGTGGAAAACCCATCTGGCATCGGCACATCAGGATCGGACAGGCGGTTCATGAATATGGCGTAGGAGTCCTCCTTTGACAGAAGAGAAGACCGAGCGGGGCCCTGAGCGAACTGCTTCGGGGTGAGTGTCAAGAAGCGTATCTTCTCAATGACACTTCGAATTGTAAGTTTACTCTCTCCATCTGTGAAACATTATAATTTCATACAAGCGGACAGTCGACCAGCAACTCGAATAATTTTCTTGTTTTCATTCCCATGGTCCTATCAAGTTCGGTCCCGCAATGTCCGATATACGGATAGAAAAAAATAGATTTTTTTTTTGTTAGTTATAATAACTGAAAAGAATTGGTAAGTAATGCATCTTTTTTCTACATACACATGTATGTTATTATACTTAAAAAAGAGAAATCGCAAACCTGTTTTAATTTTAGGTTTCTGGTGGACAAGAACTGGGTTTTGTCCGTTCGGAGCGATGTTTTCAACATTAACATCCTGAAATATTTTTGAGAATAGGTTTTAGCCACTCCGTGTGCGTCATGAAAATGATTTGAGACCGAAAATGGCGCACTTTCAAACAAAAGTCGATCTCAAATCATCTCTGTACATAAAGTATTCTTTGGTAATAGTTCGGTAGGTATGCAAGACTTTAAATATACAACAACAAGAATATTAAAAGTATTTATAATGATAATAAGGGATTATGACATTACAAAATGATACCTTCTCAGTAGAAGTGGAAGAACCGGGACTAATGGCTCTCTGCTCCGAGAGCGACCCTGGGCCACTGGGCATCAGATCGTGGGCTTTCGCATATCGCACTGCTGCACCAAATAGATCCAATTCGCTGTCCACTTTCAAATTGTCGAGAGAGAATATCATGATAACAGTACTTAGTTTCACGTCCAAGAAAGTGTTGTCCATGAGCACATTTTTGGTGTTTGCGCTGATTATCTGGAAGTTAAGTTGCATATTGGAAGAAATTAGATACATTTTTATTTTGAAATGGTAATAAAAAAAACTGTTTTTATTACCATTTCAAGCCACGCAGTGTACTTTGTCTTATTCCATTGTGGGAACATTCAACATATGTCGTCGACGCCACGCACTAGAAGTTCGCGGTCGCGCCGCCCAGAAGTCGCGTCAGACCCGCATTCCCATGGGCATTTTAGAGAAATCAAATAAAAATAGGACACGCATTCTTATTAGTTAAAATGTAGAGTTTCTAATTTGTGTAGATTTATCCATGTTATTAATAAGCATTCTATTGGTCGATCAGTTGTAAGATTTTCATATAAATATACGTGCATTTGTAAATAAATTCATTCCAATCAGCAGACATCGTGAAGTATCATTTATATCCAGCACACATTCCTACACCATTATTTATTAAAGTATTTTTTAAGTTTTATAAAAAAAAATAGGTTAGTCGGCTATTACTCCGTAACTGAACCTACTATCTACTTATATTATGGTCTCTATTCAACTCCATGTCATACCTGACACTTCAGCTAATCTAAAAACATCATTACATACATTATGCAAAATACATCAAAGTTAAGAAATATAAGCCATTGAAATACAAATTCTTACCAAAATCTATTTTAGTTGAAAATTGGTACTAAAAACTGCCAAAGAGGCGGCGGCTAACGGGACCAATGCTTAGGCTACGTCATCTTCTGTAAGGTGGAGGTCCTTCCCCAGACGGGCAGCTCCGATTTGAGCGGATGATGTTGTGCCTTACCTCTCTTAATTAATACCTACTAAAATATTATGATACTAGCTTTTGCCTGCGACTTCGTCCGCGTGGCAATCGTTTTTAGGGCACTAAAAAAAAAAAAAAAAAAACCGGCGACTAATTTAATTTATGTCGACAAAGTATTGTAAGCGGTAGTGAGGGTTATATGTGGGCGAACGCCACAGAGGGAAGATCTACCCGCCTGGCTGGGTGGGATGCCTAAGTAACCGCGGTTCTGACAATGCGTTTGTCGGAGGTTTGTTATATACCTATATGTTACGCTCAAAGACCGAAAGCTATTTATCCGCTCACTGAGCGAGCGGAAAAATAGCTCACAACAACGCGTTGATTGAACCGTAAGAAAAATTCGCAAATTGTTGGTATTCAGACAGACATTGGTGGGTTAGGTTAGGGCTATCTTGTGATCATAAAACCGCCGAACGAGCGAAGCGAGTGAGGCGCGAACTTTTCTTACGATTACGCGTTATGAACTTGTGAGCTATTTTTCTGCTCACTGAACGTTTTCGGTCTTTGAGCGTAACAAATACATAAATCTCTACATCGCGGAAAACATTTGAGAGCACGATTCAGAATTGTATGGACGGAGAGATGTCTGTATGGGCATTAGTAACAGCGCCATCTTCTGTTCGCATGCGGACAACACACCGCCCTTGTGTTGGCGGCTCGATCGCGTGCATCACGCGATGACGTCACGCGGGGCAGAACAAAATCGCCATAGATTAATATTGTATAAAATCGCGACTGTTTGTCGGCTTAATTTGCCGATTACTGGTTCGTCTTTGCCCTCTGCATTGCCGACTCACCACAAACCTGAAAGGAGAACCTTTCAGCGAGGGGGACGAGGTTGTCGCTCAGCTTGAGCTCAAAACCGTTTTAGAGCCAATTCTGATCCGACTGATTAAACGTTCGATAATAATGAACACCCAGCATAAATTTGTGGTTTCATTAAATCATTGTGTTCATTAAGCAAACATTATATTTTTCCCGCAAGAGCATTTTAAAA
The DNA here is from genome assembly GCA_905163395.2 of Endotricha flammealis. Taxonomy (NCBI): domain Eukaryota; kingdom Metazoa; phylum Arthropoda; class Insecta; order Lepidoptera; family Pyralidae; genus Endotricha; species Endotricha flammealis. The sequence continues at coordinate 1,447,125 of LR990856.1, read as the reverse complement.
TTTAAAATGCTCTCCCTAATGTACGAAAGACAGTACTACGAACAGCCAAGCTGTATATCGGTTTTTGCTTAACCGAATTGGATGAAATATATCTATATGGTGCCCGCTTCACAGCTTTAAACCAAAAAGTTTTTTTAAATCCGTCCAGTAGTTTCAGAAATTAGCGTGTAAAAATAGACGGATAAATTTTGTTCGATATTCCTGTTATACTGCTAATTCTTCCATCGCCCTAAATTATTTTTATGTAAATATATTCAATGTACAAACTTTTTTTACATCTATATTATATAAGTAATATTATAAAGAGGAAAGATTTGATCATTTGTTTGTTTGCATTGAATAGGCTCCGAAACTACTGGACCGATTTCAAAAATTCTTTCACCAGTAGAAAACTACATTATCAGGGAGTGACATAGGCTATAGCTTTTCCCGAAATTCTATATGGTTCCCACGGGAACGGGTCCGGAACTTCACGCGGACGAAGTCGCGGGCAAAAAAGCTAGTTATATTATATGTAGAAGATAGACAGATTTCTTTCAAACCTGTAAAGATTTCTTCTTCAGGGCTTGTTCTTCAAAAAATTCGGCCATCTCATATCCACGACAAGCATTCTTCGCATTAATAATAAAGAGCAGGTATGAGGTGCATTTTTTGACTAGATTTGGCAGCATGTATTTCTTTGCACCATACAAAAATTCGCAGGCATTGTCGAAAGACGTTATGTTTATCTTTTCCGTGTATATAAATCTAAAATTAATAAAACGACTTAAGGATTACAAGCGTGGGGTTTTAGTACAGTCAACGAATACGAATGAAAGAGGTTGTAGCGCCGAGGCTGGCAACATTACGGGCCTCTACTCGCTATGGCCCGCCGATCCTCAACTTCCGCAAATATTTAAAGACTATAACAAAGAGTAAAATAAGACTATATTATGTGGTAGTAGGGAAGCCGAAGAGGGGTGCTTTTTACAGTTATTAAGGTCTGACGCGCTCGAATTTGAAGAGTTGAAAATATGGTGTTGATACTTAACAGGGTACCAGATATCCCCTATATTTTCACATGAGGGGGGATTCCGTAGTAAAAAAAAACGATCTCTTGAAAAGCGCGTCAGATGAATCTATAAGTATGTGCTGTATGCTGAGAAATGTGTACCTATCGGACAATTTTAATGCGAGGTAGCGAGTGCAGTGGGGGGAGTTATAAATTTGCAAAAACAAACACCTTAGCATTCTCGTGCGCGGTTAAATATTTTTTATTTTTTCTATTTTCACGTAAATTTTAATTTGGCCATTGTGTACCTACTACTAACAAGTCTAGACTGCTGTACTAACATCTACAGGGTTACTGGTGATTAGATGCTATCCTCTCAAAGGGATGTGGGGAGGGGTGGGCGGATGTATGATGAGCGGTGGTGGACTTATTCGCTCGCTGACCCTCCCCAAAAGCGTCTTCGCCCAGACTGGGGAAACGCGGAGGGCCCTGCAGACACTGCGGGTCTCGCCAAGCCAGACACTGCGGGGGGCGTTAAGGTTTGGGTCACATGTGCGAATGCGGCCACCCTGGAAGATGGAGTGCGCGGTGGCGCAAAGTGTCACAGAGTCCACTAAGTGCGTAGTGGACGCTGTGGCACTCGGAGTGGTCACAAAGGTGGAGGGGACCCTTGCCCAGCCGAGACGGCGAGCCGGGGAAGGCCCATCGTCTTGAGGCACTGGTATTCGGTGTCGGCAGTGCACCTGGATGCGGTGTGCAGCTGAAGTATGTGTGTTATGTTAATACAAGGTATCAGCTACCTACATACCAAATATCATAAAAATTGGCCCAGCCGTTTGAGCGTGAAAACAAACATACACATAACTTTCGCCTTTATAATATTAGTAGAATTAACAAATGCTACCTTCACCTTTTTTTAAAATTTTAAACTTGAAAAAAGGGGATTTTAAAAGAACATCAAATTATTAAATATCTTGAAATGGTTCACTTTTGCACAACACATTATAGGGATAAATTAATCCCAAATAACAGTAGTCCCAGAGGATAGCATCTAATTACCAGTAATCCTGTATAAGGATCTGTGTTATCTGTTTTTTTTTATGTGTCCAAAAAGGCCAAAACTGGTTTTCTTTCGCCATTTCTTTTACCAGTGGTCATTTTGCTTTTCTTTAATGGTACCTAGTAGTTTATAGACTAATTACATAAATAATTATTATGTATATAACTAATATTACTGTAACCTGTTTGTAGACGACGCGCTGCAGCTCGTAATAATTTAGTTTTATTTAAATACGTTATACATTTGTAGAATACTTGCTTGATTTTGGCAGAAAGAATTTAATTATTCCCTTTGCCAAAATCAAGCAAGTCGATAAAATGTGAGATGAGTGGTGGTTGCCGCGCGTGAATTACGGTGGCGCCGCCCTCGCGTCGGCGCCGGTTTACGGCACCACCACCTGTCAGTTTCGTTCGTTCTCTCGTTTCTATTTTTTCGCCGGGCAGACATGTTTTTTTTCCTTATAAAGTTTGTAAAGTATTACAATAAAGTATTGCAATAACTTGTGTTTTGACCACTCCACGCCCCATCATATACAAAGCGTGGTCCATTCGGCCGGATATATACGTGGAAAACGTAAAACACAATGTTCAATACTCCACCGCAGCCCGCGAGCCGCCATAGTTCACAATACACGGTTCGCACACGCGGTGCTTGTAAAAGACTCGAACAACTGCTCGAACACGAAAAGAACACAAACACAGCGGAGCAACCGCCCACGGAGGAAAAATCCAATGCAAAAACAATGAGTCGCCTTAGTGGCAGATCCGTTGCAGCACAAAAAAAGCAACTAGAATACGAAGCCGCCCAAGCAAAGGCAGAAATAGACAAATCATTAATCGAGATAAAACTAGCCGCTGATTTAGCCGCCCTCTCCGACTCCAGCAGCCATCGCAGCCTGAAACTCGATGATGATGATGACCCTGAGGAAAAAGTCAACAAATGGTTTGAAAACAGCAACCACTCGCTCTCTAAGGAGAAGATCCACCACCACGAACCCGATGGCGGTGCCGAACTAAACAATTTAGCCAATGCTATGCACCAAACAAATGCGCAAAACAGGCTATTGATGTCCCGGTTGGCTACCTCGAAAGATCTACCACAATACAACGGTGACCCATTGGAGTGGCTTGCCTTTAAGCGGGCATATGAAGAGTCATCCAGGTTCTGTGGATTCACTGACAGTGAGAATGTGTGGAGACTGCGGAAATCACTCGGTGGAGAAGCAAAAGAGACTGTATCCTCACTTCTTATGGGCAACACAGCTCCGCACTCCATCATAGAAGCACTGGAACTCCGCTATGGTCAACCTGATACAATAATAAACAAAATTACATATCAATTGAGAAAGTTACCACCACTGTCACAAAATTACCACAATGAAATTGTGCCTTATTCTATAAAAATTAAGAACTTTGTGGCAGCGGCACAAGCAGTAGATCATACAGATTGCCTCAGAAGCCCAGAATTAATAACTTCAGTGATCTCCAAGTGGCCCAGCATTCTCATAAACAAATGGGCAGACTACTACAGTGTAAACTATAATATGGAAAAATCCAAGTTTGAGAAAATTGCAGACTTTTTGTTTGATGAGGCAAGGAAAATATCAACTGCTAGCTTGTCTTATATTCATAATCAACCTGACTTCAAAAGGAAGTTTGATGATAGAAAGCACCATACAGCACTTTTATCTGAAAATCAAGACGTCTCAAATTGTAAATTCTGCCAAATACATAAGCACAAATTAACAGAATGTTATCGTTTCAAGCGTGCTATGACTAAGGATCGATGGCGTTTTGTAAGAACACACAGACTGTGTCACAAGTGCCTCATAGCAACCCATGAGCGGGATACTTGCCCTGAAGCAGTGTGTGGTGTTGGTGAGTGTGCCTTGCCACACCACAGACTGCTCCATTGGAAACACCCATCGTCGTCCAACTTAAATAAAGAAGCTGTTGCGTCATCATCCAAAGAAACTGTTGTGTCATCATCCAAAGAAACTGTTACCCATGCCAACATAGATACTAAAAAATCTTGTGTGTTTTTGAAAATTGTGCCTATAAACTTACATGGACCTAGTGGTATAATTGGTACGCATGCACTGCTTGACGATGGTGCGACTGTGTCTCTAATATCATCTGACATTGCTGATCGCATCGGTTTGAGTGGTCGTAAGGAAAGTTTGTGTGTGCGTGGTGCCTGGAACACTGAACTAATGTGCCATAGTGAAATAGTGAACTGTACAGTAAGTAATGCAGATAATAAAACATTTGAACTAAGAGCGAGAAAAATAAGTGAATTAAATTTACCAGTGCAAAATTTATCGAGTATTAATTTAGACAATTATGAACATTTGAGACAGTTGCGTGGAAATATATTAACTTGTGCTAGAGATGTGAAACCTCAGATATTAATAGGACAAGACAATTACCATCTTATTGCTCCGATACAAACAATATTTAGCAGTAAGAATAAACCATGCGCAACGTTGACACCACTGGGGTGGTGTGTGCATGGCGTGTGTCCCTATCCCGACCGACGCTATTCAAGATCGCCAGAGTGTGCCTTACTAACAACTGCCTTTACATCACGCCACGCTGACCATTTGCCCTTCGCTTACACGAGTTGCACGGCTTACGAAGATGTCCATGACGCGGCCGCCGCCACCCCCTTACCGGAGGCCGCGCACGCCGATGACGCCTACAACGCATCAGCTGATCCGTCACAGCCATGCTGCCCGTGCGACGCGATACACACAGGCAGCGAGAATGACGCGCTTATGCACGAACTTGTTCGCAAGTTTTTTATGTTAGAAAGCATTGGAGTACACACAAAACCTAGACAAAATAAAGAAGAATTAAAAGTGATAAATATGGTGGATAATTCTGCAAAATTAATTGAAGGAAAATGGGAAGTAGGTTTACCATGGAAAGATGAAAACACAAATATGGTAGACTCATACTGCAACGCCTACCGCCGGTTGAAAACAACTGAAAGAAAAATGTTAGTTAATGAGGCTTATGCAGACAGATATAAAGATAGAATAGATCATCTATTGACAAATGGCTACGCCCGTATTCTTCATGAAAATGAAAACCCAGTACATGGGAAGTTATGGTACTTACCTCATTTTGGTGTAGACAATCCAAATAAAAAGAAACTGAGACTGGTCTACGACGCTGCCGCAACTTCTGCCGGACGCTCATTGAACGACTACCTACTACCTGGACCTAATTTGTTGGAGTCACTGCTTGGCATCATGTTGAGATTTAGAGAAAAACGTATTGGACTTACTGGTGACATCAAAGACATGTTCCTGCAAATAAAAATTAGACCAGAAGATCAACATGCATTGAGATTCCTTTGGCGCGACAATCCTGAAAAGCCTGTAGAAAAATATATGATGACATCCCTGATATTTGGCGCAAACTGCTCGCCATTCATCGCGCAGCATATTAAAAATAAGAACGCGCGACGCTATTCCAACGAGCTACCAGAAGCTGTAGAAGCCATCGTCAAAAATCATTTCATGGATGACTACATAGACTGTTTTGAAAATGCCAGTACAGCTGTTGAACGGATGAGGGATGTTTCCCACATTCACCAACAAGGTGGATTCGAGATAAGAAATTGGACATCAAACGAGCCACTTGTATTTCAAGACATACCCAATGAGAGCTTAAGCGCAGCTGCTGTGAAATTTAAAAGCGATGAGGGAAATTCAAGTGAGCGAACACTCGGACTGCTTTGGTACCCGAGTACAGATACGTTTGGTTTTGATTTATCCTTGCGACGCATTCCAGAAGATATTTTAAACTGCACTAAGCAACCAACCAAACGTCAGCTGTTATCAATAGTCATGTCTATCTTTGATGTATTCGGGTTGCTTTCTCCATTCACTGTACAAGCAAAAATTATTATTCAGAATTGTTGGAAAACAAACATGAAATGGGATGAAGAAATAAATTTAACACAATTTGAAATATTTAAAAACTGGATTACACAACTACAAGAAATTAGAGATTTAAGAATACAAAGATGGTATTTTCGTGCGCCCAACTCAGCCGAACAAGAGAGACAGAGTGATGCAGACCTGACTACAGCCCGAGTGAATGAGACGCTGCAACTACATGTCTTCTGCGACGCTTCTCCCACAGCATATGCAGCGGTTGCATATTGGCGCACACAACCAAGTGACAAAGTGTATGTGTCATTCATAGCCAGCAAGAGCCGTGTCGCACCTATAAAACCTGTCAGCATACCGCGACTAGAACTACAAGCGGCAGTACTTGGCAGCCGCCTTGCAGATACTATAATGAAGGAGCACCGATTACAACCAAAACAAAGATTCTTCTGGAGCGATTCAACGACAGTGCTTCATTGGATAAAAAATGATACCAGAAACTACAATGTTTTCATAGCCAACAGACTTGGTGAAATTGATGAACTGACCAACGCTAGCGAATGGAACTATGTACCGACACAGAAAAATATTGCAGATATAGCGACAAAAATTAACACTTACAAGCTAAAAAGTGATTGTGAATGGTTCCAAGGTCCGCAATTCCTTCATGAAAGCACCAACAACTGGATCTTCTCTGCACCTGAAAAGGAAAATATAGAATTAGACATACAATTATTAGAAAAATCACATCAAGTATGTTTACATAATGAAATCACAAAATGCAACTTACCTGTTCCGGATCCTGAAAATTTCTCTTCATGGCTGCGACTACAGAGGTGTACTGCTACTGCGCTATTGTTTATAGAAAAATGTAAGAAGTCTTCTAAGAAAGAAATTGATGCGGAGATGATGCAAAAAGCTGAGAAATTGTTGCTACTCTTCTCACAGCAACAATCATTTGCTACCGAAATCCATTTATTGAGAGCCGACAAGCCAATCCAAAATAACAGCCGGCTGCGAACCTTGACACCTTACCTGGAAGTTTCATCTGGTCTACTACGCGTTGGGGGACGGGTAGGAGCTGCAACCGATGTTACTTCACATATGAAAAACCCAGTCATATTGGACGGACAACACTCTGTAACAAGACTAATTGTAAAATTCTACCATGAGAATGCTGCTCATGGAAGTAATGAGACCGTAGTGAATGAACTGAGACAGATATATTGGCTGCTGAACCTAAGACCCACGGTACGTAATGTCGCATCTAGATGTTTGTTCTGCCGCATTAGGAGAGCTGCACCTGTCATACCGCGAATGGCTGATCTACCTGAAGCGAGAATGGCACATAACGCACGTCCTTTCACTCACTGCGGAGTGGATTTATTCGGTCCGATGGAGATAACAGTGGGCCGCCGTAGAGAACGGCGCTATGGAGTCCTGTTTACCTGCATGACTGTACGAGCGATACATATTGAGCTGGTGCCATCGCTGACTACGGACTCATTTATAATGGCACTGCGACGAATGGCGTCAAGACGCGGTTGGCCGCAGTACATGTACTCCGACAATGGCACCAATCTGCGCGGCGCTGATAAGGAATTAAAGAAATCCTACCAGGAATTGGAGGACAGCAGCGAGATGAAAGACGAGTTAGCTAACCGCAAACTAATGTGGACCTTCAACTCACCTAATAGCCCTCACAAGGGCGGAGCCTGGGAGCGTCTCATAAGGTCAGTCAAGACATCTTTATCAGTAATATTGAAAGAGCGAGCCCCTCGTGAAGAAACGCTGTCCACGCTGCTCGCAGAAATCGAGAACCTAGTAAACAGCAGACCGCTGACCCATGTTTCTGTTGACCCAGAACACACCGAGGCTCTAACACCTAATCATTTCCTATTAGGATCAAGCTCAAACTTACCGGTGCCAGGAGTTTTTGATGACCATGACCTACAGTTAAGAAAAATGTGGAGAACTGCTCAAAGACTTACCGACATGTTCTGGAGACGCTGGGTCAGGGAAGTTTTACCTACACTGATACCTCGACAAAAATGGTACAAAGAGGAGCAGAATCTGAAAACCGGAGATGTGGTTATAATCATAGATCCAAACTTACCTCGCAACACATGGCCGAAGGGAATCGTTGTGAACACGTACCCTGGAAAAGATGGGAGAATACGTACCGTAGATGTGAAGACGAAGACCACTATACTTACCAGGCCTGTAACTCGCTTGGCACTGCTTCCCAAAGTTGATTAGTGTCCCTGAAGTGACACTGGGCGGAGATTGTAGACGACGCGCTGCAGCTCGTAATAATTTAGTTTTATTTAAATACGTTATACATTTGTAGAATACTTGCTTGATTTTGGCAGAAAGAATTTAATTATTCCCTTTGCCAAAATCAAGCAAGTCGATAAAATGTGAGATGAGTGGTGGTTGCCGCGCGTGAATTACGGTGGCGCCGCCCTCGCGTCGGCGCCGGTTTACGGCACCACCACCTGTCAGTTTCGTTCGTTCTCTCGTTTCTATTTTTTCGCCGGGCAGACATGTTTTTTTTCCTTATAAAGTTTGTAAAGTATTACAATAAAGTATTGCAATAACTTGTGTTTTGACCACTCCACGCCCCATCATATACACTGTTCATAATCTTTGAAGAAAGTGTCTGTGAAGACCTAATCTGTGAATAAATATTTCGAATTATTTATTTTTTGTAATGATTAACCAACAGCATATACATAGAAACATTTAACAAATAAGCAGATAAGGGTATCAATCTTATATATACACAAATTACAGGTTAACACAGCATTCGTAGAGTTAAAATTATAAGTGACCAAACAAAAAATAAAAAACACAATAATAACGAATTTGAATAATACATTAAAAAAAACTTGTTCTGCTGGCCGATCAATGCCTTGCAAACTCAAATGCCTTGACGGTCCATGTAGTTACCTGCCCTGCATAGGCTATAAGAAACATAATTAGTAATTACAAGTAATTATAATGTGTAATGCCCATTTTCATCAACACCTCCTAGCGGTAGGAATAACCATATTCATAACGCTAGGATTTGTGAAAACGGGCATAATTATATTACTTATTATGTGTATGTAATGCATAACGTGGGTACTTTGTAGCTACATATATGGGATGAGATTGGAACATGATACCTACATACACAACACTGATAAGAAGAGATCACCACCTAAGGGAGACCCGCCCCTAACACAACTCTCTGAGCATTGTTGATACGTGGTAATAGATAATGTATCAATGAAGAAATTGTATTTTTTTTAATAAATACTTATTAATTTAATATAAGTTATTATATTTTTAATCAAAAACTCTCTTGGCCACAAGAAGTTCACTGCGAGCTGTGATAATATTATGATGCTAAATCACAAACATTGTAAAAACAAAGTAGGTACTTACCCCAAGACAGCTTTAAATGCATCAGGCAGCATATCTGGAATAAGTATAGGTCCGTCTTTCACGGCAAAATTCCCGTAGAACATAGCCTCAAACACCGGCGAGGCCATCGCCAAGATCATCCTGTGGCCTGCTATGGCCACCTGGTCGGGCTTAGAGCCCACCAAGAAGGTGCAGTCAGACCACTGCCCACTCCGCAGGAGATGACGAACGCGGTCGTTATTGCTTGCGCATTTCAACTGCCAATCAGTGTTATCTTCTTCCATATTTTTTATAAAACGGTCATGAAGTAATAATCTGAACATGTAGGTAAATAAAAGTTATAGCAATGATCTACACTACAAAAATAGTTAACTAAACTTTTACCCAACCACAGAGTAAAGTTCGAACTTTTATCTACCAACTTTTTCCTCTCGTAAAATAACGACTCTACCTACAGTGCACTGCATCTGCACAGGGTAGCACAGTGAGCACACTTTAGTACTGCCGTGTGCCGTCAATTTTCATAGGCAACAACGATATTAAATTTGGCGTCTGGCGGGTGAACTAAAATTAAAAAAAAAATCATCGGCGGCCAATACAAATTTTGTGTATTCCGCTCCGTCGGATGGGGGATTTATTCAGAAAATAAAGGGTTCATACATAGTATAAGAAATAAATCTGTGGTCACTTCTCATTTCTATAATTTATTGAAGTTACTTACTGCAAGATTAATATTCTTTCAATTAGCAATTATCAATATCAATAAGATACATAAAAAACCAACAATTATAACTGACAAGGTACTACCTATATCAATAACGCATGCATTTAATACTTTACCACCATATTATAATTAAATACCTAAACACAATTAACTAGGTACGGATACAAATTGAATTTGCCTAATTAGACTTTAGAACACGTCGTCCGTCACTGTTCTGTTCGTAGACAGAGAAAACTATAGACAGCTGCTATGCGTGCCGCTGAAAGGGACAGAAAAAAAAGTACATACTAGATGTAGAGTTGCCAGGTAAAGATAAATTTACCCCATACTCTCGATTTCCTTTTTGTACACAAAATGGTAAATTGACATGCTAAAATACTTAATGAGTACTTAGTAATGTTACATGTGAAAAATATTACTAGGAAACTTTTTAATGCACTAATAGAACTGACAAATAATAATTAAATTCGTAGACTGTATATTTTTTACCCTACCTAACCTTTGCTTTGCTTAAATAATGATTTTTTTAATACCTAATACTAATTGGGTAGGAAAACAATCTGTAGAAATGTAGCTGCTTGGCGGCAGAACTAGGCGAGACAGCAAATGACCCAAGCAGACGATTTTGAATAGTCTCCCGCTGCTCTGGTGAAAAATAGATAAATAACGCAAAATCTCTCGGATATGTAGTGGCTCGTTCCATTAAACTGAAAAACTTTTTAAAATACGCAAAATCATTTTTTTAAACTTCCATACAAATTGACTTGGTTAGCTGATCAGGTTGTATGAAAAGTATTTTTTTTTTTTAATATTTTGTGAAACTTTTTTTGTGAAATAAAAGTTGTTCAGTTTCGTGAGTTTCATAGCTAAGTCGTTGTAGGTATAAGATTATTATTAAATAAAAATACCCAAATCAGACAAAACATTTTCTTTTAATAAAATATATTAACTACTACTATTATTATTTCTACTGACCTTTAAATAACACTAATTTATTATGAACGTTTCTTATTTTTTCCTTCGGTACAAATTCTCGAAGACTTTTTTGCAGTCCAATTCGTTCGTCCCGTTGCTTCTGTCCACTTTCGACATATTATGTCATCATCCGGAAAACTGAAACGTGTCATTTAAATACTCTTGTAATTCACCACACATAACAAGTATCAAACACCAAAATAAAATGTAACTACCTCAAATTGTGGGAGAATAAAAATGTAAAAGCCGGCAACACTGAACAAAATCCAATTTTTAGGTTATGAACTATTTTATATTAATAATTTTCCATATTTAACGAAAATTTTATACTTGACGTGATGCTAGATACTTTAGACACTCAATTATTATATTGAAAGATTGATAATTGGCATTTACGTGGCATACTTACGAATGAAAGGACAATTTCTTTCACTATCGCTTTTGTACGTCAAAACACTACAACGCACCATGTTAACAAAATAACAATGCACTAATTGTTCACAATAAGCATTCCCTGCCCCTAAGGCGACTCTGTGACCGTATTGTGCACTTTTTAATAAAATTTACACCAAATTACATGTTGTAAGAAATCAAGTGACTCCTATCTGTCAAAATTGTTTAGCACAGAACTGTGCTGACCTTGAAAAAACTGGCACGCGTCGCGAAACAAAAAATAGTATCTTTCTGTCTCGTTTTTTTACACGATATACCCATAATTCCATCTTTTTCATGTGTGAATGCGACAAATGCTATCAATTTGTCTATAGTTTTCTCTGTCTACGGTTCTGTTCGACGACCGGCCCGGCACCCGAATGCCAGTCTGTGAAGGCGTCTCCACACGGTTGGCAAACAACGGCAAACAGCGAACACAAACAACAAACACGAACGTGTGGACCAGCTGTTTGTCTGTTTTTGTTTGTGTTTGCCGGTGATCGCCGTCGGAGTCGGTTTTTGTGCACAAATCAAAGGGTGTTCGACAAACATGTTTGCGATGTATCCACACGCTTGTTAAACAGACGGTAGTGATTGCCAAACGAAAGATTTCTGTGAATTTTGATCATCCACCATCGTCTTTGTTTCCTTCTATTTCTGATTTTTATTTCTAAGTAGTTGTTTTGTTAAGCAACTAGCCAATAATACCTATTTTGAAATTGATTTTTTGAAAAGAAATAACTCCCCCCAGGTGGGATTTTAACCCACGACCCCTGGATATACAGCCGAGTGTTCTCCTTCTTTTTCGTTTCGTCGAACAGCAATACATAAACACAACAAACAACCATTGTGCTGTTCCATCAGCGGTCAGGTTTGCTTAGATTGTGCTCTACGAACTAGGCAATGCCTTTGGCCAATCCTAGTTTTTTTTTGTCACAAACTAATTCACGTGTTATTATGAATACATATTCTGATCGAAGTACAATGTACTAGACTCAACAAATAAAATATAATAAGCAATGGTATGAATAGTCTGAATACCTGACAACATCCGCTCACCTTACTTGTTACAGCCTCATGTCTGGACCTTAATCCAGAGCTTCATATTTTCAGCACAAGATGTATCACTCACCTCTTTGACGACCTATCTGCTCCTCGCATATCCTCGACTTTATAACGGTCATTGCCGAGGACTTCTGTAATTATATGGGCCTGCATATATAATAAAAATACTTTTGGTATTTTGGCGCCAACTACGACAGCGTCCGCATCCATCTGGGCTCGTGATTAGAAATTTAATTTCCGTGTGTTTTAGCGTTTGATTCATAGTATTGATAGTGTAATGTGAAGCAAACCTTTGTTAAAGTGCATAGTGATTGAAGTTTGTGATCAAGAACTATTAAAAGTGTATTACCGTTGACTTCAAATTTCGCCTTTACTGAAGAAATTTTGCTATCTTATTTCTTCGGGGCGTCTTGACTCAGAGACTGTATAGTTGTATACTGAGTCAAGATAGCATGAATACGCTGCTTTTAATGATATTATTGTTATACTATCATATTACATGACACAGGCTAACCACAACGAACAAGAATGCATACTTGCTTTACACAAACATGGTTATGGATCAAATACGACTCTGGCGTTTTTTTTTGTCAAAAATACCTACGTCTACATGCTTCGATAAATATAAAAATAATAATAACAATCCTTCGTGGCTAAGAACACAATCGGTGCAGGGGGCTGATTCTCGCAACAAAAACCGATTCTATTTCGATTCAAATGATATTTTGAATGAGTGAGACAGCGATAGAACTTCAATCGTAATGGAATCGGTTTTTGTTACGAGAATAGGGGGTCTGGTGGTAAGGCAATCACTGCTGCTAGACATCCATGACGCGTGCGCGATGCGTCGCCCACGTTAAAGGAATGAAGAAGGAGAAAGAAACACCCAGCAGCTTCCTGGAAGGCCTCTCGGGATCCAGCAGTGGACTTCTTGAGCATATTTTTTTTTATTTATTTTTTTATTGAAATAAATATTTTACTTATATAAAAAAGATATAAGTAATAATACAACTTGGAACATTGCACTTCATTTAATTAAATTGATTCTATTTATACATAATTTATATGAGCATAACTAAATCATAATTTACCCTAACGTCCCCCTCCCCCAAGGTACTTACAGTGGAAACTTAAAAATTAATTTCAACTAGAAATCTAAATAATAAGACAATAGTTTATTTCTTTTTGTTAAAAAAAATAAATGGTAATATTAAAAGTTGTATGAAAAGAGGTTTGAATACCTTTACGACCTTTCCCAGACAGTATTTTCTCAAAATGGCGGCCAAATCAAAGCATTCAAAATCATCAATTAAAACAAAAAACTTTTATTGACAAATCGCGAATAGTGTCGGATTTAAAAAATTTAAAAGACATGTAAAAATTAAAACGATAAAAATAGTCTTATCCTTTACGATTTGGTTGCAAAATTTATTTCATGTATGATATACCTCAATATACCTAATCGCAATTTAATTTTAGTTAACGTACTCGAATAATTCTATGTATACCCACCCAGTACTACATAAATACAAATGTATGTATAATTATATAATTTGTTTATATTCCACATTTTTATCAATAAGCTTCATTGCTTATTGTCAATCTGAGGACACCGTTGGTGATCCTGGCTGTACAGGAGACAGCGGTGGGAATGTGTGGTGGGCTTGTCCCGATTCCACATTTTTATAATATTGACTTCAATTTCCATGATGACATATAAATGGAGCTCTAATTACAGAAGCAATTTTATAAGGAATCGTTGATTTCTAATAAGCTCACTATACTCGCCTACTAAATTTGAAGAGCTTGATGGCGTCGCTGTGTCGCACTCTAAAGCGAATACGCGCGCAAGCGACGTCAACCCTAGCCAATGTTTGGATGAGTTTCGCCACCTCTAGCTTCTCCGTGCTTCGGAGAGCACGTTAAGGCGTCGGTCCTGGCTGTTGTCGATTAATGACAGTCATCAAGTCGGTGGCCTTCTGGTGGTTTGAAAACATTGGCTCCTGTCGCGTTGGAGCGGCGTAGCAGAGTACACTCTGAACCCCTTCGATAGAATTGAGACCCGTATCCCTGCAGTGGGATGATTGTGGGTTGATATGACGAAATCTTAACACTACTCTTATAAGATTTTTTTGATTTACTATTATAGGAACAAATAATAATAAGATAAAAATATTGTCTTACTATTTAAATATCAGAATAATATTCGCCACAATTTATTTTCCTATTTTTTTAACAATCAATGGCGTATACCGAATATAATAATGATATTCATTTATATTAATAATAAATACACTTCGTTAAATACCTAAATACGAGCATAGGGTGAACGTACAGAATAGTACGAAAATTATGAGGATGATGGCAACCCAGGCGGGTACGGTACCTGTGAACAATATTGCCAGTGTTAAAATATTAATCTTTAAGAAATATGAAAATACAATAAATCTACTAATATTTTTTTACCGCTACATTTTTTTTTTTTTTTTTGCTGTTGCATAATTATCTAATTACTAGCTGATGCTCGCGGATTTACCTGCGCATTCCCATATGAAAATACAATAAATCTACTAATATTTTTTTACCGCTACATTTTAATTTTTTTTTTGCTGTTGCATAATTATCTAATTACTAGCTGATGCTCGCGGATTTACCTGCGCATTCCCATATGAAAATACAATAAATCTACTAATATTTTTTTACCGCTACATTTTAATTTTTTTTTTGCTGTTGCATAATTATCTAATTACTAGCTGATGCTCGCGGATTTACCTGCGCATTCCCATTGTTTCAGATTTCATCAAACATAGCTTGGATATTGCTCCAAGCTAAGCATATTATCAAATATGATATAATATAATCAAATAAATAAAATTGTAACCATATAACTGAGTATTATAATTATTATATTATGGCGAAATTCCTCCTCTCTGCTTTTGCAGCGCCCAACAGGGCCCTTATGTGAGTGTAGAATTATTGTATTATATTATATTACTGTATAGTGTATTATGTGATCTGCATGTAATTTGAGGAACAATAAAGAATTGAATTGAAAATCTATCCAGTACTTTCGAAGATTTTCAACGAAACAGACAGAAAAAAAAAATTTTGTCGTCTTTTATTTAAAATGAACAGACAAATGGTTTTACTCTCTTACTATATGTATAGAAATATGATTTCAATATTGCTAGTTTGTTTTTACACATATACTACACACTAATTCTTCTTTTTTTGAGAATAAATTCTTAAAACTTATTTCATCACTTAAATTATGTATTGTGCGGGGAACGAACCCGTGCTATTTGTCAATGGAAGTAGTTCAACAAATCCTTGCATCGCATTCCTGAGGGTCGTGACCTCTAGAAATCAGCTTATCCAATGACTTGATTTCATGAGGTTCTCATGGGAATATACAAATGGTGGGCTCCCACGTCCTTGCATGACAATAAGGATAAATTATATAAAAAAACAGCAAGCTCTAAGTTTCTTGCAAGCTTTTCTTAGCACAAGAAGCTAAGATGTTGTATTAGGTTTATTTGAATAAAAATAATTATGGGTTTACTCACTTCGGTAGGGCAGGCTGTGCACGCAGAGGCAGTTGTCGACGGAGATGGAGAGCAGCGCCGCCTCGCTGCGGGACGCCACCGGAGGCCCGAAGCCCCGCACGGGCAGGAACTGCAGCCCCGTCACGAACATCATGTGCGCGTTCTTCACGTGCAGCACGCGCTATACACAACAATCACATAGGCTATATTTTCAAAAAACTTACTTGTAATTCGAAAGTATATCCGGAACATGCGTATATAAAACGTGTACTTAGATGGACTTGATCAAAAAATGTATCACCTGTAGACTGAACGCCACGTAGACGTCGACGGAGCCACTGAACATGGTGCCGACTCCCACGAAGCGGCCGTCGTCCCTGACGGCCAGCGCCGACAGCGACTCGGCCAGCAGCAGCGAGCGGCGCAGCTCGCCCGCCGCCCACTGCTGCAGCAGCCCCCGCTGCCGGCCCGAGCGCGACAGCGGGTTCGCGATCGTGAACATGCGGTACTCGTCCTTCTTGTCTTCAACCAGGCCAAACCTGAAATTGTCACTAGGATTTTATTACATTATAAATACTAGCGCTAGCTAGAAAGCACAAACGTGGTCATCCAAAACAGACTTTGCGGCGGACTGTCGCTGCAGAAGCGAAGTCAATACGGAAGATTTGAGCGAAATAAAACGCGGAGCTCGGGATGGTGACGCACTGTGAACGCCCTCTGCCCCGCCTAGGAGACTTAGGACCTTAAGTTCGTTTGCGTGTATGCCGCTTTCCCGTGGGATTTTTTGTATGTATTTTATAAACCTGCCTCTTGAATCTCTCTATCTATTAAAGAAAACCGCATCAAAACCCGTTGCGTAGTTTTAAAGATCTAAGCATACATATACATACATGTATATACTATGTGAATATAATCATTTATTTAGTTCATAAAACATGAAATGATCTTATAATTAGTGTCAGCAGGTATAGCCATATTTCGCTTGTTGGCATATGAAATTAATATAATAAAGGGAGACCCATACCCCTGCAGTGGGGTGATTACGGATGATGAAACAAACCTGCATCTCCTGAACAAGTATTTGGTCCCGTTTGGCGGCTGGCAGGTGATCTTCATCAGCGGCTCCTGCTTCTTGGCCGTGGACCACAGATTCGCTATGCCATCCTTGCCTATGCTCACCAACTGTTTGTCGCACGGACTGAAGTCCAGGTCATCCAGCTGGAATACGAAAATTAATTACAATTACCAAATGCCTGGACTATTAATATACTTAAAATACTTTATCCTGACTGAGAATCAACGTACAGCCTAAACCGCTATTCGTTGAGACCTAAAACTTGGAAGTTGTGTTCGTTGTATGACGTAGGCATACGATAAGAAGGGATTTTCGAGGGGAAATTCCCACGGGAAAGCGGGATACACGCAATTGAAGTTGCGCGGTTTTAGCTAGTTATTATATATCGATCTAAATAAACAGTGTGTCCCGAGCAAAAAAATTTTATCTCGTGAACGCAGCCTCACAAAAAATATAATTTTTGCATGTCAAGCATCAAATATTTTTTTAGGTGAGAATAACTGTAAGGGAAGTAGGATATTTTAATAAATATATTTCGATGCCGTAATTGAACCCGCGACCTAATGTTGTGACTGATAAACACTGGACCCATGAAGTCGCAAAATACTTGTAAATCAGTTATCACTTATTCACTTGTGCTCAAAGGTCAAGATAATAGGTCAGTGATCTCTGAATATGTTCTACTGTATAATATAGATCATTGTCACTCATTGTTTTCCGCATATTTATTTTTAATTGATAATTTGATGCAACCGTGCGCCTCTGGGCTCAGACGGTACCTGGAAATCAGTGTTCTGTATGTAAATGGAGAAATTTGTCATCTATGATCCATTTGCTTACCGCTGCACACACAATCAATCAACCAAAAAATACTTTATTCTGTAGGCCCTGCGGGCCCTCAGACGCACCATTTACAACATATAAATAGCAAAAATTTTGTGTGTGTGTGTGTGTGTGTGTGTATGCGTGCGTGCGCGCGCGCGCTCGCTTGTGTGTGTGTGTGTGTGTGTGTCTGTGTGTTGGTGTGTGTGTGTGTGTGAATGTATGTATGTTTGTAATGAATAAACTCAAAGAGTACTGGACTGATTTCAAAAATTCTTACATCATTGAGAAGGTACATTACCCCCGGGTAACTGCCTATGTTATATTGCGACATTGACGCGGCAATGTATAGTGTCGCGGCCCCTTGTCGCGTCGTTGCCATCCAATTCAGTTCAATGAGAATCTATGTGTTAAGTCGCGTCGCTGTCGACCCGCTTGTCGCGGACATCCAGATTGAGGCCTTATTGTTTTTTTAACAAGAATAACAGTTAAATGACAAGAAGAGATCAATCGACAATTTCAGTAATTCTTTGTGCCTTGAAAATACAAATAAATGGCTATCAGCAATTTTCAAGAAATCAGTCAATTCCTTTGTTGACTGTATATTGTAAAATAATTGAAAAACTACTTTCCCGTATTTTTTTTAAGTTTTTTTCTTGACTAAATATATCTGTAATTTTAATGAGGATAATGATGTAAATAGTAAAAGTATATACCTCTTTAGTATGTCCTTCCAAAACAAAGAGAAGCTCCATCTTGGGAAAGCTCCAAAGCCTCACTTTTGTGTCCATCCCTCCAGTGGCCATCAGCTTGCCGCTGTGACTGATTCTGACTACTCGCTGCAGTGGATCATCACTGAAAACATTATGAAATTATTTATTCTAAGTAAGGTAGGGCACAGCGGATAATCCGCTCAAATCGGAGCAGCAAGGTCCACCACCTAACAGAAGATTGTAGCCAAATAGCATTGGTCTCTGCCATGTTGTGTTTCTATGGTAAGTATGGTCTCCAGAGCTTTTTACAGGGTCGGTAACGCGCGAGTGATACACCCAGTGTTGCAGGTGTCCATAGGCTATGGTAACTGCTTACCATCACCCGATCCATATGCTTGTTTGCCACCTTAGTGGTATAAAAAAATCTACAATTTGTAATCCTTTACTCAATTGATTTGAAAGCATTTTTCAGCAAAAGATAAATTCAGGAGGAAGGTTTTACATACAATTTTTCCGGCTATCTCTTGTTTAATGTTTACATTAAATGAAATCGTTTATTTTTTAGTAGGCCTTCACAGGCATATTATTTTTATTATGTATTAAATAAATAAGCTACTCATCACAATTTCGGAAACAAAGCAAAATTAACACTGGGTAAAGAAATGGCAAAAGAAACTCATGTAAAAATGTTTTTAAAATCTCACATTAGCATTTACTGAGTCACATTCCAAAGTGTTATTACTGCGTAACTAGTTTGTGTTGGTTGTTGCATAAATCATAACTGTCATGCTGTGTTTACTCACAGCTATGTGTAGCATTCTGAATTTCTATTACCTCATTTCAACATACAGAAACACTTTAAGGGCCTGTTTCACAATATCTTGTAAAGTACCAGATAACAGATAAATTTTGTAAGATTTTTGGACAATTCATTGAGTGTTCTTTATTCTCTATTATTGCAGAGGCATTAGCCATATGGTAGATTAAGTCAGCCACATAGGGAAGTAAGTTTGACAAACTACTCCATTGCAAGTGATGCAAAGTTAGACATTGTTCTTGCGAAGTTCTGAATAGGCTATTTGATGATTAAGAAACGTATGAACAAGACTGCCAGTTTATTCGACAAATAAGCTATTCCACAGCTCTAAGACTGAGAGGAAGCCTAATTTGAGGTTTCACTAAACATTTAATTTTATGGTAATAACTATTAAAAAAGTATAAAAATTCTATATTGGTATGTGTTAATTAACTACTTAGGCCACATAGTTTAATTGAATAATGAAAAACGTACCCAAAATCTGTCTGCACACTATCTGTTGGCCGTATTTCAAATGATATCCTTTTTTCAGTTGTATTACTATTGCTATCCTTTTTAGAAATATTATCGTTCTCTGATACTGTGCGTCGTCGCCTACGCACGAGGCCGTTCTCGGCGCGGAAGCTGCCGCGACGCATCTCTGCCGCGTCCACCATTCGGATGTTCACCTTGTACAGCTGGCAGTGGCTCTCCTGCCCTGCCGTCAGGTACGTACGGTTGTTGTTGTTGTTCACGGAGCATGTCATCACTACATTAGGACCTGTTTCGTGTCTCATCACCTCCTCGGCCACAAATCTGTTCCCATTGTGTGATATTTCAAATATTTCCTACAAAAAATTTTATTGTTTATTGAAAATTTTATTTTTAAAAAAACTAAATTAACCTAATGAATGTACAGTCAGAGACTTGTTTTATGATGACTTAATAAATTCCCAGCTTATTTTAATTCAATGACACGTATACGAAATATATTTCGTGTGAAAAATATTTTTAAGCGTTCACTTTCGTCCGAGTTTTATGTTAGGAGTAACTCACAAATCCATTCGCGACGCCCGTGTTGGACGCTCCACCTCCTCCGGCGACCAGGACATGACGATTCGTGAGCGTTTGAAGCGTATATAGTGGAAAATCCACCCGAGCTAAAAGCCCGTCACATCTGTTCCGTGACATCGTTTACTTAAAACATCTATCTTGTTTCGACCACTCAGAACTGAAAACTATCTCGTTCCTGTATTATACCACATTAGTACGTTATAATAAATATATAGAACAATATTTATACTATTTAATAAATGCAAAAACAATACTAATTCACATAATAAACTTTCAGAGACTTTTGTAGTTCCAACATGACAAAAGTCAAATTTGACATTAGTAATAGTGACGTGACGTGCTCGTAAGGAGATTCGAGTCGAGAACAATATCATGTGGTTGAAAATGAACTGGCAATAACCGTTTCAAAGCTTATGGCGTATCCACACGCCCGGCAAACAACGGCGAACAGCGAACACAAACAGCAAACACGAACGTGTGGACAGCTGTTTGTCTGTTTTTGTTTGTGTTTGCCAGTGTTCGGCGTCGGTGTCGGTTTTTGTGCACAAATCAAAGGGTGTTTGACGAACATATTGTTTAGGATGTATCCACACGCTTGTGCAGCGCAAGCAGTCAGTAGTAATTGCCAAACGAAATCTTTGTTTCCTTCTTTTTCTGATTATTATTTATAAGTAGTTGTCAAATTATTTAAATTTCAATAAATAATTATCTATTTTTTATTTATTTAATTTTATAAATTAGGGTATCTAATCCTAGTTTTTTATTATATTAGGAATAATTTTATTTATTGTTTCAGATTTTTTTTCTTTTTATCTTTTTTTTTGAGCTTTTTTCCACAGAAGTTTTTAGGCATCATCATCATCATCATCATAACCCTCTAGTGGGTGTGGTTTCCGCACTTAGTCCTGTACTGGACCATTGTACGTGAGCCGTGGGGCTGTCATTCCATCCAGCCCACCTCCCTCCAGAAGCGAATTAGTCCTCCCAAACTGCTCAGTGTGTCTGCAAGAGACATTGGTGACCCAAGTGTCTCTTTCCGGATTTGGGTGACGCCTGTGCACTAAGTTTTTAGGCAACTAGCCGTTCATATTTTGAAATTGATTTTTTGATAGAAAAATTTCACCCCCCAGGTGAGATTCAAATACAAATACAAATACAAATACAAATATTCTTTATTCGTGGAACATAGGTACATATTAATGGTCGTTAACAATAAATAGTTTCACCATGTCCTGCCGCCAGGCGTACAAACAATAAGCCGCTTATTAAATTCAAATTACAATTTACATTAATATCAAAATTATTTACGAATTATATCAATCGATTTATATCAAATTTGCATAGAAAATATAAGTAAAATTACAATTTAAAAATTCAGACAAACACATACACAAAAAATTAATCTGTTAAGTATTCTTGCACACTATAATAAGCTTTACTTATGAGAAACTGTTTAACCCTTTCGCGACCAAGGGAAATATTTTTCCCTGCCTAAAAAATCGTAATTAATCAATAAATTATTATCTAGTCGACATTTTTTTTACTAATTGTCATAATAGAACGTATGACAAAGACAACTAATGTATTTCGGAATAATTAAAAATGAAACAACTGTAAAATTTCCTTCGCGCCAAAATCAAAACCTTCGCGGGCTGAATTCCATATTACTTCTAAGTTTTTTAGAGTAATAATAATACAATTACTACGTTTTTCCATGTGTTTTATTTCATTTGGTAAGTACATTTTTATATAATAATAAGATGATCGGCAGATAATCAGCCACGAATACCGAAATATGCAAAATTATCAAAGGGAAACATTTTTCCCTATGGTCCATAACTGGCATATGTATTGTTGTGTTCCTATAATGTTGTACTCTATCATAATCAATTGTTTTCGTGTATTTTTGTTATATTTACAGTACTTTTTTACAGAAATGGCTAAAAAAACGTGCAGAGAATTTCATATTCATGATGAAGAAAGAATGCAGTTGTTGATGTATGGATAATAGTGGCAGAGAAAAATACTTCCAGCTAGATGAAGATGACCAGCAGTTCATTGCGCAAGACAGAAAAAATGGGGTCACTGTCGTTGAAATTGAAGATTCTTTTTTTATATGGCAAACAAGCATACGAACTGCATGATGGTAAGCAGTCACCGTAGCCTATTGACGCTTGCAACACCGGGGGTATCACTCGCGCGTTTCCACCCTGTAAAAGTGGAGCTTTGAAGACCTTACTTACCGTAGGAACACAACATGGCCGAGACCAATGTAATTTAGCTACGATCTGCTGTCACATGTCCAGAAGTGGTCATGTGGTACAACAAATAAATGGGAGGTGTGGACCTCATGGACTAGTGTAAAGCATGATGTGCAACGTCCACCTGTGCTTCACAACTAAGCAAAATTGTTTTGCAAAATATCATGATTGGATCTTCTTTATTATTATTATATTTCCTTATCATTTTAGTTCTAATTTTCATGTCATAAAGCAAAGAATAAAATACTTATATAACAAATCATACTATTATTTTAGTTACCCTTATGGCCCACAGGGAAAAATATTTCCCATGAAATTACAAAAAAACTGTACAGTCTGCTTTATTTTCGTGGAGATATTTCATTATTTTACACCTATATCAGCTAAAAAAATTAGTTGCATACTTATATTTCGTCTTGGATATCTAATGGTCCTGTAAGGGTTAAGTTTTAATTTAAAGTTATCACTCTGTTTTATAGTGCTTGGTACTTTGTTATAAATTTTGGGGGCCATACTTAATATATTTTTATTAAATGTGGTGGTTCTCGACATAGGCAGCTTTAACTTATTCTCATTACGCTTACAATATGAAAATCGATCATAAAAACCTGGATTGTTTTTGACAAATAGGGCTGTTTCATAAATGTATATAGAAGGCACAGTTAATAGTTTTAAGTTTACAAAGTACGGCTTACAAGAGTCAGTGGGGACCAGTTTGCATATTGCTCGAACACACTTTTTTTGCGCTTTGAATACGTCGATCTTTTGTGTAGAATTTCCCCAGAAAATAATGCCATAGCGTAGGGTTGACTCGACAAGTCCATAGTACGCAGTTAAAACTGCAGCCCGATCAGCTACCTTATTCAGCATGTAAAGTGCATAGGAATATTGATTAAGTTTTTTACACACATTTGATGTGTGTGTTTTCCATGACATATTACTATCGATATGTATACCTAAGAACTTGGTAGTTGTAGTTTTTTCTATATTATTATCATTATAATTAATATTTAATTTTATTTCATGTTTACGATTATTTGGTTTATATTGAAATGTCATATATTTTGTTTTATTGAGATTAATTATTAAATTATTTGAGTTTAGCCATTCAATTATATTTATTAATGCTGTATTTATTTCAGTTTCAAATTCAGTCACATTCTTCAATTTACTTTTTATAACAATAGTGCTATCATCTGCAAAAAGTATCATGGGGTGATCCACACATCTGGGGAAGTCATTGATATATATCAAGAACAACAACGGCCCCAATACGCTACCCTGGGGCACTCCGCAAGTTGTTTAACAATGAGCGACACAAATTTATAGTAGAATACTTTCTTACTTCACTATTATAATCAATACATGAAACAATCGCATATTTTGAACATATAAAATTTAGTTCATAGTTTAGTTTATGTTTCGAACCCACGATCCCTGGATATCCGGCCGAGTGCTCTCCTTCTACGTTTAATTTCACTTTCCGTCATGCCTAAAGTGATCGCTGCCAGCCACCACAAGTTCGTCGTCCGCCATTTTTGCTACCGGCATAGACTGCATAAACTGGCACGTTCGCCAAGCGTGTGTATACCGCGTTTGTGTTCGGTGATTGTGATCGGTGTTTGGCATATTATGGTGTTCGGTGTTTTGTGTTTGTGGCGAACAGCGAGCGTGATCATTTTGTATTTCTATCGGTATTTCATTGTGATGTGAAAGTCTATTAAATTTTATACAAAACGGACATTATTTTAGCACCTATCGACTGTCTTTTAAACTTTGCAATGGTCTTGGCAACACTAATAAAATCGAGTCATGCACGCAGCACGCACGACTCGAAGGCGCGAATTTCAAGACACAGACAGTCTGTTTTCGTGTCATGCCGTCCGTGTGAAGAAAATTTGCTCTTGAATTTTTAACAAGTACGAAATCGATGTTTAGTTGGATGAACATAAATATATCTTGCCATTTGGACGATGAATAACAATTAACATTATCACTCGAATGGATCATTAGTGTCAAGTTTATTGTGTTGTTACTCTGAACAATAAAATCAAAATAAAATAGTATACTATCAAATCATACCTGTAGTTTTATTAGAAACATGTAACCTTAGCATGTTTTAAGTAGGTAACATTATTTTAAATCTTTGCCGTCCATTGTTGAAATGAAATAAAATAATATTTTTAAATTTATATATTTTGTAATCTTATTATTATGTCACATTATGTACAATGGTAGGTATACCTTATACTAAGACCTTATAACTATATTAATATACAAATCAATACCTATGCAGTTTGACGACAAAATCAGAAATTGTCTAGTAGAAAGTCACTTAGAACACTTAATTCACTTACCAATATATAAAAAAATACTGTCAAGCATATGCACATGGTGAAGCTGTTGACTATCATAAAACTATAAATCAAGTTCTAAACAAAATATCTGAATTTTTTGAGAAATATAATGTTTCTGTTTCCTCTTGCGAACACAAAGATGTTAGTAGCCCTATTCCCTACTGTGGTTATCGTGAGATTCCCTACGTTTAAAGTATATCTTATGACTCCCCTACACAATGGTTCATTACGATGGGCACGCAGAAGCTAATAGAAATTAGTGAGTTGCACAAACGAATTTTTGGTTATATAAATTTTGTTTTGTACGAAGTTATATAAATTCTCAAGCAGTCTCTTTTTCTCGTTCTTAGTTTGACAGTGATAGGCGTAATTAATTAATGTGACATTAACTTATGTGTTTGTGCAACTCGTAATTTAGCTTTTCGTCGGCGGTGCTCGTTAATTTCAATATGTAAATATAATTGATCTAATCAAGCCGTCCCTCACGGAGTCGCTACTCTGGCCGATGCAAAAGTTGAAGAAAACCGATTCTGCCTCAACCTGCTGCGCACACGCACCCATCGGATACCATCCGACCTTGTTGAACACGATGCCCACTTTGTATACCTGTTAATAAAATATATATATTATTTATTATATATATAGGGGACAAATCACTGAAATTACACAGATACTAGCCACAAAGTAAGATCGAGACCTGTGTTATGGGATACTAACTCAACGATACTATATTTTATAACAAATACAAGACCTAAGCCAATGAGAAAAAGTTCGTTTTTCATCATGACCCGACCGGGATTCGAACCCGGGAACCCTGGGTGGCGGTCCTTGGTGGATGTTCATTAGTCAAGTCACCTTGTTCCTCTGTATATAGACCGGTCGGTTGAATATGATGTCGAGCAGGTGGCGGTAGGGCACGCGGCTGGAGTAGTGCGTGTAGGTGAGCCTTGCGCCGTCGGCGTCCAGCAGGTGCGCGTACAGCAGCTCGCCGTAGCCGCCGCCGGCGCCGCCGCCGCGCGCCGCGCTCTCGTCAGAGGGCGCCTGCGTCGGCACCTGCAGTACAACCTTCATATCATACCTGACACTTCAGCTAATCTAAAACATAGTTACATGTACATAATTGTTCTTTGGTAGTAAGCTACAGAGTCTACCATGGTCCAAGTACTCGCAGCGTCTCAAACCACTAAGAAGACGCTAATCATACAGAATTCTACAAAATATTTGCAGCATTTTTTAAATTGACCTGCACGCCCAGCAAGCAGATGCTCTTGTCGACCATGAATGTGACGGAGCAGTCCAGGACGCTGGTGTTGAGGCAGTCGGTGTGCTGCACCAGCGCCCGCCGGCAGTAGAGGCGCGGGCAGTCGCCGCGCAGCTCCAGGGCTTCGCCGGCCGGCGGGGGCAGCGACAGCGCGCTCGGGAAGGCGCGGGCGCCGCCGTGCCCGGCCGGCGGGGGCTGCAGCGGGAAGTAGCGCGGCTCGTGCACGAACACGTCCAAGCTCACTGGACTGGGAGTGTCCACTGTCAGGATCTGGAACGATTCAATTCAGTTTTTTTTTTTAACAAAAGATATCTAACATTTTGCTGTCGATCAAACCTCATCAGATCAGCCCTTGTTTACCTGCATGAGCTTACGGCCGGTATGATACAAGCAGTTGCCAAGAATTCGATTCTCAATACAGGATCATTTTTATATTTTGTAATTTATGTAATTTATTTTTTATAATATAAATTAAGATTGTCCTTGCTTACAAGAACCCAAAACAATATTAGAAATAGACTTTTGAGAAATGAGACCTGACGTAACACGCAGACTTGCGCAGTAGACGAATTCTAGTAAAATGATATAAAAATCGTTTACTGCGCAAGTCTGATCACGTGATACTTCAATTGGGACTCATGTCTCGTGGCGTGGATTGTATGAGACTTACATTCGAAGGAGGTCCACCACCAATAAGCTGTTTCCTTGGCACCCTGCAGGTAGAGAACCCAGCTGGCATCGGGACGTCCGAGCTGCTGGACAGAATATTCATGAGCACAGCAAAGGCCTCTGACTCGGACAGAATGGAAGATCGAGCGGGACCCTCCGCGAACTGCTGCGGGGTGAGTGTCAGGAATCGTATCTTCTCAATTGCACTTCGAATTGTTAACTTGTCCTTTCCATCTGTAAAATATTTTCCTTTTATATTTATAATGATAGACAATTTGTGTTTGAGTTGGACAGTTAAGTTTTACTTATGATAAAAGCAAAGTTAATGGGTTTTGAAGATTATGATTAAGTTAATCCCTTGTCTTATTCCTACATATATTTTGTTAAATGAAAGTATAAAATTCCTATAGTGGTTACCTGCTTTGCCCTTGGGCTTCTCTTGGGAAGGCCCAGGCACTGGTTCGCTAGACTTGCAGGGCTCCGTGACCACTGCCTCAGGGCTGTTCTCAGCGCTACTTTCAACATTAACGACCTGTAATTTAATCAATAAATATTTTTGTATTTAATTTCATTAAAAAATTGACACATTGCTATCGCAAGGGTCGTGGTTTCGAGTCCTGAACAAGACAGACATTATGTGCAATATGTACCATTTTGGTGATATATGTAGAATAAAGTATTTTATGTTTAGATTTAAGTTAATGATGTAAAGATGTAGCACCAATAAAAATATTTTCTTTCTTTCTTCTTTTTTTCACTCAAATGTCTTGTATGTATTTATTTACAAAAAAGTACTTTTGTTGTATTTTCATTTACAAAAAAGTTTTGGTAAGTTTGGGTTTGGGTGCTGTTGTATAATTCATCTAAGAATATTTTTTTTTATGCCACAAAGGTGGCAAACAAGCATACGGCCGGCCTGATGGTAAGACGTCACCATAGGCTATAGACGCTTGCAATACCGGAGGTAACCCACGCGTTGCCAACCCTTCCCAAAGTGGAGGTCTGGAGACCTTACTCACCATAGGAACACAACACGGCCTAGACCAATGTTATTTGGCTACGATCTTCTGTAAGGTGGAGGTCCTTCCCCAGACGGACTGCTCCGATTTGAGCGGATTTTCTGCTGTGCCCTACCTTTCTTAATCTTGATTACCTTTTACCTAATATTCTATTACAATTATAATTATTTACTATCTAAAATGTAAGTTATATAATAAGTGACCTATATAAAGATTTTATTTAATTAAGTCACTTATTTAATTATTACCTTCTCAGTGGATGTGGAAGCACCAGGACTCTTAGCTCTCTTCTCGGATGGTGGTCCATTCTCCATTGCTGGACTGATGCCTCGGTCATTGGGCCTCTTGTCCTGGGCTTTTGCATATCTAACTGCTGCATCAAATAGATCCAACTCGCTGTCTATGTTCAGGTGATCGAGAGAGAATACAGTAATCACTGTGTTGAGTTCTACATCTTCAAAACTGCTATCGTCTAAGACATCTTTGGTGTTAGTACTGATTATCTGCAAGTTTGTAAATGGTAACTTAACAATGAAAAAGCCAGCAAACAGCAAAAAATTTATTTAATCTATACTAATATTATATAATAATAGTAATAATAATATATAGGGACAATTCATACAGATTGAGCTAGCCCCAAAGTAAGTTCGAAACTTGTGTTATGGGATACTAACTCAACGATATTATATTTTATAACAAATACATATATAGATAAACATCTAAGACCCGAGGCCAATCAGAAAAAGTTCGTTTTTCATCATGACCCGACCGGGGATCGAACCCGGGACCTCCTGGGTGGCGGTCTGGCGTGGTAACCATTACGCCACGGAGGTCGTCATATGGAAGTAAAGTTTGTGTGTTTGTATATTTGTTAAATTGTAAGGGGTAATCTTGGGATCTACTGAACCGATTTTAAAAATTCTTTCACCAATAGAAAGCCACATTATTGCTGAGTGTCATAGGTCATAAAAAAAAACGAAAAATAAAAAGGCTTTTACGTGGTAGTCGGTTTTGCAAAGTAAATCGGAGAAAAAACGGTTGAATGAAAGCGTTTCTTACGAACGCCTGTACTAAAAAAGGATTATTAACATTATGTCCAACGCAGTGGGCACGGGTCAGCTAGTGATTTATATAATAATCTATTTATTTTGAGCAACTAGTGCAAACACAAATTATAAATACCTTAGATATAAATTGTATTTTATACTTATTGTATTTTTGATACATGTTTTGTATTTTTTAAGCACCTGCTAATAAACTTAAGGATTTTACTCATTGAGAGATTGACACTACGTATGTCTGAATAAAATACCTTCAGGTTCAATTAACATTTTATCTATTTTTATAATGCATAAGCATTTTAGTAGACAATTCGCATATAGTACATATTTAGCCGATTACTTTTTGTAAAAAAAAAGAAGTATTTTAAAATGGTTATAACTGGTTTCCATTTGAAGAAAAAAAAGGTTGAAATGTTTGTTTGTTAAATACTGTTAATGTCTTGATTTAATGAATATTATAATGATAGCAAATCTGTTTTAATAATACCTGTAGGCATTTCTCCATCAGTATATTTTCTTCAAAGAGTCTGGCAAACTCATAGGCACGACAAGCGTTTCTAGGGTATAAATCAGACCACAGATATTTAGTGCATTCCTTGACTAGATGTGGCAGCATGTATTTCTTTGCACCGTAGCACAATTCACAGGCTTTGTCGAAAGAGCTTATATTTATGTTTTCTGTGTATATGTATCTGAAAATTTTATCAAGATATTAAGACTTGGTAGAATTTAAAGCAACAAAATTAAGCTTAGTTTTTGATGACAATTTGTGTCATCAAAAACTTATATTTTTTTATAAGCTTAACATAAACGACTGAGACACTTTAGCTTGGCAACTCCGGTTAAAATTGTTTGTCAGAGAGTAGCTTTATATTTGGTTTTAATCTTTAAAATTATAAGCATTGTAAGAACTTACTCTAAGAGAGCTTTAAATGCATCAGGTTGGACATCTAAGATAGGTATAGGATCATTCCTCTCAGCCATTCCCCCATAGAACATAGCCTCAAACACTGGCGAGGCCATCGCCAAGATCAACTTGTGACCAGCTACTGACACCTGGTTAGGTTCAGAGCCTACCAGGAAAGTGCAATCAGACCACTGCCCCGACTGCAGCAGATGAGCACCGCGCTGTTTCATCTCCACACATCTCAGCTGCCAGTCGTTTGGATCCCCTGCCATTTCGTTTAGCAAAATAACTTAAATGACGTGATGTAACGCTAAAAACAATTTTTACAAAATACCCAGTCCCAGTTCAGTCAACACTTGATTCAAAGAGAAAATTATTTACTAATTTGATTGTTAAAAAATTATATAAAATAAATAAATTGACGCTGACTGACATGACATGACAGGTCAGATGTCTCGTCTCGTCTTCTCTTCAAAGTTAGGAACCAACCACTCTTTATTCAATCAAATATTTTTTTTGTCTTTCTTGTTGTTTGTATTACAACAAAAAGACAAAAAGCTCATCTTTCTCCATCTTGTAATAAAAATCAATGGATCTTGGTTCTGGCTATAGAAGAGTTATGGCGGAAACACACTACCGTGTCGGGGCGTGTCGTGTCGCGCCCTGTCGTGACGGTGGGTGTGCACACTTACGTGTCGTGTCGGGGCGCGCTTCTGTTCAGAAATGAATGAAATAAACGTCAGACGTTTATTTCTTTCATTTCTGAACAGAAGCTCACAGTGTTTGCCTTTGTCTGAGTGTTTCCTATAATGTATAATGGTATTTATTTACAAAAAAAAGTATTTAAGTATATTTATCAGGAATCTAGTACCTAGTAACTCATTATCACGCTGCAAAAACAAGTTTAAAAAAAAGCGTCCCCTTGTTCGCGCCACGGGCCGCGCGCGGGTATAGAAACACATTTGCAGGGCGTGTCGTGTCGCGTCATAACCCCCACCACCGCCGTGGCGCAATCGGCGGCCAGCAGTCCGCGCCACGACAGAGCGAGTCACGACACGACACGCCCTACAAATGTGCTCCTAACCATATAAAATGTATGAACGCGATATGCTTCTGGCGCGACACGACACGCCCCGACACGGTAGTGTGTTTCCGCCATTAGATTTTGAAGAATCTAATCTATTGAATTGAATATGAAATAATGCCACCTGAGATTGCCACGTTAACAACAGTCATACATACTCATACACGAAGCGAAGGAGAAGAAAATTAAATGAATTTAAATGTCAATCTGACAACTGCTGGCGAATTGACGATGTCTGAATTTCGTGCAAAATATTTAATTATCGATTCATCACAATAGAGCTATTGAATCAAAATGAATCACGAGGATATAAAATCAGTTGTGCAGGAGAAATTCCTGTCCAGTGAAATAGTCACAGCTTTCCTGTGCGACGCCAAAGTGTTACACGCTGAGACCGTTATGAGAGACCGACTGCTGGCAATCGTGGAGTATGGGGACGAGAAGGCCGTGTTTTGTTTGTTCACCTCGTGTTACCCACCTAAATCATTCACCGACCTATCAATAGAAATAGTGCTTCCCATCGATAGTACCTTTAAATGTGATATAGCCAACAAGCCCTCTGACCCAGAAGCCGTTTTGTACCTGAATCTGCAATCCCGCAACACTAATTTTAAGTTCGAAATAGAAATGACCCCGCGAGTGGACAACTTCGTCGACGACCTCTTTAGAGGCATAGAAGCTGTGAGCAAAGTGCCCACACAGCCTCAATTTGTATGGCTGAAAAAGTACAATGGTAAGAAAGAAGAAGATATTGTTACCGAAAATATGGTGCTGCCGAGAAGCGGGGTTGCACACACACAGGGCTCTGCCCCGGTAGCCATCCGAGAGAGTCTCATTAAAAGAAAAATGGCTGATAAAGAGTTTGACTACACATTCACGAAGAAATTTACAGTTTTTTGTGGAACATGGAATGTAAATGACAAGTCACCAGTGATCTCTCTTGAGGGCTGGCTCAATGTGGACAAGGAGCCACCAGACATATATGCTGTAGGATTTCAGGAGTTGGACCTGTCAAAGGAGACTTTTCTCTTTGATCAAACATTCAGAGAGGATGAGTGGTGCAATGCAGTTATCAACTGCGTGGGTAGGAAGGCCAGTTACGTCAAGTTGGAGAAAGTTAGACTTGTTGGTATGCTACTGATTATACTTATCAAGTCCAAACACATGTTTCATGTGCGGAATGTTGTATGTGACACTGTGGGAACAGGCATTATGGGCAAAATGGGCAATAAAGGGGGAGTAGCAATAAGATTTGATCTCCACAACACTACAATTTGTTTTGTTAATTCACACTTGGCTGCCCATGTTGAGGAATTTGAGAGGAGGAATCAAGATTTCAGAGACATTTGTAACAGAATAAGATTCTCACAGCCAAACCAGCAAGCTAAGGCCATCAAAGATCATGATCACATCTATTGGTTGGGAGACTTAAACTACAGGATCACTGAATTGGATCCAAACACTGTAAAGAAAATGATAAATGAAAACAATTTTGCATCAATACTAGAATGGGACCAACTTAAGCAGCAGCATAAAGTAAACAATGTTTTCGCAGGCTACACCGAAGGGCTAATAAATTTCAAACCAACCTACAAATATGATCCTGGTACGGATAACTGGGACTCGAGTGAGAAAAACCGAGCGCCGGCATGGTGTGATAGAATATTCTGGAGAGGGGATGGCATCACGCAACATTTGTACAGGAGTCACCCAACATTGAACATCAGTGATCACAAACCCGTTTCAGCAATATTTACATCATCCATAAAAATAATTGATGAGGAAAAATACAGGAAGGTTTATGAAGACGTCATCAAACAACTTGATAAAATGGAGAATGAGCTCATACCACAAGTCAAAGTGGACGTCACTGAAATAGATTTCGGGACTGTGAGATATTTAGAGCTACAAGTGAGGACCATCACTATAAAGAATATTGGTAAACTCCCTGTTGAGTTTGAGTTTATAAAGAAGTTAGACGAAACAAGTTTCTGCAAGGAATGGTTGATTGTGGAACCATATAAAAAATGCATTTGTGCTGATGAGTCATGCGAGATACAACTCAAAGTACTCATAAATAAGACATCAGCTTGTAAGATAAATGCCGGAACTGATAAGCTTTACGATATTCTTGTGCTACATTTGTATGGAGGCAAGGATATTTTCATCACAATTAACGGTACATACCAAAGGAGCTGCTTCGGTTGTTCTATAGAGGTTCTTGTCAATCTAAACATGCCAATTAGAGAGGTACCTGTTGGTAAACTAATTGAATTGGAAAGCAAGAGAGATCAATGTGTCTCAAACCAATCTACGTACTCCATACCAAAAGAGATTTGGTTCCTGGTTGATCATATTTATTTGCATGGGTTGAAAGAGCCTAATTTATTTGAGCAGCCTGGTTTACACTCTGAGGTACTCCAGATACGAGACTGGCTTGACTCAGGTTCTGTAGATCCAATACCTGGAAGCATTCATTCGGTTGCTGAAGCGTTATTACTCCTATTAGAGAGTACAACGGATCCAATAATCCCTTACAATCTCCAGTCGGTGTGTTTAAGGGCTTCAGCGAATTATTTACAATGCAAACAAATTGTTATGGAGCTACCGGAGTTTAGGAAGAATGTATTCTTATACTTATGTGAGTTCTTGCAAGAAGCATTGCAACATAGCCCTGAAAATGGTTTAGATGCCAAAACTTTGTCCACATTATTTGGTGAGATATTCTTAAGGGATAATCCAAATCAAATACAGGAGCCCCAATCTCGTATCAACAAGCAGGTGATTGACAAGAAGAAGGCCCAGTTTGTCCATCACTTCCTAGTGAACGATCACAGTGACTTAATTTTTACTAGATAAATACTAGAAGACTATTTTTATACTAAAAATTGTTATCTAACTCAAATACTCAGTATTTCCATTAGGATTTAAAATTAATTTGTAAATTATAATATTAACTTAATGTATTTAATTTTAATATTTATGACATCACTAATTTAATTTATAGATTTGTATAGATGGACTAACTTTGTACGTAATGTCTTTTGGAATACTGTACCTCCAAAGAAAGTTGTTTATTTAATGAGATTTTTTATTACGATGGCATACCGGTCCTGGCGATTACGACGCGCGACCGCGACACTGCTTTACTGTAAAAGGCCACGCACCGATGAAGCAGTCGCTCGGTTTGTCAGTGCTCCAAGCAGTGAGCCGAGCGACCCAAGTTCGGTCGTGCGTCGCGGTCGCTAGTATCGGAATGCTACCCATACATGACCACTTTATCAACGTTATACCTATACAAAATGAACACAGACAACTATGTTATATTTTAAAAGTACAAATACGACAGAACCGGTCCGAGAATGGCACACTAAATATGAATTGACTATTATTATTCTACGATAATTGCCTCTTGTTCATTAAGTCATATCGTCCTACTTTTACATGTCATCTATTATGCGTTATTATGGGGTGCCATTAGTGCATTTCAAAAATTATATAGGTATGTAAGCAATCCTTGTAATAACATAAGCAATTATGCAGAATAAGGTGATCTTCTGGAGCCTTACCACAACATTTACAATAATTCTTAACGATTGTGTAAACGAGATGTCGCCTTACATCATGTATTGCGCCATCGCGCTTACTCAGCCGTTCGATGTATTGCTGTAAGCGGTCATGGTAGAGGGGCAGGCATAAACTCAAAATGTCTTCAAGATTATGCTATGAATAGTATAGTTACGTGAGACATAAAATGTTCTCTATGCATGAGACTAATTATAATATTCTTTGTAACAGTTCTATTATATTGAATATTCAAATGGACTACCTATGTAAATTTTACATATTTCTACAATATTTAACATACAACCTAGACCTGGTAGTCTGGCCTCCTAGTATTTATTCTAATATTCGCACTAAATATTACAAATAATATGCCAAATGTGAGTGTTTGTGAGCGTGACATAGGATACTTTTTATACCTTGGGATAAAAAATTTCCCGTGGTAAAAATGTACACAATTCATTCGGCGGAGCCTCGGGAGACAGTTCTGAAAAAGTTATTTATTATTATGGTATGGTTACAGTTTACCCGGTACCCCAATTTGAACATTGTATACGAAATACGTACGTTTATTTAAATATAATTATGTTGGCTAGAAAACGCTATAATATTTCAGTACTCGTAGTAACAGTTTTCCTTAATTCTATACTAGATGGCGTTGTATACTAAATCAACGAAAAAATTCGTGGTAAAGACAAGCAGAGTTATGGTACTAGAAACTTTATTACATAATATATTTGATCTGATAGAAACAGAGGTAGGTACCTTAGATCATATTATAATTTATAGTAAGTATAGGAGCGTGTGGTTACATACTAAGCTGTTGTAGGCTTTAGCTGTTTTCTTCCAATAATAGAACAAAAATGTTATAAGTTCTCAGTATTATCAACTAGACTATATAGCCAATAGTTAATTTTATACGCGCTTTTGTTGTCTGTGATTTTTTGTAAAGTGGAAAGTGGCATATTCTCTGCCTCGCTGTTTCATGCGACTGAATGAGAGTGACTTTGAAAGTTGTTAATTACGTTAGTACTGCATTAAAGTATTAAAGAAACAAAAAAAATAGTTTTTGGAAGTTCCCGTTCACATTCACACAACATACACAAGCGACGACGTGAAATAGTTGAGCTGAGCTGAGCGTAGCGTATCCTAATATCCTTCGATCACAAATCACAAAAAACGATAATCAGACAAAGTGTTGTTTTATTGTACTAGATGGCGCTACAAGTATACACGAGATTCCAAGATAAAATTTAATAATCTCACCGAAAGATTTATTAACGAAAATATTATTTATACTTACATAACAATTATTACACAACTAAAAAGTATTTTGTTAATTTGATTTTATCCAGAGTTTCAATCATTTTAAGTTTGAATGTCACACATTGCACATTATTGATTTCTGAACGATGCAACTCTAGATCGCGGTCGATAGGAGCGGGAAATTCAAATGTGACCAATCACAAAGCGTTATTCAAGTGGTCTGTCAAAATTAACTGCAGTTCGAAAGAAAGAAAATAAACATTTCATTCGGTGTTCAGCAGATTCATTCGACTTGTGTTTAATTAATTTAAATCCATTTGAAATAACTGTTTCAACGTAACTTTGCGAAAAGTTAAATAGTGGTTGCACCGGCTGTAGCATTTAAAATTCAGCAGGCATCTGTAAACGGTGCACGTCGCAGTCACAAATAAAAAAATAAACAAAACTTTTCAAGTTCTTTGTTGTATTGTGCGCGTTCCGTTGAAACGAAGCCATGGAAGTTGCTACGAAATGTAAGTACCCTACTAAAATTATTTCTAAATTAAATATGTACGATAAGGTTAAAAATTGTAACCAATTTCACAGATTTATTTATCTTTACTACAACTAGCAAGCAACTGTAATAGGTAGGTACCAAACCTATTGTCTCATTTTTTTTTCTAAGGTATACTTACCTCACAATTTTTAAAATTATTTAAACGCTACTTTACTCCGAAAAATAATACTATTGTTACTAATTACTGTTATATGTTATAATTACTATTTACTAATCTAAAAAAAATAAAAAATAAAAATGTATTTTCTAGAATAATGGGTCATGGGTCGCGTTAGGGGCAGGGAATGGGTCAGTCATCTTAGAATGTATGAAAAAAAAAATGGTATTAGAGAGTCGCCCTAGGGAAATTCTATAAAAAAATCTCTAATCTAATAAGGTAACAATTAGTATTTTCAATCTTATCTACATACATTTATATTATATAGCGGTCCAATTGATGAAATTATATGACTTTTATGCCACCATTGGGACAGGATTTGATACCTACATCAAGACAATTGTATAGACCGCAATTATTTGTATTCGGTATCAATGAGACTACTGCCTCCTTTAATCATACATTTATTCTTGTATGGTGTGGTATGTAATAAAAAATCATATCACTGACCTATCGAGGGTTTTTTTTATTTTATTAATGATATTATAATATATTGTGCTGTTTGGCAATTAATTAATTATACTTTTTCCAACCAGTTCCCTTTCAACCCACACTCAGCAACCATTCTTATCACTAGTCCTCATAATCAAGATAAGAACCCAGTCATCTTATACCATAATTCCTTATTTAATCCTACTAGCACTTTGACATGAAATTCTTCCAAAAAAATTTTTTGAATCAAATTATTCTAAGTTTTTCTTACAAAGATTATTATCTATTATAAAAGGTTTAAATTGATCTCATGATTGACTGTCCGTTTATGTATGATTTTTACAGTTATTTTATCTGACAAATAAGCTTAGAAGTTATCAGCAAGGGAATTAGCCACAATGTCTGTTCCCTATGTTTATTAGAAACTTATTTCTGAATTTCAAACGAAACTTATCATTACTTTTAGGGCATAATAGCAAAAAGTTAGTTTAAATGTAGAAGACATTACATTTTTTTTCGCAATTTTATTCACACAGCATATACAAAAAATGTATACATAGTTATAATAGTTACTAGACTCAAGACAAACACAATTATGTTTATCACCTAAATGTTTGTTCCGTACTGGGATCGAACCTGCGTACCTTGGCGCCGGATGTAGTGGCATTAACATCTAGTCAGTCAATGCATTTTTTTTTATTGGTTAACATCGCGTGTAACTACTAACCTATATTTATGCATTGAAATAAAAAAACGTGACTAAGAGGGTAGGTATGTATTACTCTTAACAATTGTGACCTTTTGTAACGTTTGGTTGCGTTTAAAAATAACAATTCAAAACGACCGTTAAACGAGTTCCAATTTAACTAACGGGCGTGAAAGATGTTTTTTGCGCAGGCGCATGTGTCATCCTAGGCTGTGTCATCGCTAGCGAGTGAACGATTAGCGATTGGCACGAAAAATAAGATAAACATTACAATCCGCTCCACGAGAGATGAGACCTGTTTGATTGCTAATTTGACTTGCGCAGTAGACGATTTCTAGTAAAATGGTATAGAACTCATCTACTGCGCAAGTAAATCACGTGATAGGTACGTCAGGTCAAATTTCTTCATGGTCAGGTCTAATCAATCCTGGCGCGAATTGTATCGGCTCGTTAATCCATGTAGCACCCTGTAGCACCCGAGTACCATGCAAAATGTCTACCGCGAAAAGAAATGGCTAAAGTAAACCAGTTATGCCTTTTATTATCCGTCTGATATTTACACATTGTCAACAGCATTATTGTTTCATTGATGACAGATGAATTATTCTATCAAAATTATCAGCCACTGCTGGTTTTAACTAGATAAATAAAGTTCAAATAACATACACACTTCGATAATAATGATATGGTATATTATGTGATGCTAAACTGACTTTTTACCATTCTCAGTTCCGTGTTTGAATGGATCTTTGATAGCACAAAATTAAGCCTCAGCAGTTTCCAGTGACTGTAATTAAATTCTAATAAGATAATTTGAAAACTCTCAATAATCTTTTGCTACCCGAATCCGTAGATTTTCTTAATGCAAGGCCTATGTTAGGAGCGTTTTCCGGAAACGTAAAGAATCCACAGTATTACGTATCCTTTAAAAAAAGCGGATGGTGCAAGGACAAACCAACCGTCCTTATCACCATAAACGCCTTGGTGACTCACGGTTTCCGCGGTCCACATCTATCCTACATATTTGAACCATAATGATGGCGCCTTTTGTGGATTATCTAAATTGTAAGCTAAGCTGATCTTATGATAAACAATATAGGGAGACAAAGACAAGAACATTAGTAGACGTTTTTATTGTTATTGTTTGCCCTGACGCCTCAATATTGAGCAAAGCCGGAGGCCTTCTTCTAGGGAAACGAAGAATTTACAAAGGGAGCTTTGTAAATTCTACGTTTCTTTCTATGTCTTTATCCGGCGCTAGATGTAGCCCGCGGCATCACCCTCGTATGTTGACACTCGTAAATACGTGGCGTTCTGTTGGTAAAAGAATTTTCGAATTCGCTTCAGTAGATCCAGAGATACCCCCTTCAACCTCACAAACTCTCTTTGTAATATTAGTACACAATAGAGTCAGTTTTATATCATCATAGCTACCCATAATCATCCCACTGCAGGGATAGGTCTCCCTTCAATCGAAGGTGATTAGAGCGTACTCTGCCACGCTGCTCCAATTGGCAGAGGCCGGTGTTTTCAAGCCGCCCGACGGGACCGATGCGGCGACGACGGCTCAAAGTGCCCTCGAAAGCACGGAGAAGATTGAGATAACGAAACCCATCCAAACGCTGGCTAGGGTCGATGTCGCTTAACTTGCGTGTTCATATTAGAATGCGACACACAACGGCACTCCTCAGTTTATATAAAAAATATATATGCCGATTGCAATCCGAGGTTTCTTGAATTGCAGTTGTAAATGGTCAGCGAATGGCCAGTTACTTACCATCAGGAGACCAGCTGTCTGCTCCAATGTTTTAATAAAAAAACGAAGATAAATTGAAACGATAAATCTAACGAAGTATAATAACTAAAAACGTTTTCTGGCACAATCTCTGCGGTAAATCGACCGTGGACGAGTATTATAATTACTCGGGCATCGCACAGAAGCAAAAGGCATTTCACTTGGAAGTAAACTATTGTTTTCATGGATAACTAAAAGATCTATCCCAATCGAACCGTTTAATGACGAAAAAAGAGTAATTGACTGTCCAATTCGAGAGGATTCGTCTTTAGAGTCGCTCGATGACGTCACTGTGTCGCACTCTAACGAATACACAATTTAAGCAACGTGGACCCTAGTCAGTGTTTGGATGGATTTTCGAGCTTCTTCGTGCTTCGAAAGGCACGTTAAACTTTAAGCCGTCGTCGGTCGCGGCTGTGTTGTCGATCTTCGAATTGAAGCAGCAGCGTGGCAAAGTACGCTCTCATTCTCATCACCTTCGATTGAACGGAAACTCGTTTCTCTGCAGTGGTATGATTATGGGTTGATTATTGATATTGATAAATCGTTTTTAGAGAGGAAATCCTTTAGGTATCTATTATCTATTTGTCCTGTTCAGTAGTTTATGAAAAAAAACAAGATATCAATATACTTTTAATCACCAAATTAAATTACCTGAAACATATGCTACAAAGTGTTCGCACGTTCAATCGCTTTTAAATTTAACGCCCAATTTAATGAGATATTAAATTGACATTAACAGCTCCCAACTCACCGAGGTGGACTTGATTAAAAGAAAGGGCGGGTACAAGTTGTACCGAACAACGATCGCCCTTAAGTGCTATAGGTAAATCTTGGCGGTACTGCAAAACCGTGTATCTATTCGGTATATTTCCGTTCACACCCGGCTTCTGGCGCTGGTACTAAAGACATTATTTCATACATATTTCATTCTTCAGCTAATGTCGGCAAGTAGTAACTAAAAAACTAGATGTAGGTACAGCAGGAAGCTCTGGCTGGCGCGTTGACAAATTCCGTCACAACGGTTTTAAGCAAGATGATTATATACTCGGTTTTAAACATTGGTTTCGAACTGAGATTTATAACAGTGTTGACAATAAGGTTCGGTATGAAACCACTGTCTACACTGTTTTAAACCATGTATTGCAGCCTTTACAAAACAAGAACAAAATGACACCCGTGATCTTAATTTTATTTAATTTTCTCCGGTATTGCCTTCGATGAAATAACTTTCTATTGCAAATATACTCAAGACTAAATAAAAATATTCTTCTACTAGGTAATTCAAATTCAAGATTTTATTTTGAGAGTCACTTCACAGTTAATTCACAGACACTTTCCTTCGTCAAAGATTACTTACATTACAGTAATAAATTATTTGTGTAATTAACTACTATCACTTCGGAAAGAAAAGCAAAATGACCACTGGTAAAAGAAATGGCGAATGAATACCAGTTATGGCCTTTTTTGTAATGGATGGAGATACTCAGTTATGCAGCATCACTAACAAAATACAATACAATCAAATAGGGTAATGGAATCCGCGGAGTGCTGGTCTAATGGGCCGTTTGTTGGCGAATACATTTGTTAAAGAAATGTTCGTGATACACCCTCATCCACGAACTTCACGGGCGGTATTCAAGTTCTTATCATCACAATAAAGGAATTCACGCCTCATTACTACCGGACAAACGTAAATATTGACCATTGTCCGACTCACGCGGCAAACAAAGGCATTCTACCAAATGAACGGAAATTAAGAGATAAGATGGCGTCCCTATCTGTCTTTCTTAATTAAAAAAAAACTGGAAAATTCGTTAGATCTTTACGGGCACTTTTTCCATCCAAAAATATATAATAAGTACTTGATGAACTGAACAAACTACTACAATTTTGGAATGGAAAGTATGGAAAGCAAAATGGCCACTTGATATCTACATGTCGGCATTGAAAATATATTGCTAAAATAACACGATTAAAAAGATAAAGCTATATAAAAAACAAACTGCATAGATCCAATAAGACCCTGTTATCGTCCAGAGGCCGGAAAAGAATAAAACTTGGGTTCACCGCACCTCAATTTGATAATATAAAGTTCGTTGCAATATTTTCTTTGCTTGATAAAAGCGGGGGGATTTAATCAAACCTCGGCCAGTCTTGTCGGTTGAGTGTTGGCCGTAAATTCATCTATCTGACAGCAAAATATTGTCACAACATAATTAAACAATTTGGGTTAAAAGTTTACAGTTAAATGTTAATCTATTCTTGTTTTGATATGACTCAAATGTGCTGACTAATATAGGAAACTTTCTTTTTGCAATCAATCATTCTAATTGTACAGTGAATAGGTTGTACCTGTATATATTGCATTCTGAATTGAGCCTGTCCTCCTACACTGCTTTCTATGGTTCCCATTTCGCGGTACTCGACCGGATTGCTAGCAACGAAAGCCTGACTTGGTCCAGAAAAGGCAAGACTGGTGTGGGCGACCCGCCCACTCCCATACAATACTCATTGCTCCGAAACTGCAATCCTATAACCGCATTGCAAGGAGTACTGTACTGTAAAACGAATTCCACAATCTTGAGTCATGTTTGTAGAAATAATTTGATTTTTTTATATACCACAACGGTGGCAAATAAGCATACGGTCGGCCTGATGGTAAGCCGTCATCGTAGCCTATAGACGCTTGCAATACCGGGGGTATCACTCACGCGTTGCCAAACCTCCCAACCCCTCCAATTGGAGCTCTGGAGTGGAGACCTTACTCACCGTAGGAACACAACATGGCCGAGACCAATGCTATTTGGCTACGATCTTCTATAAGATGGAGGTCCTTCCCCAGACGGGCTGCTCCGATTCGAGCGGATTATCTGCTGTGCCCTACCTCTCTTAGAGGATTTTTTAAGGATGTGTACGTTACCTATTAGTATTTCAAGACAGGTTGCCAATAATACAAAGATTGGTTCTCCCGGAGCATTTTTTCATACTTGAGCAATTACCTTTATTTCAATTATATTTACGTATAAATAATAAAACTATTTTCTAGATTTCAACCAGTTGTACTTAGGTCAGAAACTTAAAACTATTCTGGCTCGTTTCGCTCAAACGGTTCGAAGAAATGCACGGTGAACACATGTTAGCCATAAAAGCTATAATTACAATGACC
The DNA here is from genome assembly GCA_905163395.2 of Endotricha flammealis. Taxonomy (NCBI): domain Eukaryota; kingdom Metazoa; phylum Arthropoda; class Insecta; order Lepidoptera; family Pyralidae; genus Endotricha; species Endotricha flammealis. The sequence goes on along the minus strand of LR990856.1, from coordinate 1,404,277 downwards.
TTGCAGCAACTGACGGGCTATGCAGCTTCAAACCTCGTTACAGATTATACCTATGAAGATATGAAGAGCTATGTTGGTAAAGACTTAACACTAATTCATTTCAAAAAATCAGTAACTGACAGGATACTTGTGGACAAAAAAATAAAAGGAGTTGGCCTTTTTTACGCATTGGTGCTTTAAACCGATAGTGAGAGGGTAGAAGGTATAACTTCCCCGGTCGAGCTAGCTATCTTAAATGCTCTACCTCTACAGAAAAAATGCTGACCAAAATGAAAAGTAACCGCGGGCAACATCTAGTATGTTACACGAAGATAATAATACGTGTCTGATATCATTATGTTAATTTATTCACAGATTTATAGATAGAAAAGATACAATCTCCTAGATAAGCACCATTTAGTCACACTATTGAATTATGATAATTTCTTAAATAATGACATGGGTGTCTATAACGCCTACATGCCTAGATAATCAATGTTCATCCATGCATCATTTTGTTTTTGTTAAATTGAGTCACGCGAGATGCATTGGAAATTTGGAAAGCGCCAATGTAAGCTGTAATCTAAATTCTTATTTTCGTTGCCAATATATATAAATTTACACTTTATTAGCGTATATTATTTGCGTAATATTTAAAAGTAATTTCCTATTGTCTTCTAACTCTTAACTTCACTTCATTTCAATTTCCGATTTCAACTTCCCGACGGTGGTGCAGAGCTGCGCTGCCTTCCATAAATAAGCTATCACCAGTCTATAATTTTTTGTAATCCTACAGGTTATATTTTCTGAGAGAACCATTATTCAATGTAATAAATAGCTGGTCTCTTTTACATCAGGGTCCGGGGTCGAGTCGAATTTCAAATATCTAACAATTTGTAAACCTGAAGGAAGGTTTGTTGCGGGCACGCGTCACAAGGTGGTCCATTAATTTGGACATTAGACTGCTATAAATCTGCTGGCATCCGTTTTACTGTCTGTGGGGGACCCACGGGCCCACCCTCGTTAGAGTTATGCGTGCCTATTAACTTCTTACTGCAGCATAACCTAATATTGATTTTGCTGTAAAAAACCACGCCAAAGTGAAAAGGTCATACGTACTCGCAAATAACGATGGGTATTGATGTGGAACGGTTTTATTTTAACTAATTCTCAGAAATTAGACCTTCACAGGCACTTTTTCTCGTCGTCTTGTCTATCTAGGTATACTAATTAAGCTGAAGCGTTTGTTTGAATACACTGATTTTCTGAAACTATCATCGTCATCATCAGGGAATTCATCCCCTGTTACTGTTACCCGCCAATCAATTTTACTGATTGGTCGTCGCATAACGATTCTGACGATTCTCCATCGACTACTGTCCCGCCGATCAACTGATTGGTCGGCGCGGAACGATTTTTAAAAATGATTCTCCACAGACCAATTAGTTGTGCCATTTTAAATTTTCATACAAATTCCGACACACTGTTCCCCGCCGTCCAACTAAGTAGTTTTAGTATATGTTAGGAAGATTTGGATCAGGATATGTATGACCCCTATCAGCTAAGCTACAAAAAGTCTATTGCTGGACATAGAACGATCAATTTATGTTTTTAAAAACCTTTTGGTTGGCCGACTTCTCAGGAAGGTTTGCTACGAAGCTGAGCAAAAATCAAGGTCCTCAAAGTAGCGTGCAACATCTGTCTTTATGTAGTCTAATGTAGGTTAGTATTCATACCTACATGAGTTTGAGACCATACAGGGAAGTACAAAGATTTTTTTTCCGGAAATCATTCCGAGAACAACGAAGCGTGATAACTGCTGGTTCAATAAAGGAATATAAAACCTTAATACTTAAGAAACATTGTTACATGCCGTACTAGTTTTAATAAAGGAATTAAAAAATAATTTAAATAAAGGATTTGTATAGAAACCTTTGATAATGTAAAAAATTGAAAATTAAATTGGGTTACTTATATAAATATAGGATTAAATTAAATAAAACATTTAAATAATATTAATTACAATAAATAGTAAATCTGTTAACTTGTAGGTATCTGTCCTTGTACTGTAAGTGGGATGGGAGCCTGGTGACCTGTAACACAGGCCTAACAGCCTACCACGGGCACCAGTCTCTTATAAACAACATATTAAATGTATACTATACCTAAGACTAAAATATTATTTGTAATTAATCAGTTTAGTTTATAAGAGAGAACAATAAAGAAATTATTATTAGTTTGATGTCCGCCGTTTTACCAGGTTGTTCCCTGACTGATTCGGGATAAAAACTATCCTGTGTCAATTCCGGTTGTAAACTGCCCGTGTATCAAATTTTAAGCAATCATCAAGCCGTTTTTGCGTGAAACAAACATCCATACATACATTCTCACAACTTTCGCATCCTACTAATATTATAAAGGCGAAAGTTTGTATATATATGTTTGTTACTTCTTCACGCTCAAATGGCTGGACCAATCTATATGATATTTGGTGTGTAGGTAGTTGATACCTTTGATTTACACATAGGATACTTTTTATCCCGAAAAGTACGCGATTCCCGTAGCATTTGATCAAATGTCTGACAGTAAATGGCTTTTATAAAATAGGTGGCGCTACTGTGCATAACGAAGTTGCGCGGGTTTCGCTAGTTTATAATATTCGTAAGGATATAAGCAGTTATTTATTTATTTATTTGACAACAAAGGTACAATGGTTAGTAACGTACAAACTCAAAAAATTAAAAGATGTTATCTAATACCAAAAAAGAAAATAGAAATTAAAATTAAATTGAAAGGGCGCAGATGTTTGACACACCAATACCGATACAAAGTGAATAAATACATTTTGAATAAAACAGAAACTACATTAGTATTATAAAGATGATTCCTTCGCCTGGAAGTGTTTCAACGCCTTCCATCGATTCCTGAGTTTGGAATTCACCCAAAACTTTAGGTTCATCGCGCATGACCTGACCGTGTCGGGGTGAATAATCTATAGTAAGCCTACACGGACGTTGGTATCGTCAGTGCAAATCGTACGGTACCTGACAAGTTAGAATGCTAGGTATAGTTTTTATTTGGATGTCAAGTATAGTCTGCTACTCTGCTTACATTATACATGTTTTAAGAACCAAGCATGTTTATTGTAACAGTTGTATATTTTGAAACTATAATAATAGAATACTTTTCTATAATTTAGTATATAGCTAGTGACTCGCGGTTTCGTACGGGTTTTATAAAAGGTTCCCCAATTTGTTTCAAAATATAGTATAGCTTAATGTCACCCGGTGATAGTGGTGCTAATTCTGTTGTACATTTAACTGTTGTATTGTATCTTCTCAACGGTAACAATTTTTTTAAATTTAGTCCAGTAGTTTCGCAGCACATTCAATGCAAACTATTAAATCTTCCCTCTTTATAATTATTAATACAGATAAAAGACATAACCTTCTTTTAGTTTTTTAGAAAAATCGTTTTTTTACAGAAATAAGTATAAATACAGAATTCGAATAATAAATATCTTCCCAGCGTTATTCCGTTTCCAATTCATTAGGATTATCGGGGTCTGATACCTTAACTTAATTATCTAAGATACTTTATTTATAAACGTCGAGGGACTGGCCATCAGATCTCTACAAACGAAAAGGAATTAGATTTGGTTATGTACACTTCTAAAACAAAGTTCTAGATATCAAATTCAATAATTTAGCAACAATAACTAGTTTGAAGTTCAAATTTATAGCAACTCGGAAAAATAAACACATTTGCAAATCCGCAGTAGTTGCAATTACGACCATCTGTCCGTTATGCCCCTGCGTACGACTGTCTTCGAGTCCATGGACCAAATAATACATGGATCAATCAATGTAAGATGTATCTATCTACGCCTACTTAGAGATTTAGGTCCAATTGGTTTCGCTGTGATGTGGACCTGGCAAGCCTGTACTTACATTTTTAACATATTGCTAAATGTTTTTACAAACAGATCGCAGTAAGAAGGAAAAAAATCTATACTTCTATATGACGACCTCCGTGGCGTAATGGTTACCACGCCAGACCGCCACCCAGGAGGTCCCGGGTTCGATCCCCGGTCGGGTCATGATGAAAAACGAACTTTTTCTGATTGGCCTCGGGTCTTGGATGTTTATCTATATATGTATTTGTTATAAAATATAATATCGTTGAGTTAGTATCCCATAACACAAGTTTCGAACTTACTTTGGGGCTAGCTCAATCTGTATGAATTGTCCCTATACATTTTTTTTTTAAATATACTAGTGTATGTATGTGTGTGTGTGTGTATGTTTGTAACGAATAAAGTCAAAAAGTACTGGACCTATTTCAAAAATTCTTTCGCCGTTGGGAAGGTACATTATCCCCGGGTAACATAGGCTATATTATTATATTTTTTTTAATTGAGATCTCGATCGAGAGTAAAACTTGAGCGAAGCCGGGGCCCCTAGTGTATAGATAAGCGTTTAGTCTCTGAGAAATAATAATAATAATATAAATAAATATTATTATTATTATTTTTTATATTTTATTTTTTCTCGGTCTTTTAAACCGGGTTACTGGTACATACGGGCCTAAGCCAAGTATATACCAGGATTTTGGGTGGTTCTCTAATGTCCTAACCTAATAGACTGGTCAGGGGTAGTATGAGGGTTATATGTGAGTTGGTGATGCAGATGAATCGGGATGGACTTGTAAAAATTTTCGAACTAAACGGCATGTGTTTAAAATGACAGCTTTTTGTGCAATTTTGAAAATGTGTTGTGGAATGTTTAGGGTTTCCAGAGATTGATGTAATTGTTTAGGTATCACCCCGGTGGTTGAAAGAACTATTGGAACTATAGTAACTTTCTGAAGCTTCCAAAGCCTCATAATTTCGTCTTTTAGGTCTATGTATTTCGTGAGTTTTTCTGCTATTGTGGACTGTAAGTTGTGTGTGTTTGGAATGGCAATATCTATTAGAAATCCGGTTTTATCAGTTTTATTTATTATAGTTATGTCGGGTCTGTTATAGTGGACTGTTCTGTCGGTGAGTATGGCTCTGTCAAAATAAAGTTTTGTTGAGTCGTCTTCTAATACAGTGTCTGGTTGGTACTTATAATAAGGCTGTGTTGATGTTATGAAATTATGTTGGAGTGCAAGTCTTTGGTGTATGATATTAGCTACTTGGTCGTGTCGGTGTTTGTAATCAGTTTGAGCTATGGATTTGCATGCACCTGTAATGTGCTGTATCGTTTCTGCTGAACTATTACATTTTCTACATACATCTGCTGTTGTATTTTTCATGATGAACTTTTGGTAGTTTCGAGTTTCAATAACCTGATCTTGGATGGCTATCATAAAGCCTTCAGTCTCTGGAAAAAGTTCACCTCGATTGAGCCACGCGTTCGACGCCTCTTTGTCGACATTTTGATGGCACAAATCTTGGTGATGTCTTCCATGCAGAGACTTTCTAGCCCACTCATCGTGTTTAGTTTTCTTATCTATGATCGTTTCGTTCTTCTGTAGTGTATTGTCATGTAAATTTAAAGGTGTCAACTTGTGATCATTTTGTACTATAGATTTATGGAGTGTGGAGTATTCTGTTTTACCGAAAAAATATTGTCTGAGGTTTGTAATTTGACTATTATGTAGGTTTGTGATGTCGATAAGTCCTCTTCCTCCTTCCTTTCGAGGCAGCGTTTGTCTTTGAATGCAGGCTCTAGGGTGATGCTTCCTCTGTTTTGTCATGCTTGTATTGATTGTCCGCTGCAAGTTTTTCAGTTCTGATTTGGTCCAGTTTATTATGCCAAAGGAATAGGTGAGTACGGGAATAGCAAAGGTGTTTATTGCTTTTATTGTGTTTTTAGAACATAGCTGAGAACGTAAAATTATATTCAGTCTGTGTCGGAATTGTTGTGTCAATTTCTGTTTTGTGTCTTTTTGTTGGATGTTCCGTGCTTGTCTGTAACCTAGGTATTTATATGTGTCCTCCTCACCCAGTGGTTCTATATATTCTCCAGTTTCTAACATGTAGTGTTCCTGATGATACTTTCCGGCTTTGATTGAGTTAATCCTGCATTTATCCAGTCCAAATTCCATTTTTACATCCTTCGTAAATTGCTCTACCAAGATGGTTAATTGCTCCAGTTGGTCTTCGCTTTCTGCATACAATTTGATGTCATCCATGTAAAGTAGATGGTTTAAGATAACTTGTCCATTAGTTGGTCCGTCAGTATGGTAACCATGCGAGGTGGAGTTCAATATGTTGGAGAGTGGGTTTAGTGCGAGACAGAACCATAAAGGGCTCAGCGCGTCACCCTGGAAAATACCGCGTTGTATTTTTATATCAGATGTTTCTATTATGCCTGTTGGGGATGTAAGTTTAAGTCGTGTTGTCCAGTTTGTCATTGAGGTCTTTAGGAATGTTACGATTTGCGGATGAACTTTGTATATTTGTAATATCTGTATCAACCAGGAGTGAGGGACGGAGTCATATGCTTTTTTGTAATCAATATACATGGTATGGAGATCTGCTTTAGCTTTCTTAACTTTATTTAGAACTACGGAGTCTATAATTAATTGTTCTTTGCACCCTTGACAAAATTTGCGGCATCCTTTCTGTTGTTCGGCTAGAATGTTATTGTCATTAATATGTTTATAAATCAGTTCAGCAATACAGGATGTCATAATTTTGTACAGGGTCTGTAAACAAGTAATTGGTCTGTATTTGGCGGGATTATTATTATATAACCTATGACACTCAGCAATAATGTGGCTTTCTATTGGTGAAAGAATTTTTAAAATCGGTTCAGTAGATCCCGAGATTACCCCTTACAATTTAACAAATATACAAACTTTACCTCTTTATAATATTATAAATAATAAATATATAGGGACAATTCATACAGATTGAGCTAGCCCCAAAGTAAGTTCGAAACTTGTGTTATGGGATACTACCTCAACGATATTATATTTTATAACAAATACATATATAGATAAACATCCAAGACCCGAGGCCAATCAGAAAAAGTTTATTCATGATAATTAGATTTTTCCAATGTTATTTTTATTTAGCATGAAATTTTTATGTTAGTTGATCTATAACCCGGCTGCGCCACATACTCTACACTTCACTTGCATTGCATTGTGTTTCCGACGCCTTAATTTATCGTGCCGTGTATCCTGTGCCAAAGTGGTTTGTCTATGTTTGTTACTTGTTAGTGAACTGACTTTAGGAACTTGACCCTACAGGACAACAGCTAGATATAATTATCTTTACATAGTATAATTCTGTCTGTCTGTTCCTAAATATGCATCTTTAAAACTACGCAACGGATTTTGATGCGGTTTTATCAAATAGAGTGATTCAGGTTTATATGTATAATATTGAAATTCCCATGGGAAAGCGAGATACACGCAAACGAAGTTGCCCGAGTTTTGCTAGTTTAATATTAAATCCTATTGCTTCCCTTTTAATAGGGGGAGTCCAAAAAATAAATTATAATTTATATTTATATATAGGGACAATTCATACAGATTGAGTTAGCCCCAAAGTAAGTTCGAAACTTGTGTTATGGGATACTAACTCAACGATATTATATTTTATAACAAATACATATATAGATTTTTCATTATGACCCGACCGGGGATCGAACCCGGGACCTCCTGGGTGGCGGTCTGGCGTGGTAACCATTACGCCACGGAGGTCGTCAAATTATTTTTATTATTGAAAAACGAGTTGTCTACTAAGAGTACCGTCAAAATTAATCTAATCTCATTCATTTGCAATATGACTCATTTCTACTTGTTTCGTCGTAATTATCACGTATGACTAATTGTCTACAAAAAATGCCAGTTGTAGACATGGGGTAACAAAGTAATTAGCATCTTGTCATTATAAATAACTCCTTAGTAAATAATGTTGCTTATCAAATGTAAATAATAAGTTCTTTGACCGATTGTTTTATGGTATTTTTACTTCCTAATGATAAATTCTACAATGTAATTCACACAGCGCCGCCTGCTCCCAAAGTAAACTTGCTCCTAAAGTAGGATTGATCTGCTTGTGTTTCGGGTACCAGACAAACGGATTTATTGATTAAATATGTACTTATAATACATAGTAAACACCCAGACTCGAGAACAAAGAAATGCCGTCGCATAAAATGTTTGCCCCGAGCAGGAATGGAACCCGTGCCGAAGGTAGGGCCACTGTCAACGCGCCACCACACTTCCAAACAACGCTGTATGATTTGTGTAGAATATGTGAAATAAGTATAATCTTTAGTAGGAATATGTAAAATATGGTCAACCATATTTTATGCAAATATTCTATTCGATCTTTTGTTTTACACCCTTGTTTCACACAAGGGTGTTAAAAAAAAGAGTTCCATGTTTCACATATTTTGCCAAGATATATTTGGCAAAATATATAAAACATACAACTCTTTTTCGTTAGATTTGATTCACATTATGTTTTGTCCGTGATTACGGCGGGTACGGCTTCTGGTGTCATATTCAGCGAGTTGCGGTTCCGTGACCGTGCTCCATTTATTAGTAATCGTATAGTTTGTTAACCTGCACGGTTAAAAACAACATTAGTCATTGATATTTGATATAATGCTATCATTATCTGTTATTCTCACACTTGGATTAAAACGGATGCGTCATTACGCTAATGGAGCGCGAAATAAACGCGATTTTCTTTGTAAAACCAACTCAAATAAATTTCAATATTTAACAATATTATACCATTGTTACGCTAGATAAAGATAGCTTAAAGATTACTCCTAAAACCTCACAAACTACCTCTTTATAATATTAGTAATAGATTTGTAGAACATTGAGTAATTTGAGGAGGTCGTTGGCGTCGTTGTGTGTCGTACTCAACAACAAAAACAAGCAAATTCGACCCTAGCCAGTTTGTGGATAGGTTATTCATCTGATTCATCTCTGCTTCTCCGTGTTCCGGAGTGCACGTTATGCCGTCGGTACCGGCTATTGTCGAAGACCTTAATCTAAGTCCGTGGCCTTCAGACTTAAAAACACTTTCCTGTAAAAATCCGCATTGCACCAGCGTGGCAGAGTATGCTCTAATCCCCTTCGATTGAAGCAAGACCCGTATCCCTGCAGCGGGATGATCATGAATGAAATATTGATTGATTATGATAAATTATTTGTACGATCTTATTGTATTGTACACACGGAATATATATAAATTACGATGTTTTAAAATCATGCGATACTGTTTAAGAAATCCATATCCATGTAAGATATGCACAAATTAGCTGTTTCAAGGTATCAGACGCGGAAATCGTGGACCGGTTTGCATCCCTTTGTGTAGGGTTTTAAAAATCGCATAACGTATCGCATATGTGAGGCAGACAAGCTGAGTGGGCGTCTGGCCTTGATCGACCCGTACAATGTCATTCCCTTAAGACCTACCGTACACTTGGATTGTGATATTATTCTTAATATTATCTTACTATTAAATCATTTAAGAATAGTTGGATTGTCATCACGTAAATTCAATTGTCAAATTATTTCAAAGACAAGCACATATTATCATTAGCCAAACACTAATAATTTTTGTCAGGCTCTTCGCAAGCATTCGCAGGTTAAAGTCGTACCAGTACTTGCCCAGTATTCTGATGCCCTAAACACAGATCGGTACCCAACTCCATCCAAGAAGTGCGAGATCGGGGTCAGCCGGGATAATACTTGATCCCCAGATTTTCTATAATAATTTCTGATACCTGACCCGACAGACCTTTTTAGGGTTCCTTACATCAATTTGAACTAAACCCTTAAGGATCACCGTTAAACCGTATACCGGCAGCTAATAAAAACACATATTTTGTTTTTTCTTTTATACATAGCTCTCGGTATTTAAAATTGACACTTCTATATACTTTATAGTATAAACTCCCTGCTATTTTATATTTACACATTTTAATTAATATATTCTTCTTTTGCTTACCACTACTGTTTTGTCTACTCAATTTTCTTATTCAAGTATTACTTTGTTGTCCTTCTATCTGTTCACATATCAAATTAAATAAATATCGGCATCGTATGTCGTTAGCCAGCTGCGGTAGATGGGGAGGAAACTCTTGGAGTAGAGGCCGTCAGTCAGGCCGCGCATGGAGAAACGAAACGAAGGCCGCCCACTGGCGGATTGATGGTCAAATAGTGCGGAGGATCGCACTTGGTGAAAAGCCTATATCCAGCAATGGATAGACATAGGCTGATGATGATGGTCGTAACGCAGCTTACAGCGTAATATTGTATGCAGCCGATGACATTTATAGGAGACCACGGCTATTCCCATGGGAACGGTAACAGTGAGATTAAATGTTGCTATGCGTATAAATTCAGGCGTTTTTAGTTCTTTTAATAGCCGTGCGTGATGGCGTGGCGGTCAAATTGTTAAATCAATTTCTCATATGTCCCCCATATCACCCTCCATGAAAGGGGTATTAAGGACTAAGTTTATCGATTCTGAAGAATCATGATAAAAGCTTGGTAAAAGCTCTGTTCATAGCCAATATAAAAATTATTATTATTGAAAAACGTTTAATGTGCGAAACACAGATAATAATTAAAATTCAAAAGCTCGATGGTCGAGTGGCTAGCAATGGCTACTTTATCCCAAGGGCCGCGGATTCGAATCTCGCTCGAGACAAACATTTGTGTGCATAAAATAAACATGTATGTTTGTCTCTATGTATAATAAGTATTTACGTGTATAGGTACCTATATCAGCGATTTAGTACTCAAAGCTTGTACAAGCTTTGCTTAGTGTGGAACTAGATACGCCATCTAGTTCCACACTAAGCAAAGCTTGTACAAGCTTGGCGTTGTGATTCGTCCAACAATATTTATTAAGCGAATTTATCCAATATCTATTTAAGTTTGTTCATAAATATCGGTAAATGTTCCGTTTTCTCCCATTTAATATCGGAAGAAAACCGTCAAGTTCGGTCCAGATGGTGGGAAGTTGGCAAACGCTACAGACTGCCGCATGTACAAGTTTCATAAATCTTACTAGGTACTACCAAACCAAAATGGCTTTCATTTTATCTATAAACTAGATATCTGTCTCCGGTTTCGTATGGGTGACATTTTCATAGATATTAAATGTTTTTTTTTTTTTGTAAATATTTTTGTAAATAGTTAATGTTTTGTTAGTTTTAGCACCGTATGTAAATAATTATTAACACCATCAGCCAGTTTTTGAACAGCATTTTAATTTTAATTTCACAAAGTCTCAAGCTATTTTTTTTTCTTTAGTTCGACAGTGACAGCCATAAAAGAATGTCTCATTAACTTTATAAGGTTTTGAGTAATTTACCGTATAGGTGCTAATTTACAAACGCTTGGATTATACAATGGGCTACTACGTACTCGATGGATTATACAAACCATATCAAAAATTAGAATCAAAAGTCAAAACTTCCCTAAAAGAACCCCATCCCATATTTTTTGAATAATTATGATCCCTCAATATTAATGACGCGACTTTTCAACTCTGATTACTTATACTGCGAACGTGATTTCCATGAAAAGTAAGAAGGTGTGTAGGCGAAAACAGATGAAAATTCAGATGAGATAATTATTACGAAAATTACGAAATATTATATAGTCGACCCGTATGAATCATCATCATCATTTCAGCCACAAGAAGTCTACTGTTGGACTTACCTAGGCCTGTGAATATCCGTATCAATACTTCTCTGAAGGAGGTGATACAATTCCCTTAGTAGAAAAACCCACAATAAGACTGAGACACATGGAGACTGAAGAAACGGTGGCGCACGTGCTCCTTGAGTGCTCAGGCGTCTCGCACAAATTCGGAAAGAGACACTTGGGTCACCAATGTCTCTTGCGGACACACTGAGCAGTTTGGGAGGACTAATTCGCTTCTGGAGGGAGGTGGGCTGGATGGAATAACAGCCCCACGGCATCACGTACAATGGTCCAGAACAGGACTAAGTGCGGAAACCACACCCACTAGAGGGTTTATGATGATGATGATGAACCCACAATAAGCGGGCCAACCATGAAAGGAACGCTGTGGTCAAACGCAAACCTATTACAGATAAATAAATAAAAACGAAAATACGGACTGACGTTTTGAACCTATTGACAGGAGTCAAAAAAGACAAGTACGAAACACGTAGTCCTCTACGTGTCACGTTGTTTCGGATGGACACTCATAGTAGACCCGAAGATTTTAAAACCTACAAATCTTTATGAGCAAAAAAAAGTGTTTAGCCACCCGATAGAGAGATAGTGATAGTTTTCTTAGAATAGTATTTATATATATATATATATATATATATATATATATATATATATATATATACATATATATCCCCTAAAATCTGGAATACAAAATTTTGCGGCGGAACCTGATTGGATCACCTCTTTTAAAAGCTGCGCTCTTGTCGGTGCGGTGTAGCAACTCCATATTTCTCTGTCTTGTGCCAGCTCCTTCACCTCTTTATAGACACAATGCCTGCCTCTTCCTTCACTTTTTTTTTTGGCGGTCTTCTTCGTCAGCTTCTCGGTCTTCCTCTTCTACCTTCTATCTTACTAGCAGACTCCACTAGTTTTACCCGCGCTATTTCGATATTGCTGTTCCCATGGTGATTTTGCGTCCCATATTTTTTTTAATAGACTAAAACATAACAGTTTTACCCTACTTGCCATTACGGTCATCAGTCAGTAACTACTTTACATAATTTCTTTCATTCGAATTTCTTAGACTTACCGTAAATTTATTGTCGCACGCGACAATTAATAATGTCAAGCTTTATCTTAAATAAGATCTTCTGAGATGTCTGTATTTCCTCTAGATGGGATTGAAATATATTCCACCCTCTTATAAATAAACCGAGTACTTAAACTAATTAATTACATTTATCGTCTAATTATTGTGTTATGTCAGCAGACCTCGTTGCAAATAAACTAATCTGTACGTTGGTTGAACGTGTATGTAGTAGTAGTGGTGGTATGAATACTGCAATTAAATCATATTCTATTGTAAAGATACTTATGTAATGAATTTCGATATATTTTGTCTAATGATGATTTAACTCATTTCAGCACGATAGAAACAAATGAATCCACCATCGAACTATCGTAACAGTTTGTTTTTACGACGAATAATCTATTCGATATAAATTCAAATTATCGATAAGAGGTTCACGGCAAGCTATGAATATTGTATACGTTGTAAGAAAAAGGAGAATTCGCTATTCGTGCTCCCACCCATCTTTTAGTCCTTCGAGCCGTATTCATACTTTTAGTCCTTCGAACCGGATTCATATGACTTCAATTATAATAGTTGCTAATGACACTTTCTTTCCAAATCTCATATTTTGGCCTGTATTCTTCATATAATAAATTATTTCCAACGTGAACTCATCTAATAAATCCTCTATGTGAACGAAACATTGATCTACATTAAAACATCCGCATTCTTGTGTAAGGACGTTAAACAATGCTCGCGTCAGATGCTCAGCGATATTTAAACAAAGCCTGAAACAAGGCAAAATCGATATGAGCGCCGTCGCAGGCGGACGCGCGCCGCTGCCTCCAAATTATATTCACAGCCAAATCCGTCCTGCACGTGACTCAACTTGTTGCCGCTCTCCCAAGACAAAGATGAAAATGATATGTATAAATTAGGACCCAAATGTGGTTTTCACTCAATTACCAGAAAGTTTGTTTAGGACTTCTATTGTTACATATTCAGCAGTCGACAAATTAACTATTTATCTTTACTCTGTAATGTACGCCTTATTTAATCTCAATTGTACCGTATCCAATACAAACAAAACCTAGGCTACGTCTTCAATCAATCGTTACCTATATAAATAAATTATTCAAATTACTTTCCAATGAGTTTTCAAAACTTCTTTTTAAGTCTCTTAATTAAAGTGCAAAATAATATCTGGATTGAAATGCATAATACTATCCAAATAGAATAAATGACGTATTTATCTACGAGTATACCAATAAAATATTATTATTTTCATTTGACAGAAATGTTTTGTTCAGCTGTGAAACACGATTCCTCATGCTCCACGTTGGGCGCCATTACTCATTCAACTTTATTTATTTGTTGTGTAAAGTAATAAAGCAAACGGATTTTTAAATCTTTAACTTCAATAATTGTGTAGGACATAAACTGAATTAAATGTAATAAATGCGTCAGCGTCAGCGTCAGTTATTCCGTCAGAATTAAGAACCAAGATAAAAGTTTTATTACTCCACCTTTTTATATCTGAAAAGCTACCCCACGACGAGACCTATAAATAAAGGACTTCTGAGAAGGGAGCCAAACACTTACAAAGTTATTACTTTTATTCGATCAGTCACAAACGATATAATTAATTATTATTATTTAAAAGAAATGGTCACTTTTAATTATGAACCGCTTGGCCATTGCTGTTGATAGACTTCGTCGACGACGACGGCCAGGCGGACGCCGCTCGGCGGTTTTCCCGCAACTCTTTCAAGGCATGCATTTCACCTCACTCCGGGATTTCCCAGTTATAACAGCAGGGGGAAACTCTCGAGGTTGTTGGCCGGAATCGATCCATAATACCATGGTCATCGATGTTACCAGTGCACGGGGTTACGATTACACCGTAACTGCAGTCTCAATGTTTACAGCTATTCCTTTTTCATAACTTTATGTTTTCTAGTCCTTTGAAGCAAGGCTTAAGGATACGGCTTCAAGGATTTAAAGCACAGTTCAAGGTTACATCTTTGCTGTGATTGGAAACTTCTGAGGTAATTCGCACAATTTCCATAAATGAAGTGGTGTCGGAGAGTCCTTCGATGATAGATTTTGAGAAAAGGAAATCAATCGGAAGCAATTCGAGTGGCGAAACAAATTCAGCGTGGCGTTGCTGACTGTTAATTGGCTGCGGGTGGCGGCGCCGAGACGGCGGCGGAACCTCCGCATGGTACCCCCTCCATGCCCCCTCTACCAGTCGACCCACTCACCCCTCGACGGCTCGGCGTTTTTATGACCGAGAAACCCGTCGAGACCCACACGAGTCTAGGCGGCTCTTAAATTAATTTGTTCTTCCCGACTCAGGACCTCTTCAGTTAGTATAGGTAATAAAATATAGGTAATGAGACAATTTTGAAACACCCCATCTCTAGTTTTCCTAAAAGTATGCAAAATGTTGATTAGCTAGCTGTACCTTCTTTCGAATTCTAAGCCTTTTTATGTGTTACATGGTGATCTAAATATATTACAATAAGGAAAGTAATATATCACCCTCAAGATTACCGAAGATTACACACCGTTACTACAAGAGAATTTGACATAAAGCAATATATGTCGCGGATGACATTATTTTTCCATTTGGTAGGCTTATTTTCTTGTGCGGGTTATCAAGTTAGGGACGGTAGCGCGCAAGGGGTGGCCGGGGGTGAGTCCGCAGGGCGGGGATGGCGGGGTGAGGGGCGCGGCTATCGACCGACGCCCTCCCCCCGGCGTGGCTCAGTTTCCGGGCGAGAGTCGCGCAGTCCGCCGGCGCCGCGACGCGACTCCGTCTCACCGTTAGATAGTCAATCGAATCTGTCATCATGCTGATAGGGCTCGTTAGGGACTCGGTGATGCAGTGTTTCTGCCACTCATGCCGCGCACCCGTTTTACCGGCAGGTTGGGACAGCTGCTGCGGCAGCAAAATCCTTCGTACTTTCACCAAAACTAACCGGTGACGCCGTTGCCTTACTCACTGCGGAGACAAACGCCGAATACTTTATTGCCTGGACAAGAGAACAGGAATCCTAGTAAACTCTAATGGGTTATCAAATTGAAATGATTGAATGTTCTTACATCTATTCAATAATGTCAAAAAAACAAGGTGTTAGTTTTTACTGGTAGACTCCCGGTTGATCTTTAAGATTCGTATTTCATGCTAATCAACAGACTGTTTTACATTTACACTTTGCTCCTAATATAATGATTTTGTATACATTCATCATACTGAGCAGAATTCTTGAAATGCCGGCCGGCACATTGTGGGAAGCCGGCCGGTGTATAAATTATGACACGTGGTTCATTGTCAGTCTGGATTAGCCCTGTAAAAGAGAAATAGCATATCTCAGCCAAAACCAAGGAACCCCATTAGGTTATCTGTATTATGTAATTGTATTTACTAGGTAGTAAACTTAGATTTTCTAGGTATTTTACAGAAAAGAAGTTTCAGTTTATTTTCTTTCCTATTATGGCATATACGTTAGTTAATTCATCTTTCTTTTGAATACCAGATTTTGCTGAAATTACATTCACAGAACAGAATTTTTCATTGAGTGCGTTGTAATCAGATCCTCTATTACGTAGACCTCTTATGCTACCTTCATCTGTCTTACCTTTTCCAGGTACACAAGCTCTTCAATTCTGCTATTGATTTAACATTATACTGCATTATGTCCACCATTTTGTTCATCGTGATACCACTACATGCGTCCACCATTTTGCGCAGTCAAAACATGTCTCCTTTCATCTAATACTTGATATGGATATATTGATTACGATGTTAACAGAGACATATGATTTTCTACCTTTTGGGATTAATGTTCAATCGTTCCTGTCAGAGTCTTCATCTTCCACTTCAACAACTTTTACATTTAACTAAACATGAACATTATTACACTGTAACACGCGATCGTGACATAATCGTATTAATCACATTATTGTACTTTTACATAATTTTACTTTCTGAGGATTCATTATTTTACTTTTACCAAATTTCCTGTTTTTACTTTCTATATAAGTAACACTTGCCTCTAAAGATCCATCAGAATTTTATTTCTCGATTGAAAGACGTCATAGCACAACTTTACGCTATTAATATTGACTTTATAATCAACGTCGCATTATAATATACTTGTGTTTTGCTTACATCCCCTATTCATGTCAAGATCTGTGAGGTTATTAATTACGCAGTTGTCGGGGGATGATTATTACACTCGAATTAAATTGGGCTCAACAAGTTAGGGTCCCATTTCCGGAAAAGCAACAGGAGTATTTGAATTGGGTGACAATATTTCCGGCCCATTATCGGATTTCTCTTTTGAGTTGTACGTTTTATGTAATCTGAGTGATGTTCTGATTTCTACATTATCTACAAAGACGTGTCACTTGTAGATATCTATCTGTTGATAATGTATCTTTAAAGTTTCTAAATTGATTGTTTAGTTTTATGTCACGGTTAAAAATATTATCTAAGGTTGAAATTATGAATGACCAAGCGAAATGACACCACAATGATGCATTGCGGCTCCGAACAGCTTGCGTGATTTGTGATATTTCACGAAATTACGACAGGAAAGCACGTTTTTGGGAACAGTAAATGTTGATACACTGTAACTAAAATTTAATTTAAAAAAATCCACACCCCGGTATTCATTTAATTTAATGCGTGCAGGCGTAGTGATATAGAATGCAATCTCACTAATGAGCGTTGCATTTCACGATGTCAAAGCAACGTCGATGTGTAAAATATATCCGTCGTTGCCAGAGGTATTTTTGCATCAGTTCTCCCATCACATTTGTACGTTCAAAATACTCTTACGTGCCGGTGTTAGTATTCCCAAAGGTAATAAATTCGCTTTTTTCTCTCCCCCTACGAGTTTTAAAACCAAGCTCTAAATATTTTATCAGTTTTCATGTTGTGCCGTGTGGCGCCAGAGGGGCTGCCGTGCTGGCCGCCCTTTCAGTTACTGCCTCGTTTCAAACATTTATATTCGATTTTCAGTCAATATTTTCCTTTGTGTGCTTTTACAAATCATTCTTTTCAGTTGTATACTCTGTCCTGATTGTTTTCCACTGGATCGTTTTGAATATTTAATTCTATTTATTGTTCTCCATAAATTGTATTTTTCAATTTTAAAAGTTACCTGTATGTCAATGCCGATTTTCACCTATACATTATTTTTATATCAAAGCCAAAAAAATAACGTATATTCAGAGACACGAAGGTAAAGAAAAAGTTATCGTTAATCTTGAGGTTCAGTTTCCTTGAAAATTTTATCAGCTCGTACCAGAACTATTTATTACGACAGATAGTACATACATACTAGGTAAGCTAGCAATAAAATAAGGTTGTATATGACTTCAAATACTCATTTGAAGTCATATACAACCTTATTTTGTTGCTAGGGTCTACAATGTCGTGGTACCAATCAGCCTTGAACAAAAGGTGATTACGCGATAATGACAAGTTCATTTGCTTTAATGGGACTATTGGATTTGGGGTGATTATCTACACACTCTCCATTATTCGTAACAGAAACGGTATTTTTGTTATCTAGCTATTAGTCCACAGCGTCGTTTGCATGATTTTTTTAATGTAAATTTAACGGTTCTAATCTAATTTCCATTTCATCCATAGTGTCTATTCCGACATTCAAATCATATTTTTTGAAATAACTTCATGGTAAAGTGTAGATTAAAGGACTGTTAATGTCGACCCTATGCGGTTCGTCTCCGCATCGTCTGCCCTGCAAACTGGGGCTTAGCCTTGCCGTGAGGGATTATCCGTATTTGCGGAAAATTTCCCGGCACTCAAGCATGCTTCTCACGTACCGGCCTCTCATCTCGCGCTGTCGTGGCGTCGCCTTATTACCTCGCAACTATTACCCCAGCGGCCGTCTCGAGCGATTTCTACTCTAAACACGAATACATGCTCGTCGAATATTGCTTTTTATACATTCTTCTTGGATTGTGAGGACAATATTTCATACGTTTTAGGATTCTGATGTCTGTAATATTTTATGTATTCTTCTAGGTACGACTCTGTTGAGGATATTTATGGCTGTGTTAGGGGAATCTTCGAACCTTACTGTGAATGTGATAGAATAAATAAGAAGGCAGAAGCTAAGACGGTCACGTTATGCGGAGGGTGAGAAGGCATTTGACACATAGTAATGACGATGAATACAGAAGGAAAGAGATAGGCCTAAAAAATAATGTTTGGGTGAAATATGACGAAAGTAGTTGGACTACTGTAATAACTGAAAATGAACAAGTAAATAAACGCATAGGAATGATTATGCATTCCACCATTATACTTAACAAATCCTTCTAAGTTAAAACCAATTAATATATCAATAGCAGAATGCATAAATAAATAGATGATGCCTATCATATCAAAAGCACTTACTCAAATGCACTTGAAATGTCATGAGTTTTATAAAAACCTAAGTTTACCTACATAAGTAGATGTCATGTCAAAAGAACTTATTGATATTTTTCAGTTAGTCACGCGAGCATCGATTTTCGATTCATTAGCCGTTTCCAAGAGTTCGAATAAATATTATACCGTCCAAATTGGCCGGTCTCGATCGGTTTTCCATTTGCTACGTTGTTGACTTGGGGTGTGCGTATAACGACGTTTGGGTCGCCCTTCCTTGAGGTCTTGGCTATTTGTAAGCGTTCAGGTTTCTTATAGCTTATAGATGTTTAGTTATCCAATAATTACTGTTACAGAGTAGCTTGATTTGGTTATTGGTGTAATGTACATTATAATGATTACTACTCTCTTATGCTTTTCAAGTTCATTTTGATTTGATTTGTTCGAAACACCAGAGGAACTTTTACTTTGTTTGGTTTGATGCTATCTGTATTAAATTATACATTCATAATATTTTATTACTTGAAACCAAATTAATGACCACCAGAGTTGGTCTGAAACTGACAGTAGCTAATCTGCAGTTGACATAAATTTTGGGAAGCACAAGAAAAAAGGAGACTGAATGACGAAAGTAATGAGAAAAGGTTTATTATTAATTTATTATCAGAAAACAAGTTCCATAGATTATAAATAGCATTTTTGCCGAAGTATACCTATATTCAAAAGTTGGATGTATCCATTAATTAAACTCTAAATTTAGCTTTAAATAGTTCCACTAATAATACTAAAATAGACGAACAGTCGCGACGACGACGACGGCCCCTGTTAATATTTAATGATTAATTACAGCCCTGGGGAGAAGAATTTCAGACAATAGCCTTTCGGGAACAAATTATGTTAGAACTTGTATTTGTACCAACAACCACTCAAGTAGCTTTCATTGTATTAAGTGGATTACTGGACACGGATAAAAGATACTTTCTAAAGTGGAAATTATTGTGAAGTAGCCTTAAATTTAATAGTGTAATTAAAAAAGACCATAACTTTGTTAATTGTTTTCCAAATGGTCAATAAGCTTTTCCAATTAGTTATAGTTTAGTTGAAATATTTAATTATTTTTCATTTATCTATAAATGCTCATCGTCGTCGTGAGAACTTTCTCAAATATTCTTAAGCACTTACCTTAGATATCTAAGAAAACATAATATATCTTCAACATATTTTGAATTATTTTCGACGTTATATTAATCATTCCTATAGCACTTGTATTTCTTCTTGTCTTTTAGCATTAGGTAATCTTCTCAGCAGAGAATGCATTAAAACCCTAGACTTCTGTTCTTCTGAAACTATAAAAAAAACTGGGTATTTGGAATTTAAAACTTAACGTGTAAGGCAATAAGGCTTTGTCTCCTAAGTGTAATGGCTACAGGTGTCGTCTCGGCCTCCGCTGACGACCCATTTCTGTTTAGCTCACCGACGGTCAGCGCCGGCGAAGAAACCAGTCGGAAAACCTAGGACAAAGCAGCCCAAGAAGGTCAAATTTATAAGTAAGTTACCAATTATGACAATATTAACACACTGAACCAGTGTTCCGGAGTAAGTAATCTAAAAACCTTTGTTTCAAGGATACAAATATACGACATATTCCAACATATTTCCACTGATGTGTCTCCTTTAAAACCAAGATTAACAACAGCTTCCACTTGACAGTAAGCAGTGAAGCTTATTGACGTGGATCACGTATCACGTACAGCTGTGTTGACACTTGCTACGAATTTAATTGAAAATATTGAAAGCCTTTTCTCCTTAGCAACTGAGAGAGACACTTTGAAACAGAAGGTATAATAGCCTAAACTAGGGAGAAGGCAGATCAAATGAAGCTCGATTGAGCACCGCGGCCTATTGTTACATTACTTAGATAAGTCTATGAGCTGTTGTTTATTTTAGATAGATTTGAAAACCCAGCAGTGGAATAAGTAGTTGATGATGATGACGTCTTTTCACATCATAAAGCGGTGTATGAAAATGTAGAAGACGCAGAGCTATAGAAAGTTATCATTTCGATCCCGGTGTGCCATGGGCAAAGAGAAAGCTCTGGCTGTTTATTGTAAAAGTTTTTGCCACAATGTAATTTGTAGACAAAGTAATAACAAAAGAGTATTGATAATTTCAATGTTATTCCGAAAAACTAACCACTTTAACGACATAATGACACGTTACCCATAAGTTACTGAGAATTCTAACCGCTACTGTAATTGTTATAGTAACTCCGCCTGCGAAGACTTTCAGTAACGGTGAAATAACCCTACGTTTTTACCTCTCGCGTATTATTTCAATTATCTTTTTTGTTTCTGAACTGATTGGAGTGAGATAAAAGCTATGGAGCGATATAAAGCATTGTGCTAGTTCGATCGGAGAATTAACACCCTCAAACAGAATATCGCAGCCCAAACGCCTTAAGTATAACCGGTTGGCAGCGGCATGCATCCAGCGGCTTCCTCGCTACTTTCCTTAGGTTGTCTGACCACGTTGCGGGCGACCGTCCTACGCCGTGCTTCCTGGAACATGGTCCCCACGCCAGTCTCCGCCATTCCAGAACTGTCCTGCCATTAAATGTTGACCAGAATACCCAATCCATAATCATACAAAAATTGTTAAATTTCTACTACAGGTTGAAACTTGCTAGCAAACTATGGAGCTGTGGCTAGCTTTACAATTCTATACAAATAACACAACTTTCTATGCTTTTTTATATATTGACCTAGTTGCAGATACGTCCCTATCTGCCGCATATGAAGGCTTTTGTGCGCAAGCAGGTTAAGAGGGCGCTTTCATCTATGACATACCACGGTAACTCATTACGATCCTCTCGGTTATATCCTCTGATTAAGAACAGGGTTGCCCTAAATATACAAGCTTAAGTTTGCCCTAGATATAATGTGTTTGTTCAGGTTTTAGGATAAATTTTTTTTAGGCTTGATAAAAGCCTCTTATCAAACTATCCCTTTCCTAACCCAAGAACTTATTTTTAAATATTAAGTTTATATTTTTATTAAGTTTACTTCTGTTATAGTTCAAACTAAATAAATACCTACTCCGTTTTTTATTATAATTACTGGATTAATTTAAAAAAAAAACTAACCTTTTGGCTAACACATGAATTATTGTTAAGATTTCGCTTTCCCGTTAGTATGAGATAATTTTGACGCGATAAAAAGTAGTCGAAGAAAAAACAAACAATTATTAGTTTTCACCTACAATTCCTAATATCTCCTAACAGATTTTTCTTTGTCTAAATCCTTTGGTTTTGGTACGTGCATGGCATATAAAATAATCGATAAAAATACGGTTATTAAAATCGATTGATGTCATAGTAGGTACGATCAAAAACAAGGATTTGGACACAGAGAAAACTGTTAGGAGACTTAAAATTTAGGAATTATTGGTGAAAACGAGTATTACTTATTTGTCACATTTAATAATATAAGGGGTAACTATCGGAATAGTCAAATAGCAGTCAGGATTTTGATATCAATTCATCTGTTAAAACAATACAAAATGTTAACATTTATTCGAAAATCCAAGACAAGCAAACCTTAGTCATTCGCCGCAAATAAACCCCGATGCGCAGTAGCGGAGTGCAATTTCCGTGAGTCACCAGGGGTGACACGGCACCCCCCACCCCACCCCCTAATAATTAAACAATGCCTCCTTCCTGGAGTTTAACGGCCGACCTTGAGTCCCAGGGACCCTTGAGTTTTTTAAATTCCAACCTAAATATATGTACCCCTTAGTAATTTAATGGCGTCAAAGTGCGCTCATTACTCTGTTAATTATACTCTGCGGCGCTTTTATGTACTTGTTGACACTTATCGACCTTAATGATGCGGGACCACAGTGTAATTTAATGTTGCAGTAGCCAAAGATTTTGATGGGGGGGTACCTGCTTTTATAGACTGTGGTGGGATAATGTTACTTTCTGGTATCATATCCGCTAGTTTATTCTGACTATTAACACACAAAATAAATTGGCAAAATAAACGCATTAGTAGTGCCCCTGGTCTTGCTGATGTCCATAGGCAGCAAGTGACCACCTTCCATCAGGTGGTGGTCCGCTTGCTTGTTTTTCAGCCGTATAACATAAAAAAACATTTGGCGATGTGTATTTTTCGTTCAAAAATTTCAAAATTCAAAAATTCAAAACTTTTATTCAGAGAATAGGTTTTCACAAACACGTTCTCTTGTCAGAGTATACAGTAATAAATGATTTGTATAAATTAATCTACTCTATAAACTACTACCATTTCGGAAACAAAAGCAAAATGACCACTGGTAAAAAAGAAATGGCGAAAGAAAACCAGTTACGGCCTTTTTTGTCATTTAAAAATATATCGAAATTTTCTTTTTTCTTTTCTTTTTCAACATAGAATTTAAAACTAGGTACATACATACAACATTACGTACGCGGAATGTCAATAAATAGTGCCATTAATTTGTCTCAACATAAAATTAAATCTAAAATATAAAATGCTAAATCGGTGTTAAAGATAGGAGCAGACCGCCCGCAAGGCAGCAACCGTTCTCGTGTATTTTCGAGTTGACGTGAGAGTCGGCCTTCCAGCCTCCATTACTGGGCTCACCATCACGATATTATGAACAATATTCACGTTCACTGGATATACAGCCGAAAAGTTTAACCGTCAGTTAACATAAGCGTCTAAGAAAAATGAACAGGAATGTAGAAACGTGCCCACAATACTTGTTTAATCAGTATATACGCGACCGAAGTTTATATGATAATGTGGAATTACGCGACGTAAATTCAGTTTTTTTTTATACCACATAGGTGGCAAACAAGCATACGGTCGGCCTGATGGTAAGCCGTCACCGTAGCCTATAGATGTTTGCAATACCGGGAGTATCACTCACGCGTTGCCAACTCTCCCAACCCCCCCAAGTGGAGCTCTGGAGACCTTACTCACCGTAGGAACACAACATGGCCGAGACCAATGCTATTTGGCTACGATCTTCTGTAAGGTGGAGGTCCTTCCCCAGACGGGCTGCTCCGATTTGAACGGATTATCCGCTGTGCCCTTCCTCTCTTAAACGCAGTTAGTTGCGCAACGTTATGTGAGTTCGTGTATATCGTGTGCGTGTTAATTAATATAAAAGCTCTCAAATAAATGGAAACCATTTATGATTTACACATTTTTTATTAAAAAGATAATATTTTCCATTCGACTGATTCAAAGGCCTATTTTGTCCTTTGTAAACTAAAATTACACTCGTAACTTTGAACTTCATAGTAAGCTTTTGTTACTGAAATAGTTATAACCTTGGGAGGGTTTTTACCCCTATTGGTCGATTCAAATCAATTATATTAAAATAACACCAAAGGGTATAATTAAATAATAGTACCTACATGACAAACTGACAAACATACGTATGGATATGTAACTAAGTAAATATTCCATTATTATGTGTTAAATTTCAGTTTATAGCGTTTCGTATTTAATTTTACAGATTACTTATTAAGAGTTTCATTTAACTTATGTCTGTTTTTTTTTTGTAAAATGGTATTCTTTGTCTGGTGATCATTCAAAACTGCCCGTTAAATGCAATCGGACCGTTTTATCGAAAAATGATCTTCCTACATTCCCAAATTTGCCACGTGTAGGGGAGTCAAATCAAAAAAAAAAAAAAGTCAAAAATCCGGACAGACGTGGCTAAACAATAAGGGTTAGTTTACTACGGAACCCTAAAAAACAAAGAATTCGTCACCATCCTATTGTCATATGAAGTGTCTTTGTTCTATTTACAAAATAAGCACAGAAAGCTAATTAAAGCTAAGTGAACTCACTTTTGTCATGAAAATTGTTTTGCAGAACTGAAATAATGAACTGTTGACAACGAAAACTATTTTAGGATTACTAATAGGCACAATTTTAACTCAAATCTGTAACCAAGGATTAACTAAAAACCTTGTTTGTCACTGTCCTTCTTGAGGAGAATTCAATGAAGTGGGAAAGTATCAAAACATGCCAACTTGGCCGATCTCGGTGATCTTTGTTTTTTAATAAAATATATAATAATAAAGGTAATAATATAAATACATGAATTCTCGAGAACAAACTTTATTCACAACATGAGAACAACCGAGCGGGAATTGAACCCACGCCTTCTGGTGCCGAATGTAGGATGACTACCAACGTACAATTTTTTTTTTCAATGTGTATTTTTTAGGTTTTAGGCTACGGTGACCGCTTACCACCAGGCGGGCCATATGCTTGTTTGCCACCTTAATATAAAAAATATTGACGTGCAAAAGACGGCAAAAGTATTTCTTGTAAATCGCAAAATAAATGATTTTATTTTATTAAAATAGTGGTATAAAAATTTGTTAATTGTCCACAGCCACTGAAATCCGCTGCCAAGAGATGTCGAAGGGTGGGCTCGCGTATGAGGTGATTCTCGCGGAGCCGGTGGGGGTGCCGGCGCCACGTCGCGCCGACTCACCCGAGAAGACGCCCTCCGTCGAGGAGATCCAGGAGAAGCTCAAGGCGGCCGAGGAGAGGAGACGTGTGAGTTGACTGTAACCATATTATTTATTCTGTGCTGTTACTAAGATAGGTATAGAGTGAGATAGTAAATAAAGATAGTGAGAGAGTATAAAAGGAGAGGTGGTTTCACGTATCAGCGCACAGCTGGGCTGGATATAGAAGGACAACAATAAGCGCGGGCATTATGGAAAGTGTCCCTTTATGTGTCTTTCTTTCACTATGTGAACGACAGTAGATTGATATGAATATTGGCGGTGATGGTCATGGCATGGCCACTTTTAATCCCGGGATATAAAGTTTCCCCACGAAGAAATAGTTTAAATTCAGATCGGCTTCCGCTTCAAGACGCTAATATGAAATTGTTATGTGATTGTTTTAATTTCGCGACTATTAGTGCGTGTTTGAGTAACTAAGTAAGTATACTACTTTGAGAATGTAGCTTTTGTTTGTTATCTCTTCATGTTAAAACTCACAAACTGATTGAGATAAAATTCGGTAAAGGAGTTGGAAATCCGAGAAAGGACATAGGTTAGTTTTCATTCCAGAAATCACCCCATAAAGCTCTGAAATTCACAGAGACAGAATGACTAGAGTAGCTAGTTTAATTAAAGTAAATCCACTTATTTCAGAGTTTGGAGGCCAGCAAAATGGCCGCGATCGCATCCAAGATGGCTAAGATCGAGGAGGCGTCACGCATACGCAGCGAGCAGACCAACAACTTCATATCCACCACAAAGGAGGCGCTTGACGCCAAGATGGAGATCCACGAGGAGAAGCGCGAGGCGTACATCAATGAGCTGCGCGCCAGGCTGAAGGATCACCTCGAGGGTGTCGAGAAGACCAGGTGAGTTAGGGTGCTTACATATCTTAATGCGATCACTTAAAGAAACATGTTATCGGTGCCGGGTGCCGACAACACTTCGATCGGTACCGTCTACGGATTTGTCGGCGGAAACCTACTGCTTTGAAAACCTACTGTTTTTTTGACTACATTTTCATCCTAACTTCATCTTTTTAAATGGCAGAGCCTAGCTTCTTCTATTAACTAGTGGTTCGTAATTAGGCAAGCTCGATCGGAGCAGTACAAATTCTGTAAGGGGGTCTCACAGAATTTCGACGTGTTGATAATGCCGCTGTTTTTTCTACAATGAGTGAAAGAGACAAGAGATCAATCCACCATTGTGTTACGCTCTAAAATGCAATTTAGGAACTTCGCTGTTTTCTTCATGATAGCTTTCCAAAGGAATAATTTGAATTAAATTATAGTGAGTTAATAATGTGCGGAAACCACACCCACTAGAGGGTTTATGATGATGATGATGATGATGATGATAGTGAGTTAATATAGGAGCTCGATGGCGTCGTTATGTGTCGCTCTCTAATATGAACACGCAAGTTAAGCGACGTCGACCCTAGCCAGCGTTTGGATGGGTTTCGTTATCTCGAGCTCGGCGGTTTGAAAACACCGGCCTCTGCCAATTCGCATTGGAGCAGCGTGGCAGAGTACGCTCTAATCACCTTCGATTGAAGGGAGACCCGTATCCCAGCAGTGGGATGATTATGGGTTGATATGATGATAAGTTAATATTATGATTCCAGGTTGACGCTTGAGCAGCAAACGGCGGAGGTGTACAAGGCGATCGAGGACAAGATGACCACTGTCGCGGACAAGCGCGACGAGAACATCAAGAAGATGCTGGAGCGCCTGCGCGAACATGTAAACATAAAACCACTAAAGACCATTCACAGTCATTTTACCTCTGACAGATGTAAGGAACACTCAAGATAAGAGCCACAGGAATAATTCTGTAGCAGAAATAACTTGTGAGCCGACATAGGCAAACTGCTCGAGCAGTTAGCCATTGATCAACATAACGGACTCTTATTTCGAGTTTTAAACCAGGGGCCCGATTCTACTAACACAAATGCACCAATGCACACTGGGCTGGGCGCCTTAGAAAGGAGGTCAAAATTACTTATTAGTTGAATTGCTTTATCTTTCTTATTAGGAATGGTTTTAAAGTACAGGATCATCAAATAAAATACATTTTGGGGATTGTTAAATGTTAAATATATTTATAAAAATCAAAATAAAATAAAAATTAAGTACAAAAAATAAAAACAAAATAAAGTAAAAAAAAAACGTAAATTGTATGCTACTTAGTCATGTCTAATAAACGTATAACACTGGCAGATAGTACAGATTTCATTTTTCGGGGCAATTTCCTGCAGGAAGTGATCAATGGATCTGAGTTCAGCAGAAGTCTGTTTATGAGATCTGTATTTGTGGAGACCCGAGACATTTTTCTTGTATGGTTGAGCCTAAACGCCTTTATATTTTTATTTGTTGACTCTGCAGCCTCTTCAGACAATTCACCAATAGGTAGTAATGCATTATCGATTACTATGGCACCGTGTAAGAGCACTTTATGTACAGAGGCAGGTAGGTTATACCATGGGTATTCTGTAATAAGTTTTTTGGCCGTCTCTATGGCATATTCTTCAAACTTTTTTATGTTTATCTTATAGCCAGATGACATGCACTCCAAGATAGTTCCACATCGTTCGATAAGGCACTGTTGAATACCTGTGATTTCAGCAGATACAGCCGGATTCTTGAAAAACTTCCGTGCGGTATTTCCATCATTCGATGTACCACTGCCCCCGCTCCGTGGTTTGTCCACAATTAATCCTAACTTCTGCCGAAACTCGTCCTGGATCCTCTTCTTTGTCAGAGCCACATGTTGCTTATCTTCCTCTGATCTAGCTTGCCATCTTTGCGTTTGTAGTTTGTACGACATATGAATAAAATATTCAAAGAATCGGATCCATGAATGTAATGGTGATAGTCCAAATTCTAACGTATTCAAATCAATACTCCTTCTAATGCAAGAATCGATATCGTTCATTTGTTTGGGTAAGGCTCCACATATGTAGCACTTTGAACTGGAAGCGTTGCTGAGTGCGCTGCATATCTTTCCGTCGACCATAGTTAGCTGTAGGCAGTGATTTACATTAATTTCCTTGTCATCGTTGTAAGTAAGTTTTGTAGGAATAAGTTTGTTAATTTTTTCTTGAAAATAATTCAATTCATTGATTGTGGAATCTTTGGTCTCCTTAATGAACTGAAAGCGAATCGGTCGGCAATATCTGGTGGATGACGGGCGAGGGTTTTTCCACAGTACAGTCTGTTCTGAAGATGTGTCCGTCGAGACCAATCGAAGTGGCACATATGACGTTACGAATAAGCTTCCATCATCTGTAACGTCAGAATTAGCGAAGTTTTGTTTGTACTCGCTATGACCAGTAGAGCCATCAAAACCCCATTTTCCTATCAAAAAAATATCTCCCATAGATTCATGAGGTAAAGCAGTTAACACTTCCTTCTGAGATTCGACTATACGAGACGCAGTATGGTCCAGCAAGCTTTGCAATTCCACCTCCGCTGTGGATTCAGTAACTCTTACAACCTCAGGATAGCATTCTTTTTTTGCTTCTACTACTTTGCTGTACGAAGGTAGAACTAAATTGCTCCGACAATTTATAAATTCGCGAAGCAACAGATACTGGTGCTTCGTAAGTTTAGCTTCGGTTATGAGAGACAGCACATCATTAGGGTTCATTTCATTATTAGTACCGGGGTCTGATGTTTCCATAAGATTGCTAACCGCTGACTCATCCAACTGAGCTAGCACTGCAAGCCTTCTGCGTTGTGACCTCTTCCCGCAAGCCGCGAAATCCTTTTTTGGTCGTCCAACAGTAGCTGCGGTCCCTAATAACGATGATTGATCGGAAATATCATGTGACGTATTTTTGGCCAATATGGATAATTTCGGTAGATTTACATTTTCTTTTTCACTTAGCCACTTGGAATGTTTATTAAGGACCGTACTTTTCTTTCGAGAGCTAGATTTCCAAAAAACGACAAGTCTATCGCAAACATATTTGATAATGTTCTCCAAATTGACGGTATTTATATTATCAGCTTCTGGCACCATGTCTATTAATTTCTGTAACACTTGACGGCGTCTTTCCGTATCTGAACCACTAGTAGACAACCACAGTTCAAATATGAAATGTCTTGAAAAGGATCCGATGTACTTTTCATCTGAAAAACATAAAATTAAAGTAAATTAAGATTTGAAATATTTTCGTAGCATTGCTACACCTTTGCCTACGCGGGCGTAACAGGCGTATAACTACACAATCCGCAAATTTCCGCAAAAAAATAATTATGGACGTTAATCTAGACATATTTGACTTCTAAATAAATAAAAAAATATCGTTAAGTAAGATTCGAAACATAGTTAAAAGTCTAAGTAAAGAAAAAATCTAAAGATTTAAAAAACAGAAATTGGTCGTTGCGTAGACCCATCGTAATTTCTATATTTTGTATGAACATGTCAAAACAAGTACATAAAGCAAAACAACATACCTGATTCTTGAAGATCCATTATTAAAATTGTCACTAAAACCACAAAATTCTGACAAATAAGCCACTAATGACTGCTCACTTAATGAGTCACTGAAAAGGGTGCACGTGCAATTGAAGTTGTGTTCACTTTCGAGTCTTATTAGAGTATGAAAAAAATTTGTTACCCGCAATCTATTTATTTTTTATTAAAGTCCGTCTACCCTCCAATAATGAGACAGCATTCGTCAATCAAAATTAATATGTGCATTTTTTGGAATTTTGACCTCAGCCGGGTCCACAGTGCAATGGACTCTCAATGGTGTCTCAATCGTGTCTCAATAGAATGTCGATAGTGTATCTGTGGAATAGTTTTTGACATTTGTTATGGACTTAAACAATAAGTTAAACATTATGTCATTGTTTAAGTCCATATCAAATGTCAAAAACTATCCCACAGATACACTATCAGCATTTTTTTGAGACACGGTTGAGCCACCATTGAGAGTCCATTGGTGCATTTGTGTTAGTAGAATCGAGTCCCTGTTTTTACATCTGTCAGAGGTAATATAACTGTGCTGTGAACGATCTATACCGAGACCCGCGCAACTTGGTTTACGTGCAACATCATTTGCGTGTATTAATGCACAGCAACGCCGCCTACTTCATAAAACGCAATTGACTGCTATCAGACTTTTTAAAATCCTACGGGAATCGCGTACATTTCGGGATAAAAAGTACCCAATGTGTGTATCATTCAAATTGGACCAGCCATTGGAGCGTGAACAAGTAAATCACAAATTTTCGCCTTTATAATAATACGTCCTCCGTGGCGTAATGGTTACCACGCCAGACCGCCACCCAGGAGGTCCCGGGTTCGATCCCCGGTCGGGTCATGATGAAAAACGAACTTTTTCTGATTGGCCTCGGGTCTTAGATGTTTATCTATATATGTATTTGTTATAAAATATAATATCGTTGAGTTAGTATCCCTTATCACAAGTTTCGAACTTACTTTGGGGCTAGCTCAATCTGTATGAATTGTCCCTATATATTTATTTATTAATGGGATTATTTACACAATTATAGATATGTACCCTTAGTGTAGATGACTAGCGGTCCGCGCCGGCTTCGAACGGGTTCTAGTAAGAACTCTCAATTTATTCGAATATCTATCATAACCTAAATCACCTGGGGATAATGTACCTTCCCGACGACGGTGTACGATTTTTTTTTAAACGGTCCAGTAGTTTCGGAGGCTATACAACAATCAATTAGAACTTTATAATTTTAGTGTAGATAACTTAACTCTCTCGTTAAGACTTCTCTACAGGCCATTCACGTCTGAAGTGCAAGTAGGATGAAAAAAAAACGTGTAAAGGTATTTCTTGTAAATCTACTTGCAAAATTAATGATTTTATTTTATTTAGGTTCCTCCCACTATGTCGTCTGGCTTACCGATTTGCATGTGGTGAACTGTGTGAACTATGTAGAATATATTTATTTATATTTATTGGTAACAGGAGGAGCAAGTGCGCAAGGTGCGAGCTGGTAACCACGAGCGGTTCCAGCAGCTCGAGAACTCTATCCAGGACAAGCTGCAGCAGGCCGCCGACCGCCGGCTACAGCTCGAAGCCGAGCAGAAGGAGAAACTGCGCAGCTATGTAAGCATATAATACTTAGTGTTTTTATCCCACGAAGCGACGCAAGCTATACTTGTGGTGTGGGTTGGAAAGTAGGGATACAAGATAGATAGATAAGAGAGGTAGGACACAGCGGATAATCCGCTTAAATCGGAGCAACTCGTCTGGGGTAGAACCTCCACCTTACATCGTATCGTAGCCAAATAGCATTGGTCTCGCCCATGTTGTGTTCCTACGGTGAGTTAAGTCTCCAGAGCTCCACTTGGGGGGGTTGGGAGGGTTGGCAACGCGCGAGTGATACCCTCGGTATTGCAAGCGTCTTTAGGCTACGGTGACTGCTTACCATCAGGCCGGCCGCATGCTTGTTTGCCACCTTTGTGGTATAAAAAAAATACAGTAAGTAAAAGGCAACTTACAGATTGTGTAATGTTTTTCGGGAGCTTCATGTCCTCCCAATTATCAATCACACTTATTTAGAGTAGCCAACAGCGTATATCACATATCATATCACAAGTATACTTCGCGTCGCGTACTGTGATAAAAGTATACGTGTCGTGTAGTAAATGTTAAAATGTTAGTTTTGGTGTATCGAGTGGCGTAATCAATAGTTCATGTAGTTTCGCAAACATCCATACCATGCTAATACCATTAAATACTTGTTTTATAAAACAATTCCGTTATATACTGTCCATTCAAAAAGAGAACAGGAATGAGAACCAATATAAATAACTAGAAATAAAAAAGTTTAATAAGTATTAAAAATGTAATTTGTATCCTAAAAAAATAGACTAATAGGGTAAATGGTTAGTCATTGGATTCTTATTTCAAAAATTTTTTTTTTTACTTTACCATCCCACCTGGGTAGATATTTACCCTTGGACCAAAGTAATAGATATAATAACAATTATTTATTTCAGACCAAAGATCCATAAAAAATTAGAAACATTATTAGTAATAATATCTCTATACAATGAGCAGTTTTCTTTTAGGTATTTTATAGTTTTCCTAAACACTCGATAGATGGCGCAGCCTGGCATTTTTGGTAATAAAAGAGTACCGGGATGAAGTGACATTTTTGCTACAAAGTCGTCATTTATTTTAACATTTAATAAAAAAGTTTGAAGGAAGTATTACTACAATGTATTATTAAATTATGTAAGTAACATCGAAATAATATTACTACGTATAGAAATGACAGCGCCTTCAAAGGGGATAGAACCTATCTGGCATATCGACCCGCCGCCATTTTTATTTTTTTTCGAAATCGCGGCGCACCATGAAAGTGGTATGTATGGGTAGAGGACATATAGACGAACAAAAAATGTCAAGTAACATGGTACCCTAAAATGTCACGTTCCCGAGATATTTGGAGGTAAAATCGTCATATGAGTATAACGACAAACATTAAAAATAGACTTCTTACGTGTCTTTAGACATCAGATTGTATCCAAATAATCGTTCTCATGTTGATTAATATTATTATTGTTTATTGGAATAGATTGGGTAGGTAACTACACTACATACTACTAGGAGCACATTAATTATTTGCCTAATAAATCGCATCACATCGCAAATAATCGCAATAAAACGCTTTATTATGTCAAAGTATATCACGCGCGCGTAATGTACCTACATACGCTACCTACATACACGTAAGAAGTCTATTTTTAATGATTGTCGTTGTATTCATTTGTCGATTTTACCTCCAAATATCTCGAGAACGTGACACTTTAGGGTACCATGTTACTTGACATTTTTTGTTCGTTTATATGTCCTCTATCCATACATACCAATTTTATCGTGCGCCGCGATTTTGAAAAAAAATCAAAATGGCGGCGGGTTGATATGCCAGCGCCCATACAAAAAAGTTCAAACCCCTTTTGGCGCCGCGTTCGGCCGTGCGGGGCGCGCCCCTCCCTGGCCCCGCCCCCAACCGAGTCATAGAACATGACATTACTACGCAGGGGCGACACTTTGTTTATATTCTGCCTATTGGACATCTAACTGATTATTTTATTTTATTACAATATTTTATTTTACTTAATAGAATAAACTTAATAGAAAATAGGTATAAGTAATATTAGCTTTATAGGTAGGAAGCTACATTACATTTTTGTTCTTAACTTAATATTAGTCAAAAATAAACTGAGATTAAATCAAAACTTTATAATGAAGCTATTTATATATTGAAGTATTTTGTAATATATGTGTCGGATAGCCTAACGGTAATTCGATGTGGAATTCAACATCACAAGGGGAGAAACAACAGTTTTAGTTTTACTTAAAGAATGTTTATTGAATTTACTAGCACTTCGGAATGACCACTGATGGAAAAGAAATGCCGCAAGAAAAACCTCAGTCTAGGTCTTTTTTCAATCGCTGTTTTTCAATCGCTGTTACAACACACATTTTATTAGGTATAGTTTCTTAATATGACTCAATACAAAATAGACACTAGGTAAAACGCGACAGTTCCGTGACTACGAGTACCACTCTTTATGGCGCTCGAAAACCAACTCCCTCTAGTCGAGCCCGCCAACCGCCACGGCTCCGCCCAAGCGCGCCAAAGCAACGTTTTCTCAACACGCCGCTAGATGGCGCACCCTCGTTTTGCTTAGCGTCCATGTCCATACTCATGACCGTATGCGACACTGCGACTTATGCAAATACTAGGAGACGGTCGCCTGCCAGACAAGACAACTCCTCTTGTTGAATGGTAACGTATCTTTACTCCGAAACTTGTTTGCCCGAATTTAATTTGTTCGAAAATGGTTGGTCGAAATTTAAAATGCTGTTTCGTTTTCCATCTTTTTGTTTTCTAGAAACTATTTTTTTACTTAGTAACTTTATCCACATTTACGTATTTTTTACCTACTATATAAAAATATTTTGAAAATATAGTTTAAAAAATCAATATTTAAATTACATATTATTTTAAAAAAATAATTATGAAAATCGGTCCAAAATTAAAGGAGTAATCGGCGGACCTCCAAAAAAAAAATGAAACACAGAACCTCCTCCTTTTCTGATGTCGGTTAAAAAAAGAAGCAAAAAAATTTTCAGAAATAAGTACCTAAATTATATTATAAAATTGACCTACGCTTAGTACCTACGTATCCCATCTGTACGATTACTTTTTGATAATCTATGATTTTCACATAGAAATGGCGGATGCAATTATGATGCAATAGAAAATAATGAAAAAAAATTGTTTTGGTTGGTTTTACTTAATTTTTTGTATACTTACCGATGATAAGTCATGCCGCTATCTTTCTTCCTTACTGTTGAACGGTTTTTACAAGTTTTTATTGAACATGACGGCATTTTACATTTTTTTTTTGACATAAATCCGAGGACCAGTCACGATGAGCGTTGGCAAGTTTCTAAACGAGTTGATGTCTATTGGCCTCAACGTGTGGGGACAAAAATTTTGTTCGCGGTGTCCGTTCTATACGTAGTAATATTATTTCGATGGTAAGTAACAACTTTTTGAGGTTACAATGTTCATACAATACAAAAAACTTCAATCAATGCTTCAGAAATGACAAATGTCAGAAACAGAAATTAATCAAATTGACATTTGGTCAGTTCTTTCTTGCCACAGACTAAATATTTGACCTCAACAATACCAAAAAATAATGTTAGCGCCATCTTTTGATGATTTTAAAAACCAACTGATTATACCTAAAGAAAACTGCTCATTGTATACTCAGTCTCATACTTCATAGCGTCAATGACAATCTATTTTGTTCATTAGTACAGTAATTATTTGTTAATAAATAGTAGTAAAAGTGAACTAATTTCACTTCTAACTATCCAAAAAATGGTGCCCCTCGATAAAAAGCTGACGTTGATGTATTATGATGAAGTGTCAAATCTGATCTATTATTTTGGCCCTAGATGATTTCTATTTCACGAAGATCAAAATTGGCCATGAATGTTGTGGCGTGCATTGTTTATGTGTGCGTGAGCGATTTTACGAGCGTTTCCTAGGTTACGCACACTAAAATTTATTTCGCCGTTTTTTACCGGTGGTCATTTTGCTTGTTTCCGAAATGGTGGTAGTTTATGACGTAGTTTTTTTGTTTGTACAGGGTGACTTTTCAAGGGGTTGCCATTTTTCAAAAATAAGCTCTATAGGAACAATATAAAAATATGACTTTATCGTAATTATATTAATACGTAGTATTTTTTAAAAAACATAACTTGAAAACAGTGGCGGTCCTTCCAATAAAGTCGAAAAGCCGGGCTTGCCCTTCTAAAATACGCAGTATAATATTTAAATTATTTTTGCTTTTTACGCTCCATTCTTAGTCCCTCTTCAAAAAATGGTAACCCCCTTGAAGAGTCACCTACAAGTTGTAAATGACAAGAAAAAATGAAGGTCTAATTTCTGAAATAAACGTTTTAATTTTTATTTCATTTCATTACAATAATGTGCATTTAAGTAAACGTTACAACATTCATAGCCAAATGCTATTTGTGAATTAGAATATCTGTAACATCATCCATTGTTTGCCATCATCACGCATGCGCATGACCATGTGTCGTACAGAACAATAAGCTCGCCGACGTGCGCTCCACCATGAGCGCGAAGGTCGAGGAGATCACCAAGGACATAGAGACGAAGCTCACTGCCGCCGAGCAGAAACGCGAGAAGGAGATACAGAAGAGACTAGACTTTGTCAAGAAGGAGGTTTGTTTTCAACGACCTTTTATTTATTATTTATTAAGAAACCAACAGCGTGACTGTGAGTATAACTTAAGATTAGTACATTACATTTCTCTAACGCTAAGGTTTTTTGATGTAAGATAGTTACCCCTAACTGGCCCTAACCTCCCTTGTACTTAAGTTTAAATTTTAAAAAAACCTCATGTCTCATTCGGATAACCAATTGTATTGACAGACATTCGGCACTTTGTTTCTCGTCAATGGCTGCGCTACACTATCACGTTGTTTTGGAAATGAGTTTTAAAACAGTGTAGACGTGAGGTTTCATACCAATTACGCTTAACCTTCAAACGCCCTTTGTATCAGTATACATATATATATATTCTTTATGGCACATACATTTTTAAAATACAATTTACAGTAATAAACACTACAAAGGTGAGCTGCTTATCTCTTCAAGAGATTTCTTCCAGCCTACCCACATACTGAAGTTTGGAGTTGGTTTAGCCATGTACCTAATCTTATGTGACCTTTGTTTCAAACTGGGTTTAAAACTGTGTAGCGCAGGATTTATGCTCATTCCAAAATGCTGATAGATTAAAAACATGACTTACAAAAAAAGACGTTTATGCCCGCTTTTTAAATAAAAATTTGTTTTTATATCCCAATATCAAAGGAAACCTTGTGAAAGTATCCGCTATTCATATAAACATAGTTTAACACTAGTTTGTTTTCCAGGAGCGACGCGCAGAGCTGGTGCGGCAGAACAAGAGCGCGCGCGCAGAGAGCGACGCCATCACCTCCGGCTAGTCCCCCCCCCCTCCCGCGCCCCCACCCCGCCCCCACCCCGCACCCGCGCTTACTAGCATTGTACCGACTGAGCTCTGAACAGACCAAGTAGATCCCACAGGTGGACAAACAATTTTCTATTGGAAACAATTCGTGATGTATACAGACAGTTTCTCAAACGCATTTTTATAGTTATCGACAATTTTATAGCTGTCACTGTCAATCTAAAGAAAAAGAAAAGAGATAGATTGACTAAAGAAATAGACTTAATATGGACTTAATATTAAAATGCGTTTCATAAACTGACGTTAGATTCGTTATTTCATTGTGGACTGATCTGTTATACCACGTTACCTAAAGATGGGAATAAGTGTTACAACCTTGAAACATTCCTACCTATAAGGTGAACAAAAGAGTCTTCATAAATTTCATCTTCTCTAGAATATTCTGAGATTAGTCTTTCTTCTCATAGTTAAATAGATTGTCATTAGAGTGATCTAACATTTTGGTCCACAAATTATTTTAAAATGAACTATTTTTGGTGACTAAAGACAAGGGCGTAGTTAACTCTACTTGTTTTGTTATACTCTGTAATCTTAATTTGAGATTTTAGAGTTATAATTTTATTGATGAAAGGAGCCACAAACATGTTTACTTTGAGGTTTACTTAGTGAGCGGGAATCCAATGTTGCTAGCTACGACCTTGTTCATAGACCTTCCTTAAATCGAGAAATGAAATGTTGCCAGTATGAAATATATAACCCATAATGATCTGTATTTGTCATATAATATTCCTACTTCTAATTTGTATCTGTAATTAGAGTCAGTATTAACAAAACAAAAAATATATTCTTGTTACTCTATGGAAAATATCAGGATTTTTACCCAACCAGAGACAAAAAAAATGTTGCATTTTATGAATTTTAAATTATGCTAATGCTATAATTTGCGGCATGGTAAGTACGCCTGATATTTTTTTGAATAGGGTTGCCATTAGTTAATATCATTGGCATTGCATCACACACATTCTACAGAAGCTAAGTTATACAAATTGGGGTGTTGGGCGGTATCATCATTTCAAATGCATTGCACGAGATTTTAAAATAATTGCCATACTCTCGCATGTGGAAGTTACTAGAAGGCAGGCGGTTGTAGGTGTTAGTTACTCTATGTATAATACAGAGGAAACAACAGATGAATCCACTATATCGCAAGGAATTCGCGAAATTTTGTTCGTTTGCACTGTATCATACATTGGGAGATAGTTTTAAGGGTTTGGCTGGTCCAGTAGCAAAATTGTACCACAGTGTGAGCCGGGAAAGCGCTGTCTATCGGCTGCCGTGGGTGAAACGCGATGTTCTATGAGACAAGGGTGAATCACATCATCCTTGTTTTCCTAATAGAAAAGCACAAAGATAGAATGAAATTCATTGTACATTTGTTTGCGAATAACATTTTGCGTTGCACGAATAATGGGCTTGCGATTCCCTCGTGATCATACGACTTAATTATAATATTAAAAATTGAATTGTTTTCACTGATATTATGGCAACATTGCTGTCACTTTTAAAAATATGGCCTATTTTATAATAATAAAAAAGTGTTGAGTCATAAAAATGATCTCATTGTCTATGGCCAACTTTTAGTATTCCAAGCGGAGTTTTACCCTTGTGCCCTTTACTAGAAGTTGGGCGGCTGTTTTCGTGGTTCTGTGGCTGCGGGGGCAAGCGAA
This sequence comes from Endotricha flammealis, assembly GCA_905163395.2. Classification (NCBI taxonomy): domain Eukaryota; kingdom Metazoa; phylum Arthropoda; class Insecta; order Lepidoptera; family Pyralidae; genus Endotricha; species Endotricha flammealis. Next base: position 1,365,331 of record LR990856.1, on the reverse strand, counting down.
GGTAGCGCGCCCTCGGACGGCGCGAGGGCGGGACAGGCGAGGACGCAGCAACTATCCTTTATCGTTAGTTATAAAGACTTATATCATTATTTTTAATGTTTATCGTACGCAACAGTATTTTAGGAAAGTATAATCTAAATTTAAGTTTTATTCACATTCGTATCATCGTTCATGAATCACCGACTGTCCGTTGTCAAATATTTTTTATATGATCTTAGTTTCGATTTGGATTGTAGGGGGATGCGTGAGGTGTCGCAGCAAGCTGCGTTGTTTGTATGTCGGGTGGTCGTCGCTTGCGCTCGGCGACGCCGCCGCTAGTCTACGCGTTTAAAATTAGTCTATCGCTCTTAATGGCCCGCGGCAGACACGCTTCTAGTCATGCCAATCGACGGTTTAGTCGCTTTTAGAAGCTAAATGCAACGAATCGTTAAAACAGGCGCTGTGACTGAAAGTAGTATGTCTGGTCGGGCCCTAAATCACAGTTTATATAGACGGACGATCGTGAACATCGGAAGTGCCTCAGTATATCGTATCGGCCGGTTGATATCAATAAACATATGTGACATATGAAACTGCCTTTCTATAGGGTTTTATATTTTTTTAAACGTAGTGGGCGGGGCGCCGGGCCGCGTTTCGGTGTGTTGGACACAAGCCGCTTCTGTGATGTTTTGCTCTAGTGATAACGTATATCGACATTGTAGGCACAAAATGGTACCGAGGGCGCTCGGGCGCGGCTACGCGATGTAAAGTGAGAGTATTCATGTATCTGATAGTATATTTTTGCCATTCATTTAGCGTCTGTTTACGTCGAGGATAATAATTGTATATATGTAAGGGGAGTCTGCTTGGCGGCGGGCGAGCTGCTTAGCTGCTTCCGCGTCCACCGCTGCTGTGGGACTAGGTGTAAGTGAGCTTGTTTCTCTGAAGGAAGACGTGAAAACCTCTGACCAATTTGCCTTGGGTATTGTGTAGCCTTTTAGATTGTCGCGATCGGGACAAATCATGTATAGCGTTGCAAAATATAGCTTTTCGATTATTATAATAATTTTAATTTTTAAATATTTGCGTAAAGTTTGCCTCATATCTCCTAAAGGTGTTATTATAGTTATTTTTTATATTTTATGTGATTATTATTAATGTGCTTCAGTTTGTGAGGTATAAGAAAATGCTGTTTGAAGTGCAGGCAACTTTTGTAGTTTCATTGTCGTAATGAATAAAGTCATAAATACTAATAATTGGTTTTGTTTTATTTTTAACTCCCCCTCTCATCGATCCCATCCCAAGATCAATGAAAATTCAAAGGTATAAAATAAACCAGACATCATAATTTAAGTATGTTCTGGAAATGGTGTGCTGAATAACAGGGAGAATCGAGTATCTTTGCAGGCACCTTGGCCCTTATACAGCACATGAAGCTCGTGCTATATCAACCATTTATTTTACAGATTGTGCATGAAGTAGGTATCTATAGTTTACAAGAATAGTACCAATGCTAATATTATCTGTGTTTAAGACCAAAGTACATAAAATATTGTATTAATTTATTTGTTTTTTAGTTCAGAGATGGCGCGGTTCAGGATTTGACCATTCCTGAATCCCGCTATGGTTTCGTTTTTCTCAAAGTATATAACCTTTCGTATTTGACAAAATAAATAGCCAGCTTAACAGTTCAAAGGTGTGTTGTTTGATTTTCAACCTTACAACACTCCCCATAAAGTACACCTTAGATCAAACACCTGCTACGGCGGTGTCTAACATAGTCCTTCGATAGCGGTTCAATAGTCCAAAGTTCAAACGAATATAGTGCAAGTTACTGTGGTACGAGGGTCGCAGTTTCCTTCTGCGGCAGTATCATCCTGCAAAGAGCGGATGAGCAAGCTGCGCCGCAACCTAGTTCAACGGTGAAACGCCAGGGGGCGCCACCGTCCAATACAACTTCAGTTCATACGTCAAGTCAAGGTATTTGACAGTGAAGTGCCAACTGTGAGTACATTTCTCCATACTTGTGATAGTGCAAATTTTTCTAAGAATTTTGAACCTTATTCATACGGAGGTTTCAACTTGGAAAATTTATGAAGAATCTAAGACTGAAAATTTTAGGTTAATTTTAGTTTAGACTTTATATTAGTAGTACTTAGGACTTAGAATAATTTCGTGAAATTATACAGACGGGGAATCCATGCCCAATTTTGACCAGTTGTCAAAAACTTAGAATTTTTTTCAATTTAGTTCATTTCTTTTTGTTCGTGTTTTGATCAGTTGTCAAACACTTGAATTTTTTTTGTAAATTTTTCCATTTACATAGTTTCATTTCATTGTTTTGTTTATGTTTTCAAATAAAAATTAACAAACATGGAAAAAATTATTGAGGTATTAAAAGATGATCAGAATAACATTCAAAGAGGATATAGTAATTTTAAAAAAAGTCCAAAAGATAGATTAACTACAGAACACATAGAGATTAGACAGCAAATGCTAGAATCAGATTGGGCAAAATTTAGAAATACAAAACAGAACATTTACGAGAATTTTAAGTTAGATGACATTACTAAAAATTATATTGACGAGATTTATGTAGCAACAGAAGATATCTACTTTTCCTATACATATCTTATAAAAACTAATCTTAACAAACTTTGTGTAAGATCAGATATTGTACAACCTGAGTCTAAAACATCAGGCAAGAATTCATTTGTCAAACTACCAAAAATATCTATTCCCATATTCTCTGGAAAATACGGAGAATGGACAACATTTTCAAATCTTTTTACCTCACTTGTACATAAAAACGATTCGTTAGATAATGTCCAAAAATTACATTATTTAAAGAGTCATCTTAGTGGAGAGGCTGAACAATTAATTAGGCAGACATCAGTTACTGAAGCTAATTATTTGATATGTTGGGATAAGTTAGAAAAACGATACAATAACAAAATTTATTTGTCTAACTGTATTTTGAAAAGATTATTTGGTCAAAGGCGTATGCATACTGAGTCAGGTAGTTCATTGAAGGAGCTACTAGACACAACAACTGATTGTATAAATGCCTTAATAAATTTGAATGTGACTACATGGGATATTATTATCATTCATTTAGTTTCTTTTAAATTAGACAATGACACACGTAAACAATGGGAGTTGAAGATTAATACCAACAACTTAAACAATGAGTTACCAACATTTGATCAATTTAAAGATTTCATCGAAGAGAGATTTCGCGCTTTAGAGAATTATGAGTCAAAACACACATTGGTCCCACAGTTCAACCATTACAGGCCACAGGATCATCAACATCATCCTAAAGCTATGTTAGCTACAAGCTCAACAACCATGCGATGTGAATATTGCTCTGAAGCACATAAGCTTTGTTTTTGTAAAATGTTCGCTAAACAACACGTGGATAGTAGACGTGACTTTGTTTCAAAAAACAGACTTTGCTTCAATTGCTTAGGTAGTAATCATACTGTATATGACTGTCGTAAGTTCACCAGTTGCCGAGTATGTCGTAAACGTCACCACTCATTATTACACCTAACTGATAAACCTGAAAACAAAGAACACGAAACTTCAGGTGTTGCTACTACTTCGACTACTACTGATCCAATCGTTACATGTCTCTCCACCGGTAACATTCCTAATCCAAAACAAGTTTTATTAGCCACAGCGTTAATAAAGGTTCAATCAAAATCGGGAGAATTACAGACGATTCGAGCTTTACTCGATCAAGGATCACAGGCTTGTTTTATTACCGAAGCCACAGTTCAACTGTTACGGTTAACTAAGATATCCATTAAAGGAACCGTGACAGGATTAGGAGGTGACAAACCTATATTAGCACGTCACGTAGTACAACTGACAATACAATCACGTGTTGATTCCGAGTTCAAACAGCGAATTGATGCATATGTATTGAATAAGATTACTTCTTACTTACCTGAAAAAAGTATCAATACTGGTACTTTTGATTGGATGGATGTCAGCAGTCTTTGTTTAGCCGATCCAGAATTTAATAAGCCAAATAAAATTGACATTTTATTAGGTGCAGATATTTACAGCAGTATAATGAAAGAGGGCATTACTAAAAATTCAACAGGTACATTAATGGCACAAAATACTGTGTTAGGATGGATCTTGTCTGGAGCAGTTCAACCTGAAAATAAAGAACAAATTAGATCAACAAATGTAAATATTAGCGTATTGCATGCACAATTCACAGAGGACGATATACTGAAGAAATTTTGGGAAATTGAAGAACAACAAAGTACAAAGAAAATGCTAACACTAGAAGAACAAAAATGCGAAGAATTTTATATAGATACAACTAAAAGAAGGAAAGACGGGAGATATGAAGTACGGTTGCCTTTTCGTGAAGAAAATCCGAGTTGCGCAGGAGGAAACTCGCGTTCTATTGCTGTCTCGAGATTGAAGTCACTGGAAAAAAGGTTAAATAAGGACAAAGGATTAAAAGAAGAATATAGTAAAGTTATAAATGAATACTTACATTTAGGACATATGAGACCTGTCAAAAAAGATGATGATAAAAGAGAACAGTCAGTATATCTACCTCACCACGCAGTCGTCAAGGAGGAAAGAACAACCACAAAGGTGCGAGTCGTATTTAACGCATCTGAAAAGAACAGCAACGGTGTTTCATTGAATGACACATTGATGATAGGTCCTACTATCCAAGCTGGTTTACGCCATATTGTTTTAAGATGGAGGATCCATGCTGTCGCGATAGTAGCAGACATTGTGAAAATGTATAGACAAGTAATGGTTGCGGAAGAAGACGCCCATTATCAACGCATAGTCTGGAGAGATAGTCCGGAAAAAGAAATAAAGGATTATGAGCTCATAACGGTAACCTTCGGGACATCTGCAGCTCCCTTTTTAGCAGTTCGAACACTCAATCAAGTGGCATATGATGAAGAGAAAGGTCATGAGGATGCTGCAAAAATAATTTTGACTTCTTTCTACATGGATGATTTAATGACCGGTTGCTTCGAAGTAGAGGAAGGAATAAAGTTATGTAAAAAAATATCAGAGATGTTAACGAAAGGTGGATTTATTTTACAGAAATGGAATAGTAACAGCATAGAACTTTAAAAAAAATTACAAGAGGATAAATTAGAAGAACAAAAGGAAGTCAAACTGGACTCTACAATTAAGATTCTGGGATTATCCTGGGATCGCAACGAGGACACATTTCAGTACTCAGTAAATCTTCCGGAGACGACAGCTACACCTGTAACAAAAAGAACAATTATAGCAGATATCGCGAGATTATTTGACCCTTTGGGATGGCTAGCTCCGAGTATCGTGGTAGCCAAAATATTCATCCAAAAATTATGGTTAGCGGGCGTAAGTTGGGACGAACAATTAAGCACTGATTTAATAAGGGAATGGAGTATTTACAGAGAAGATTTGCGGCTACTTACCCGTGTCAAGATACCTCGTTGGTTAAAGACAAAACCAGGTGACACACTTGAACTTCATGGTTTTTGTGACGCCTCTAAGGCAGCATACTCTGCCGTAGTTTATATTCGGTTTCCTGATAGTTCAGACGAAATCAGAGTTGCCTTATTGGTCGCGAAAACTAGAGTCGCACCCATTAAACAAATAAGCATTCCTCGGTTAGAATTGTGCGGAGCATTACTGCTGACACAACTGTTGACTGAAACAGCAGAAGTTTTAGATATCAAGAAAAACAACATCAGAGCATGGACTGATTCTACTGTGGTTTTAGCTTGGTTAAACAGCCACCCCAGTAAGTGGAAAACTTTCGTAGCAAATAGAACATCCACCATATTAACCCTGCTAGGATCGCCGCATTGGTATCACGTTCCAACTAAAGAAAACCCAGCAGATTGCGCTTCACGTGGAATGTTACCAAGTTCATTTATCGGCCATGAATTATGGTTTTCTGGTCCAGAATTCCTTAAGAACAAAAGTATCGTTTATAAAAGGTCAAATGATTTAAATATAGATCTAGAAGCGTCAACAAAGGTTCACACAGTACATACTATTACACAAACGGTACCCGAAGCATCTATTTTTGAGAGATTCTCTTCGCTTCAAAAATTACTTAGAGTGATAGCTTATTGTCGACGATTTATAAAAAATACTACAAGGAAGACTAAATATTTACAAAAGTCGGAAATAGAATCTGCTTTAGAATGTTATATTAAGAAAGTGCAAAAGGAAGAATTTAAGATTGAATATTCACAGTTAGAAGACAAGGGCTTTATACAAATAAAATCTAGTAAATTAAAATCTCTTTGTCCTTTTCTTGATGACAAAAGCATAATGCGAGTTCGAGGAAGAATTGAAAAGGCCAATATTGATGAACAGATAAAAAGTCCTATAGTTTTACCTAGCAATTCACATCTTACTCACCTCATTATATCTCATGCTCATACTAAAACGCTTCATGGGGGTCCTCAGATCATGACGAATTATTTAAGAACAGCCTATTGGATCATAGGAGCTAGAAATCTAATTAAGAGATGTGTTCGTCAATGCGTAGTCTGTGTTAGGCAAAGCGCAAGTGCAAGGAACCAATTCATGGGTTCGCTCCCATTAGCAAGATGTTCACCAACAAGACCATTTTTGCACAGCGGGGTGGATTATGCTGGCCCCATCAACATCAGAACAACTAAGGGTCGCGGACATCGCTCATACAAAGGCTATGTGTGTCTATTTGTGTGCATGTCCACGCGCGCTCGTCATCTGGAGGTGGTAAGCGATATGACCACGCAAGCCTTTTTAGCAGCCTTTCGTCGGTTTGTTTCGCGCCGAGGTCATTGTGCAAAAATGTGGAGTGACAACGGCACTACGTTTGTAGGTGCCTCAAGAGAGTTGCAACAGTTATCCTCTATTCAAAGTTCAATTGCAGAACACTTAGAAGCAAACGGAACGGAGTGGCATTTTATTCCTCCTCACAGTCCCAATTTCGGCGGGCTTTGGGAAGCAGGTGTAAAATCGATGAAATTTCACCTCAAGCGAGTTATTGGTGATGCTACGCTCACTTATGAAGAACTTAGTACCCTTCTGTATCAAGTGGAAGCTTGCTTAAACTCGCGTCCTATAAGTGTCATTAATTCAGAAGATCCAAGCGAACCTCTACCATTAACACCCGGACACTTTTTGATAGGAGAGCCACTCGTAGCCGTGAACGATTATAACTATGAAGGTTCTAGCGTAAGTTCATTGTCTCGGTGGCAATTTATTCAGAGGATAGTGCAATCGTTTTGGAGACGTTGGTCCCAAGAGTATTTGTCAAGTCTTATGCACAGATACAAATGGTCAGTTCAGATACTTGAACCAAAGATCGGAGATATAGTTTTAATTAAAGAAGACGACTTGCCTCCCAGTCGTTGGTTATTAGGTCGCGTCGAGTCCAAGCACCCTGGTGATGATAATATTACTCGTGTAGTCACAATTCGCACTGGGTCTTCTATTGTAAAACGACCAACCTCCAAACTATGCATTCTACCTGTTGCCGTTTAATGCTTTAATTATAAATAATAATTAATAAGTGTATATTTTTTTCTTTATATTATTATATACATTTGTTACAAATAAGTGAAGTTACTATAATGAATGAAGTTTTATGTTTAGTGTTTTATTTTATTTTTTAGTTCAATGTCTTATACAATAATTAATGAAGTGTTATGTTTTGTTATTAAGTATATATTCTCTAAAAAGACATTCTGCCACTAAATGTCTTTGGTGGCCGGTATGTTTAAGACCAAAGTACATAAAATATTGTATTAATTTATTTGTTTTTTAGTTCAGAGATGGCGCGGTTCAGGATTTGACCATTCCTGAATCCCGCTATGGTTTCGTTTTTCTCAAAGTATATAACCTTTCGTATTTGACAAAATAAATAGCCAGCTTAACAGTTCAAAGGTGTGTTGTTTGATTTTCAACCTTACAACACTCCCCATAAAGTACACCTTAGATCAAACACCTGCTACGGCGGTGTCTAACAATCTGTATGAATATAATTTCAATTCAAAATAACATTGTCAAGGATGGGAGTACTACTTTATCTCTGCATTGCAACTCTTGTAATTGGACAGGAAAAATCAACAAAGACGTTGTGCAACTTCCTATAGAGAAATGCTATTCGGGAGTGATGAGATTAGCCCTAAAGTGTTTGACGACTTGTGTGGCGTAATGGTGCCGGTCCGCCACCCAGGAGGTTCCGGGTTCAAATCCCGGTGGGGTCATGATGAAAAACGAACTTTTTCTGATTGGCTTTTGGTCTTGGATGTTTATCTATTTTATGTGTATTTAATTTTGTTATAAAATATAGTATCGTTGAGTTAGTATCCCATAACACAAGTCTGGAACTTACCGTGGGCTAGCTCAATCCACAGAGTACTTTGTAACATACTGAAAGCTCAAATAGCTCAATCCAATGTCTTATTTTTCTCTCTGGCTCAATCCGTGTGATTTGTATTAATAATGTTTATTTGTAATGACAGAAAAAATCGTCGAATAAACAGTCGCTGCCACAGTGAAAAAAGAAAGTGAAAGCGCTGGCAACACTTAAAACATGCATACATACATGACAGATACATGTCAGTCAAGTCAAATTAAAAATAAAATGGCCGTGGCATCATGCTGCTAAGTGTCATCGCATCGAGTGTCATGTCGTAAATATTATTTTCGCATTTTCTAATGAATATTCCGTGACATACTTTTTCTGTGTTACAATACAAATACAATTATTTCAGTTTATAGTTAAAAACTAATAGTGAAAGTGAAAAAGAAAGTATATAACATATAATGGAGCCCGAAATACATGTTGTTAGAGATGATAAACGTAAAAAAGATAAATACCGGGATGAAGATGACTATCGAACGGAAAGAAAGACTAAAAGGCCTCGTACGAAGTCTAGATCTCCACGTCCAATACGCGACAGGGAGTCTAGGGGCAAAAGAAGACGTTCTAAATCGCGTTCACGAGATCGGGCCATCAAACAGGAAAAATCTTCACACGAACCTAAAAAAAGCGTTGATTCACAAAACGAACCGCCAGCCCGTAAAGCCAAGGATACAGATATGCTCAACACACGTACTGGAGGCGCTTACATACCTCCAGCGCGTCTGCGACTGATGCAGGCGCAAATCACCGACAAATCATCCGTTGCTTATCAGAGACTAGCTTGGGAGGCTCTGAAGAAATCCATACACGGGCACATTAACAAGATCAACGTCGGCAACATTGGTATTATTATAAAGGAGTTGTTAAAAGAGAATATTGTTCGCGGACGCGGTTTGTTATGCAGGTCAGTGATACAAGCGCAGGCCGCGTCGCCAACATTCACCAATGTGTACGCGGCGTTAGTCTCTGCAGTAAATTCTCGCTTTCCTAATATTGGCGAGCTATTACTAAAAAGATTGGTCATTCAATTCAAGAGGGGTTTCAAACGCAATGACAAACCTACATGTATATCGTCTGCTTCCTTTATCGCTCATCTTGTCAATCAGAGAGTTGCACATGAAATCCTTGCTTTGGAGCTATTGACGTTATTAGTGGAGACTCCAACGGATGATTCCGTGGAGGTGGCAATAGCATTTTTAAAAGAGAGTGGTCAGAAGTTAACAGAAGTATCATCAAAGGGAGTGAATGCTATATTTGAGATGTTAAGAAACATACTTCATGAAGGCCAGCTGGACAAAAGGGTGCAGTACATGATTGAAGTAATGTTTCAAGTATGGAAAGATGGGTTCAAGGATCACCCAGCGTTAATTGAGGAGCTGGAGCTGGTGCCTGAAGAGGAGCAGTTCACACATCTACTGATGTTGGATGATGCCACCGATCCACAGGATATTCTGAGTGAGTGAGACATGTAAAGTTGTTATTTGTTCAAGTATATAATATCATTAATTAAAAATAATCTATTAAGGTCATACAGTGGAAATAAAGACCAAACAAGTTACTGTCTAGAACCAAATGTAATTATTCAGACAAATGTTTTTAATTATCATTCTTTCATTATTATTTCCTGGAATATTGCACATTTTTTTTTAAAGTACAATTTATTTTAAATGCTATCTTTAATTATGTATATAACATTTTAATTTAATTATGAAACTATTACAGATGTCTTCAAGTTTGATGATAAATACGAAGAAAATGAACAAAAATATAAAACACTTAGTAAGGAGATACTGGGATCTGATGCTGAATCAGGAGAGGAGGATGGCTCTGAGGGTAGTGGCAGTGAGGAGGAGGATGATGAGGAGGCTGATGGTGAACAGAAACCAGTAACCATTATAGACAATACAGAAACCAATCTAGTTGCTCTCCGTCGTACAATATATCTTACCATAAATTCAAGTTTAGACTTTGAAGAATGTGCCCATAAACTACTAAAGATGGAATTAAAACCTGGACAGGAAGTGGAACTGTGTCATATGTTCTTAGACTGCTGCGCTGAGCAAAGAACCTACGAGAAATTCTATGGGTTACTTGCTCAGAGATTTTGTAATATCAACAGAATGTATATTGGGCCTTTTGAGGACATTTTCAAAGATTCCTACTCTACAGCGCATAGATTGGACACTAATAGACTAAGAAATGTCAGTAAGTTCTTTGCTCACCTCCTCTTTACTGATTCAATCAGCTGGGAAGTTCTGGAATGTGTCAAATTGAACGAAGAAGATACAACAAGCTCCAGTCGTATTTACATTAAGATCTTGTTCCAAGAATTGGCAGAATATATGGGTTTGAAGAAGCTAAATGATCGTCTAAAAGACCCGTGAGTTATTATCGCTGTTTCATTTATTCATTTTTATTAAAACTTTCAATTAATTGAGATTTTTTCTGTTACAGGACACTGCAGATTGCGTTCTCTGGGATATTCCCGAGGGACAACCCGAAAAATACACGATTTTCGATTAATTTCTTTACATCTATCGGTTTGGGAGGTCTCACTGATGAGTTGAGGGAACACTTGAAACAAATGCCAAAGGTTTGTTGCATAATTCTTCTTCTTATTGATATTGACAAGATAAAATGTGTTTTTGCAATTTGCTGAAAGTTTTGTGCTGAAATGTCTATTAGACAAATATTTTAATTGAATTATTACTTTATTACAGTGTTAATTTTATAAATATATACAGTGTGCCCCGTCATAAAGTGCACAAACGGAAATGGGGGATAGAATACTTCAATTTATAGTAAATCTACCATGTTTTGTTTTTTTTTAAAGCTAGAAGAAGATTTCCAACTTCTCATGTGAAAAACAGGCTGTAACTTTTGAACCACTGGGGTTTTGAGTTCAAATAAAAACATTAGTGACCATGAATAATGTGTTTTGAATAATAAAATAAACAAAGCGTAAACGGTCATTGATAATTAGAAAAATATTTTTCTCAAAAAATTAGAAATTATTCATGGTCACTAATGTTTTTATTTGAACTCAAAACCCCAGTGGTTCAAAAGTTACAGCCTGTTTTTCACATGAGAAGTTGGAAATCTTCTAGCTTTAGACTATTTACGCCAATTTTTTTGTAGTATTTTTTCAATTAAAACAAAATTTCTCAAAATAATGACTGTCAAAATATTTATTTTAGCCACAAAAAAGACACAAACTCAAATGCTTTTATTAATTAATGTTGGCAATTTTTATAAATTAATCAGAATTTATTACAAAAATCTTTGATTACATTTGTATTTAACAGGTCCTAGAAATAAAAGTACTTGAGTTAGAACTGTAGTTTTTTTATTGTGGCAAGGTAGATAGATGTAAACCAATTGGCAGTCATAAAAAAAATATTTTTATTTGAACTCAAAAACCCCAGTGATGGGGCACCCTGTATATTTTTTTTGGGAAATTACATTTTAAATTACTTGGGGGAGGCATATGTCCAGCAGTGGACTTCTTGTGGCTGAGATGATGATGATGATGATGACATTTTAAATGATTCCATAATGTATTAGGTTTTAACTGCACGATTGTATTTTCAGAATGTGCCAGCGCCAATAACAGAGATCAACCTCGGCAGCGATTCGTCCAGTTCCGATTCTAGTTCAAGCAGTAGCAGCTCGGAGTCTTCCTCAAGTGATTCCAGTTCTAGTGGTTTGTATACATGATAAACTAGTTTGTTTACAATAATATTATGAGCTATTTATTATACTCTATTATAAAACAAAATGTTCATGTATAAATGGTGGTTATTTAAATAATTTCCTTCTATTTTTCACAGATTCAGAAGGTGATGATGATGGTAAAAAGAAAGAGAAAGCTACTAAAAAGAAAGACAAAACTCCAAAAACTCCACCACCAGAAGAACCTAATCAAAAGGAAGAGAGATGGGGACACGACGGCTTCTACGATACATACGGTCAAGGAGCAAGAAGGGCAGATAACAGGCCTGATAGACGTGAAAGGGATGGCGATAACTTCGCTAGACCTCGCGACTTACAAAGGCGAGACGACAGAGACAGACATAGAGAAAGATATTACGAACAAAGAACTGAAGACGATCGTAGACGGAGACCAGATATGCAAGATGAGGAACACAGAAGGAGTAACCGAGATGATCGAAGCGATAGACGACGTGAGAGAGATACAAATAGAGAAGATGACTTTAGAAGTGACAAAGACAGAAGACAAAATGATGATTCAAGGATTTCAAGAAAAACGGGTCGCGATGATAGAAATATGAGAGAGAGTGAAGAGGATCCGAAAAGGAATAAAGAAATGGAATGTAGAAGAAAAGTAGATGATGATGATAGAGATCATAGAGCGAAAAGAGTAGAAAGAGACGATAAGAGAAGAAATAAAGAGGATAATGAAAATAAAAGACAAGAGTATAGAAATAGAGATAGGTATGACGATGGGAAAAAAGATAGAGAGCAGGACAGAGATAGTTCAAGGTCTGTAAGAGATGAAAAAAGGAATGAAATTGAGACAATTGGAGATAAGAAAAAGAAATTTGAAAAACAAAACAATGATATTAATGATGAAGAGTATAGTAAACGTCGCGATAAAGAAAGTGACAGAGATAGAAAAAATAAGAAACAAAGCAAAAAGAAATCCCAAAATAAATATTCTTCTGATAGCAGTGATGAAGAAGAGACACGTCATGAGAAAGAAAGAAGCAAGAAACATGAAAAAGAAAATCGTAAAGCGAGGGAGAGAGACGAAAGAAAGAAGAATAGAGAGAGTAGTGATGAAAGCGAAGATAGTAAACGTGATAGAAGAAAGAAGCATAAAGAAGGGAAAAATAAACGAGACGAAAGAACAGATGAATATGATGAAAATTCTAAACGAAAACGTGATAAAGAAAGAAGGAAGGAGTTGCAGGAAGAAGATGGTTATTCAAGCAGGGGCAGCAGCATACAGAAAGAAAGGTATTGGGAAGGCATAGCGCCAATGCTATATTCGTAGTTTCGATATTTTCAAATCAAAATGTAGGATAATCTTGTTATTGATAAATTAAAATATAAATTAATTTTAGTTATGAATTAGTTTTATTTCATAGCCTAATTTGAGTTAATTAGTTTACTTTTTTTTATACCACCAAGGCAAGATGGCAAACTAGCATACGGCCCGCCTGATGGTAAGAAGTCACCGTAGGCTATGGACTATGGACGCTAGCAACACCGGGGGTATCACTCGCGAGTTGCCGACCCTATAAAAATTGGAGCACTGGCGTCATTACCGTAGGAACACAATATAGCCGGCAGATCGCTTTATACCTACGATCTTCTGTAAGGTGGAGGTCCTTCCCCAGACGGGCTGCTCAACATTTTGTTGGCGAATGACATTTTGTACGATATTTATGTATGACATATCATCGGCAATCGGCCTATAAATACGACCAATATACAGTTATCTGTGAATACGACAAGTAAATGTCAATCAAGCTGCTTATAAAATAATATACCTAATTTATTTTTATAAATAAGACAATAAAATGGCAGAAAATCCAGAAATAAAAACAAGTCAAATCACAATGGATAGTTCGAAGCATAATATCAAAATTGCTTCAGCTCCCATCATGCCCATGAGAACAGAGTCGTTGGTAAAGGCACAGATATCTGCGCCATCCTACTTCTACTCCTTGCGGGAGAATGATGCCCCACCTTTCTTGAAACCTGGAAAGGAACCCAAACCCAAACTTGTCATTGGCGAAATCATGATTGAGAATGACGTGGTCGCTATGATAGCAGCCGCTGATGATGACAAGTATTTAGGGCTCAAAAGATTTCTGGGTATGATTTTACCTAACGGACAACGCAGACAATGTGTGCGATGCAGTCTGCGGCAAACAAACAACTAATACAATACATGACGGCAGACTAAAATGTGCGTTGTCTGCGTTAGCGCCAGAGAATTTAAATCTCTGGTTGGCGCGTGTTGAAGCAAACGCTTTATTTTTTGTGTGCCATATAGCGCAATCTGCCAGGAAACGGATTATTTTGTGCATGCTGACTTTTTCCGCATCGTATGCTTTACTGACATACATTACATACATACCTACTCAGCATTTATTGCATAAAAGATAATATCGTGTAAAGTCTTGTAGATTTTACAAGCATCTTTGGTTTCAGGTCACATTTTAGTTGAAAAACAAATCATACTCAACTATAGTCTCTCGGAGAAATATTTCCTAGTGAGTTTTCTCTCAGAGACAGTGGACTACGCCGCTCAGCGCGACTTCAACGGGTTAAAACTCGCGTGTCTGATCACCATTTACCTTAGGACGCATCAGTACTTCAAGTGGTATTATTGGCAGTCACCTGTCGCTGTTTGGAATTACTTCAAAGAGATCATGATAAGGCATACCATTGAGGTATTTTCTTATTTATTTAATTGGTTTTTAATGTGGAAGTCTCCTCTCCGCCACCGACCGTTTGTAGCCAATTCTGGCCACTCAAACAAACTCAAACACTGGGCCTGATTATGATCCAAGTTCACATAGTATAGTCCACAGAGATTCTATGCATAATTGCAATGCATACTATCTTTAAAATATGCGCTCGCGCTTATAAGCAGTCAGTATTGCTGAAATAAAATGTTAAAGAAACAAGGTAATCCGCGCGGTCACGAAGTAAAATGTATGTATGACAGTCGTAATTTTGTTTTTCTAGGATTCTCCAGACGGACAGCAAGTTTTTGAACCCGAAGAATGTTACGACATAATGTCGCATTTCCACGCAATGTACCTGAGCAATTTACCGTTGGTGCACATACTTACGTTTGGCGTTTACAGGTTGAGGCTTAGTTGGCCATTCAAAGCAAAGTAATAGAAAAAAAATGCAATGTACGGCCAGCAACAAAAATAGAAACATTAGTTCCATTTCAAACAGTTATTTATTCCTGGTGGTGGGCTATTATTGATGGTGTGTTGATTCGGCACCAGAGGGCGCCGATTCCCGGCATTCCCGCTCTGGGTAAACATAGTGATGGTACTGTGTGAATTGTGTGGAATTTATTTCGTAAAGGTCTCTGTATATGCAACGGGATAATACCTCGGATGGGACGGGGACGTGACTTTTCGTTCGACACGGTCACGTTCCCGTCCCGTCCGTGTATCCGCGACATATGCATATTCACATACATTTTGTATGGAACTATATTTAACTTCCCGTCCCGTCCGGGAAAAAACACGTTACGTATACAGCGACCTTATTACGTAATGGGAATGTAGTTAGTAATTACCTACTGTGGTGTACAGATCACTGAGTGTAGGTCACACGCTGTTCTAGCTATGAATGAAATTCAGATGCCATTGAGCACAATAAAATAAAATTTATTGTTATGTGTGATTATTACTACATAAAATAATAAACAATAATACCTACTCTTATATTTATTTATTAAACTTAATTAGCTTTACTCAATTGTGCTTTAACGTGATTGGGCAATTTATTTTTCTTGCGTTTTCTAACTTTCCCATCAGCTATCTCCTTTTTACTTTCCGGTTTCTTCTTCTTCTTTTTACAAGACAACGGATTAGGGTTGTGTGGTTTCTTTTTTTTAATTGGCACTTTTTCTGGTACTTTTTCTTGAACACCTAAGGCTTGTTTAATATTTTGTAATGTTTCATTTTGTGTTGTACTTATAAATGTGCTTGATTCTAGGGTCTGTCCTGCTTTTGCGTAGCTTATTTCCGATGGTTTTTCAAGGGTCGGGGCCTTATTGTGTAAATACAGAAGTGGAACACCAGCTTTCGCCCTAAGTCTCTCTTGTAGATCTCTGTCTTGTGTTGCTAAAATGTAATGTTTGTCGTTTCTTTTACCGATCATAGATAATATACATGATGAGCCAGCTATCGGCTGGTTATGTCCACATTCATGGATGCCGAATTGTTTTAATATAGTGAGAGCCCCGTGAGCTTTCTTTGATATCTTGTCCGTTTCTATTACAATGCATCTCGTTGTTAATAATTTCACTTGTGTGTTCAAATATTTTGGTAATTGCTCCCTAATGTTGATTTGTTCCTGAAATAATATTTTTTATTGAAATAAAATGATAGGATATTAACATAATTATTACCTAGTTGAATCCCACTGTTGGACATAATTTTATTATTATTATTTAGTTCTAGGCGAGCAACATTATGCTGATGTGTCTGTCACAGTGTTGAAAAAGTTCATTAGATAAGTCACTTCACTTTCATTATTTTATATTTTTTTAGACATAGATGTTTCTATGGAACATTGATGTCATGGACTCCAAACTAATAATTATCATTATACATAAAGTTTCATAATAAAAATAGGTATACATATCTAGTTTTAGAGGTGTAGTAAAAAAAAAAATTTACTCTCAAACCAACTAAGCATCTTAATTTAAAAATTTGTTTAAAATACCTAGTTCTGATTATTGGCAGCTGGTTCAGGGAAGTTCTCCTGCCAACGCAGACTCTGCTCCTTGAGTGTAAGGTGCGAGTCAACACTGTCCGCCTCGGGGTCGGGCAGCTCCTCCAGCGGGACCTGGATGTCCTCGTGCGGGAGTTGCTCAGCGCGCCACTCATCGTCCACTACGTCGATGAGACGGCCTTTCCGACAGTATTTACTGTCCATTTCTGTACACAGTTTAATAATTTCTAATTTAATTTAAGAGCTTATATTTTCTGAACCAAAGATTTTCTTTCTAAATATAGTGAATGAGCAATGTAACAGTAATTATGTACCCAGTTGACAATAATCAGATTTAGATATCCATGAGATAAATGAAGAGTAACTCACTTTAAAAGCGGCAAAACAAAATGTGCCATCGATCAAAACCTGGTAAGGCTGGCGGAATCCGTAATTATTGTAGTAAAATTTCATATATTTTTGAACCTTCTTATATCGGGTTATCTTCATTTTATGCTGTTAATACGAACCTGTGTAAGTTTAGTAATCAATTAGTTCAGATTATTAGTCTATTAGGTATATTCTTTAATTACACCGAAGGAACGTGTACATATAAATGCCAAAACCAATGAATTAGAAAAAAAAGAGGCCAAAACATAACCTCGTCAACCTCGATGACACTGACATTACACTGCGCAAAAAACTTAAAAACGTCAAACAAAACCAGTCAACAAAACTCAAAACAAATCAAATCAAAAAAGTTTCGTACGATCTATGTACGTTTTTTTTTTACATCATTTTTATTATTGGCAATCACTTGCACCTTTTTTTTGCACGTAATTGTTAACATCAGGCAACATTACTTGCCATAGACGTTTACATTTTTTTCTTAAATGACGTATGCCATACCATAGACTTTGGATTTTTGTGAAACGTCTTGCTCGTTCGCTCTCTCGCTTCCATGTTTGTTCGTGGTAATTTCGCATTTCAGTGCTAGATTTTCTAGTTTACCTTAAAAAAATAGATGTTTATATCTCTGAGTGTGTAATTCATGAAATTTTTGACATCACGGCGACCTCGTGAGGAATTGTCGCCCGAGGAAAAGTGTACATCGGCGATATAATAACAGGGAGGGTACGTCTTTCATATCCAATATAATCCAGTAAATGCGTCATTTTATCGAATAATGTCTCGTTCGGGACCAAAAGTGTAGTATTGGCGTAAAGACTCTTATCTGGATCGACCTGCTGAGGTATTCGGGTATGGAGATAGTTTTTTATATGGTTTTTACGACGTCCAGCTGATTTGGAGGAGGGCGTCTAATAAGCAATTCCGTGTGGTCAGAGGCGAAGGAAACGCCGCGATAGGGGCAGGCAAGGTTAGTCATCGGCCCCGCGGGGACGTTTTATTGTGTCCGCGATGACTGCGTTGAAAAATGCGATCGTAGATGGTAGGATTTGCTCGCAAAATACACGAGATATAGGCTCGTCACCTTAGCACCTTTTGTTTCTTTGTGATCCGCTACGCACGCAAAGATAACAGGCTCTTGTTTACCGAGCTCACTCACTTGTTTAGTTGCTCTTGTTGTTCTTACACTCCAAGGTTTGATTGGCACTGATTATATTTTGTACATTGTTTTGGCTGCTTTGCAAATGGTGTCAAACTGTGTTTTTGTCTGGCTGGCATTAGGTGAGTAAGTCAATCAACCATCTTTTGATCGTTTCCTGTGTCTTTGAATCCCAAAGTCAGCTGTGTTTAGAAACTATAGAGAAAGTTATTGTTTTATGCAAATGAAGCATGATGAATGAAAGCACCGAACGCTACATTATAATCTCTATTATAAAAACAGTTCGATATACTGCGTCTATACTTGGACAGGATACAAAACTGTTATGCACATTGCTTTTATGATACTATTTTAGCAACACAACAATCTACCATAAAAGATTATATAGTTCCAAAATTATAAATAGTTACATCTTGATTGTAATCCTAAACTGTATGCATAGCAGTTTAGATTACAGGGAATCATTCTTACTGAGACCTGAAACATAAAAAAAAATACAAAATTAGACTGGCTCACATGCATGTGGGACTTCTCCAGGGATATTATTTTATTATTTAACATTAAAATAATACCACTTCAAACAATAACATATACGACATTACGATACAGACAATAACAACTTGGTGAACATGAAGTGACGATTAGACTTATTTTAATAAAAAAGGTTTGAAAAGTTTTACAACACGAATTAATGAAATTTCAAGACAGCAGATAAGGCAGATTATAAATTATTGTTAAAAATATCAACATACTTTTTAAAGTATCATCTTTTCAAACCCAATTTTTGGCAGACCCTGATTTCAAAATGTCTATTTAATATTATTTTTTTAATTTTAAATAGTAGTGGTCATCATCAGCTCTCAGTAGCAGTGGTGTTAGTGAATTATTATTATGATCAGCTCACATTCGCCCACTGCTGGGTATAGGCTTCCCTTTTCTCACTGTGTATGGACAGCTTTAATTTGACAAATTTAGGTATTGTTCCACAGTATCTGTTGCACCATGTTGAAAAATGTGGTAAATAACAATGATGAAAAGTGTGATAAAGATGACTAAA
Organism: Endotricha flammealis; assembly: GCA_905163395.2. NCBI lineage: Eukaryota > Metazoa > Arthropoda > Insecta > Lepidoptera > Pyralidae > Endotricha > Endotricha flammealis. The sequence goes on along the minus strand of LR990856.1, from coordinate 1,345,876 downwards.
AGCTAAAAAAACTCTGGTAAACAACTATCTAAATTACCTAATTAATATACTTATATATCAGCATGCTTTACTAAAATAAACCAATATTTAGTAGTTAAACATGTAATGTAATGACAAGGCCATACAATATATATAATACCTATATAGTTACATACCAATTACTTGGAATCTATTAAAACTTTGAAGTAATCATCATGTGACAATAGATATTAACTTTGTTAATCAAAATCTATTATTTATTTGTAATTAGCTGATGCCTGCACACTCATTTAATTACTACATGGGAAAATCCATAAGATTCAACTATTATTCTAATTACATCTCACTGTTTAAACCTAAGAAATTATCTTTAGATCATTACATAGAGATCTTTGTGTATTAGTTGTCCAGTGCTGTTAGTCAGTCAATTACAGGGTTTGAAATTGGATGTGTTAGTCACAGTTTGTGTTAGTGCCATTATCCAAAACAATGTTCCATTTTTGTTTCGGTTTTATAAAGGTAACTTGCGTGAATTTTTTAAAGTTATGATTTAAGTTTATATTTTTGTGCTTTTACAGCCAGTTTCACATAAAGTCCCAGGCTTTCTTTTTCTTGTGGACAGTGACAGTCATATAATGTGGCATTTAACTTTAAAAATGTTTTTGAGCATACCCTTAGAGATAGGGGATTTTTAAGTTTTAAATTTGTATAGATTTCAATTGTTAACAAGGCAAGAAGTAATAGGAAGTATAGTTTATACCTTGTAGATCAGGAAATACCTATAAACCTTGAAACAATTAAAGGTACAAAGATACTTTGAGTCTTTAAGTCTTTATTATACAGAATTAGGAGTATTTACTAACATAAGAATGTAATTTTTGTTTAATCTATAGCAATTAAATTAGGAAATAATAGTGAGTGAAGTTTTTTTATGAGATTAAAGAGGTAAGAAGGGTCGTAAAATTTTTCTAAGTATTGCATGAAGGATTCACTTGAAATTTTATTTATCAGTATTCATATTGTACTATGTAATTACTAAGTTTCATAATGATTCCTAGATTTCTATGCTAATAATATAGGAATCTTTGTTCTTAGTTCTTTAACCAGGTCACCTCTTTTCGTTGACTGGATTATAAAAATGATTGAAGGGTTATTAAACTCGAATATGAACTCAAATGTGGGTCAAATGTTTGTTTGTGTGCCTGCTATCTCTTTATATGTAGACAACACAAGTCTGACAGATAACTTGTACGTATGAACTATTTTGTTGTTTTTTATCGTTGTGTCTCCGATCTTTGGATTTAATCAGAATCAGTGCAACGTTGTGATAAAAGATAGTGTTATATTTACGGTTCTGTTATGTTCTTTGGTTCAGAAATAACTGTTATGAAGGAATTCCCTTCGAGTCTGAAAAATGCATTTATTATTACCACATTATCTAGTCGCTTTAGGCTAGTTAGAGATGTTCTGTCAGGCTGTCCCGTCTTAAGACCACCTCAGCAACATACCAACTAAAACGTAGTTTTTATCCCATATATTGGCGTATATGTTTTCTAGAACGAGAACAACAGGAATTATGCGGGTATACCTATATGTATAAAAATTAATTACCGAGTGTTAGTCTCGCTAAAACTCAAGAATGGCGGGAACGATTTTGCTAATTTTGGTCTTGAAAGGTTGAAAAATTGCGAAGAAAATACTAAAAACGACAATTTTATTTTCCCATAAAAACTATGCAGAAGTTGTGCGGGTCAGCTAGTGTTTTATAATAATTTGTACAATATTGTCCACAGATGGCAACAAACAGGAGTGGGGCGGCTCAGAGGCCGAACGGTGCTCCCCAGACGAAGGTATGCCAATTCAAGCTGGTGCTGCTCGGCGAGTCGGCGGTAGGGAAGTCCTCGTTGGTGCTTCGATTCGTCAAGGGACAGTTCCACGAATACCAGGAGAGCACCATCGGAGCGGCGTTCCTAACTCAGACCGTCTGCCTCGATGACACCACAGTTAAATTTGAGATTTGGGATACAGCAGGACAGGAAAGGTGAGCTGTTATTATGATATTAAATAATATTAATTATTTTAAAACGCCCTGAAGGCGTTTGGGGGAGGTCTATGTTCAGCAGTTGACTTCTTGTCGCTGATATGATGATGATAATGATGATGACTGAATTGTCTGTTCGATTTTTATACTAAAATGGCCGACAAACATAAGCAATCACAGCTTAAGGACGTTTGCAATGCCAGGAGCATTACTATCGCGCTGCCAACCCTCTAAGAACTTCTTTACGCATATTTCGAAGAACCCAGAACCCCATGCTGTAGATACCAGGGAAAACCTATGCAAGTTCATTCCACAACTCTAAGACTCTCATAACTAAACCTCTCTGCAAAAACGCGCAATTAAAAATTTGTTTAATAAATTAAAGTCTTGTACTGCGGTATATCTTTGAGCATACCCCTAAAGAAAAACTATTTTTTATGTAAGAAGTTGGCAAACGAGTGAGTAATGGTAAGTGATCATCGCCGCCCATGGACCAAAGAAATAAAGAAAGGGAGAAGTTGAGATTCTATATCTCTCACTTCACGCCGATATTCTGTGAGAGGGTGCTCCTTCCCCTGTCGAAATAGCTCATTTAATGAAGACACACACATTTTAAACTATCTCGTTTTGAACATAATATGACACTATATTAATGGGGTTTTAACGCGCACATAAACTTGGTTACACCCGACGTTGCGACAGAGTTACTTCTGCCGTGGTCACGGGGAGTATCGGTGTAAAAACGAGTAAGTTTAATATATAAGCC